>CM077547.1:10000000-12500000 GCA_039657385.1 Citrus x changshan-huyou | reverse complement strand
CTACTTAATGGGAGATTTTAAAAATGCAAACGTTACATGCTAAAGCAGAACACTGCAATGCACAGACAGTAATGTTAAAATTATCTAGCCCGCATTCAATCCTTTTTAATTCAATATTTATATCACATAAAGGTGCAAAATCATAACAGCTCTAACAATTGATAAATGGTCTTGATTGCGTTGTACATTTTGTCTTTCATGCTCCTCGGTGACTCACATGCTTATCTCTCATAATTTTGGATCAATCTTGGCACAAACCTTCTAGATGCTCCGTTTGCTTGTTGCCTCATCTTATTATCACAAGAAAAACCATCTAATTTGCAATATATCTTGAACTGCATAATATTTACCGCAAGAATACTTCAATAAGGTATGCTGTCAAACACTTGCCAACAAGCATCCAGCACCTTGATTTCAAATATGAGATAGTGTGATCACGGAGACAAAAAGTGAAAATTGAATTTCTTTGTTAAAAAAAAAAGATAAAAATGCATGGCATATTTAGATATATAGCTTCTTCTTCTTCTTCTTCTTTTTATATCAAATAACTGAGGATAAAATCACTTTTAAACTGTCGTTGTTAGTGTTCATTTAACATTTTACAGCTGTATGTTACAGGAAGAGTATTTTGCGAAATAGCCCATGTGGTATTTAGACAACTTCTATCACAAAAGTTACTAAATAAGTGTATCCAACTTCTCGAATTAACTAAACAAAGATGCTGGCGGAAAATCTAGAGAGAAGAGAGTATACAATAGAGCTTAAGAGCTTTACAAGTATACTTGAGTTACTAGGTGTGTTGTGTGTAAAATGGAGGCTTCCTCATTCTAGAGTGTTCCATGCAACTTGCCAAAATATATAGATGTTTATGAGCGTAAAAGTTGTAAATATGTACAAGTTGATGAGATTGCTAGAGCGTACTGAAAATTTCTAGAATCAAGAGCTAACACACTTGGCTTGGATTTGGTCTTTTGGGCTTAAAACTTTGGCGGCCTGTTACTTAGTGCACCTTGGCTCATCTCTTAGCACACATCTCATCAATTTATCCTCCTTTCTAAGAAAATCAAGCTTTACTAGAAAAATCAAGCGGCCCACGTAGCTTAAAAGCCTACTACAAAAATACATACAAATATATGTGGAGCCAGAATTCCACTTTCTTCATAGTTACAAAATAATTAGAATTTTTGCATGACAAATGTTAGGATAAGTTTGAATTCTGAGCCGATCCATCTCCATTTCCAATTTTTTTTAGTTTTTAGTTTTAAAGTACTTGAACTTGGACCAATGAAGACATAGAAGTCAATAAACCTAATACATATACTAAAAAGTTCAATGAAGAGATAAGAGTTGCATGAAACCGAAATTTTTAAGCTCGCTGATGTGATGATCGATGCATTTGAACCGAAGCTATTAGTGCAATCTAAAGTGGGACCTTGGTGAAGAAAGTCTCCATTGAAAGACAACGTTACTCATGCTATCAAAATTATGTTGTAATTAGATTTCATTATGTTCCTTTGCTGAGGATATGTAGTAAAGTAATGGATATATACCCGAATAAATTTGCGTTGGATGTTGTTCCTCAATTAAAATAACAATTTTAACTTCGGTCAAGTTTAGTACACATGAATTCCTTACAATTGGGCCCAGTTTCTCAAGTTAACTGTTGAGTTCAATATTGGCCCGCCTGCAGAGCCAGGACCATATGCCGGGCCGGCCTATTTAGTTTTATGAATCCTAAGTGAATTTAACCAAATCTAATAAATATATATATATATATTTGAAGTTACCGAATCCAAGAGCTAAGATCCGTACATTCAGTTTTCTCCTCCTCTTCCCCTCCCCCTGAAAACGCATGGCTTCTATTGCTTTCATTCCAAGAGGCCAACCAACTGAAATTATTCTTTGGCAATAATAGAACAATTGCCTGGGCCAATTAGAGTTTAACACATTAGTACAGCCCGGCCTATGATTGCCCAAGTCGGCGCCGGTAGAATGCAAGTTTGTACAGAAAATAGAAACACGATGAATCTATGCATGCATCAACTAAAAGAAACCATTGCCTGCGCCAATAAGAGTTCAACAAAAGGATTGCCATCAACCCCAATATCACTGCCACATACGATGCAGCAAAACTCCAATTGAATGCCACCTTATCAATTGCAGATTCATCTTCTTCTGCTGGTGTCTTTGGTAGTGGTGGTGGTAGGTCACTGCGGCAATTCTTCAGGACTGGTGGACCACAGAGAAGTGGATTTCCTCTGTAATTGTTTTCATCAAAGTTCACAAACTGCCCTGAATTAGGAACTGGCCCTAACAAATCGTTGTATGACACATTAAAAATTGCTAAATAGTTTAGCTCAGACAATTCAAGAGGAATTCGGCCACTTAATTCATTGTAAGAGAGGTCCATGCTCTCTATCATCTTCAAATTAGAAAAACTCCTCGGTATAGATCCTGAAAAATGATTATGTGACAGATTCAACGCATGCAGCTCTGGAAGGAGTCCGATTTCTGAAGGGATGTCTCCGGTTAATTCATTGCTTGACAAATCCAGACCCGTCATGTAATTGAGAACATCTCCTTTGTAAGATTCATATCTATTCTTTGCCATGAATTTTATTTCTACTCGTTGACTTGATTCTCGATAATCTTCTCCCGGCAGCATCAAGCTAAGAATAGAATTATAATAATTACCCATTGAAGGAAATGGTACAAGGATTCCATGCCAAATTACAAATCCATTAAAGGAATCACCCTCTTCCATCCACAGCGAAATGTTGGTAAAGCATGAAGGTATTGACCCATTGAGATTATTACAGGAAATATCAACAATAGATAGTTTCCTTAAATGACACAGTGGCTCAGGAATATTACCTTGCAGATTGTTCCCTCTCAAAAGAAGAGCACGTAAATTCGAATCCTCATTGATCAAATGCGGAATATTTCCTGAGAATTCATTGTCCCTTAAATCGAGTGTCGTCAATTGGGAGCTCTGTAACAATGCATTTGGAATTGTACCATTGAGAGAGTTGTTATGTAGAAAAAGGTGCCGAAGTGATGAATGATTAGATGAAAATTCTAGGGGCCCATATAACTTATTTCCGGAGATGTCAAGAATTCTAGTAACTTGAAGATTGCTCAGTGGAACGGAAACATCACCTTCCAAAGAATTTCTCGACATTAAAAGAACATCTAAATTTGAGAAGTTGCCTGCCCAATGAGGAAGTTGACCAGATAACATATTGTTGGATACATCTAGGATATATAATGAAGGAGCATTCAGCAATCCCTCTTCAAACCTCCCAGTAAACTGATTGTCGTTCAAATATAACCACGCCAGTTGGGTCAAATTCATGTATTTTGGAAAAATTTGCCCAACAAAAAGGTTATGTGACAGGTTCATGAACTCCAATGAGACACAACCGGTGAGAAATTGTTTGGGTAATTCTCCTGAAAAGTTGTTGGAAGACAAATCCAGAAACAGGAGCCTTTCCATGTAGCCAGTAGATGGAGGAATACTGCCTACAAAACTATTTTGTGACATGTCTAAATACACCAATTCCGGAAGGATCACACCAAAATTATCCGGAAGCGTACCAATGAAATTGTTGTTGGAAATAACCAGATGAAGCAAATCTCGTTTTGAGTCCGGCAAGTGAAGACGTCCTGTCAGGAAATTGTTGAACAAAAACAGGATTTCTAATTTTGTGTTATTCTGCAGCAACCAAGTGGGAATTGTACCAGCCAAATTGTTATGAGAGAGGTCAATGTATCGTAAGTCATACTGATATTGAAGGAAACTTGGAATGGTTCCACTAACGTTGCAGTGCTGTAAATTGAGCACTTTCAATTGAAATTTTGGTGGCCATGGAAAGTTTTCAGTTTCAATCTGTAATCTTGAAATTTGGAGAACCTCAAGTCTTGAATGGTTAGCTAATACACTTAAAGAGAATGATCCTTGAAATTTGTTATCAGATAGTGATAGATATTCGAGGAATGTGAGATTGGCAAAGACAGATATTGGCAAACTCCCACTTAACTGGTTGGACGAGAGATCAAGAACTCGAAGGTAAGTCAGGTTGCTGAGACATTGAGGGAGACTTCCATCGAATTTATTCCCACTGAGATTCAACTCAACGAGGTTCTTCAACTCACATATTCCTGAAAGGAAATGAAAAAATGTTAGACAGAAAGCGTTGCTGAAATGAATGAGGTGTTCGATCTAATACCTGGAAAATATGTACTCACATTCTAAGTGACTTAGCAAGTGAGCAAGAACAATCTGAAGGAAATGAAGATCAGATCAAGATGAATAAAGTAGTCATATGACCGTCCTTGCAGAGCACTCTTTGATATAAACCATTAGATTGAAACGGTAGTAGCCGTTATTCTTAAATTACGGCTGTGAACAGTAATACTATCTTTCTAGTGTAGCAAGACATCAACTTTGTATAAATTAAGATGAAAGGCAACGAAAAAGATTATGCTGTACTATTGGCTACCCTCAAATATCTTCTTAACACCCCCTCTTCAGATATATTTACTTTAATTCTAAAATACCCTTTTAATTAACACTCCTAATTTATTATTATTTCCTAATTTTTAAAGTTGCTTTTTCACTCTTAAAATCATATTCTTCTATTTTTTTTTTTTTTTGCAACATTTAATGAGAAGTTCTTTTATGGATAAATTTATGAATGAAAATCATCTTGAAAATTATGATTTGAATTAATTTGCAAAAGAAAGAAAATGGAATTGAAAAGAAATTATTTAGATTTACACAAACGAATTAGATACATGAGAGGTCATACAAAAAAAAAAAAAAAAAAGAGGAGAGAGAGAGCGAGAGAAAGATGGATGATGAATCAATTCGCAGAAACAATATATAAGAAATTTGCATGGGGTTTAAGGAGTTAGACCTGGAAAAAAATTGATTGGTTTAATTAGATTTAAATTGGTCCTTAAATATAATTTTAGTAGAAGATTGGTTTTATTAGGACAACGAAGGGGTGCTAATAGCTACACTCTTTCATTATTATTATTATTATTTTGGATGAACGTCGAAAGTAAGAGTAAAGCTTTTTTGATAAAAGGAAAACGTTTATGTTCCTTAATTACAATATCTAATTTAATGATATGAAATTAAATTACTCTACAAGGGGACCTGTATTATAATTAACAAAACTTAGTTCAAGTTTACTGGAATAACAATCTAGACCCAACAAGGAGATATTCTCTATTTTGGCCACACAACTCATCAAATAATTAATTGTCTTTTGGGATTTACAATCCAAAATGTATATACTAAGTTAGGACAACTCAAATCAAGACTTGTAAACTACTTAGCCTGGAAACTCACTTATTAACATTGTGAGATGCTACAATGGTATCTTAAAGCAGACAATATCAACTTTTGTATAAAATTCCATCTCTAAGTAGAAAGGGCTGTAAATAAAAGATAATGGTACCTTGCATTGTTAAAGAGCCAGTTAATCCGTTACCACTTACATCCAACACTTTCAAATGTCTCAAATTTGCTAATCCTAAATCAATAAAAAAAGAAAAATGAAATTGAGATTGGAAATTTTATATGAAAAGAGTAAGATAGTTGATGTTCAAAGAAATAAAATCTAAAAACATACCTTTCTTAGGTTTGAAGCCTTCTTTTAAACCATTGGCTTGAAGGAGTAGAGTGGTCAACGAAGTTAGTGAAGTCAAAAGTGGAACTAGACTGTCGTTGAAGGAATTATAACCAATCTTTAAAATCCTCAACCGTTTCGAAATCCCATGGGTGTTGGAAGCTGCAAAAGAAAATCTTTCACAATTAGAACCAAAATTAAAGGGGGTTTTGACTCAACGGTGATATGAGCATTGGGCCGATCTTTTTTTTTTTTTTTTTTTACGTTGTGATAAGAATAAAGGATAAAATGACTGTTTGATATGACTTATTTAAAGGTCATAAGTGTTTATTTAATCTTATAAGCTCTTATCTAATTTTTGTTGTTGTTTGATTGTTTTTCTAATAGAGCTTTTGAAGATTAAATAAATTATTTTACCTCTACTAGCCACAGTTTTAATTTTGGGTTTTTTTAGTAGAGGTTGAAAAGTTTTTTTTAAATGTTGAAATATCTTCTACTTATTTAACGATTTTATTTTATTCTTTTCATGCAAAACTTTAAAAAAGTTGTCTATTAAAGTAATTTCATAAATTTTTAACAGAAGCTCTTATTGAGAACCAAACAACTAAATTTTTTTTAGTAAAAGTTCTATTATAAAAGATCTACTTAAATAAGTTCTTCTTGAAAAGCTGTAGCTAAATAGTCGTTTAATTCCTATATTTTGAGTTAAATATTTGTTTACTTCTTGTATTTTAGAAAATGCCTCAGGACACTCTTACTAATAAATTTATTATATTCCTCCTCTTACTTTTTCTTTATTTTTACAATAATACCCTTACAATAATATTATTAGAGATACTAATGAAACAAAAAAAAGTGAATTCAAATTAGCCTTAAAAATAAAATAAAAATTACTCTACATATTTTGTTATTATTTTACTTTTATGATTTATTTGATAACTTAATTTTAAAAAGTTTATCAAGATTATTGCAAAGGTATTAAACATTGCTTTAAATTACTAATTAGTAATTATTCGTTAATTTGTTAATTAATTTTTTTATAGATAAAAAAATTAATGCCAAAATTTTTATTCGAAAGCTATTATTATAAAAGTTAAGAAAAGATAAGAGTGAAATTATAACATATTTAATAATAGAAGTTTATGGAGGTATTTTTCAAAATATAAGGACTAAATGGGCACATAAGCTAAAATATGGGAAGTAAAGGATTATTTCCCCTAAAAATATATGAGAAATCAAATCTCTGCCGTACACAGAAACGAATGCACATAAGACTTAAGATCCTTAAAACACCAACACTACTTAAATCAGCGTTTAATCCAAATAAAGCATGCAATGACCTTTCATAGATTTTACCTTTATTCTCTTCCCAACCTTCAAATCTATTGTTCCATAAGTCAAGCACGTGCAGTTCTTGGAAAGGAACAAATAAGGACATATTTATAATTGGAAATCCATCAGAAACGTCATTAGAGTTGACTCTTATAGCATTACTGAGTGAGAGTTCCATCACCCGACCTGTGGTGGCGTTGCACTTGATTCTCTCCCAGCTACAGCAATCAGAGGTTCTATTATCAACCCATGAAACAAGGATGGCATCTGCATATTGCATATCACTGACTGATTTTATGAAGGCCTTGATTTCCAACAGACCCATCCTCTCGCTATCCCAGCAGCTTTTATGTCCATGCATTTGAACAAAAGCTATGGCGACCCACAATGAGAACTTGAATATAATTAAAAACCTTCCCATTTTTTAATGATGATCGTTGACATGAGCTACCAATAGTTAAATAAATAATTTTTTTAATCATTAATCTTTTAATTGACAGGAAAGTCTTAATTGAAATTTTGATAGAGAAATAATTAATTTGGACAAATAATAGAAGGGTTTTGATCAATTTCGTCATGATTATAATCAATTTTTAAATTCTATACAAATTAAGTTCAGAAAACTTATTACCCCTAATTCTAAAGACTGCAATGGCCATATTTGAAGGTGTGGGAACCCAGCTTGATGCCCATCAAACAACTTCCAGTGTTTAATTCAATTTAACTTAAGCATTGAAATGCAATTATGTTTATCAGTCCCAACTAGACTTCAGAAGTTAATTACAAGTGGTAAAAGATAAGCAAGCACAACAAACTAATATTCAAAGCTTCAATGCTAGCTCAATTAGCTTAAGTAACAAAGCTCTAGTGAGAGTTCAAACCATCCATTCATTTCAGATCAACCTTTGGCACGATTTTCTTCCAAATTGCGTTCAAACTTTAAATTACTCATACAAAGTGATGTGCTCATAATTTATCTATTATTTTAATACTTTCATAATTAATTTATGTTAAATTATATTTTATTATATTAATTTTTATCTTAATTTTTATATTTATTCATTGTAGGAATATTGGGAATATTAATGAGAAAAGAAGCTTAAAGAGGAAACAAATTGGAGTATAATGGAAATAATGTGGAAGCAAGAGGGAAAGAAATAAAAAGCCAAATTTAATCATCATGCATGCAACACGTGGGGGAAGCATTGAATATTTGTTGACAAATATGGCAGCAAATTGGGAAGCATTAAAGAATTAATTTGCAAATTGGACAATCAAACTTTACAAGTCACGTGGATGGGCTTAAAAGGTGGCTAGAATTGTTTTGTTTGAAATCCTTTTCATTTAAGGATTCATGGGCTGGATTTGCAATCCTTTTCCTTGAAGGATTTGGAAGAAACCACATCATTATAAAAGAGAAGAAAGGCAGCCGCACAAGAGGGGGGAAGCCAAGAGAAAAGAGAAAAATAATAGAGCAGCAGCCGCAAGTTTTGAGGAAAACCGAGAGCAGCGGGAATAATTTAGAGCAGAAGGAAGACACATTAATTCTTGAGTTTTTTTCTTTCTCTCTTCTCTATTATCTTACTTGAATGTTTCCAATTAAATTAATGGATTCTCTTTATATTCCCATGAACTAATTTATTTTACTAGGGCTACGGTGTAGCCTAACTATGAAGATTTAATTCCATAAATCTATGGTATTTTTAATTAATTATTCCATGATTGAGTGTTCATTATTGTGCTTAATGCTTTTAATTATTTGGCCAATATTTGAATGATTTGAGGATACATAATGAGACCGAGAGGAGATTTATGTATTTTTGCTCTGTGTAATGGATGCCATGAATTGAACGAAAGACAGAGATGTGCCAACGTGATTCGTGCAGTTTTATCTAAGAATTTCCATAGAACTTAATGAATCTTTGCATATTTAAATTCACATAGAGATATAGTGGGTTGATATGTGTAGATATTTTTTATATTACTCGAGAGAGGATATTGAATAAATTAGGGAAATTCACTGTCAACATGGGTAATAAACTTTAATAGCATAGATGGAGGATTAAATTGGATTGGTTATGGTGAAATCGAATGTCCTAGTGTTTTAATCTCTTGGTAATTTTCTATTATTGTCTGCATCTTTGTTTAATTCTTAATTATTTTATTTTATTTAATTTTAATCTAAATTCGCTTATTTGATTGTTCATATAAATTAGGGTTAGAATAATTTCGGTAACTAATAGGGTATACAATCTCTGGGGGACGATACTCTACTCTTCATTATATTACTTGTGCCGACTAGTACACTTGCTAATTTACGCAACACAAAGTTATAAGTATTGGAGAAATTCTCTCTCAATTTGGTAGATTATCCTCAAATCAAAGGTACTCTCAGAGGATATTAAGGAAAATTTTCTAATTCTTTCTTTGTATAGAGGATCATACGAATAGAGGGCTGTATCCTCTAAGGCCGTGCCACAGGAGATGAATGAGGAGACGGAGGACTAGGCGTAAAATTATCTCTTCCCGCAGCCAAAAACAAGTCGAATGATTGCTGCTTATGTTTGTAACTCTTGATGAAAAAATCTTTCTCTTCCTTCATCTCCAAACCTGTCATAAGGGAACACATTTTTAGTATATGTCAAATATTACAAAAATTTATGTGGCAAAGTTGTGGAGAGAAAAAAAATTTATGTTTGTGAAATCATAGTGCAGTTGGTGTAACCATTGCCTCTATATATGAACAATCAAAATTTAAATTTTGTATGCGGAGAATCATTTCCAAATAAATGAACAAAAACATGAGTTTAGGCATACTTCACCTTTGAGTAACAGATGTGATCTTGTCGATGAGAATGTATCCAATCCGAGCAGCAAAATCATAATCAGAGCACAGAATGCAATGGCACAGAATTTTCTCATTATGATCAACTAACTTAGTAAGTGGAGAAAGCTATAGTTTATTGAAATGACTCCCCAGTACGTTTATCCTTTTAGAGCAGCAATATTAATGTGCACAAGATGTGGCCCATGCCAATTATTATGTGCTTTTAACCCTTTTTTTAAATTTTTTAATCAAACGCCAACTCAAAAAATGAAATGCAGCCCAAATAAAACAAAAGAGAGAATGTGGATGATGCTAGATCACCAGCAGTGTCTTTTGAATTTTCGAAATTGTATACGGCCACGAGGATCTAACTCCTCTAATTTTTTATTCCGTTGATTCTCTGTGTAGCTTGGAAAATCAGCAAAGGATCTTTTTCTTCTGTTTTCAGCCTCGTTGAAAATGAGGACAGACATTTCTAAATTGCTCACCACTTTACTTTTCTTAATAAATGTCCAAAACTCAACCAATGAAATGATTTAACTTTTTGAATTTAACAAGCCCTTAGAAAAGGAGTTTTCATGTTTAGATGCTGTTGATTCCAGCTTATGGTGAGCCGATTACCAACTATTGCGAAATATTTTACCTGAATTTTGTCAAAACACCTACAAAATCATGTGACTATTAAAAAATTACTGTGCAGCATACAACTGTAATGGATGGCTGTGTATATGAATTGCTTGACACTTGTTTAACGGTCTGGTCTCGGAAGGAAAATTCTACATAGCATTTTATGATCTTCTAAGCGACAGAGAATAGATTTTTATATAAGACACGGAAAAACTAGAAAGCACATATAAAAAATTCTCGAGTTTAAAAATGAAAGTTATGAGAATTAAGAAGATCGAATGGTAAGAATATTGTCAAACAATGGGAAATTTTATCTATGAAGTTGATTTAGGTATCTCTGAAATTACGTGGGGTGCTGTCAAAATAGTTTAATGGGGAAAATAAAGAAAGCGGTTTTAAGGGGTTTTGAGAGGGTGCTAAATTGCTAATATCTCTCCACACTTCAAAAAAGGTACCAAATTCACCCCAACCCATAAATGGTAACGAGGACTAGGCCTAATCACGCAAGCCCATCTCAGATCTAGGTCGTGATCCCTTATTCCAAATGTGACTTGCTTGATGTGTGGTGGTCGTAGGAGTACGACTGGGGATTCAATTTATCCAATCCAACGGTCTCGATCATACTTTGAGAGAAAAATATGAAATTTTCCATCAACTAATTATAAATTGTTCTAGTTTTAAATTGTAGGTTTACTCTAGAGAACCAAATAACTATTTTTTCTTGATAGCCAAACAATTGAGAATAGAAGGTACATAGAAGTAGTGATTCTATCTCGATAAAAGTCGGGATTCTTAATTTTTGTAAAATCATAAGTATTCACAAGTGCATCGGTGGTACACGAGGTGAATCTAGCTTGAAGTCTTTAAAAGCTCAAGAAACAACATATAAAAAAACATCATTATAGAATTCAAATCACCCGTGAACTCAAACTAGGAAACTGATGAATTATGATCTTTTACATCCATTATACAGAAAATATACTTTTATCAATTGATGTGGTTTCTTCCGGAAAGTAGATGAAAACCCAAATTCATCTAAGAATATTAAAAGAAATTTGGAATTAAACATTAATCTTATTATTATTTTTAAAAGAAAATCAATAATATCCATAGTCGAAATATAGTTTTTAAAATAATAAATATAACAATAATGCACCAAAACAAAATTCAGTTTTAAATAATTACTAAAATAGCAACAATTGAACCATCAAGAAAATACCAAAATTTTCAACTAACAAATTCACTTCTCTAAACTAAAAAACCCAGCTGCCTATAACATATAGACCTACTAATTTTGTTAGTCGCATTTTGACTGGCAAATCAACTTGAATTAGCGGCGGCCTGTAGTGAGTTTAGCTAATATTCATGGCGCTTTATAGCCAGTGTTGGAGGCGATGGTGAATGGTTTTCGATGTGTGGCTATAAGGGAGTGTGTATGCGGTGTCGATTAACGATAAAGGTGGCTAAACTCTGGTGGTTCGGTAGTAGAGCCAAGGGTTTTGAGTGATTTGCAGCAGTGATTGTACGAGGTGGTTGAGTGTAGGATGGGTTAGGCGGTGGCTGGTGAGTTTGATACTTTGATGGTTACAGCAAGTGGTGGTAATAGTGGCTGGATTTTAGAGGCAGTAGAGGTGGGTTTGGCGGCTTAAGGTTAGGTGAATCATTTTTTTTTTGGATAGATTTAGTGGGAATGGACGTGGGTAACCAAGAAAACTATGCAACTGGCATAAAATTGTTCTGATACCAACTGATGGAGCGGTGTAGCAGAAGCGAATTGATATAGTAAAAAAACACTAGATATCTCTGAGTACTGGACCAAATCAACATTATTAGTTATGCTCTAATTGAAATATGATTAGATTTTGTTCTAATCAACTCGATGAGATTTTTAATAACCCGTTAAGCGAGATTAGATGACGCTCTAACCCAAACAATTCTAATAGAAATATTTTTGATAGATAATTTTAAAGTTAAATATTAAAAGAGGTGTTTTATTAATTAATCAAATGTTAAAGTTACAATAATAAAAACTCTCTATTTATAATAGAGTAAGTTTACATACCCAACTTAATTTAAAAGGGAAACTAAACTACAATTATAATAAAAATAAAAGACAAAGACACAGTATAATTGACTCTAATTACAATAAAAAATGTCAAAGACCTAAAATAATAAAATTTTGAAATTCTAAAATAACATCCTACGTCACTTCAACCTTTTACTTTTACAAAGTAATAAATTTGGATAAACTATCTCTAAATTTGATAGATTAATTATATCCCTTATAAAAAAAAGATTTATTATCCTTAAATCAAAGATGCTCATAGTCATAGATCATATATATGATTAAACGGTCGTACACTCTAAGGCCATGCTGCAGGAGATGAACGAGGAAATGGGGGAGTAGCTGTAAAAATATCTCACAGTGCAATTGGTGTGATTCATGCCCAATTATTATGTGTTTTTAATATTATTTTTAGGGCAAAATCAACAACCCAAAAATTGAAATACAGTCCAAATAAAACAAAAGAAAGAATGCGGATGACACTGTATCACCATTCACCAGGGGTGCCTTTTGAATTTTGGAAATTGTGTATGGCCACGAGGTTCTTACTCTTCTGATTTTTAATTCAGTTGCTTCTCCGTGCGGCTTCGAAAATCAACAAGAATCTTTTTATTCTTTGAAAATGAGGATAGATATCACTAAATTTCTTACCCTTTTTATGTACAAAATTTCTTACCCTTTTTATGTTTTAGGAGAGGTTATTTCAATTTAATTTTTTTATAAAAGTTTTAAGTCATTGATCTACGGTAAACGTAGAAAATTTAGGTTGAAATAATTTAATTCTTATTTTTTATTTAATAATATTCCAAAACTCAGTCAACCAATGATTTTTAACTTTTTGATTTTAACATGAGCTTGAAAAAAAAGGTTTCATGTTTAGATGATGTTGATCCCAGCTTATTGTGAGCTCTTCCGAAATCTTTTCCCTGAATTTCGTTAAAACGAGTACACTTCTAAATCATGTGTTATTATAATATTATTGTGCAGCACACAACAGTGTTGACTGCAAAAATTGCTTTCATTTCTTTGTCCACACAGCTTTAAATTAAACATCGAAGAATTTTACCAATTTAGTCGAACTAGTTAGAGAATGCTTCTAGGGTAGTGGATCTCATTTCGGACATGAAAACCTTTTTTTTTTCCTATCCCCAAGACTATAACTGCAATGAGGACCAGGCCCAATCACACAAGCCCATCCCAGATATAAGTCGTGAGCCTTGATGCCATAGGGGACTTTCTTGATATGCAATAGTAGGGTTAAGCACTGGGGGATTCAATCCATCAAATCCGACGGTCTTGATCATACTTTGACAGCGATATTTATCAACTAATTATAAATAGTTCTAGGTTTAGGCTATAAGTTTATTCTAGAGAACCAAATAATTAAACCCCCCCCCCCCCCCCCCCCCCCCCCCCCCCCCCCCCCCCCCCCCCCCGCGGCGGGAGAACCAAATACTTCCGCATAGAAAGTACATACTAGTGATTCTAGCTCGAAATTAGGCAGACTCTTGCTGTAAATTTGTAAATGCACACAAGTACAATGGAGGTAAACATAGGTGAATCTGGCTTGAAGATTCATTCAACAACTGTAGAAACAACATATAAGATAAGATCGATACAGAATTGAGTAGAATTAATCATCCGTGGATTACTAGAACTGAAACTAGGAAACTAATAATTAATATATCACGAACTTGTACATCAATCGTACAGAAAATATACATTTGTTGACTAATATGCCCCACGGTGTAGCTAGCTTGGTTGGCCCTGAATACACCTTGGGTCTATAGCTATTCGAGTTTAAGTAATAGTAGGAGGCTCAGGATTTGAGTTTATTGTCCAGTAGGCGAGGTTTTTCATCTCATGCAAATCTTTTCACGAAAGCTATGGACGATTGCCAGGAGGGCGTACAGGAGCTGGTTGATTCCCTCTAGGTTGATCTTTATCCCGACCTCGAAGAACTCGAGCATGGTAATTCCATTCATCAGTGCCCGTCTTGCATTTTCTGCATTCACTAAGAACTGAAGGAACAGGTGACGAGGCTAAACAGTTTTTTGGGTCAAGTAATAAGATTGAAAACAATGCAAGGATTGCAATAGCTGAGAGTTTTCCCATTTGTAGAGAAGGAAGAGCTTGTGTGATTTGATGACTCCCTGCCACATTTATAGGGAATTTTTGCATGTTTTTGTTGGTAATTGGCTTGAAATTGTCTATGTTGACTGGTAATATTATTCAAAAGATTTGAAATAGACAAGAATAACGAGTGAAGAAAAATGTAATTGATCAGCACGAACACTTTATTATTTTGACTTTTCTGTACTCAGTTGGCTCCAACATTTTAATAGGTATTCGACCTTGGTTCACAAGAAACAAAAATCTTCTGCTTTAATTTTGTTAGGTCCAATGCATGATAGTTTCATACACCATGTAACTTTTCATATCGGTGAATATTTTCTTTTAAATTTAATTGAGATATCAATACTTATTTTTTAAAAAAAACCAACCTCTCATGCAAGAGAAACTTTTTTGAAAATAAAAGTAAGAAGGAACATTTCATTAATTTATTAGATAGGAATTCGGGAGGTAATCAAGCCTTAGCACTCAAGAGACCTAGGAATTAGAAGGAATATATTTGACTAGAAGACTAAATGCAAAAAAATGTTCCAAAGAGTGCACCATAATACAAAGACATAAACTGAGGCTCCATTTGGTAGTTACATCAGTAATTTGAAAGGTAACGTGTTTTAATTCCACAGTTAGTTGATGAAAAATTTATGTAATTTATTATTTTGACAAAATTATTATGTAGAGGGTTATTATTGTTTTAGTATTCAAGTTTTGGAATATATCAGATAGTTACAAGAAATGTTGGGTTGTAACTAGAGGTGGTAAAATGGGTTATGATACAGATTACACGACAAAGATACAATATGATTTTTTTTTTTTTTTTGTATTCGTGTTGATGCAATTAATAAATAGGTTGACACGACACGATATGATAAATAATAATGTCGTCTTCGGATTGGAACACCTCAATATGATTACATGTTTATGAGATGAATATCAATTAATATGCGGTAATGTTATTAAAAAATTAACTAATATATATATATATATATATATATATTAAACATTAAATTAATTATTCATGTCATATCCCTATCGTGTTATAAACTTATACATATCATATTTATGTTATGTTAACTTATTTATCACATATTTTTAAAAATAATATTGACATATTTATTATTTTTTAAAGTTAACTTTTAATTTTTTGTATTAAACATATTAAACAGGTCAATACAGTTAACATGATTAATGAATGGGTTACATTGTGTCTTGATATTTCAACACAATTAATAAATGGATTATATCCATATTTGCTTAAATTTGACATGACATGAATAAGGCACAACACAATCACAACATGATTATATGAATTGACACCTCTAATTGTAACATTTTACAACTAAATATCTTTACAAACATTATCGACTTTTGCTTTAATGTATTGCAGCCATTTAATATTATTTCACAATTAGTGCATAGAGGAGAATTTTTTTTTTTTTTTCCTTTTGGAATGTGAGTAATTTTAGATCGAGAAAAGTCATATTCTAATTGTAAAAATAGGCGAATCAGCTTGAAGAATATTCACTGAACAACGGTAGAATTGAGTAGAATTAATCATCCTTGGATTCCAAGAACTCAAACGATGAACTATGAACTTGTACATCAATTGTACAGAAAATATACATTCATGAACTAATATGCCCCTCAGGTCTAGCTAGCTTGGTTGGCCATGAATGCTCTTTTCATGGATGATTACCAGGAAGGCGTACAGGAGCTAGTTGAAATTGTCTATGTTGACTGGCAATACTATTCAAAAGATTTGAAGTACACGAGAAAAACGAGTGAAGAAAAATGTAATTGACCGGCACTAACACATTTATTATTTGGACTTTTATGCATTCAGTTGGCTCTACCATTTGAATATGTATTCGATGGTGGCTCACTAGAAATAAAAATCTTGTATATTAATTTTGTTACGTCCAATGCATGATAGTTTCATACGCCATGTTACTTTTCATATCGGCGAGTATTTTCTTTTAGATTTAATTGAGATATAAATATTTTTTTTAAAAAAAGAAAAAAACTCTGATGCAAGAGAAACTTAATTGAAAATGCAAGTAAGAAAGAATATTTCGTTAATTTATTAGATAGGAATCCGGGAGATAATCAAGCCTTAGCACTCAAGAGAACTCGGAATTAGAAGGAAAAAGATGATTAGAGGACCAAATGCAAAAAATGTTCCGAGAATGCACCGAATTACAAATTACAAAGACATAATTAAACTATAAGGCTTCATTTGTTGCTTCCAAAGGTAATGTGAAAAGTAAAGTACTGTTTTAATTCCACATACGAAATAATAATTTACTATTTTGTCAAAATAGTTATTAAGAGAATCATCATTGTTTTAATATTCAAGTTTTACGAAATAATAAATAGTTATGATAAATATTGGATTGTACCTATAGAAGGTAAAATGTATTATCTCAGGATCATACTATACGGATATGACACAATTTTATGGTATTTGTTTTGATAAATATTGACATAGATAATAAATGGTTTGACATGAAATGACATGATAAATAACAATGTCCTATTTATGTTGAACTATTTTAACATGATTATATGTTTATGACATGAATATCAATTAATATTGAGTAATATTATTGAAAATTTTACTAATCTATATACTGAACTCTAAATTAATTATTTGTATCATATCAATGTTGCTTATAAACTTATTCATGTCATGTTCATGTTGTGTTATAAACTTATTCATACTATATCCATATTATGTTAACTTATTTATTACCTATTTTAAAGATTAATATTGACATATTTTTGTTATTTTTAAATTAATTTTAAATTTTGTTATTAAATATGTTAAACAGAATGTATAAATATGTCATATTTGTGCTTTGATATTTCAACACGATTAATAAATGGGTCATATTTATATTTGCTTAAATTTGACAAAACACAATTATACAAATTGACACCCCTAGTTGTAAGTTTTTACTACCGTATATTTTATCAACTTTTATTTCATAGCATTGAAGCCAGTTAATATTGTTTCACAATTATTGTAGAAATATGATAATAACAATTATTTAAATAATCTTTTTTTTTCCCTTTCTTAGTTATAAATAATCTTTTTAATCAATTTGTTAACTAACTACAATATTTTTAAAGAACTAATATTTTTTATTTATACAAATATTTTATACCACTTATCAAAATCCAAAAGTGTGCATTTGTTACATTTTCAATGTCATAAAAAAATAAAAACATCATAAGATTAACCTTAAATTTTATTTTACGACGTTTTATATCACATTTGGTGTGTCTTTAACCCATCACATTATAATACCAATTACCAAATAGTGAAATAGGGCCTAAACTTATAGGAGGAGAGAACATTTTCGGTTTACGTTTTCTAGTTATAAAATTTCAAAGATTACGAATTTCACATTTATAAGAATTTCTCTCTGTTCATGTTGGATAGTTTGCTTGATTTTAGAATTGTCTGCATGATCAGCAATTCAACGATGATTAATTAGACAAGATGCTGGGGAGAAGAAAATTGGCATTGATTAACCGCTACGTGCAAATTTGTAATTACGACCTTTTACCTAACTAAGGTGAACGTAAATGTAATGAGATGAGGCCCAAACCGAACAACCCCGTCTAATATTAAAGTGATTGGGCCTAATGCCATATTTCACTTTCGAATTGGAGATCCGGAAGTTCGATTCTTTTTTTGGGTACGCAATGGCGCACAAGAGATACACACAGCACAGAGGTGAATCTAGATTGAAGATTCAATGAACAACTCTAGAAAACATATATAAAAACAAACATCACTGGAGAATTGGGTAGAATCAATTCTCCATGAATTACTAAAACTCAAACTAGGAAACTAATAAGTTATGAGCTTTTACATCAACTGTACAAAAAATAAAAAATAAATACATTAATTGACTAATATGCTATGGGTGTAGCTCGATTGGTAGTTTTTTTGAAATCGAGTATTAGTATAATAAGGGGCATGAGTTGGTGTTCAGTGAGTGAGGTTTCTCATCCCATACAAATTTTTTGAAGGAAAAAAAAAATACATTTTTTGACTGATGTACAATCTAACAACTATGGATGATTCATAGGAGGTTGTAGAGGAGGCGGTGGAGATCCTCTAGGCTTGTCTTTATCCCGACCTTGAGCTCGAAGAATTCGAGCACGGCAATTCCAAGCTGCATATGGCCATTTATCAGTGCCTATCTTGCATTTTCTGCAGTTACTAAGAACAGGAGGAACCGTTGACAACGCTAAACAACTTCTAGGGTCAGGCAATAAAATTGCAAAGAAAGCAAAGATTGCAATAGTTGAGAGCTTTTCCATTTGTAATGAAGGAAGAGCTTGCGTTATTCGATGAGTCACCTGCCACATTCATATGGAGTTTCTATGTGTTTGCGTTAGTAAATTGGCTTGAAATTCTGTACCTTGACCAGCGAAATATGAATCAAAAGATTTGAAGCAGACAAGAAAACGAGTAAAGAAAAATGTAATTGGTCAATGGTAACACGCTTATTATTATTAATTATGACTTTTATGTATTTAGTTGGTCGAGACCCAACATTTAAAAATGTATTCGCCCTTGGCTGACAAGAAATAAAAATGCATTTTGATTTTGTTATGTCCAAATGTACACATATCTTATCAATAATTGATAGTTTGGTACGCCATGACAAGTATCTTTTATCTCTTCGCAATTAGAATTTTTATTTCACAACATTTGTGTCTTTAATCTAGAGGGGGTGAGACTGTTCACAGATTGCCTTTCAAGTTATAAAATTGCAACCAATGCAATGACTAGAGGACTAAAAAAATTTTGCCATTCGTTTGAGAGACTGCGATTTTTCACTTCTCGTATCGATGGGTTGATTATTTTAGACTTAGCTCCACAAAAAATTCCAAAGCTGGTGTATTTACAATCTTTTGACTTACAAAAAGGCAGTTTTTTTTTTTTTTTATTTGGTGACCATTTGTCTCTATATGTCTAGATATTTAACATTTTACCCCTTATTTTCGGACATTATAGAGTTTGGTCTCTCTAGTTTTACCATCATAATATTTTGGTTCCAGAATTTAGCAGGCATGCGCGATTGATTCGTCTGAACTGAACATTCATCTCGTCCACAAGCAGCAGGAAGAATAGCATTAATGGTTACTCCAAATGTAGGACATGGGCGGGTCACCCATCGGGAAGCAGTTCTGTTTACCAACCTGGAAGTAACCACCACTTGGTAGTTACCAAGTCTTAAACATGTAGGGAGCAGTTCTGTTTATAAAAGGAGAAGTTAATATGAAGCTAGTAATTTCATTATAAATGATAATCCTTTAAAAAGGAATCGCTTCAGCTTATTGCATTAATTATTTGTGGGTCTTACGCTGCGACGAGAGGGGATTTTTTGGCGTTGTTGTAATTTTCTTTCAATGTAGGAAACAATAATTCAATTCTATAGACGATCATAATTTTGCTTTCGCTTGCTGTGCAAGTAAGTCTATTAATTTTTGCGATTAGTATTAGCAATGCCATTGCTGAAAATTGAAGACTAGTTGAAAACTCAGACTTAAACGTAGGTACCTCTTAGGCTTGTTTCTTTCCCCTTAAACAAAGCTAACATTAAAAGGATTCCAATCTGCATTTATTTATCCAAAACTCAATTAACATGTTAATTCGTACCTGCATGTATGATATTGAGTTGAAAACTCAGACAATCAAATTATGTTTGATTCTTTTAAGTACCGTGGAAATTTATAGCATCCGATCTTTTAAAAAAAAAAAAAAGGAAAAAAACTGTATTATGGAAACTAATTAAATCCCTAATCCTTGTTGGGATCTCAGAATAATCTGTCATAGTTAATCAAACTAGAACCTTTTCAAAGTCTTGTAGCTTGCATTAAACTTACACATCTCTCAAACTAGTATTTTGCAAATGTTGATAGACAAATTGTACGAATTCCCTGCTACTAAACAATCATTAATCTCCCAAAGCCAAATCAACTACTAACCAATAGGAAATATTGTTTGGAAAGGAAGAAAAAAAAAAAAAAAAAAGAAGAAACTAAAAGGGCAAATGGGTACCCACAAAAAGAAAGGTTTTTCTTTGTCAAAAAGAAAAAAAAAATCTCTTATAAAATTCAAAAGCATAGAAAAAGGTCAATGTGAAGTCCTCATTGCTCATCGAAAAAAGTAACTAAGTGAAGTCAATCAATGCCAAACTTGACAATTTTTACTTCTTTGAAAAAAATGTCAGTGAGTTCCACTGTCTTGCATGATACTTTACCAACACTCCAACCTCTTGCTAGATTTCCTTCACTTTTTTCACCACACGGTCATCATTATCAATCATACAAAATTGAACGGCTGAGATTTTGAGGTGATTTTGAAATTTTGAAATCTTACACCCTGAAAACTCAGAGACTGTTAGATTTGTGAATAATTTGTCTGGACTGACATGGCAGCGCAATATTAAATAAGCTTGACTAGTTAAATCCACCCCATTGGACTGTCAGAAAGAGGCGCCGCTTGCTTCCTGTATTTTACAACACCGTCATTATAATTTAAAATTCAACGGCTGCCAGCTTTACTGTACCATTAATGCCCCTACTGATACTAATACTGTGTCCATACAATTTACCTGATCCAAAAAGCTGAAGCTAAGAGAATTTTTTAACCTTAAAATGGGGAAATCAGATATGACATTTATTTACTTCATTGTCTTAGTACTACGCGCTATTCTGCGCGTCATTCAATCATTCATTCAAAGAGCTAGTTTTTTTTTTTTCTCCCCCCAAATCAAAATCCTTAATTACGTAATCTATAGTTGAGTTAAAGCATTCACATTTAAACACTATCAAGACACTACTAACATAGAAAATACGATATTTTTTAAGAAAATTATTTGTACACTATCTCTTATTTATCATATATATATATATATATTTAATTATTATAAAATTTTAATATATTTTTCGCACCATTTTTATTTTTAAACTTGTATTAATAAGTTATTTTGACATTATGAATTTAACTAAAATAATTATTTTAGTCCTAAATAAATTAAAAGATTATTTTATTTTATTTTATAAAATTTTTAAAAATTAAAAATTAAAATTATCACTTAATTAATTGATAAAATATTATTGAAAAACTAGGTGTGTGAGCACCATTTAATTAAATGATAAAATATTATTGATTTTTTTTAATCCTTTGCTCCCCTACTCCTATAAAAAGGCCGGCGGAAGGAATGCTCTGCTCATCTTTCTTACGGCTCGTTACCACAGCGTTCGTTCACCCCTTCGGCTTCTTCAATTCAAAAAAAGGGCCTTCCTCAAGAAAATGTCTATCAATTGATCCCTATTCATTCGGTCAAAGTCTCCACGGCTTTTTCGCGCCTCTCTACTGACCTAAAAAATGTGTAATATTCATCTTAAATATTTTCTTTTTTTTAATCAATCATACAATCAAAAGTATCAAATGATTTTTATCATTTAAATTAATCACTAAAGTAATAATAAGTGTAAACCAACTTTGAATAATAAAAAAAATTGTAATTACAAAAATTATTATTTAAAAATTATACTTATGAAAATTTTGAGATTTATTCGTTTTATAAATTCAGAGATATTCTTATAATTATAATTTTTTATTTTTAAAAAAAATTTGTAGGATAAAATAGTCTTTTAATTTCTTTAGGAATAAAATGGCCATTTTATTTAAATTCTTAGTGTCAAAGTAGTTGATTGGTGCAAATTTACAAACAAAGATGATTCAAAAAAAAGGTCAAAATTTTTGTGGTGATTATATGTACATATGACAAAACAAAGATGGTGTAAAGATAATTTTTTTTTATATTACAGTATACCATACTATACGAAAACAATAATACTATTTATGCTATAGTGCTATCATTTTTGTCATGATGGTATTTGTTGGTGGTTATATCTCATTTTTTTAAAGGTTATATTAGAATGAGTGATAATACAACCACAAACTCTTGTACAAATTTATCTTATACAAATTGATGTGATATTAATTCATTGATTGAATGAAAATATAAAATAATATAAATAACTTATATGAATCAAGAGATATATAATTCAACTAATGAATTAATGCCACGTTAATTTATACAAAATAAATTTATACAAAAATTTATGGCTATATTATTACTCTATTCGAATATGTGGTGACCAAGCGTAGTTTTAGCTAGTTTTAGCTTAAATTCAAACAGGTTATGACTAGGCTACGTACCCTAGGGGTGGATTTATACAAAGCCTAGGTAATTGACTCTGCTCAGCAAAAAGATTCCATCATTCGTATGAATTTTTTTTTGAAAATTTTGTTTGAATGGGGTAAATTTATGAAGAAATTTTGATATTAATGTCAATTTTAAAAATTATCAATTTTTATTATATTTTTATCCTTGATATATTGACCCAAGTTTTTGGGCAAAACTACGTTGCAACATGGGTTTGATACCCCTTTCTTTTGTCTTTTTCAAGGTTAATTACAGTGAAGTCCTGTTATTGGTTATAAAAACAAAAACACTAAAAAATTTTAAATTTTCACACATTAATCCTGCACCTAAATATTTTTAATTACATTAATGCTTCTAAAAGCCATGATTTGTTTAGAATTCAAGCACTTATTCTCTTTATACATACAAACACTAGTAAATTAAAAGAAATTTTTTTTGAATTATTTAAGTTATTTTAAATAAAAGAAAACTAAGAAAATATTTAAATTATTTTAAATAGAGTAATTGTTTAGAATTTTTTTACCCTTCTCTTCGTTAAGTTAATAAAAGATCTCAACCATATGGACGTGTACTAATAACTAATTAAACTGTTGGGGTGGAGTAACAAATATTAATTTATTTAAGTGTGTAATTAAATTTATTCTTTTATTTAAGGACAAAAACTCAGCCAAAAATACAAACTTATTGTTCAAACAAACAAAAATTATTTTAAAAATTTATAAACTAACACTTTATTATTATTAGTAAATTAACATATTTTTACTACATAATTAAATAATTGATAATATGTTAAATAAATCTTATGTTTCCAAAAAAAAATTAACTACATAGAATATCAAATTAAATTTATTTTCATATTTTGTACATTACATTTACTTGAGATAGTAAAATCTCTTGTGTTGGAATAAAAAAGATTATGGGGTTTGAACCTTGGTCACATGGGTGAGAGGAAACTGGTTGCTGTTATGTTAAATTAAAAAAAAAAATATTTATCATTAATTATGGTTCGTAAATAATATATATAGTTTAACTAGTTAATAAACTAGTTAATTTTTTAATTAATAAGTAAATCTATTAATTTAAATAGATATTAATACATGTAAGAATAAGTCATTTAATTGGAAATCTAGTTTAATAGTGTAAATATATATATATATATATATATTATGGACTTTTATGTCATAATTATAAAACTTTTGATTTTTCTTATTTTACATGAACAAAAGGGGCCTTTAATGTTAATAGCCTAAAATCACATCTAAGCCACAACGGTGAATTTGAAAAAGACAAAAAAATGGGGCACCAAACCCCAGAGGCAACGTAGCTGGACCCTATGTTTTTAGATCCACTCTTACGTATCCCACTGCCAAAATTATTAAATTGTCAAAATTTATCTATTTTTTTATTGAGTTTTTGATCATCTGATTATGTAGGATAAGATTCGATACTCTTAAAAGTATCGAAATTGAACACATGTATATGATAACCATTCGTAAGTTTATAAATTAATTAAATTCAACGATATTTTGCAAAACACTCCTTAAGTGGTAGACTTGTCCGTTAGAACATATTTATTATTTCTTCATCAGGAGTGAATTTTCAAATTGAATTTTGGTACACGCAGGATATATTTTGTTCCTTTTTCTATAGCGACCTTCCAAGCTAAATTTCAACTTTCAATAAATCTGGATAAGGCCCGATTGGAATTTACTTTTAAGGCCACGACTACAATGGTTCGGATGCATCAATACATCAAGATGAATAAAAAGTTATAAAAAAAAATTCACACCATCCGATGCAAATTCAAAGTAAATCAATGGTTGAGTAACTTAAAAAGAAGAGAAAGTAAGTGTGGGCCCTATCTAATAAGTAACAGTGTGTTAGATTATTTTACCAATTAATTAACACATTCATCTCTGTTTGTGACGGCATCACTGTAGCAGAACCGTGGCATAACAATAACACCGGTCGATGTCAATTTATTATTGTTTTACAAAATATAAATTGAATTAGCTTTCAATATTAATAAGTTTAGGAAATATAAATAAATTAAGTTTTATAATGCAAAGCACATTATTATTCATATTACTAACTTATTAATATCTTGTATGATTTTTGAATTTGAAAAAAAAAATATCTATAAATATCTACATTCATCCATATCCAAATCAAGCAATTAAAATTGGATATGGATGAATGTTGATATAATGGATAATTCTGAATATTTACCATTCTTAATTCAAAATAGAATTATAATTACAATTTCATCCCAGTTACAATTACCATTACGATTTCAGTTTCAACTATAGTTACAATTCCAATTACAATTATAAGTTCAATTTCAATTCCAACTACAATTACGATTGCAATTACGATCAAACTTATAATTAAAAGTTCAATTTCAATGTAGTTCCAATTATAACTAAAGTTATAATTCTAATTCAATTACAATTACAAGTCCAGTTCCAATGGTAATTATGATTATAATTAAAGATACAATTTCAATTCAATCATAATTACAACCACTGACTAATTAAATTGATATACATAAGTCATGCTAATATTATTTTAATTTTAATATTATCATTGCAATTGAAATAATATTTGTTTTATACTTATATTATTTCTTTAATAATATTCATATAGAAATACAAAAATTAACATTTAGGTAGGTAATTGACTATTATCTTACCCCCTGGGAAAAGTTTCATTTATTATCTTTTTGAGGGCAAAACCACCCGCCTAGTTTTTTATGCAAAAATTTCAATTCTAATGATGATAGATTATTTTACCATTATCATCACCATCATCATCATCGTCCTAACTTTCATGTAGCGGCCACCAATTTATTCATAGTTTTCATCTCATTACAAACTATGAAATATTTGGGACATTGGCTTTTAGAATTTGTGATACACAATTTTTAGGTAGTTTTTCTTGTTTATTTATCTAAAATCTAAATAAACATGACGCAATTCTCGTTCAAGGCCATTAATTTCCCTTTTAAGCATACTTCAAAGTCCTTCTAAAAGAAACAAATGTAACCATATTTGAAATAAAACATGATAGCTATAATATAGTAGTTATGGAGAGCTTGGTTCGAATCTCAACAACCACATTTATTTTTTTTTAAAGTATCTTTGATCATTTTTGCAAGATTACCTTATATTACTATATTGAACCAAGTCTCTCGAAATCTAAAGTCTTGGGTCCTCCATTTTATTATTCATTACCTTCCCCTCATGATTGTGAGTCCATAAAAAGGAGGTCATATAATTTAAAACATATTAATAAGTTACTGGATCTCTAGGTAATGGTTAGTTTTCTACCCACTAAAGGGTCTCATCTAGTTTTAGAGCAATTTGGGACCTTTGTTTGAATCCTAACACACATGTTTATTTATTTATTAAATGTATTTGATCATTTGTGCAAGATCATCTTGTATTACTAAATTGAAATAAGCCTCCCCTGATCTAAATCCATAGGCCTACCAGTTAATGATAAAAATAGTAGTTAAATTAGCCAAAAATATTTTTTATTTTTTAGGTTTAGAATCCATTTAGTACACACACATGTGTGTGTGTAACAAGACTAAGGTTCAACGTTTCAATGGCTATTTAAATTAAGAAATGATATTCATGCCAACACAAACTTAGATCATAAAGTTTTCAGATTTTTTTACTTAAAAAATAAATGACTTAGTAATTTTTTATTTTTTATTTTTGTAATTTTGGTGAAGGAAAATATTGGAATATATCCAAAATGAACCGTTTTGCTTTTTTTTTTTTTTGGTTACATAATTTGTTCATTATTTCCAATTAATTAAAACAATTAAAACTCATTTTCTTAACACATAAAATAACTTAAATTTTGGTCAAAATCATTTAAAATTAAAATTTTATTTGTTTCACAAAATAATTTTGTCCTAATTGAATTAATTAAATAGCTTCTTTTATTACGAAAGTTTCTTACAAAATTTATGCCTTAATGTTAGCCACTTGAGACAATAAAAGCCCCACTACAGTATGTGTGACATGCACTAAAAGCCCTACTACAGTACCTGAGACATGCACTATATGACCTGTAACATTATTGAGCAGCAGTTGTGATAATGAGAGAGTGACCAAAGAGCTTATGACAGTGTACACAACTTGGAACCCAGTCAACCCACAGACACAAACAAAGGCAGTTGTGAATTCAACCGTTGTAACCGGTTACTTTGCCATCCTTATTGCCCACATGTCAGAATTTAATTGGCTATATGTCATGTCACAGTGAACCACGCATACACCGGGTGCAGAGTAGGAAGACCCTTATTTTAAATAGATCGAAACAGATTGGACGAAACTTCGACTATACAATGCAATTAATGTGAAAAAAAGGCTTTATTTAAAAAAAATGAAATTTCCACATTTCCATATTGAGACATAAGAGGTACATGGCAATAGCGCGTGTATGGTATGCGTCAACATAATAAAATGATTTTAACCTGCAAATTAGGTAAAATTACCGCTTTTTAGGCTGCCAATTTGCAACCTAAAAAAAATGAGAAACGAAGGAGAGAGAAAAAGAAAAAAAAAAAAAAATTGAGCCAGAAAACACCTGGAATTAAGCCATTAAGGTAATAATTTTTTTGGTTACACGTTAATACATGTGAAATTAAAAACGAATAGCCACAATTCATTCACAAAAATAAAAGAGTTAAAATTAGATCGATGTACTTATTTAAGTTAATCAACTAATAAATTACTACTAATTAGAAGAATTATGAGGATCATTGTTTCTAGGAGAAGTTAATGGAAACAAAGGAAGCAACTCAGGCTCCGCTCCTCCTCTTGGCGTACTCAATGGACTTGGATGCAAATAAAATCCTTTCTCAGCAATAATGGCTCTCTCCTCTTCTTCTCCACCGCCACCACGCGCGCACAACAACTCCTCGCGTGGGGACCTAGGGCTCACGCGCGGCGCCAGAAACTCCAAAGTCGAAACCGGAGACACAAGAAACGCCCCAGTCCCACCTCCACGTTGCTTGTAGAAACTACAAAGCTCGTAGCCATTGCTGTAAACGTTGCTGCTGCTGTTGATGTTTGTGCTGTTGTTGTTATTGTTGAGTTTGATTTCGAGCTTCTTTGCTGTCTGTCTGCGTTCATGCAGCTTGAATGCGGGTCTTTTGGGGCCCATGTTCGCTCCGGCGACTGCGGCGGGGGTGATGGCGGCGGCGGATGAGGTGACTGCTCGTGCGGGGTGAGTGACGGGGAGTTTAGGGGATGATGGGTCGTCGGGGGCTCCGGTTAGTTTTTGAACTATCTGTCGGAAAGTTGATGGGTCAGCTTGGACAAAGGTGGTGGCCGAGTCTGACCCGTAAGCTGCTGCCGGCGCCATGGTGGTGGCCGCGCTGCTGTTATTAGAACTTGATGCCATGAAAGAGATGGCTGAGCAGGAAATGAAAGAGGGTTTATATAGTAAGTGAGAAAGAGAGAGAGAGAGCAATGCTTTTCAAAGTTTGTATTAATTATTATTTTTGTATTTGTTCTTTTATTTAATTTTTTGGGTTATTTTTTATTCGTTAGTCAATGAGAAATTGGATAAAAATGGTAAGTGGAATATGTGGGTTGCTGAATCCACTAAGGTTTGCTAGTCAAGTTTTTGGCCGGTGTTTGGGTTTTAAGATTCTTTAGATTGAAGTATGTTTTTTATATCCGGCCATGTACAAATATTTTGAGTGCACGTTTTTCTTTGGAGATTAATTGATTTGTATAGTACTTTCCATATACCCAAAGGGAATTGATGCCAAATTTGTCATACTTTGTTATGAATTTCAAATTTTCTTCATAACTGATGATTAACTTTTTCTTGACAAATGGAGTTGAAGATTATTAAATAATACGATAATTATGAATCATTCAATTATGATGTAAATTGATAAGTGGTATTCATTGGATTTATTAAAAAAAAAAACTGGTACAAGTGTTTTTTTTTTAAATATAACATCACAAATTTAATGATGGATGTAAAACAAAAAAATTTGTCTGAACATGTCATAATATATTATTATTAATGTTTACTTATTTGTTAAGACTTATCCAATATTCATAGTTAAAACGTAATTTATCAGTTTATCTATTAAGACTCGAGACTCCTCTCAATATTTTATAGTTGAACTATAGTTTAAAAATATACATTTTTATAATTATCATATACTTTTAAAGATAGAATCAATTCTCAAACCCTCAATGTAATTAATAATGTAGAAATATTGTGTAAAGATATGCCTATCAATACGTTAAAGAGGCGTTGATATTTTTTTAATTCATTTTACGTAATCACTTAATCCGTATTGTAACCTTGAGTTAATTTCATATCATAGAAATTTTGAATTTAAGAAAATATCAAATTCAAATCAATACATCATTTCATGAGATAATTGAGAGCAGAGTATATGAATGGGCCCAACTGCAACTGCCATGAGTTTGTTATTGAATTGATGCATTCAAAACCTCCTTTTTTTTTCTTTTTTTTTTTTCCCCAACGACCGAAGGGATAGCCCTCTTTCAAAGTCTAATGTCTCATAATAATTCAAGTGACGTATATAATGTGTTTCATGATGTGTAATAATGACAACCGAGACAAGGAGAGTGGAGTGCATGTATTTATTGAAAAATCTTGCACACTTTGAATTTGAAACAAAAAAGAGAAAATACCCAATAAATCAAATAAAAAATATATATATCTTAAGTTATTAACGACGATATAGCTGGCATTGAATGATGAGTCATGCGGGGCATTGAAACAAGAAACGAGGAGAAGACTTTACAGAAGCACGGCAACAGCAATAGCAGCAGAGACTGCTGCTGCGGCATGCCCTGCTGCCTAATAATAATTATTATCAGAAACAGTTTCCAGTCTCTTGTGTTTTCTTTCAATCTTTGCTTCTTCAACTTGTTTGTCTTCTTGTGTTGCGGCATTCATTTATTCATTTGCTTTTTTCCCCTTCGTTTGCGTGAGGGAACTGCACTTTGACAATAAGAGGAAAAAGTTTATACAGGCTTTCGCTTCGGGTACTTTTTTGGCCTTGTTCCTTGTAGTTTCTTTCCTTCACTCTTCATTTTCTTTGCAGTTTCTCGCTTTTGATTGCGTTTCTCTGATGGTTAGGCCGTTCGTTACTTTTTGAGATTTGTGGGGTTTCTTGATTCAAGGGAGTCCCTTTTGTTTTTTTGTCCTTTTTTTAATCCTTCATTTCTTACTACCTTTCTCCTTTATAATTAATTGTACTTAAAAAATTAATAAATTTATAGTGTGTATAGTACATGACATAGGAGAATTGATTTTATGGGCAGCCTGGAACTCACAGTTCTCCCAATAAGAGCTGGACACGTGAGCAAGCGCTCACCCACCACCAGATCAAAACCCCATGACATAATAATACACATTTTGTTCCTTTGCAAAAAACGCACATGTTATTTACTCGCTTATTTATGTAGGTTAAATTTAGACAATTTAAACGTACGTAACGTTTCACACCACCTCCCAGCTCTTCATGAGCAAAAGAAACAAACATCATATTTACGCTCTCACAGCAGAAAAAAGCCCGGCCCAGTTTCACTCATTTTCTCAAACTCTCCTGAGAATTTTCTTCGAAAGACAATATTAATTTTTTACGTCCCATTTATACACATGTCAAACGTGCACAGCAGGTATTAGAACCACTGCACTGAAAGATTAGGTTCAAACGATGGACATTGACTTAATCGTAAGTCCATGTACAACTAATTAATTGACTGTACCCTAGCTTTGATCATCAAATTAACAAAATTTCATTAATTAATTGGGCGAGTTTGACTAATATTTAATTGAGAAAAGGCATATGACGTTCTATGGTGTGTACAGATCATCGTAAACTTCAATTTAATCATTAATTAAGGTCAATTTAGCCGCCCTATCTCTTACTGCTCATTGTAATTTGTTTTAAACTGATTGTTGGCCTTAATGGACCAAATGAAAGTACATATTTGCCCCATATGTTAGCGAGATAGTCAACGTATGCATCATTAAGCACCGACTATTTGGGAGCCGTCCGATCATCTAGGATTCTTGAAATCATATTAGAAGATGCCAAGGGAACACACAATCATAAGGAGGCATGTGTGGACGACAGTATCATTGCATTGTAGACTTGGAGTTTTGGCGCATCGTATGTCACAGTCACATTGAACTCATATTGCCGCAGGCTATGGTTTCGTTTTGTTGTTTCATATATTAATTTGTGTTGTATTGGCTTTTTTTTTTTTTTTACGAGGTGTTTTTTTTTCTTTAAATGAAAGTATTACTTTCAATCATTTAATTTTGTGAATAGATACAAAAGGTGGTCTGTTATATTATCTACCCATATTACAAAATCAAAGTAGTCTAAAGCTAACTTAGCAAGTGTGTGAGCAAAATCATTACAGGTTCTTGGTGTGTGTTGTAACTTGACATGTTTTGATCTCTTCATCATCTCTTGGACCTCGGATACAATCTAAAAAATTTCAGCCTTTGTGCTTTTTCTAGGTGAGACTAAATCTACTACTACCTGCAAATCAGTCTCAATAATCAAAGGTAAACATCCAGCGTTTTCAGCTACTTCCAGCCCAAACTTTGTTGCTTCAACTTCTGCATAATCCACTTTATCAAGCCATTTCGTTGGCTTTAAAGCTGCTGCTATAAGTTTGCCTTCTGAATTTCTGATTACAATGTCCAAACCTACTCTTTGTTGGTCTATCTTTATAACTGCATCAACATTCACCTTGAACCAGCCTGCAGGGGACACTTCCAATGCTTCTGGGATGCAGAACTTTGATATGATATTGCTTGCATCTGTGGCATTTGAATTCTTTTATAGACTGAACAATTGCCTCAGCTCCAGCAACTAATAATTGGGAATCTTCCTTTTTGCTTTTGAAAATAAAAAGATTCATTGAGTGCCATATGGTCCAGCATAAAGCAACTATCAACTTCATTTCAGTCTTGCTTCGTCGATTAGCCAAAGCCAATAGCAAGCTTAGGACATCTTTACATTTTGGAGCTTTCATTTCATCTTCAAAAGCCGTGAGCTTCCAAATTTTTCGCGAGGCTTTACATTCAAACAACGTGTGGAAGATAACTCTCCATATCTCCTGCATCTCTGACACCGGGGGGCTTGTAATACTCTTTTTCTTCCATAAATTCTCTGTTGTGGGCATCATGTCATTTGCAGCCCTCCACATAGAAATCTTCACTTTCTCTGGAATATGCAAATACCAAATTGAGTTCCATGCACTTTTGCCTTCCTCTGAACTGTTAGGCTCCGATGGGAACTTCATTTGTAGAGCTAGTTGATACCCACTCTTGACTGAGTAGTAACCCTTTTTGTCGTAATCCCACAAAACTTAGTCTGGTCTTGGTTGTCTTGACAAAGGAATCTTAAGAATATGGGCAGCATCTTCTTGATGAAAATGTTGTCATATTACACGATCATTCCAGCAGTAGTCTTCATCAATCAGTTTTGAAACCATAGTCTCCAAAGGGAGACTTGCATGAGATATTGGTTTGAACGTTACAGGTCTTGGTAACCAGCCACTTTGATACACTTTCGCTTTTTTTCCATCTCTGATTCTCCATCTAAGGCCCTTATGAATAACATCTCGCCCCCACAGGATGCTCCTCCATATGTAAGAGGGGTTTGAGCCAATTTGTGCTTCCATAAAATCTGAATGTCTGAAATACCTTGCCTTCATCAGTCTAGCTATGAGAGATTCTGGCGCTTGAATGATCCTCCAGCTCTGTTTTGCTACAAGTACTTGGTTGAAACTAGACAAGTCTCGAAAACCCAAGCCACTCTCTTCTTAGCTTGACACATTCTTTCCCACTTGGACCAGTGAATAGACCTATGATTCCTTGAACTTCCCTACCAAAATCCAGTAATGGCCTTTTGCATGTCCTCACATAACCCTAAAAGAAGTTTAAAAACACTCATGGCGTAAGCATGCACTGCTTGAGCTACTGCCTTTATAAGTATCTCGTTTCCTCCACATGAGAAAAATTTTGCTTGCCAATTGGAGATTTTGTTTATAATTCTGAGCTTGATATCGTTGAAGAAGCTGGTCTTGTTTCTTCCCACCATTAAAGGAAATCTAAGATACCTTTCATGTCTTGAAACCACTTGAGGTTCAAATATATCCTTGATTGTAGCTATCTGCTCTTGCTTGGCATTATCGCTGAAGAACATGGAGGACTTTTCGAAATCTGGCCTGAGGCTGTAGCATAACAATCAAAGAGTTGCTTCAGGTTCGCACAATCTTCTTTGGTGGCTCTTGTGAAAACCAAACTATCATCTGCAAACAGAATGTGAGTAATAGACAGTTCTCTACTGAATTTTAATCCATGAATTGGCTGGTTCAATTCAGCTTGATTCAAAAGGTTTGTGAAAACCTCAGCACAAATAATGAACAAATATGGAGAGAGTGGGTAGCCTTGTCTTAAGCCTCTTTGAGGCTGGTGTTGGTGTAAAAATACTAATGCTATTGGTGTCAATGTGCAAGTGTACACAACAAGTAATAAAGTGATGAGTATCCAAGATCGTCTCCACAAGGATTGATGTTATCTGATTTACTACAACAATCTTAACAGTGTAGATTTTGTGCTAAAATAAAATAAACAATTAATAAAACCAATGTACTAATTAAAATAAAAATGCAATAAATAAATGCAACAAAGTAAACTATCACGTCAAGCTCAAGGATAAAACTAATGAGAATATATAGTAGTTGAGTGAATAAACTCTCCTAATAGCCTTGACTATTTTCTAATGATTGGCTCGGTTGCTGCAGTATTTGCTACAGCATTAGGTAGAATCCTTATGTTTCCTCAGCCGTCGCATGTTGGATATCTTATCTCTATATGTAACCTAACATTGATCAGTTGTTATGCCAACATAAGATATATCATTACACGCTTAGGTTCTATTTACCCTACAAGGTGAATCCCTATATCTAGTTCATCACTAATTTTATATTAAGCATGACCCTTTTGGAATAAGTTAAACTCAATCCAGGAAACTTAATCTAAAACCAAGTATTGCTCTGATATGTTCTATTAAGATAGGCCCTTTTGCGGCTCTCTCCTAACTTGTATCATTAAATGGGTGATCAACCGAAATAATGAATAAAAATAAATACTATCAAAATAAATTGCTACAGCAAACATGCAGCAACACATATATTCAGTCAATAAACCATCAAGATTGTTTATCACTCAACCACAAATAAATTTAGTTCATGGTTTGCAAAAGAAAAATAAATAACAAAGTTTTCAGCCATGAAACACATCCCCATGAATAAATAGAAAACACGAAAACAAGAGAAGGATAAAAAGGATTGAGCTCTCAATTGATTTATGTAAATTCTCCTTTTGTGCAGCCATTAATTTCTCTCTTGAATCTTGTTTTTCTTTTGTTTCTTTGTGTTTTTCTCCTTGGGTGACGACCCCTTTTATTCCTTATGATGTGTGCTTATTTTATAACTGAAAATTAGGATAAACGGAAGCCTAAGGCACGCATATGTCAAATTAGAAACTGCAGATCGCAATTCTGCAAGTATCCCGCGTGGAATTGTTTCAGGATTGTTATAGCAACGGCTACAACAATAGTTGCTGCAACAATGGCTGCAGCAACTGCACTGTTCCAGATTTGTTTCAATTCTTTTGTAGTCACGTTCTTTCCTTATTTTTGCAAGCCTATTGCATCAGCATTCCTCACATGAATTCTAAGCTTCTGGAAACCCTCAATTATGCACACAATTTAAGCACGAATTACTTTAAATTAAGCAAAACTTATTAAGACAAAACTAAAATGAATGTTTATGCAAAATGTAACATAAATGCAATGAAAACATATCATTTACTCTCTAAGTAATATTAATTTAAGTCTAAAAGTGCTAGATGAGAGTTATCAGTTGGATAAGGCATTTTGCTACCCCATTGATCAGCACAGAAAAAGATGGTGTAGATATGCATCTCATGACCAGCTCCACCCATTTGTGAGAGAAACCCAACCTTTCCATAGTGCATTTTAAAAATTTCCACTCCACATTGTCATATGCTTTGCCAATGTCTAATTTCAAAGCCACTAAACCATGCTTTTTATTTTTGCAATGCCTAATCTTATGAAGACACTTATACCCAATAATTATATTATCAGTTATGAGCCTATTTGGCACAAAAGCACTCTGAGTTGGTGAAATAACATGATCTAAAATTAGCTTCAGCCTATTCACAATGGTCTTTGCAATGATCCTATAAATTACATTATATAAGCTGATTGGTCTATACTCCATCACAGTCCTAGGCTTTGCTATCTTGGGATTCAAAGGAGCAATATTACCTCCATCGTTGAGGATATGCAGACAAGTGGCTATAACTCATTCGCTTACTGAATTCCAATGCTTTTGGAAAAATACTGCTGGGAGACCATTTAGGCCAGGGGCTTTGGTTGGATGCATCTGACTCAAAGCTTCTGTGATATCAGCTTTTGTGAAAGGCTGGTCCAATTGAGAGTTCATTTCTACTGAAACTTTTCGAGGCATGTTTCGAAGAGCCATCTCCAGCTGCTAATGTGAGGGATTTGTTGACGTGAACAAGAAGTGATAATATTCGCAGAACATTCTCTCAATATCTTCTACTTCCTCAGACCATCTATTATTCTCATCAACAATTCCACCGACCCAGTTTTTCCTTTTCCGAGCCGAAGCTTTGCAGCCGAAGCTTTGCTATGGAAAAACTTTGTGCTTTTATCCCCTTCTTGTAACTAAACTGCTATACATCTCTGCCTCTAGTAGATTTCATCATCAATGAGCAAATCATCAATATGTCTTTCTAAGAGCTTAATCTTATCTCCACTGATGTTTTGATTGTTGCTTTCCTTGTAGGTTTTCAACTCTGACAGTAACTTCTTTAGTTTATTCTCTTTTCCTCCAAAAGCTTGGTTACTCCAGAGCTTTAGTTTAGCCAATGACTTATTGGCTGTCTTTTTGAACACAGCAATAGGGTCTTTATCTCTCCACCTTCTATTTTGCAGCCATTCAAAGTGCACGATTTCTTTACATTTCTCATAGGGACTCCACATGTCTTCATAGTGAGTTCTTGTGAAAATTCTTTAGCTGTACTTTGTGTTTCTGCCTTTTTCTTCTACTAACATCAAAATTGGATTGTGATCAGATGTCCGCGTCTCTAGAGTCTTTACTGCTGGTTCCTAAAAAAGACTCCCCCAATTCTGATAATAAAAGAACCTGTCTAATCTTTCTTCTACCAGCGGAAGTCCAAATTTCTTGTTGGACCACGTAAAAGGATGGCTTTTGCACTATAATCTATCAAACCATAAAATTTTACAGCCTCTCTAAACTCATTTACAGTATACACACTCCTGCTCTGTTTTCCAGTCTTCTCAGTAAGCTGTAATATCTCATTAAAGTCTCTAAAACAAAGCCACAGCAGGGAGGATAACTTAGCTAATCTTCGTAACAATGTCCACATATGCTGTTTTCGATCTGATTCAGGGTGTCCATATATTCATGTACATCTCCAGCAACTACCATTATCCACATGCACTACTGCATCTATATGGTGCCTACTATAAGATTTAATGTCCACAACAACTTCCGAATTCTATAACAAAGCCAAACCACCACTCAAACCATTTCTACTAACAGCTAAACAGTTCTCAAATTTTTAAGCTTTACCTTTTTCTTGCATTTGCCCAGACAATAGCTTAGTTTCACGAAGGAACATAATCTGTGGCTTGTGCAATTGGAGAATCTTTTGAGCTTCACGGAACGCTCGGTCATTCCCCATCCCCTGAGCGTTTCAGGATACAATCCTCATGGCTGTCGGCGGGGCTAGTGACCAGCCTCCGCCGTTAATTCCTCCATATGACTGCCATCTCCACATCTCTTTTTTACTGTATTTCCAACTCATGCTTGCCCTTTGCTTCTGACGAGCAACTTTTAGTTTGAAGCTCACTGCATATTCTTTTTATTTTTTCATCTGGGCTAACCTAGTTAATTTCTCCATTGAGTCTTTTTCTGTTTTTAACTTTCTCGACATCAGCTGAAGTTCTCTTAATAGCTCTTGCTTGCAGCTTCCATCTATGTTTTTTTGTCTTGGTCTTTGTTGTATATGGTCCACCAGCTTCCCCAACGTCTTATTCAAAATGATCTTTATTTAGGCTTTCCTCAACTTGGGCTTGAGTTTCTTGGGGGTACTGTACTTCTTTTTCTTTTTCATTTTTATTTTGTGCATTTCTACCTCCAGTTTCCCTCCCATTTGCATTTTTGTTTCCCGCTTTACTACCTAATTTGTTTGTTTCTGTTTCAATGGCAGTTGGATACATCAGTTTTTGGCTGCTTTTTCCTGACAATTTCAAAAACCCCGCCTCAGCACCATTTTTCCTACCCGCATCCGAGTCGGATTGGCTTCGGGTTAGCCCGTCCTCACTATATTCTTCCCTGATATTGTTCACCAGTTGCAAGTTCTTCACAGAGTTTTCTTGAGCTTTTGATTGGAACTGCACATTAAGCCTCTGATTATCTTTATCCATCTTCCATCGTTCTTTTCCTTTATTTAACTTGATTTTCTCTGTATTTGTGAGCGCTTTTAACCGTGGCCCATATGCCATATCATCTCTAGTTTGGTTTTTGTATTGGTTACACTCCCTAAACTGATGCCCAAGACAGCCACAAACGTAGCAAAAATCCAGTAACTTTTCATATAAGACTGGCATAAAGATTTCTTTGTTTTTCTCATCCTCCTGCTCGGCCTCGGTGCCTTCTTTTTCCATGTCTACCATCTCTACTCCTTTTTCAGCCTCCTCTGGTTCCAAACTTAGAATCTTCACTAATGGTTTTGTTATATCAACTGAGACTCTTAGTCTTGCATACTCGCCTATGCACTCTCCTGCAGCATCAGTACCCACTTCCTCCACCTTTCCAATTTCTTTTCCAAATTCTCTAATTGTCTCCTCATTCATACACATAATAGGAACGTTATGGATTTGAACCCAAAATGATGCATGGGAAAATGATTGCTTTGTTACCTCACTGAGGTCGGTTGGCTCAATCAGTACCATTAGAGCTCTGTTAAAGTGCCGTGGACCCCTTGTTAGGATCCTTTTTTTGTCCAGTTCAGTTGCAAACTTAAACATAAAAATGTTGTCTCCCAGCTCCTCAATCCTTACTTCTCTTATTGTTCTCCACACCTATGACATTGCTGACCTTGGACCTTCTAAGTTTACTTCTCTATTCTGCAGCACCTTCCCCATTAAGCATCCAGCAACGATCTTTTCTCCTTTCAGCTTCATATTTCCTTTGAAGGTCACTTTTCCCCATGTTTCTCCATTCAACGAGATTCTTTTACACCTCCGAATCAGTTCTTCTGTATCCATTTTAATATTGAGCAGTTGGAACCTCGCAGCCGAACTGCATAAACTTCTTTGTTGTAGTTTCCTCTTACTATGCTTTCTAAGTGACTAAATGTGAAAACAGATTCTTGAGCTTGACTTGGGTTAAAGACAACAAGATAAAATAATAAACGGGAAAATAAAAAGAAAAAACCCAACTTATGTGGGTGACAACAAGAGCCATGAAGACTCACGTTTAACTCCCATTCTATTCTTCAGAGAGGAAACTTAAATTGGACGAGGTGTTTTATTGGAAAGAAGTATTTTAGTTTTATTGTCTCCGCCACCATATGTCGGAGATATTTCATATTTATAAGCTCCTCTAATTTTTTTTTTTTTTTTGCCTTTCTTATTGAATATACAAGCGAATATTTCATTCTTATTGCTTAACTATAAACATAAAAGACAATCTTTCATGTTACTACACATCATGCATGCTTACTCATAACTATGGTTGATTGGTGACAAATCATTTGAGATCATTCAAACAATATATTCAGACTGTATAAGTGTAGTGTGATTAGTTGATACAGAATAGGTGTTACGGGCAAATGCAAATAACTAAGGGGTATCTTTTTCACATAATTGAGCTCATGCTACTCCCCTTTCCCACACGTAGCTACACTTCGGTAGAGCCTATATGCTGCCTTCTGGTGGGTATCTTCAATTTTTATGTCTCTTATTACTTGAGTAAGCTGCTAGTCCAAGAATCCCATACTTTATAAAATATGGGAGCTACTGTTATTTCCCAAGGTGTGTGTGTAAACTATACTCAAACTAAATATATATAGTCGTGCTTAGGTGTAGGTGCAGATTGGTCCAATCTAAAGCTAGAAGATTCAGCACAGAACCTTGTGAAAAGAGTATAAAGAATACCATTGAAAAATCATTAAGCATCTTGTTTTAAGGCATTAAAAGATTAAAAAAGTGCATTAGAATCTATATTCTTATCTTTTATATAAGTTAGAATTTTAATTTCGTGCAGACATTTGCATATGGGCACCACTCTATATATTTAAACTATACTTGTTAGTTATTATCTTTTGGGCTTAAAAATATTTAAAAGCCCAAACTAATAATTATAAAGGCCAGGCCCCATTACTTATTTTACATATTAAAGAAAGAAAATAAAATCATTTCCATTTTAGAAAGAGAAGTGATGGGAAAGATGAAGAAAATGGGCGGAAAAAAATTTAAGTATAGGGATTATCCCAAAATTCAAGTTTGGGGATTATCCCAAAATTTGAGTTTGGGAAGATATTCTAGAGTGTTTAAATCCCTATGTTTATTTGGGAAGATCCATTTGAGAGGAAATTAATTATAGGCAGTGTAGAGAGAGGATTTGAGTGAGAGGGAAGTGATTTAAACTTTCAAGCTAGTTTTCTTAACAAATTAAGGGTGTAAAATTTTCATCATTCTATATAAATTTATGTTGAAGTTCATGGGATTAAAGTTAATTTAAAGATTGTATACATTATTTAAAATTAGGTTTCCAACAAATGGGTGAAGTTGATTCCAAGCTTATAATTGGCGGATTACCTTAGGTGCACAAGGACACCAACAAGGCATTGTAGAGTCGAAAAAGCGCAGCCCTCACCGTTTCCTCTATTCGGCATGTAAATAACTTCTAGTTATATATTACGTTTAGGTAATTTATGGATAGTAATGAGATTGTTGATAATATGGGTGATTTATTAGTATCACATCAAATTAAATTATTGAGTTGTAGCATCGAATTTTTTAGCATAAGGTGTGATTTATGGGTTTGAGTATATTATGGTAACTTTAGACTTACAAGTGTGGATTCTAGATTTGTAATTTATGAGCTAAATATCAATTGCATAGTTACGTCGCATGAAATTAGTTGTATTTCTCATGCTCAGAAAGTAATTATATCATTCTTTTAATTTAAGAGGAGCTACAAATGTTAGTTAACCTATAGACGTTAACGATGGCCGACCTTGAGCATCATTGTTGTGATTAGGATATACTGAATTCATATTTTATATTTTTATTAAGATTTAAATTTTAGTGAAGTAAAGCATGTTTACTAAGTAATGTTTGATGATTCGATTAAGTTTTTTAGAAACAGGTTTTATTTGCATATGATAAATGGTTTTATTTATTTACTTTGATTATAAACGTATGAGAGCAATTTGGTGAAGAGAAATATTGATTTAAAGTATGTTTAAAATGCTCATTTGCATGTATATAAAAGTTTATTTCTAAAATCTATTTTTTAAATTATCAAACAATATCCTTCCCCTTTAGATACAAAGATGAGTATAGACAATAGAGATATTCAATTATAAAGATACAATTGAGATAGGGGTCTTTAGACTTGTTGCCATGTGCTTGGGTGCTTTTACCTTTTGGAGAGCTATTTTACACAAGCGGTATGATTATACGTCACTGGTCTACCTGTTGTAGCTCCAAGTATGATAACACAATTTCAGTATGTCATTACATTGCCCATATGAGGTCCAAGTATAACAAGATTATTCTCTTGGATACTTGTCTAGTGATAGTTTTTGTTATATACTTTTGACATGATTTTCATGATTATTATATTGTGTTAGCGCAAATGTAGTCCTTGTTAATGCCAGTCATTTAATTTAAAAGTTTCAACATTTTACTTATACTTTTGTGTATAGTTCAATGCAAATTGTATATTGCAATTATATAATTATTTTAAAGTAAGTTTATTTTAAAAAACCTATTATTCACTTAATGCGTTTTATACTCACTTTGTTTTACAATATTTTTTCCCCTAACACGAGGTTGCCGAAGTGAGCCCAACCACTCTATAGTTATTTTGAGTTTTAGCCACATGTTAGAAGACATAAATAATATTACTAGGAAATTTCAATAATATCATTTTGGATTGTACAATTATATTGTAATTTGATTATTATGGACGTCTTACGTATGTTGGCAATTGCTATAGTAATTTTTTTTTGATACTTGAAAATATTGGGTGATGTTTGAATGAGATCATTTGAGTATATTATGTACTTTGATGTTTAATATTATGTTTAACGAGGTTGGTTAATGAAGTTGGTTGAATATTGAATTATTTTGGGAGTCTTTATATACAGATTTACAAGTTGAAAATACCAAAATATAGGGAAGATTCTGTTGAATTTTCAGCAAAGATCTTTATTGATAATTTTATTTTTTCATAGTAGATAAAACTAGATAGATTGGTCCTTAGAATTTGAGGCGGATCATTTCAACTACTTTGACAACGTTGCTAATGTGTGAAAAAATACAATCAAAAGTGGTTCTTGGATTTAATGAAGTCCAAGATTCTCTAACCAGAAAATTTTCATTACTACTCATTAGCCACCCTTCAAAAGAGATACAAAACTATTCCCTCGGAAATGTCAAAGCACTTTCGATGAGATCAAGAAATGGTCCCAAACACACTATTCGCGTAGTTTTACCATCAAAACCGAGTTGTAGCTTATTTACATCTGGAAGCTCCGTCAACTTTTGTTTCTTGTACGTAGCTTTATTTACATTGGCCTGCGTTATTTGTTTCTTTAATTCGCCGGCCATTAATTCAAGGTATTGTTGCATATATGATTAATCTCATACAAGTAGAATTTTGCAAGAGAAAAATCTTCAAGAGCGAGATTTAAACTGAGAGTTTGTCTTCATCATACGTACGTACAATGGAAAAGTTTTCAATCTTGCTGGTTTTCATAGCTTTGCTGATTCAAATGCATGGATACAAAGCGTGCTTTAACAAAGAAAGATCTGCTCTGCTGGAACTCAAGAGTTTCTTTTTATCAATAAGTGATAGGGAATATGCAGACGAAATTCTTACTTCTTGGGTTGATGATGGAATCTCCGATTGTTGTGATTGGGAGCGAGTTACTTGCGACGCCACCGCAGGACAAGTGATTCAACTCTCGCTCGATTTTGCGAGGATGTTCGACTTTTATAACAGTTCTGACGGATTTCCAATTTTGAATTTTTCATTGTTTCTTCCTTTTCAAGAATTGCAAATTCTTGATTTATCCGGCAATTACTTTGACGGTTGGAATGAGAACAAAGGTATTTCACATTTATTTTCTTACCCAAGCTTAAGTAATCAAAATCAGGAGGAAAAATTCAAAAAAAAAAAAAAATTCTTAGTCACATTTTCTTTTGGCCCTTCACTCACTAATTATACTGCATGGCTTCGCAGATTATGATAGCTCTGGGAGTTTGAAGAAGCTGAAAATATTAAATCTTAATTATAATAACTTCAACGACAGTGTATTACCATATTTGAATACGCTAACTTCACTTACCACTTTGAATCTTTATTACAATAGAATTGGAGGTCTCAATCCCAGTCAAGGTGTGGTTTCCCGATGTGCCATCTAATTTAATTTCAAAATCTATATTGCATTGCTAATTTTTTTTTTCCTTTGATGTGCAGGACTAGCAAATTTGAGGAACTTGAAAGCGTTAAATCTGAGCTGGAGTGGCATAAGTAGCGGTGCAACAAGGCTAGGTAAGCTTCTGATACGGTACGAGACCCAAAAAAAAAAAGTGGATAAATAATGTGACTGGGTAGATATTGTCTGTTAAGTACACAATCCACAAAAATTTTACTCCTTTACAATTTAAACTAGAAAAACCCATGACTTCTTTATAGTCTAAAAACTCACTCGACAGTCGACATAAGTTACAACTACTAATATTTGAATTCAATTGATTGAAGCAGAAGACCAACAATGTAACTCAAGCGAAATCACGATCATGTCCTTCTATAATACCCTTCACACTAATTTCACAACATTACTAATTTTCTTTTCTCAGTGAAGAATTATAAAATTCGAAAATATAGAGGGAGGGACTGCGGGGATTTTCGGCCTCTGGAATTGCGAGTATTACTAATTTCCTTAGATCTTTTCACATTTATTAATTTATATATGTTTTTTATGTGCAGGATTAGGAAATTTGACAAACTTGGAAGTCTTGGACCTAAGCGCAAATAGAATAAGCGGGTCCTTAACAGGTAAAATTTCACTTTGCATAATTAAGTGCGGTCCCCAAACACAACTGTTATAACCCTTTTAAATTTTTGCCTCTGAAACAACATATTCCAAAAAATTAAAAAAAATGAATAATATATTACTTCATTTCTTTCAATTAAAGTTGTAACAAACCACTAAAAAGGATCTTCGATACTAAGTTTAATATTAAAAAATGTTTAGCTATACTGTATTCATTATATTTAGAATATTTTGTTTCAAGCGAAAAAATAGTCAAAGGGTTATAAAGGTAGTGTTTCAGGGGATGCGTGGGTAATTTTCAATGGGAAAGAGGGTAATAGTTAAAATAAGAAGGGGAAGGGGAGGTTTCCCAAACATAGTTGTCAACTTATTTAGAAAAAGAGTAGTGCTATACATTTTAATTCAAGTTTTATCTCTTATAATGTGGCATTCATCACAATATCTAGGATCATAATACCGAGTTGATTCAATTTGTAATTTTCTTACTAATTTATAAATTCCATTTCTTCTTCATGTTGCAGAATTAGCTCCATTTAGGAACCTGAAAGTGTTGGGTATGAGGAATAATTTACTAAACGGTTCTGTAGAAAGCAAAGGTAATTAATACTCGTTGCCTTCTCTTCTTCTTTTTTTTTTTCCAAAAAAAAGGTGCTTTTTTTTTCCAATCTATCATTTATGGCATGTTTAAAGTTATTACTTATTATTATTTATTTTCACAATCTAGCATCCAAAAACTTGAGATGAAGGTACAAACACAAAATTTTGAAGTTTAAATAAATCCATGAATTATGACCCTAAAGATTTTGGTTATCAGGAATATGCGAGTTGAAGAATCTTACTGAGTTGGATCTCGGAGAAAATAATTTGGAGGGTCAACTTCCTTGGTGTCTCAGTGATTTGATTGGTCTCAAGGTTCTTGATATTTCTTTCAATCACTTAAGTGGAAACCTACCTTCAGTAATAGCCAACCTTACGTCCCTTGAATATTTGGCTCTTTCTGACAACAACTTTCAAGGCGAATTCCCCCTTAGTTTATTGACCAATCATTCAAATCTTGAGGTGCTCCTCTTAAAGGTTAGCAGTAACTTAAGGCTTAAAACTGAGAACTGGATCCCTACATTTCAATTGAAGGTCCTTCAGCTACCCAACTGCAACTTAAAGGTCATTCCTAGTTTTCTTCTCCACCAGTATGACTTCAAATTCCTTGACCTCTCTAGTAATAAATTAGTTGGCAATTTTCCAACTTGGTTGATGCAAAACAATACAAAATTAGAAGTTTTGCGTTTGTCGAATAATTCATTTTCAGGAATTCTTCAACTGCCCAAAGTTAAACATGATTTGCTCCGTCATCTAGATATTTCCAATAACAATTTGACTGGTATGCTCCCTCAAAATATGGGTATTGTCATTCAAAAATTGATGTACATTGATATATCAAAGAATAATTTTGAAGGTAATATTCCTTATTCAATAGGTGAGATGAAAGAACTTTTTCTATTGGATTTGTCTAGAAATAAATTCTCAGGAGACTTATCAGCAACTTCTGTCATTCGTTGCGCCTCACTGGAGTATTTGGATGTGTCAGAAAACAATTTCTATGGTCACATTTTTCCCACATACATGAACTTGACCCAACTGCGGTGGTTATATTTGAAGAATAATCATTTCACTGGGAAAATTAAGGCCGGGTTGTTGAATTCCCATGGATTAGTTGTCTTAGATATATCCAACAACCTGTTATCAGGCCACATTCCTTGTTGGATTGGTAATTTCTCATATCTTGACGTTCTTTTAATGTCAAAAAATCATTTGGAAGGTAATATACCAGTCCAAATCAACAATTTTCGACAACTTCAACTTTTAGATCTATCTGAAAATAGGTTATTTGGGTCCATAGCATCTTCCTTGAATCTTTCATCAATAATGCACCTTTATTTGCAAAACAATGCTCTCAGCGGACAAATTCCAAGTACATTATTTAGAAGCACCGAATTGTTGACTCTAGATTTGAGGGATAATAAATTTTTCGGGAGAATTCCTGATCAGATAAATAACCATTCAGAATTGCGTGTTCTCCTTTTGAGAGGGAATTATCTACAAGGACAAATCCCTATTGCACTGTGCCAATTACAAAAACTAGGTATCTTGGATCTTTCACATAATAAGCTTAATGGGTCAATACCTTCTTGCTTTGTTAACATGTTGTTTTGGAGAGAAGGAAATGGTGATTTGTACGGTTCCGGACTTTATATATATTTTCAGCTTGGAGGTCTTCATTCAATTGGTACATACTACAACTCCACTCTTGACTTGTGGCTATTTGGAGATGATTATATAACATTGCCTCAACGAGCACGAGTACAATTTGTGACAAAGAACCGATATGAATTCTACAATGGTAGCAATCTTAACTACATGTCTGGAATCGATTTATCATACAACGAATTGACCGGAGAAATCCCATCAGAAATTGGAGAGCTTCCAAAAGTTCGCGCATTAAATTTGTCTGGTAATTCCTTGTCGGGATCTATACCGGGGAGCTTTTCCAATCTAAAAATGATGGAGAGTCTAGACCTTTCTGACAATGAATTAAGTGGCCAAATTCCTATGCAACTCACTGAGCTAAATGCCTTATCTGACTTCAACGTGTCATACAACAACTTGTTCGGCCCAATCCCAGATAAAGGCCAATTTGCCACGTTTGATGAAAGCAGCTATAGAGGTAATTCAGATCTTTGTGGTCCGCTATTAAACAAGAGTTGCAGCAATATGTTACCGCCGACAGTGTTACCACCAAATGATGCTGAACAAGATGAATCTGCAATTGATATGGATGCATTATATTGGAGTTTTATCGGTTCCTATGTCACAGTAGTGTTGGGGCTGTTGGTGACTCTTTGGATAAACTCGTATTGGCGAAGACAATGGTTTTATTTAATTGATGGATGTATCGATTCATGTTACTATTGGCTTTTCAAATATGTATTCCGTCAGTAATCGAGTTAAGCCATTGTAGAATTAATGCAGTCGGTCAACTCTGCCGCGACGCATTTATACTTGATGTGTTGATCCACGTTTCCATTCGCTTTTCAAATTTCTCTTCTGCAGTTTTTGATTGGTTGATCAGAAAATGTAGGTTAATTTTTATGAAATTACGGAACCAAAAAAAAAAAAAAAGATTGCTACCAATATTTGTACGCATTATGAAAGTGAGTTCAAAGGGCCATATTAGCACTACTTTTAGAAAACCATTAGCAGTTTAATGATGTGACATTTAATTTCTCATTCACTACTGGTGTCAATATTAATAAATAAATCGTGAGATATTAAGGTTAACAATTACCGTCATCTTCAATGATTATTAGTAACACATTACTTTAAATATAAACTTTGTATCTCATCTTTTATGTATAGAAAAGGAAATTTGATTTGCCCATGCATTGAGTTAATAATTAAGTTGTTTTATTTCAAAATCTGGCTTAAATTGTGTGGCTCCTCAGCCAATTAAATTTGACTATAAATGTAGAGTTTCCAGGTCAGTTGCCAAAGTTTGGAGTCCAGCCCATTATTCAGTCAATTTCGCTTGCTTATGTCTCGATCCAAAAATGTCAATTTGAATTGTATTTTTGGAAAGAGCGTAAAAGACAAACAGGCAATGGACTTCAAATTGCACAGCTCCTTCGACTTTTCACGCCGTGATTTATGACTTTCTCTAAGATTATCAGAAAATTTTAAATATCGAATGAACTCCCAAGTAAGATATTTCTTTTCAGTTGAGTGATAGTTATTTCAGTCAATCAAATTATTGCAATCCCACCATGGATGTGATGAGATTTTTGTTTAGAAATATCCTTCCGTCATTACATGCAATACTCACATTAAATATATGTGATTTATGAGTGGTGAAGCTGCAGATTGAGAACAAAGTACAAACTATGAAAGGTTGGCTTCCAATGGAAACTTCCATTGTCAAGTTCTCAGTGTCGCTGACTTTTCTAGCTTTGATTCAAATGCATGGATACCAAGGGTGCCTGGAGAAAGAGAGGATTGGTCTGCTGCAACTCAAGAACTTCTTTATATCAATCAGTGATAGTGAAAACAAGTATAATATTCCTAATTCATGGGTTGATGATGATCCGATGTCTGATTGTTGTGATTGGGAGCGAGTTAAGTGCAACGCCACCACGCGACGAGTGACGCAACTCTCTCTCGATAGTTTACCGCAAAACAAATATAATGACTTCATTGATGGATCTCCGCTTCTGAATATGTCATTGCTTCTTCCTTTTGAAGAACTTCAAAGCCTTGACTTGTCTTTCAATTTGTTTGAAGGTGTCTACAAGGATAAAGGTGTGTTCATTTCCTGTTTGATTTTTGGTAGTCTCCACATTCAATCCTGAAAGGAAAATTGACAATTAAATTAACCAATTAATTTCACCTGCGTGCCTTGATTAGCAGCTTATGATAGTTTTGGGAGTTTGAAGCAATTGAAGATGTTAAATCTCGGTTATAATCTCTTCAACGACAGCATACTACCATATTTGAATACACTTACTTCACTTACAACTTTGATTCTCGCTGGCAATAACATTGACGGTTCTAGAACCAAGCAAGGTACAACATCTCCATATATGCAAATCTTAATCAATCTATATCTAATTTTCAAAATCCAATATTGTCCTTTCCAAAAACTTTTATTTTGGGTGCAGGATTAGTAAATCTGAGGAACCTGCAAGTGTTGGATCTAACTGGTAACAGAATAAGCGCTGGTTCGGTAACAAGGCTAGGTAAGCTACTTTAGGAGCAGACAAGCAATGATATCAAGCGTACTACTAATCACCACTTTCTTACCTTCTGTTTTTCCGTCTATTTGTGGGACTTACTGTGCAGGAATAGCGAATTTGACAAATTTAGAAGCTTTGGATATAAGGGGTAACAGAATAAATGGCTCTGTAACAAGGCTAGGTAAGCAACTGTGATGACAGAGCAGCAATGTTATTAACTAAGCATACTGATCACAGCTTTTTACAACAGCTCTCACACTAATTTTCAAGTACTGATTCCTTTTTCTTGGTGTAGAACTGGGAAATTTGAGAAAGTTGAAAAGATTGGGTCTAGGTGGTAATCTGATAAGCGGCTTTCCAACGAGTCAAGGTGACTGTTTTATTTCCTAGTTTCCATTTATTTTTGTGGAATGGAAAGCAAATCATCTTTGTTGTCAACTTAATTTTCTGATTAGAGTAGATAAAATGCTAAGAATTTGGAGATTTAATGATTTTTGGTGTGAATTGATAGAACATATACAATCTAGTCATTATTGACTATCGCTTCGAATTTTGATCTATTAATTGCATCTATCCACTTAAGATTTGATAAGGCTTATTTCAAACTTGAAGGAATGTTTTTTTTTTTTGGGGGGGGTTTAAATCTTCTTAGTTTTGAACCTGTGATCATGGGGTGAGTTGGCATTGGTCGTTCTTAGGTTGCAAGCTGGGTTAGTAGTTTGATACATAAGCTGGTTCTGTTTGAGTTGATAGTAGCTACTCTGTTTCATCATATGTTGCTCAAGGATTTCTAGATTTATGCTTGGTAAATGAGAATCTTGAGAATTTAATTGAAGGTTGGTTTCAGGCTCTGAGTGTACTGAGCATGATCTGTTTTGTTGTGAGAAAATGTTTAGGTTAAATGTAAATTCAACGGTTGGATTTTATCAGTTTATGAGAGGCTCTGCAAATTTTTGGTGATCTTTTGGTACATCTGCTTCCCCTCTTCTAGCACCCAAAATCTTCTTCGTCTTATTCCAACCTTCTTAGCATCTAATTATTCAAGTCTTTGTTTACATGTTTGGTAGGAAGCTGTTTCTTTTCACTCCTCTATAGTTAATTACTTGTTTAATTATCTTTTCCTTGTTGCAGGATTAGAAAACTTGAGAAACCTGGAAGTTCTGCAACTAAGTGAAATTAGAATGAGCGGATCTGCATCAAGATTAGGTAACAATTGCATTTACAGAGAGTTGTTTACCCTTTAAAAATTACGGTTTCTAAGACCATTTCATTTTTCTTAATGCAGGATTAGCAAAATTTAAAAACTTAAAAGCATTGGATCTGAGCTATACTGGTATAAATGGTTCTCTGGAAAATCAAGGTAAAATAATTTTAAAAAAAACTTCGATAACTTATTTCTAATATGACCGAATAAACAAACTTAAGATATAGAATTGTCTTTTCTTTCCTCCCCTTATATACGGGTAGAAATGCCATACCGAATAACACTTTAATAGAGTTCACAAATGCTCCATCCCAGCACCATAAAAGAAAATAAAAATACTCTTAAACATTTGTGTCGATCTCTTCTGACTAATTGTATACCCTTTTTCTTGAAAATTTTCAGGAATATGTGAGTTGAAAAATCTTATTGAGTTGAATCTTGAAGGAAATGCTATTGAGGGTCCTCTTCCCCAGTGTCTCAAAAACTTAACCCGCCTCAAAGTATTTGGTATTTCTTCCAATCAGTTAAGTGGGAGCCTACCTTCTGTTATCGCGAGCCTCACATCACTCCAATATTTGGATCTCTCTGACAACTACTTTCAAGGCATATTCTATCTCAGTTCATTGGGTAATCATTCAAATCTTGAGTTCTTCATGCTCTCACTAGTAAACAATACGTTAGAAGTGGAAACTGAAAATTGGCTTCCTACATCCCAATTGAAGGTCCTTCATTTACGCAATTGCAACCTAAATGGAACCCTTGGTTTTCTTCAAAAACAGCATGACTTAAAATCCCTTGACCTCTCACATAATAAGTTGGTTGGCAGTTTTCCTGCTTGGTTGCTACAGCATAACACAAAATTAGAGGTTTTGCGTTTGACAAACAACTCATTCACAGGAAGTCTCCAACTGTCCAATTCCAAACTTGATTTCCTTCATCATCTAGATATTTCTAGCAACAGTTTCACCGGTAGGCTCCCCCAGAATATGAGTACCATATTGCAAAAATTGGTGTACCTAGATATGTCAAAAAATAAATTTGAAGGTAGTATTTCTTCTTCAATTAGTGAGATGAAAGACCTTCGTTTTCTGGATTTGTCTAGAAATCAGTTTTCAGGAGAATTGTCTGCGCCACTTCTCACTGGTTGCTTCTCACTATCGTTGTTGGACCTGTCGCATAACAGTTTCTGTGGGCAAGTATCTCCTAAGTTTATGAACTTGACTCAATTGGGTTGGTTATCTTTAGACAACAATAATTTCAGTGGCAGAATTTCGAACGGGTTTTTGAGCTCCGCTAGGTCATTGCAAGTGTTAGATATATCCAACAACAAGTTAGTTGGGCAGATTCCTAGTTGGATAGGTAACTTTTCAAGTCTTGCGCTTCTTACAGTGTCAAAAAATCTTTTGGAAGGTAATATTCCGGTCCAACTCAAAAATCTTGAAGCACTTGAAATTTTAGATGTCTCTGAAAATAATTTGTCTGGGTCCGTTATATATCCCTTCAATCCTTCATCGTCAGTGAAGCACCTTTATATGCAGAAGAATTCTCTGTGTGGATCAATCCCAAAGGCATTCTTTAGTAGCTCCAAGTTGATGACATTAGATTTAGGGGATAATAAATTTTCTGGTAGTATTCCTCATCAGATCAATGGGCATTCGGAGCTGCGTGTTCTTATATTGAGAGGGAATTATCTGCAAGGTCATATTCCTAATCAACTGTGTAAATTAGGAAAATTAGGTATCATGGATCTTTCACATAACAGACTTAATGGGTCAATACCTTCATGTTTTGTTAATGTGTCACTCTGGAGAGCAGGAAATGATGATCTTTATGGATCTGAACGTGAGTTTTCTTGGAGTTTAGGTGTTGATTCTATTGGTATTTACTTCAATTCCTCTAACCTTGACTTGGAGTTTTATGGAGATGATTATACAGCAGCAAATGGAGTAGAAGTAGAATTTGTGACAAAGAATAGATATGAAGTTTACAACAGTAGTAATCTTAACTACATGACTGGACTAGATTTGTCATGTAATGAGTTGACCGGAGAAATTCCAGCGGAAATTGGAGAACTTCAAAAAGTTCGTGCATTGAATCTGTCCCATAATTACTTATCAGGATCTATACCAGAGAGTTTTTCCAATCTGAAGATGATAGAGAGCCTAGACCTTTGTCACAATAAATTGAGTGGCCTAATTTCTCCTAAACTGACTGAGCTCAACTTTTTATCCAACTTTAATGTGTCGTACAACAACTTGTCAGGTCTGATCCCAGACAAAGGACAATTTGGCACGTTTGATGAAAAGAGTTATAAAGGTAATCTCGGTCTTTGTGGTCCAACAATTAATAAGAGTTGCACCAGAGCAGAGGCAAATCCAGCAACGTCGTCCTATCAAGGAGAAGACGAAGATGAATCTGCAATTGATATGGTGTCATTCAATTGGAGTTTTGGCGCATCGTACGTCACATTCATGCTTGGGTTATTTGCGATCCTTTGGTTGAACTCATATTGGCGCTGGCTATGGTTTTGTTTCATTGATGCATGTATTGATTGGTGTTTCTATTGGCTTGTGAAATTTGTATATTTCGTCCGCGATCGTGCTAGACCATAGTTTACCGTATCTTTCTGTTATGTTTAATTAAACTTTTATGTATTAATTTTAGTCGGTTGCTTTCAACCTGGGTTCTTGAATAATGTATTAATTTTTATGCCTTGTTGTGCATTTCATCTGCCAAATGATTCTGAAGATTTCTTGTGCGGGTGACACGCTTGACTCACATATTCGTAATTTATTATTAATATTAAAATTTCAGAGGCTAAAAGAATACAAAACTAGTCTGCAAATTGTCATATTGAGATAATGATGAATCAGCTTATTTATATTACAAAAATAGCTTTAAACAAAATTACAAAAAGGATAAAAATTTAATTAACTAATTATTGCACATTTGCACCCACCATAAAAGCCTAACCATCACAAAATTACTACTACCATAGTATGCTATGATTTGGTGATTGAAACAAGATATGAAAGGTGCATGCTTTGGTGGGTTTCACCTTTTTGCCTAAAATGTGCATGTGAGATAAGAGTTGATCTGAAAACAGTATTAAACGAAGGCGTCGGTTTATAGTTAAGAATTTAATATCGGTCCAATATGTAGTTTACTTGGAGCACCTGCGCATCGGAATCAAAAAGCTTAAACGACATTACCTCAACTGGTTATCGCTGTCATTTAAACACACGCGCAAGGCACGTGATTTGGTTCAGTCACACTGGGTCAGAGGTTGGTTAAGTTGGTTAAAAGAAGAGCGGGAAGCTTCTGGGTCTCTGTTTTAACAGCCTTTAAAATGCTAATCAGACACTGCTCTTCTCAATCTCATCCACTCCATATTTTGCGAGTAGGCATCAAATCTTGTTCTCTGTACCTCGCTACCTTACTCCATTTATCCACCTAGATTTATGTATATCAAAGAGAGCTTGTTGCGATCAACCTAGGGTTTTGTGTGCTCTTGATTGTGTCTTTGTTAGTTCTTTAAGGTCTTGGAGTGTTTAAAACGAGTGGTATTAGAACAGTATTCAACTTGTTTGATCCGCCTTTTTTTGTCTGTCGCTTCATTGACTTCTCCTTTTCTTTCTCTCTTTTGATTGGTTTTATTAGGATGACTGATACTTTTACTTATTCCGTAGTGGGTTTCTTATCTAAGGAATTTTGCTGTGTTTTTCCCTTCTTTATTGATCTTTACTATTTTACTCTCAATTCAGTCCCTTTTTGACATGGATTAGTATCCCTGTCCTTTTGACATAATAACGCAATTTTAGTGGTTCATTCAACAAAACTGATGTTAACCGCGTACACCTAAATTCTGAAAAATTTTAACAAGACATTAGCCTCGTAACTTAACTTTCCACTTTTTAGTCTTTTATTATTTTATTCCTGACAACTCTTATAGATCAATGGCGGCTTTACCGTATCAAAGATTAAAATAATGAAAGACAGAAAAGTTAAAAATTATTAAAATCTTTTTAGCAGCAAACGGTTTTGATCAATTTTCCTTTAATGTTATATTGATTTTGATGGAGGTGCAGTAGTAGGAAATAATTTTATCCAAAAAAAGAAAAAAATGTCTTCATCTTCTAATAATTCATTGAGTGTTATCTTTTTAAGTTTGAAGTAAACACAATTTTTGGAATACCCGAGGAAAAGAAAAAGTTCTCCCCATTTATTAATTCATTAGGATAGATGACATGACCATATGGTTTCACATTTTTTCCCCCTGAAAACGCATTAACTTGCAGACCTAAATGTTAAAGTTGGTAATCAGTACATCGTGATTGGGATTGTCCAATACTAATTCCTAATGATTGTTTAATTGGAATAAAGAATTGTGCGAATCTGGAATCGATTTTTTAATCGGGATAAAAAAGGCAACGAATTCCATCGGTTAAAATACCAATACCATCCCGATTGTCCCGAATGTAACTTTTTCTTAATTTTATTTTTAATTAAAATAAATAAATGAATTAAAAAGTAGAAATCATAATTTTGTTAATGATTGGGCTGTAGGAGTATCGCAGAAAAGCGTTGGACTTGAGCTTTTGCCAAATTTTGAATAAATCCTTTTTTTTTTTTACATTGTAATTAAACTAGAAAATTAAAATAACTTGGTACAATCAGGTTCTCGTCGGGATCCCGTTGGAAGTACTGATCATCAATCTCGGCTTCTTAATTAAGACAAAATTTAGTCATGAATCCCAACTGATTTATAATTGATTTTTTAAAACATGCATCAGGATTTAGTTCTTTCTACCAACTCTACTTGTCGTGGGGATAAATTTGAATTCTTCCCCCAGATATAATGATAATCTTCATTCTATTCTTAAAAAGTATAAAAATCTCAATTTATCCCTTTTTTTTCAAAAGACAAGAGCAAATGCAGGCGCGTTGATTTTTCTTTTTTTCTATGTTTTCTTAACTAAAGATTGAGGTAAATTGATATTTTCACACTTTTAGAGAATAAACTGAAGATTAACAATTTAAGTAGGTAGTAAATTGAAGTTTACCCTTGTCTTAGATACCTAAATTGAATTTTTAAATATTTGTGTAAATTATGAAGTCATACTATACTTCTCGTGAAAATGCTCAAATTGGAGTTCACTAGTTTAAGTCCGAGTTGACATAAATAAGCGTCATTCGTAGTCTTTGAGGAAGACTCAATACCAGATACTCATTGTTTTATGTACAGTAAACTCTTTGTTTGAAATCAAATTCTTATTGTTTTTTAGTCATTCTTTGAATTATCGAGATCTGACACACACTAAATTCACAATATTTTGCAGAATCAACACAATTTTTATTTTATTTTTAATTCCAAGTATTCTTAAAATCAATAGAATATTTAAAAATTTTCCAATCTATGTCTGTTGATGTCGAAATCTGATCTAGTTGATTAGCGACTTAATATCAGACTTCTGCACTAGCATTAGATTTATTTGGTGGAGAATTGGTTGGCCAATGGTTAAGATGTCCTGCGACCACTAGCGATTAACCTGATAATACCTGAAATCATAGAAGATGGTTAAAGGCGCTAGAAGTTTTTTCGACGTGAACCCTCCGACGCTCAAATCAGTCTCTGGGCCTTTTGGAAAAACTTGTGCCACCACTCATGTGGCTTAATAAACATTGCCTTAAAACCAAAAGTCTTTTGAATAATTTGCAGAAAAGTAAAGTAGAGTGTAAGACAAAGAATTTTCCGTGAGAGGAAGAGAGAAAGAGATGCCCCGGAGAAGAGAGAAAAATAAAATAAAATAAATCCTCTCTAGGTAACTCCCCACTCCCCTATTTCCTGCTTTGTTCTCCTCCACTCTCAAAAGTTAAGGATGAGATAAAAGTAATGCTTCCACTCTCCATTTTTTTTCTCCTTTTTCCGTTACCAAACACCAGTCCTTTAGTTTCTAGTATTGAGAGTGAAACGAATCAAGACTGGGAGCTATAGAGTTTATAATTTTTTACAAACTTAAAACCTTAGGCAACTTATTTTGTTTCCTCTATTGACCATACTATGGGTGAGCATGTATCATCAGTTTAAGGTTTTATGCCTTATCTATAGCAAGTTCCAAGACTTTTAACCTTTTACTGACTTAAGTAATTTTAAGCTACTCTTATCAGTTTAAGGTCTCATGCCTTACCTAGAATAGGTTTTAACGCTTCTAACCTTACACTTGCTTAAGGTCTTATGCCTTACCTAGAATAGGCTTTAAGGCTTCTAACCGTGCATTGACTTAAGGAACTTTAAACAAGTCTTATCAGGTTAAGATTTTATGCCTTACTGGAGCTGGTTTCAAAGTTTTTTAACCTTTTAGTGACTCATTTTTCCTTTTCTAATGCCTTATAAAATATTAATAAGTTTTGTCTATAAACTTTACTTGGCTTCCCAATGCTAGCCTACAACTCTCCTTTCATAACTTGCTTTTGCATTGAGCAACTTTCAAACTGCACTTCCCTTGCAACTTCTTAGCTTGCTTTCATTGTCAATTTACATTTTTTGTTTTCAATTTTGTTTCAGTCTGCTTGGCCTTTCATTTGTCATCCCTGCCTCAAGCATACACAAGATGTCTTTTGGTAAGCTTAATAAGATATCTCTATGATCTGTAACTCATATAAAATGTTAATAGAGAAACAACAAAACTCATTTAGACATTCTATCAAATACTCAGTAGGCCTAACATTATATCACGACTATGTAATTATCTTCCTTGTGAATGACCCAAAAATTAATCAAAATAACTGCACTAAGGTGTCTTAAGCAAAAATAGGCAAGGAAGTATTCTCAAGCATTAACATCAAATAAGTAATTAAGCAAGCATGTTATTTGAAAACTGGATGCCAAGCACATGATAAATTAAATGCAGATGATACGCACATGATCCTGTAAGTTCTAATGTGCATTGCACTTCAAATCTGAACTCAATTGAAATTCACCCCAGTTTTAATCATTGAAGCTTATTCCTTATTCCATTTCAAGAATTTATAACTTATTTAGTAATAAAGGACGCATGCGGTAAATACATGAACATTTGATTCTAGGTCTTCATGCCATAATGCACGTCAATGGCAATTTAAACAAGCTAATTTTTGTTATCTAATCACGCATGGCCATAAAAGAGAATTTCCTCTTTTCAAATTGGATTTATACTCACAATTACCAAAATTGTGCAATCAAATAAATTGATTTTCATAATTTTCATATTGTAAGCCGTGAAATTTTTTGGATGAAGTCAAGAATCAAATTCGCATCAAGCTAGCATATGAATTAAAGTGAAAACCCGTGAAATTTTTTGGATGAAGTCAAGAATCACATCACTTGAATATTTGGCTCTCTCTTCCATCAATTTCCAAGGCACATTCCCCCTTAGTTCATTAGCTAATCATTCAAGGCTTGAGGTCTTGCTGCTCTCATCAATAAACAATATGTTGCAAGTGAAAACTGAAAACTGGCTCCCCACATATTGTTTGAAGGTTCTCCAATTATCCAACTGCAATTTAAATGTCAGTCCTACTTTTCTTTTACACCAATGCCACTTAAGATTCCTTGACCTCTCTCACAATAAGTGGGTTGGAAATTTCCCAACTTGGTTATTGCAAAACAACTCAAGATTACAAACTTTGTCTTTGGCGAATAACTCATTCTCAGGAATTCTTCCACTACTTCCAAATGCCAAACACGATATGCTTCGTCTTCTAGATATTTCCAGTAACAATTTCACTGGTAAGCTGCCGCAGAATATGGGTATTTTCCTTCAAAAATTGGAGTCTTTGGATATGTCAGAAAATACTTTTGAAGGTGATATTCCTTATCCAATGGGCGAGATGCAAGAGCTACATATATTGGATTTGTCTAGAAATAACTTTTCAGGAGAATTACCCCGACCTATAGTCTCTGGTTGCCTCCCTCTAGATATGTTGGACCTATCAAGTAACAACTTCTATGGCCAAATTTTTCCCAATTACTTGAACTTGACTTATTTGGGTTGGTTATATTTGAACAACAATCATTTCAGTGGGAAGATGAAAGATGGTTTGTTGAGCTCCACTTCATTAGAGGGATTAGATATATCTAACAACATGTTATCCGGAAATATTCCTCATTGGATTGGTAACATCTCAACCCTTTGGGTTCTTTTAATGTCAAAAAACCATTTGGAAGGTAATTTTCCAGTCCAGCTTAACAATCTTGAAAGTCTTGAGCTTGTAGACATCTCTGAAAATAGTTTATCTGGGTCCATGATAGCTTCCTTGAATCTTTCATCAGTGAAGCACCTTTCTCTGCAAAAGAATGCCCTTAGTGGGTTAATTCCAAATGCACTGTTTAGAAGCTCTGCATTAATGACTCTAGATTTAAGGGATAATAAATTTTTTGGTAGGATTCCTCATCAGATCAATGAGCTTTCGAATTTGCATGTTCTTTTGAGAGGAAATTATCTGCAAGGACGTATTCCTAATCAATTATTCCAAAAAAAAAAATTAGGTATCATTGATCTTTCGCAGAACAGACTTAATGGGTCAATACCTTCATGCTTGGGTAATGTGTCAATCTGGAGAGAAAGAATTGATGATTTTTCTTATGAATATGAACTACTTGAGGGTTATAAAGTGTATCTGTCTTTAAACCCTACCATTGTTACTTACTGCAATTCCACTCTTGATCTGCAACCGCCTGTTGAAAAACATTCCGCAATAGATCGACAAGTAGAAGCAGAATTTGCGACAAAAAATAGATATGAATTTTTGATTGGTAGCAATCTTAACTACATGACTGGACTGGATTTGTCAAGCAATGAGTTGAGCGGAGAAATTCCATGGGAAATTGGTCAACTTCAAAATATTCATGCATTGAATCTGTCCAATAATTTACTATTAGGTTCTATACCTAAGAGTTTCTCCAATCTAAAAATGATAGAGAGCCTGGACCTTTCCCACAATAGATTAAGTGGTAGAATTCCTCCTCAACTCACTGAGCTCAACTTTTTATCAAATTTCAACGTGTCATACAATAACTTGTCCGGCCCAACCCCAGACAAAGGGCAGTTTGGCACGTTTGATGAAAACAATTATAAGGGAAACCTTTATCTATGTGGTTCACTCATAAAGAGGAAATGCAGCAGTGCAGTAACACCGACAGCAACACCAGCAGGCAAAGAAGAAGGAGAAGATGAATCTGCAATTAGTATGGTGGCATTATACTGGAGTTTTCGTGCAACCTATGCGACAGTAATATTGGGTTTGTTTGTGGCCCTTTGCATAAACTCATATTGGCGCAGATTATGGTTCTATTTCATTGATAGATGTATTGACACAAGCTACTATTGCCTTTCCAAATATGTACTCTGTCGGAGATTGTGTTGATTGAAAGAACCTGAGACTCGAAATGCTACAAATCCAAATAAGGAGTTTTGCCAAATACTATGTTGGTTGTAGCATCATCAGTGCAGCAACTTTAGCTGCAAATTAAAGCTATCAGTGGGTTAATTCAATTCCAAAAGCATTGTTCACAAGCCCCAGCCTAATACCAATTAATTTGAGGAAACTCTATCTATAAAAGCAACATCTCCGATTTCTTGTACAAGGAAAATCGGCTAATTAATTACTCATTATTTAATGATCAAAATAAAAAACCAATTTGTACACATATTATTAGAACATCCAGAGAGGATATCCAAAATGATACAATCAAGTCTCCATTTTTTGACCATTTCCACAATACTAACATTCAGTAAAAAATCTCTCGAATAAAACTGGGAGAAACAGGACAACGCGTTTGCATTTTTTTACTTTGCTCTCTCTTTTAACGAACGGAAGCACAGGTGAATTGATGATTGCACATCTCAGTTACCCCATTTGCGATCTGCTGTCGGTTTCTTTTCCTTTTTCTGGCAACTATAAATCCTTCACCATCCCCACTTTTTTGGTTTACATCTTTTGGGTTTTGCTATTCTTGATCATTGGACTGAGATGCCAAGTTTGTTTTGCCTTCTTTCATTTTCATAAAGGATTTTTATGATAGCACTATCAATTGCAATTATATCTGAAGAATTTTCTGAATGCTCGAACTTATTTTCGTAGCCTGGAGCATCTATATTATGCTGGACTGACTTTACGATGAAGCTAAGTAGCATCTGCCTTGCAAGCTCTGACTTCTTGGCCTCTGTACTGCACTTTCTTGAGGTATTATCCTTGCCATGACTGCTAATCTTTTATCAAGCTTCTCATCTTTTGCCTCACTTGTGTCATTTTAAGAGTTTGACTCATTTAGGCAGAATTTAGTGGAACATTGTTGGTAACTTGATGTTTACTGGCCTCAAATATTGTTGGACAAAACTCCACTAAATGAGGATTGAGGCTGATTTCAAGTGGTATGTTAAATTTAAATTGATGCAATTCTTCTGCATTTGGATCATAAAGTTCTATGAAAACATAAAAATTACTGCAGATTACGTTATTTTTGGTTATAAATAAATGGTTTGACTATAATAAGTGCCTATTTAACAAGTCTGAGGTAATTGTGACATTTTAATTACAAATTAAAATCATTTCCTAATCTAAGCTCTCAAGGATTTTTATGGATCATGTGGCCTATGTCTTCTAGTGGTCGCATATGATTAAGAATTACTTTCATATTTTTTACTACAAGTACCATTAATTATCCACATGAATTTAACTCAGAGAAGCATCCTGAGTCACAAGTTGGTCCGGCTACTTTATAACATGCATGTGTCCTGGAGTTTGGAAAAATAAAAAGAGTTAACAGTTTTGATTTGTTATTGGATAATTAATTATGCTGTGCACCCACATATTTCCCTTATATTTACTCCTTTATAGTTTATTATACATATTTCCCACTTGTTGTGCTGTTTTTGTGTTCGGTTAGCTTTTCTGCAAACTGGTATGTATCAGTTTATGTGAAATTCTCAGTTTGGTTCTAAAACTATCCTCAAGTTTCCAGGTGAGTTGTCATTAATATCACCGATTTTGACGATAGTTATGAATCAAATACACGTTTAATTTTAAGCTTGGTTCGAAACGGGGAGGACAGCTCGTTGGAAATCGAGAGCTTCTTCATATCAATAATTGATATGAAATACGAAGCCTCTATTTTAACCTTCCTTTTGGTTCCTTTGAGATAGTCATATGTCTCTATGTATGTGTGCTTGTTCGGTTTTTCTAAGCTGGATTTCTTTAAGCTTATTTTCCCTGCCATTCAGCTTATTGGTTGCTCTTAATAATCGAACCATCCGGAATTTTTTTTTTTTTAAAGTTTGCAATTTTATTGAACAATGATTATGTAGGATTAATTTTTTTTTTCTTTGTGAAAATCTACAAATATTACAATGTGAAATCTATTTTAGAGATCGATACCTCTAAAATACACACCAATTAAATAAAAGACGAGATCTCGTACTATTGTGGGTGAGGATTTCTCGTTAGGAAATTGCCTTTAACACTGATAGCACCAGCCCATAATTGGACAAATCCTTTGATGGCTCTGATTCTGTCATTGAATAAAGTACACTTTTTAGTTCCCAACTAGCTGACATGCTATAGTAAATTATTTGAATGATGTGGTAGAAATCAAAGTGAAACTTAAAGGAGACAGTCCGACATGCGGGCTAAAAATAATTTGTGGTGTGTTGGAAGTTTGAATTCATAGATTTAGAGCTTAGTCCAAAAGGTTCACGAAGTATAATTTAAAAATCAGCAATATATCTATTTTTACTAATATTTGAATAAATATATGTATCCTTATCCATATTTTATTATTTATTTAAAAATATATAAAAGTACATTATTTTAATTTATAAATCCGACTGTGGGTCCCATTAGACCTGCCAAAGTAGTGGGCAGGCGCGCAACACCTCAGCCTTTTCTCAGGTTGTTGAGGACCGCCGGCTGCAGCTCACGGTTGAACTTTCCAGTAGCGTTCTTGACGCCAATATTTTTACTCAGCTTTAACTTTAAGCCTTTCTTTTATAAAATTAATTCACCAGCAGATAGCATGTATTTTTTGGCAAGAATTTATATTGCGAAAGAAAGACATCCCTCAATTCACTTGTTTCTTATTGAAGTAGATGTATTATTATTAGACGAAAAAGCACAAATTGGTAGTCTAATCTATTGTAAAACTTTGTATGCATTTAGGGTGTGTTTGGCGCTCAGCATAACACCACATTAAAACTCTGTATTGTATTAAATCAATACAATATCATGTTTGGCAAAAAATTAACTTTGTATTAAACCTCATTATAATACACCAAACGCCGCAAAAAATAAACCCGTGGGGAGTCGTAATTAGGCCGCATTGCATTCGAAAAGAGAAATAAAATATTTTCTTCTTCCAAACACGATCCTCAGCCACGACCATGAAACAAAATTTCTCTTCTCAAAACCCAAAACAATACTTTTCTCTCAAACTCACTCATCTATTCACTAATTTTCCTCCATTCTCCTTCAATTTCTCAAGAGCCAAACATAGCAGTCCAGCCGTCGTGCAGCCGCAGCATCTGAATCTTTGATTGGAGCGACGGTGTCATTTGAATTCGAACAACAGCGTGCTGCGGCGGTGGTGCTACGGCGAGATTCGAATGGATTCACGTGCATATTTCATTTTTCCATTTAGGTATTGAAGTGTTTTAGTTGATGGCTCTATAAAGCCAAATAAATAATAATAATAATAATAATAATAATAATAATAATAATAATAATAATAATAATAATAATAATCTATTGAAATCATTTTCATGAAATCTGAAAGTGTAGAGGCGTTGATGTGAGAGAGAGTGATTAAGAGGGTAGTGGAGATTGTGGTGTTGAATTGATGAATTTAGGAGATGGGCCTTTTTTTTTTTTAATTTGTTGGTTTGAATGTTTGTGTTCTGTTTTCTAGCAATTGTTGTGGGAATGAGGTGAATGATAAGAGTTTGGAGAAGAATGTAAAAATATTGGTGATTTGAATTTTTCAAAAAAAAAAAAAAGAAATCATGGCTGATTCTTGCAGGAAGAAGATGATTGCTGCTAGAACAATCAGTTACTATTTTTTTTTTTCTTTTTCCTAATGTTTCACTTTTCCAACTCTTGGTGATTCAGGCGAAGCCTGAGTTGGTGGCTGATGATAAAGCCAAGATGGCACAGATGGTTTGCTGTCCAACAAACCATGAAGAGTGCACGGCTTGTGGAAGTTAAAGGAGCAAATTCTGCTTATATTCCTTAAAAAATATATATTACCTAGGCATAGGTTACAGACCCTTAATTGAAGGGGGCATGTTTTGATAATATGGGTATCTGAAGTATGATTAAATAACTTTAACATGAAGTAACTTAAAATGCTTTGTATAGCTTATGTGTTAATATATCTTGTTAACTGTATAGTTCCTATTTTGTGCCGGGTTGCTGTATTAAGAGTTTGAATACTGTGGAACCTGAAGTAACGATGACAATTTATTGAATTAGGTTAATTACAATTAACGCTAGTGTTACTCATGATTGCAAAGTTGTATTTTTTGGTCCGATTTTGTCCTAGGAATGATATGAGAAGTTTGAAATATGGTGCTTTACTTAAGATTTTATATGCCTTCTTGTGAATTCATGCATACTTATTCATGTCTCACATCTTCTCATTGGGTGCTCAGAACGCATTTTGGGATTTGCATGCAATAACATTGAGGGGTGAATGGTGATGGCCTCATTAAATGGAAGAAATGAATGAATGGATTAGGAGAAGCCATAGTGAGAGTGGAGTGCATTTGAAATTCCTATCACACCCATTTGGATGCACTGTTTTCCACTCTATTTAAATTTCCTTTATCCTTCAAATTAAGTTGAAAGTAGTTTTGAATTTTGATGATGGAGCCTTAGACTCTTGAAAATCTTGAAGATTGCAATGTTGCTGAAGAGCATGGAGATGGAGTGATTGCTGAAGATGCTGAAGCTGGTGTTGCTATTGTTGCTGCAATAGTGAAGTTGTTGAGGTTAGTAGCAACACTGTAAATGGCGGTGCTGTTGCTGCTGAAGAGAGCCTGCATGGTAAGGGATGATATTTGATATTATTTATGGATATAGCATAATTGTTCTTATTCTAATATTCAACATTAATTTTACAGATGAAGAGAAGCCTCAAGATTGCTGCTTGCTAGGGAAAGAATAAGTGAAGAGAAGCTGAACCAGATCTTAGAAGACATGCTTGAAGGTTTTTTTTTCCAATAAAAAGAGAAGCAACATCACAAAGACTACTTATTGGGGCAATATTAATACTGGGAAGAAGAAGAATCCATCGGAAAATGCTATGTAGATGCTCCTAAGATAGAGATATATGAGTTTTGTAACTAAGTTAATATCTTGGTTACTAATTATAGTGAAGCACATTTATTTAGATTCTTATTAGGTTTATTATTTTCTTGGAATTTGCTGTGGACAAAGAATTTAATATGTCAAGTGAATTGTGTCTATTGTACATCAACTTTAACATATAATAAATCAATAAATGATTCAATTTTAACAGTACCTGTGTTTATATCAATAAGAATTTTAAAGATACTATAAATATCAGTTTGTATATTTGAAACCCTAGTGTTCGATAAATTTGAATAATATTAATTTATTCATAAATTTATAATTTATTATAACTAATAATAAATATTTAAATTTAAATAATATTAATTTAAAATTAATAATAATATAAATAATATAAAATATTAATACAATTTAAATATATTAATATAATAAAAAATATTAATATAATATAATATTTAATTTCAATTAATCACAAAAAAAAATACAGTACAGTGTCGCATCAAACATTGTATAATATTATTATAATACAGTGCTAATGTAATACAATATAATACAATACACCAACATTAAAATAATATAATACAGTGTGCCAAACACACCCTTAGATGATTATGGTCATCAGTATCTCTTGCTTCATTCACTTTTCCTTTTCTTTAATTATTGCGGAAACCCAGTTTGAGTAGTTATCAAAATTACGGTGACCACGTGAGCTGTGGGAGAAAAAAAAAATCGTGGCAATGAACAAATACAAAGAAAAGAAATGGGATCTGATTATACGAAATTTGAAAACAACTCTCAAAATCCGGCTGAAACGCCGCAATTTCCTTATGTAGCAAATGTTGTACGTTCACAAGTGAAGTGCGAAGCTGACATTTCACTTTGCCAAAAGCCGTGCACGTGAAACTAACCAATTTGCTTCTTCAATTATTTCTTTGGTCGGTTATAAGTCAAAATCAATTTACAATAATATTTAAGTCAACATTTCAACATTCTTTTCTCTCTTAATCTGGTCAATTATTTTAATTCACTCGTTTCTTGTTAAAGCGGATGTAATATTCACGCGTACTATGTTCAAAACTAGCTAGACATACTATAGTAACTCATTTGAATGATGAGCTAGAAATCAAAGTGAAACTTGAAGGAGATAATCCAACATGCGGGCTCTAAAAATAATTTGTGGTGTGTTGGACGTAGGGGTGGGCAAAAAAACCGTGATCTTAAAAATACCAAACCGAACCGGTGGTTTTTTTTAATTTGGATCGGTTTTTATTTTAAAAAAAACTGAAATATATCATTTGTAAAAAAAATCGAAATGTCGGTTCGGTATTCGGTTCACTCAGCTGAACCGAAAAACCGAAATGAAAAACCGAATTGATTTTAGATTTTATTCAAATCGACATGTGTTAAATTTTTTTTCATAGATCCAAATATTGAGTTGGAAAATGCCTAAAGTTGATGTTGATAATGATGAAGATGGGAGAATGTTGTTGGCGTTTGTTTCTAAATTTTCTTTTTTATTTTGTGTTGTAAGTTGTAATCGTTGTTATTTTTATTTGTCTTTACAACATTATGATTATATTTATGTAGATGGAGTATTGGAGTTTGGTTATGTATTTTGAAATTTTAATATTTCATATTTTGTGAGTACCTTATTAGTAGTTAGTAAGATATTAATGATAAAATGTGTTTTGAATACTTTGTATTTATTGTTAATATTTGTAATGAAATTAGGACGAACTAATTGTTGAAAAAAATTATTACATTTATGAGGTCCAATGGGCTAAAAATTTGAAAATTCAAAATAGGCCTAATAGGCTCAGAACCGAAAAAACCGAACCGATCTGAAAAGATCCGTTTGAATTCGGTTCTTATTGAGTTCGGTTCTTAGTCGGTTCTTTTTATAAAATAACCGATTTCGATCGGTTTTACTTAATTTCGATCCGAACCGAACCGAACCGAACCGTGCCCACCCCTAGTTGGACGTTTGAATTTATAGATTTAAAGCTCAGTCCAAAGAGTTATCAATATTAAGTATAATCTGAAAATCGATAATATATCTATTTTGACTAGTAATTGAATTAATGTATGTATCTTTATCTATATTTCAAAAGTGGATTATAAAGAGGCCAGATGAGCATTGTTGAGAACTGCAGGCCGCAGGCCACGATAGGAGACTGATCGCTCAATGCGTCTTTACGAAAACTTTTTCTGTTCGTGAAAAACGTTTCTGAAAATGTCTAGCCAAAAGTTAAAAGCATTTCCATTTTGCTATTTTTCGTTTTCAGAAACAGAAAACACTTATAAAGCCAAATTACATGGTAACTTAAGATGTCACATTATTTGCATATGATGTCAGCTTGATTAAAAATTAATCTTATTTTTTCCCCTAATAAAGGTAAAGGGATGAGTAAAGCCGAAGTTTATTTTTTAACAATTTATTTTTTAACCCCTTATCTCAAATGAAACCTCGAACATTGTTTGAAAATCACTTGACGATGCCCTTGGGGGCAAAAAGAATAAATTGAGAATTCACACTTGATTGCGAAGGAATTACTTCTGCCATCTCAGCTGAAAACTTGTTTATTTCTATTGCAACTGGGTCTCGTTTAAATTTTTATTGAAGGGGTCAAATATATTTATGGGGTTTTTTATGTTTTCATCACTTGACCTTCAATGGCAACTGTTATCTTACCTTAACAAGCATTTGGTGTTTTTTCAGTAGCATTCTTTACGCCAATATTTTACTCAGTGTAAACTTTAAGCCTTTATTTTTATCAAATTAATTCACCCGTAGATAACATGTATTTTTTGGCAAGAATTTACATTGCGAAAGAAAGATAAGTCTCAATTCACTTGTAACTTGTTAAAGCAGATGCATTATTATTAGACAAAAAAGCAAAAAATTGGTGGTCTAACCTATTGTAAAATCTTGTATTTATTTACATAATTATGGTCATCAGTATCTTTTGCTTCATTCACTTCTCTTTTTCTTTAATTATCAAGGAAGGAAAATGCTTCTTAGCGAGAATGCCGAGAGAAACGGCATACAGTAATGCCCTTTTGCTTTTTCCACCCTTTTTACTCTTTTTCCCCCACGTTTGACTCTAGCTGAAAAGCACTACTCCTCACATGAAAGGATTGAGTTGGGATTTTTCTCTCATTTCACAAGCAGAGAGAACAGCATTAGCGCAGGAGTATTTGCTCATTCACGTGAAAGGATTGAGTTGGGATTTTTCTCTCATTTCAAAAGCAGGAAAACGGCATTAGTAGCCTAGCAGGAGTAGTTCATCACCAACTTGAAGTAAAACACCCAGCTGGTAAAGAGTGATTTTTTTATTTTTCCTATTATTTTTTGTTCTATGATAATGAAATGATAATGATAATTTTGATTTAGAAATTTTTAGTTTAAATGATGTGTGGGATTTAGACTTTTTTAATTTAAATTTTGTATTCGATTTTTTTATTTAATTTTTTTAGAATATAATGGATTAAATTATTGGTGGATCAAAATTTTGTCAAAATTTATAATAATTTATTCTTAATACGAATATTAATTATTTTGTAAGAACGTAAAATTTGGAACATGAAGTTGGAGTCGAAGATGTACAATTGGAAAAATATGAGCCGACTCTTGGGATGTTATTTGATGGCCATGAAGAAATGTGGCAATTTTACAAAGCCTATGGTAAACAAGAAGGGTTTCCTGTGAAGAAGCTAACTAGTAAGAAATGGAGTGATGGAATTGTAAGGTACACGACGTTTGCATGTAGTCGTAGCGGCAAGTTAGAAAGTAAATCTACTGATCTGCTGAAGCCAAAACCTATTGCGAAAAGTGGTTGTGATGCTAGAATTGGAGGTTGTATCAATGAAGATGGAAAATAGGCTCTTCGAACTTTAAACCTTCAGCACAATCATGGATTGAGTCCGAACAAAGCTAGATATTTTCCTTATAACTGTAACATTAGTGCAAGTATAAGAAAGCGTATTGAAATGAATGATTGTGCAGGAATTAACATTGCCCGAAATTTTAATTCTATTGTTGTTGAAGCTGGTGGATATGAAAATGTGTCATTTTTAGAAAAAGATTGTAGAAATATTGTTGACAAAGCTAGGCGATTACAGCTTGGAGAAGGAGATGCTATGGCAATTCTAAAGTACTTCCAGAACAAGCAAGCAAAATGCAATGGTTTTTTTTTTCAGTATTGATTTGGATGAGCAAGATCGATTAAGGAATGTATTTTGGGCAGATTCGAGGAGTAGGGCTGCTTACAAATATTTTGGAGACGTTATCACATTTGACACCACATATCTCACTAACAAGTATGACATGCCATTCGCTCCTTTTGTCGGAGTTAATCATCATGGTCAGTCTATTTTATTAGGATGCAGATTAATCTCACACGAAGATACCGAGACATTTACGTGGTTATTTGAGGTGTGGCTATCATGCATGTCTAACTCTCCTCCCATTGGTATCATTACAGACTAAGATAAAGCGATGAAAAAGGCAATCGAAAATGTTTTTCCTGCGACTAGGCATCGATGGTGTTTGTGGCATATAATGAAGAAAGTTTCTGAGAAGTTAAGGGCTTTAAAAGAACATGAATGTATTATTTCTTCGTTGCTTTTTGCTGTTTATGATTCATTGAGTCCTGTGTTTGAGGAAGCTTGGCATAACATGATAACTAATTCTAACTAGATCAAATTTGAATTAGAACCACTGCTTTCTTTAATAAATTTTAGTCCTCGACATACTCTATTGCTATTTATTAACATAACCTGCTCATTTCTTTCACTCTTTCTTTTTTTTTCTGAATTTATTTTTTTTTAAATCAGCAATGATATCTATCTTCATTTCATTACTTAGCTTTGAATGAAAAACGATTTTTTAATAGCTCATATATTTCAATGCTTTTGAAGTTTTATTTATATCTATACATCAAAACTGGGAAAAAAAATCTAACTCTAATTAATATGGCATTTATCTTATGTTCATTATTTCTTGATATAGGATTAGCTAATTAAATTCAAATACTTGGAAGCATTGAATTTGAGTAGTAATAATAATATAAACAGTTCTCTAGAAACCTAAAGATTGTTGTCCAAATATAACCAATGCAAACCGTGTTACTTGGCTGCTTCGCTCTAGATTTGCTAGACCTATCAAATAACAATTTCTATGGCCAAAGTTTTCCCAAATATATGAACTTGACTCATTTGCATTGGTTATATTTGGACAACAATGAACAATCATTTCAGTGGGAAGATGGATGATGGTTTGAGGAGCTCCACTTCATTAGAGGGGTTAGATATATCTGACAACATGTTATCTGGTAATATTCCTAATTGGATTGGTAACATCTCAACTCTTAGGGTTCTTTTAATGTCAAAAATTATTTGGAAGCTAATATTCCAGTCCAACTCAGCCACCTTAAAGGTCTTGAGCTTATAGACATCTCTGAAACTAGTTTGTGTGGGTCCATGGTATCTTCCTCCAATCTTTCATCAGCGAAACACCTTTATCTGCAGAAGAATGCTATAAATGGGTTAATTCCAAATGCACTGTTTAGAAGCTCTAAATTAATCACTCTAGATTTGAGGGATAATAAATTTTCTGGTAGGATTCCTTGTAAGATCAATGAGCTTTCGAATCTGCATGTTCTTTTTTTGAGAGGGAATTCTCTACAAGGGCATATTCCTAATGAATTGTGCCAATTAGGAAAATTGCGTATCATGAATCTTTCACATAAGATACTTGGTCGGTCAATACCTTTATACTTAGGTAATGTGCCATTTTGGAGAGAATGAACTAACTATTATTTGTATGACTATTGTTTGCTTGGTGAATACACAGTGTATCACGGTTTCTACATTGATTCTGTTGTTACTAATTACTGCAATTCTATTCTTGATCTACAACCGCCTGTTAAACCATGTGTCTCAATATATCAACGAGTAGAAGCAGAATTTGAGAGAAAGAATAGATATGAATTTTTCATCGACAGCAATCTTAAGTACATGGCGGGACTGGATTTGTCAAGCAATAAGTTGAGTTGAGAAATTCCCTGGGAAATTAGGAAACTTCAAAATATTCGAGCATTAAATCTGTCCAATAATTTATTATCAAGTGTTGTACCAGAGAGCTTCTCCAATCTAAAAATGACAGAGAGCCTGGACCTTTCCCACAACATATTAAGTGGTCATACTCCTCCTCAACTCACTGAGCTCAACTTTTTATCCAACTTCAATGTGTCATACAACAACTTGTCGGGTCCAACCCCAGACAAAGAGCAGTTTGCCACATTTGATAAGAGCAGTTATAGAGGAAACCATGATCTTTGTGGTTCCCTGATAAGGAAGAAATGCAGCAGTGCATTAAAACCACCAGCAACACCAACAGAAGGAGCAGAAGAAGAAGAAGACGATTCGGTGATTGATATGGTGGCATTAAAATGGAGTTTTGGTGCATCATTTTTGACAGTGACTTTGGGTTTGTTTGCAATCCTTTGGATAAACTCCTATCGGCGTAGACTGTGGTTCTACTTCATTGAAAGATGTATTGACGCATGCTACTATTGGCTTTCCAAATATGTATTTTGTCGGAGATTGTGCTAGGCCATTGTAGTAAGTTTATAAGGTTCTGCCGAGCATAACTTGTCATGCTGCGTTATGTATTCCGTTGGCTTTTCTGCAAACTGCTATGTATCAGCGTATGTGTTTGCTCAAATTCTCAATTTGGTTCTAAAACTATGCTCAAGTTTCCAAGTTCCTTCAAGCGGTTTCATTAGAGTTAGACTTATTTTTAATTCTCCAGTTTCTGTTGGATGTAAATTAACTTCTTCTTGTTGTACCTCGAATATGCTCGTGTTGATTGAAAGAACCTGGGACTCGAAATGCTACAAAATCGAATGAGGAATTATGCCTAATACTATGTTGATTGTAATATCAAGAGTGCCTCGTGGTGCCATAGCTACTTCTTTGTAAGACAGCAATTTGGAAGCCATGGCAGTATGGTTTGGAACCTCGGACTCTTCTTTTAAAAATGGAAAAACTCCGTTTGCCAATCCAAAAATGTTTTTCTAGAATCAATAATAACAACCGTTAAATAAAAAAAAAATAGATCTATAATATCCATCCATTGCATAAAGCGAATCAATGGTTTCTCCTCGCTTTGCTCAAGGCTATGGGGGAAAACAAAAATTACCACTCGTTGCTGCCCGTCATCTCTGAATTTCTAAAGATCTAGCAGCTTTACCAAGCAACCCTCCATCATTGCCTACTAACTAAATCAGTTGACCTTATCTATGGCCATAAATAGTTCAGAATCTTCTAGAGTTTGAATCCTGTATGTGATCTGTATAAGCATGTTAGATTTCTTTGTTGGGGGGGGGGGGGGGGGGGGGATCTATGCTAGAGATGGATGTTACAATTGGTGCCTTCAGAGTTCACCAAATAAACTACAACTTTTCTCTTGTATTCAGTAAATCTGTTTAATACCTTGACTTATAAAGTTGTTAATAATAACTTATGAATATATATAAGCTAATCTCCTTATCTATAAAGCTCGTTAAAAAAGAAAGCACTTACCACTTCTTTGCAAAAGCACGGGCATGAGAGGAAGACAATGGGAAAATTTTCATGAGTTAGGATTTTTCCAAAATTGAATTTGACCTTTCACAGCTTGAATTGGAGAGCTATTTTAGAGTATTTTTATCCTTAAATTCATTTCGGTTTGAGAAGGAATTTAAATGTAGGAATTGTAGAGAGAGGATTTGAGTTAGAGGGAAATGATTCAAGCTTTCAAGTTGAATTTCTCACCAAAGGGAGTAAGATTTCTATCATTTTATCTTTATTTGAAGTTGCATTTGCATGGGAATAAAGTTAATTTAAAGACTAGTATGCTTTTTTTGTAGTTAAGGTTCCGAACAAATGGATAAAATTGGTCCCAAGTTAATTTTTGTAATTGGTAGATCATTTTAGGTGAACAAGGACACCTACTAGGCATTGACTTGTAGAGATGAAACGCGTAGCCTTCACCGTTTCCTCAATTCATGTGTTTGTGTGTGTGTGTGTGTGTTTTGGTAGTTCATGGTGAATAATGAGATTGGTGATAATGTGGATGATTTATTAGTATTATAAGATATAGAAATCTAATTATTGAGGTGGAGTATAGAATTTGGAGCATAAGGTGTAATTGATGGTTTTGAAGGTATTAAGGTAATTTTTAACTTACAGGTAATGGAATCGAGAGTTAAGAGCTATGGGGTAAATGTTCATTGCAGGTCTATTGCATAAAATTAGTTGTGAGAACATGAGTCAACTCCCAGCTAATGATAATAGCTGAGTTTGAGCATCGTCGTTGTTAGTCGAAAGTACAAACTTTTATTTAACATTTTTCTTAGGATTCTAATTTTAGTATATTAAAGTATATTTATAAGTAATGTTTGATACTTTGATTAAGTTTTCTAGAAATGGATTATATTTACATATTGATGTGTCTCGTAAACGATATGATAAGTGGTTTTCTTTCTTTATTTTGATTATAAACATATGAGAGTATTTTAATGAAAAGCAATATATATTCAAAGTATGCTTAAAATTTATGTTTATGCATATGTATATAAAAGTTTGTCTTCAAAATCATTAGACAGTACCCTTTTCTTCAAATACATAGATAAGCATAGAGATATAATTTTAGTTATAGATATTCAATTATAAAGATACAGTTGAGATACAGGTCTTTGGGGCCTATTGGAGCACACACAAGGTTTTGGGTTGTGTGTTTGGCTGCTTTTTCCTTTTGGAGGCTATTTTATGCATGCAATATAGTGAGATATAATGAGATACATGAGATAGTGAGGTCTGGCACTTTAACTTCGAGCACGATAGTGCACTTCCAATACTAGGGATGGCAAAATAACCCAGACTCAGACAGGACCTGAATGAACCTAGATAATTCGGACCAGGTTCAACCCATACTGGATACAAATAACATCCGGAATCCAACAGCAATATCATGAACCCTGATGTATCCAGGTCTAGGTCTAGTATTGAGTCAACCTGCATATCTGAAACCCGAACCTGAATATCCTTATTCTTAATATTATATTTTTTTAATTTTTTAACATAACTAGAAAAGCAAAAAAATTAAAGAATAAAAAATGAATGAGGAAACCCTAGTTTTACACTTTATAACTTCTCCTTAACATAGCCGCCAATCATTTTCCTCTTCTCGTTATCAATCTAACACAGAGCGCCAACAATTACCTTTTTCATCATCATCGCTTAGCCACTTTGCTGCCTTCGCGGCTGTGTTGATCATTATCATCATCAGCTGCCATTCAATTTGTTGACTGGTGCTGAACTGGATTCAAATGTGGTATCAATTACCAGCCTCCAATTGTTGTTCCAGGTGGTGATCTCGCGAAGGTGCAGAGGGCTATGTGCATGATATTGAACTTAACTAGTGTTGCTAAGGTGTTTTCTCGCATTGACCACAAATTTGATTTGATGTATGCTAAGAAGGCCTAAAGGAAGGTGAGTTCTTTGAAGCCTGTGAGGATCTTACGGCTTTGGAGAAGGATTATGAGGAGGTTGGTACTGAGTCTACTGAGGTTGAAGATGGTGATGAGGGAGATGATCTGTGTTTGTAATCTTTTTAGCTTGTGTTCTTTTCATTGCTTATTTGTTGTGTGGTTGGATTCAAGTTGCAGTTCACATTCTAGTATTGCTTCTACTTTTCTAGGTGAAATTGCTATGTAGGTGTTTGTTTTTTTCCCATTGTATCTATGCCCTATTGGAGAACTTAAAAAAAAAAAAATATTCATAAAGGTATCTGAGTTTTGAAAGCCGCAGTCCCGAAACCCGGATAAACCCAGACCGAACCTAGAGATAAACTATCCGGTTTTATATCCACATCCGGAATTGGAATGACCAAACCCAGACCCGAACCTGAATTTTGTCATCCTTATCCAATGCATCATTACACCGCATGTATGAGGGTATGACAAGATTATTCTCCTGGGTACTTGTTTAGTGATAATTTTAAAATCATGTATATCTGTTCTTTCTTAATATGATTTTTATGATTATTATGTACAACATCATGTATTCCTTTTTAATACTAGCTAATTACTTGACTTAACGTTTAAAAATTGTGCTTATATTTTTACATATAGTTTAATGGAATTGCATGTTGTAATGATATAATTATTTTGAAGTAATCTTATTTTTAAAACTCAATATCCACCCACTAAGTTTCATAGCTACTTTGTTTTACTAAATTTTTCCCCCATAGAAGATTGTAGGTACACCAGTCGACCCAATTATTGTAGTTATTTTGATTTTGGCCAAGTGATAGTGCTAGAAGACATAGATAAATTATGAGGACATTTTGATTATCTAATTTTGGATTGTATAATTATATTATCATTTGATGATTATGAATGTTTAATGTGTACCGGCATTAGCTACAATATAATCTTTTTTATACTATTAGAAAAATTGGGTGACATTTGAATGAGATCATTTAAGCATATTATTTACTATGCTGTGTGGTATTATGTTTGGGGAGATTGATTAATGAAATTAATTTAATATAAGGAAATTTTGTAGGTTGGAAATGTCACAAATATAGGGAGATTCTACCGAAATTTCAACAAGATTCGTATTAATAATTTTATCTAGTCACGTTAGATTAAACTTATCAGACTTGTGCTTTAAGTTTGGAGCGGGTCGGTTCAATACGAAACTATATGCAGCCAGCAGAGTGTACTTTAAACCAAATTCATCTGTGATTGTGCTAGGCCATAGTTTACTGTATCCCTTTTTTTTTCCCCCCTCTTTTGCCTTGTTGTGCAATTCATCTGCCGTATCTCATATGAATCTAGAGAATTTTTTCTACCCAAGTTGGCGCCAAAGTTAGATACATGTGACGCGTGATGTCTCTATTAACATTTTAATTCAGAGTTTTAGTTCAGACGCCAAAGAATTATGTTCAGCCTTGCACTAGGAATATCAGTTATCAAATATGATCCATGAAATCCTCCGTTTTTAGTTTCTCTGCACTCTTTTTTTCTCTGAGAACAAAAATTGGTTTCTAAGTTTTCCTTCACATATTTGTAATATATCATTCATGCTGAAATTTCAGAGGCTAAAAACATCCAAAGTTGTGTGCAATTGTCATAGTGAGTTAGTGATGAATCAGCTTATTTTGAAATATTTTCCTTTACTTTCAAGATCAAAGGAACAACTTTCTAATTGCAAAAAAGTTCCTTGATCAAAAGAATGAGTTAATACAAACTCGGAGTTCAAAAAAATTTTCCTCGCCAATTTGAGAGAAGCAGCAAAGAAACAAAGCAATATTGATTCAAAATTGATCGTGCTGATAGTCAACACATGATTAATTGTTTTAATGCTTGTAGATTAGAAAAAAAGAAAAAACTGATTGATTAATCTTTGTCAATCAGTCGTTCCCAAATTATTCTAATCGCGCCATTTCATTTTTTTAATTCTAACTCGTATAAATTGAACCTTTTAGGTTAAAGTGCATCAGTACCAATTATTACTATTTTCAGTATATTTTTCTTTAGAATTTCTCAAATATAACCCGCATATTTATATGGCAAATATGGAAAAAAAAATCTCTCAAGTATGATGTTTGATCCTTTTTTAATATCACTAATTTAAAAAAAAATTGCTTTTCGACACACTTGTGGCAAAAAATAAAAATAAAATAAAAACAAAAATAAACAAAAAAATAAAAAATCTTCAAATCATAAATAAAAATTCAGTTCTTTCAACAAATTTTTTATTTATAGCATTACTCTTTTTATAAAGTGCGAGTCCCCTTTTTAAAAGACTCATATATTCACACATGATATGTAACATATGTAGGAAAAAAAAAATGAGGCGGTTAAAAAGTAAATAAAAATAAAAGAAGAAGCTGGAAACAGGGGAACACATACACACGTGTGAGAGAGTGACAGGAGCTGTAGACCGACCCGAAACCCGACCCACACCCACGAACCCGATCCGGCCATCTCTCCGCTTTCCGGCCACCTCACCGGCCGAGCAAGGAACCAATCTGAAGCTTGAAGACCGGTAGTCGTACCCTGCCATCACCGTTTCCGAATAACAGTCAAAACGCCGGAAATCAAGCTCGATAAGCCGCGGTAAAACCCACCCTTTCTCGCCGTCGGTTCCGCCGGTTTTGGGTGACGCCACCGCGTGAATCATGATCCTCAGCTCACCGCCGGCACTATTAGACTCAGCGTGATTGGAAATATCAGACCCGAGCTTCCCGGCTACCGTTTACTGAATTCCGGTCTTCCGGTGAGGGTAATTCGGTAATTTCACATTTTGAGGGTGATTTTATAATTTCTGAAATTGAGTATTGGTTGTAATTACGAGGGTGATCCGGTGATTTATGATTTTGCATTATTTTAATGATTTACAGACTCGAAAGTATGTTAGTAATTTTATCGACAAGGGAGTTGTAAATTATAGATAAATGTTTGTTTTGAATTTATTGCTTAAATTTAGTCCTAATTTTGATTTATGGAATTATGTCATTTCCTTGATTTAGGTGGATCTACGAGTGAGAATCAGTCCGCAGGTAAGGATGATATTCGAGTTTGAACATCGTTACTGTGAGTAGAATATACAAAATCTATTTTCTTTATAGTTTATTATGATTTTAAAATATGGTAAAGCATGTTTACGAAATAAGTTTTAAAGGCTCTGATTTTTTTTATAAAAAAAATGGATTTTATCTGCGTATTAGTGTTCATTATTAAAGATGTGTATGATTGATTATTTTATTGCCGATTTTGAATATATGCATGGTAATATTTCAGATGTGATTATGTGTTTATTTATATATGTGTAAACTATTGTTTGTAAAATTATTGGACATGACCCTTCTCTGGTTATAGTGATACAGAGATGATGAGGCCTTTGGGGCTTGTCTGAACACAGATAAAGACTTTGGGCCATATGTTTGGGTGCTTTTGCCTTTTATGAGAATATGCATGTGATATGATGATAACAGTGATACATATACAGATGAGATATAGACCTTTGGGTCCTGTTTGAATACACACAGAGGTTTTGGGTCGTGTGCTTGGGTGCTTTTGTCCTTCAGGGGCTAGATTATGCATACACAGATATGATGAGCTATATGATGAGATATGAGATGACACTTCCCTGTCTATCCGTGTAGCTCCGAGGCGTGACGGTATCTAGATAGTACGTCATTACCTGTCTGTTGAGGTTCGGATATAACGAGATTATTCTCCTGGGTAATTGTTTAGTAATGATTTCAGATTTATGTATTTTATATGATATTGTGATATGATTTCGACGGTTATTACGTATGATTTTATATATATGCTCTTCAAGGTTAGTAATTTAATTTAAATGTTAAATGATTTATTAATGGTTTCTTGCATATAGTTTGATGAAATCGTGTTTGGAAATGATATGATTATTTCTTTTAAAGTAAGTTTATTTTCAAAAAAATTACGATCTACACACTGAGCTCATTGAGTTTTATACTCATTTCGTTTTTATTATATTCTTCCCCTTCGCCCCAACAGGAGGTTGCAGGTACACGAGATAGACCCGGCAACTATAAATATATTTTGAGTCTTGGCCAAGTGATTGTATTAGAAGATATAGATTATTTTTGTTAGAACATCCTAATCATTTCATTGTTTTGAGATTGTATAATTTTGTTATATTATTCTTTTGAAATTAAGAATAAATCAATGTATGTTAATATTAGTTATAATATAATTTTTTGATACCTTAGAGATATCTTGGGTAAAAATTCAATATTCTGGTTGAAAATGATGATCATTGGAGTTGGTTGTATATTAAATTATTTTGAAAGTGTTATATTTATAAAGGAGACTCTTAAATTCGGCAGAATTCTCACTAATTAAATTATTATCTATGTAGTTTTGATGAGATTAGACCCAGGGCGGGTCGTTTCATGATAACTACACGTATATATCCGCACATAGATAATCTTCATTATTTTGCTATTTCTGCGTAAACGTAGACTAAGGACCTTTTTTTTTTTACTTAATGACTTAATTAACTTAATTTTAATTAGTCAATTAGTTTGTTTATTTTTTTCAATTTAATGAAAATTTTCAACCATTACGTCATTAAGTTATTAAGCTAATTTTTTTAGTCTTTTGCTTAATACAAAAAGTCTGAATGATATCATTAAAAAATGTTCTCCAAAATATCCCTATCTAACTAATTAATTTTTTACCTAAATAAAATTTAATAATTAGCATTATTACTCATCTCTATATAACTTATGATAATATATGGTGGTAAACTATTATTATTTTTATCTTTTTATTTTCTTCAAATTAGCATTATTTATCTTCATCATTTTTTATTAATATTTTTATACAAAAACATCATAAACTATAATTAATTTCATAAACTATAATAAAATTAATTAACATATATAATATAGAATATTAAAGAGTTGTATTCAATTGAATATGATTTATGTTATGACAATTTATTATCTTATTTATATTCTTTGAAATGTTTATTATTTGTCTAATATTTATAATTTGTAAGGGCATAAATGTAAAAAATATTAATTTTCATTTTTTTAGTTAAAAAACAACATAATATTTATTTTTAATGATTCAGATAAAAAAACAAACATATCATTCAGATTAAGACATTCAGCTCTATTCAGAATTCAAACTAATTCAGATCTATTCAGATTGCAGACAAAAAAGCAAACGCCATCGAAAACGACCAAAACGATCAATGTAGATACTCAAGGCCCCGAGCAGCACTGACTGTAATTTTCATGCTAGTGTTCCAACTCATTAGCTCTTGATCAGGTTCAAGATCTGAATACAAGTAGTTAATTAAAGCAACAGGCGGCGGTTGGGCTCTTCCTTTGCAGCTGACTCAACAACCTCAGAAGTTGGTTTGGCTTCGACTTATAGGACTTCGAGAGCAGCTTCGGGTTCTGGTGAAGAGAGTGAGAAAAGAGTGATGGGGATTGAGTTTGGGGATGAGTGGTAGCCGGAGGAGAGACTAACGGAAGTTGAGAAAGAGCGCGATGGCCGATGGATGAGCGATGGATTTCTAGTTGTCTGTTCTGCTGTTTAGAGTTATGCCTTTTTTTTAATCTTTTTAATAATTAAAAAAATTCTAGGAGAGATGCATACAGAGAGAGTGATGCAAGTGAACTCCTCTACTTTTTTGTCATTTAAATGCTTTTTTTTTTTTTAATAATAAAAAATTATTAAAACGCTGAGAAAAGGAGAGAGGTGAAACGGCAGTACAAGTTGCCGTTTCTCTCGCTCTTCTCTCAGTGTTCTAGACATTTAGCAGCACTCTATATATATATATATATATATCAATCACCAGTCAAAGATATGTAATTCACATTTGACTTTAGCCAAATAAAAAGTTGTTTTGCAATGGAAATACTTCCTTCATTAAGTTCTTATTAACCTCACTACTTTGGATTGTTGTTTTGGATGAAATCCATGGATGCAAGGCTTGCTTGGAAGCTGAGATGACTAAGCTCTTAGTTCATGATTTCACGATGATGAAGGAATGTCGTCTGATTGCTGTGATGATTGGGAGGGAGCGACGGATCTCTTCTCAATAAAATAACGGAATTCAACTCTTCTCAATACTGGAATAAATTATTTGATTATTTCAAACCCAAACTTACGCTAAATTATCTCAATTAACTTTCATTGTATTAGTTGACTATCTCAATCAACTGTTGACTATCTCGATCAACTGGCTCCAAGTTGGCTTGTTTTCCACGGAGTATTAATGAAGCACTTTTCCTCATTGGTCCAAGCCTTATAAGTCTTCGTTAGTCATTACAATTCAATGCTTGCATAGATTAATTATTTGATAATTCCATGCAAATCCAATCATACAATTCAATAGAAAATAATTATCGTAATTTTAGAAAGACAGTTTTGAAACAGTAATTGAAAGTATTCATTTAAACTTTTTATATTTACAGAGAAAAATCTATTGGTGCTAGTTTCCAATTAATAAAAATAAGTCATCCGTGAAACACGCTTTGAAACTGGTTAGGCAGGCTGCAAAGTAAAACGTGATCACCACTCAACCATCTTTAACATAAAAACGTACACTCCACGCTTGACTTGTAAAAGCTGGTCATTTTCCATGCTTTCAAGAATGCTGATCAAATTGGGGACGCAATGGATAATTCTTGATGATTTATTGGTTGACTGACTCTATCACTAATTTTAAATTTAAAAAATATAGAAAAATATTTGAAAACCAATATTTTTACATTTGTCCTTACAAGTTTGAAATTTGATTTCTATAATGAAATATTTCTATTAGCTATTAAATTTATCATAATTTTAGAAAGGCATTTTTGAAACAGTAATTGAAACTCTTAGTTCATGGTTTGATGATGATGAAGGATTGTCGTCTGATTGCTGTGATGATTGGGAGGGAGTGATGGATCTCTTCTCAATAAATAAAATAACGGAATTCAACTCTTCCCAATACTGGAATAAATTATTTGATTATTTCAAACCCAAACTTACGCTTAAATTTTGAAAATGATCTCAATTAACTTTTTTTTTATTAGTTGACTATCTCAATCAATTGTTGACTATCTCGATCAACTGCTTCCAAGCTGGCTTGTTTTCCACGGCGTATTAATGAAGCATTTTTCCTCATTGGTCCAAGCCTTATAAGTCTTCGTTAGTCATTACAATTCAATGAGTGCACAGATTATTTGATAATTCAATAGAAACGCAATCACTCCCTTAAATTAATTAAAGGGAAATTATAAAGCCCTCCTCCTTTGGTTTAACCTATCAGAAATACTAAAAAGTTTGAATTTATTTATTTTTCTTCTTATGTTTTTAATTTGTATCAACCAACCATCAAAAGAACAGAAAAATTCATACAAAATTACCACTATTGTCATTTGTATTTGTTTCTGTACTGTCATTTCATAAGTGTAATTCTATCTTTTTATTAGATGACGAATACAAATTGTAAACTTAAGGCAAAAAATGAATAAATGATAAACTTAAGACGGATAGTTGATAATTTTCCTTATCTAAATTCTTAATCAATTTTTGTTTTATAGCATTGGCGGTCTCCATCAATTAGTAGAGGAAAAATAATAGACAGCCACTTGTTTGTTGCTTAATTTGAAAGTCAATCAGCTTTAATTTTCCCCGGAATTATGGATTTTGAATGTTCAACCTTGTGCATTTGCACTAGGAATATCAGTTATGAATGACGAATGGAATCCTCTGTTTTTAGTCTCTCTTCTCTCTTTTACTTTCTTTCACAGTTACATTTTTTCTGCAAACAAAAATTCATTCACATATTTGTAATTTATCATTAATGTTAAAAATTTCGGTGGCTAATAACATCCAAGAGTTGCGTGCAATGGTCATATTGTGCTAATGATGAATTAGCTTATTTTTCTTTAGCCTTCCTCTATCTTTCTTCGAGTACTGATATTTGAGCACTATCAAGAAACCATCAAGATAGAAAAACGAGTATTGTTTATACTTCAATACCACCAGAATGCACAAAACGACGGTACCAGGCTATAGTTTACTGCATCTTTCTTTTATGAGTAATTGAACTTTTTATGTATTAATTATAGTTGGTTGCTTTCAAGCGGGGTTTATGCCTTGTCGTGCAATTCATTTGCCATATGCATCAGAAGAATTTATTGTGCATCGTGTTCTTAAGACCATGGAGTGAAGGCCTTAACAGAAGTAGCTCAAGATGGCGCCAAAGTTAGTTACATGTGACACGCGAGACAGTCTCTGTTAATTATTTTGATTCACAAGCCAAAGAATTATATTGAGCCTTGCACTCCTTTAATTTATTTTTTGAGCATTTTCTCTGTGAACACAAGTTGGTTTCTAAGTTTTCCTTGACATATCTGTAATTTATCATTAATGTTGAAATTTCGAAGGCTAAAAACATCCGAAAGTTGTGCGCAATTGTCATATTGAGTTATTTTCTTTAGCTTTCCCCTCTTTTCCTTTTCATTTTCCTTTACTTTTCCTTCATTCAAATTCGATGAATCAGCTTATTTTTCTTTAGCATTCCCTCTTTTCCTTTTCATTTTCCTTTACTTTTCCTTCATTCAAATTCGATGAATCAGCTCATTTTTCTTTAGCATTCCCCTCTTTTCCTTTTCATTTTCCTTTACTTTTCCTTCACTCAAATTCTTTCACTGTGCGGCTGTGGTCCTCAATTATGATATTTACTAGTCGTGCGTTGAATCTGGCTTTGATTGATGATACGATTGCTTGATTGTGTTCATAAGCTGGACTATTGGTTAATGTCAACACACATCCTCTATGTTCCATCCTTCTTAGGAACTAGCAAAATTGGAATTGTGCACTGACTCATGATTTCTCTCACGTACCCTTTATGACCCCTGTCCCCAGGTTAGTTGACAGAATACGTCAATCGAAGGTTGCCTTGCAGTGTGCGTGTTTGATTATAATTATCGTAGGATAAGGACTCCCTGGTCACAAGTCAATGAAATTGCAGCAAGTCTCTGATCATTGGATGCTAATTTCCTCTTACTGGCGTAGACTATGGTTTAATAAATATTTCGTAAATTTCCTCATCGCTTCCTATGTCACAATGATATTGGTGTAGCCGGTGACTTTGGATAAACTCATATTGGCGTACATTATGGTTTTATTATTAATTGATGGACGTACTAATTCATGTTTCTATTGGCTTTGCAAAAAGAAAGAAATCTCACTTTATTGTAAAATATACAAGCCCTTATACACACCGGAGAAATTTCTACCAATACTGTACTATACTTGTAAAGAGAGTTCAAAGAGCCATATTAGCACTTCCTGGAACTATATTATTCATCAATTTTTTTATACTAATAATAATTTTTTTTTTTTTTGGTTTGAGTACTTCATATCTCTGAATACATATATATATTACCAGTCAAAGATATTTAATTCACATTTAACATTAGCCAAATAAAAAGTTGTTTTGCAATGGAAGTACTTCCTTCATTAAGTTCTCATTAACGTCACTACTTTGGATTAATGTTGTTCTGGATGAAATGCATGGATGCAAAGCTTGCTTAGAAATCAAAAGCTTCTTCATATCAGCTATTGATATTGGATACGATGACGAAGCTCTTAGTTCATGGTTTGATAATGATGAAGGAATGTCGTCTGATTGCTGTGATGATTGGGAATGAGCGATGGATCTCTTCTCAATAAAATAACGGAATTCAACTCTTCTCAATACTGGAATAAATTATTTGATTATTTCAAACCCAAACTTACGCTTAAATTTTGAAAATGATCTCAATTAACTTTTTTTTTATTAGTTGACTATCTCAATCAACTATTGACTATCTCGATCAACTGTTCCAAGCTGGCTTGTTTTCCACGGCGTATTAATGAAGCATTTTTCCTCATTGGTCCAAGCCTTATAAGTCTTCGTTAGTCATTACAATTCAATGCTTGCATAGATTATTTGATAATTCAATGCAAATCCAAGTATACAATTTAATAGAAACCCAATCACACCCTTAAATTATTTAAAGGGAAATTATAAAGCCCTCCTCCTTTGGTTTAGCCTGTTATCAGAAATACTAAAAATTTTGAATTTATTTATTTTTCATCTTATGTTTATAATTTGTATCAACCATTTATGAAAAGGACGTAAAATTCATGCAAAATTACCACTATTGCTATTTGTGTTTGTTTCTATATTGTCATTTCATAAGTGTAATTCTATCTTTTTAGTAGATGACTAATACGAATCACAAACTTAAGGCGAAAAATGAATAAATGATAAACTTAGGACGGATAATTGATAATTTTCCTTATTTAAATTCTTAATCAATTTTTGTTTTACAGCATCGGCGGTCTCCATCAATTGGTAGAGGAAAAATAGTAGACAGCCAATTGTTTGTTGCTTAATTTTCCAGTCAATCAGCTTTAATTTTCGGGAAATTTACACCAATAGCCATAAAAATTTTGGCTTTTTCCATCTTAACCCCCCAAACAAACTTCTATCAACATTAGCCATAAAAAAGCCTTTGAGGCCAAAATACCCCTCTCTCTCATCTCCACAATGTTGGTGAGCTTGCCTTGGCGCAACAACTCGCCGATTCTGTCAAGCCTTTAAATCAGCCATGGCGGCAGTAGAAACACGCTCCATTTCGGAAATGGCGTCGTCAGAGATTCTGGACTCGGTTTCACTGACCTCGTAATCTTCAAGATCAGAGAAGCTCGCTCTGGAGGTCCTGGAAGAGGAGATGGAGACAGACTCATGGTCGAGATACTCTCCGTTGATCTTCAGCATCTGATAAAACTCCCTTTTTGAGTCTTTTCATGGCGGTTTGCATTAGGGTTTGGGCAAGGACGAGCTTGTCAGAAGTGGAGTGATGGATGATGAAATAGTGCATGGCGGTCTGCAAGTCGTAGATGGCTTTGAGGTAGTCCTTGGCGTCTTGGCAGTTGTCGGAGGAGAAGAGAGAAGAGATGTTGCATGATAGAGAGGTATCGTCCCATTTGGTGATGAGAGAGCGGGCAATTTGGATGTTCTCGTCCATTAAAGAATCGGAGAATGTGACCCGTTGAGGCGACGATGAAGGTGTGCCCGCCGTCAGAGATGTGGATGGTTTGAAGAATATGTTTCTACTACCTGTCGCACCGCACCTGTCGCACCAAGCAAGGCTTGGCGCTTGGTGCGACAGGCAGCCTGTCGCCAGATTCACCCCGACTCACAGTTCACTGAAACTCTCGAGCAAGTTCAGAAAATAACTCATACCACTATGTGATGCCGATTAGTGTTGGATCCGGATAGATTATTATCGGATTTCACTTTTATCGTTGCCTTTTGCCGTCGCCGTTGGTTGATGATTCAAGAGTGGAAAGCTACCTTTGGTTTGACGAAAGGGGAGAAAAAAAATTGCTTTTGGTTTGTAAAGAAGGGTAATTTAGGAAGAAAAGCGTGTGTTTGGCTAATGTTGATAGAAAAAAGTTGAGTGGGTTAATTGTGAAAATGGCAAAAATTTTATGGTTATTTTTGTAAATTTCCCTTAATTTTCCCCGTAGTTGTAATAATATATGGGAAATTTGCTAAATTGAACCTCTGTACATCTGTCCCAAGTTCCTATGAAATTTCTCTTTTTTTCATTTCAAGTGATTGTAATAGTAGTAGAGTTGCAGATTGAGAACAATCGAAACTTAATTTCCCTATTAAGGTTTACCAATATATTTGATTTTAATAGCTTTGATTCAAATGCATGAACTTGAGGAGTCACAAAAGCTTCAAATAACATTTATGTGTTGGTCATTTTATAGTACATCACACTTTTATGAGTAATTAAACTAATAAATTAAACTTATCAAACATCCAAACAAATTCTTCACAAAACATATTATTTAATAGATTAACTGATAATCCAATGCAAACCCAGATATAAGGATAAATTATTTAAATTCCCTCACACAACTTTTATTTTATTAGTCACGACTATCTCCATCCAACTGTTGGAGAAAATATACACTTTTATGAGTAATTAAACTAATAAATTAAACTTATCAAACATCCAAACAAATTCTTCACAAAACATATTATTTAATAGATTAACTGATAATCCAATGCAAACCCAGATATAAGGATAAATTATTTAAATTCCCTCACATAACTTTTATTTTATTAGTCACGACTATCTCCATCCAACTGTTGGAGAAAATATAGTTTACAGTCGCTTGTTTGTTGGCTTAATTCGAGGGTCCCTCAACTTTAATTTTTTTTTTACGGAGTATTAGTGAAGTTCTTTTTTTTTTTTTCTCCTCGGTCGATGTTGCAATATATATGTAATTTCAAGGTTACAAGTCTTCACCAAAGACAAAGACTTCAAGATAGCGGTGTTATAATGTATCGACAATATTTTGTCTTTAATAACCCTCTAAAACAAAAGTAAGATAATCAAGTACTTTTATTACTTGATATCTCCAAGATGTTTTATTTTCGTTAGATTGAGTGGTTGGTAATCTTCAGCCAATCAAATTGCAAGGTCCACGATGATAAATGTTTAGTATAAATATTGAAGTTTCCTCGTTGCAAATTTTATATTAACCAAATGAAAAGTTGCTTTGCTGCAATGGAAAGTACTTCCTTTGTTAAGTTCTCATTAATTTCACTAATTTGGATTATTTTTTTGATGAATGAAATGCATGGATACAAAGCATGCTTGCAAACAGAGAGGACTGCTCTGTTGGAACTCAAGAGCTTCTTCATATCAGTCAGCGATGTTGGATATGATGACAAAATTCTTCCTTCATGGGTTGATGATGGAATGTCGTTTGATTGTTGTGATGATTGGGAGGGAGTTAAGTGCAACACCACCACACGACGGGTGATGCAACTCTCACTCAATTGGACAACAATGTTCAACGACACTAAATATAGCTCTTTTTATTATGGAGCTTTGCTTCTGAATATGTCATTGTTTCATCCTTTCGAAGAATTGCAGAGCCTCGACTTATCTGATAATTGCTTTAAAGGCTTCTATGAGAGCAAAGGTACATGTATATATATGTATATATTTCTCGTGAAAATTATAAAAATTAATCCTTCATATGCATTTGCAGTTTACGATAGCTTTGAGGGTTTGAAACAGCTAAAGATCTTAAAACTTAGTGACAATTTCTTCACCGACAGCATATTACCACATTTGAATACGCTAACTTCACTTACCACTCTGAATCTTCGTTCCAATAACATTGAAGGTTCCAGAATCAAGCAAGGTATATATGTTTGAGGCCAGCAGAAATGCATGTCAGGCAAGTTAATCTCTTCAAATATTTATGTATATTGTTTTGATCAAAATTAATGTTTACTGAGCAGGATTAGCAGATTTGAGAAACTTGCAAGTGTTGGATCTAAGCTGGAACCTCAATCTAACAAGTGGCTCTTTATCAAGGCTAGGTAAGCTACTGGGATAAAACCAAACAACCACACTGATCACAGCCTTACTACAATAATTTTGAAGTAATATTTTATTTTTTTATTTATTTTTTTATTGATGTAGGATTGGCAAATTTGACAAACTTGAAAACATTAGATCTTGGTGGTTCTGAAATAACTACACTTCAAGGTATACCACAACAATCATCACTTCCTATAAATTTCCCAGTTTTTTTTTTTGGGTAATATTATGGTCTTTCATTTTTCAATCTGCTGTTTGAGTACATCAACTTAGTTGAATCTCAATTAAACTAAGTTGACTAATTACAACCATCTGCTTTATTATAATTTTTAAATCTGATTTTGAATTCCCATTCTTCATTCTTTTGATTCTAATGCCTAATTGACTAATTCCAACTAGATCAAATTTGAATTAGAATCACTGCTTTCTTTACAAAGTTTAGTACTTGACATACTGGATCGCCATTTTCTGATATAACCCGCTCATTTCTTTCACTCTCTCCTAATTCTGAATCTTTTTTATAAAAAAGTCAACAATGATATTTATCTTTATTTCAATATTTATAGTTCTAAATGAAAAAAGATTTTTTTTATCTTTTGTTCATTAAATATTGATGCAGGATTAGCTAAATTCAAAAACTTGGAAGCATTGAATTTGAGTAATAGTAATACAAAAAAATTCTCTAGAAACCCAAATTAAACAATTTACACGGCATTTTTATGTTGAAACATGATAAATAAGAGCACAATATTGTTTTCTAATTGCTGTTTTCACAAAATAAAAATGAAAATGAAAATGTTTTTTTTTAAATTTATTTTTTAAATTTAAAAATGTGTTCGGTATCATTTCAAAATAAATCTCAAAAAATAAGAAAAAGAAAAACGTGTTTGGTAAGAATATTTTAAAGAATTATTTTTGGAATAATAATAATTTCCATAAACTTAAGATTAAGCAAGGTATATTGATTATTTTAATTTTAAGAATAAATTAGGTGATCTTGCTATTAATTTTTTTGTTCAAAGAAAAATGATAAACTCTACATATTTGATTTAATTAATATATAAAAACATAAATATTATAATGTATATAAAAAGAAAAGATTATTGTGAGGGAAATTGATTTTTTGGTAGTATAATAATAATAATAATAATAATAATAATAATAATATAAAGGGTTAATTACCTGTGAGTGACACATGTTTTAACAAATTTCAAAAAGATGATACATTTTTTAAAAATATTCGAGTGGGTGATATTCTATTAACTTTTGCCGTTAATTTTAATGAGAATAGTAAATTAGTTACAAAATGACATGTCTACCCTTACAATTAATTATAAAAATGGCATTCTTTCTCTTACAATTAGTTACAAAATGATGTTTTTACCCCTACAATTAGTTACAAATGATATTTCTGCCCCTACTCACTTATTTTTAATTTTTTAAATAGAAAATTATATAAAAAATTAAACGGAAGTCTAATTAACAGGTATTTTTTGGTTAAATCAAATAAATTTTTTTAAAAAAATTCTTGTTGAATCAAACTGATTTGTGAATATAAAAAAGTAGAAATCTTATGAATTATAAAGTATTGTATAAATTCAATATTTTAATCTCTTTGGCTTTATTTTTAAAAAAAAAATCTATTTTTTCAATTCTACCCTTGGTCGATTAAATTTAATGGCAAGGATAAACAATGTCACACACTCGAGTGTTTTCAAAGCATGTGTCACCTTTCAAAAATTTGTCAAAACATGTGTCATCCAGGAGTAATTGTTATTAATAATAATAGTAATAATAATAGCATTTCAAGAGGTGGTAAAGAAAATTTTTCACTTTGGAACTTAATACTGTATTGGGAAATAAGGAAAACAAGAAAAACTTGTTTCTCATTTCCTTTGTTAAAATGTGTAGAATGAATTTTATATTTTTAAAAATGTTTTCATAAACAATCTACCGAGTACATATCTAATATTTTCTAAATTCAAAAAATAAAAAACAGGATATAAAAACATTACCAAAACACCCAATATTTGCATTACTGATACACAATTCCTACTTCCTAGTGACTTGTTGGTCAAAGTACCTTGACAAAATTAAATATGAAGAGCAGTTCTTTTTTTTTTTTTTGTTTTGCGCCCGTTTAGACAAATGGTTTTGTTTAATACTATGAGACGAATAAATAAAGTTTAAGAAAACAACTAAAATATTATGATTTTCTCTTTATATTATCCAAGAAATTTAAAGATTAGAGAACCAATATCCAAAGAAAAAGATGAAGTGAACAAACTCTTCCGCAGAAAATCATTATTTTAGACAACAAGAATTGCTGAAACGCTTTTTGAATTGATTATGATGAGCAAGACTTGCTGAGTGCTTTTTTATTATTATTATGTTTTTTGTTAGATTAATTGAAATGCTTTTGCAATCAACATCATATTATATGAGAAATAAATTCATATCATTCTATTATTATTTATGTTGACCAAAATACTTAGACAATTTGATTTCATGTCCGTTTTATAAGTCTTATATTGGATTTATGATTGAATGCGCTATAATTAGTTTTTGTTTTATGAAATCTGAGTTTTTTATTTTCAGGCTCAGGAATATGTAATTTGAAGAATCTTTTCGAGCTGGATCTAAGCTCAAATAACTTTAAGGGTCACCTTCTTCAGTGTCTCAACAACTTGACCCATCTCAAAGTTCTTGATATTTCTACTAATCAATTAAGTGGAAACTTTCCTTCTTCGTTGACAAATCTCACATCACTTGAATATTTGGATCTCTCTTTCATCAATTTCCAAGAAACATTCTCAATAAATTCATTGGCCAATCATTCAAAGCTTGAGGTCCTGCTACTCTCGTCAGGAAACGATATGTTGGAAGTGAAAACTGAAAACTGGCTCCCCACATATCCTCTCAAGGTTCTCCAATTATCTCACTGCCACTTAAATGTCAATCCCAGTTTTCTTTTACACCAACACCACTTAAAATTCCTTGATCTCTCTCAAAATCAGTTGGTTGGCAATTTCCCAACTTGGTTGTTGCAAAATAACACAGGATTAGAAGTTTTGATTTTGCGGAATAACTCATTCTCAGGAATTCTTCCCCGACTTCCCAATGCCAAATACGATAACCTTCGTCATCTAGACATTTCCATTAACAATTTCTCTGGTAAGCTGCCAGAGAATTTGGGTATTGTCTTTCAAAAATTGATATATTTGGATATGTCAAAAAATAGTTTTGAAGGTAATATTCCTTATTCAATCGCTGAGATGAAAGAGCTAATTACTTTGGATTTGTCTAGAAATAATTTTTCAGGAGAATTACCTCGACCTATAGTCTCTAGTTGCCTCTCCTTAAATATATTGGACCTATCAAATAACAATTTCTATGGCCAACTTTTTCCCAATTATATGAACTTGACTCATTTGCATTCGTTACATTTGGACAACAATCATTTCAGAGGGAAGATAACAGATGGTTTGTTGAGCTCCACTTTGCTAGAGGTATTAGATGTATCCAACAACATGTTATCCGGTGATTTTCCCCATTGGATTGGCAACTTCTCAAGCCTTTGGGTTCTTTTAATGTCAGAAAATTATTTGCAAGGTATTATTCCGGTCCAGCTCAACAATCTTGAAATTCTTGAGTTTATAGACATCTCCGAAAATAGTTTGTCTGGGTCCATGCTATCTCCCTCCAATCTTACAAATTTGAAGCACATTTATCTGGATAACAATGTAATTAATGGGTTAATTCCAATTGCATTGCTTAGAAGCTCTACATTATTGACTCTAGATTTGAGGGACAATAAACTTTTTGGTAGGATTCCTCATCAGATCAATGAGCTTTCGAATTTGCATGTTCTTCTTTTGAGAGGGAATTCTCTACAAGGACGTATTCCTAATCAATTGTGCCAATTAAGGAAATTAGGTATCATGGATCTTTCACATAACAGACTTAATGGACCAATACCTTCATGCCTGGATAACATGTCATTCTGGAGAGAAGCGACTGATGATGATTCGTATGAATATGAATCACTTCGTGCGTATATGTTTTTAAATAGTGATTCCCCTCTAATTTATTACAATTCTACCCTTGATCTGCAACCGCGAATTGAACTGCATCCTAAAATAGATAAACGAGTAGACGCGGAATTTGCGACAAAGAATAGATATGAATTTTTCATCGGTGGCAATCTCAACTACATGGCTGGACTGGATTTGTCGAGCAATGAGTTCAGTGGAGAAATTCCATGGGAAATTGGGCATCTTCAAAATATTCGTGCACTTAATCTGTCCAATAATTTACTATCAGGTGCTATACCAGAGAGCTTCTCCAATCTAAAAATGATAGAGAGCCTGGACATTTCCTGCAACAAATTAAGTGGCCGAATTCCTCCTCAACTAACTGAGCTCAACTTTTTATCAAACTTCAACGTGTCATACAACAATTTGTCCGGCCCAATCCCAGACAAACAGCAGTTTGCCACCTTTGATGACAGCAGTTATAAAGGTAATTCGGCTCTTTGTGGCTCAATGATAAAGAGGAAATGCAGCAGTGCATTGACACCACCAGCGACACCTGCAGGAGGAGGAGATGAAGTGGATTCTGTGATTGATATGGTGGCAGTAAGATGGAGTTTTGGAGCATCCTATGTGTCAGTGATTTTGGGTTTATTTGCAGCACTTTGGATAAACTCGTACTGGCGCAAACTGTGGTTCTATTTCATTGATAGATGTATTGACACATGCTACTATTGGCTTTTCAAATATGTTTTCCATCGGTGATTGTGTTTACCAGCAGAACTTATTGTGCCGTGTTATGTCTCCATTGGCTTTTCTCCCAACAGCAATGTATCCATGTTTGTGTTTGTTCAAATTCTCAATTTGGTTACTACACTCATGTTTCCAATTTCCTTTAATTGGCTGCATTAGGATTAGACTTACGGCTTCTTCTTCAGTTTCTGTTGGTTGCAAATTTAAATTGAATAAGGAATTTTTCCAACTACTATGTTTGTTGTAATATCATTAGTGCAGCAACTTCAGCTGCAAATGTAAGCTATCAGTGGGTCAATTCAACTCCATTCCCAACGTATTGTTCACACGCACTAACCAAATACCAAATAATTTGAGGCATAATTATCTACAAATCTCAGTCTAAAACATTAAAACCCATTATAGAACAGCATCACAGATTTCTTCATGAGGAAAATCGCCCAATTAATTTATCATCATTTATTGATCAAAACAAAATCTCTTAACAAAACAAGAAACCGATTTGTACAAATATTATATTAGAACATCTAGAGAGGATATCTAAAATGATACAATCAAGTATTGATTAAAACTTGCTCCAAATTTTAACCATTTCTACAACGGTAACATTCACTAACAAATGTTTTGAATAAACTTACTCATATTATGTTATAAACTTATTCATGTCATACTTGTGTCATTTTAACTTATTTTTTTGACACATTTGTTATTTTTAAATTAATTTTTAATTTGTTTGTATTTAATATTAAACAAGTCAACACGATTAATATGTTTGTTTTGTGTTTTTGTTCTCTCTTCGTTTGTGTCTGTGTTTTCGTAAACTTTCTTTTGTTGTTGTTCTGTTGTGTGTATGTAGTAAATGTGTTTTATATTTTGTGTGTAGATATTGATGTCTTATTTTTCTTTGAATTTGTGACAGTGGGAAAACTGAATTTTTGCAGATGAAGAGGCAACCGGTAGCAAAAAGAACCCGTACTCAAACAAATCGTATGATTGAGGAGAAGTATAAAAAACTTAAGGAAAATAAAGGACAAGAAAAATATGGGACTGAATCGTCTAGTTCTAAGGTTAATGAATCATCCAGTTCTAAGGATGATGAATGTGTCAAAGTATTTGAAATGGACAATGTGAGTGACAAGGAGGAGAAGGAGGAGGGGACTAGATCAAAACAAGTTAATGATGACTGTGGTGGTTTTTTGTCAGAATCAGAAAGTGACAATGATGGAAGTGATCCTTTAAGGCCAATTATAGTGGATTGTTGTCCTGAAGAAGATTTGGATTTAGATGCAGAGAATAGTAGTTTGGGGTCAAAGACAACTGATGAGTATGTAATTAATGATGATTACGTGGATGATGATGGTGATGATGACGGTGAGAAGGAGGAGGAGGAGGAGAGGGAAACTGATGATGAAAGTTTACTGGAAGCGCGTACGAAAAATAAGGGGAAATTAAAAAAGTCAACCAAGGGAAAGCACAACCGTGTGCTGAAACATGATCATGTTGAAAGAATTATTCTGAAATCCATTTTGAATACGGAAGAAACTCCCTCAGAAGATTATCCATCTTCCAGCAGAGAGGTTTTAAGAGACGAGATGAGTCAATCATTCAATGATGATGAGGAGTCAACTTCATCAGAGAAATCAGAGTGTGATGATGGCTTGGGTTATCTCTGGGCTGAGTCAGCGAGCTGCATTCCGCTAACTCTCCCATCGTATCTCGAGTTTGTAATTTGATTGAGCACAAAAGCATTATATTAGGATTGTTTTTATTGATTTAAGTTTTTATATTCTTTCTTAGATTGCATTGTAACCTATTATTGTTTCCTGTTGGCTGCTTGACAATGTTATTCATAAATTACTCTGTGAACAAGTGTTGGCAATTAGATTTTAAGCAATGTCATTATCATCCTTATTGTAATTAAAAAGTAAAAAACAGGCTTACTCTTTTTTCTTTTTCAGGTGTAGGCTTTAGTTTAAAGGATATACATGTTGATTTAATAGATTTAATTGAGGTTCCAACTTCAAATTTATATGTCGTAGACAGAAGTGAAATTGCTCTGTAGTAATTAGTATACCTATTGCTCTTTATTCTTTAAATTACTTCTAAGTTTTATGAACTTCTATTTTACATCAGAGGCTTATGGAATAAATTGATGATGCAAGGGTCAAATGCATGACTTTGTTGCTGTACTATATTATATTGATTCATATTCTTAATTGTGATCATTTAGCATGAAAATATGATTGTTGAACTGATGAGGCATATGCTATAGTTAACAAATTTATGATTGTTTTAGCTAATCAAATTCATTATATTTTTGTTTATTGTTATTTGCATTTATGACAAAGATGCTTGACTTTGTTGCTGCCCTAAATTATCTTTATTCATATTCTTAAATGTGATTTTTAGTAATAAAAATATGTTTGTTGTACCGTTAAGGTATATATGTTCATCATTAGTGTTAACAAATTTATGATTGTTTTAGCTGATTAAGTCTATTCCTCCAATGACAAAAATTGTTTTAGATGTTAATCAAGATGATAATATATTTCCATTTTTTTAATTGCTTTAAACTAGATAAAATTTAAATTAGAAGCACTGCTTTCTATACAAAGTTTAGTACTTGATATACTCTATCACCAATTTCTGACATAACCCGCTCATTTCTTTCACTCTCTCTTAATTCTAAATCATTTTTATAAAAAAATCAACAATGATATTTATCTTTATTTCAATATTTATAGTTCTGAATGAAATTTTTTTTTCTTCGTAGGTTCATTAATTCTTGATGCAAGATTAGCTAAATTCAAAAGCTTGGAAGCATTGAATTTGAGTAATAGTAACATAAAAAATTCTCTAGAAACCCATATTAATCAATTTACACTGTGTTTTTATGTTGAAACATGATAAATAAGAGCCCAATATTGTTTTCTAATTGTTTTTTTTACAAAATAAAAATGAAAATGCTATTTTTAAATTTATTTTTAAAATTTAAAAATGTGTTCAGTATCATTTTCAAAAATAATCTCAAAAATCAGAAAAACAAAAATATGTTTGGTAAGAATATCTCAAAGAATTATTATTGGAATAATTTCCATAAACTTAAGATTAAGCAATGTATATTGATTATTTTAATTTTAAGAATAAATTAGGTGATCTTTCTATTTTTTTGTTCAAAGAAAAATGATAAACCCTACATATTTGATCTAGTTAATATATAAAAACATAAATATTATAATGTATATAAAAAGAAAAGATTTTTTTGAGGGAAATTGATTCTTTGGGTACAACAACAACAACAACAACAATAAGAATAATAATCTCTAGGTGACATATGTTTTAACAAATTTTAAGAAGATGACACATTTTTTAAAAATATTCGAACGATTGACATTCTATTAAATTTTGCCATTAATTTTAATGAGAATAGTAAATTAAATGATGTTTCTACACCACAAAATGATGTTTCTACCCATACTCACTCATTTTTAATTTTTTAAATAGAAAAATATAAAAAAAATTAAACATAAGTCTAATTAACAGGTTTTTTTTTTGTAAATCTAATAAATTTAAAAAAAAATCTTGTTGATCAAACTGATTTGTGAATATAAAGAAGCAAAAATCTTATGAATTATAAAGTATTGTATAAATTCAATATTTTCATCTCTTTGGCTTTATGAAAAAAAAAATATTTTTCCAATTCTACCCTCGACTGGTTAAAATTAACAGCAAAAGTTAATGTAATGTCACCCACTCGAGTGTTTTCAAAACATGCGTCATCTTTTTGAAATTTATTAAAACATGTGTCACCCAGGGATAATTAAACCTAATGATGATGATAATAATAATAATAATAATAAGAATAATAATAAGAATAATAATAATAAGGTAAAGAAAATTCTTAATTTTGGAACCTAATATTGTATTGGAAAATAAGGAAAATAAGAAAAAGTTGTTTCTCATTTCTTTTGTTAAAATGTGTAGAATGAATTTTATATTTTTAAAAATATTTCAGAAACAATCTACCGAACACGTGTCTAATACTTTCTAAATTCAAAAAATAAAAAACAGCATATAAAAACAATGCCAACGCACCTAATATTTGCATTACTGATACACAATTCCTACTTCCCAGTGACTTGTTGGTCAAAGTACTTTGACGAAATTAAATATGAAGACCAGTTTTTTTTTTTTTTCCGCTTGGGCAAATAGTTTTGTTTAATGCTATGAGAAGAATAAATAAAGTTTAAGAAATCAACTAATATATTATGAGTTTCTCTTTACATTATCCAACAAATTCAGAGATTAGAAAACCAATATCCAACGAAAAAGACAAAGTCAACAAACTCTTCCGCAGAAAATCATTATTTTAAACAACGAGAATTGCTGAAATGCTTTTTAAATGGATTATGATGAGCCAGAATTGCTGACTGCTTTTATATTATTATTTTTTTTATTGTTAGATTAATTGAAACGCTTTTGCAATCAACATCATATTATATGAGAAATAAATTCATATCATTCTATTATTATTTATGTTGACCAAAATACTTAGACAATTTGATTTCATGTCCGTTTTATAAGTCTTATATTGGGTTTATGATTGAATGCGCTATAATTAGTTTTCGTTTTATGAAATCTGAGCTTTTTATTTTCACTTTCAGGAATATGTAACTTGAAGAATCTTCTTGAGTTGGATTTAAGCTCAAATAATTTTGAGGGTCATCTTCCTCAGTGTCTCAACAACTTGACCCATCTCAAAGTTCTTGATATTTCTCACAATCAGTTAAGTGTAAACTTTCCTTCTGCCTTGACCAATCTCACATCACTTGAATATTTGGATCTCTCTTTCATCAATTTCTAAGGAACATTCTCAATAAATTCATTGGCTAATCATTCAAAGCTTGAGGTCTTGCGACTCACGTCAGGAAACGATATGTTGCAAGTGAAAACCGAAAACTAGCTCCCCACATATCCTCTCAAGGTCCTCCAATTATCTTACTGCCACTTAAATGTCAATAATAGTTTTCTTTTACACCAGCACCACTTAAAATTCCTTGATCTCTCTCACAATAAGTTGGTTGGCAATTTCCCAACTTGGTTGTTGCAAAACAACACAGGATTAGAAGTTTTGATTTTGTGGAATAACTCATTCTCAGGAATTCTTCCGCGATTTCCCAATGCCAAATACGATAAGCTTCGTTATCTAGATATTTCCACTAACAATTTCTCTGGTAAGCTACCAGAGAATTTGGGTATTGTTTTTCAGAAATTGATATATTTGGATATGTCAAAAAATAGTTTTGAAGGTAATATTCCTTATTCAATCAGTGAGATAAAAGAGCTAATTACTTTGGATTTGTCTAGAAATAATTTTTCAGGAGAATTACCTCGATCTATATTCTCTAGCTGCCTCTCCTTAGAAATGTTGGACCTATCAAATAACAATTTCTATGGCCAACTTTTTCCCAATTTTATGAACTTGACTCATTTGCGTTCCTTACTGTTGGACAACAATCATTTCAGTGGGAAGATGACAGATGGTTTGTTGAGCTCCCCTTTGCTGGGGGTATTAGATGTATCCAACAACAAGTTATCCAGCGATATTCCCCACTGGATTGGCAACTTCTCAGGCCTTCGGGTTCTTTTAATGTCAAAAAATTATTTGCAAGGTAGTATTCCGGTCCAGCTCGGCAATCTTGAAGGTCTTGAGTTTATAGACATCTCCGAAAATAGTTTGTCTGGGTCCACGGTATCTCTCTCCAATCTTTCATCAGTGGAGAACATTTTTCTGCATAACAATGCAATTAATGGGTTAATTCCAATTGCATTGCTTAGAAGCTCTACATTATTGACTCTAGATTTGAGGGACAATAAGCTTTTTGGTAGGATTCCTCATCAGATCAACGAGCTTTCAAATTTGCATTTTCTTCTTTTGAGAGGGAATTCTCTACAAGGACGTATTCCTAATCAGTTGTGCCTATTAAGAAAATTAGGTATCATGGATCTTTCACATAACAGACTTAATGGGCCGATACCTTCATGCTTGGGTAACGTGTCATTCTGGAGAGAAGCGATTGATGATTATCCACATGTAAACAGATATGAAGTGATATATCCAAATATTATACCCGGATTTGCTGTGTCAACTCGTGATCTCAGTTTTACTTACTACAATTCCACTCTTGATCCGCCGCCGCAAGGTGAACGACATGGTAGACAAGTAGGCGTAGAATTTGTGACAAAGTATGGATATGAATTTTTCATCGGTCGCAATCTCGTCGACATGGCTGGACTGGATTTGTCGAGCAATGAGTTCAGTGGAGAAATTCCATGGGAAATTGGGCATCTTCAACATATTCGTGCACTTAATCTGTCGAATAATTTACTATCAGGTGCTATACCAGAGACCTTCTCCAATCTGAAAATGATAGAGAGCCTGGACCTTTCCCCGCAACAAATTAAGTGGCCGAATTCCTCCTCAACTAACTGAGCTCAACTTTTTGTCAAACTTCAACGTGTCATACAACAATTTGTCCGGCCCAATCCCAGACAAAGAGCAGTTTGCCACCTTTGATGACAGCAGTTATGAAGGTAATTCGGCTCTTTGTGGCTCAATGATAAAGAGGAAATGCAGCAGTGAGTTGGCACCACCAGCGACACCTACAGGAGGAGGAGAAGATGAAGGCGATTCTGTGATTGATATGGTGGCATTAAGATGGAGTTTTGGAGCATCCTATGTGTCAGTAATTTTGGGTTTATTTGCAGCACTTTGGATAAACTCGTCCTGCCGCAGACTGTGGTTCTATTTCATTGATAGATGTATTGACACATGCTACTATTGGCTTTTCAAATATGTTTTCCATCGGTGACTCTGCTTACTAGCACATACGGTTCTGCCGTGTATAACTTATCGTGCTGTGTTATGTCCCCGTTGGCTTTTCTCAGTTTCTGTTGATTGCAAATTTAAATTGAATAAGGAATTTTGCCAAATACTATGTTAGTTGTAATATCATCAGTGCAGCAACTTCAGCTGCAAATGTAAGCGATCTATCAGTGGATCAATTCAACTCCATTCCGAACGTATTGTTCACACGCACCAACCAAATACCAAATAATTTGAAGCATAACTACAAATCTCAGTCTAAAACATTAAAATCCATTATAGAACAACATCACAGATCTCTTGATGAGGAAAATCGCCCAATTAATTTATCATCATTTATTGATCAAAACAAAATCTCTTAACAAAACAAGAAACCGATTTGTACAAATATTATATTAGAACATCCAGAGAGGATATCTAAAATGATACAATCAAGTATTGATTAAAAACTTGCTCCAAACTTTAACCATTTCTACAACGGTAACATTCACTAACAAATTTTTCGAATAAAATTGGGAGAAACAGGACGGCACCTTTGCATTTTATTGCTTTGCTCTCTCTTTTAACGAACAGAAGCACAGATGGATTGATGATTGTACATCTCAGTTACCCCATTTGTGATCTGCTGTCGGTTTCTTCTCCGTTTTCTGACAACTATAAATCCTTCACCATCCCCACTTTTTTGGTTTTCATCTTTGGGTTTTTGCTGTTCTTGATCATTGGACTGAGATGCCAAGTTTGTTTTGCCCTTTTCATTTCCATAAAGAATCTTTATGATAGCACTATCATTTGCAATTGCATCTGAAGAATTTTCTGAATACCCAATCTTCTTTTCGTAGCCTGAAGAATGACTTGGAGCATCCATATTATGCTGGACTGACTTTACAATGAAGCTAAGTAGTATCTGTCTTGCCAGCTCTGACTTCTCCGCCTCTGTACTGCTCTTTCTTGAGGTATTATCCTCGCCTTGAATACTGGACATTTTGTCAAGTTTCTCATCGTCTGCCTCACTTGTGTTATTTGAAGAGTTTGACTCATTTGAAACATTTGAATCTGCATATCCAGGATTTATTTGCCAACCTCTCATTGGCACAAACTCGGGTGCATGCGGGTTCATGATTCTTGAAGGCCCCAACAGGTTTCTTTCCATAATGGAAGAGTGGTATTTTGGAAATCCATGTTTCATAATGTAAGAATAATTATTTCTATAATAGAGAGGCGACCTTGGCCCACAAGGAACTCTAGCAGCAGCCGAAGGTACATCAAGTTCTGCAAGCATACCTTGACTAGTTCTTGCATCATAAATACTCGTGGCTGCTACAGAGTTTAGCATATGAGTCATGGAGACAGCTCCTGGGTTGAATGGTTCAGCTGTGGCAGACAGCTTCCTCCCATTTGTTTCTATGGGCTTTTCCTCATTAGAAGAAGAAGGAACTTCCTCGGTATCTGCAGCAGTAGTTTCAGATTGAGTTACACTTCCATGAGTTTGTTGAGACTGACCATCAACTGGCGCATCTTCAACTGGAGAGAAATGGTTATTCAACTCCGCCTGTGATGTCTCAGGAGCATTACTGCACATCTGCGTTTCAGTTTTTTCTTCAATTTCTTCATCAGGTTTCTCTGGTAATGGCTTTAGAACTGTACCTGGTGGTGCCACAGCTACTTCTTTGTAAGACAGCGACTTGGAAGCCATGGCAGTAAGGTTTGGTGGACTTGCATAAACTTTGGAGACAGAAGCTTTTGCCTGCAGTTTAATTGAATCCTTTATGCCTGTTAACTCAGTGGTGGTGGTCCTTGAAGCTTTTTCCCGTACTGGAGATACAATTTCCCGTCTATTGCCTTAAGATTTGAATGTTCACAACCATTGACATTTAGCTTTGTAAGAACAGGTCGCCTCCGGCTGAGCTTCCGAACAGCAGCATTTCCTGACCTAACTTTTGGATTGGCTTCTTGCCACCCCTCATCTGAATTTGTTTCTTCGACAAACTCACCTGAAATTGCCGGTCCATATCTAGTAATATCATCATTCTCTTCTGGCTCTTCAGGTTGAACACGGTCTTCTATTACCTCCTCGGTCTTGCTTTCCACTATAGTCATACTTTTTTTCAATCCATCATCGGGCAGTGCATCTTCCACCATCATATCATGATGTGCTCCATGAATCTTTTCCCTAATCTGCATTACCTGAAAAAATAAAAAAATAAAAATAAACAAAACCTTTTTAACTTGTATGCATATAAAATGTCAAAAATTGAGCAAATAGAAATAGTTCATTTCAAGTTACAATCATCTTGTAATTTTACAGTAGCAAAATTTATTACAACAAATGCGGACATAACATGAGGCAGAATTCAGTGGAACATAAATGGGAATTTGATATGTACATGCCTGAAATGTTGAAAAAAACACTCAGTGAGAAATTATGCTAATATATACTATGTTAAACTAATGAAATTCTACGGCCTTTTGAATCATGGAATTCTCAAAAAAAATATAATCATAGCGAAATGCTTTACTAGTGTCTTAAATTGTCAACCAGGTAATACTTCAAATTAGCACATAATAATCCTGTCTATGTAATATGTAGTATTATTTGGTTCTCTAAGGCCTACAAAATGGGGAGAAAAAAAAAAGGGAAAAACTCCAACTGCCAAATCGAAAAATGTTTTTCTAGAATCAATAAAAACAACCATTAAATAACAGTAGAATGGAAGAACTCCATCTACCAGCCAAAATGATAGATCTGTCATATCCATCCATTGCACTTCAAATTAATGGTTTCTTCCCACTCTGTTCAAGATTACGGGGGAAAACAAAAACTATCACTCGTTCTGCTCATCATCTCTGAATTTCTAAAGAACTAGCAGCTTGACCAAGCAACCCTCCATCATTGCCTACTAACTATCAGCTGGCCCAATCTATGGCCATCAATAGATCAGAAACTTTTCAATCATGTCTGCGATCTGTATAAGCATGTTAGATTTCTTTTTGTTGGGCGGGGGATTCTATGCTAGAAATGGATGTTATAATTGGTGCCTTCAGAGTTCACTCAGAAAAGTAGAACTATTATCCTGCAATAGTTAGTTGCATTTTGCATGGACAACAAGTTTACTCGTGTAATCAGCAAATCCAAAACTATATGCAGCCAGCAGAGTGTACTCTAAAATACCAAATCCTAACTACAATTAGTTTAAGAATCCATTCAGATGACATCACAAGAAAAAAGGAACAGAGAACAGCAGCAGGCTTAATGCTTCATTTGACATAGCTTTTCAAATAGATCTTATCTGAGTAGAGCTTTTGTTAGTAAAGATTTTATAAGTAAAGTTTTTACCCAAAAAATTTGTGTTGTTTGGTTGTCAATAAGAGCTTTTATTAAAGATTATAAATTACTTTAATAAGCAAATTGTTTAAAGTTATGTTTTGAAAAGAATAAAATAAGATTGTTAAATAAGTAGAAAATATTTTAGATATTTTAACATTTAAAAAATCTTTTTAACCTCTAATCTCGAAAGCACAAAATTTGAGCTTTTGGTAGTAGAGGCAAAATAACTTATTTAATTTTCAAGAGCTCTACTAAAAAAACAATTAAACAACAAAAAAAAAATTGATAACAGCTTATGGGATTAAATAAAAATTTATGACTATTAGATAAGTCATACTAAACAGGCACTAAGTATGTACTACCTTTGCACGTCGTTGTTTCCTATGTGCTTCGCTTCTTTTAGAATCTTGACCAGGACTTATGTAATCCAGGAGATCTGATACACTGCAAAAAGCGATCATTATAGGTCTTGGTGCCACAAGAAATAATCAACAATTTAGAAACAAGTAATGTGGGAATACCCTGTTAATACCTAAGGTGACCTTTACTCGCAATGGACGCATCTGGCTTTGGAGTTCCATTCCGTGCCGCTTCTTGCTGCTCTAGAGCTTTTGATTCAAAATACTCCAGCCATGCAGCAGCATCCTGTAAAACGAAAAAAAATACAACAAAATAACAAAAATCTCTTCCCATCAATAATATGGAACTTGAGAAATTCTCTTATGACAGTTAAGATTAGAGGTGGCAAAGGATTACGACACGATTACACAACATAATATGACATATGACCCATATTCGTGTTGACAAATATTGACACGATTAATAAATGAGTTGACACAACACGATAAATAACCATGTCGTATCTGTTTTGGACCATCTCAATATGATTATACGTTTATAACACAAATATCAATTATTATGTGTTAATATTATTGGGAAAAAAAACTAAAATATATACCAAACCCTAAATTAATGACTCGTGTCATACTCACATTATGTTATAAACTTATTCATGTCATACTTATGTCATTTTAACTTATTTATAACTTATTTTTTTGACACATTTGTTATTTTAAAATTAATTTTTAATTTGTTTGTATTTGATATTAAACAAGTCAACACGATTAATAAACGGGTCATATCCGTATTTTGATATTTCGATACGATTAATGAATGGGTCATATCCATATTTGACAACAAAAATATGCCTCCAATACAATTTGTTTTATATCATAATATCACCTGTAAAAGATTGACAACAGAGAAGCCAACTAGCCAAATTGCACAACAGAACCAATTAAAATATGACTACATGTAGTCACCTGAGTACGCAGATCTTCTAGTCCAAGCTTTGCTTGGAGAATCTTAAGTGTAGTTTGCTCATGTTGCACACTTAGTGAATATGCCTCCATCAAAGAAAGAGCTATGGCTATGGCATGATAACTTGCAGCTGTCTGTCACCTGAAGAAATCAAACAAAATTCTGAGTTTACAGAAAGATTTATAATTCTAAAGAGTGTGTATACATGAGTAAATAGAGAGAGAAAAACCTGTATATGGTCACCTCCTAATAGTCTTTGGTTGCATTTAAGGGCTTCATGCAAATATCTAAGAGAAAGATGAACATTTCCCAGGCCCTCTTCCATCATAGCCACATTTATGTATGTTGCAGCCGTGTTTGGATGTGAAAGTCCACAAGTAAAATGCAAAAGGAATAAGGCACGATTTACATATCTGCCAATGGTACGGTATGATCAGGAGCTAGAGCCAATAAAAGACAAATAAAAGCTAAAGTAGGTAGATAAAAACTGCACTAGTTCGAAGCAAATTCAACACAAAGGTCACATTTTTCGAAACTTCCAATTTAATTTATGAATAGATAAACCTTAATCAGTTAAAGAATGAAAATCACAAAGTTGCCCTGGTAAATCAAGCAGTGCTACTTACTTAAGAGCCAATTCAATGTGTTGAAGGCGATAATAGAAAACTGAAAGATCCCCATAGCTTTTCATTGTATCTGGATGGTCAAGACCAAGTTCCCTCTCATTAATATCCAATGCCTTCTGCTGATATATAGTTGCCTAAAATGAAGAAGAAGATATCTTGAGTACATACGAACGCCACTCTAACACTCAGACGCAGATGCCATTAGACCAAATGCCAGAACATAAGAACCATGAACGTGTTTGATTTAGTTAAAATATATAATCTGATATCAAAATTATGCTAATGCCTGTACATGTAATTCCTAAGTCCAGAAAATTATAATTCCTAATGCATATCTTCATACAAGACCATAAAAACTAGCCATAACACAGTTTCAAATCAAATGTCCCACTGAATGAGAACCTCCGTACAGAAGGACGTTCTAATTATACTCGACTTAGAATCACCAAGTTAACACTGAAATACAACTGAAGATTGTCGTACCTGATTAAAGTCTCCAGTATGGTAGAGAACTACAGCTAGAAGACTGTAAGCACTTGCAGTAGTCCGATGGTAGGGACCACAAACAGCTATCATCCTTGCCAGTGCCTTACAATGCAAGTAATACATCATATGAGATCAAGAGATGCCTTATTATGAAAAGAATAATGTAATTCTTACGTATAGATCGAGTGGGTTATTACCTTTGTCCCATAATTTACAGCATCTTCTAGTTTTCCTTTATCAAGGGCAATTTTGGATGACTCTAATAAAGTCCGTCCATCAGCTGAAGTGCAACCTACATGCTGTAGAATGCCATAAAAATAGCACAATTACATCCAATTTACAAATGAGTGACTCATTGAGAATGTAAAAACTAAATCAAAACACAATTAAGAGAGAAAATAGTCTCACCTTGCACACAGGAACCATGCTGACAATATCATCTCTCGTGAATGGGTTTAGGCATTCCATATCATAATCTCTTGGAACCAACTCCAACCCAACCTGGGTAAAGTTTACAAGCAAAATTCAAGCTTTGAAAATAATCCGCTGCCAAAGGAACCGAAAAGACAGTACCTTACCTTATGGCAAAGGCCACGTAGAATTGAAATCTTTCTCAAATGCTGAAACTCGTCTTTCAGGGACCAACCAAATCTTCTGCCAAGAAATGTTCGTAGCCACTGCAATCTAAGGATATGATCTTCATTCAAGCTTTGGTCATCTTCCATCTCACAACAGCCAAATAAGAAATTTAGGGAAGAAGCTATAGCTGCAGATAGGTCTGATAAATAGTCAACAGATGCGATGACTCCTTTAAGTACATGCTTGAACGCTCGAGTAACCATCTCATGAATACAATGTGATTGTATGTGAGGAAGCTTCTCTGCAAGTTCAACCTGAATTTGTAAATGGGATTAGAACCAACAGAAGAAGAATACCAGGCTTTCAAGTATTAGCATGTCAATTTCTCAAAATATTGTATGTCATACAACATACAGTAATATCTAAAGACGACAATAATTCAATATCTTGGAATAGGTCAACCATGTCAAAAATTCTATCATGTAGTACCATTTTCAAAAAGGAACATTGATAATTCAATCCAGGAAGACTTGGGGAGATTGTTTACATATAGAAAGATAACTTAGGGGCTTTGATTACATAAAGAAAGACAAGATTTGTTTATTCCGATTTCCACGGGTGAATAGGTTGCATGTCTGAGAGAGAAAGAGAGGGAGAAATTCCTCACCACGCAACCTAAAGAGCGCATTTGTAGTCCCCTTAAATGCATAAAGTCTGTCAGTGTGCGGCCATCAACCGGAGAAAGTTCAAGTGATCCAAAGTCTGTTACCTAATAAAGAATGGAAATTAGTCCATAAACCATCCCCACACGTCTAAATTGGCTGCAACAAAGGCCCTAAATAAATTAAATAGTACCAGCTTTGGTAAAGCAATGTCATCATAATACTTGTATGCCATTTTCATAAGCTCATCCACTGCCTGCACAAGAAATTAATTTTACCAGCCATTCCATATGAAAATAAAACAAACCAAATTTAGCGTAATGAAAACACAAAAAGTAGCAAACTTTACAGTTGAAATGCAAAACAAATTTGAGATTCTAAAACCTTTGAATGAAGGCCAGTGCCAGTTTCTTTCAATCGCAAGAAGGATTCTTCAGAAATTAGTTTTTTCAATTCCATCTCACAATTCAGCTCGCCAATGCTTTGCTGTCTACCATTACCTCCCACATTCATGTTGCACGGTCCATTGTCATTTTCGTTAGCCTCATTAATGCTACCAACAAGGTTAGGTCTGTTCTCCCTCTTCTTCAAAAATTTAAATTGCTTCCCAAGACCTTTGACAGCATGTTCAGTCTTAATATCATCCCCAGACCTTGTTGACTTGGTATCTGTTGGAGTTTCCTGCTTTTGTAGATGCTGCACCCAACAAGAACCAAGTTCCCATCTAATAGATCTTTCTGAAGCAGTTGGCTCCAGCTCTAACTTTGCTAAACTCTGTTTAATAACTCTTCTTACAAGATTTCTAAAAGCTTCCGAATTATCCAAATTGCACAGAGGTAATTGGTCTCCTCTAGCTGATTCAGCACTGAAAGACTTCTGAAGTACAAGCCTTAAGCTGCAATAAATAGTTTACCCTGTCAGAACAACTTAAATGGAGAAAGACATAAGAGTATATGAAACAAAGGCAGAATCCACCAAAGAAGGCCTAAATACTTTCTGAAATAGCACAATCTAAAAAGCTGATGACCTATTGCAGCAACTGAGCATCCACCGTAATTATACTTTCCTTTATCCTTTATTTGAACATCATCAACGATGTCTGTTGGTTATTTTGTTAATATAACAATTGCAAACCAATGTCAGAGCACATAACTATAAACACTCAACCATTATTGTGAAAGCCATGACTTCCTGCAACCACTCGTTATTATTTAGGTGGTCTACAACTATGCAGAGGTGAAGCATCCCAATACAGTGAAGGATCTCACACATATTTTAATAGAGGAAAAGCCATTTTCTGGTCCACAGGATGCTGAAAGAGGAGTATATATCCCTAACTAGATATCAGCTTTCTTTTCTTTGGCCTATTCATAAACTTAACACTTGAAGAAAACCTGGTTTAGAAATCTGACATCAACTCCCCTTAAGAGTTCAGACATCTACTGATTAGATCCCATCTAAACAGGAAGAAAAAGGAGCAGGTGCTATCCTTTCTTAAGAATCCCCAACACCAGCATTTCAATCCTGTTCTATCTGGTAAAAATAAGGAGAATAACAATGCTCTGCGTCATGAATTCAACTGTGATACACACTAAGCAAAGAAGCTCATACCAGTTAGCATTTCTAAGATATCTTGCAGAATAGCTTAAAACTGTTAGTGGTTGAAAGATAATTTTTCATATCTTACAGCCATTCTCCATCTATAGATTTCATAGTCTTTGTGTGCTAAGGGGAATCGACAGAGGAAGCATTGTGTTACAATTTCAGACCTGTTAATATTAAGAGAATTAGCTCCTCCATCAGGTTGATCTTCAATTTCAATATCTTGTGTGCCAAACTTCTCCTTCACATCACCAACAACCTTTACTACAGCCGTGTATCCACAGTGTCTTATAATGACAGTACCCAATGAGGAGGCATCCTGCCAAAAACTATATTGTTTTAGTTCTCTTTATCACAAAATCTTTGAAACTAAAATAAAAGAAAGGGAAAAAGAAAAGGAAGATAAATCTAGATATTTTGAGAAAAATAAATCTAGATATTTCAAGAAAATTTTATTTCAAGATCTACCATGCTGAAAACTTTAGCAATTGTATCACTAGTTGATATAATACAAGCATGCCCAACCAAGGTTAATAGGCTTCCCCAAAAAGGGTTATGACATTAAGTTGGAGCAAACCACAAGCAGAAAATCGGAGGGATATGGATAAAATCAGTGGAAAGACCTGCTATCCAGTGATTTCAACAGAATAGGGAGTCACCAAACAGAATGGCAACATAAGATTCATGAAGCTAAACCAGATATATAAGGTTAGTAACGAGTAGTGATTCTTAGGAAAGAACCTAAAATTGACTTTCTTGTGCATTCATAAATGTGTAGAAAGAGAGAGTGAAGAGGATGGGTATTTTAGGCCATCATCAAATGCCAGATATCAGATAAAGAGTGAAACATCTTAATCCGACTGAAAAATCACTCCCTGACAAAGGTAGAGCTATATTATTCCGCCCACGTAAGCAATTTCAGCTTTGATGAATGTCTTTTATGTGTGTGTTCTGTGAACATAAGCGCAAGAAGTAAAGGAGAAATCGACTTACGTGAACAACTACACTCTCATCTGCAGTAACACCTTTTAGTAAATTCCTTTGAGCAACTTCTGTAGCAGACATACCAGATGACTGATTTGCTTTAATAGTAACCTCAGACTTCAAGCTTGCATCTACTGTATCATGTTTTACTGTAATGGACAAATCTCCCACACGATCTTCATGCAAGATTGCCCCCTTTTGGACATTGATTGTATCTTGAGTGTGTAAATTTGAATCAATGAGACGGCGTATTGCTCCAACAGCTTTAAAAATTGAGACATCAACAAATTGGTTATGAAGCAAAAAGGCCTTCCGATCTCTAACCACCCTCTCCTCTTCAGTTTTGCAAGGAAGCCTAGCCAGTATAGCAAATTCCGTAGCCCATGGTCGTAAATCATGTTCTCCATCTCTTCCCTGGCCTCCGCCATTGCCACCCCAATTCTCATCTTCTACTGGTAGGCATGGGAAATTTGATGGAGACTCAGCAACAGATGGAGGTACAAGCCATGTATTAGCTCGAAATCCATAGGGAAGATTACCAAACTGAAGAAGGATAATGAATATACTATATCAGTAAAATCAAGTTAAAATCACATTTGAATTGGTAATAAACTATGTCAGCACAGAAATTGTTACCTTATTATGTTCAACAAAAGCTTTCATTAGGGATTCATATGCCTGCATCACGCATAATGACCATAATTATTAACAAAACAATTAAAGGGTAAGCTAATTGAATTTACAGAGGAAAAAAAGATGCATTCAGATAAAAAAGAAAAAAATAATTTGTAGATTTGACTATCGAGTACCCACATTGGCAAAAGCTCGACTGAGATTTTGCAGAAGATCCACCAGGGAGTTGCTTTGGAAAAACTGCTTTCCCAAAGTATAGAAACCTTTTACTGATGCAACGACTTGTATAAGCTTTCCATTGCAGATTTTTATCTGTAAGCACAAAATAGTTTCCGCGCTTTCAAATACTCACATTACTTACAAAGACATGAAAATAATCCATGCATTCTTATTAATTAGCAGACAATGATTATTAAGTCTTTAACACTCATTGGCCAATTCATCAGCAAAAATAACGAGTTGAATAACCCTACAATTAATTAGTCCATAAACAACAAACAACAATAATCAGAACTTTATATTAAATGGCACCTGAATTTCAAAATAATCACCGTCGCGCTTCTCTCCTTCTTTGCGTTCACATTTTCTCAAATCTTCAAAATCAAAATTATTAAAAATTAAAATCAATAAACAAATTTCATATTCAAATAAATCACATATATTTATATCATTTTCCTCTTTCTTTTCTTTTTTTTTTTTTGATCAACCATGTAAGAAACGAAGAAAAATAAATAAATGAACATTAGGCTTACTTAAGATGGGGGGAGTGAGTTGAGAGAAAGGGAAGAAGTCATAAAACTCGGAGAGTTTCGGCGTCGGGTGAATGGCCGCCATGTCCAGACTCGGAGAAACCGCCGATGAAACTGGCGATGACGTGGCGCGGGGCCCGCTTCGGTTATCTGCTGCTGCTGTTGCTGCTCCATCAGACAGAGCGGCAGAGTTTGGTGAAGGCGGGTGGGGCCTACTGCCGTTCTTTTTGGCACATGACTCTGACGGTGGCGGCAATCGGGAGTTTCTGGACTTGGAGAACCGTGCGGTGCAGGCGACGATGTCGAGAAGCCGCCGCTCGTGTGCCGCGGCCTGAGATTCCTCGGTGTAGTCCTCTGCAAAGGACAGTGCCAAAAATGTAAATAACAAGGAATTGCCGGGCAAAGTTTTTTACTTTTATTATTTTAGTTCTTTCTATTAAATATTAACTTAATTATAAGTAGAAAATAATTATAAGCACTAAACTATTCCTCAAAATTATTTTTGAAAATAATTTTTTATAATTAAAATACTTCTAGATTAAATTATAAATATAAGCACCAAAAATTAATTAAAAAAAATAAAAATTTCGCTCTTTAAACAAGCCTTTACATATAATTTTATTAAACTCTAATCATATTAATTATTCACGATCAAGTTAGTAATTCTAAAATACTACACTTTCTAAAACGTTCTTGCTTCCATTTACATTTCTGCCAACTAATATTTTTTTAATTGATTAAACTTTAACGGTTGGTTGAAAATTAGGACCATAAAGCACAAATCGTTTTCATGTTGAATTAACCGCTCAATTAGGTACACTTGACTATAAAAAAAATCAAAAGAACTTAATTGAGCAGTCAATTCAAAAAAAAAAATCAAAAAATATCAACCAGAATAAGTTTGGTAAGGCTAGTAAAACAAACTTTAAAAACATGTCTAGCTTATTGAAGTTAGAGACAACTCTTGCTTTTCTAACCCGCTAATACTAAAACTTGTTTTATTTTTTTCTTTTATATGATGTATTCTCATATTATTTATTTTTAAAATATATTTATATATACTTTATAAAATAAAAGTTGAACTTTTGACAATGTCGTAACAAAAATCATTTCTTACTTCATGAAGTCGAATAATTGTAATAGAGAATGATTCCATTTATATAATTAATTTTTACTTATTATATAATGAAGTGATGCACTCAATCTAAGGCGGCAGTTGTATAAAATATATAGTGGAACAAAAAAACAAAATGCTCTCAAGTTGCACTTATTTATGCCTTAAAAAATTTTCCCACAAGTATTTTTTTATTGCCTAAAACAGTCAAAACCAAAAAAAATCATCATTCTTGTTTTTTTTTTTTCCTACTTTTACCTTTCAGGAGATGTATTATATTGACCAGAAATATGAACAAGTTTTTCTGATTTAAGCAAATCTTCAATGTCCATATCATAAAATTTAATTGATAAAAAGAGATTCTGAAAAAATAGAATAAAATAATTAACATGGAGCAATAAAAAGGAATTATAGTTTTTTGCGCAATAAAAGGAAAAGGGATATTATCATTTTCCCACCAAAGGTATTCTGACACATCATGTCAGTACCACGGTTTAGTAAAACTATCAATTTACCACCAAACATTTAAACTGTTAGCATTTTCCCACCATTCCGTTAAAACTTAGTTAATATGTAATGGAAAATTTCTAAAAAGTCAATTTTACCCCTGGAGCATAAAAGACCATGTAATTAACCTTTTATGAATTTTGTAATTAAATCATCATTTATTGTTCTTCCTTCTTAAAGGACAAAAATTACTTTTTATGAATTTTGTAAAATTGACCGTGTGGTGTTAGGTAATTCATAAATTGATTTAATTTATTTAATTTTTAAAGGGCAAATTTATTTATTTAATTTTTTGTGTAAAATTATTATCATCATATCAAAGATTAAATTGCTTCTTTTGCACATTTTTTTTTTTGCCCTTTCATAAATTGAGTTTTAGTAGTATAATAAATTGTCTTTAGCTCGTCAATTTAATAAATAAATTTGCCCTTTAAAAATTAAATCAATTTATGAAGTACCTAGCACCACACGGTCAATTTTACAAAATTTATAAAGGGTAATTTTTTTCTTTTAAGAAGGAAGAACAACAAATGATGATTTAATTATAAAATTCATAAAAGGTTAATTACATAGTCTTTTACGCTCCAGGGGTAAAATTGACATTTTATGAATTTTCTGTTACATATTAACTGAGTTTTAACGGAATGGTGGGAAAATACTAACAGTTTAAACGTTTGGTGGTAAATTGATAGTTTTACCAAACCATGGTACTGACATGATGTGTCAGAATACTTTTAGTGGGAAAATGATAATATCCCAAAGGAAAATAATAATTTTTCTTTTTTCTTTGGCTTGCACAAGAGTGAGAGCATCTATGGAGCAAAAAATTATGGCATCAAAACAGAGGCAACGGACTAGATGCTTGCTTTTTAAGTACCCCCCTCAAGGTTGTCAAAATTTTGTCATCTAATGATTAAACTAATAATGGTCCATGATATGACCTGCGTTTACTGTAACTTCTGAAATTTCTAACATTTAGGGCCAGTTATTTAAATGCACATTATTATTGTACTTTTGATTCAGCTTCAGCTTTTACTTGAGATGACAAGGACAGCTAAGTCCATAATGTACAGCACCAAAAGCATGGCAACGTTCCAATTGTGCAGGACTAAGTGGACTGCATCAAATTGGTTTTTTTTTTAATGTTAAAAAACAAAATTTTATTTATTTAGTCAATTAATATGGTCAACATTTTTTTTTCACTTTAACCTGTCTTTTTCAATAATATTAAAAAAAATTCGAATTAAAAAATCTTAAAATACATACAATAAAATGAATGTAGTTAACTAAAATGGGATGGCAATGAATGCACAACTAAAAAGATCTACACGTTAATAATTAAAAATGACAAATAAAATGAGACCCACATCCACAAGCATGAAATTTTTAAATGCAGAAAATTTGACATGCTTCACCTACCTTCAACCATTCTGAGTAAACATGGTTTCAAAGTAACAACCTCTACTCTATCATTCAATCTCCGTCCCTTGACCTGATAAAAAAAAAACAATTAATAATGCATTAATATCATAAAGAAATAAACAAATAAAATAAGGTGGGAAAAAAATAGTATGTAGTGTTTAATACCATTATTCATAATCTATATAATTTAAAAAAAAAAAAAGAGATAATAAAATATAGATACCTCGTGAGAGAGAGAATAATTTGTGAGGTGGCAAGTTTCTACATTGGAAGCCAACAATTTTTTCACATCAAGTATCTTGTCAGTGGAGATGCCCTTTGAGCAAATTTCAATCAAACAAAAAAAAAAAAGATAATTAATTAATTATTCATTTATATTTATAAAGTTTTACAAAATAATATGCTAATCATAGCTGGTGAGGGCAAAACAAGAAAGTATTAATGATAAGTATAAATGTATACCTTGAGAACAACTTGTGATTCATATGGGGTGATGATTGTGATGTCAAGAACTTGTCTGGTCTAATCCCAGACAAAAAACAATTTGGCAGGTTACTTTTCATTCAAATTCTTTCACTGTGCGGCTGTGGTCCTCAAACTCAATTATGATATTTACTAGTCGTGCGTCGAATGTGGCTCTGATTGATGATACGATTGCTTGATTGTGTTTATAAACTTGGCTATTGGTTAACGTCAACACACATCCTCCATGTCCCTGGATTAGTTGACAGAGTACGTCAATCGAAGGTCGCCTTGCAGTATGCGTGTTTGATTATAATTATCGTAGAATAAGTCAATGAAATTGCAGAAAGTCTCTGATCATTTAATAAATCTTTCGTAAATTTCCTCATCGCTTCCTATGTCACTATGATATTGGTGTAGCCAGTGACTTTGGATAAACTCATACTGGCGTACATTATGGTTTTAGCACTTCCTGGAACTATATTATTCATCAATTTTTTTTATAACGTTAAGACATCCTCCATGTCCCATGGGTTAGTTGACAGAATGCGTCAATCGAAGGCGCCTTGTAGTGTGTGTGTTTGATTATATGATTATAATTATACGTCAATCGATTATATGAAAGTCAGTCAACTAATTGTTAGTGGAAAAATAATTGATGGCCACTTGTTTGTTGGCTTAATTTGAAAGTCAGTCAACTTTAATTTTCCACGTAGTTGTAAAATATTTATTTTTCACGTAGTTGTCATTTAAATTGGACCCGTACCGCTGTCCCAAGTTCATACGAAATTTCTGTTTTTTTTAATTTATCTATATGGAATACTTACAAGTCTTCAAAGATGGCGATGTATTGGAAAGTCTTAAAAAAGTCTTCAGCCAATCAAATTGCAAGACCTACGATAAACTTTTAGTATAAATTGCTCTGCAATGGAAAGTTGCTCATTGCACATTGAATTTTAACCAAATGAAAAGTTGCTCTGCAATGGAAAGTACTTCCTGTCTTAAGTTCTCATTAATGTCACTAATTTGGATTATTGTATTGATGAATGAAATGCATGGATACAAAGGATGCTTGGAAACAGAGAGGACTGCTCTGTTGGAAATCAAGAGCTTCTTCATATCAGTCAGTGATATTGGATATGATGACGAAATTCTTCCTTCATGGGTTGGTGAGGATGATGGAATGTCATCTGATTGTTGTGATGATTGGGAGGGAGTTATGTGCAACGCCACCACACGACGCGTGATGCAACTCTCACTCAATAATACAAGGAGATTGAAATATTATGATCGTACTTCGGCTTCGCTTCTGATCAATATGTCATTGTTTCATCCTTTTGAAGAATTGCAAAGGCTCGACTTACCTGGGAATTGGTTTACAGGCTTCTACAAGAATAGAGGTCCGTATATATGTATACATTTATTTCTCGTCCATAAATATTTTGTCAGTGACTAATTAATAATAACACTTCATATGCATTTGCAGCTTACGATAGCTTTGGGAGTTTGAAGCAGCTGAAGATGTTAAATCTTGGTGCTAATTTCTTCAACGACAACATATTACCATATTTGAATACACTAACTTCACTTACCACTTTGATTCTTAGTGACAATTCCATTGAAGGTTCCAGAACCAAGCAAGGTATACATATACGTTTCAGGCCAGCAGATATACATGTCAGGAAACTTAATTAGTTTCTTAATTAAAATATATATTTATATTGTCTTGATCAAAATTAATGTTTTCTGAGCAGGATTAGCAAATTTGAGATACTTGCAAGTGTTGGATCTAAGCGGGAACTTCAATATAACTAGTGGCTCTTTAACAAGGCTAGGTAGGCTACTCAGATAATCTCAACCTTCTACAATAATTTTAAAAGTAATATTTTGCTTTTCATTGGTGTAGGATTGGCAAATTTGACAAACCTGAAAAAATTGTATCTTGATCAGTGTGGAATAACTACAATTCAAGGTACACGGCAACAAGTCACTACCCAAATTCCTTGTGATATTATTATGCCCTTAATTTTTACACATGTATAATGTCAAATTAAAACCAATTTTTGACTGGAAAACTTGACAAACTTGACTACAATTGGTACACGGCAAAAATTTACTTTCTAATTTCTTAGTAAAATTTAAAAAAAAAAATCATTTTTGAAATTTGATCAATTTAATTAGATCTGAATCAAAAGCTTTATTACTACAATTATTTAATCTAACTTTGAAATTTGTTTCTTAATCTTAATTCTTTTTTTTTTCTAAAGATGATTAATAAAATTTTTCTTCTTTCTTGGCGTAGGATTAGGTAAATTAAAAAACTTGGAAGCGTTGGATTTGAGTTCTAATTATATTATACACGGTTCTTTAGAAGGTCATTTTTTTAATTAAACAATTTGCATAGTTAATTTTCATTCAATATTTACCATATTATTTTAATTAAATAATTTAGATGAGAGTGACATAACTGTTATTGACAAAATTTATGTTTTTTTTAACAGGATTAGCAAATTTGACAAACCTGCAAGTGTTGGTTTTAAGCGATAACCGAAATCTGACAACGATAGGTAGGCCACTGAATCTGAGATAAGAAGTAAATTAAATGTAGAATTAATGTTCATCAAACGCGCAGATCACATACAATGTCTTTAAATGTAATATTTTCATTTTTTATCAGCGCATGTAGGGTTGGCAGATTTGCCAAACTTGAAAGCATTGGATCTTGGTTATTGTGGGATAACTACAATTCAAGGTATATAAACAACTCACTTCCTCCAATGACAAAAATTGTTTTAGATGTTAATCAAGATGATAATATATTTACATTTTTTAATTGCTTTAAACTAGATCAAATTTAAATTAGAAGCACTGCTTTCTGTACAAAGTTTAGTACTTGACATACTCGATCACTAATTTCCGACATAACCCGCTCATTTCTTTCACTCTCTCTTAATTCTAAATCTTTTTTATAAAAAAATCAACAATGATATTTTTCTTTATTTCAATATTTATAGTTCTGAATGAAATTTTTTTTTCTTATGTTCATTAATTCTTGATGCAAGATTAGCTAAATTCAAAAGCTTGGAAGCATTGAATTTGAGTAATAGTAACATAAAAAATTCTCTAGAAACCCATATTAAACAATTTACACTGTGTTTTTATGTTGAAACATGATAAATAAGAGCCCAATATTATTTTCTAATTGTTGTTTTTACAAAATAAAAATGAAAATGCTATTTTTAAATTTATTTTTAAAATTTAAAAATGTGTTCAGTATCATTTTCAAAAATAATCTCAAAAATGAGAAAAACAAAAATATGTTTGGTAAGAATATCTCAAAGAATTATTATTGGAATAATTTCCATAAACTTAAGATTAAGCAATGTATATTGATTATTTTAATTTTAAGAATAAATTAGGTGATCTTTCTATTTTTTTGTTCAAAGAAAAATGATAAACCCGACATATTTGATTTAGTTAATATATAAAAACATAAATATTATAATGTATATAAAAAGAAAAGATTATTGTGATGGAAATTGATTCTTTGGGTACAACAACAACAACAACAACAACAATAATAATAATCTCTAGGTGACATGTTTTAACAAATTTTAAGAAGATGACACATTTTTTAAAAATATTGGAGCGAGTGACATTCTATTAACTTTTGCCATTAATTTTAATGAGAATAGTAAATTAAATGACATTTCTACCCCACAAAATGATGTTTCTGCCCATACTCACTCATTTTTAATTTTTTTAAATAGAAAAATTAAACCTAAGTCTAATTAACAGGTTTTTTTTGTTAAATCAATTTTTTTTTAAAAAAAAATCTTGTTGAATCAAACTGATTTGTGCATATAAAGAAGCAAAAATCTTATGAATTGTAAAGTATTGTATAAATTCAAAATTTTCGTCTCTTTGGCTTTATGAAAAAAAAAGTCTATTTTTTCCAATTCTACTCTCAACTGGTTAAAATTAACAATAAAAGTTAATGGAATGTCACCCACTCGAGTATTTTCAAAACATGTGTCATCTTTTTGAAATTTATTAAAACATGTGTCACCCAAGGATAATTAGACCTAATGATAATAATAATAATAATAATGTTGATATTATTATTATTATTTCAAGAGGAGGTAAAGAGAATTCTTCATTTTGGAACTTAATATTGTATTGGAAAATAAGGAAAATAAGAAAAAGATGTTTCTCATTTCTTTTGTTAAAATGTGTAGAATGAATTTTATATTTTTAAAAATATTTTCAGAAACAAACTACCAAACACTTATCTAATATTTTCTAAATTCAAAAAATAAAAAACAGCATATAAAAACAATGCCAACGCACCCAATATTTGCATTACTGATACACAATTCCTACTTCCCAGTGACTTGTTGGTCGAAGTACTTCGACCAAATTAAATATGAAGACCAGTTTTTTTTTTCCCCTCTTGGGCAAATACTTTTGTTTAATGCTATGAGAAGAATAAATAAAGTTTATGAAAACAACTAATATATTATGAGTTTCTCTTTACATTATCCAACAAATTTAGAGATTAGAAAACCAATATCTAACGAAAAGACGAAGTCAACAAACTCTTCCACAGAAAATCATTATTTTAAACAACGAGAATTGCTGAAACACTTTTTGAATGGATTATGATGAGCAAGAATTGCTGACTGCTTTTATATTATTATTATTATTATTTTATTGTTAGATTAATTGAAACGCTTTTGCAATCAACATCATATTATATGAGAAATAAATTCATATCATTCTATTATTATTTATGTTGACCAAAATACTTAGACAATTTGATTTCATGTCCGTTTTATAAGTCTTATATTGGGTTCATGATTGAATGCACTATAATTAGTTTTCGTTTTATGAAATCTGAGCTTTTTATTTTCACTTTCAGGAATATGTAATTTGAAGAATCTTCTTGAGTTGGATTTAAGGTCAAATAATTTTGTGGTTCATCTTCCTCAGTGTCTCAACAACTTGACCCATCTCAAAGTTCTTGATATTTCTTACAATCAGTTAACTGGAAAATTTCCTTCTGCCTTGACCAACCTCACATCACTTGAATATTTGGATCTCTCTTTCATCGATTTCCAAGGAACATTCTCAATAAATTCATTGGCTAATCATTCAAAGCTTGAGGTCTTGCTACTCTCGTCACGAAATGATATGTTGCAAGTAAAAACCGAAAATTGGCTCCCCACATATCCTCTCAAGGTTTCTCCAATTATCTCACTGCCACTTAAATGTCAATAGTAGTTTTCTTTTACACCAACACCACTTAAAATTCCTTGATCTCTCTCACAATCAGTTGGTTGGCAATTTCCCAACTTGGTTGTTGCAAAACAACACAGGATTAGAAATTTTGATTTTGTGGAATAACTCATTCTCGGGAATTCTTCCGCGACTTCCCAATGCCAAATACGACAAGCTTCGTCATCTAGATATTTCCACTAACAATTTCTCTGGTAAGCTACCCGAGAATTTGGGTATTGTCTTTCAGAAATTGATATATTTGGATATGTCAAAAAATAGTTTTGAAGGTAATATTCCTTATTCAATCAGTGAGATGAAAGAGTTAATTACTTTGGATTTGTCTAAAAATAATTTTTCAGGAGAATTATCTCGGTCTATATTCTCTAGTTGCCTCTCCTTAGAAATGTTGGACCTATCAAATAACAATTTCTATGGCCAACTTTTTCCCAATTATATGAACTTGACTCATTTGCGTTCCTTACTTTTGGACAACAATCATTTCAGTGGGAAGATGACAGATGGTTTGTTGAGCTCCACTTTGCTAGAGGTATTAAATGTATCCAACAACAAGTTATCCGGCGATATTCCCCACTGGATTGGCAACTTCTCAAGCCTTTGGCTTCTTTTAATGTCAGAAAATTATTTGCAAGGTAGTATTCCGGGACAGCTCGGCAATCTTGAAAGTCTTGAGTTTATAGACATATCCGAAAATAGTTTGTTTGGGTCCATGGTATCTCTCTCCAATCTTTCATCAGTGGAGCACATTTTTCTGCATAACAATGCAATTAATGGGTTAATTCCAATTGCATTGCTTAGAAGCTCTACATTATTGACTCTCGATTTGAGGGACAATAAATTTTGCGGTAGGATTCCTCATCAGATCAATGAGCTTTCGAATTTGCATGTTCTTCTTTTGAGAGGGAATTATCTACAAGGACGTATTCCTAATCAGTTGTGCCAATTAAGAAAATTACGTATCATGGATCTTTCACATAACAGACTTAATGGGCCGATACCTTCATGCCTGGGTAACGTGTCATTCTGGAGAGAAGTGATTGATGATTATCCATTTGGATACGGATTTGCTGGGTCAAATCGTGATTTCACTTTTACTTACTACAATTCCACTCTAGATCTGCAGTCGCCAGATGAACGACATGGTGGACTAGATCAACAAGTAGGTGTAGAATTTGTGACAAAGTATAGATATGAATTTTTCATCGGTAGCAATCTCGTCGACATGGCTGGACTGGATTTGTCGAGCAATGAGTTCAGTGGAGAAATTCCATGGGAAATTGGGCATCTTCAACATATTCGTGGACTTAATCTGTCGAATAATTTACTATCAGGTGCTATACCAGAGAGCTTCTCCAATCTGAAAATGATAGAGAGCCTGGACCTTTCCCGCAACAAATTAAGTGGCCGAATTCCTCCTCAACTAACTGAGCTCAACTTTTTGTCAAACTTTAACGTGTCATACAACAATTTGTCGGGCCCAATCCCAGACAAAGAGCAGTTTGCCACCTTTGATGACAGCAGTTATAAAGGTAATTCGGCTCTTTGTGGCTCAATGATAAAGAGGAAATGCAGCAGTGCATTGACGCCCCTAGCGACACCTACAGGAGGAGGAGATGAAGACGATTCTGTGATTGATATGGTGGCATTAAGATGGAGTTTTGGAGCATCCTATGTGTCAGTGATTTTGGGTTTATTTGCAGCACTTTGGATAAACTCGTACTGGCGCAGACTGTGGTTCTATTTCATTGATAGATGTATTGACACATGCTACTATTGGCTTTTCAAATATGTTTTCCATCGGTGACTGTGCTTACTAGCACATACGGTTCTGCCGTGTATAACTTATCGTGCTGTGTTATGTCTCCGTTGGCTTTTCTCCAAACAGCTATGCATCCATTAGGATTAGACTTACGGCTTCTTCTTCAGTTTCTGTTGATTGCAAATTTAAATTGAATAAGGAATTTTGCCAACTACTATGTTAGTTGTAATATCATCAGTGCAGCAACTTCAGCTGCAAATGTAAGCTATCTATCAGTGGGTCAATTCAACTCCAACCAAATACCATATAATTTGAGGCATAACTACAAATCTCAGTCAAAAACATTAAAATCCATTATAGAACAACATCACAGATCTCTTGATGAGGAAAATCGCCCAATTAATTTATCATCATTTATTGATCAAAACAAAATCTCTTAACAAAACAAGAAACCGATTTGTACAAATATTATGTTAGAACATCCAGAGAGGATATCTAAAATGACACAATCAAGTATTGATTAAAACTTGCTCCAAACTTTAACCATTTCTACAACGGTAACATTCACTAACAAATTTTTCGAATAAAATTGGGAGAAACAGGACGGCACCTTTGCATTTTATTGCTTTGCTCTCTCTTTTAACGAACAGAAGCACAGATGGATTGATGATTGTACATCTCAGTTACCCCATTTTGATCTGCTGTCGGTTTCTTCTCCGTTTTCTGACAACTATAAATCCTTCACCATCCCCACTTTTTTGGTTTTCATCTTTGGGTTTTTGCTGTTCTTGATCATTGGACTGACCTGCCAAGTTTGTTTTTCCCTTTTCATTTCCATAAAGGATCTTTATGATAGCACTATCATTTGCAATTGCATCTGAAGAATTTTCTGAATACCCAATCTTCTTTTCGTAGCCTGAAGATTGACTTGGAGCATCCATATTATGCTGGACTGACTTTACAATGAAGCTAAGGAGTATCTGTCTTGCCAGCTCTGACTTCTCAGCCTCTGTACCGCTCTTTCTTGAGGTATTATCTTTGCCTTGAATACTGGACATTTTGTCAAGTTTCGCATCTTCTGCCTCACTTGTGTCATTCGAAGAGTTCGACTCATTTGAAACATTTGAATCTGCATATCCAGGATTTATTTGCCACCTCTCATTGGCACAAACTCGGGTGCATGCGGGTTCATGATTCTTGAAGGCCCCAACAGGTTTCTTTCCATAATGGAAGAGTGGTATTTTGGAAATCCATGTTTCATAATGTAAGAATAATTATTTCTATAATAGAGAGGCGACCTTGGCCCACAAGGAACTCTAGCAGCAGCCGAAGGTACAGCAGGTTCTGCAAGCATACCTTTACTAGTTCTCGCATCATAAATACTCGTGGCTGCCACAGAGTTTAGCAGATGAGTCATGGAGACAGCTCCTGGGTTGAATGGTTCAGCTGTGGCAGAAAGCTTACTCCCATTTGTTTCCATGGGCTTTTCCTCATTAGAAGAAGAAGGAACTTCCTCGATATCTGCAGCAGTAGTTTCAGATTGAGTTACACTTCCATGAGTTTCTTGAGACTGACCATCAACTGGCGCATCTTCAACGGGAGAGAAATGGTTATTCAACTCCGCCTTTGATGTGTCAGGAGCATTACTGCACATCTGTGTTTCAGTTTTTTCTTCATCAGGTTTCTCTAGTAATGGCTTTAGAACCGTACCTGGTGGTGCCACAGCTACTTCTTTGTAAGACAGCGACTTGGAAGCCATGGCAGTAAGGTTAGGTGGACTTGCATAAACTTTTGAGACAGAAGCTTTTGCCTGCAATTTAATTGAATCCTTCATGCCTGTTAACTCAGTGGTGGTGGTCCTTGAAGCTTTTTCCCGTGCTGGAGATACAATTTCCCGTCTATTGCCTTTTTCTCTAAGATTTGAATGTTCACAACCATTGACATTCAGCTTTGTAAGAACAGGTCGCCTCCGGCTGAGCTTCCGAACAGCAGCATTTCCTGACCTACCTTTTGGATTGGCTTCTTGCCACCCCTCATCTGAATTTGTTTCTTCCACAAACTCACCTGAAATTGCCGGTCCATATCTAGTAATATCATCATTCTCTTCTGGCTCTGCAGGTTGAACACTGTCTTCTATTTCTTCCTCGGTCTTGCTTTCCACTATAGTCATACTATTTTTCAATCCATCATGGGGCAGTGCATCTTCCACCATCATATTATGATGTGCTCCATGAATCTTTTCCCTAATCTGTATTACCTGAAAAAATGAAAAAATAAAAATAAACAAAACCTTTTTAACTTGTATGCATATAAAATGTCAAACATTGAGCAAATAGAAATAGTTCATTTCAAGTTACAATCATCTTGTAATTTTACAGTAGCAAAATTTATTACAACAAATCTGGACATAACATGAGGCAGAATTCAGTGGAACATAAATGGGAATTTGATATGTACATGCCTGAAATGTTGAAAAAAACACTCAGTGAGAAATTATGCTAATATATACTATGTTAAACTAATGAAATTCTTCGGCCTTTTGAATCATGGAATTCTCAAAAAAAAAAAATCATAGCGAAATACTTTACTAGTGTGTCTTAAATTGTCAACCAGGTAATACTTCAAATTAGCACATAATAATCCTGTCTATCTAATATGTAGTATTATTTGGTTCTCTAAGGCCTACAAAATGGGGAGAAAAAACAAGGGAAAAACTCCAACTGCCAAATCGAAAAATGTTTTTCTAGAATCAATAAAAACAACCATTAAATAACAGTAGAATGGAAGAACTCCATCTACTAGCCAAAATGATAGATCTGTCATATCCATCCATTGCACTTCAAATTAATGGTTTCTTCCCACTCTGTTCAAGATTACGGGGGAAAACAAAAACTATCACTCGTTCTGCTCATCATCTCTGAATTTCCAAAGAACTAGCAGCTTGACCAAGCAACCCTCCATCATTGCCTACTAACTATCAGCTGGCCCAATCTATGGCCATCAATAGATTAGAAACTTCTAAAGTTTCAATCATGTCTGCGATCTGTATAAGCATGTTAGATTTCTTTTTGTTGGGCGGGGGATTCTATGCTAGAAATGAATGTTATAATTGGTGCCTTCAGAGTTCACTCATAAAAGTAGAACTATTATCCTGCTGATATATAGTTGCATTTTGCATGGACAACAAGTTTACTTGTGTAATCAGCAAATCCAAAACTATATGCAGCCAGCAGAGTGTACTCTAAAATACCAAATCCTAACTACAATTAGTTTAAGAATCCATTGAGATGACATCACAAGAAAAAAGGAACAGAGAACAGCAGCAGGCTTAATGCTTCATTTGACATAGCTTTTCAAATAGATCTTATCTGAGTAGAGCTTTTGTTAGTAAAAATTTTATAAGTAAAGTTTTTACCCAAAAAATTTGTGTTGTTTGGTTGTCAATAAGAGCTTTTATTAAAAATTATAAAATTACTTTAATAAGCAAATTTTTTAAAGTTATGTTTTGAAAAGAATAAAATAAGATTGTCAAATAAGTAGAAAATATTTTAGATATTTTAACATTTAAAAAAAACTTTTTAACCTCTACTCTCAAAAGCACAAAATTTGAGGTTTTGGTAGTAGAGGCAAAAGAACTTATTTAATTTTCAAGAGCTCTACTAAAAAAACAATTAAACAACAAAAAGAAAATTGATAACAGCTTATGGGATTCAATAAAAATTTATGATTACTAGCTAAGTCATACTAAACAGGCACTAAGTATATACTACCTTTGCACGTCGTTGTTTCCTATGTGCTTCGCTTCTTTTAGAATCCTGACCAGGACTAATGTAATCCAGGAGATCTGATACACTGCAAAAAGTGATCATTATAGGTCTTGGTGCCACAAGAAATAATCAACAATTTAGAAACAAGTAATGTGGGAATACCCTGTTAATACCTAACGTGACCTTTACTTGCAATGGATGCATCTGGCTTTGGAGTTCCATTCCGTGCCGCTTCTTGCTGCTCTAGAGCTTTTGATTCAAAATACTCCAGCCATGCAGTAGCATCCTGTAAAACGAAAAAAAATACAACAAAATAACAAAAATCTCTTCCCATCAATAATATGGAACTTGAGAAATTCTCTTATGACAGTTAAGATTAGAGGTGGCAAAATGGATTACGACACGATTACACAACATAATATGACATATGACCCATATTCGTGGTGACAAATATTGACACGATTAATAAATGAGATGACACAACACGACAATTAACCATGTCGTATCTGTTCTGGACCATCTCAATATGGTTACACGTTTATAACACAAATATAAATTATTATGTTTTAATATTATTGGAAAAAAAACTAAAATATATACTAAACACTAAATTAATGACTCATGTCATACTCACATTATGTTATAAACTTATTCATGTCATACTTATGTCATTTTAACTTATTTATAACTCATTTTTTTGACACATTTGTTATTTTAAAATTAATTTTTAATTTGTTTGTATTTAATATTAAACAAGTCAACACAATTAATAAATGGGTCATATCCGTATTTTGATATTTCGATACGATTAATGAATGGGTCATATCCATATTTGACACCAAAAATATGCCTCCAATACAATTTGTTTTATATCATAATATCACCTGTAAAAGATTGACAAGAGAGAAGCCAACTAGCCAAATTGCACAACAGAACCAATTAAAATATGACTACATGTAGTCACCTGAGTACGCAGATCTTCTAGTCCAAGCTTTGCTTGGAGAATCTTAAGTGTAGTTTTCTCATGTTGCACACTTAGTGAATATGCCTCCATTAAAGAAAGAGCTATGGCTATGGCATGATAACTTGCAGCTGTCTGTCACCTGAAGAAATCAAACAAAATTTTGAGTTTACAAAAAGATTTATAGTTCTAAAGAGTGTGTATACGTGCGTAAATAGAGAGTGAAAAACTTGTATATGGTCACCTCCTAATAGTCTTTGGTTGCATTTAAGGGCTTCATGCAAATATCTAAGAGAAAGATGAACATTTCTCATGCCCTCTTCCATCAAAGCCACATTTATGTATGTTGCAGCCGTGTTTGGATGTGAAAGTCCACAAGTAAAATGCAAAAGGAATAAGGCACGATTTACATATCTGCCAATGGTACGGTATGATCAGGAGCTAGAGCCAATAAAAGACAAATAAAAGCTAAAGTAGGTAGATAAAAACTGCACTAGTTCGAAGCAGATTCAATACAAAGGTCACATTTTTTGTAACTTCCAATTTAATTTATGAATAAATAAACCTTAATCAGTTAAAGAATGAAAATCACAAAGTTGCTCTGGTAAATCAAGCAGTGCTACTTACTTAAGAGCCAATTCAATGTGTTGAAGGTGATAATAGAAAACTGAAAGATCCCCATAGCTTTTCATTGTATCTGAATGGTCAAGACCAAGTTCCCTCTCATTAATATCCAATACCTTCTGCTGATATATAGTTGCCTAAAATGAAAAAGAAGCTATCTTGAGTACATACGAACGCTACTCTTAACACTCAGACGCGGATGCCATTAGACCAAATGCCAGAATATAAGAACCATGAACGTGTTTGATTTAGTTAAAATATATAATCTGATATCAAAATTATGCTAATGCCTGTACATGTAATTCCTAAGTCCAGAAAATTATAATTCCTAATGCATATATTTATACAAGACCATAAAAACTAGCCATAACAAAGTTTCAAATCAAATGTCCCACTGAATGAGAACCTCCGTACAGAATGACGTTATAATTATACTCGACTTAGAATCACCAAGTTAACACTGAAATACAACTGAAGATTGTCGTACCTGATTAAAGTCTCCAGTATGGTAGAGAACTACAGCTAGAAGACGGTAAGCACTTGCAATAGTCCGATGGTAGGGACCACAAACAGCTATCATCCTTGCCAGTGCCTTACAATGCAAGTAATACATCATATTGAAATGCAAGTTATGCAATACAATTCGCACAACAATTTAATCTATTGCCTTAATCAAATCAAAACAATAAATTCAATCAAGCACAATATTAAAAGAGTAAGGGAAGAGAAAAACGAACACAAGGATTTTTACGTGGTTCGGCTATCCCCGCCTACGTCCACGCCTCCAAGCTCACCCGGCTTGAGGATTTCACTATCCAAGCCTCCCAAGGCTTCAAATGTTTACAATTGACTTCCAAGGTGTCAATGAACCTTTACAACAAGAGATTATATCCCCAATCTCTTCACCCCAAGTGTTTCCCACACTTGTACACTCACAAATTGATGAGAAATGAAATTCACAACAATAAAACTCTCTTTAAGAGTGAATAACAAATTATAGCTCAATGATGATCTTGTTTTTCCTTGTATTAGTCCTTAGAATGAAGTTTGAGTTGAGTTTTTATAGTGAAAGCCCAAAAACTAGCCGTTATAGCCAAAAACCCGTGCTCAAGCGGTTAGCCGCTTGATTATCCGGTTAGCCGTTTGATTATACTTTGACCCAAAACTTTCTATAATTATAATATGGCCCAAAACGTTAGAAAATTTTACAAATATGTCCAATTTCAGAACTTCCTAAAAATAGATGTCTTTCCCAAACTTTCTGAAATTATGATATGACCCCAAAGATTTTATTATTTCGCACAAAGGTCCTTTTCAACATAATACCTATATTTTTCAAAGTTCTCAAAACCTTTCACTTTAGTCCAAAATATTCATAAATTATAGTATGGCTCAAAACAGTTCAAATGTTTATAAAAACATCCAACTCCGAAATTTAATACTTATTTAAAAACAAAGATTTCAAATCTTAGCATTTAAGTCCAAATTACTTAAATTCACAAAATACTTTTCTTTATAAAAACAAAGACTTTTAGTTTATGAAAAGTATTTAATTAAATTAATTTCTTGAGCTTCTCAAATGCTAAATCATGCATCAATTAAATCATACCGGCTTTACAAGAATTTATCGCACTAATTTGTTCGTTGAGCTCTAGACTATTCTTGATGTCGCCGTTGTCCGTTGAGTGTCTTCAATCTTGATTTCACTTGATTCACTTGCATAAATATTATCCTTCAAAAACTAGTGAAAATGTAAAATACAATATTTATTAAATCACTCAATACATATGTTTGTTATCATCAAAATTACATTATATTTAGCCCTTTAGGCTAACACATATGAGATCAAGAGATGCCTTATTATGAAAAGAATAATGTAATTCTTACGTATAGATCGAGTGGGTTATTACCTTTGTCCCATAATTTACAGCATCTTCTAGTTTTCCTTTAACAAGGGCAATTTTGGATGACTCTAATAAAGTCCGTCCATCAGCTGAAGTGCAACCTACATGCTGTAGAATGCCATAAAAATAGCACAATTACATTCAATTTACAAATGAGTGACTCATTGAGAATGTAAAAACTAAATCAAAACACAATTAAGAGAGAAAATAGTCTCACCTTGCACACAGGAACCATGCTGACAATATCATCTCTCGTGAATGGGTTTGGGCATTCCATATCATAATCTCTTGGAACCAACTCCAACCCAACCTGGGTAAAGTTTAGAAGAAAAATTCAAGCTTTGAAAATAATCCGCTGCCAAAGGAACCGAAAAGACAGGACCTTACCTTATGGCAAAGCCCACGTAGAATTGAAATCTTTCTCAAATGCTGAAACTCGTCTTTCAGGGACCAACCAAATCTTCTGCCAAGAAATGTTTGTAGCCACTGCAATCTAAGGATATGATCTTCATTCAAGCTTTGGTCATCTTCCATCTCACAACAGCCAAATAAGAAATTTAGGGAAGAAGCTATAGCTGCAGATAGGTCTGATAAATAGTCAACAGATGAGATGACTCCTTTAAGTACATGCTTGAACACTCGAGCAACCATCTCATGAATACAAAGTGATTGTATGTGAGGAAGTTTCTCTGCAAGTTCAACCTGAATTTGTAAATGGGATTAGAACCAACAAAAGAAGAATACCAGGCTTTCAAGTATTAGCATGTCAATTTCTCAAAATATTGTATGTCATACAACATACAGTAATGTCATACAACATACAGTAATATCTAAAGACGACAATAATTCAATATTTTGGAAAAGGTCAACCATGTCAAAAATTCTATCATGTAGTACAATTTTCAAAAAGGAACATTGATAATTCAATCCAGGAAGACTTGGGGAGGTTGTTTACATATAGAAAGATAACTTAGGGGCTTTGTTTACATAAAGAAAGACAAAATTTGTTTATTCCGATTTCCACGGGTGAATAGGTTGCATGTCTGAGAGAGAAAGAGAGGGAGAAATTCCTCACCACGCGACCTAAAGAGCGCATTTGTAGTCCCCTTAAATGCATAAAGTTTGTCAGTGTGCGGCCATCAACCGAAGAAAGTTCAAGTGATCCAAAGTCTGTTACCTAATAAAGAATGGAAATTAGTCCATAAACCATCCCCACACGTCTAAATTGGCTGCAACAAAGGCCCTAAATAAATTAAATAGTACCAGCTTTGGTAAAGCAATGTCATCATAATACTTGTATGCCATTTTCATAAGCTCGTCCACTGCCTGCACAAGAAATTAATTTTACCAGTCATTCCATATGAAAATAAAACAAACCAAATTTAGCGTAATGAAAACACAAAAAGAAGCAAACTTTACAGTTGAAATACAAAACAAATTTGAGATTCTGAAACCTTTGAATGAAGACCAGTGCCAGTTTCTTTCAATCGCAAGAAGGATTCTTCAGAAATTAGTTTTTTCAATTCCATCTCATAATTCAGCTCGCCATTGCTTTACTGTCTACCATTACCTCCCACATTCATGATGCACGGTCCATTGTCATTTTCGTTAGCCTCATTAATGCTACCAACAAGGTTAGGTATGTTCTCCCTCTTCTTCAAAAATTTAAATTGCTTCCCAAGACCTTTGACAGCATGTTCAGTCTTAATATAATCCCCATACCTCATTGACTTGGTATCTGTTGGAGTTTCCTGCTTTTGTAGATGCTGCACCCAACAAGAACCAAGTTCCCATCTAATAGATCTTTCTGAAGCAGTTGGCTGCAGCTCTAACTTTGCTAAACTCTGTTTAATAACTCTTTCTTACAAGACTTCTAAAAGCTTCTGAATTATCCAAATTGCACAGAGGTGACTGGTCTCCGCTAGCCGATTCAGCACTGAAAGACTTCTGAAGCACAAGCCTTAAGCTGCAATAAATAGTTTACCCTGTCAGAACAACTTAAATGGAGAAAGACATAAGAGTATATGAAACAAAGGCAGAATCCACCAAAGAAGGCCTAAATACTTTCTGAAATAGCACAATAAAAAAAGCTGATGACCTATTTCAGCAATTGAGATCCATTGTAATTATACTTTCCTTTATCCTTTATTTGAACATCATCAATGATGTCTGTTGGTTATTTTGTTAATATAACAATTACAAACCAATGTCAGGGCACATAACTATAAACACTCAACCATTATTGTGAAAGCCATGATTTCCTGCAACCACTCGTTATTATTTAGGTGGTCTACAACTATGCAGAGGTGAAGCATCCCCTTACAGTGAAGGATCTCACACATATTTTAATAGAGGAAAAACCATTTTCTGGAACACAGGATGCTGAAAGAGGAGTATATATCCCTAACTAGATATCAGCTTTCTTTTCTTTGGCCTATTCATAAACTTAACACTTGAAGAAAACCTGGTTTAGAAATCTGACATCAACTCCCCTTAAGAGTTCAGACATCTATTGATTAGATCCCATCTAAACAGAAAGAAAAAAGAGCAGGTTGTTACGGTCCGCCCAATTCGCTAGCCCAATTGCCCACAATTTCTGGCTAGAGAGCCAACACAAGGCCAAGAGTGCTAGCTTGGCCCAATTCCGGAAACTTCTAGACAACTCTAGCACAAATGAGCTTGTAAATACTCTAGAATTCTCCATAGAATTCCAGCACATGTAAATAGCTAGGAAATGGTTGAATTCTCTAGAATCTCTAGAGCTTGGCAAGCCTCCCCTATAAATATGGGATGGCATTAGGCATTTGTATCCAACAAACACTACAACAAGCATTGTAAGCAACTCAAGCATTGTAATCTCTCTTTGTACAATACAATTTCTCTTATTCGGCTCCAATGCTCTCTTCTCTAGTTCGAGAAGCTCTAGGCTTACTTAGCAACATTCGGCAAAGTTGTCTAATTACTGCACGGGTTAGCTGCGCAAAATACTCATCCCGTGACAAGTGGTATCAGAGCTAAGGTTTGCACGCACACAAGTTAGCTCACGAGCAATGGCCAACCCTTCGAACGTAGCACAAGAGGGTGTTGTTGGTGTGAATGTTCCACCGAAACCAAGCCGCGACCAAGAGGGAGAACGTGCCCAAGGCAAGACTCGCGGCAAGTCCAAGGCCCCATCCATGGATGCGTTGGAGCCTCGTGTGACTACTCTCGAAATCACATTGTCCGCCGCTCAAGATAGCCTCGAGGGATTGGAGGAACGAGTGGACGGTCTCAAGGGGGAATATGCCGAGTTCATGATGGCTACAAAAGCTCTCATCCAAGAGCAAGCGAACACTCTTCGAGGTGAGTTTCGTGTTTTCCATGATGAGTTGCTCAAACTTCGTAATTTTATTCAGAACGAACTACGCGCTGTCCGTGCGGAAGTGGATGAAGTCCGCTCGGATTGGGCATGGCACAAGCGCACACTCTCCGCAAGTCCAGCTTCCGCAAACTCGAGTGATGCGCGCCGCATTGACGTGCCAAAGCCCGACACCTATGATGGCACACGCAACGCCACAATCGTGGATAATTTCCTCTTTGGGCTCGATCAATACTTCGATGCCATGGGTGTCCAAGATGAGGCATCGAAAGTGGGCACTGCACCCACCTATCTTAGAGGCGCTGCACAACTATGGTGGCATCGCAAGCATGGCGAGATGGGCAAGGGCATTTGCACCATCGACACTTGGGCCGACTTCAAGCAAGAACTCCGAAAGCAGTTCGCCCCAAGCAATGCGGAAAAGGAAGCGCGAGTGCGCTTACGTCGCCTCAAACAAACGGGTAGCATGCGGGACTACATCAACGAATTCACTACCCTCATGTTGGAGATAAGCGACATGTCCGACAAGGATTCGCTCTTCTACTTTCAAGATGGCCTCAAGGATTGGGCCAAGATTGAGCTCGATAGGCGGGGTGTTCAAACACTTGACGACGCCATCGCTATTGCGGAGTCGCTCACCGAATACTCCGCCCAGCTCAAGGATAAGAAGTCTAGCTACGATCAAGGTGGGGGAGAGAGCCATGAGGACAACGACCGCAATTGCAAGGAGTGGTGCAAGAAAAAGCCTCCAAGCGGTAAGGGCGGGCGAAGTAAGTCCGAGAAGCCACCCAAGTCTCGAAGCCCATGCTTCATTTGCAATGGCCCTCATTGGGTGCGCGACTACCCTGAGAAAAAATCGCTTAATGCCCTCGTGGCACAACTCAAGGGCCAACACACACCGATTGCGGAGGAACCCCAACACAACTTGGGCTCACTCCAACGTCTTAGCACACTCGTGAGCCAACCGCCAGCACCTACAAGGAAAGGGCTCATGTTCGTAAGTGTGCTCATAAATGGCTAAACCGTTCGTGCGCTCCTTGACACCGGAGCAACGCACAACTTCATCTCCGAAGAAGAGGCTAAGTGTCTAGGCCTCAAGGTAACGCAGCACGGAGGCACCATCAAGGCTGTAAACTCACCTACCAAGCCATTTGCGGGAACCACGCGAGGCGTACACGTTACGCTTGGGACATGGAATGGGAAGCTCGACTTCTCAATTGTGCCGATGGATGACTTCGCAATGATCCTTGGCATGGAATTCTTCGACAAGGTACATGCCTTCCCACTTCCAGCAATGAACTCCCTTAGCATCTTCGATGAGAGTAAGGCATGCGTGCTACCGGTCGAGCGCGCACAACCCACAAAAAAGGCGCTCTCGGTCATGCAATGTAGACGAGGATTCAAGAAGAATCCGGACCACTTGGTCTCCATCCGGCAACACCACAAGGGAGAGGATTCCAAAAGCCCTCCAAGCCAAGTCCCACAACAAGCACGAGCCGTCCATGATAAAGGCAAGGACGCCATGCCTCTGAAGCTCCCACCGAGACGAGTGGTTTAGCAACGCACAAAGCCATCCGAGCATAAGGGGTTGCGGAAACACAAGAGGGGCCGCCGCAACACCAACCGAAAGAAGGAAACGACCACATGCGGAGCAAGTGGCGGAACCTCCCCAAGAGTGAAGCACAAGAAGACTAACAGCAAATCGCGGAACAAGTCCCTAAAGGAGCGAGGACAAGATCGCGATGAGGACGCCGCGAGATTAGGTGGGGGAGGATGTTACGGTTCGCCCTTTAGGGACTTGTTCCGCCCTTTAGACATCTACTGATTAGATCCCAAACAGGAAGAAAAAGGAACAGGTGCTATCCTTTCTTAAGAATCCCCAACACCAGCATTTCAATCCTGTTCTATCTAGTAAAAATAAAGCGAATAACAATGCTCTGCATCATGAATTCAACTGTGATAGACACTAAGTAAAGAAGCTCATACCAGTTAGTATTTCTAAGATATCTTGCAGAATAGCTTAAAACTGTTAGTGGTTGAAAGATAATTTTTCATATCTTACAGCCATTCTCCATCTGTAGATTTCCTAGTCTTTGTGTGCTAAGAGGAATCGACAAAAGAAGCATTGTGTTACAATTTCACACCTGTTAATATTAAGAGAATTAGCTCCACCATTAGGTTGATCTTCAATTTCAATATCTCGTGTGCCAAACCTCTCCTTCACATCACCAACAACCTTTACTACAGCAGTGTATCCACAGTGTCTTATAATGACAGTACCCAATGAGGAGGTATCCTACCAAAAAACTATATTGTTTCAGTTCTCTTTATCACAAAATCTTTGAAACTAAAATAAAAGAAAGGGAAAAAGAAAAGGAAGATAAATCTAGATATTTTGAGAAAAATAAATCTAGATATTTCAAGAAAATTTTATTTCAAGATCTACCATGCTGAAAACTTTAGCAATTGTATCACTAGTTGATATAATACAAGCATGCCCAACCAAGGTTATTAGGCTTCCCCAAGACATTAAGCTGGAGTAAACTACGAGTAGAAAATCAGAGGGATATGGATAAAATGAGTAGAAAGACCTGCTATCAAGTGATTTCAACAGAATAGGGAGTCACCAAACAGAAAGGCAACATAAGATTCCTGAAGCTAAACCAGATATATAAGGTTAGTAACGAGTAGTGATTCTCAGGAAAGAACCTAAAATTGACTTTCTTGTGCATTCATAAATGTGTAGAAAGAGAGAGTGAAGAGGATGGGTATTTTAGGCCATCATCAAATGCCAGATATCAGATAAAGAGGGAAACATCTTAATCCGACTGAAAAATCACTCCCTGACAAAGGTAGAGCTATATTATTCCGCCCACGTAAGTAATTTCAGCATTGATGAATGTCTTTTATGTGTGTGTTCTGTGAACATAAGCATAAAAAGTAAAGGAGAAATCGACTTACACTCTCATCTGCAGTAACACATTTTAGTAAATTCCTTTGAGCAACTTCTGCAGCAGACATACCAGATGACTGATTTCCTTTAATAGTAACCTCAGACATCCAGCTTGCATCTACTGTATCATGTTTTACTGTAATGGGCAAGTCTCCCACAAGATCTTCATGCAAGATTGCCCGCTTTTGGACATTGATTATATCTTGAGTATGTAAATTTGAATCAATGAGACGGCGTATTGCTCCAACAGCTTTCAAAATTGAGACATCAACAAATTGGTTATGAAGCAAAAAGGCCTTCCGATCTCTAACCACCCTCTCTTCTTCAGTTTTGCAAGAAAGCCTAGCCAGTATAGCAAATTCCGTCGCCCATGGTCATAAATCATGTTCTCCATCTCTTCCCTGGCCTCCGCCATTGCCACCCCAATTCTCATCTTCTGCCGGTAGGCATGGGAAATTTGATGGAGACTCAGCAACAGATGGAGGTACAAGCCATGTATTAGCTCGAAATCCGTAGGGAAGATTACCAAACTGAAGAAGGATATTGAATATACTATATCAGTAAAATCAAGTTAAAATCACATTTGAATTGGTAATAAACTATGTCAGCACAGAAATTGTTACCTTATTATGTTCAACAAAAGCTTTCATTAGGGATTCATATGCCTGCGGCACGCATAATGACCATAATTATTAACAAAACAATTGATGGGTAAGCTAATTGAATTTACAGAGGAAAAAAAGATGCATTCAGATAAAAAAGAAAAAAATAATCTGTAGATTCAACTATTGAGTACCCACATTGGCAAAAGCTCGACTGAGATTTTGCAGAAGATCCACCGGGGAGTTGCTTTGGAAAAACTGCTTTCCCAAAGTATAGAACCCTTTTACTGATGCAACTACTTGTAAAAGCTTTCCATTGCAGATTTTTATCTGTGAGCACAAAATACAGTTTCCCGCGCTTTCAAATACTCACATTACTTACAAAGACATGAAAATAATTCATGCATTCTTATTAATTAGCAGACAATGATTATTAAATCTTTAACACTCATTGGCCAATTCATCAACAAAAATAACGAATTGAATAACTCTACAATTAATTAGTCCTTAAACAACAAACAACAATAATCAGAATTTTATATTAAATGGCACCTGAATTTCAAAATAATCACCGTCGCGCTTCTCTCCTTCTTTGCGTTCACATTTTCTCAATCTTCAAAATCAAAATTATTAAAACTTAAAATCAATAAACAAATTTCATATTCAAATAAATCACATATATATCATTTTCCTCTTTTTTTTTTTTTTGATCGACCATGTAAAAAACGAAGAAAAATAAATAAATGGACATTAGGCTTACTCAAGATGGGGGGAACGAGGTGAGAGAAAGAGAAGAAGTCATAAAACTGGGAGAGTTTCCGCGTTGAGTGAATGGCCGCCATGTCCAGACTCGGAGAAACCGCCGATGAAACTGGCGATGACGTAGCGCGGGGCCCGCTTCGGTTATTTGCTGCTGCTGTTGCTGCTCCATCAGACAGAGCGGCAGAGTTTGGTGAAGGCGGGTGGTGCCTACTGCCGTTCTTTTTGGCACATGACTCTGACGATGGCAGCAATCGGGAGTTTCTGGACTTGGAGAACCGTGTGGTGCACGCGACGATGTGGAGAAGCCGCCGCACGTGTGCCACGGCCTGAGATTCCTCGGTGTAGTCCTCTGCACAGGACTGTGCTAAAAATGTAAATAACAAGGAATTGCCGGGCAAAGTTTTTTTCTTTTATTATTTTAGTTCTTTCTATTAAATATTAACTTAATTATAAGTAGAAAATAATTATTAAGCACTAAACTATTCCTCAAACTTATTTTTCAAACTAATTTTTTATAATTAAAATACTTCTGGATTAAATTATAATTATAAGAACTAAAAAAGGATAAAAAAAATAAAATTTTCGCTCTTTAAATAAACTTTTACAAATAATTTTTTTAACCTCTAATCATATTAATTATTCATGGTAAAGTTAGTAATTCAGAAATAATACACTTCTGCAAATGTTCTTGCTTTGTTTACATTTCTGCCAACTAATATTTTTTTAATAGATTAAACTTTAATAGCTGGTTGATAATTAGGACCATAAAGTGACAAAGTCGTCTTCATGTTGGATTGACTGTTTAATTAGATACACTTGACTATAAAAAATAAAAATTAAAAAAAAAACTTTGAATATCAACTAGCAAAAGTTTGGTAAGGCTAGTGAAACAAACTTCAGAAACATGCCTAGCTTATTGCAGTTAGAGACAACTCTTGCTTATAACAATGCTAATCTGCTAATTCTAAAACTTGTTTTATTTTTTTCTTGTATATGTTGTATTATCATATTAGTTATTTCTAAAATATATTTATATATACTTTATAAAATAAAAGTTGAACTCTTTTGACAATGTGGTAAAAAACATCAGTTGTTACTTCATGAAGTCGAATAATTGTAATAGAGAATGATTCCATTTATATAATTAATTTTTACTGATTATATAATGAAGTGATGCACTCAATCTAAGGCGGCAGTTTGTATAAAATGTATAGTGGAACAAAAACAAAATGCTCTCAAGTTGCACTTATTTATGCCTTAAAAAAAATTTCCACAAGTACATAGATTCATTGTAATCTCCGACCCTTTGCCTAAAAAAGTAAAAAAAAAAAAAATCATCATTCCTTTTTTTTTTTTTTTGGCCTATTTTCACCTTTCAGGAGATGTATTATATTGACCAGAAATATGAACAAGTTTTTCTGATTTAAGCAAATTTTCAATATCAATATCATAAATTTAATTGATAAAAAGAGATTCTGGAAAAATAGAATAAAATAATAAACATGGCGCAGTAAAAGGAATTATTGTTTTTTGTGTTATAAAAGGAAAATAATAATTTTTCCTTCTTCCTTGGTTTGCACAAGTGAGATGTGAGGGAGTGAGTCAGAGCATCTAGGAAGCAAAAAATTGGGGCATCAAAACAGAGGCAAAGGACTAGATGCTTGCATTTTTAAGTACCCCCCTCAACATTGGCAAAATTTTGTCATTTAATGATTAAACTAATAATGGTCCTAGATGTCACCTGCGTAAACTATAACTCTGAAATTTCTAAAGTTTAGGCCAGTTACTTAAATGCACGTTCTTATTGTACTTTTGAGACGGATTCAACCTTTACTTGAAATGACAAGAACAGTTAAGTCCCAAATGTACAGCACAAAAAAGCATGGTAACGTTCCAAGTGTGCAGGACTAAGTGGACGGCATCAAATTGGTTTTTTTTTTTATGTTAAAAAAAAATAATGTCATTTATTTAGTCAATAATTTTTTTTTTACTTTAACCTGTCTTTTTCAACAATATTAAAAAAATTATTTCGAATTAAAAAATTCTTAAAAAACATAAAATAAAATGAATGTAGTTTACTAAAATAGTATGGCAATGAATGCACAACTAAAAAGATCTAAATGTTAATAATTAAAAATAACAAATAAAATGAGACCCACATCCACATGCATGGGACTTTTTAATTCAGAAAATTTGACATGAGAGAGATGCACCTACCTTCAACTATTCTGAGCAAACATGGTTTTAGAGTAACAACCTCTACTCTATCATTCAATCTCTGCCCCTTGACCTGATAAAATAATAATAATAATAATAATAATAATATTGTATTAATATCATAAAGAAATAAACGAATAAAAATAAGGTGGAAAAAAAAAGTATCTACTGTTTAATATCATTATTCATAATCATAATAAAAAAAAAGGGGGGGAGAGATAATAAAATATAGATACCTCGTGAGAGAGAAAATAATTTGTGAGGTGGCAAGTTTCTACATTGGAAGCCAACAATTTTTTCACGTCAAGTATCTTGTCAGTGGAGATGCCCTTTGAGCAAATTTCAATCAAACAAAAAAAAAGATGATTAATTAATAATTCATTTATATTTATAAAGTTTAAAAAAATAAAATGCTAATCATAGCTGGTGAGGGCAAAACAAGAAAGTATTAATAATAAGTATAAATGTATACCTTGAGAACAACTTGTGATTCATATGGGGTGATGATTGTGATATCAAGAACACTGGGCACTACTGCACAACAAAAAAACAATGAACATAAGGAAGCTAGAAAGCAAAAGCACTTTCCAATGAAAGAAGTGAATAATAAGGATTAATAAATGAAGCCTTTCTCTTCTTTCTTCTTCTTGTCAGCCTTGGCTTTATTGGACTTGCCTCTTCCAGACCTTGGAGCCATAGTGATCTTTCCTCTTCAAGACCTTGGAGCCCGCTCACCTTATTCCCATTCCTAGCATCAATTTAACAAACAAACAAGTTATTCATTCCAATTTCTCCGTTTCGATTCCCATTCCAGTTTAGTAAACACAGCCTTAAAGGAGACAATCCAACATACGGCTGAAAAATAATTTGTGGTGTTGTAGAAGTTAGAATTCATAGACTTACAGCTCGGTCTAAATGTTCATTAAGTAAAATTTAAAAATCAGCATTATATCTATTTTTTACTAATATTTGGATAAATATATGTGTTTTCAACTGATTTTGGGGTAAGAAAAGCCAAAATCTATCTTAAACAATGAATTTATATTTTTGGGGGAGATGGGGTACCTCACTGGTTTGTTGTGTGCGGTGCATCTGAAATTTGGGGGAGGTGAAAATGAGAGAGAGTGTGGTAACAATGGTGGAAGGTCAGAAACAAGAGAGATGTCCTTCCAAAATGAGCTTCACGCCTGCAAAACAGTGAAATGGAGGTTAGAGGTGAAGCCGGGGTACCCCGGCGTTCACACTCCGACGCTCAAGTTAGCAAACTCAAGCTTTTATGGCAAAGAGAGCTGGCTAGCCTTCTGTAAATTAGGGTTTAAGGTTGAAGAAAACCTATTTTTTGGAGTGTGAGTGTTAATGGTGAGTGAGAGCATCCTGGAGAATGAAACCTAGGCGCCTTTATATACGGAGTACCTTAGCTGCCACGTGGCGTACCCTTTTTGGCTAACGTCCTTTTACTGCTTTTATGATTCTTCGGGCCGTTATGTGCATGTTCGCGGCGTATCTCATCTTTTGGAAACATGGCGCGCGCTGGAGAGTGGTCCGGGGTACCTCTGCAGTAGCTGTTGGGTAGGCGGCTGGGGACCACTGTCCTTGGGACAATGTCCTTCACTTTTGGCAGAGGTAGCAGGCGGCTGTCCCCCCCTTTTGATACGACGTTCTTGATTCCTAATTCTGACAAAATCAAATAATATCTTTTAAGAGGCGGAGACGTTTCTCATGGCGGATATTTTCGGTGGATTCTCTTACATCCGCTTCGCCGGGTACCTCGAGTTACGTGGGGTACCCCCTATTACGCGGGGTACCCCTATTTGTATGGGATACCTCTATTTGTGTAGGATACCTCTAATTGTGCAGGGTACCTCTACTTATACGGGGTACCTCAAGTCATGCCGGGCACCTCGGGTTGTGCAGGGTACCTCCGATTGTGCTGAAATCATTCCATTGGTTGACACGTGGCGCTCTATTACCTTTCCTATTTTTCCCTCAAACAACATCCCCCTAGTTTCTTTTTGGCGAGAAGTATTGGAGGCAAAAGAAACTCATTGTATGAGTGACACGTGGCGACGCGGCTGAACCGGAGGGTACCTTGCTTAGCTTCTTCCCTTGACTAAACTTTGTGTACTTCAAACTAAAAGTCTTCTCTTTGTCTTTGCCTTTTCCTTTTTTTTTTTTTTTTTTTGGACGATGAGAACGAACAGTTTTCTTCATGTGTCTCTCTCTTTTTTCTCGGGAAGTGGCAGCCGTCTGACATGTAGTTTGAATTTTGAAAATATCAATCTCACAAAAACATCCCTGAATTCCTTTCTTGGGCAACGTGTTCTGTCAGGTTGAATTAAAACTCCTGACGTGTGTCAATCTTCTCTCATTTATTTTGAAAATCCCAACATAATCTCCCATTACTTCCAGTGGCTTCTTGCTTGCTCTGGCTTTTAAAATTCAAAAACCAATCAAATCATTTCAATCACCAGCTTCATTTTTTTTTTAATAAATCACCTTTTTTCATTCACCCTTTATTCTCTTTCATTTTGCCATCCCCAAAAACTTTTCATCTTTTTCTCCAAATTCTAACGCCTCCCCATCTCCACTTTTTCTTCTTTATTCTACTTTTTTCTTCTTGTCCTTTCGTCTTCCATCTCCCTTTTTTTTTTTTTTTTTTTCTACTGTCACATTTTCTTTCTCTTTTGCATTTCTTCCTTTGTCTTTTCTTTAATTCATTCCAGGCAACTTTCGCACCTTTTTTTTTTTTTATCACTTTCATTTTCTTTCTCTTTTCTTCATCTTCCTTTTTTCTTCTTTTTCTTTTTTTTTTTTGGCCGGCCTTGTAACGGCAGTGTCTACCGAGCGGTTCTGGTGGCGTGACGACGGCGTTCGGCTGGTGGTGCAGTGATCTCCTTGTGGTAAGCCATCTTCTACCCCCCATTTTGCTTCTTCGTCTCTTCCTGTGGCCTTGTTTTTTTTTTTTTTAATCCATGCTCCTCTCTTTTTCTTCTAAATCATCCTGGAGGCTTTCCTCACTCTTTTTTTTTTTTTTTTATCCATGCTCCTCTCTTTTTCTTCTACATCATCCTGGAGGCTTTTCTCACTTTTTTTTTTTTATATATCTCCAGGCTTCCTTTTTTATATCTTCAAGCTTCCTTCTTTTTTATTTTTTTTTTATTTTTTTTACTTCTTTTATCTCCAGGCTTCTCCCATTTTTTTTTATCCAAGCTCTTCCATTTCTTTTTTTTTATTCTGACTTTTTTTTTTATATATCTCCAAGCTCCTCTTTTTTTTTTTTTATCTCCAGGCTTTTTTTTTTTTTTTTACTTACTATTTTTGGTTTCCTGCAGCTTTATTTCCCCATGACTATCAATCCCGATCTGCTGAGATGGTGAATCACAGGTATCCTTCCTTGTTTCTCCTCCTTTGGCACATTCACAGTGGCGCTATTTTACATACTCTGAGAAAAGTTTATTTTTGTTTTTGTTGCCTCTTTTTTTTTTTTTTGTTGATTGGTGTTTGCATTTGGTGGTTGATGTGTGGTGGGTGGTGCTTGGTATGAATATGTTGCTGTTTGGAAAACATGTGGCTTGTTGGATGTGTTGTTGGGGGCTTGTGGATGTATTGTTTAGGGAACATGCGGCTCGTTGGATGTATTGTTGGGTGTATTGTTGGGGACTTGTGGATGTGTTGTTGGGGGAAAGTAGATGGGCAAGAAACACACGGGACCCCCGAGGAAGCGACGTAAAGTTGGGGCTAGTAGGGTTGACAGCTCTCCTGCGGGTTCCCCTTCCCACATCTCCATCAGCGAGGGGGATCGGTCCCCCCTAAATTCCTCTAGGAGTTGCAATTCTCGTTCTGAGCTCCCTCCTCCTAGGAGTACCCCTCGTGTCAGCCCACGCTTTCCTAGTAAACGGCCTACCCCACATTCTCGAAAGAAGGGTAAGTCATCCAAACCTAAGGTTCCAGCTCGTTCCTCGGACCAGCCGCCTAAATCTCCCCCTGCCATACCTTCAAAATCTAGCAACCCTTTTTCCTTAGGCATTAGGAGGGCCACTTTGGGGGACTTAGAGAAAATTAGAGCCAAATACAATATTCCTCCGTCTGTCCAGCTTAGGGTACCCCATGTGGATGAGCGACCCGAGTGTCCACAGTCTGATGGGATTGCTCTCCATATCGACCTCTTCGATCCAGGACTCCGCCTGCCCCTCCAACCATTCTTTATGAAAATGTTTAGTTATTTGGGGGTAGCTCCTGGACAGCTGTCCCTTCCAGGGTGGAGGACACTGACGGGCTTACATGTGTTATGGTTGGAGGTCGTGAAGCACGACATTTCTGTTCGGGAGTTGAGAGGCCTTTACCAATTCAAGAAGCCTAAGGGTCCCGGCATTGCTTACTTCTCCCATTGGGGTGATCATGGCCACATCGTTGAGGGGAACCCCGCCTTGAAGAAGGGTTACCGAAATGGATGGTTTGTCGCTGAGGGTAGGTGGGGGACAGAGACTCTGAGTGAAAAGGGCAACCCCATGGAGGTTCTTCATTCCTTCAATGTAGACTGTAAGTATCTCTCTTACTTACGATTATTTATCGTAATCTTTTACATGAATGTCTCGCTAACCTTGGGTTTTTCATTCTTTCGCAGGTGTGACATGGGCTAAAGGGTCATGCCCAGTTCAGGAGGTGGGGAGAGAGGTGAAGAAGTTTGTGGATAGGCTTTGAGGTGCACAGAGGGGTAGTGATGTGCTGGAGGAGAGTAGATTATGGAGAGCGGGGCTGATCGATCGAAGTCCTCCACCTACTCCTGGAGGTGACTCATGTATGATTCGGGTGTCGAGGGGTACCCTATTATTATCTACGGGATTGGGGTACCCCGTTATCACCGCGTCTTTATTTTGCTTCCCCGCTTTTCATTTCCTATTTTTGCTTTTGTAGTATTTAGTACTTATTCGGCTAACATGACTTTTGTGCATTGGGTGCAGTTATGGAATCGGCGGGTGACGCTTTCGACGCCTTTTTCCAAGTGGTAGTGGGCGGTGCTTCCGGATCTCAGGATTCAGCGGTACCCCCGAAAGGCTCCCGACCTCCTCGAGCTCCCGGTCCAAAGGAGAAATCTCAGGGTACCTCCCACAGCAGGTCGAAGGGTACCCCTCGCTCGAAGAAGAGAAAATTCGGGCTGGTTTCCGCTTTCCCCGAGGAGTTGCGCGAAGGTGACCTAGACCCGGCTTCCAACAAGGAGGTTTCGCACTTAGCTCGCTGTTTCTACTACTCCGCCGAAAATGTTACCTCCGAGGTTGCTGAGGAGACTGACAAGATGAGTTTGAGCCAACGCTATGGTCAAGCACTTAGGGCTACCTAAGAGGTAGGCTTTCCCGGGGTACCCCGGGTGTACCCTTCAATTTTTTTTTTTTTTACTTAATCCTATTGCCACACGTATATATTTAACATGTCTTTTATGACCCCGCATGCATCTTTTCTCCTCAGCCACTGCCTTCCAGACCTTGACTCTCTCGTTGCCGCCCAGTCAGAGGTCGACAAGTTAAGGGGTGAGCTCCAAAGCCGTTAGTCTTGCGAGGATCAGCTTGCTCGAGAAGTTAAAACTTTGCAAGAACGCATTGCTGGCCTGTCGGGAGAGAAAGCTCGGGTGGAGAAGGACTGTGAGGTCTGAGGAGTTGAGGGCCACCAACGGGGATCTGCTATCCCGACAAAAGACGATGGCGGAGGATGCATTCTCACTCATTATGACGGAGGTGTGGAGTGTGGATCCGGAATTAGAGGTACCCCGCGTGCAGAAATTTGTCAACAAGGCTACGATTCTGAAGACGATTGCAGAAAGGAAGAAATCTTCTCAGGCACGGTCGGGTACCCATTCCGGGTCGCCTAGGGTACTCCGTGCGCTTCAGCCGTTGCCTGCCTTGGATGCCCCTACTTTGGCTGCTCATATTCCGGGTACCTCGGAGTCCTCTGCAGATCGCCCTCTGGAGACGGATGTCGGGGATGGCGTTCCCCCCTCGGTGTAGCCTTTTCACTGTGCCCTTGTTTTTTCGGATCTATCCACATTTTGTTGTTTGGACCTTGTTTCTTTCTTTTTGGTTTCCTGAGATATTTTGTATGATTGGGACTTCACTTTTGTTATGATACTATGCCACCGAGCCCTCTTATACTTTGCATTCTTGTTATTCTGTAAATGAATGCTTGGCTAAACTGTTATCTTGTAAATGCTTAGGGTACCTCTCATTTTTTTTTTTTTTGAAATGGGGTACTCCTGGTACCTTAACAAATATTCAACATCAGGTGCCTGTTGGTTTACACAGATCGGCGAATTTGGTGCATGCCCTTCTCGGCAACCTTGGCGGATTTCCCACAAATAGGTAATCAAAACATCATCGCGACATCTCGATCAAAAATTGAAAGTGCGCAATTGGTCCAACCAATCAATTTCTTATTCTTTCGAAGTTCTCTCCGAATTTTTGAATAGCTTACCCCCTACTTTGCTCAAGTACGAGAACGGAGGTATGAGTATTCTCATACCTAAGCCGAACCTCGTGCCGCTAGGGTATGACGGTTTTCCTTCACCCTCGAGTCCTCTTTGACCCTCCCTCTCTTTGTTTAGGTAGCTCGGTCATGCTTCCGCAGAAAGGCTACCCCTGGGCTGTTCCTTCTGTTGCCCATCTTGGCTTTACATAGATCATCACGATCTTGGCATATCAGGTATCTTGACATATTCTTGGCATCTTCCTGCATGGTTGGCCAATAGTACCCCTGACGGAGAGCTTTTTGCGCCAGTGATTGTGCTCCATAGTGATTGCCACAAATCCCCTCATGTATCTCCCTCATGACATACTCGGCCTCGTCGCTTCCCAAGCATTTAAGGTAAGGAAGAGTGAACCCTCTTCTGTATAGGGTATCCTGGATCAGGCAGTACCGCGCGGCTTTGTAGTTTAGTCTTTTTGCTTCACTTTTGTCTGAGGGGAGGTCCTCGTCCTTGAGGTACCTTATGATAGACTCCATCCAAAACACCTCGTTGGACAACGATTCTACTTCCAATGGCTCTGGGAGACCAACACTGGGTGCGGGTATGTATTCTGTTGTAATGGGGCCAGATAACTGAGCTACCCCAAGGGATGCCATTTTTGCCAGGGTGTCGGCTTCACTGTTCTCCAGTTGGAGTACCCTTTCCACCTTAACCTCACAAAATTGGGACATCAACTCTCTGGTTTTTCTGAGGTATCCTTTCATGTTTTCTTCTTTTGCTTGATATTGCGCGGTAATCTGGCTTACCACCAACTGTGAGTCACTCTTGACGTGTACCCTTTTTGCTCCCAAAGCCTTCGACATCCTCAACCCCGCTATGATTGCCTCGTATTCGGCTTCGTTGTTTGAAGCCTTGAATCCGAATTGCAGGGCGTAGCATATTTTCACATTGTTTGGGTCAATTATAATAACTCCCGCGCCACTTCTGTGTGAGTTAGAGGAACCATCCACATATATTTCCTAGACCTGTTCCTCTTCATCGGTGGGTGGGGTATCTAACAGGTATCTCAGATCACCTTCACCACTTGAGTCATTGGCGAATTCCGCAATGAAATCAGCGATGACCTGGGCTTTAATCGCCGAACGAGGCTTGAAGATGACGTCGAACTCGCTTAATTCGAGGGACCATCGGAGAAGCCTTCCGGACATGTCTAACTTCTGAAAGATTTGCCGGAGGGGAAGGTTGGTGACGACCGCAATGGTGTGAGCCTGAAAATATGGTCTGAGCTTCCGTGCGGAGATAACCAATGCCAAAATGATCTTCTCAGAGGTGGGGTACCTCTTTTCGGCATCAGCCATAGCCTTACTAGTGTAGTAGATAGGTCGTTGTACCCCATTATCATCCTCTCGGAGTAACACAGAGCTGGTGGCGTGCTCGGATACGGCGAGATACAACAGAAGCACCTCTCTCGGCTCAGGTTTGGCAAGTAGTGGAGCATTCACGAGGTACCCCTTCAGTTCTTGGAAAACCTCTTCGCAATCGGGTGTCCATTGGAGCTTCTTGCCGGTCTTCAAAGCTTTGAAAAAAAGGCTTACATCGGTCAGTAGCCTTGGAGATAAAGCGGCTCAGGGCAGCTAGCCGGCCTGCCAAGCGTTGAACCTCCTTGATGGTGCGTGGAGATTTCATGTCAAGAACCGCGCGAATTTTATCGGAGTTGGCCTCAATTCCCCGTTGTTGTACCATGAACCCAAGAAATTTTCCTGAGGTGACCCCGAATGCACATTTTTCAGGGTTAAGCCGCATCTGGTGTCTTCTCAAAACGGTAAATGTATCTCTAAGGTGCCCCAGATGTTCCCCCGCATGCACTGATTTGGTGATCATGTCGTCTATGTACACCTCCATGGTGCGCCCGATTTGTTTTTTGAAAATTTTGTTTACTAGCCGCTAATAGGTGGCCCCGGCATTCTTCAAACCAAACGGCATAACCTTATAACAGTATAACCCCCGGTTGGTGATGAAGGCCATTTTCTCTTGATCGGGTTCATACATCGGGATTTGGTTGTACCCGGAGAAGGCGTCCATAAAACTAAGCATCTCATGCCCCGCTGTTGCATCAACCAGCTGGTCCACCCGGGGAAGCGGGAAGCTATCCTTGGGGCAGGACTTGTTCAAATCGGTGAAGTCCACACACATACGCCACTTTCCGTTTGATTTCTTGACAAGAACAACATTGGATACCCAATCGGGGTACACTGCTTCCTAGATAAATCTTGCTGCTAATAGGCAGTCTACCTCTTGTTCAATTGCATCGTACCTCTCTTGGTTGAAGGCGCGACGCTTCTGTTTGACCGGTTTATTATGCGGGCTGGCATTGAGTTTGTGACAAGAGAGGGAAGGTGGGATACCCGGTATATCCGAGTGGGACCAAGCGAATACATCGTGGTGCTCGCGTAGGAAGGTGATGAGCTTCTCTCTTTGTTCCTCCGAGAGGTTGGAGCCTACTTTCACTGTCTTTGTTGGGTCGGTGGCACAAATCAAGACTGAAATAAGGTCTTCAACTGGGGTACCCCGCTTTTCATCTTTCAATATTCGGGGATCCAAAGGTGCCTCAACTTCACATCTAGGCTCCTCCTGGTCCCCGTGGGGTACCCTCGAGCTATCCCCTGTAACTGCTTCTGCCCCCATTGGTGAAGACTCCAACTGTTTTCGTGGGTGGTCTACATGAGGAGATTTTTTGAGTACTGCTCTCCGCTGTCTAGCAAGTGCTCGTTTTGAGGGGGAAGGTGTGGGCTGGCTGCTACTGGGGTACCCCTTCATTGGCGGATCGGAAGCTATTTGGTAAGTAACCTTGGAGGCCACGGAATAACATCCACGAGCCGATTGCTGGTCTCCTTTAATGGTGATAACTTCTTGGGCGGCTGGGACTTTCATGGCGAGGTAGTGCATGGATACCACCGCTTTAGTTGCTACTAAGAACGGCCTACCCAATATAATATTGTAGGCACCCGGGTGATCTACAACAAGAAAATCAATCATATGAACAACACGGTGAGGTACCTTACCAAGTGTAACGGGCAGCGTAATGATGCCCTTTGGTTTAACCATATCTCCAGCGAACCCAATAAGAGGCGTAGCATATGGGGTGATCTTTGGCGACTCAATCAATAGTTGATCCAAGGCGCTTTTGAAAATGATGTCAACGGAGCTGCCGGTATCTAAGAGAGTTCTTGCTACCTTACCAGTGGCAACCTTCAACGTGATTACGAAGGCATCGTCGTGGGGGTACGAGATGCCCTCCGCATCTTTTTCTGTAAAAAGGATAGGCGGGGGATGGTGGGGTACCCTTGGTGTATCCCAATCATTAAGGTTGACTTCTCTGCCCATATTGGTGGTTATCGACAACGATCTACCATAGCCTTTGATAGCCCTCCTAGATTGGCCCGCCAAAGTCGGTCCGCCCATGATCATCCGAACATACACGCCTTTCTTATGTCCAGGGGGTACTTCTCGTTCAGGATTGCCATCAGCTACCCATTTGCCCTTATCCTGCTCCGCGGATTTCCGAGCTTCTCTCATGCCAGCAACAAATTCTTTGAGGTACCCGCTGAGAATCAAAGATTCAATTTCCTCTCGCAAGGTGGAACATTCGGCTGTGCTGTGACCAAAGTCTTCATGGAACTCGCAATACTTCAGGCTACGCTTCATGTTGGGGTACTTCTTCATTGGCTTAAGAGGACGGAGGAGGCCGCTATCCCGAATATGGTAGAAGATCTGCTCTGGGGATCGATTCAGTGGGTGGTAAGATTCGTACCGAGGCCTCGGTGGTGGCTCTCGCTGATCCGGTGGTGGCGGTCTTGGAGGTTGGGGTACCCTTAAGGTACCCAGAGGGTTGTACCCCCGTCCTCGCGGGGCAACCCGTGGAGGGCTCCGTGGTTGTGGTACCCTCGGTATTGGGGCCTCCATCCTTTTGGGCTTCTCCTTGTTCTTTGTAACATCGGCCTTATCTTCTTGGCGCTTCAATTGACATTTTTCGTCCATCTCCACCTGCTGCAACGCCCGGGAACGGGCTTCCCCATATGAAAGTGGGCGCTTCTTTTGAAAAGAACGTCATAACTTGTCCAACCTCAAATTTTTGTCAAAATGGGTCAATGTGTATTGGTTTCCAAATGCTCCGGTTCGCAGCACCTCTTGGTGGAAACGACTCACATACTCCGCCAAAGGCTCGGCTTCCCCTTGCTTGATAAAGGCAAGTTTGGAGGCTACCCTATCTTGAGTGGATGCATAGGAAAACTCTTTAGTAAATTCGGATAGCAATTGGTGTAGGGAAGATATGCTACCCGCTTTTAAAGAGCGAAACCATGACTTCGCGGGGCCCGTGAGTGTGTGTGTAAACATCCTACACATGGCGCTCTCATCTACACCTTTGATAAGCATTTGGTCGCGGTATAATTCAGCATGCTCTGAGGGATCACTGGTACCCGAGTATTGGGGTATCTGAGGCATGGCGAACGCCTCGGGGAGAGCTGTCGTCCTAATCTCCATAGTGAATGGTGACTGGTAGGTCATTGGCGTTGGTGCAGCTGTGATTTTTTGCTTCTCGGAGAGGAGCTTCACTTGGGCTTCTAGGTTCTCCATCTTTTCCACAAGTTCGAGGGGTACCCTCGGTGTACCCAATGATGTCGCCGCCATTTGAGAAGCCCTTTTGGCGTTTAGCTTCTCACGGAGATCCTCGTGGGTACGCTTTGCACGCCTCGTACCCTGGCTGCTGTGGGAATTGCAAGAGGCGGTGGAACGCTCGTCGCGAGAGCCCACGGTTTGAAACTTAGAACGGGTACCCGATGGCCTAGGCTTTAGCTTGCTGGCCTCGGGTACCCCTCTTCTGACCATAGCTTGGTCGTCCGTTTGAGGTGGTGGAGCTTCTAGCGTCACTGGTGGAAGCGAACTTTCGGGTGCTCGAGATCCGACCGCCCTAAGTATTGCGTGGGCAAGATCCTTAAAACGCTTGTGCGAAATAGGTTCCTCTTCTTGGCGAACACCCGTTGATTGCTTGATACCTTTGCCCTTGCTGATGCGGGCTACCCTTCTTGCGGGATCACTACATTCACTGTTGCTGTCATCTCTCATCCTTGTAGGATCCCCCATTAAACCTTCGGGAGGTACGTCTGGTGCCATGTATTGGAGTACACACAACAACTAGTTTGGTAACCGCGGAAGAGGCTTTTTGTTCGAGCTCCCCACAGACGGCGCCAATTGTTTTCAACTGATTTTGGGGTAGGAAAAGCCAAAATCTATCTTAAACAATGAATTTATATTTTTGGGGGAGATGGGGTACCTCACTGGTTTGTTGTGTGCGGTGCATCTGAAATTTGGGGGAGGTGAAAATGAGAGAGAGAGTGGTAACAATGGTGGAAGGTCAGAAACAAGAGAGATGTCCTTCCAAAATGAGCTTCACGCCTGCAAAACAGTGAAATGGAGGTTAGAGGTGAAGCCGGGGTACCCCGGCATTCACACTCCGACGCTCAAGTTAGCAAACTCAAGCTTTTATGGCAAAGAGAGCTGGCTAGCCCTCTGTAAATTAGGGTTTAAGGTTGAAGAAAACCTATTTTTTGAAGTGTGAGTGTTAATGGTGAGTGAGAGCATCCTGGAGAATGAAACCTAGGCGCCTTTATATACGGAGTACCTTAGCTGCCACGTGGCGTACCCTTTTTGGCTAACGTCCTTTTACCGCTTTTATGATTCTTCGGGCCATTATATGCATGTTCGCGGCGTATCTCATCTTTTGGAAACATGGCGCGCGCTGGAGAGTGGTTCGGGGTACCTCTGCAGTAGCTGTTGGGTAGGCGGCTGGGGACCACTGTCCTTGGGACAGTGTCCTTCACTTTTGGCAGAGGTAGCAGGCAGCTGTCCCCCCCTTTTGATACGACGTTCTTGATTGCTAATTCTGACAAAATCAAATAATATCTTTTAAGAGGCGGAGACGTTTCTCATGGGGATATGTTCGGTGGATTCTCTTACATCCGCTTCGCCGGGTACCTCGAGTTACGCGGGGTACCCCCTATTACGCGGGGTACCCCTATTTGTATGGGATACCTCTATTTGTATGGGGTACCTCATTATATGTGGTACCTCTATTTGTGTGGGATACCTCTAATTGTGCAGGGTACCTCTACTTATACGGGGTACCTCAAGTCATGCCGGGCACCTTGGGTTGTGGAGGATACCTCCGATTGTGCTGAAATCATTCCATTGGTTGACACGTGGCGCTCTATTACCTTTCCTATTTTTCCCTCAAACAATATGTATCCTTATTCATATTTTATCAAAAATGGATTATAAAGAGGTTTGATGGAGATTGTTAGGGAGAAACTTTTGTGGGGCAGGCACGCGAGGATCCAATGGATCTCACTTTGCCAATAGCCATGCACGTCAAACTAACCAATTTGCATCTTCAATTATTTCTTTGGTCGGTACTAAAGTCAAACTCATTTTACCATAATATTCAAGTCAATATTTCAACATTCTTTTCTCTCTTGAATCTGGTCAAATGTTTTCATTCACTCGTTTCTTGCTAAAGCAGATGTAATATTCTCACTTGCTTTGTTCAAAACTAGCTAGATATACTATAGCAACTCATTTGAATGATGTGTTAGAAATCAAAGTGAAACTTAAATGAGACAATCCAACATGCGGGCTCTAAAAATAATTTATGATATGTTGGAAGTTTGAATTTATAGATTTAAAGCTCCGTCTAAAGATTTAATAATATTAAGTGTAATTTGAAAACCGGTAATATATCTATTTTTATCTATACTTTATTAAAAGTGGATTATAAAGAGGCCAAATGAGGATTGTTGAGGACTGCAGGCCGCAGGCCACGACAAGAGCCTGACCGCTCAATGCCTCTTTACAAAAACTTTTTCTGTTCACGAAAAACGTTTCTGAAAATGTCTAGCCAATAGCTAAAGGCATTTCCATTTTATTATTTTTCGTTTTCAGAAACAGAAAACACTTATCAAGCCAAATTACATGGTAGCTCAAGATGTCACGTGATTTGCACATGATGCATTTAAGTGAGCTTGATAAAAAATTAAAATTTTTCTTTTTCTAAAGGAAGAGGTGAGTAAAGACAAAACTTATTTTTTAACCTCTTATTCCAAATTCAAACTCGAATAGTCAACTAAATAAAAATGCTTTCAGATACTTGACCATGTCTTTTTGGGCAAATAGAACAAATTGAGAAATCACACTTGATTGTGAAGGAATTAGTTCTGCCATCTTAACTGAAAACTTGTTTATTTGCATTGCAACTGGTTTTGTTTAATTTTTTATGGGGTTTTTGATGTTTCCATCACTTGATGTTCAATTGCAATTGTATATTACCTTAACAAGCATTTGGTGATTTTCCAGTAGCTAATTTCTTTACACCAACATTTTACTCAACTAAACTTTAAGCCTTTATTTTATCAAACTAATTCACCAGTAGATAACATGTATTTTTTGGCAAGAATTTACATTGCGAAAGAAAGATAAGCCTAAGTTCACTCGCATCTTGTTAAAGCAGATGCATTATTATTGGACGAAAAAGCACAATTGGTGGTCTAATCTACTGTAAAGTCTTGTATTTATTTGCATAATTACGGTCATCAGTATCTTTTACTTCATTCACTTCTCTTTTTCTTTAATTATCAAGGAAACGAGGTTTAAGTAATTATCAAAATTATGTTAAATATTTGTGAGCCCACTATAGGACAGAATGTGAGTCCCCACTAACAAATGGGACTGATATACGAAATAGCGACCCTCCCTCAAAATCCAGCTAAGATGCCGCAATTTCCTTATGCTACAAATGTTGACACTTGACTGGTAAAGTGTGTGGCTAACATTTCGCTTTGCCAAAGGCCAGGCCCGTGAAATCAACCATTTTGCATCTTCAATTATTTCACATTTCAATTTCTTTGGACGGTACTAAAGTCACAAGCAGATAACATGTATCAACAGGTAATATTCTCTCACTTACTTTTTTCAATCAATGCATGTTTTCTCATTGACAGGGCACGTGAAAATGCGCAAAATTTTCATTCTGCACAAAACTACCATTGTATATATAAGTCATATATTTGCTAGAGAACCAGAAAAAATTCAAGAGAGCAACAATTGACAGGTAAATCTTGTGAGTGTTTCTCTTGTAGTTACTATTAATAATGAAAATGCTTTTGATGAAGTTGTCATTGTGGATTGGCATGGCTTTGATTCAGTTACATGGATACAAAGCATGCTTGGAAACAGAGAGAATTGCTCTGTTGGAAATCAAGAGCTTCTTCGCATCAGCCAGTGATGTTGGATATGATGACGAAGTTCTTTCTTCATGATTTGATGATGATGGAATGTCGTCTGATTGTTGTAACGATTGGGAGAGAGTTAAGTGCAACGCCACCGCCCGACGGGTGACGCAACTCTCACTCAATCAGAATACAAAAATCAACTACTCTGATTATAACTCTTTTATTCTTATGAAGTTTCTCTTCTGAATATGTCATTGTTTCACCCTTTCGAAGAATTGCAGTGCCTTGACATCTATGAGAATAAAGGTGCAAGCATAAGTATAGATTACTCATTCATAATTATTTTGTCAGTGACTAATTAATGATAGTAATTCATATGCATTTGAAGCTTACGACAGCTTGGGGAGTTTGAGACAGCTGAAGATCTTAAATCTTGGTGGTAATTTCCTCAACGACAGCATATTACCATATTTGAATACACTAACTTCACTTACCACTCTGAATCTTCGTTCCAATAACATTGAAGGTTCCAGAATCAAGCAAGGTATATATGTTGGATACCATCTTGCTGGCTTCAGCCTGTGTACATGCGCGCATTGCGACCAAGACTCTGGGAAAGTGGCCTCGCAGTCATTTTTTTTTTTTCCTTTTCCTTTTCTTTTTCTCTAAACTTCGTTTTCGGAACACATGAAATCTATCAATTAGAAAGGGAGGGAAAAAAAAAAAATCGTAGTAACTATTAATTGTTGACCATTGACCCAAACTCTGACATCAATAACAAATTTTAAAAATATCTAAATAGATTTATTAAATAATAAATGCTAATAGTATTTTTTTAAATATTACTTATAATACAATTGTTAAATCTTATAAATTATTCATAAGATTAATAAATAGAAGGTAAAATAAATAAATTACTATAAAATTATTAACTCGTAAAACAATTAACATGGTTTTAATTCATTTATTTTAATGGAATAAAACCGCTGACCAAAATAATTAGGAAATTTGATTTTGATCTGTTTTTTAAGTCTTGTATTGGATTTTGACCGAATTCGCTATAATCAGTTTTCATTCTATAAAATTTTAATCTTTTATTTTCAAGTTTAGAAATATGTAATTTGAAGAATCTTTTTGAGTTGGATCTAAGCTCAAATAACTTTGAGGGTCACATTCCTCAGTGTCTCAATAACTTAACGCAATCTCAAAGTTCTTGATATTTCTAATAATCAATTAAGTGGAAAAGTTCCTTCTACCTTGACCAACCTCACATCACTTGAATATTTAGATCGCTTTTCCATTAATTTCCAAGGAACAGTCTCAATAAATTCATTGGCTAATCATTCGAAGCCCGAGGTCTTGTTAATCTCACAGGAAGCAATATGTTGCAAGTGAAAACTGAAACCTAGCTAGCACCCCACATCTCAATTGAAGGTTCTCAAATTATCCGACTGCCACTTACATGTCATTCCTAGTTTTCTTTTACAACAGTACCACTAAATATTCCTTGACCTCTCTAATAGGTGGTTGGCAATTTCCCAATTTGGTTGCTCCAAAACAACACAAGATAAAATATTTGTCTTTGGTGAACAACTCACTCTCAGGAATTCTTCATCTACTTCCCAATGCCAAACACGATATGCTTCGTCATCTAGATATTTCCAATAACAATTTCGCTGGTAAGCTACCACGGAATATGGGTATTGTCCTTCGGAAATTGATTTATTTGGATATGTCAAAAAATATTTTTGAAGGTGATATTCCTTATTCAATAGGTAAGACAAAAGTGTTATATATGCTGGATTTGTCTATAAATAATTTTTCAGGAGAATTAGCCCGATCTATAGTCTCTAGTTGCGTCGCTCTAGATTTGTTAGACCTATCAAATAACAATTTCTATGGCCAAATTTTCCCCTAATATATGAACTGGACTCATTTGCATTGGTTATATTTGGACAACAATCATTTCAGTGGAAAGATGGATTACTGTTTGAAGAGCTCCACTTCACGAGAAGGGTTAGATATATCCGATAACATGTTATCCGATAATATTCCTAATTGGATTGGTAACATCTCAACTCTTAGGGTTCTTTTAATGTCAAAAAATTATTTGGAAGCTAATATTCTAGTCCAACTCAGCCAACTTAAAAGAATGCTATTGTCTGGGTCCATGGTATCTTCCTTCAATCTTTCATCAGTGAAACACCTTTATTTGCAGAAGAATGCTATTACTGGGTAAATTCCTAATGCATTGTTTAGAAGCTCTAAATTAATCACTCTAGGTTTGAGGGATAATAAATTCTTTGGTAGGATTCCTTATCAGATCAATGAGCTTTCGAATTTGCATGTTCTTCTTTTTAGAGGGAATTCTCTACAAGGACATATTCCTAATGAATTGTGCCAGTTAGCAAAATTACGTATCATGGATCTTTCAAATAACATATTTAGTGGGTCAATACCTTCGTGCTTGGGTAACATGTCATTCTGGAGAGAATGAACTAATTATTATTTGTATGACTATGGTTTGCTTGATGAATACACAGCGTATCAGGGTTTCTACATCGATTCTATTGCTACTACTTTCCACAATTCTGCTCTTAATCTTCAACCGCCCACTGAACCACATGCCTCAATAAATCAAACAGTAGAAGCAGAGCTTTGTGGTTCCTTGATAAGGAAGAAATGCAGCAGTAATTAAAACCACCAGCAACACCAACAGAAGGAGCAGAAGAAGAAGAAGACGATTCGATGATTGATATGGTGGCTTAAAATGGAGTTTTGGCGCGTCCTTTGTGACAGATATTTTGGGTTTGTTTGCAGTCCTTTGGATAAACTCCTATTGGCGTAGACGGTGGTTCTATTTCATTGATGAATGTATTGACACATGCTACTATTGGCTCTTCAAATATGCATTCTATCGGTGATTGTGCTAGCCCATTGTAGTAAGTTCCTACGGGTCTGCCGAGTATAACTTGTCATGCTGTGTTACGTATTCCGTTAGCTTTTCTGCAAACTGCTATGTATCAGTGTATGTGTTTGCTAAAATTCTTAATTTGGTTCTAAAACTATGCTCATGTTTTGAAGTTCCTTCGAGCGGTTTCGTTAAAATTAGACTTATTGTTTCTTCTGCAGTTTCTGTTGGTTGCAAATATAAATTTAACAACCATTAAATAACAATAGGATGGAAGAACTGCACATATAGAAATAATGGTTTCTTCTCACTCTGTTCAAGGTGATTGGGGAAAACAAAAATTATCACTCTTTGCTGCCCGTCATCTCTGAATTTCTAAAGATGTAGCAGCTTTACCAAGCAGCCCTCCATCATTGCCTACTAACTAAACAAGCTGGCCCAATCTCTGGCCTTAAATAATTCAGAATCTTATAAATTTTGAATCCTGTATGTGATCTGTATAAGCATGTCAGATTTCCATGATATATATATATATATGCTAGAAATGGATGTTATAATTGGTGCCTTCAGAGTTCACCAATTAAAGTACAACTTTACTCTGTATTCAGTAAATTTGCGTACTGCCCTGACTTGTATATACAAGTTATTAATAATAACTTATGAATACGAATGTATATAAATTAATTTTCTTTAATTGGGCCTAAATGGATATTTCAAAAGCCCATAAACAAAAAAATAAAATAAGTTTTATATATACAGCGAATTAAAAAAGAAAGCACTTACCATTGCTTTGCAAAAGCTCACGGGCATGAGAGGAAGACAATGGGAAGATTTTCATGATTTAGGATTTTTCCAAAATTGAGTTTGGTCTTGCAGAACTTGGATTCGAGAGTCATTCTACAGTATTTTTATCCCTAAGTTCATTTGGAAATTCATTGGAGAGGAATTTAAATGTAGGAAGTGTAGAGAAAGGATTTCAGTGAGAGGGAAGTGATTCAAGCTTTCAAGTTGAATTTCTTACCAAATGAAGTAAGATTTCTATCATTTTATCCTTACCTGAAATTGCATTTACATGAAAATGAAATTAATTTAAAGATTAGTATACTTTATTTATAGTTAGGGTTCCCAACAAATGGGTGTAGTCAGTCCCAAGCTAATTTTGGTAATTGGTGGATCATTTTAGGTGCACAAGGGCACCAAGGCTTTAGAACCAAAATGTGTAGCCCTCACTATTTCCTCAATTCGGTATGTAAATAGCTTATTGTTATATATTATGTTTGGGCAGTTCATGGCTAATAATGAGATTGGTGATAATGTGGCTGATTTATTAGTATTATAGGATATGGAAATTTAATTATTGAGCTGGAATGTGAAATTTTGAGCATAAGGTGCAATTGATGGTTTTGAGAGTATTAGGGTAATTTTTATTTACAAATAATGGATTCGAGAGTTATAAGCTATGGGATAAATATTCATTTAGAATCATATCACATAAAATAGTTGTATTTATTATGTTTGGAAAGTAATTATGACATTTCCTTGATATAGGAGGAGCCGCGAACATCAATCCGCAGTCATCGACGATAACCAAACTTGAGAATCGTCGTTGTTAGTTACGCTTGTAGCCCAAGTTATGATCTTTGAAAGATACCCCACTCATTCTATGCAACCATCCTGCATCACACCAAAATTAGTTACATGGGACACGCGTGATCTCTTCGTTAATGATCTTGATTCGCACACCTAAGATTTATGTTCAGCCTTGCACTAGGAATATCACTTATAAATTATGATCCATGAAATCCTCTGTTTTTAGTTTCTCTGCACTCTTTTTTATCATTATTTGTTTTTTAACATTTTCTCTGTAAGCAAAAATTGGTTTCTAAGTTTTGCTTCACATATTTGTAATGTATCATTCATATTGAAATTTCAGAGGCTAAAAACATCCAAAAGTTGTGTGCAATCGCCATATTGAGTTACTGATGAATCAGCTTATTTATCTTTAGCCTTCCTCTGTTTTCCTTCTCATTTTCCTTTCCTTTATTCAAATTTATTATGTTTATTTTTGTAATTTCAGAGTAGACCATACTTTTATGAATAGTTTACACAAACATAAATGAAAAATTTTCTGATTAGTGATCTTCTGATCAATAATAAACTATTTATCCAACTTTAACGAGTCATATAAGAACTTGTCCGGTCTGATCCCAAACAAAAAACAATTTGGCAGGTTTGATGAAAAGAGTTATAATCTCGGTCTTTGTGGTCCAACAATTAATAAGACTTGTACCAGAACAGAGGAAAATCCAGCAATAACATCCAATCGAGGAGAAGACGAAGATGAATCTGCAATTAAGATGAATCCTTTGGTTGAATTCGTATTGGCGCTGGCCATGGTTTTCTTTCATCCGTCATCTTGCTAGGCCATAGTTTACGGTTATCCTTCTTTACGTGTAATTGAACTTTTATGTATTAATTTTTAGTTCATTGCTTTCAAGCTGGGTCCTTGAAAAATATACTAATTTTTATGCCTCCTTGTGCAATTCATTTGCTACATGAATCTGACGAATTTCTCGGACATGCGGTCTTAAGTCCAAAGTAAAGGCCTGAGTATTTCATGTACAGGTGTCTGTTGGTGATTTTGATTTAGAATTATGGACTTTGAATGCTCAACCTTGCGCAGTTGCACTAGGAATATAGTTATGAAATGACGAATGAAATCCTCTGTTTTTAGTCTCTCTGCTCTCTTTTACTTTCTTTCACAGTTACATTTTTCCTGTAAACAAAATTTGTTCATAAGTTTTCATTCACATACTTGTAATTCATCATTAATGTTAAAAATTTCAGTGACTAAAAACATCCAAAAGTTGCGTGCAATTGTCATATTATGTTAATGATGAATTAGCTTATTTTTCTTTAGCTTTCCTCTATCTGTCTCCGAGTATTGATATTTGAACACAATCAAGAAACCACCAAGATAGAAAAACGAGTACTGTTTTTACTACAACACCACTAGAACGCACAAAACGACAGTACCAGGCCATAGTTTACTTTATCTTTCTTTTATGAGTAATTCATTTGCCATATGAATCTGAAGAATTTATCGTGCATTGTGTTCTTAAGACCATGGAGTGAAGGCCTTAACAAAATTAGCTCAAGATGGCGCCAACACAATCCAAAAGTTGCGTGCAATACCACTACAACTTATTTGCTTCGAGTATTGATATTTGAACACAATCAAGAAACCACCAAGATAGAAAAACGAGTATCGTTTAAACTACAATACCACTAGAACGCACAAAACGACAGTACCAGGCCATGGTTTACTGTATCTTTCTTTTATGAGTAATTATGCCTTGTTGTGCAATTCATTTGCCATATGAATCTGAAGAATTTATTGTGCATTGTGTTCTTAAGACTATGGAGTGAAGGCCTTAACAGAAGTAGCTCAAGATGGCGCCAAAATTAGTTACATGTGACACGCGGGACAGTCTCTGTTAATTATTTTGATTCACACGCCAAAGAATTATATTGAGCCTTGCACTCCTTTAATTTATTTTTTGAGCATTTTCTCTATGAACACAAGTTGGTTTCTAAGTTTTCCTTCACATATCTGTAATTTATCATTAATGTTGAAATTTCGTGAGGCTAAAAACATCCAAAATTTGGGTGCAATTGTCATGTGGAGTTACTGATGAATTAGCTTATTTTTCTTTAGCATTCCCCTCTTTTCCTTCTCATTTTGCTTTACTTTTCCTTCATTCAAATTCTTTCACTGTGCGGCTGTGGTCCTCAAACTCAATTATGATATTTACTAGTCGTGCGTCGAATGTGGCTCTGATTGATGATACGATTGCTTGGTTGTGTTCATAAACTTGACTATTGGTTAACATTAACACACATCCTCCATGTTCCATCAACTAGCAAAACCAGAACTGTGCATAGACTCATGCTTTCTCTCCCGTACCCTTTATCTTTATGACCCCTGTCCCCAGTTAGTTGACAGAATACGTCAATTGAAGGTTGCCTTGCAGTGTGCGTGTTTGATTATAATTATCGTAGAATAAGGATTCCCTGGTCACAAGTCAATGAAATTGCAGAAAGTCTATGATCATTGAATGCTAATTCCATCTTACTGGCGTAGACTATGGTTTAATAAATACTTCGTAAATTTCCTCATCGATTCCTATGTCACAATGATATTGGTGTAGCCGGTGATTTTAGATAAACTCATACCGGTGTACATTATGGTTTTATTATTAATTGATGGACGAACCAATTCATGTTTCTTAAAAAACAAAAAAACAAAAAGAGAGAAAGAGAGAAAGAAAGAAAGAAAATCATATTGGCTTGTATATTTTATTGCAAAATATACAAGCCCTTGTACACACCGGATAAATTTCTACCAATACTGTACTATACTTGTAAAGAGAGTTCAAAGAGCCATATTAGCACTTCCTGGAACTATATTATTCATCAATTTTTTTATAATAATATTTTTATTTTTTTATTTTTATTTTTGGTTTGAGCACTTCAAATCTCTGAATATATGTATATCACCAGTCAAAGATATTTAATTCACATTTAACTTTAGCCAAATAAAAAGCTGTTTTGCAATGGGAGTACTTCCTTCATTAAGTTCTCATTAACGTCACTACTTTGGATTGTCGTTTTGGATGAAATGCATGGATGCAAAGCTTGCTTGGAAACTGAGAGGACTGCTCTGTTAGAAATCAAAAGCTTCTTCATATCAGCAGCAGTGATATTGGGTACGATGACGAAGCTCTTAGTTCATGGTTTGACGATGATGAAGGAATGTCGTCTGATTGCTGTGATAATTGGGAGGGAGTGATGGATCTCTTCTCAATAAAATAACGGAAAGTCAATCAGCTTTAATTTTCCCCGTACGTAGTTGTAAATATATGGGAAATTTGCTAAATTGAACCCGTGTACATCTGTCCCAAGTTCATATGAAATTTCTGTTTTTGTCATTTCAAGTGATTGTAATAGTAGTTGAGTTGCAGATTGAGAGCAATCGAAACTTAATTTCCTTATTAAGGTTTATCAATCTATTTGATTTTAATAGCTTTGATTCAAATGCATGAACATGAAGGGTCACAAAAGCTTCAAATAACATTTATGTGTTTGTCATTTTAGAGTACATCACACTTTTATGAGTAATTAAACTACTAAATTAAACTTATCAAACATCCAATCAAATTCTTTACAAAACATATTATTTAATAGATTAACTGATAATCCAATGTAAACCCAAATATACGGATAAATTATTTAAACTCTTTCACACAACTTTTATTTTATTAGTTACGACTATCTCCATCAAACTGTTGGAGAAAATATAGTTTGCACTCGCTTGTTTGTTGGCTTAATTCGAGAGTCAGTCAACTTTAATTTTATTTTTCACGGAGTATTAGTGAAGTTCTTTTTCTCCTGGGTCGATGCTGCAATATATATGTAATTTCAAGCTTACAAGTCTTCACTAAAGACAAAGACTTCAAGATAGCGATGTTATAATGTATTGACAATGTTTTGTCTTTAATAACCCTCTAAAACAAAAATAAGATAATCAAGTATTTTTATTACTTGATATCTCTGAGATGTTTCATTTTCGTTAGGTGGTGGTTGGTAATCTTCACCCAATCAAATTGCAAGGTCCACGATGATAAATGTTTAGTATAAATATTGAAGTTTCCTCCTTGCAAATTTTATATTGACCAATTGAAAAGTTGCTTTGCAATGGAAAGTACTTCCTTCGTTAAGTTCTCGTTAATTTCACTAATTTGGATTATTGTTTTGATGAATGAAATGCATGGATACAAAGCATGCTTGCAAACAGAGAGGACTGCTCTGTTGGAACTCAAGAGCTTCTTTATATCAATCAGTGATAGGGAATATGAAGGCTCTATTCTTACTTCATGGGTTGATGATGGAATGTCGTCTGATTGCTGTGATGATTGGGAGGGAGTTAAGTGCAACGCCACCACACGCCGGGTGATGCAACTCTCACTCAATGGGACAAGAATGTTCAACTTCTCTGATTATAACTCTTATTCTTATGGAGTTTCCCTTCTGAATATGTCACTGTTTCATTCTTTCAAAGAATTGCAGAGCCTCGACTTATCTGATAATTGGCTTAAAGGCCTCTATGAGAACAAAGGTACATGTATATGTATATATTTCTCGTGCATATTATAATATTAATACTTCATATGCATTTGCAGCTTACGATAGCAATGGGAGCGTGAAGCAGCTGAAGATCTTAAATCTTTGTGACAATTTCTTCGACGACAGCATATTACCATATTTGAATACGCTAACTTCACTTACCACTTTGAATCTTTATTACAATTGCATTGAAGGTTCCAGAATCAAGCAAGGTATATACATTTCATGCCAGCAGAAATGCATGTTAGGCTCGTTAATCTCTTAAAATATATACGTAAATTTCTTGATCAAAATTTAATGTTTCGTGAGCAGGATTAGCAAATTTGAGATACATGGAAGTGTTGTTTCTAGGCGGGAACCTCAATCTAACAAGTGGCTTTTTAACAAGGCTAGGTAAGCTACTGGGATAATTACCAAACAACCACATTGATCACGGCCTTACTACAATAATTTTGAAGTAATATTTATTTATTTATTTATTTTATTGATGTAGGATTGGCAAATTTGACAAACTTGAAAACATTACATCTTGGTAGTTGTGGAATAACTACACTTCAAGGTATACCACAACAATCATCACTTCCTATTAATTTCCCAGTTTTTTTTTTTTGGTGGTAACATTATGGCCTTTCATTTTTCAATCTGCTGTTTGAGTATATCAACTTAGTTGAATCTCAATTAAACGCTTTATTATAATTTTTAAATCTAATTTTGAGCTCCCAATCTTCATTCTTTTGATTCTAATGCCTAATTGACTAATTCCAACTAGATCAAATTTGAATTAGAAGCACTGCTTTCTATACAAAGTTTAGTACTTGACATACTCTATCACCATTTTCCGACATAACTCGCTCATTTCTTTCACTCTCTCTTAATTCTGAATCTTTTTTATAACAAAATCAACAATGATATTTATTTTTATTTCAATATTTATAGTTCTGAAATAAAAAATATTTTTTTATCATATGTTCATTAATTCTTGATGCAGGATTAGATAAATTCAAAAGCTTGGAAGCATAAAATTTGAGTAATAGTAATATAAAAATTCTCTAGAAACCCAAATTAAACAATTTACACTGTGTTTTTATGTTGAAAGATGATGAACAAGAACCCATTATTGTTTTCTAATTGTTATTTTCACCCAAAAAAATAAAAATGCTATTTTTAAATTTATTTTTAAAATTTATAAATGTGTTCGGTATCATTTTCAAAAATAATCTCAAAAATGAGAAAAAGAAAAATGTGTTTGGTAAGAATATCTTAAAGAATTATTATTGGAATAATTTCCATAAAACTTAAGATTAAGCAATGGATATTGATTATTTTAATTTTAAGAATAAATTAGGTGACCTTGCTATTTTTTTGTTCAAAGAAAATGATAAATTCTACATATTTGATTTAGTAAATATATAAAAACATAAATAGTATAATGTATATAAAAAGAAAAGATTATTGTGAGGGAAATTGATTTTTTGGGAATAATAATAATAATATAAATGGTTAATTACCTTTGGATGACACGTATTTTAACAAATTTTAAGAAGATGACATATTTTTTAAAAATATTTGAGCGTGCAATATTCTGTTAACTTTTGTTGTTAATTTTAATAAGAATAATAAATTAGTTACATAATGACGTTTCTACCCTACAATTAACTATAAAAAACGCCATTCTTACTCTTACAATTAGTTACAAAATAACATTTTTGCCCCCACAACTATTTACAAAATGATGTTTCTACCCCTACTCACTCATTTTTAATTTTTTAAATAGAAAAATATATAAAAAAATTAAATCTAAGTCTAATTAACAATTATTTTTTGGTTAAATCAAATAATTTTTTTTTTTAAAAAAAATTCTTGTTGAATGCCAGGCAACTAAAATATTATGAGTTTCTCTCTACATTATCCAACAAATTTAGAGATTAGAGAATCAATATCCAACAAAAAGATGAGGTCAACAAACTCTTCCGCAGAAAATCATAATTTTAAACAACAAGAATTGCTGGAACGCTTTTTGAATTGATTATGATGAGCAAGAATTATTGAGCGCTTTTTTTATTTTTATTATTATTTTTGTTAGATTAATTGAAACGCTTTTGCAATCAACATCATATTATATGAGAAATAAATTCATATCATTCTATTATTATTTATGTTGACCAAATTACTAAGACAATTTGATTTCATGTCGGTTTTATAAGTCTTATATTGGTTTTATGATTGAATGCGCTATAATTGGTTTTCGTTTTATGAAATCTGAGCTTTTTATTTTCAGGTTTAGGAATATGTAATTTGAAGAATCTTTTTGAGTTGGATCTAAGCTCAAATAACTTTGAGGATCAGCTCCCTCAATGTCTTATCAACTTGACTCATCTCAAAGTTCTTGATATTTCTTCCAATCGGTTAAGTGGAAACCTACCTTCTATAGTAGCCAACCTCACATCACTTGAATATTTGGATCTCTCTTTCATCGATTTCCAAGGAACATTCTCAATAAATTCATTGGCTAATCATTCAAAGCTTGAGGCCTTGCTACTCTCGCCACAAAACGATATGTTGCAAGTGAAAACCGAAAACTGGCTCCCCACATATCCTCTCAAGGTTCTCCAATTACCTCACTGCCGCTTAAATGTCAATCCCAGTTTTCTTTTACACCAATCCAACTTAAAATTCCTTGATCTCTCTCACAATCAATTGGTTGGCAATTTTCCAACTTGGTTGCTGCAAAACAACACAGGATTAGAAGTTCTGTTTCTGTGGAATAACTCATTCTCAGGAATTCTTCCACGACTTCCCAATGCCAAATACGATAAGCTTCATCATCTAGATATTTCCAGTAACAATTTCTCTGGTAAGCTACCAGAGAATTTGGGTATTATCTTTCAGAAATTGATATATTTGGATATGTCAAAAAATAATTTTGAAGGTAATATTCCTTATTCAGTTGGTGAGATGAAAGAGCTAACTATTTTGGATTTGTCTAGAAATAATTTTACAGGAAAATTACCTCGACCTATAGTCTCTAGTTGCCTCTCCTTAGATTGGTTGGACCTATCAAATAACAATTTCTATGGCCAACTTTTTCCCAATTATATGAACTTGACTGATTTGGGTTCGTTATATTTGGACAACAATCATTTCAGTGGGAAGATGACAGATGGTTTGTTGAGCTCCACTTTGCTAAGAGTATTAAATGTATCCAACAACATGTTATCCGGCGATATTCCCCACTGGATTGGGAACTTCTCAGTCCTTTCGGTTCTTTTAATGTCAGAAAACTATTTGCAAGGTAATATTCCGGTCCAGCTCAACAATCTTAAAAGTCTTGAGTTTATAGACCTCTCCGAAAATAGTTTGATATCTCTCTCCAATCTTTCATTCGTGAAGCACATTTATCTGCAAAACAATGCGATTAAGGGGTTAATTCCAATTGCATTGCTTAGAAGTTCTACATTATTGACCCTCGATTTGAGGGACAATAAAATTTTTGGTAGGATTCCTCATCAGATCAATGAGTGTTCGAATTTGCATGTTCTTCTTTTGAGAGGGAACTATCTACAAGGACGTATTCCTAATCAATTGTGCCAATTAAGGAAATTAAGTATCATGGATCTTTCACGTAACAGACTTAATGGGCCGATACCTTCATGTTTGGGTAACGTGTCATTCTGGAGAGAAGCGACTGATGATGATTCGTCAGAATTTTTTTATGCAAATAATGTTGATTCCCCTGTTGCCTACTACAATTCCTCTCTTGAGCTGCAACTCCCAGTTGAACTACATTTTAGACAAGATCAACAAGTAGGTGCAAAATTTGTGACAAAGAATAGATATGAATTTTTCATCGGTAGCAACCTCAACTACATGGCTGGACTGGATTTGTCAGGCAATGAGTTCAGTGGAGAAATTCCATGGAAAATTGGGCATCTTCAACATATTCGTGGACTTAATCTGTCGAATAATTTACTATCAGGTGCTATACCAGAGAGCTTCTCCAATCTAAAAATGATAGAGAGCCTGGACCTTTCCCGCAACAAATTAAGTGGCCAAATTCCTCCTCAACTAACTGAGCTCAACTTTTTATCAAACTTCAATGTGTCATACAACAATTTGTCCGGCCCAATCCCAGACAAAGAGCAGTTTGCCACCTTTGATGACTGCAGTTATAAAGGTAATTCGGCACTTTGTGGCTCAATGATAAAGAGGAAATGCAGCAGTGCTTTGACACCACCAGCGACACCTACAGGAGGAGAAGATGAAGGCCATTCTGTGATTGACATGGTGGCATTAAGATGGAGTTTTGGGGCATCCTATGCATCGGTGAGTTTGGGTTTATTTGCAGCACTTTGGATAAACTCGTACTGGCGCAAACTGTGGTTTTATTTCGTTGATAGATGTATTGACACATGCTATTATTGGCTTTTCAAATATGTTTGTGCTTACTAGCACATACGGTTCGGCCGTGTATAACTTATCGTGCTGTATTATGTATCCGTTGGCTTTTCTCCAAACAGCTATGTTTATTTTTTTAAAATAATTATAACACTTTAACATCAAACGGTGCCTTAATATAATTTTGTGGAACAAAATATTTGATTTAAAAGTTAGATAAATTAATTTCTATGAAAATATGTCGGAATGGAGAATGGATTCTCCCTCACAATACAATCTTGAGAAAATTTAAGGTTGACGCTAAAAAAAAACCGGTGATAAATTTCAAGTATTTTTAATTATCCTTGCAAGCGCAGACCACCCTCATCTCACTGGACCACAGCACTCTTTCACACCCCCAAATCCACAGCAGCTGTGGGTTACTCACTCTCATACCCCCCCTCTAATTTTGCAATTTTTTTGTTCCATATACATATTCAATTTGGTTGGCTTGAATTTTTTACTAGTGATGAGCAAATTATTGGGCAAATTTGGTGGGCTTGAATTTTTAATTCTCAACTGGGCAAAATTTGTTGGCATGATTTCTTGATTCTTGATTATTGTTTTAACTAGGGAAATTTGGTTTGTTTTAACTAGGGAAATTTGGTTGGCGATTTGTTTCAGTTGCGTTCGTCCCCAGCAACAGAATTGAAATGACCACGCTTTGTCGTGGTCGTGTATAAACTTCAAAAGTTAACATCAGTAGGAAAGTGTCTACTGAGGCATATGCCAATGCAACTGAAGCATTTCAGCTTGGCAGAAAGTAGAAACCATCAACATTCACTTAACATCAACAGGAGACAACAGAATATTCAAGCTCCTGTCCTGATGTTTCAGAAACGCAAACATCAGGACAAAATTCTTGAAATGGCAAGGATAGTTAAGTCCCAAATGTACAGCACAAAAAAGCATGGTAACGTTCCAACTTCCAAGTGTGCAGGACTAAGCGGACTGCATCAAATTGGTTTTTTTTTTTTTAATGTTAAAAAATAAAATACTGTCATTTATTTATTTATTTAGTCAATAATTTTTTTTTTTTACTTTAACCTGTCTTTTTCAACAATATTAAAAAAAGAATTTCGAATTAAAAAATCTTAAAAAAATACAATAAAATGAATATAGTTCACTGAAATAGTATGCAATGAATGCACAACTAAAAAGATCTAAATGTTAATAATTAAAAATGACAAATAAAATGAGACCCACATCCACATGCATGAGATTTTTTTATTCAGAAAATTTGACACGAAAGAGCTTCACCTACCTTCAACCATTCTGAGCAAACATGGCTTCAGAGTAGCAACCTCTACTCTAGCATTCAGTCTCTGCCCCCTGACCTGATCAAAAAAAAAAAATTTAATAATGCATTAATATAAAAAAATAAACAAATAAAAATAAGGTTGGAAAAAAATAGTATCTAGTGTTTAATATGATTATTCATAATCATATATAATTAAAAAAAAAAAAGAGATAATAAAATATACATACCTCGTGAGAGAGAATAATTTGTGAGGTGGCAAGTTTCTACATTGGAAGCCAACAATTTTTTCACATCAAGTATCTTGTCAGTAGAGATGCCCTTCGAGCAAATATCAATTTAAAAAAAAAAAAAGATGATTAATTAATAATTTATTTATATTTATAAAGTTTTAAAAAATAATATGCTAATCATAGCTGGTGAGGGCAAAACAAGAAAGTATTAATGATAAGTATATATGTATACCTTGAGAACAACTTGTGATTCATATGGGGTGATGATTGTGATATCAAGAACACTGGGTACTACTGCACAACAAAAGAAATCAATTAACATATGGAAGCTAGAATGCAAAAGCACTTTACAAAAAAAAAGTATCTACTGTTTAATATCATTATTCATAATCATATACAATAAAAAAAAAGGGGGAGAGATAATAAAATATATATACCTCGTGAGAGAGAGAATAATTTGTGAGGTGGCAAGTTTCTACATTGGAAGCCAACAATTTTTTCACATCAAGTATCTTGTCAGTGGAGATGCCCTTTGAGCAAATTTCAATTAAAAAAAAAAATGATTAATTAATAATTCATTTATATTTATAAAGTTTTAAAAAATATTATGCTAATCATAGCCGGTGAGGGCAAAACAAGAAAGTATTAATAATAGTAATTATAAATGTATACCTTGAGAACAACTTGTGATTCATATGGGGTGATGATTGTGATATCAAGAACACTGGGTACTACTGCACAACAAAAAAAAAAATCAATGAACATAAGGAAGCTAGAAAGCGGAAGCACTTTACAAAAAGCACTTTCCAATGAAAGAAGTGAATAAAAAGGATTAACAATTCAAACCTTTCTCTTCTTTCTTTTTCATTCCGATTTCTCCATTTCGATTCTCATTCCGGTTTACTAAACACAGCCTTAAAGGAGACAATACAACATGCAGGCTAAAACTAATTGGTGGTGTTGTGCAATGGCGGATCTAGAGAAATAATTTACCGGGGACTAAATTAAAATAACAGCAAAATATAAAAATTAAAACTTAAATATATAAAAAAATTTATAATACATTTACAATTGTTCTCTACGCGATTTCATATTCTAAAAACGTTGTGTAATAGATTCATTATCAACACTATTAAATACATCTTTTTCTACATAAACAATCAAATTGTCATTCATCCATTCATCTCCATTCGATTCCGAAGTTCATTCTTCACAAATTTCATTACTGAAAATGTTTTCTCTACTGTGGCTGTAGAAACTCGAAGAATGGGACTATTTGATAATTTGACCGGGATTATTTAAAAATTTATTAATTTTTCTTTTAAACAAAAAGGGGTATATTTTTTCAGTGGGGGCTTGAACCCCCGCTGGTCCTACACTGCATCCGCCCGTGGTGTTGTGGAAGTTTGAATTCATAGATTTACAGCTCGGTCTAAATGTTCATTAAGTAAAATTTAAAAATCAGCATTATATCTATTTTTACTAATATTTGAATAAATATATGAATCCTTATTCATATTTTTTCAAAAATGGATTATAAAAAGCTTTGATGGAGAATGTTAGGGAGAAACTTTTGAGGGGCAGGCACGCGTGGATCCAAAGGATCGGACAGCCGCATCAACAAATTTTTCATTTAAAAAATATATAAAATTACATTATTTTAATTTATAAATCCCATCAGACCTGCCAAATTAGTGTGCAGGCGCGCACCACCTCAGTCATTTCCCGGATTGTTGGGGATTGCGGACTGCAGCTCACGGTTGAATTTTCCCCGTAGCGTTCTTGACGTACGCCAATATTTTTAGCCAGCTTTAACTTTAAGCCTCTGTTTTATAACAATTATTTCACCAGCGGATGACATGTATTTTGGCAAGTTTACATTGTGAAAGCAGATGTATTCAAAAGGCACAAATTGTTTATTCGTTATGGTCGTGATTTGGTGGTCTAATCTATTGTAAAGCCTTGTATTCATTTACCTGATTACGGTCATCAGTATCTTTTACTTATTCGTTCGCTTTTCCTTTCGTTAGTTATTGCAGAAACGCGTTTGAGTAGCTATCAAAATTATGGTGATCACGTGAGCTGCCGGAAAAAAAAAAAATGGTCGTGGGAATGAACAAATACAAAGAAAAGAAATGGGATTTGAAAACAACTCTCACAATCCGGCTGAGACGCCGCAATTTCCTTATGCAGCAAATGTTGTTGTACGTTCACAATTGAAGTGCGAAGCTAACATTTCATCTTCAATTATTTCTTTGGTCGGTACTAAAGTCAAACTCATTTTACCATAATATTCAAGTCAATATTTCAACATTCTTTTCTCTCTTGAATCTGGTCAAATGTTTTAATTCACTCGTATCTTGCTAAAGCAGATGTAATATTCTCACTTACTTTGTTCAAAACTAGCTAGATATACGATAGCAACTCATTTGAATGATGTGCTTGAAAGCAAAGTGAAACTTGAAGGAGATATTCCAACATGCGGGCTCTAAAAATAATTTGTGGTATGCTGGAAGTTTTAGTTTATAGATTTAAAGCTCAGTCCAAAGATTTATTAATATTAAGTGTAATTTGAATATCAGTACTATATCTGTTTCTATCTATATTTTGTTAAAAGTGGATTATAAAGAGGCCAGATGAGGATTGTTGATGACTGCAAGCCGCAGGCCACGATAAGAGAGTGACCTGAAAATGTCTAGCCAAAAGCTAAAAGCATTTCCATTTTGTTATTTTTCATTTTCAGAAGCAGAAAACACTTATAAAGACAAATTACATGGTAACTTTTGATGTCACGTGATTTGCAGTTGATGCAGGTAAGTCGGCTGTTAATTTCCCTTTGTTTCAATGTCTTTGGACGGTACTAGATTCACTAGCAGATAACATGTATCAACAAGTAATATTCTCTCACTTGCCTGTTTCAATCCATGCATGTTTTCTCATTGACAGGGCACGCGAAAATGCGCAGAATTTTCATTCTGCTTATCAAGTTGATGGTGTATCAAAGACTTAGTTTTCTAACATTTCCATGTGTGTATATACAAATCATATATTTGCTAGACAACCAGAAAAAACTTCAAGAGAGCAACAATTGACAGGTCAATCTTGTGAGTGTTTCTCTTGCAGTTAATATTAATAATGAAAATGCTTTTGATGAAGTTGTCATTGTGGATTGGCATAGCTTTGATTCAGTTACATGGATACAAAGCATGATTGGAAACAGAGAGGATTGCTCTGTTGGAAATCAAGAGCTTCTTCATATCAGCCAGTGATGTTGGATATGATGACGACATTCTTTCTTCATGGTTTGATGATGACGGAATGTCGTCTGATTGTTGTAACGATTGGGAGGGAGTTAAGTGCAACGCCACCACCCGACGGGTGACGCAACTCTCACTCAATCAGAAAACAAAAATCAACTACTCTGATTATAACTCTTATTCTTATGGAGTTTCCCTTCTGAGTATGTCATTGTTTCACCCTTTTGAAGAATTGCAGTGCCTTGACTCTAATTACTCATTCATAATTATTTTGTCACTGACTAATTAATGATAATAATTTATATGCACTTGTAGCTTACGACAGCTTTGGGAGTTTGAAACAGCTGAAGATCTTAAATCTTGGTGGTAATTTCAACAACATATTTGAATACACTAACTTCACTTACCTAAATCTTCGTTCCAATAACATTGAAGGTTCTACAATCAAGCAAGGTATATATGTCTGACGCCAGCAGAAATGCATGTCAGGCAAGTTAATCTCTTAAAATATTTATGTCTATTGTTTTGATCACTCAATCTAACAAGCGGCTCTTTAAGAAGGCTAGGTAAGCTACTGAAATTACCGATCTATCACAACGATCACAGTCTTCTACAATAATTTTATAGTAACATTTTGCTTTATATTGTTGTAGGATTGGCATATATATTTGACAAACTCGAAAGCAATTGGTCTTCGTTGTTGTGGAATAACTACACTTCAAGGTATTCCGCAACAATCACCCCTTCCTACTTAGTTTCCTAGTCCTTTTGCCAATGTTAAGGCCCTTTATTTTTTCAATATTTTTTTTAGTAAATCAGCTTAATTGGATCTTAACTAATCACTTTATTATAATTTTGTAAGTCTAATTTGAATTCCCATTCTTCATTCTTTTGATTCTGGATGCATAATTGACTAATTCTAACTTGATCAAATTTCAAATAGAACCACTGCTTTCTTCAATAAATTTTAGTCCTTAACATAGTCTATCACTATTTTCTAACATAACCTGCTCATTTCTTTCACTCTTTCTTTTTTTTCTGAATTTATTATTTTAAATCAACAATGATATCTATCTTCATTTCATTACTTATAGCTTTGAATGAAAAATGTTTTTTTAATAGATCTTAGATTTCAATGCTTTTGAAGTATTATTTATATCTATACATCAAAACTGGAAAAAAAAATCTAAATCTAACTAATATGACATTTATCTTTCACTCTTCCATTTATTAATCTTGCTACAGGATTAATATGACATTAATTCTTGATACAGAATTGTTATGTTGAAACATGATAATTAAATATTTGCATCACTGATACACCACCTTCCTAATGATTTGTTGATCAAAGTACTTGGACAAAATTATATATGAAGAACAGTTCGTTTTTCTTTTTCTTTTTTTGTTTTTGTTTTTCTTTGAATGCTGAGGAATAAATTAAATTTAAGACAAATTAATTGTATTTTAAGACAATTTATTATTTAAGAAGACAATTAAAATATTATGAATTTCTCTTTACATTATCCAATAGGTTTAGAGGTTACAGAACCATTGTCCAGTGAACAACATCAAGTGAACAAATTCTTCCTCAGAAAATTGTAATGTTAAACAAGAAGGACTTCGGGCTATGAAGAGCAAAAAGTGTGAGGGCATTTTTTTTTTCCCCTTTTTCCAGATTATTGAAACGCTTTTGCAATCAACATCATATTATATGAGAAATAAGTTCACATTACTCTATTATTATTTGTGCTGACCAAAATAATTAGGCAATTTGATTTTTGTCTGTTTTTTAAGTCTTGTACTGGATTTTGATCGAATTCGCTATAATTAGTTTTCATTCTATAAAATTTTGATATTTTATTTTCAAGTTTAGGAATATGTAATTTGAAGAATCTTTTTGAGTTGGATCTAAGCTCAAATAACTTTGAGGGTCACCTTCCTCAGTGTCTCAACAACTTGACCAATCTCAAAGTTCTTGATATTTCTAATAATCAATTAAGTGGAAACTTTCCTTCTACCTTGACCAACCTCACATCACTTGAATAGTTGTTGAAATTTCAGAGGCTAAAAACATCCAAAAGTTGTGATCTTGAGTTACTGATGAATCGGCTTATTTTTCTTTAGCCTTCCTCTGTTTTCCTTCTCATTTTCCTTTGCTTTCCTTTATTCAAATTCATTAAGCTTATTTTTGTAATTTCAGAGTAGACCATACTTTTACGAATAATTTACCAAACAAAAATGACAAAATTATTTTTGTAATTTCAGAGTAGACCATACTTTTGGAATATCAGTTATGAAATGACGAATGAAATCCTCTGTTTTTAGTCTCTCTGTCCTATTATCATTAATGTTAAAAATTTCAGTGGCTAAAAACATCCAAGAGTCGCGTGCAATTGTCATATTATGTCAATGATGAATTAGCTTATTTTTCTTTGGCTTTCCTCTATCTTTCTTCGAGTACTGATATTTGAACACTGTCAAGAAGCCACCAAGATAGAAACACCAGTAGTGTTTATACTACAATACCACTAGTTTACTGTATCTTTCTTTTATGAGCAATTGAACTTTTTATGTACTAATTATAGCCGGTTGCTTTCAAGCGGGGTTTATGCCTTGTTGTGCAATTCATTTGCCATATGAATCTGAAGAATTTATTGTTCACTGAGATCTTAAGACTATGGAGTGAAGGCCTTAACAGAATTAGCTCGTTACATGTGACACGCAGGACATCTGTGTTAATTATTTTGATTCACACGGAGGCTAAAAACATCCAAAAGTTGTGTGCAAATGTCATATGGAGTTACTGATGAATCAGCTTATTTTTCTTTAGCATTCCCCTCTTTTCCTTTTCATTTTCCTTTGCTTTTCCTCCATTCAAATTCTTTCACCGTGCGGCTGTGGTCCTCAAACTCAATTATGATATTTACTAGTCGTGCGTCGAATGTGGCTCTGATTGATGATACGATTGCTTGATTGTGTTTATAAACTTGGCTATTGGTTAACGTCAACACACATCCTCCCTGTCCATGGGTTAGTTGACAGAGGCCGTCAATCGAAGGTCGCCTTGCAGTGTGCGTGTTTGATTATAATTATCGTAGAATAAGTCAATGAAATTGCAGAAAGTCTCTGATCATTTAATAAATCTTTCGTAAATTTCCTCATCGCTTCCTATGTCACAATGATATTGGTGTAGCCGGTGACTTTGGATAAACTCATACTGGCGTACATTATGGTTTTAGCACTGCCTGGAACTATTTTATTCATCAATTTTTTTTTGGTTTGATTGATGATATTATTCATACTCGCGTACATTATGGTTTTAGCACTCCATGTCCCACGGGTTAGTTGACAGAATACGTCAATCGAAGGTCGCCTTGTAGTATGCGTGTTTGATTATATGATTATAATTATACGTCAATCGATTATATGAAAGTCAGTCACCATTTATTTTCCATGGAGTATTAATGAAGCATTTTTCCTCATTGGTCCAGGTCCTACAAGTCTTCGTCAATCATTATAGAGACCAAAACTAATTATCTTTATCTGTGCCAATCGCTATAAAGATTGATTTTGAATTAATATTAAGATCGATTGTCCAGTAACATTAAGATTGATTGAATCAATCTTTAAAAATCAATCAAACTTCCAATTATAATAATTGTGACTTTTTTTTCATAAATTCGTAATTTTTGTATAAATCGAGCTTTTATGCTCATGATTGGTGAAGCAATAGAGCGAAAAATTTGATCTTGATAGGAAATATTAATTGAGCATACATTGGGTTTCGATGGACTAATCATTCACAGGCTTTGGTGGTCACCGAGATTGGCGCTTTAACACAATGATTGAATGCTGCAATACATACGTATTTATTTATAAAATTAAGCCTATTTAAATTTCACCTCTACATAGATCATACATCATATAAAATGTCATTTGAATGTAGTCCATGTTTTTATGAGTAAATTATCAAATATATATGGAAAATTACTTGATTAATTGTTGGCCATCTAATAAAATAATTTTCTAAACTCACTAAATATTTTAGAATATAAATCCTTGAATAGATTTTTTTGATAATTCAGTGCAAACCCAATCATACAATTCAATAAAAGGCCAATCATACTCTTAAATTACATAAATTCTTAGTCAACTTTTATTTTATAGTATTGACCGTCGCCACTAATTGTTAGTGGAAAAAGAATTGATGGCCACTTGTTTGTTGGCTTAATGTGAAAGTCAGTCAACTTTAATTTTCCACGTGGTTGTAATAATATATGCAAAATTTTTATTTTCCACGTAGTTGTCATTTAAATTGGACCCGTACAGCTGTCCCAAGTTCATACGAAATTTCTGTTTTAGTCATTTTAGTAGCTTTGATTCAAATGCATAAACACAAGGGGTCGCAAGAGCTTCAAATAACATTTATGTGTTTTGTCATTTCAGACTACGCCACACTAACTAAACATAGATGAAGATTTATGTTGATTAATTATTGATTTTCTAATAAATTAATTTCAACTTAACAAACATCCAATCACATTCTTCTCAAAACACATTATTTAATAGATTGACTGATAATGCAATGGAAATCCAAACAAAAGATTAAATTATTTAAATTCTCTCAGTCAACTTTTATTTTATTAGTTATGATTATCTCCATCAAACTATTGCAAAAATTTATAGTGCTTTTTCCCGTTGGTCGAATGTTGCAAAACATGAAGTGCTTACGAGTCTTCAAAGATGGCGATGTATTGGAAAGTCTTAAAAAAGTCTTCAGCCAATCAAATTGCAAGACCTGCGATAAACTTTTAGTTCTGCAATGGAAAGTTGCTCATTGCATATTTAATTTTAACCAAATGAAAAGTTGCTCTGCAATGGAAAGTACTTCATGTCTTAAGTTCTCATTAATGTCACTAATTTGGATTATTGTATTGATGAATGAAATTCATGGATACAAAGGATGCTTGGAAACAGAGAGGACTGCTCTGTTGGAAATCAAGAGCTTCTTCATATCAGTCAGTGATATTGGATATGATGACAAAATTCTTCCTTCATGGGTTGGTGAGGATGATGGAATGTCGTCTGATTGTTGTGATGATTGGGAGGGAGTTATGTGCAACGCCACCACACGACGGGTGATGCAACTCTCACTCAATTATACACAGAGATTGAATTATTTTGATAGTACTTGGGCTTCGCTTCTGATCAATATGTCATTGTTTCATCCTTTTGAAGAATTGCAAAGCCTTGACTTGTCTGAAAATTGGTTTACAGGCATCTGTGAGAAGAGAGGTCCGTATATATGTATACATTTATTTCTCGTCCATAAATATTTTGTCAGTGACTAATTAATAATAACACTTCATATGCATTTGCAGCTTACGATAGCTTTGGGAGTTTGAAGCAGCTGAAGATGTTAAATCTTCATCTTAATTTCTTCAACGACAGCATATTACCATATTTGAATACACTAACTTCACTTACCACTCTGAATCTTCGTTCCAATTCCATTGAAGGTTCCAGAACCAAGCAAGGTATACATATACGTTTCAGGCCAGCAGATATACATGTCAGGCAACTTAATTAATTTCTTAATTAAAATATTTATTTATATTGTCTTGATCAAAATTAATGTTTTCTGAGTAGGATTAGCAAATTTGAGATACTTGCAAGTGTTGGATCTAAGCGGGAACCGCAATATAACTAGTGGCTCTTTAACAAGGCTAGGTAGGCTACTGAGATAATTACCAAGTTAGCACATTAATCACAACCTTCTACAATAATTTTAATAGTAATATTTTGCTTTTCGTTGGTGTAGGATTGGCAAATTTGACAAACCTGAAAGAATTGGATCTTGGTGGTTGTGGAATAACTACACTTCAAGGTATACAGCAACAATTCACTATCCAAATTCTTTGTGATATTTTTATGGCCTTAATTTTTACATATGTATAATGTCAAATTAAAACCAATTTTTGACAGGAAAACTTGACAAACTTGACTACAATTGGTACACGACAAAAATTTACTTTCTAATTTCTTAGTAAAATTTAAAGAAAAAGAAAAAATAAAATCATTTTTGAGTATATGATCAATTTAATTAGATCTTAATCATAAGCTTTATTACTACAATTATTTAATCTAACTTTGAAATTTATTTCTTAATTCTTTATTTTTTTCCCAAAGATGATTACTATCATTTTTCTTCTTTCTTGGCGCAAGATTAGCTAAATTAAAAAACTTGGAAGCGTTGGATTTCAGTTCTAATTATTATATACACGGTTCTTTAGAAGGTCATTTTTTTAATTAAACAATTTGCACAGTTAATTTTCATTCAGTATTTACCATATTATTATAATTAAACAATTTAGACGAGAGTGACATAACTGTTATTGACAAAATTTATGTTTTTTTTTAAAACAGGATTAGCAAATTTGACAAACCTGCAAGTGTTGGATTTAAGCGGTAATCAAAATCTGACAACGCTAGGTAGGCCACTGAATCTGAGATAAGAAGCAAATTAAATGTAGAATTAATGTTCATCAAACGCGCGGATCACATACAATGCCTTTAAATGTAATATTTTCATTTTTTATCGGCGCATGTAGGATTCGCAGATTTGCCAAACTTGAAAACATTGGATCTTGGTTTTTGTGGGATAACTACAATTCAAGGTATATAACAATTCACTTCCTCCAATGACAAAAATTGGTTTAGATGTTAATCAAGATGAAAATATATTTCCATTTTTTAATTGCTTTTTTCACATTTTCAAGTTTACTCAAAGTGCAAACTAATTTACAAATTATGATTCAAACACTCCAAATCTTGGTAAGGCTAAAAGTGACGGTATATATTAAAATATCAATAGAAAAAAAAAAACAATGTGCACAGTGAATTTTCATTCAATATTTACCATATTATTTTAATTAAACAATTTAGACGAGAGTGACATAACTGTTATTGACAAAATTTACCTTTTTTAAACAGGATTAGCAAATTTGACAAACTTGCAAGTGTTGGATTTAAGCGATAATAAAAATCTGACAATGCTAGGTAGGCCACTGAATCTGAGATCAGAAGCAAATTAAATGTAGAATTAATGCTCATCAAACGCGCGGATCACTTACAATGCCTTTAAATGTAATATTTTCATTTTTTATCGGCGCATGTAGGATTCACAGATTTGCCAAACTTGAAAACATTGGATCTTGGTTTTTGTGGGATAACTACAATTCAAGGTATATAACAATTCACTTCCTCCAATGACAAAAATTGGTTTAGATGTTAATTAAGATGATAATATATTTCCATTTTTTAATTGCTTTTTTCACATTTTCAAGTTTACTCAAAGTGCAAACTAGTTTACAAATTATGATTCAAACACTTCAAATCTTGGTAATGCTAAAAGTGATGGTATATATTAAAATATCAACAGAAACAAAAAAAAAATAACAATGTGCACAATCAATTTTCATTCAATATTTACCATATTATTTTAATTAAACAATTTAGATGGGAGTGACATAACTGTTATTGACAAAATTTTTGCTTTTTTAACAGGATTAGCAAATTTGACAAACCTGCAAGTGTTGGATTTAAGCGATAATCGAAATCTAACAACGCTAGGTAGGCCACTAAATCTAAGATAAGAAGCAAATTAAATGTAGAATTAATGTTCATCAAACGCGCGGATCACATACAATGCCTTTAAATATAATGTTTACATTTTTATCTGCGCATGTAGGATTTGCAGATTTGCTAAACTTGAAAATATTGGATCTTGGTTATTGTGGGATAACTACAATTCAAGGTATATAACAATTCACTTCAATGACAAAAATTGTTTTAGATGTTAATCAAGATGATAATATATTTGCATTTTTTAATTGCTTTAAACTAGATCAAATTTAAATTAGAAGCACTGTTTTCTATACAAAGTTTAGTACTTGACATACTCTATCACCAATTTCCGACATAAACCGCTCATTTCTTTCACTCTCTCTTAATTCTAAATCTTTTTTATAAAAAAATCAAAAATGATATTTATCTTTATTTCAATATTTATAGTTCTGAATGAAATTTGTTTTTCTTATGTCCATTAATTCTTGATGCAAGATTAGCTAAATTCAAAAACTTGGAAGCATTGAATTTGAGTAATAGTAACATAAAAAATTCTCTAGAAACCCATATTAAACATTTTACACTGTGTTTTTATGTTGAAACATGATAAATAAGAGCCCAATATTGTTTTCTAATTGTTGTTTTTACAAAATAAAAATGAAAATGCTATTTTTAAATTTATTTTTAAAATTTAAAAATGTGTTCAGTATCATTTTAAATAATCTCAAAAATGAGAAAAACATAAATATGTTTGGTAAGAATATCTCAAAGAATTATTATTGGAATAATTTCCATAAACTTAAGATTAAGCAATGTATATTGATTATTTTAATTTTAAGAATAAATTATGTGATCTTTCTATTTTTTTGTTCAAAGAAAAATGATAAACCCTACATATTTGATTTAGTTAGTATATAAAAACATAAATATTATAATGTATATAAAAAGAAAAGATTTTTGTGAGGGAAATTGATTCTTTGGGTATAACAACAACAACAACAACAATAAGAATAATAATCTCTAGGAAACATATGTTTTAACAAATTTTAAGAAGATGACATTTTTAAAAAATATTCGAGCGAGTGACATTCTATTAACTTTTGCCATTAATTTTAATGAGAATAGTAAATTAAATGACGTTTCTACCCCACAAAATGATGTTTCTGCCCATACTCACTCATTTTTAATTTTTTAAATAGAAAATATAAAAAATTAAACATAAGTCTAATTAACAGGTTTTTTTTTTGTTAAATCAAATAAATTTAAGAAAAAATCTTGTTGATCAAACTGATTTGTGAATATAAAGAAGCAAAAATCTTATGAATTATAAAGTACTGTATAAATTCAATATTTTCATCTCTTTGGCTTTATGAAAAAAGACAATTATTTTTCAAATTCTACCCTCGAGTGGTTAAAATTAACAACAAAAGTTAATGGAATGTCACTCACTCGAGTGTTTTCAAAACATGTGTCATCTTTTTGAAATTTATTAAAACATGTGTCACCCATGGATAATTAGACCCACTGATAATAATAATAATAATAATAATAATAATAATAATAATAATAATAATAATAATAATAATAATAATAATAATGTTGATATTATTATTATTTCAGGAGGAGGTAAAGAGAATTCTTCATTTTGGAACTTAATATTGTATTGGGAAATAAGGAAAAAAAAAAAAGAAAAAGGTGTTTCTCATTTCTTTTGTTAAAATATGTAGAATGAATTTTATATTTTTAAAAATATTTTCAGAAACAATCTACCGAACATGTATCTAATATTTTCTAAATTCAAAAAATAAAAAACAGCATATAAAAACAATGCCAACGCACCCAGTATTTGCATTACTGATACACAATTCCTACTTCCCAGTGACTTGTTGGTCAAAGTACTGTCACCAAATTAAATATGAAGACCAGTTTTTTTTTTTTTTTCTGCTTGGGCAAATAGTTTTGTTTAATGCTATGAGAGGAATAAATAAAGTTTAAGAAAGCAACTAATATATTATGAGTTTCTCTTTACATTATCCAACAAATTTAGAGATTAGAGAACCAATATCCAACGAAAAAGACGAAGTCAACAAACTCCGTAGAAAATCATTATTTTAAACAACGAGAATTGCTGAAACGCTTTTTGAATGGATTATGATGAGCAAGAATTGCTGATTGCTTTTATATTATTATTATTATTATTATTATTATTTTATTGTTAGATTAATTGAAACTTTTTTGCAATCGACATCATATTATAAGAGAAATAAATTCATATCATTCTATTATTATTTATGTTGACCAAAATACTTAGACAATTTGATTTCATGTCCGTTTTATAAGTCTTATATTGGGTTCATGATTGAATGCACTATAATTAGTTTTTGTTTTATGAAATCTGAGCTTTTTATTTTCACTTTCAGGAATATGTAATTTGAAGAATCTTCTTGAGTTAGATTTAAGCTCAAATAATTTTGAGGGTCATCTTCCTCAGTGTCTCAACAATTTGACCCATCTCAAAGTTCTTGATATTTCTTACAATCAGTTAAGTAGAAACTTTCCTTCTGCCTTGACCAACCTCACATCACTTGAATATTTGGATCTCTCTTTCATCAATTTCCAAGGAACATTCTTAATAAATTCATTGGCTAATCATTCAAAGCTTGAGGTCTTGCGACTCTCGTCAGGAAACGATATGTTGCAAGTGAAAACCGAAAACTGGCTCCCCACATATCCTCTCAAGGTTCTCCAATTAACTCACTGCCACTTAAATGTCAATAATAGTTTTCTTTTACACCAACACCAATTACAATTCCTTGATCTCTCTCACAATCAGTTGGTTGGCAATTTCCCAACTTGGTTGTTGCAAAACAACACAAGATTAGAAGTTTTGATTTTGTGGAATAACTCATTCTCAGGAATTCTTCCGCGACTTCCCAATGCCAAATACGATAAGCTTCGTCATCTAGATATTTCCACTAACAATTTCTCTGGTAAGCTACCAGAAAATTTGGGTATTGTCGTTCAGAAATTGATATATTTAGATATGTCAAAAAATAGTTTTGAAGGTAATATTCCTTATTCAATCAGTGAGATGAAAGAGTTAATTACTTTGGATTTGTCTGAAAATAATTTTTCAGGAGAATTACCTCGGTCTATATTCTCTAGTTGCCTCCCCTTAGATAAGTTGGACCTATCAAATAACAATTTCTATGGCCAACTTTTTCCCAGTTATATGAACTTGACTCATTTGCGTTCCTTGCTTTTGGACAACAATCATTTCAGTGGGAAGATGACAGATGGTTTGTTGAGCTCCCCTTTGCTGGGGGTATTAGATGTATCCAACAACAAGTTATCCAGCGATATTCCCCACTGGATTGGCAACTTCTCAGGCCTTCAGGTTCTTTTAATGTCAAAAAATTATTTGCAAGGTAGTATTCCGGTCCAGCTCGGCAATCTTGAAGGTCTTGAGTTTATAGACATCTCCGAAAATAGTTTGTCTGGGTCCACGGTATCTCTCTCCAATCTTTCATCAGTGGAGCACATTTATCTGCATAACAATGCAATTAATGGGTTAATTCCAATTGCATTGCTTAGAAGCTCTACATTATTGACTCTCGATTTGAGGGATAATAAACTTTTTGGTAGGATTCCTCATCAGATCAATGAGCTTTCGAATTTGGATGTTCTTCTTTTGAGAGGGAATTGTCTACAAGGACGTATTCCTAATCAGTTGTGCCAATTAAGAAATTTGCGTATCATGGATCTTTCACATAACAGACTTAATGGGCCGATACCTTCGTGCCTGGGTAACGTGTCAGTCTGGAGAGAAGCGATTGATGATTATTCATATGAAGTATTTCCTTTGTCAAATCGTGATTTCAGTTTTACTTACTACAATTCCACTCTTGATCCGCAGCCTCCACCACATGGTAGACTAGATCAACAAGTAGGTGTAGAATTTGTGACAAAGTATAGATATGAATTTTTCATCGGTCTCAATCTCGTCAACATGGCTGGACTGGATTTGTCGAGCAATGAGCTCAGTGGAGAAATTCCATGGGAAATTGGGCATCTTCAACATATTCGTGCACTTAATCTGTCCAATAATTTACTATCAGGTGCTATACCAGAGAGCTTCTCCAATCTAAAAATGATAGAGAGCCTGGACATTTCCTGCAACAAATTAAGTGGCCGAATTCCTCCTCAACTAACTGACCTCAACTTTTTATCAAACTTCAACGTGTCATACAACAATTTGTCGGGCCCAATCCCAGACAAAGAGCAGTTTGCCACCTTTGATGACAGCAGTTATAAAGGTAATTCGGCTCTTTGTGGTTCAATGATAAAGAGGAAATGCAGCAGTGCGTTGACGCCCCTAGCGACACCAACAGGAGGAGGAGAAGATGAAGACGATTCTGTGATTGATATGGTGGCATTAAGATGGAGTTTTGGAGCATCCTATGTGTCAGTGATTTTGGGTTTATTTGCAGCACTTTGGATAAACTCGTACTGGCGCAGACTGTGGTTCTATTTCATTGATAGATGTATTGACACATGCTGCTATTGGCTTTTCAAATATGTTTTCCATCGGTGATTGTGCTTACTAGCACATACGGTTCTGCCGTGTATAACTTATCGTGCTGTGTTATGTCTCCGTTGGCTTTTCTCCAAACAGCTATGCATCCATTAGGATTAGACTTACGGCTTCTTCTTCAGTTTCTGTTGGTTGCAAATTTAAATGGAATAAGGAATTTTGCCAACTACTGTGTTAGTTGTAATATCATCAGTGCAGCAACTTCAGCTGCAAATGTAATCTATCTATCAGTGGGTCAATTCAACTCCATTCCGAACGTATTGTTCACACGCACCAACCAAATACCAAATAATTTGAGGCATAACTACAAATCTCAGTCTAAAACATTAAAATCCATTATAGAACAACATCACAGATCTCTTGATGAGGAAAATCGCCCAATTAATTTATCATCATTTATTGATCAAAACAAAATCTCTTAACAAAACAAGAAACCAATTTGTACAAATATTATATTAGAACATCCAGAGAGGATATCTAAAATGATACAATCAAGTATTGATTAAAACTTGCTCCAAACTTTAACCATTTCTACAACGGTAACATTCACTACCAAATTTTTCGAATAAAATTGGGAGAAGCAGGACGGCAACATGAACGTCACGGTAACACTCAGACGCAGATGCCATTAGACCAAATGCCAGAACATAAGAACCATGAACGTGTTTGATTTTAGTTAAAATATATAATCTGATATCAAAATTATGCTAATGCCTGTCCATGTAATTCCTAAGTCCAGAAAATTATAATTCCTAATGCATATCTTTATACAAGACCATAAAAACTAGCCATAACACAGTTTCAAATCAAATGTCCCACTGAATGAGAACCTCCGTACAGAAGGACGTTATAATTATACTCGACTTAGAATCACCAAGTTAACACTGAAATACAACTGAAGATTGTCGTACCTGATTAAAGTCTCCAGTATGGTAGAGAACTACAGCTAGAAGACTGTAAGCACTTGCAGTAGTCCGATGGTAGGGACCACAAACAACTATCATCCTTGCCAGTGCCTTACAATGCAAGTAATACATCATATGAGATCAAGAGATGCCTTATTATGAAAGAATAATGTAATTCTTATGTATAGATCGAGTGGGTTATTACCTTTGTCCCATAATTTACAGCATCTTCTAGTTTTCCTTTATCAAGGGCAATTTTGGATGACTCTAATAAAGTCCGTCCATCAGCTGAAGTGCAACCTACATGCTGTAGAATGCCATAAAAATAGCACAATTACATTCAATTTACAAATGAGTGACTCATTGAGAATGTAAAAACTAAATCAAAACACAATTAAGAGAGAAAATAGTCTCACCTTGCACACAGGAACCATGCTGGCAATATCATCTCTCGTGAATGGGTTTGGGCATTCCATATCATAATCTCTTGGAACCAACTCCAACCCAACCTGGGTAAAGTTTACAAGCAAAATTCAAGCTTTGAAAATAATCCACTGCCAAAGGAACCGAAAAGACAGTACCTTACCTTATGGCAAAGCCCACGTAGAATTGAAATCTTTCTCAAATGCTGAAACTCGTCTTTCAGGGACCAACCAAATCTTCTGCCAAGAAATGTTCGTAGCCACTGCAATCTAAGGATATGATCTTCATTCAAGCTTAGGTCATCTTCCATCTCACAACAGCCAAATAAGAAATTTAGGGAAGAAGCTATAGCTGCAGATAGGTCTGATAAATAGTCAACAGATGCGATGACTCCTTTAAGTACATGCTTGAACGCTCGAGTAACCATCTCATGAATACAAAGTGATTGTATGTGAGGAAGCTTCTGTGCAAGTTCAACCTGAATTTGTAAATGGGATTAGAACCAACAGAAGAAGAATACCAGGCTTTCAAGTATTAGCATGTCAATTTCTCAAAATATTGTATGTCACACAACATACAGTAATATCTAAAGACGACAATAATTCAATATCTTGGAAAAGGTCACCATGTCAAAAATTCTATCATGTAGTACAATTTTCAAAAAGGAACATTGATAATTCAATCCAGGAAGACTTGGGGAGATTGTTTAAATATAGAAAGATAACTTAGGGGCTTTGTTTACATAAAGAAAGACAACATTTGTTTATTCCGATTTCCACGGGTGAATAGGTTGCATGTCTGAGAGAGAAAGAGAGGGAGAAATTCCTCACCACGCGACCTAAAGAGCGCATTTGTAGTCCCCTTAAATGCATAAAGTCTGTCAGTGTGCGGCCATCAACCGGAGAAAGTTCAAGTGATCCAAAGTCTGTTACCTAATAAAGAATGCAAATTAGTCCATAAACCATCCCCACACGTCTAAATTGGCTGCAACAAAGGCCCTTAATAAATTAAATAGTACCAGCTTTGGTAAAGCAATGTCATCATAATATTTGTATGCCATTTTCATAAGCTCGTCCACTGGCTGCACAAGAAATTAATTTTACCAGTCATTCCATATGAAAATAAAACAAACCAAATTTAGCATAATGAAAACACAAAAAGTAGCAAACTTTACAGTTGAAATACAAAACAAATTTGAGATTTTGCAACCTTTGAATGAAGACCAGTGCCAGTTTCTTTCAATCGCAAGAAGGATTCTTCAGAAATTAGTTTTTTCAATTCCATCTCACAATTGAGCTCGCCATTGCTTTGCTGTCTGCCATTAGTTCCCACATTCATGCTGCACGGTCCATTGTCATCTTCGTTAGCCTCATTATTGCTACCAACAAGGTTAGGTCTGTTCTCCCTCTTCTTCAAAAATTTAAATTGCTTCCCAAGACCTTTGACAGCATGTTCAGTCTCAATATCATCCCCAGACCTCATTGACTTGGTATCTGTTGGGGTTTCCTGCTTTTGTAGATGTTGCACCCAACAAGAACCAAGTTTCCATCTAATAGATCTTTCTGACGCAGTTGGCTCCAGCTCTAGCTTTGCTAAACTCTGTTTAATAACTCTTCGTACAAGACTTCTAAGAGCTTCTGAATTATCCAAATTGCACAGAGGTGACTGGTCTCCTCTAGCTGATTCAGCACTGAAAGACTTCTGAAGTACAAGCGTTAAGCTGCAATAAATAGTTTACCCTGTCAGAACAACTTAAATGGAGAAAGATATAAGAGTATATGAAACAAAGGCAGAATCCACCAAAGAAGGTCTAAATACTTTCTGAAATAGCACAATCCAAAAAGCTGATGACCTATTTCAGCAACTGAGCATCCACTGTAATTATACTTCCCTTTATCCTTTATTTGAACATCATCAACGATGTCTGTTGGTTATTTTGTTAATATAACAATTACAAACCAATGTCAAGGCACATAACTATAAACACTCAACCATTATTGTGAAAGCCATGACTTAATGTTTCCTGCAACCACTCGTTATTTTTTAGGTGGTCTACAACTATGCAGAGGTGAAGCATCCCCATACAGTGAAGAATCTCACACATATTTTAATGGAGGAAAAGACATTTTCTGGTCCATAGGATGCTGAAAGAGGAGTACATATCCCTAACTAGATATCAGCTTTCTTTTCTTTGGCCTATTCATAAACTTAACACTTGAAGAAAACCTGGTTTAGAAATCTGACATCAACTCCCCTTAAGAGTTCAGACACCTACTGATTAGATCCCATCTAAACAGGAAGAAAAAGGAGCAGGTGTGTTAGACCTATGAAAACTTATGTTAGGCGCAAATATAAAAGGGCAGGGGCTGTTTAGTAATTTTAGGGGCAGGGGCAATTTAGTAACTTTACTATTAATTAGGGTTTAGCTATAAATAAGAGATTATGGAGTCATTTATGGTTTATGTTGAGTTTTGTCTGGTATTAGGAACCATTAGGAGTATTGGGAGAGATTGACCTACCTCTCGAATTGTAGGTCAGGATTGATTGTTTGTTTTCTTTTGATTTAATCAATAAAAGTCAGCCCTAATTTAGCCCTAAGTCCTATCAAAGTGGTATCAGAGCAAGAATCCTGAGACAATGGCAGCGAAGAAGGTGGACGCGCTTGAAGAAAAATTGGAAGCAGAGGTCGGATCACTCAAGGCTACGATTGATGAGCGATTCAACACCGTTGAACAACAATTTTCATCTCTTGAAACCATGTTGCTGAAATTGACAGAACTCCACCTCAACCCACCACTGGTAGCATCGAAAGGCTATGGCGGTTTGGCAGGAGAAGGATCTGGTGGCACGGAAACCGAGATGGGCGACGGCACAGGAGTTGGGGTGACCAGGAAGGGCGAATTGGGGGCGTTTGGGGGTGAGACACAACCTGAACAGGCTGGATTTGGGCCCGAGCGGGTAGGATTTGGGTCTGGACAGGCTGGATTTGGGGGCGGTAGGCCAAGAGGAGGAAATTCTGGTGAGAAAGGGAGCGGTTATGGCCGAAACACGGCTGGGCAAGGAATTCCAGCCCACTATGGTGCTGGGGAAGGAGAATTTTGGGCTGGATCTTCGGGATTTGCAGACACTGGAGTAGATTCGGGAGGTTGGAGACCGCCGATGGCACGAACTGGGGCTGGTCAGACTCAATTTGGAGCGGATTCTAGGGTAAGGAAGTTGAAAATGCCTATTTTCGAAGGCGAGGATGCTTACGGATGGGTGTATAGGGTAGAGCGCTATTTCACTATCAATGGACTCTCAGAGAGAGAAAAGTTAATGGCAGCGGCGTTATGTTTGGAGGGAAAGGCGCTTGCGTGGTTTCAATGGCGAGAACAACGACAACCATTGCGGTCGTGGGGTGAATTTAAGGACCGCCTATTGGAGAGATTTCGAGCTACTCAAGAAGGGGATTTGCATGAACAGTTTTTTGCCTTGACCCAGGAGGGAACGGTCATGGAGTATAGGGAAAAGTTTGAGTTGCTGTCCGGGCGTCTAGGGGAAGTCTCAGATGCAGTGCTGGAAGGGAATTTTATGAAGGGACTGAAACCGAAAATCCGAGCCGCGCTACGCTTGCTGAGGCCGAGAGGGTTAGGGGAGACAATGGAGTTGGCACAGATGATTGAGGACAAGAACACAGCAAAACAAATTAATAAGAGCAATTCAGTCGGTTTTTCATACCGAAATAGCACACCATTGGTAGGTCAGAAAACCCAGACCTTGGGGTTCCAGCGGGAGTTCCAAAGCACACCACCGGGAGGTCAGAAAACACAAATTAAGGGGATACAGAGAGATTCCCAAAGGGAGCGGGCTAGTGGCGCACGATCGGGGGCGACTTTCAAACGCCTCACGGAGACAGAGATTCAAGACAAGAGGGTGAAGGGGTTGTGTTTTCGATGTGATGAGAAATTTTCCCCAGGGCATCGATGTAAAGACAAATCACTACAAGTTTTGACTGTGTGTGATGAGGAGGAAAGCGGAGGAGAAGCCGAGGAAGAAGAGGTGGAAGAGCAAGAACGTCCTCATTTAGATGTCGCTGAGGTTTCACTCAACTCAGTAATAGGATTTACACCGAACCATACAATGAAGATAAGGGGGAGAATAGGGGAGCAGGACGTAGTGGTGTTAATCGATAGTGGTGCAACCCACAATTTTATTTCTAATAAAGTAGTAGATCGGTTGGGACTTTGTTTGACGGACATTGGTAGTTTTGGGGTGGTAATGGGTACTGGGAAGGTAGAAAAGAGTAGGGGAATATGTAGAGGGCTGATCTTACTATTACCAGGGATTCAAGTGGTGGAGGACTTTCTTCCATTGGACTTAGGAAGTACAGACGTAATTTTGGGAATGAAGTGGTTGCAGACGCTAGGAGAGATGAAAGTGAATTGGAAACTATTAACAATGGAGTTTTGGGTAAATAGTCAGGTGGTCGTGCTACGGGGTGATTCGAGTTTGAGCAAAACCTTTGTGTCCCTAAAAACCATGATAAAGGCGATTCAAGACGCGAGGCAGGGATTCTTGGTGGAGCTACATAGCATGGTAGGAGGAGGGACAGAGGCATCAACAATTATTCAGGAACCAATTCAGCAGCTGTTGGAGCAATTTGAGGGGGTTTTCCATATGCCTAGTGGCCTACCTCCGCGACGAGAACATGAGCATGCAATAGTGTTAAAGGAAGGGGCTTCACCGATTAGTGTCCGACCATACCGGTACCCTCAGATACAGAAGAACGAGATTGAGAGGCTAGTTAGGGAAATGATAGAGGCCGGGATAATACAACCGAGCGTGAGTCCATTTTCAAGCCCGGTCTTGTTAGTGAAGAAAAAAGATGGGAGCTGGAGATTTTGTATCGACTACCGAGCGCTGAATAAGGAAACGGTACTTGATAAATTTCCTATTCCAGTGATAGATGAGTTGTTGGATGAGTTGCATGGGGCGTCAGTATTTACAAAGATAGATTTGAAGTCGGGATATCACCAGATACGGATGCGACCAGAGGATGTGCATAAGACTGCATTTCGGACTCACGAGGGACATTACGAATTTCTGGTTATGCCGTTTGGCCTTACAAACGCGCCAGCCACTTTTCAGTCATTGATGAATAAAGTATTTCAGCCCTATTTGAGGAAGTTTGTCCTTGTTTTCTTCGACGATATCTTAGTTTACAGTCGCACTTTGGAGGATCATGTGGGTCATCTGGAGTTAGTATTAAAGGAGTTACAAAAACATCAGTTGTATGCCAACCACAAAAAGTGCTTGTTTGCGCAGACAAGGGTGGAATACTTGGGGCATGTGGTGTCGGCAGAGGGGGTTTCAGCAGATCAGTCTAAGATAGCGGCAATGCTGGAATGGCCTTTACTTAAGACACTAAAGGAGTTGAGGGGTTTTTTGGGGCTCACCGGATATTACCGGAAGTTTGTGAAAGGGTATAGCACCATAGCATGGCCTCTGACCGAGCAGTTAAAGAAGGATAGTTTTCAATGGGGGGAAGCAGCGACGCAAGCTTTTGAGAAACTAAAGCGGGCCATGACTAGTGTTCCGGTGCTAGCATTACCAGATTTTAGCCGACCATTTATCGTAGAAACAGATGCATCGGGGTATGGGTTAGGCGCGGTCCTTATGCAAAATCAACGTCCAATCGCTTACTTCAGCCAAGTATTAACAGCTAGGGCTCGACTCAAGTCAGTTTATGAGCGCGAACTCATGGCAATTGTGTTAGCTATTCAGAAGTGGAGGCCATACCTCTTGGGGCGACGTTTTATCGTTCGAACCGACCAACGGAGTCTCAAATTCTTGTTGGAACAACGCATGGTGACTGAAGAACACCAACGCTGGTTGTCGAAGTTACTAGGCTATGATTTTGAGATACAATATCGGCCGGGGTTGGAGAATAAGGCGGCAGATGCCTTATCGCGACGGAAGGAGGAACCTCAGTTGGTAGCTTTATCGGTGCCTTTGGTGATGGATTGGGATGCATTGTTACGAGAAATTGAAGCAGACGAGGGGCTGGTAAAGATCCGGACAGCGTTGTTACGTGGGGAACTGGGATACCCGGGGTATTCTATGGATGGACAACGACTGTTATATCAAGGGCGTCTGGTGCTGCCAAGGACATCACTCCAAATACCGAAGTTATTACGGGAGTTTCACGAGAGTGCTATTGGGGGACATTCCGGTGTTCTAAAAACTTATCGGCGTTTGGCCGCAGAGCTGTATTGGGTTGGGATGAAGAAGGATGTTGAGGAGATGGTAGCAAGGTGTGATGTGTGTCAACGCCACAAATATATGGCAATGGTACCAGGAGGGTTGTTGCAACCATTATCACTACCCAATAAGGTTTGGGAGGAGGTAACGATGGATTTTATTGAAGGATTGCCACGTTCGGATGGATATACTGTGATCTTAGTGGTGGTCGATCGACTAAGCAAGTATGCTCATTTCATACCCCTACGACACCCTTATACTGCTGTGATGGTTGCAGCGGCGTTTATGCGTGAGGTAGTACGTTTACATGGAATTCCGGAGTCGATAGTAACAGACCGAGATAAGGTTTTTCTAAGCCACTTTTGGAAGGAGTTGTTTAAAATGCAGGGTACAATCTTGAAGAGGAGCACAGCTTACCATCCACAAACTGATGGGCAGACTGAGATAGTCAACCGATGTGTAGAGACTTATCTACGATGTTTTGTGTTAGACAAGCCTAAGCAATGGGCGAGGTGGTTAGCATGGGCAGAGTATTGGTACAATACTTCTTATCACACTGCTGCGCAAACCACTCCTTTTAAGATCTTGTATGGGCGAGATCCTCCACATTTGGTGTACTATGGTCAAGGCTCGACACCTGTATCGCAGGTGGATCAATACTTGGAGGAACGAGATCGAATACTTGATGAGTTGAAGAGGCATTTATCTAAAGCGCAGCAGATAATGAAAAAACAGGCCGATGGTCATAGGAGGGACGTGCAATTTGCGGAAGGAGACCGAGTTTATCTGAAGCTACGGCCATACCGACAGAAATCTCTTGCGCGACGAAGGAATGAGAAGCTCTCCCCTCGGTATTTTGGGCCCTATGAGATTGAAGAAAAGATTGGCGAGGTGGCGTATCGGTTGAAGTTGCCGCCAACATCGGTCATTCACCCAGTGTTTCATGTGTCTCAGTTGAGACGAGCTATTGGAGAACATACACCCTCTCCTTTGCTTCCGCCAATGCTGACTGAGGATATGGAGGTCGTGCTAGAACCAGCGGCTGTGGAGGGAGTACGCCAGGGAGTTACAGGACAACCTGCTGATACAGAAGTATTGATTACATGGAAGGACTTGCCAGCCTATGAGGCGACATGGGAGCCATATGAGTTGATACAACAACAGTTCCCTGAATTCCACCTTGAGGACAAGGTGTCTTTTTGGGAGGGGAGTAATGTTAGACCTATGAAAACTTATGTTAGGCGCAAATATAAAAGGGCAGGGGCTGTTTAGTAATTTTAGGGGCAGGGGCAATTTAGTAACTTTACTATTAATTAGGGTTTAGCTATAAATAAGAGATTATGGAGTCATTTATGGTTTATGTTGAGTTTTGTCTGGTATTAGGAACCATTAGGAGTATTGGGAGAGATTGACCTACCTCTCGAATTGTAGGTCAGGATTGATTGTTTGTTTTCTTTTGATTTAATCAATAAAAGTCAGCCCTAATTTAGCCCTAAGTCCTATCAAGGTGCTATCCTGTCTTAAGAATCCCCAACACCAGCATTTCAATCCTGTTCTATCTGGTAAAAATAAGGAGAATAACAATGCTCTGCATCATGAATTCAACTGTGATAGACACTAAGCAAAGAAGCTCATACCAGTTAGCATTTCTAAGATATCTTGCAGAATAGCTTAAAACGGTTAGTGGTTGAAAGATAATTTTTCATATCTTACAGCCATTCTCCATCTGTAGATTTCCTAGTCTTTGTGTGCTAAGAGGAATCGACAGAGGAAGCATTGTGTTACAATTTCAGACCTGTTAATATTAAGAGAATTAGCTCCTCCATCAGGTTGATCTTCAATTTCAATATCTTGTGTGCCAAACTTCTCCGTCACATCACCAACAACCTTTACTACGGCGGTGTATCCACAGTGTCTTACAATGACGGTACCCAATGAGGAGGTATCCTGCCAAAAACTATATTGTTTCAGTTCTCTTTATAACAAAATCTTTGAAACTGAAATAAAAGAAAGAGAAAAAGAAAAGGAAGATAAATCTAGATATTTCAAGAAAATTTTATTTCAAGATCTACCATGCTGAAAACTTTAGCAATTGTATCACTAGTTGATATAATACAAGCATGCCCAACCAAGGTTAATAGGCTTCCCCAAAAAGGGTTGATGACATTAAGCTGGAGCAAACTACAAGTAGAAAATCAGAGGGATATGGCTAAAATGGGTAGAAAGACCTGCTATCAAGTGATTTCAACAGAATAAGGAGTCACCAAACAGAATGGCAACATCAGATTCATGAAGCTAAACCAGATATATAAGGTTAGTAACGAGTAGTGATTCTTAGGAAAGAACCTAAAATTGACTTTCTTGTGCATTCATAAATGTGTAGAAAGAGAGAATGAAGAGGATGGGTATTTTAGGCCATCATCAAATGCTAGACATCAGATAAAGAGTGAAACATCTTAATCCGACAGAAAAATCACTCCCTGACAAAGGTAGAGCTATATTATTCCGCCCACGTAAGTAATTTCAGCTTTGATGAATGTCTTTTATGTGTGTGGTCTGTGAACGTAAGCATAAGAAGTAAAGGAGAAATCGACTTACGTGAACAACTACACTCTCATCTGCAGTAACACCTTTTAATAAATTCCTTTGAGCAACTTCTGCAGTAGACATACAAGATAACTGATTTCCTTTAATAGTAACCTCAGACTTCAAGCTTGCAACTACTGTATCACGTTTTACTGCAATGGACAAGTCTCCCACACGATCTTCATGCAAGATTGCCCCCTTTTGGACATTGATTGTATCTTGAGTGTGTAAATTTGAATCAATGAGACGGCATATTGCTCCAACAGCTTTCAAAATTGAGACATCAACAAATTGGTTATGAAGCAAAAAGGCCTTCCGATCTCTAACCACCCTCTCCTCTTCACTTTTGCAAGGAAGCCTAGCCAGTATAGCAAATTCCGTCGCCCATGGTCGTAAATCATGTTCTCCATCTCTTCCCTGGCCTCCGCCATTGCAACCCCAATTCTCATCTTCTGCCAGTAGGCATGGGAAATTTGATGGAGACTCAGCAACAGATGGAGGTACAAGCCATGTATTAGCTCGAAATCCATAGGGAAGATTACCAAACTGAAGAAGGATATTGAATATACTATATCAGTAAAATCAAGTTAAAATCACATTTGAATTGGAATTTGAATTGGTAATAAACTATGTCAGCACAGAAATTGTTACCTTATTATGTTCAACAAAAGCTTTCATTAGGGATTCATATGCCTGCATCACGCATAATGACCATAATTATTAACAAAACAATTGAAGGGTAAGCTAATTGAATTTACAGAGGAAAAAAAGATGCATTCAGATAAAAAAGAAAAAAATAATCTGCAGATTCAACTATTGAGTACCCACATTGGCAAAAGCTCGACTGAGATTTTGCAGAAGATCCACCAGGGAGTTGCTTTGGAAAAACTGCTTTCCCAAAGTATAGAACCCTTTTACTGATGCAACTACTTGTATAAGCTTTCCATTGCAGATTTTTATCTGTAAGCACAAAATACAGTTTCCCGCACTTTCAAATACTCGCATTACTTACAAAGACATGAAAATAATCCATGCATTCTTATTAATTAGCAGACAATGATTATTAAATCTTTAACACTCATTGGCCAATTCATCAGCAAAAATAACGAGTTGAATAACTCTACAATTAATTAGTCCTTCAACAACAAACAACAATAATCAGAACTTTATATTAAACGGCACCTGAATTTCAAAATAATCACCGTCGCGCTTGTCTCCTTCTTTGCGTTCACATTTTCTCAAATCTTCAAAATCAAAATTATTAAAAATTAAAATCAATAAACAAATTTCATATTCAAATAAATCACATATATTTATATCATTTTCCTCTTTCTTTTTTTTTTTTTTGATCAACCATGTAAGAAACGAAGACAAATAAATAAATGAACATTAGGCTTACTTAAGACGGGGGGAGTGAGGTGAGAAAAAGAGAAGAAGTCATAAAACTCGGAGAGTTTCGGCGTCGGGTGAATGGCCGCCATGTCCAGACTCGGAGAAACCGCCGATGAAACTGGCGATGACGTGGCGCGGGGCCCGCTTCGGTTATCTGCTGCTGCTGTTGCTGCTCCATCAGACAGAGCGGCAGAGTTTGGTGAAGGCTGGTGGGGCCTACTGCCGTTCTTTTTGGCACATGACTCTGACGATGGCGGCAATCGGGAGTTTCTGGACTTGGAGAACCGTGTGGTGCACGCGACGATGTCGAGAAGCCGCCGCACGTGCGCCACGGCCTGAGATTCCTCGGTGTAGTCCTCTGTCAAGGACAGTGCCAAAAATGTAAATAACAAGGAATTGCCGGGCAAAGGTTTTTTCTTTTATTATTTTAGTTCTTTCTATTAAATATTAACTTAATTATAAGTATAAAATAATTATAAGCACTAAACTATTCGTCAAACTTATTTTTTAAAATATTTTTTTCTAATTAAAATACTTCTAGATTAAATTATAATTATAAGCACTAAAAATGATAAAAATAAAATAAAATTTTCGCTCTTTAAATAAGCTTTTACATATAATTTTATATAACTCTACTCATATTAATTATTCACGATGAAGTTATCAATTCTAACCTTCTTGCTTCTGTTTACATTTCTACCAACTAATATATTTTTAATAGATTAAAATTTACAGCTGGTTGAAAATTAAGATTATAAAGCGACAAATCGTTTTCATGTTGAATTGACTGTTCAATTAAGTATGCTTGACTAGAAAAAAAAAATAAAATAAAAAATTTGAATATCAACTAGAAAAAGTTTGGTAAGGGTAGTAAAACAAACTTCAGAAACATGGCTAGCTTATTGAAGTTATAGGGACAACTCTTTCTTATAAAAATTCTAATCTACTGATTCTAAAACTTGTTTTATTTTTTACTTTTCTATGGTGTACTCTTGTTTTATTTTTATTTGTTCTTTTATATGGTGTATTCTCAAATAAAAGTTGAACTCTTTTGACAATGTGGTAAAAAACATCAGTTGTTACTTCATGAAGTCGAATAATTGTAATAGAAAATGATTTCATTTATATAATTAATTTTTACTGATTATTTAATGAAGTGATGCACCCAATCTAAGGCGGCAGTTGTATAAAAATATATAGTGAAACAAAAAACAAAATGCTCTCAAGTTGTACTTATTTATGCCTTAAAAAAATTTCCACAAGTAAGCAGATATCATCATTCTTGTTTTTTTTTTTCCTATTTTTACCTTTTAAGGGATGTATTATATTGACCAGAAATATGAACATGTTTTCTGATTTAAACAAATCTTCAATATCTATATCATAAATTTAATTGGTAAAGAGAGATTCTGGAGAAATAGAATAAAATAATAAACATGGAGCAATAAAAAGGAATTATTGTTTTTTGTGTAATAAATGGAAAATAATAATCTTTCTTTTTTCTTTGGTTTGCACAAGTGAGATGGGGGGGGGGGGGTGAGTAAGAGCATCTATGAAGCAGGCAAGGGACGAGATGCTTGCATTTTTAAGTACCCCCCTCAAGATTGGCAAAATTTTGTCATTTAATGATTAAACTAATAAATAATAACGGCCCTAGATATGAGCTGCGTATACTGTAACATTTGAAATTTCTGAAGTTTAGGCTAGTTACTTAAATGCACGTTATTATTGTACTTTTGAGACAGCTTCAACTTTTACTTGAAATGACAAGGACAGCTGAGTCCAAAATGTACAGCTCTAAAAAGCATGGTAACCGTTCCAAGTGTGCAGGACTAAATGGACTGCATCAAATTGTTTTTTTTTTAATGTTAAAAAATAAAATACTGTCATTTGTTTATTTATTTAGTCAATAATTTTTTTTACTTTAACCTGTCTTTTTCAACAATATTAAAAAAATAATTTCGATTTAAAAAATCTTCAAAACATACAATAAAATGAATATAGTTTACTAAAATAGTATGCAACGAATGCACAACTAAAAAGATCTAAACGTTAATAATTAAAAATGACAAATAAAATGAGACCCACATCCACATGCATGAGATTTTTTTAATTCAGAAAATTGGACATGAGAGAGCTTCACCTACCTTCAACCATTCTGAGCAAACATGGCTTCAGAGTAACAACCTCTACTCTATCATTCAGTCTCTGCCCCCTGACCTGATAAAAAAAAAATTAATAATGCATTAATATCATAAAGAAATAAACAGATAAAAATAAGGTGGGAAAACAAAAAGGGGGGAGAGATAATAAAATATATGTACCTCGTGAGAGAGAGAATAATTTGTGAGGTGGCAAGTTTCTACATTGGAAGCCAACAATTTTTTCACATCAAGTGTCTTGTCAGTGGAGATTCCCTTTGAGCAAATTTCAATAAAAAAAAAGGATAATTAATTAATAATTCATTTATATTTATAAAGTTTTACAAAATAATATCCTAATCACAGCTGGTGAGGGCAAAACAAGAAAGCATTAATGATAAGTATAAATGTATACCTTGAGAACAACTTGTGATTCATATGGGGTGATGATTGTGATATCAAAAACACTGGGTACTACTGCACAACAAAAAAAAAAAGCAATGAACATAACAAAGCTATAGAGCAGAAGCTCAATCAAACATGCAGGCTAAAAATAATTGAATAAATATATGTAAAATGCAGGCTAAAAATAATTTAGTTACAGCCATAAAGGAGACAATCCAACATGCAGGCTAAAATAATTTCTTCTTCTTGTCAGCCTTGGCTTTATTGGACTTGCCTCTTCCAGACATTGGAGCCATAGTGATCTTTCCTCTTCAAGACCTTGGAGCCTACTCACCTTATTCCCATTCCTATCATCAATTTAATAAGTAAAGAAATTATTCATTCCGATTTCTCTATTTCGATTCTCATTCCGGTTTAATAAACACAGCCTTAAAGGAGACAATCCAACATACGGGCTCAAAATAATTGGTGGTGGTGTAGAAGTTTGAATTCACAGATTTACAGCTCGGTCTAAATGTTCATTAAGTATAATTTAAAAATCAGCATTGTATCTATTTTTACTAATATTTGAATAAATATATGTATCCTTTTATCAAAAATGGATTGTAAAGAGCTTTTATGGAGATTGTTAGGGAGAAACTCTTGTGGGGCCAGCACGCGAGGATCCAATGGATCGCACAGCGGCATCAACAAATTTTTCATTTAAAAAATATATAAAATTACATTATTTTAATTTATAAATCCCATCAGACCTGCCAAATTAATGTGCAGGCGCGCGCCTCCTCAACCTTTTCCCTGTAGCGTTCTTGACGTACGCCAATATTTTAATCAGCTTTAACTTTAAGCCTCTGTTTTATAAAAATTATTTCACCAGCAGATTACATGTATCTTGGCAAGTTTACATTGTGAAAGAAAGATATGCCTCAATTCACTGGTATCTTGTTGAAGCAGATGTGTATTCAAAAGGCACAAATTGGCGGTCTAATCTATTGTAAAGCCTTGTATTCATTTACATGATTACTGTCATCAGTATCTCTTGCTTATTCATTCGTTTTTCCTTTCGTTAGTTATTGCGGAAACGCGTTTGAGTTGTTATCAAAATTATGGTGATCACGTGAGCTGCGGAAAAAAAAAAAAAAGGTCACAAAGAAAAGAAATGGGAAGTGTGAAGCTAACATTTCACTTTCCCAATAGCCATGCACGTCAAACTAACCAATTAATTTGCAACTTCAGTTATTTCTTTGGTCGGTGCTAAAGTCAAACTCATTTTACCATAATATTCAAGTCAATATTTCAACATTCTTTTCTCTCTTCAATCTGGTCAAATGTTTTAATTCACTGTCATCAGTATCTCTTGCTTATTCATTCGCTTTTCCTTTCGTTAGTTTACAAAGAAAGCTTAGACACCGCAATTTCCAAAAAAAAAGCTTACAGAGAAAAGAAATGGGATTTGAAAACAACTCTCATAATCCGGCTGAGACACCGCAATTTCCTTATGCAGCAAATGTTGTTGTACGTTCACAAGTGAAGTGTGAAGCTAACAATTCACTTTGTCAATAACCAATTAATTTGCATCTTCAGTTATTTCTTTGGTCGGTACTAAAGTCAAACTCATTTTACCACAATATTAAAGTCAATATTTCAACATTCTTTTCTCTCTTGAATCTGGTCAAATGTTTTAATTCACTCGTATCTTGTTAAAGCAGATGTCATATTCTCACTTACTTTGTTCAAAACTAGCTAGATATAGTATAGCAACTCATTTGAATGATGTGCTAGAAATTAATCAAAGTGAAACTTGAAGGAGATGTTCCAACATGCGGGCTCTAAAAATAATTTGTGGTATGTTGGAAGTTTTAGTTTATAGATTTAAAGCTCAGTCCAAAGATTTATTAATATTAAGTGTAATTTGAATATCAGTAATATATCTGTTTCTATCTATATTTTGTTAAAAGTGGATTATAAAGAGGCCAGATGAGGATTGTTGATGACTGCAGGCCGCAGGCCACGAGAAGAGAGTGACCGCTCAATGCCTCTTTACAAAAACTTTTTCTGTTCACGAAAAACGTTTCTGAAAATGTCTAGCCAAAAGCTAAAGGCATTTCCATTTCATTATTTTTCGTTTTCAGAAACAGAAAACACTTATAAAGCCAAATTACATGGTAACTCAAGATGTCACGTGATTTGCACATGATGCATTTAAGTGAGCTTGATCAAAAATTAAAATTTTTCTTTTTCTAAAGGAAAGGGTGAGTAAAGACAACTTATTTTTTAACCTCTTATTCCAAATTCAAACTCGAATAGTCAACTAAGTAAAAATATTTTCAAATACTTGACCATGTCTTTTTGGGCAAATAGAACAAATTGAGAAATCACACTTGATTGTGAAGGAATTAGTTCTGCCATCTCAACTGAAAACTTGTTTATTTGCATTGCAACTGGTTTTGTTTAATTTTTTATGGGGTTTTTGATGTTTCCATCACTTGATGTTCAATTGCAATTGTATGTTACCTTAACAAGCATTTGGTGATTTTCCAGTAGCTAATTTCTTTACGCCAACATTTTACTCAGTTTCAATTTTAAGCCTTTATTTTAATAAATTAATTCACCAGTAGATACACATGTATTTTTTGGCAAGAATTTACATTGCGAAAGAAAGATAAGCCTAAGTTCACTCGTATCTTGTTAAAGCAGATGCATTATTATTGGACGAAAAAGCACAATTGGTGGTCTAATCTACTGTAAAGTCTTGTATTTATTTGCATAATTACGCTCATCAGTATCTTTTACTCCATTCACTTCTCTTTTTCTTTAATTATCAACAGGTAATATTCTCTCACTTACTTTTTTCAATCAATGCATGTTTTCTCATTGACAGGGCACGTGAAAATGCGCAAAATTTTCATTCTGCACAAAATTTCCATTGTATAAATAAGTCATATATTTGCTAGAGAACCAGAAAAAATTCAAGAGAGCAACAATTGACAGGTAAATCTTGTGAGTGTTTCTCTTGTAGTTACTATTAATAATGAAAATGCTTTTGATGAAGTTGTCATTGTGGATTGGCATAGCTTTGATTCAGTTACATGGATACAAAGCATGCTTGGAAATAGAGAGGATTGCTCTGTTGGAAATCAAGAGCTTCTTCGCATCAGCCAGTGGTGTTGGATATGATGACGAAGTTCTTTCTTCATGATTTGATGATGATGGAATGTCGTCTGATTGTTGTAACGATTGGGAGACAGTTAAGTGCAACGCCACCACCCCACGGGTGACGCAACTCTCACTCAATCAGAAAACAAAAATCAACTACTCTGATTATAACTCTTTTATTCTTATGAAGTTTCTCTTCTGAATATGTCATTGTTTCACCCTTTTGAAGAATTGCAGTAGCCTTGACTTCTATGAGAATAAAGGTACAAGCATATGTATATATTACACATTCATAATTATTTTGTCAGTGACTAATTGATGATAATAATTCATATGCACTTGCAGCTTACGACAGCTTGGGGAGTTTGAAACAGCTGAAGTTCTTAAATCTTGGTGGTAATTTCTTCAACGACAACATATTACCGTTGACCAAAGTACTTGGACAAAATTATATATGAAGACAAGTTCGTTTTTCTTTTTCTTTTTTTGTTTTTGTTTTTCTTTGAATACTGAGAAATAGATTAAATTTAAGACAAATTAATTGTATTTTAAGACAATTTATTATTTAAGAAGACAACTAAAATATTATGAGTTTCTCTTTACATTATAGAGGTTACAGAACCATTGTCCAATGAACAACATCAAGTGAACAAATTCTTCCTCAGAAAATTGTAATGTTAAACAAGAAGGACTTCAGGCTATGATGAGCAAAAAGTGCTGAGGGCATTTTTTTTTCCCCTTTTCCAGATTATTGAAACGCTTTTGCAATCAACATCATATATTATGAGAAATAAGTTCACATCACTCTATTATTATTTGTGCTGACCAAAATAATTAGTCAATTTGATTTTTGTCTGTTTTTTAAGTCTTGTACTGGATTTTGATCGAATTCGCTATGATTAGTTTTCATTCTATAAAGTTTTGATATTTTATTTTCAAGTTCAGGACTATGTAATTTGAAGAATCTTTTTGAGTTGGATCTAAGCTCAAATAACTTTGAGGGTCACCTTCCTCAGTGTCTCAACAACTTGAGTAGACCATAATTTATTATGCTTATTTTTGTAATTTCAGAGTAGACCATAATTTTACGAATAATTTACCAAACAAAAATGACAAAATTTCTGATCAGAGATCTTCAGATCACTCATCAACTATTTATCCAACTTTAACGAGTCATACAAGAACTTGTCTGGTCTGATCCCAGACAAAAAACAATTTGGCAGGTTTGATGAAAAGAGTTATAATCTCGGTCTTTGTGGTCCAACAATTAATAAGAGTTGCACCAGAACAGAGGAAAATCTAGCAATAACATCCAATCGAGGAGAAGACGAAGATGAATCTGCAATTAAGATGAATCCTTTGGATGAACTCGTATTGGCGCTGGCCATGGTTTTCTTTCATTGATGCATGTACTGGTTGTTGTTTATATTGCCGTGTGAAATTTGTATATTTCATCCGTGATCTTGCTAGGGCATAGTTTATCGTTATCCTTCTTTTTTGTGTAATTAAACTTTTATGAATTAATTTTTAGTTCGTTGCTTTCAAGCCGGGTTCTTGAAAAATATACTAATTTTTATGCCTCCTTGTGCAATTCATTTGCTACATGAATCTGACGAATTTCTCGGACATGCGGTCTTAAGTCCAGAGTGAACGCCTGAGTATTTCATGTACAGGTGTCTGTTGGTGATTTTGATTTAGAATTATGGACTTTGAATATTAGCGCATTTGCACTAGGAATATCAGTTATGAAATGACGAATGGAATCCTCTGTTTTTTGTTTCTCTGCTCTCTTTTACTTTCTTTCACAGTTACATTTTTCCTGTAAACAAAAATTTGTTTCTGAGTTTTCATTCACATATTTGTAATTTATCATCCAAAAGTTGCGTGCAATTTTCATATGATGTTAATGAATTGGCTTATTTTTCTTTGGCTTTCCTCTATCTATCTTCGAGCACTGATATTTGAACACTGTCAAGAAGCCACCAAGATAGAAAAACCAGTATTGTTTCTACTACAATACCACTAGAACGCACAAAACGACAGTACCAGGCCATAGTTTACTTATTATTTCACTACAATTCAATGCTTGTATAGATTAATTATTTGATAATTCCATGCAAGTCCAAGCATACAATTCAATAGAAAATAATTATCGTAATTTTAGAAAGACAGTTTTGAAACAGTAATTGAAAGTATTCATTTGAACTTTTTATATTTACAGAGAAAAGTCTATTGGTGCTAGTATCCAATTCATAAAAATAAGTCATCCGTGAAACACGCTTTGAAATTGGTTAGGCAGGCTGCAAAGTAAAACGTGATCACCACTCAACCATCTTTAACATAAAAACGTACACTCCACGCTTGACTTGTAAAAACTGGAAATTTTCCATGCTTTCAAGAATGCTGATCAAATTGGGGACGCAATGGATAATTCTTGATGATTTATTGGTTGACTGACTCTATCACTAATTTTAAATTTAACAAAAATATATAGAAAAATATTTGAAAACCCATATTTTTACATATTTCCTTACAAGTTTGAAATTTGATTTATATAATGAAATATTTCTATTAGCTATTACATTTATCGTAATTTTAGAAAGGCATTTTTGAAACAGTAATTGAAACTCTTAGTTCATGGTTTGATGATGATGAATCTCCTTCATATGATGTTAATGATGAATTAGCTTATTTTTCTTTAGCTTTCCTCTATCTTTCTTCGAGTACTGATACTTGAACACTATCAAGAAACCACCAAGATAGAAAAACGAGTATTGTTTATACTACAATACCACTACTTTACTGTATCTTTCTTTTATGAGCAATTGAACTTTTTATGTATTAATTATAGCCGGTTGCTTTCAAGCGGGGTTTATGCCCTGTTCTGCAATTCATTTGCCATATGAATCTGAAGAATTTATTGTTCACTGAGATCTTAAGACTATGGAGTGAAGGCCTTTGCTTTTCCTCCATTCAAATTCTTTCACCGTGCGGCTGTGGTCACAATTATGATATTTACTAGTCGTGCGTCGAATGTGGCTCTGATTGATGATACGATTGCTTGATTGTGTTTATAAACTTGGCATTGGTTAACGTCAACACACATCCTCCATGTCCCTTGGTTAGTTGACAGAATACGTCAATCGAAGGTCGCCTTGCAGTGTGCGTGTTTGATTATATGATTATAATTATACGTCAATCGATTATATGAAAGTTAGTCAACATTTATTTTCCTTGGAGTATTAATGAAGCATTTTTCCTCATTGGTCCAGGTCCTTCAAGTCTTCGTCAATCATTATAGAGACCAAAACTAATTATCTTTATCTGTGCCAATCGCTATAAAGATTGATTTTGAATTAATATTAAGATCGATTGTCCAGTAACATTAAGATTGATTGAATTAATCTTTAAAAATCAATCAAACTTCCAATTATAATAATTGTGACTTTTTTTTTCATAAATTCGTAAGTTTTGTATAAATCGAGCTTTTATGCGCATGATTGGTGAAGCAATAGAGCGAAAATTTTGATCTTGATAGGAAATATTAATTGAGCATACATTGGGTTTCGATGGACTAATCATTCATAGGTTTTGGTGGTCACCGTGATTGGCCTCTGATAAACTTTTAGTATAAATTAATATTGAACTTTCCCTAATTGCAAGGCCAATTCTCGTGGAATTCTACAACAACCATCTTGATTCTTGAATGGCCGCGAAAATTCCGCAAGCGATGAACCCTCTCTTACGCACCACTCATCCTCTATCACAACGATCAAAACAAAGATGAGGACGAAGACTATTAATCACCGAGAGTGATTTTCCCAAGCTTTGTCAATCACTACTAAGATTTATTACCAATCAATAATATCAGTTGACACAAAGATTGATTGTCTTTATTTTTTTCTTTTTTTGAGAATGTCAGCGCTTCAATATATTGTTTGATATATATAAGTCAATGTAAACCCAATCATACTCTTAAGTTACTTATATAAATTCTCAATATGGGTCTTCGATTTTAATTCGAGCTTTGATTCAAATTAATGCAAGGATACAAAGGGACTCAAGAGTTTTAGATATCGTTTCAATTTATTAACTTATTATTTCGGTGTACACAACAAATTTATGAGTAATTTATTAAAATGTCTAAACATGTATGAAAAATAATTGATTATTGATTTTCACAAATTTCAATATGTCAAACATCCTATTGAGTTATTAATTCCAAAGTACATTATTTAAGAATCAATGCTGGAATAAATTATTTGATAATTTCAAACCCAAACTTATGCTTAAATTCTTTAAATTATCTCAATCAACTTTTTTTTTTCTTAACTTGCCATCTTTATCAACTGTTGGAAAAAATAGAATTGACGACTACTTGTATGTTGGCCTAATTTGAAAGTCAGTCAACATTTATTTTCCATGTAATGTTAATGAAGCATTTCCCTCATTGGTCCAACATTGCAACATGTGGAATTTCAGGCTTACAATTCTTCATTAGTCATTACGGAGACCAAAACTGATTGTCTTAAGTGCCAATCACTATAAAAATTGATTGTCAGTCAATATCAAGATTGATTGTCATTTCAATATACGCCACAATTTTATGAGTAATTTATTAAAATCTTTAAATATGAATGAAAATTAGTTGATTATTGATTATCACAAATTTCAATATATCAAACATCCTATCGAACTATTAATTCCAAAGCATGTTATTTAAGAATCAATAATGAAATAAATTATTTGAATATTTCAAATCCAAACTCACGCTTGCGCTTTAACTCAATGATTGCATGTTATAATAAATAAATTATTTGCGTATTTAAACTGCACCTCTCTGTATGTCATGCATCATATAAAATAACATTTCAATGTGATCCACACTTTTTATGAGTAAATTACCAAATATATATATATAGAAAATTACTTGATTAATTATTGATCATCAAATAATAAAAATCAATTTATCAAAAATCTAGTAAATAATTTTCAAAACCCATTAAATATTTGAGAATATCAAATATCAATGCTTGAATAGATTGTTGGATAATTCAATGCAAACCCAATCATACAATTCAATTTAAAAAAAAAAAAAAACCAATCATAGAGGGAAAAGAGTTGATGGCCACTTGTTTGTTGGCTTAATTTGAAAGTCAGTCAACTTTAATTTTCCACGTAGTTGCAATAATATATGCAAAATTAGCTATGGTCATTTAAATTGGACCCGTACATCGGTCCCATGTTCATACGAAATTTCTGTTTTTGTCATTTCAAGTGATTGTAATAGTAGTGAAGAGTGTAGACTGGAGCAATGGAAACTTTCCTTATCCGAATGCAGGAACACAAAGGGTCACAAGAGCTTCAAATAACATTTATGTGTTTTGTCATTTCAGACTACGCCACACTAACTAAACATACACGAAGATTTACGTTGATTAATTATTGATTTTCTAATAAATTGATTTAAACTTATCAAACAACCAATCAAATTCTTCTCAAAACACATTATTTAATAGATTGACTGATAATGCAATGGAAATCCAAACATGCGGTTAAATTATTTAAATTCTATCAGTCAACTTTTATTTTATTAGTTATGATAATCTCCATCAAACTATTGGAAAAATTTATAGTTTACAATCACTTTATCTATATTTTCCCCGGGGTATTAATGAAGTGCTTTTTCCCGTTGGTCGAATGTTGCAAAACATGGAATGCTTACAAGTCTTCAAAGATGGTGATGTATTGGAAAGTCTTAAAAAAGTCTTTAGCCAATCAAATTGCAAGACCTGCGATAAACTTTTAGTATAAATTGCTCTGCAATGGAAAGTTGCTCATTGCACATTTAATTTTAACCAAATGAAAAGTTGCTCTGCAATGGAAAGTACTTCTTGTATTAAGTTCTCATTAATGTCACTAATTTGGATTATTGTATTGATGAATGAAATGCATGGATACAAAGGATGCTTGGAAACAGAGAGGACTGCTCTGTTGGAAATCAAGAGCTTCTTCATATCAGCCAGTGATATTCGATATGATGACTACATTCTTCCTTCATGGGTTGGTGAGGATGATGGAATGCCGTCTGATTGTTGTGATGATTGGGAGGGAGTTATGTGCAACGCCACCACACGACGCGTGATGCAACTCTCACTCAATTATACAAAGAGATTGTATTATTATGATAGAACTTCGGCTTCGGTTCTGAATATGTCATTGTTTCATCCTTTTGAAGAATTGCAAAGTCTTGACTTATCTTGGAATGAGTTTACAGGCATCTATGAGAGTAGAGGTCCGTATATATGTATACATTTATTTCTCGTCCATAAATATTTTGTCAGTGACTAATTAATAATAACACTTCATATGCATTTGCAGCTTACGATAGCTTTGGGAGTTTGAAGCAGCTGAAGATCTTAAATCTTGGTCTTAATTTCTTCAACGACAGCATATTACCATATTTGAATACACTAACTTCACTTACCACTTTGATTCTTAGTGACAATTCCATTGAAGGTTCCAGAACCAAGCAAGGTATACATATACGTTTCATGCCAGCAGATATACATGTCAGGCAACTTAATTAATTTCTTAATTAAAATGTATATTTATATTGTCTTGATCAAAATTAATGTTTTCTGAGCAGGATTAGCAAATTTGAGATACTTGCGAGTGTTGGATCTAAGCTTGAACTTCAATATAACTAGTGGCTCTTTAACAAGGCTAGGTAGGCTACTGAGATAATTACCAAGTCAGCACACGGCAACAAGTCACTACCCAAATTCCTTGTGATATTATTATGCCCTTAATTTTTACACATGTATAATGTCAAATTAAAACCAATTTTTGACTGGAAAACTTGACAAACTTGACTACAATTGGTACACGGCAAAAAATTACTTCTAATTTCTTAGTAAAATTTAAAAAAAAATCATTTTTGAGTATATGATCAATTTAATTAGATCTGAGTCATAAGCTTTATTACTACAATTATTTAATCTAATTTCTTAATTCTTTATTTTTTTTCCCAAAGACGATTACTAAGATTTTTCTTCTTTCTTGGTGCAAGATTAGCTAAATTAAAAAACTTGGAAGCGTTGGATTTGAGTTCTAATTATTATATACACGGTTCTTTAGACGATAATTTTTTTAATTAAACAATGTACACAATTAATTTTCATTCAATATTTACCATATTATTTTAATTAAACAATTTAGACGAGAGTGACATAACTGTTATTGACAAAATTTACCTTTTTTTAACAGGATTAGCAAATTTGACAAACCTGCAAGTGTTGGATTTAAGCGATAATCAAAATCTGACAACGCTAGGTAGGCCACTGAATCTGAGATAAGAAGCAAATTAAATGTAGAATTAATGTTCATCAAACGCGCGGATCACATACAATGCCTTTAAATGTAATATTTTCATTTTTTATCGGCGCATGTAGGATTCGCAGATTTGCCAAACTTGAAAACATTGGATCTTGGTTCTTGTGGGATAACTACAATTCAAGGTATATAACAATTCACTTCCTCCAATGACAAAAATTGTTTTAGATGTTAATCAAGATGATAATATATTTGCATTTTTTTTAATTGCTTTTTTCACATTTTCAAGTTTACTCAAAGTGCAAACTAATTTACAAATTATGATTCAAACACTCCAAATCTTGGTAATGCTAAAAGTGACGGTATATATTAAAATATCAATAGAAACAAAAAAATAACAATGTGCACAGTTAATTTTCATTCAATATTTACCATATTATTTTAATTAAACAATTTAGACGAGAGTGACATAACTGTTATTGACAAAATTGACATTTTTTTAACAGGATTAGCAAATTTGACAAACCTGCAAGTGTTGGATTTAAGCTATAATCGAAATCTGACAACGCTAGGTAAGCCACTAAATCTGAGATAAGAAGCAAATTAAATGTAGAATTAATGTTCATCAAACGCGTGGATCACATACAATGCCTTTAAATGTAATATTTTCATTTTTTATCGGCGCATGTAGGATTCGCAGATTTGCCAAACTTGAAAACATTGGATCTTGGTTCTTGTGGGATAACTACAATTCAAGGTATATAACAATTCACTTCCTCCAATGACAAAAATTGTTTTAGATGTTAATCAAGATGATAATATATTTGCATTTTTTTTAATTGCTTTTTTCACATTTTCAAGTTTACTCAAAGTGCAAACTAATTTACAAATTATGATTAAAACACTCCAAATCCTGGTAATGCTAAAAGTGACCGTATATATTACAATATCAATAGAAACAAAAAAATAACAATGTGCACAGTTAATTTTCATTCAATATTTACCATATTATTTTAATTAAACAATTTAGACGAGAGTGACATAATTGTTATTGACAAAATTTACGTTTTTTTAACAGGATTAGCAAATTTGACAAACCTACAAGTGTTGGATTTAAGGTATAATCAAAATTTGACAACGCTAGGTAGGCCACTGAATCTGAGATAAGAAGCAAATTAAATGTAGAATTAATGTTCATCAAACGCGTGGATCACATACAATGCCTTTAAATGTAATATTTTCATTTTTTATCGGCGCATGTAGGATTCGCAGATTTGCCAAACTTGAAAACATTGGATCTTGGTTATTGTGGGATAACTACAATTCAAGGTATATAACAATTCACTTCCTCCAATGATAAAAATTGTTTTAGATGTTAATCAAGATGATAATATATTTGCATTTTTTAATTGCTTTTTTCACATTTTCAAGTTTACTCAAATTGCAAACTAATTTACAAATTATGATTCAAACACTCCAAATCTTGGTAATGCTAAAAGTGACGGTATATATTAAAATATCAATAGAAACAAAAAAATAACAATGTGCACAGTTAATTTTCATTCAATATTTACCATATTATTTTAATTAAACAATTTAGACGAGAGTGTCATATCTGTTATTGACAAAATTTATCTTTTTTTAACAGGATTAGCAAATTTGACAAACCTGCAAGTGTTGGATTTAAGCGGTAATCAAAATCTGACAACGCTAGGTAGGCCACTGAATCTGAGATAAGAAGTAAATTAAATGTAGAATTAATGTTCATCAAACGCGCGGATCATATACAATGTCTTTAAATGTAATATTTTCATTTTTTATCAGCGCATGTAGGATTCGCTGATTTGCCAAACTTGAAAACATTGGATCTTGGTTCTTGTGGGATAACTACAATTCACTTCCTCCAATGACAAAAATTGTTTTAGATGTTAATCAAGATGATAATATATTTGCATTTTTTTAATTGCTTTTTTCACATTTTCAAGTTTACCCAAAGTGCAAACTAATTTACAAATTATGACTCAAACACTCCAAATCTTGGTAATGCTAAAAGTGACGGTATATATTAAAATATCAATAGAAACAAGAAAATAACAATGTGCACAGTTAATTTTCATTCAATATTTACCATATTATTTTAATTAAACAATTTAGACGAGAGTGGCATATATGTTATTGACAAAATTTATGTTTTTTTTAACAGGATTAGCAAATTGGACAAACCTGCAAGTGTTGTATTTAAGCGATAATCAAAATCTGACAACGCTAGGTAGGCCACTGAATTTGAGATAAGAAGCAAATTAAATGTAGAATTAATGTTCATCAAACGCTCGGATCACATACAATGTCTTTAAATGTAATATTTTCATTTTTTATCGGCGCATGTAGGATTCGCAGATTTTCCAAACTTGAAAACATTGGATCTTGGTTCTTGTGGGATAACTACAATTCAAGGTATATAACAATTCACTTCCTCCAATGACAAAAATTGGTTTAGATGTTAATCAAGATGATAATATATTTCCATTTTTTAATTGCTTTAAACTAGATCAAATTTAAATTAGAAGCACTGCTTTCTATACAAAGTTTAGTACTTGATATACTCTATCCCCAATTTCCGACATAACCCGCTCATTTCTTTCACTCAGTCTTAATTCTAAATCATTTTTATAAAAAAATCAACAATGAAATTTATCTTTATTTCAATATTTACAGTTCTGAATGAAATTTTTTTTTCTTATGTTCATTAATTCTTGATGCAAGATTAGCTAAATTCAAAAGCTTGGAAGCATTGAATTTGAGTAATAGTAACATAAAAAATTCTCTAGAAACCCATATTAAACAATTTACACTGTGTTTTTATGTTGAAACATGATAAATAATAGCCCAATATTGTTTTCTAATTGTTGTTTTTACAAAATAAAAATGAAAATGCTATTTTTAAATTTATTTTTAAAATTTAAAAATGTGTTCAGTATCATTTTCAAAAATAATCTGAAAAATGAGAAAAACATAAATATGTTTGGTGATAATATCTCAAAGAATTATTATTGGAATAATTTCCATAAACTTAAGATTAAGCAATGTATATTGATTATTTTTATTTTAAGAATAAATTAGGTGATCTTTCTATTTTTTTGTTCAAAGAAAAATGATAAACCCTACATATTTGATTTAGTTAATATATAAAAACATAAATATTATAATGTATATAAAAAGAAAAGATTTTTGTGAAGGAAATTGATTCTTTGGGTACAACAACAACAATAAGAATAATAATCTCTAGGTGACATATGTTTTAACAAATTTTAAGAAGATGACATTTTTTAAAAATATTCGAGCGAGTGACATTCTATTAACTTTTGTCATTAATTTTAATGAGAATAGTAAATTAAATGACATTTCTACCCCACAAAATGATGTTTCTGCCCATACTCACTCATTTTTAATTTTTTAAATAGTAAATATAAAAAAATTAAACATAAGTCTAATTAACAGGTTTTTTTTGTTAAATCAAATAAATTTTAAAAAAAATCTTGTTGATCAAACTGATTTGTGAATATAAAGAAGCAAAAATCTTATGAATTATAAAGTACTGTATAAATTCAATATTTTCATCTCTTTGGCTTTATGAAAAAAAAAATTATTTTTTCAATTCTACCCTCGACTGGTTAAAATTAACAACAAAAGTTAATGGAATGTCACCCACTCGAGTGTTTTCAAAACATGTGTCATCTTTTTGAAATTTATTAAAACATCTGTCACCCAGGGATAATTAGACCTAATGATAATAATAATAATAATGTTGATATTATTATTATTTCAGGAGGAGGTGCAGAGAATTCTTCATTTTGGAAATTAATATTGTATTGGGAAATAAGGAAAATAAGAAAAAATTGTTTCTCATTTCTTTTGTTAAAATGTGTAGAATGAATTTTATATTTTTAAAAATATTTTCAGAAACAATCTACCGAACACGTATCTAATATTTTCTAAAATCAAAAAATAAAAAACAGCATATAAAAACAATGCCAACGCACCCAATATTTGCATCACTGATACACAATTCCTACTTCCCAGTGACTTGTTGGTCAAAGTAAATATGAAGACCAATTTTTTTTTTTTTTCCCCGCTTGGGCAAATGGTTTTTTTTGTTTTTAATGCTATGAGAAGAATAAATAAAGTTTAAGAAAGCAACTAATATATTATGAGTTTCTCTTTACATTATCCAACAAATTTAGAGATTAGAAAACCAATATCCAACGAAAAAGACGCAGTCAACAAACTCTTCCGCAGAAAATCATTATTTTAAACAACGAGAATTGCTGAAACGCTTTTTGAATGGATTATGATGAGCAAGAATTGCTGACTGCTTTTATGTTATTATTATTATATTATTATTATTGTTAGATTAATTGAAACGCTTTTGCAATCAACATCATATTATATGAGAAATAAATTCATATCATTCTATTATTATTTATGTTGACCAAAATACTTAGACAATTTGATTTCATGTCCGTTTTATAAGTCTTATATTGGGTTATGATTGAATGCGCTATAATTAGTTTTCGTTTTATGAAATCTGAGCTTTTTATTTTCACTTTCAGGAATATGTAATTTGAAGAATCTTCTTGAGTTGGATTTAAGCTCAAATAATTTTGAGGGCCATCTTCCTCAGTGTCTCAACAACTTGACCCATCTCAAAGTTCTTGATATTTCTTACAATCAGTTAAGTGGAAACTTTCCTTCTGCCTTGACCAACCTCACATCACTTGAATATTTGGATCTCTCTTTCATCGATTTCCAAGGAACATTCTTAATAAATTCATTGGCTAATCATTCAAAGCTTGAGGTCTTGCGACTCTCGTCAGGAAACGATATGTTGCAAGTGAAAACCGAAAACTGGCTCCCCACATATCCTCTCAAGGTTCTCCAATTATCTCACTGCCACTTAAATGTCAATAATAGTTTTCTTTTACACCAACACCACTTAAAATTCCTTGATCTCTCTCACAATCAGTTGGTTGGCAATTTCCCAACTTGGTTGTTGCAAAACAACACAGGATTAGAAGTTTTGATTTTGTGGAATAACTCATTCTCAGGAATTCTTCCCCGACTTCCCAATGCCAAATACGATAAGCTTCGTTATCTAGATATTTCTACTAACAATTTCTCTGGTAAGCTACCAGAGAATTTGGGTATTGTCTTTCAGAAATTGATATATTTGGATATGTCAAAAAATAGTTTTGAAGGTAATATTCCTCATTCAATCAGTGAGATGAAAGAGCTAATTACTTTGGATTTGTCTGGAAATAATTTTTCAGGAGAATTAACTCGATCTATATTCTCTAGTTGGCTCTCCTTAGATAGGTTGGACCTATCAAATAACAATTTCTATGGCCAACTTTTTCCCAATTATATGAACTTGACTTATTTGCGTTCCTTACGTTTGGACAACAATCATTTCAGTGGGAAGATGACAGATGGTTTGTTGAGCTCCACTTTGCTGGAAGTATTAAATGTATCCAACAACAAGTTATCCGGCAATATTCCCCACTGGATTGGCAACTTCTCACACCTTTGGCTTCTTTTAATGTCAGAAAATTATTTGCAAGGTAGTATTCCGGTCCAGCTCGGCAATCTTGAAAGTCTTGTGTTTATAGACATCTCCGAAAATAGTTTGTCTGGGTCCATGGTATCTCTCTCCAATCTTTCATCAGTGGAGTACATGTATCTGCATAACAATGTAATTAATGGGTTAATTCCAATTGCATTGCTTAGAAGCTCTACATTATTGACTCTCGATTTGAGGGACAATAAAGTTTTTGGTAGGATTCCTCATCAGATCAATGAGCTTTCGAATTTGCATGTTCTTCTTTTGAGAGGGAATTATCTACAAGGACGTATTCCTAATCAATTGTGCCAATTAAGAAAATTAGGTATCATGGATCTTTCACATAACAGACTTAATGGGCCGATACCTTCATGCTTGGGTAATGTGTCATTCTGGAGAGAAGCGATTGATGATTATTCATATGGATCCGGATTTGGTGTGTCAGATCCTCCTTTAAGTTTTACTTACTACAATTCCACTCTTGATCGGCAGCCGCAAGGTGAACCACATGGTGGAATAGATCAAAAAGTAGGTGTAGAATTTGTGACAAAGTATAGATATGAATTTTTCATCGGTCTCAATCTCGTCGACATGGCTGGATTGGATTTGTCGAGCAATGAGTTCAGTGGAGAAATTCCATGGGAAATTGGGCATCTTCAACATATTCGTGCACTTAATCTGTCCAATAATTTACTATCAGGTGCTATACCAGAGAGCTTCTCCAATCTGAAAATGATAGAGAGCCTGGACCTTTCCCGCAACAAATTAAGTGGCCGAATTCCTCCTCAACTAACTGACCTCAACTTTTTATCAAACTTCAACGTGTCATACAACAATTTGTCCGGCCCAATCCCAGACAAAGAGCAGTTTGGCACGTTTGATGACAGCAGTTATATAGGTAATTCGGCTCTTTGTGGCTCAATGATAAAGAGGAAATGCAGCAGTGCGTTGGCACCACCAGCGACACCTACAGGAGGAGGAGGAGATGAAGGCGATTCTGTGATTGATATGGTCGCATTAAGATGGAGTTTTGGAGCATCCTATGTGTCAGTGATTTTGGGCTTATTTGCAGCACTTTGGATAAACTCGTACTGGCGCAGACTGTGGTTCTATTTCATTGATAGATGTATTGACACATGCTACTATTGGCTTTTCAAATATGTTTTCCATCGGTGACTGTGCTTACTAGCACATACGGTTCTGCCGTGTATAACTTATCGTGCTGTGTTATGTCTCCGTTGGCTTTTCTCCAAACAGCAATGTATCCATGTATGTGTTTGTTCAAATTCTCAATTTGGTGGTCCAAAACTAAACTCATGTTTCCAATTTCCTTTAATTGGTTGCATTAGGATTAGACTTACGGCTTCTTCTTCAGTTTCTGTTGGTTGCAAATTTAAATTGAATAAGGAATTTTGCCAGCTACTGTATTAGTTGTAATATCATCAGTGGGTCAATTCAACTCCGTTCCGAATGTATTGTTCACACGCACCAACATAATACCAAATAATTTGAGGCATAATTAACTACAAATCTCAGTCTAAAACATTAAAAACCACCCATAGAAAACATCACAGATCTCTTGATAAGGAAAATCGCCCAATTAATTTATCATCATTTATTGATCAAAACAAAATCTCTTAACAAAACAAGAAACCGATTTGTACAAATATTATATTAGAACATCCAGAGAGGATATCTAAAATGATACAATCAAGTATTGATTAAAACTTGCTCCAAATTTTAACTATTTCTACAACGGTAACATTCACTAACAAATTTTTCGAATAAAATTGGGAGAAATAGAACGGCACCTTTGCATTTTATTGCTTTGCTCTCTCTTTTAACGAACAGAAGCACAGATGGATTGATGATTGTACATCTCAGTTACCCCATTTGTGATCTGCTGTCGGTTTCTTCTCCGTTTTCTGACAACTATAAATCCTTCACCATCCCCACTTTTTTGGTTTGCATCTTTGGGTTTTTGCTGTTCTTGATCATTGGACTGAGATGCCAAGTTTATTTTGCCCTTTTCATTTCCATAAAGGATCTTTATGATAGCACTATCATTTGCAATTGCATCTGAAGAATTTTCTGAATACCCAATCTTCTTTTCGTAGCCTGAAGAATGACTTGGAGCATCCATATTATGCTGGACTGACTTTACAATGAAGCTAAGTAGTATCTGTCTTGCCAGCTCTGACTTCTCCGCCTCTGTACTGCTCTTTCTTGAGGTATTATCCTCCCCTTGAATACTGGACATTTTGAATCAAGTTTCTCATCGTCTGCCTCACTTGTGTCGTTTGAAGAGTTCGACTCATTTGAAACATTTGAATCTGCATATCCAGGATTTATTTGCCAACCTCTCATTGGCACAAACTCGGGTGCATGCGGGTTCATGATTCTTGAAGGCCCCAACAGGTTTCTTTCCATAATGGAAGAGTGGTATTTTGGAAATCCATGTTTCATAATGTAAGAATAATTATTTCTATAATAGAGAGGCGACCTTGGCCCACAAGGAACTCTAGCAGCAGCCGAAGGTACAGCAGGTTCTGCAAGCATACCTTGACTAGTTCTCGCATCATAAATACTCGTGGCTGCTACAGAGTTTAGCAGATGAGTCATGGAGACAGCTCCTGGGTTGAATGGTTCAGCTGTGGCAGAAAGCTTACTCCCATTTGTTGCCATGGGCTTTTCCTCATTAGAAGAAGAAGGAACTTCCTCGGTATCTGCAGCAGTAGTTTCAGATTGAGTTACACTTCCATGAGTTTCTTGAGACTGACCATCAACTGGCGCATCTTCAACGGGAGAGAAATGGTTATTCAACTCCGCCTTTGATGTCTCAGGAGCATTACTGCACATCTGTGTTTCAGTTTTTTCTTCAATTTCTTCATCAGGTTTCTCTGGAATGGCTTTAGAACCGTACCTGGTGGTGCCACAGCTACTTCTTTGTAAGACAGCGACTTGGAAGCCATGGCAGTAAGGTTTGGTGGACTTGCATAAACTTTGGAGACAGAAGCTTTTGCCTGCAATTTAATTGAATCCTTCATGCCTGTTAACTCAGTGGTGGTGGTCCTTGAAGCTTTTTCCCTTGCTGGAGATACAATTTCCAGTCTATTGCCTTTTTCTCTAAGATTCGAATATTCACAACCATTGACATTTAGCTTTGTAAGAACAGGTCGCCTCCGGCTGAGCTTCCGAACAGCAGCATTTCCTGACCTACCTTTTGGATTGGCTTCTTGCCACCCCTCATCTGAATTTGTTTCTTCCACAAACTCACCTGAAATTGCCGGTCCATATCTAGTAATATCATCATTCTCTTCTGGCTCTTCAGGTTGAACACTGTCTTCTATTACTTCCTCGGTCTTGCTTTCCACTATAGTCATACTCTTTTTCAATCCATCATGGGGCAGTGCATCTTCCACCATCATATCATGATGTGCTCCATGAATCTTTTCCCTAATCTGCATTACCTGAAAAAATAAAAAAATAAAAATAAACAAAACCTTTTTAACTTGTATGCATATAAAATGTCAAAAATTGAGCAAATAGAAATAGTTCATTTTAAGTTACAATCATCTTGTAATTTTACAGTAGCAAAATTTATTACAACAAATCCGGACATAACATGAGGCAGAATTCAGTGGAACATAAATGGGAATTTGATATGTACATGCCTGAAATGTTGAAAAAAACACTCAGTGAGAAATTATGCTAATATATACTATGTTAAACTAATGAAATTCTTCGGCCTTTTGAATCATGGAATTCTCAAAAAAAATAATCATAGCGAAATACTTTACTAGTGTCTTAAATTGTCAACCAGGTAATACTTCAAATTAGCACATAATAATCCTGTCTATCTAATATGTAGTATTATTTGGTTCTCTAAGGCCTACAAAATGGGGAGAAAAAAAAAAGGGAAAAACTCCAACTGCCAAATCGAAAAATGTTTTTCTAGAATCAATAAAAACAACCATTAAATAACAGTAGAATGGAAGAACTCCATCTACTAGCCAAAATGATAGATCTGTCATATCCATCCATTGCACTTCAAATTAATGGTTTCTTCCCACTCTGTTCAAGATTACGGGGGAAAACAAAAACTATCACTCGTTCTGCACATCATCTCTGAATTTCCAAAGAACTAGCAGCTTGACCAAGCAACCCTCCATCATTGCCTACTAAATATCAGCTGGCCCAATCTATGGCCATCAATAGATCAGAAACTTCTAAAGTTTCAATCATGTCTGCGATCTGTATAAGCATGTTAGATTTCTTTTTGTTGGGCGGGGGATTTTATGCTAGAAATGGATGTTATAATTGGTGCTTCAGAGTTCACTCAGAAAAGTAGAACTATTATCCTGCAATAGTTAGTTGCATTTTGCATGGACAACAAGTTTACTCGTGTAATCAGCAAATCCAAAACTATATGCAGCCAGCAGACTGTAACCTAAAATACCAAATCCTAACTACAATTAGTTTAAGAATCCATTCAGATGACATCACAAGAAAAAAGGAACAGAGAACAGCAGCAGGCTTAATGCTTCATTTGACATAGCTTTTCAAATAGATCTTATCTGAGTAGAGCTTTTGTTAGTAAAGATTTTATAAGTAAAGTTTTTACCCAAAAAATTAATGTTGTTTGGTTGTCAATAAGAGCTTTTATTAAAAATTATAAAATTACTTTAATAAGCAAATTTTTTAAAGTTATGTTTTGAAAAGAATAAAATAAGATTGTCAAATAAGTAGAAAATATTTTAGATATTTTAACATTTAAAAAAAACTTTAACTCTCAAAAGCACAAAATTTGAGCATTTGGTAGTAGAGGCAAAATAACTTATTTAATTTTCAAGAGCTCTACTAAAAAAATAATAAAACAACAAAAAAAAATTTGATAACAGCTTATGGGATTAAATAAAAATTTATGACTATTAGATAAGTCATACTAAACAGGCACTAAGTATATACTACCTTTGCACGTCGTTGTTTCCTATGTGCTTCTCTTCTTTTAGAAATAAGTAATGTGGGAATACCCTGTTAATACCTAAGGTGACCTTTACTCGCAATGGACGCATCTGGCTTTGGAGTTCCATTCCGTGCCGCTTCTTGCTGCTCTAGAGCTTTTGATTCAAAATACTCCAGCCATGCAGCAGCATCCTGTAAAACGAAAAAAAATACAACAAAATAACAAAAATCTCTTCCCATCAATAATATGGAACTTGAGAAATTCTCTTATGACAGTTAAGATTAGAGGTGGCAAAATGGATTACGACACGATTACACAACATAGTATGACATATGACCCATATTCGTGTTGACAAATATTGACACGATTAATAAATGAGTTGACACAACACAATAAATAACCATGTCGTATCTGTTTTGGACCATCTCAATATGATTATACGTTTATAACACAAATATCAATTTTAATGTGTTAATATTATTGGGAAAAAAAAACTAAAATATATACTAAACACTAAATTAATGACTCATGTCATACTCACATTATGTTATAAACTTATTCATGTCATACTTATGTCATTTTAACTTATTTATAACTTATTTTTTTGACACATTTGTTATTTTTAAATTAATTTTTAATTTGTTTGTATTTAATATTAAACAAGTCAACACGATTAATAAACGGGTCATATCCGTATTTTGATATTTCGATACGATTAATGAATGGGTCATATCCATATTTGACACCAAAAATATGCCTCCAATACAATTTGTTTTATATCATAATATCACCTGTAAAAGATTGACAAGAGAGAAGCCAACTAGCCAAATTGCACAACAGAACCAATTAAAATATGACTACATGTAGTCACCTGAGTACGCAGATCTTCTAGTCCAAGCTTTGCTTGGAGAATCTTAAGTGTAGTTTGCTCATGTTGCACACTTAGTGAATATGCCTCCATCAAAGAAAGAGCTATGGCTATGGCATGATAACTTGCAGCTGTCTGTCACGTGAAGAAATCAAACAAAATTCTGAGTTTACAGAAAGATTTATAATTCTAAAGAGTGTGTATACATGCGTAAATAGAGAGAGAAAAACCTGTATATGGTCACCTCCTAATAGTCTTTGGTTGCATTTAAGGGCTTCATGCAAATATCTAAGAGAAAGATGAACATTTCCCATGCCCTCTTCCATCATAGCCACATTTATGTATGTTGCAGCCGTGTTTGGATGTGAAAGTCCACAAGTAAAATGCAAAAGGAATAAGGCACGATTTACATATCTGCCAACGGTACGGTATGATCAGGAGCTAGAGCCAATAAAAGACAAATAAAAGCTAAAGTAGGTAGATAAAAACTGCATTAGTTCGAAGCAGATTCAATACAAAGGTCACATTTTTTGAAACTTCCAATTTAATTTATGAACAAATAAACCTTAATCAGTTAAAGAATGAAAATCACAAAGTTGCTCTGGTAAATCAAGCAGTGCTACATACTTAAGATCCAATTCAATGTGTTGAAGGCGATAATAGAAAACTGAAAGATCCCCATAGCTTTTCATTGTATCTGGATGGTCAAGACCAAGTTCCCTCTCATTAATATCCAATGCCTTCTGCTGATATATAGTTGCCTAAAATGAAGAAGAAGATATCTTGAGTACATACGAACGCTACTCTAACACTCAGACGCAGATACCATAAGACCAAATGCCAGAACATAAGAACCATGAACGTGTTTGATTTAGTTAAAATATATAATCTGATATCAAAATTATGCTAATGCCTGTACATGTAATTCCTAAGTCCAGAAAATTATAATTCCTAATGCATATCTTTATACAAGACCATAAAAACTAGCCATAACACAGTTTCAAATCAAATGTCCCACTGAATGAGAACCTCCGTACAGAAGGACGTTATAATTATACTCGACTTAGAATCACCAAGTTAACACTGAAATACAACTGAAGATTGTCGTACCTGATTAAAGTCTCCAGTATGGTAGAGAACTACAGCTAGAAGACTGTAAGCACTTGCAGTAGTCCGATGGTAGGGACCACAAACAGCTATCATCCTTGCCAGTGCCTTACAATGCAAGTAATACATCATATGAGATCAAGAGATGCCTTATTATGAAAAGAATAATGTAATTCTTACGTATAGATCGAGTGGGTTATTACCTTTGTCCCATAATTTACAGCATCTTCTAGTTTTCCTTTATCAAGGGCAATTTTGGATGACTCTAATAAACTCCGTCCATCAGCTGAAGTGCAACCTACATGCTGTAGAATGCCATAAAAATAGCACAATTACATTCAATTTACAAATGAGTGACTCATTGAGAATGTAAAATCTAAATCAAAACACAATTAAGAGAGAAAATAGTCTCACCTTGCACACAGGAACCATGCTGACAATATCATCTCTCGTGAATGGGTTTGGGCATTCCATATCATAATCTCTTGGAACCAACTCCAACCCAACCTGGGTAAAGTTTACAAGCAAAATTCAAGCTTTGAAAATAATCGGCTGCCAAAGGAACCGAAAAGACAGTACCTTACCTTATGGCAAAGCCCACGTAGAATTGAAATCTTTCTCAAATGCTGAAACTCGTCTTTCAGGGACCAACCAAATATTCTGCCAAGAAATGTTCGTAGCCACTGCAATCTAAGGATATGATCTTCATTCAAGCTTTGGTCATCTTCCATCTCACAACAGCCAAATAAGAAATTTAGGGAAGAAGCTATAGCTGCAGATAGGTCTGATAAATAGTCAACAGATGCGATGACTCCTTTAAGTACATGCTTGAACGCTCGAGTAACCATCTCATGAATACAAAGTGATTGTATGTGAGGAAGCTTCTCTGCAAGTTCAACCTGAATTTGTAAATGGGATTAGAACCAACAGAAGAAGAATACCAGGCTTTCAAGTATTAGCATGTCAATTTCTCAAAATATTGTATGTCATACAACATACAGTAATATCTAAAGACGACAATAATTCAATATCTTGGAAAAGGCCAACCATGTCAAAAATTCTATCATGTAGTACAATTTTCAAAAAGGAACATTGATAATTCAATCCAGGAAGACTTGGGGAGATTGTTTACATGTCGAGAAGCCGCCGCACGTGTGCCGCGGCCTGAGATTCCTCGGTGTAGTCCTCTGTCAAGGACAGTGCCAAAAATGTAAATAACAAGGAATTGCCGGGCAATGGTTTTTTCTTTTATTATTTTAGTTCTTTCTATTAAATATTAACTTAATTATAAGTAGAAAATAATTATAAGCACTAAACTATTCGTCAAACTTATTTTTAAAAATATTTTTTATAATTAAAATACTTCTAGATTAAATTATAATTATAAGCACTAAAAAATGATAAAAAATAAAATTTTCGCTCTTGAAATAAGCTTTTACATATAGTTTTATTAAATTCTAATTATATTAATTATTCATGATAAAGTTATTAATTCTATCCTTCTTGCTTCTGTTTACATTTCCACTAACTAATTTTTTTTAATAGATTAAAATTTACGGCTGGTTGAAAATTAGGATCATAAAGCGACAAATCGTTTTCATGTTGAATTGACTGTTCAATTAAATATGCTTGACTAGAAAAAAAAAAAATTGAATATCAACTAGAAAAAGTTTGGTAAGGCTAGTAAAACAAACTTCAGAAACATGGCTAGCTTATTGAAGTTATAGGGACAACTCTTTCTTATAACAATTCTAATCTACTAATTCTAAAACTTGTTTTATTTTTTTCTGTGTACTCTTGTTTTTATTTTTTTCTTTTTCTCTTATATGGTGTATTCTCAAATAAAAGTTGAACTCTTTTGACAATGTGGTAAAAAACATCAGTTGTTACTTCAGGAAGTCGAATAATTGTAATAGAAAATGATTCCATTTATATAATTAATTTTTACTGATTATATAATGAAGTGATGCACCCAATCTAAGGCTGGCAGTTGTATAAAAATATATAGTGGAACAAAAAACAAAATGCTCTCAAGTTGCACTTATTTATGCCTTAAAAATATTTCCACAAGTGTATAGATTCATTGTAATCTCCGACCCTTTCAAAATATTTCTTTATTGTCTAAAACAGTCAAAACCAAAAAAAAAAAAAAATCATCATTCTTGTTTTTTTTTTCCTATTTTTACCTTTTAAGGGATGTATTATATTGACCAGAAATATGAACAAATTTTCTGATTTAAGCAAATCTTCAATATCTATATCATAAATTTAATTGATAAAGAGAGATTCTGGAGAAATAGAATAAAATAATAAAGATGGAGCAGTAAAAAGCAAGTATTGTTTTTTGTGTAATAAATGGAAAATAATAATCTTTCTTTTTTCTTTGGTTTGCACAAGTGAGATGAGGGGGGATGAGTAAGAGCATCTATGAAGCAGGCAAGGGACGAGATGCTTGCATTTTTAAGTACCCCCTCACGATTGGCAAAATTTTGTCATTTAATGATTAAACTAATAAATAATAATGGTCCTAGATATGAGCTGCATATATTGTAACATTTGAAATTTCTGAAGTTTAGGCTAGTTACTTAAATGCACGTTATTATTGTACTTTTGAGACAGCTTCAACTTTTACTTGAAATGACAAGGACTGTTGGTTCCAAAATGTACAGCTCTAAAAAGCATGGTAACGTTCCAAGTGTGCAGGACTAAGTGGACTGCATCAAATTGGTTTTTTTTTTTTATGTTAAAAAATAAAATACTGTCATTTATTTATTTAGTCAATAATTTTTTTTACTTTAACCTGTCTTTTTCAACAATATTAAAAAAACAATTTCGAAATAAAAAATCTTAAAAACATACAATAAAATGAATATAGTTTACTGAAACAACTAAAAAGATCTAAATGTTAATAATTAAAAATGACAAATAAAATGAGACCCACATCCACATGCACGAGATTTTTTTAATTCAGAAAATTGAACATGAGAGAGCTTCACCTACCTTCAACCATTCTGAGCAAACATGGCTTCAGAGTAACAACCTCTACTCTTATCATTCAGTTTCTGCCCCCTGACCTGATAAAAAAAAAATTTAATAATGCATTAATATCATAAAGAAATAAACAGATAAAAATAAGGTGGGAAAAAAAAGTATCTACTATTTAATATCATTATTCATAATCATATATAATAAAAAAAAAGAGGAGAGATAATAAAATATATATATACCTCGTGAGAGAGAATAATTTGTGAGGTGGCAAGTTTCTACATTGGAAGCCAACAATTTTTTCACATCAAGTATCTTATCAGTGGAGATGCCCTTTGAGCAAATTTCAATCAAACAAAAAAAAGGATAATTAATTAATAATTCATTTATATTTATAATGTTTTAAAAAACAATATGCTAATCATAGCTGGTGAGGGCAAAACAAGAAAGTATTAATAATAAGTATAAATGTGTAGCTTGAGAACAACTTGTGATTCATATGGGGTGATGATTGTGATATCAAGAACACTGGGTACTACTGCACAACAAAAGAATCAATGAAGATAAGGAAGCTAGAAAGCGGAAGCACTTTACAGAAAGCACTTTCCAATGAAAGAAGTGAATAAAAAGGATTAACAATTCAAACCTTTCTCCTCTTTCTTCTTCATTCCGATTTCTCCATTTCGATTCTCATTCCGGTTTACTAAACACAGCCTTAAAGGAGACAATACAACATGCAGGCTACAACTAATTGGTGGTGTTGTGCAATGGCGGATCTAGAAAAATAATTTACCGGAGACTAAATTAAATAACAGCAAAATATAAAAATTAAAACTTAAATATATAAAAAAATTTATAATACATTTACAATTGTTCTCTACGCAATTTCATATTCTAAAAACGTTGTGCAATAGACTCATTATCAACACTATTAAATACATCTTTTTCTATATAAACAATCAAATTGTCATTCATCCATTCATCTCCCATTCGATTCCGAAGTTCATTCTTCACAAATTTCATTGCTAAAAATGTTCTCTCTACTGTGGCTGTAGAAACTCGAAGAACGGAGCTATTTGATAATTTGACCGGGATTATTTAAAAATTTATTAATTTTTCTTTTAAACAAAAAGGGGTATATTTTTTTTGTGGGGGCTTGAACCCCCGCTGGTCCTACACTGCATCCGCCCCTGGTGTTGTGGAAGTTTGAATTCATAAATTTACAGCTCGGTCTAAATGTTCATTAAGTAAAATTTAAAAATCAGCATTATATCTGTTTTTACTAATATTTGAATAAATATATGTTTCCTTACTCATATTTTATCAAAAATGGATTATGAAAAGCTTTGATGGAGAAAGTTAGGGAGAAACTTTTGAGGGGCAGGCACGCGAGGATCCAAAGGATCGCACAGTCGCATCAACAAATTTTTCATTTAAAAAATATATAAAATTACATTATTTTAATTTATAAATCCCATCGGACCTACCAAATTAGTGTGCAGGCGCGCACCACCTCAGTCATTTCCCGGATTGTTGGGGACTGCAGACTGCAGCTCACGGTTGAATTTTCCCCGTAGCGTTCTTGACGTACGCCAATATTTTTAGTCAGCTTTAACTTTAAGCCTCTGTTTTATAAAAGTTATTTCACCAGCAGATGACATGTATTTTGGCAAGTTTACATTGTGAAAGCAGATGTATTCAAAAGGCACAAATTGTTTATTCGTTATGGTCATGATTTGGTGGTCTAATCTATTGTAAAGCCTTGTACTTCATTTACATGATTATGGTCATCAGTGTCTTTTGCTTATTCGTTCGCTTTTCCTTTCGTTTGTTATTGCGGAAACGCATTTGAGTAGTCATCAAAATTTGCATCAAATGTTGTGGCAATGAATAAATACAAAGAAGAGAAATGGGATTTGAAAACAACTCTCACAATCCGGCTGAGACGCCGCAATTTCGTTATGCAGCAAATGTTGTTGTACGTTCACAAGTGAAGTGTGAAGCTAACATTTCACTTTGCCAATAGCCATGCACCTCAAACTAACCAATTAGCATCTTCAGTTATTTCCTTGGTCGGTGTTAGAGTAGCTCACTATGCCGAACAGAAGAAGGAGAAAGCTAAGATGAAGAAAATACAGAGCAAGCGTGCCAGCAGTGCCAGCACAGCAGTGCCAGCTCAGCAAATTAGTTAAAGTTTGTTACAAGCACACTGCATTGTACTGAAGTTTAGTTAGCCTGATAACGATTAGCTTTTAGATTAGTTAAAGTTGTAATCATCATTCAGAAATGTGTATCAATAACTGCTGCACTAATATCGATCATTAGTTAAGTTGTTGAGAAATAAAGTTTGTTAAGCATTTCCAGAACTTTCAGTCTATTTTCTCAGTAACCAAACAACTTCATCTCACTTTCTTTCAGTCGGTACTAAAGTCAAACTCATTTTACCATAATATTCAAGTCAATATTTCAACATTCTTTTCTCTCTTTCATCTGGTCAAATGTTTTAATTCACTCGTATCTTGATAAAGCAGATGTATGTAATATTCTCACTTACTTTGTTCAAAACTAGCTAGATATAGTATAGCAACTCATTTGAATGATGTGCTAGAAATCAAAGTGAAACTTGAAGGAGATATTCCAACATGCGGGCTCTAAAAATAATTTGTGGTATGCTGGAAGTTTTAGTTTATAGATTTAAAGCTCAGTCCAAAGATTTATTAATATTAAGTGTAATTTGAATATCAGTAATATATCTGTTTCTATCTATATTTTGTTAAAAGTGGATTATAAAGAGGTCAGATGAGGATTGTTGATGACTGCAGGCCGCAGGCCGCAGGCCACGATAAGAGAGTGACCGCTCAATGCCTCTTTACAAAATCTTTTTCTGTTCACGAAAAACGTTTCTGAAAATGTCTAGCCAAAAGCTAAAGGCATTTCCATTTTATTATTTTTCGTTTTCAGAAACAGAAAACACTTATAAAGCCAAATTACATGGTAACTCAAGATGTCACGTGATTTGCACATGATGCATTTAAGTCAGCTTGATAAAAAATTAAATTTTTTTTTCTAAAGGTAAAAGGGGTGATTAAAGTCCAAACTTATTTTTTAACCTCTATTTCAAATTCAAACTCGAATGGCCAAATAAATAAAAATGTCTTCAAATACTTGACCATGCCTTTTGGGCAAACAGAACAAATTGAAAAATTACACTTGATTGTGAAGGAATTAGTTTTGTCATCTCAACTGAAAACTTGTTTATTTGCATTGCAACTGATTTTGTTTAAATTTTTATGAAGACCAGTTCTTTTTTCTTTTTCTTTTTTTGTTTTTGTTTTTCCTTGAATGCTGAAGAATAAATTAAATTTAAGACAAATTAATTGTATTTTCAGACAATTTATTATTTAAGAAGACAACTAAAATATTATGAGTTTCTCTATACATTGTCCAATAGGTTTAGAGATTACAGAACCATTGTCCAATGAACAACATCAAGTGAACAAATTCTTCCTCAGAAAATCGTAATGTTAAACAAGGACTTCGGGTTATGATGAGCAAAAAGTGCTGAGGGCATTTTTTTTCCCCCTTTTTCCAGATTATTGAAACGCTTTTACAATCAACATCATATTATATGAGAAATAAGATCACATTACTCTATTATTATTTGTGCTGACCAAAATAATTAGGCAATTTGATTTTTGTCTGTTTTTTAAGTCTTGTATTGGATTTTGACCGAATTCGCTATAATTAGTTTTCATTCTATAAAATTTTGATCTTTTATTTTCAGGTTCAAGAATGTGTAATTTGACGTTTCTTTTTGAGTGGATCTAAGCTCAAATAACTCTGAGGGTCACCTTCCTCAGTGTCTCAACAACTTAACCAATCTCAAAGTTCTTGATATTTCTAATAATCAATTAAGTGGAAACTTTCCTTTTACCTTGACCAACCTCACATCACTTGAATATTTGGATCTCTCTTCCATTAATTTCCAATGAACATTCTCAATAAATTCATTGGCTAATCATTCAAAGCTCGAGGTCTTGTTACTCTCATCGGGAAGCAATATGTTACAAGTGAAAAATGAAAGCTGGCACCCCACATCTCAATTGAAGGTTCTCAAATTATCCGACTGCAACTTACATGTCATTCCAAGTTTTCTTTTATAACAGTACCAATTAAAATTCCTTGACCTCTCTCATAATAAGTTGGTTGGCAATTTCTCAATTTGCTTGTTCCAAAACAACACAAGATTAAAATATTTGTCTTCGGCGAACAACTCACTCTCAGGAATTCTTCCTCTACTTCCCAATCCCAAACATGATATGCTTCGTCATCTAGATAGTTCCAATAACAATTTCGCTGGTAAGCTACCACAGAATATGGGTATTGTCCTTCAGAAATTTATTTATTTGGATATGCCAAAAAATATTTTTGAAGGTGATATTCCTTATTCAATAGGTGAGATGAAAGAGTTATATATGCAGGATTTGTCTAGAAATAATTTTTCAGGAGAATTACCCCGACCTATAGTCTCTGGTTGCGTCGCTCTAGATTTGTTAGACCTATCAAATAACAATTTCTTTGGCCAAATTTTTCCCAAATATATGAACTTGACCCATTTGCATTGGTTATATTTGGACAACAATCATTTCAGTGGGAAGATGGATGATGGTTTGAGGAGCTCCACTTCATTAGAGGGGTTAGATATATCTGACAACATGTTATCCGGTAATATTCCTAATTGGATTGGTAACATCTCAACTCTTAGGGTTCTTTTAATGTCAAAAAATTATTTGGAAGCTAATATTCCAGTCCAACTCAGCCACCTTAAAAGTCTTCAGCTTATAGACATCTCTGAAAATAGTTTGTCTGGGTCCATGGTATCTTCCTCCAGTCTTTCATCAGTGAAACACCTTTATTTGCAGAAGAATGCTATTACTGGGTTAATTCCTAATGCATTGTTTAGAAGCTCTAAATTAATCACTCTAGATTTGAGGGATAATAAATTCTTTGGTAGGATTCCTTATCAGATCAATGAGCTTTCGAATTTGCATGTTCTTCTTTTAAGAGGGAATTCTCTACAAGGACATATTCCTAATGAATTGTGCCAGTTAGGAAAATTACGTATCATGGATCTTTCAAATAACATACTTAGTGGGTCAATACCTTCATGCTTGGGTAACGTGTCATTCTGGGGAAAAGGAACTGATTATTATTTGTATGACTATGGTTTGCTTGATGAATACACAGCGTATCAGGGTTTCTACATCGATTCTATCGTTACTAATTACTACAATTCTACTCTTGATCTACAACCGCCCATTGAACCACATGCCTTAATAAATCAAAGAGTAGAAGCAGAATTTGTGACAAAGAATAGATACAAATTTTTCATCCGCAGCAATCTTAAGTACATGGCTGGACTAGATTTGTCAAGCAATGAGTTGAGTGGAGAAATTCCCTGGGAAATTGGGCAACTTCAAAATATTCGTGCACTGAATCTGTCTAATAATTTTTTATCAGGTGCTATACCAAAGGGCTTCTCCAATCTAAAAATGACAGAGAGCCTAGACCTTTCCCACAACAGATTAAGTGGTCATATTCCTCCTCAACTCATTGGGCTCAACTTTTTATCCAACTTCAATGTGTCATACAACAACTTGTCGGGTCCAACCCTAGACAAAGAGCAGTTTGCCACATTTGATGAGAGCAGTTATACAGGAAACCATGAGCTTTGTGGTTCCTTGATAAGGAAGAAATGCAGCAGTGCATTAAAACCACTAGCAACACCAACAGAAGGAGCAGAAGAAGAAGAAGACGATTCGATGATTGATATGGTGGCATTAAAATGGAGTTTTGGTGCGTCCTTTGTGACAGTTATTTTGGGTTTGTTTGCAGTCCTTTGGATAAACTCCTATTGGCGTAGACGGTGGTTCTATTTCATTGATGAATGTATTGACACATGCTACTATTGGCTCTTCAAATATGCGTTCTATCGGTGATTCTGCTAGGCCATTGTAGTAAGTTCCTACGGGTCTGCTGAGTATAACTTGTCATGCTGTGTTACGTATTCCGTTAGCTTTTCTGCAAACTGCTATGTATCAGTGTATGTGTTTGCTAAAATTCTTAATTTGGTTCTAAAACTATGCTCAAGTTTCGAAGTTCCTTCAAGTGGTTTCGTTAAAATTAGACTTATTGTTTCTTCTGCAGTTTCTGTTGGTTGCAAATATAAATTTAACAACTTCATGTTGTATCTCGAACGTGCTTGTGTTGATTGAAAGAATCTGAGACTCGAAATGCTACAATCCGAAGGAGCAATTTTCCCAAATACTATGTTGATTGTAATATCAACGGGATCTCGTGGTGCCACAGATATTTCTTTGTAGAACAGCGACTTGGAAGCCATGGCAGTAAAGTTTGGAACCTGGGACTCTTCTTTTGAAGATGGAAAAACTCCATTTGCCAAATCGAAAAATGTTTTTCTAGAATCAATAACAACAACCATTAAATAACAATATGATGGAAGAACTGCACATATCAAAATAATGGTTTCTTCTCACTCTGTTCAAGGTGATTGGGGAAAACAAAAATTATCACTCTTTGCTGCCCGTCATCTCTGAATTTCTAAAGATGTAGCAGCTTTACCAAGCAACCCTCCATCGTTGCCTACTAACTAAACAAGCTGGCCCAATCTCTGGCCTTAAATAGTTCAGAATCTTCTAAATTTTGAATCCTGTATGTGGTCTGTATAAGCATGTTAGATTTCTATTATACATATATATATATATATATATATATATATGCTAGAAATGGATGTTATAATTGGTGCCTTCAGAGTTCACCAATTAAAGTACAACTTTACTCTGTATTCAGTAAATTTGTGTACTGCCCTGACTTGTATATACAAGTTTTTAATAATAACTTATGAATATGAATGTATATAAATTAATTTTCTTTAATTGGGTAAATAGATTTTCTTTAATTGGGCCTAAAGTAATATTTCAAAACCCCATAAACAAAAAAATAAAATAAGTTTTATATATAAAGCGAATTAAAACAGAAAGCACTTACCATTGCTTTGCAAAGGCTCACGGGCATGAGAGGAAGACAATGGGAAAATTTTCATGATTTAGGATTTTTCCAAAATTGAGTTTGGTCTTTCATAACTTGGATTCGAGAGTCATTCTAGGGTATTTTTATCCCTAAGTTCATTTGGAAATTCATTGGAGAGGAATTTAAATGTAGGAAGTGTGGAGGAAGGATTTGAGTGAGAGGGAAGTGATTCAAGCTGTCAAGTTGAATTTCTCACCAAATGGAGTAAGATTTCTATCATTTTATCTTTACCTGAATTGCATTTACATGAAAATAAAATTAATTTAAAGATTAGTATACTTTGATTATAGTTAGGGTTCCCAACAAATGGGTGTAGTCAGTCCCAAGCTAATTTTAGTAATTGGTGGATCATTTTAGGTGCACAATGGCACCAAGGCATTAGAGCCAAAATGTGTAGCCCTCACTATTTCCTCAATTCGGTATGTAAATAGCTTATTGTTATATATTATGTTTGGGTAGTTCATGGTTAATAATGAGATTGGTGATAATGTGGATGATTTATTAGTATTATAGGATATGGAAATTTAATTATTGAGCTGGAGTATGGAATTTTGAGCATAAGGTGTAATTGATGGTTTTGAGAGTATTAGGGTAATTTTTATTTAAAAATAATGGATTCTAGAGTTATAAGCTATCGGATAAATATTTATTGTGAATCATATCACATGAAATTAGTTGTATTTCTTATGTTTGGAAAGTAATTATGACATTTCCTTGATATAGGAGGAGCCACAAACATCAATCCACAAACATCGACGATAACCAAATTTGAGCACCGTCGTTGTTAGTTATACCTGTAACCCAAGTTATGACCTTTGGAAGATACCCTACTCATCCTACGCAACCATCCTACATCACGCCAAAGTTAGTTACATGTGACATGCGTGATCTCTTTGTTAATGATCTTGATTCACACACCCAAGAATTATGTTCAGCCTTGCTCTGGGAATATCAGTTATAATGAAATCCTCTGTTTTTAGTTTCTCTGCACTCTCTTATCATTATTTTTTTTTCTAACATTTTCTCTGTAAGCAAAAATTGGTTTCTAAGTTTTGCTTCACATATTTGTAATGTATCATTCATGTTGAAATTTCAGAGGCTAAAAAAATCCAAAAGTTGTGTGCAATCGTCATATTGAGTTACTGATGAATCAGCTTATTTTTCTTTAGCCTTCCTCTGTTTTCCTTCTCATTTTCCTTTCCATTATTCAAATTTATTATGCTTATTTTTGTAATTTCAGAGTAGACCATACTTTTATGAATAATTTACCAAACATAAATGACAAAATTTCTGATCAGTGATCTTCAGATCACTAATCAACTATTTATCCAACTATAACGAGTCATACAAGAACTTATCTGGTCTGATCCCAGACAAAAGACAATTTGGCAGGTTTGATGAAAAGAGTTATAATCTCACTCTTTGTGGTCCAACAATTAATAAGAGTTGTACCAGAACAGAGGAAAATCCAGCAATAACATCCAACCGAGGAGAAGACGAAGATGAATCTGCAACTAAGACGAATCCTTTGGTTGAACTCGTATTGGCGCTGGCCATGGTTTTCTTTCATTGATGCATGTACTGGTGGTTGTTTATATTGGCTTGTGAAATTTATATAATTCATCCATGATCTTGCTAGGCCATAGTTTACCGTTATCCTTCTTTTATGTGTAATTGAACTTTTATGCATTAGTTTTTAGTTCGTTGCTTTCAAGCCGGATTCTTGAAAAATATACTAATTTTTATGCCTTGTTGTGCAATTCATTTGCTACATGAATCTGACAAATTTCTCGTACATGAGGTCTTATGACCAGAGTGAAGGCCTGAATAATTCATGTAAATGTGTCTGTTGGTGATATATATTTGATTTAGAATGATGTATTTTGAATGTTCAAGCTTGCGCATTTGCACTAGGAATATCAGTTATGAAATGACGAATGGAATCCTCTGTTTTTAGTTTCTCTGCTCTCTTTTACTCTCTTTCGCAGTTACATTTTTCCGGTAAACAAAAATTTGTTTCTAAATTTTCATTTACATGTTTGTAATTTATCATTAATGTTAAAAATTTCGGTGGCTAAAAACATCCAAGAGTTGCGTGCAATTGTCATATTATGTTAATGATGAATTAGATTACTTTTCTTTGGCTTTCCTCTATTTTTCTTCGAGTACTGATATTTGAACACTACCAAGAAACCACCAAGATATAAAAAGGAGTATTGTTTACTGTATCTTTCTTTTATGAGTAATTGAACTTTTTATGTATTAATTATAGCTGGTTGCTTTCAAGCGGGGTTTATGCCTTGTTGTGCAATTCATTTGCCATATGAATCTGAGGAATTTATTGTGCATAGTGTTCTTAAGACCATGGAGTGAAGGCCTTAACAGAATTAGCTCAAGATGGCACCAAAGTTAGTTGCATGTGACACGCGGGACAGTCTCTGTTAATTATTTTGATTCACAAGCCAAAGAATTATAACACAAATTATACGATAAAAACAAAATTGGCATGCCAAGAGGAGAAGAATCCTTTAGAAAAATCTAACTATAAGGGTTTGATTTTTTCACAAAAAAAATAAAGAAAGAAAAATATTTTAGTGATAAAATATATTCTATTGCTGCTTTCCAATTCTTCTAATTTGCTTTTGTCTTTGGCATGGGAAAGCAAGAATTAGAAGCCCTTTTGACAGAGCATTATAATGAAAAGCCACTTTGATCAATATAGAATTTCAGTGCAGTGCATACAATCGGTGTACCGGAAAATACGTTTCACCTTAATGTCGAAGGCTTTATTTAATGTTCATTTTAGGGCATCCTCTATTTTATCTTCTCTATAGCAATGAAATTTTCCTATTTGTGAAAAAATAACCAAAAAAAAGCTAGACAAGGATATTATTACAGGTGGGGTATACTGATGAATATATATTTGGGGCTCACTTCATACAATCATACTTATGTGCACCAAAGTTAGTTGCACTCTTTTATTTTTATTTTTTTTTTGAACATTTTCTCTGTGAACAAAAGTTGGTTTCTAAGTTTTGCTCCACATATCTGTAATTTATCATTAATGTTGAAATTTAGGAGGCTAAAAACATCCAAAAGTTGTGTGCAATTGTCATATTGAGTTACTAATGACTCAGCTTATTTTTCTTTAGCATTCCCCTCTTTTCGTTTTCATTTTCCTCTACTTTTCCTTCATTCAAATTCTTTCACTGTGCGGCTGTGGTCCTCAAACTCAATTATGATATTTACTAGTCGTGCATTGAATGTGGCTTTGATTGATGATTCGATTGCTTGATTGTGTTCATAAGCTTGACTATTGGTTGACGTCAACACACATCCTCCATGTTCCATCCTTTTTAAGAACTACCAAAACTGGAACTGCACATAGACTTATCAAGTCAATGAAATTGCAGAAAGTCTCTGATCATTGTTTTCATGACCAAATTATGCCTGCCTAAGGCAGCGAATTTCAACAAAATTAATATCTAATGCATATATATGTTAAAAGATTTAAGACATCATGGGTTTATTAATTGTTATAAGCTAAAGGATGAATTATTAATTGTTATAAGTTCAAAACGCAGCGGAAAATTATAGCAAAATGACAAATACTATTTACTAAAGGATGGTGCTTGTGCAGTCGAAGAAGTAGCAAATGGAAAAATGCTTTCAACTGTCCCATCGTGGAAGATGAGGTCAGTGCATTTGAAGCAATAGCAATGGAAAAAAATGACATAGCCATAAACACTCTTTGTATCACAATGTCTAATCATAGCACTACTCTTTGTTCAAATTAAATGGATACAATTATGCTAGAGAAGAAACATCTTAGATAACACCGCTTGCAAAAAAACGCATACACACTATTTTAAAAAAGTTACATAATTAATTATTATTACTAGTGCTTTGTAGTAATGATTTTGTTCAAAGGGCACGCAGTTGCACATCTTATAGTGCACAAGTCAAGTTAATAAATCTTTCGTAAATTTCCTCATCGCTTCCTATGTCACAATGATATTGGTGTAGCCGGTGACTTTGGATAAACTCATACTAGCGTACATTATGGTTTTAGCACTTCCTGGAACTATATTATTCATCAATTTTTTTTATAATAATTATATTTTTATTATTTTGGTTTGAGTACTTCATATCTCTGAATATATATATATATATATTAGTAGTTTTCTAATCAGGGATTTTAAAGTGCGGGAAAGTTCGGAAAAACTTTAAAACCATACTGTTTTAAAGGTTTCCTGCACTTTAACGCACTTTCCGGACTGGAACATTTCTCTCTCTCTCTCTCTCTCTCTCTCTCTCTCTCTCTCTCTCTCTCTCTCTCTCTCTCTCTCTCTCTCTCTCTATATATATATATATATATATATATATATATATATATATATATATATATATATATATATATATCACCAGTCAAAGATATGTAATTCACATTTAACTTTAGCCAAATAAAAAGTTAGTTTTGCAACGGAAGTACTTCCTTCATTAAGTTCTCATTAACCTCACTACTTTGGATTGTTGTTTTGGATGAAATCCATGGATGCAAGGCTTGGTTGGAAGCTGAGATGACGAAGCTCTTAGTTCATGATTTGACGATGATGAAGGAATGTCGTCTAATTGCTGTGATGATTGGGAGGGAGCAATGGATCTCTTCTCCATAAAATAATGGAATTCAACTCTTGTCAATACTGCAATAAGTTATTTGATTATTTCAAGCCCAAACTTACGCTAAATTATCTCAATTAACTATTATTTTATTAGTTGACTATCTCAATCAACTGTTGACTATCTCGATCAACTGGTTCCAAGTTGGCTTGTTTTCCACGGAGTATTAATGAAGCACTTTTCCTCATTGGTCCAAGCCTTATAAGTCTTCGTTAGTCATTACAATTCAATGCTTGCATAGATTAATTATTTGATAATTCCATGCAAATCCAAGCATACAATTCAATAGAAAATAATTATCGTAATTTTAGAAAGACAGTTTTGAAACAGTAATTGAAAGTATTCATTTGAACTTTTTATATTTACAGAGAAAAGTCTATTGGTGCTAGTATCCAATTCATAAAAATAAGTCATCCATGAAACACGCTTTGAAATTGGTTAGGCAGGCTGCAAAGTAAAACGTGATCACCACGCAACCATCTTTAACATAAAAACTTACACTCCACGCTTGACTTGTAAAAGCTGGGCATTTTCCATGCTTTCAAGAATGCTGATCAAATTGGGGACGCAATGGATAATTCTTGATGATTTATTGGTTGACTGACTCTGTCACTAATTTTAAATTTAAAAAAATATACAAAAATATTTGAAAACCAATATTTTTACATTTTTCCTTACAAGTTTGAAATTTGATTTATATAATGAAATATTTCTATTAGCTATTAAATTTATCGTAATTTTAGAAAGGCATTTTTGAAACAGAAATTGAAACTCTTAGTTCATGGTTTGATGATGATGAAGGATTCTCATCTGATTGCTGCGATGATTGGGAGGGAGTGATGGATCTCTTCTCAATAAAATAACGGAATTCAACTCTTCCCAATACTAGAATAAATTATTTGATTTTTTCAAACCCAAACTTACGCTTAAATTCTTAAAATTATCTCAATTAACTTTTATTTTATTAGTTGACTATCTCAATCAACTGTTGATTGTCTCGATCAACTGCTTCCAAGCTGGCTTGTTTTCCACGGAGTATTAATGAAGCATTTTTCCTCATTGGTCCAAGCCTTATAAGTCTTCGTCAGTCATTACAATTCGATGATTGCATAGATTATTTGATAAATGGAAATCCAAGCATACAATTCAATAGAAACCTAATCACACCCTTAAATTATTTAAAGGGAAATTATAAAGCCCTCCTCCTTTGATTTATCCTATTATCAAAAATACTAAAAAGTTTAAATTTGTTTATTTTTCTTCTTATTTTTTTAATTTTTATCAACCATCCAAACATTCATACAAAATTACCACTATTGCCAATTGTGTTTGTTTCTGTATTGTCATTTCATAAGTGTAATTCTATCTTTTTAGCAAATGACTAATACGAATTGCAAACTTAAGGCGAAAAATGAATAAATTATAAACTTAGGACGGGTAGTTGATAATTTTCCTTATCTAAATTCTTAATCAACTTTTGTTTTAGAGCATCGGCGGTCTCCATCAATTGGTAGGGGAAAAATAGTAGACAGCCACTTGTTTGTTGCTTAATTTGAAAGTCAATCAGCTTTAATTTTCCCCGTAGTTGTAATAATATATGGGAAATTAGCTAAATTGAACCTGTGTACATCTGTCCCAAGTTCATATGAAATTTCTGTTTTTGTCATTTCAAGTGATTGTAATAGTAGTAGAGTTGCAGATTGAGAACAATCGAAACTTAATTTCCTTATTAAATTTTATCATTATATTTGATTTTAATAGCTTTGATTCAAATGCATGAACATGAAGAGTCACAAAAGCTTCAAACAACATTTATGTATTGGTCATTTTAGAGTACATCACACTTTTATGAGTAATTAAACTAATAAATTAAACTTATCAAACATCCAATCAAATTCTTTACAAAACATATTATTTAATAGATTAACTGATAATCCCATGCAAACCCAAATATACGGATAAATTATTTAAATTCTCTCACACAACTTTTATTTTATTAGTTAGGACTATCTCCATCAAACTGTTGGAGAAAGTATAGTTTACAGTCGCTTGTTTGTTGGCTTAATTCGAGGGTCAGTCAACTTCAATTTTATTTTTCATGGAGTATTAGTGAAGTTCTTTTTCTCCTTGGTCGATGTTGCAATATATGTGTAATTACAAGCCATGTTATAATGTATTGACAATATTTTGTCTTTAATGACCCCCTAAAACAAAAAGTAAGATAATCAAGCGCTTTTATTACTAGATATCTCTAAGATGTTTCATTTTCGTTAGGTTGAGTGGTTGGTAATCTTCAGCCAATCAAATTGCAAGGTCTACGATGATAAGTGTTTAGTATAAATATTGAAGTTTCCTCGTCGCAATTTTATATTAACAAATTGAAAAGTTGCTTTGCTGCAATGGAAAGTACTTCCTTTGTTAAGTTCTCATTAATTTCACTAATTTGGATTATTGTTTTGATGAATGAAATGCATGGATACAAAGCATGCTTGCAAAGAGAGAGGACTGCTCTGTTGGAACTCAAGAGCTTCTTCACATCAGTCCGTCATCTTGGATATGATGAAGAAATTCTTTCTTCATGGGTTGATGACGGAATGTCGTCTGATTGTTGTGATGATTGGGAAGGAGTTGAGTGCAACGCCACCACACGACGGGTGATGCAACTCTCACTCAGTAGGACAATAACGTGCAACTACCTTAATCCTACGTCTTTTTGTTATGGAGATGTGCTTCTGAATATGTCATTGTTTCATCCTTTCGAAGAATTGCAGAGCCTCGACTTATCTGATAATTGGCTTAAAGGCCTCTATGAGAACAAAGGTACATGTATATGTATATATTTCTCGTGCATATTATAATATTAATACTTCATATGCATTTGTAGCTTACGATAGCAATGGGAGCTTGAAGCAGCTGAAGATCTTAAATCTTCTTTTCAATTTCTTCGACGACAGCATATTACCATATTTGAATACACTAACTTCACTTACCACTTTGAATCTTGGTCTCAATAGAATTAAAGGTTCCAGAATCAAGCAAGGTATATACATTTCCGGCCAGCAGAAATGCATGTTAGGCTAGTTAATCTCTTAAAATATATACGTAAATTGTCTTGATCAAAATTAATGTTTTCTGAGCAGGATTAGCAAATTTGAGATACCTGGAAGTGTTGGTTCTAAGCCGGAGACACATTATAATAGGTGGCTCTTTAACAAGGCTAGGTAAGCTACTGGGATAATTACCAAGCAACCACACCGATCACAGCCTTATTACAATAATTTTGAAGTAATATTTTATTTATTTATTTATTTTTTATTGATGTAGGATTGGCGAATATGACAAACTTGAAAACATTAGACCTCCGTAGTTGTGGAATAACTACACTTCAAGGTATACCACAACAATCATCACTTTTAATTTCCCAGTTTTTTTTTTTTTTGTGATATTATGGCCTTTCATTTTTCATTCTTAATTTTCCAGTTTTTTGTGTAAAATTAGCTAATTTTTAAATATGATTTTGAATTCCCATTCTTCATTCTTTTGATTCTAATGTCTAATTGACTAATTCCAACTAGATCAAATTTGAATTAGATGCACTGATTTCTTTATAAAGTTTAGTACTTGAAATACTAGATCATCATTTTCTCACATAACCCACTCATTTCTTTGACTTTCCCGTAATTCTGAATCTTTTTTTATAAAAAAGTCAACAATGATATTTATCTTCATTTCAATATTTATAGTTATGAATGAACAAAGATTTTTTAATCTTTTGTCCATTAATTATTGATGCAAGATTAGGTAAATTCAAAAAACTTGGAAGCATTGAATTTGAGCAATAGTAATATTAAAATATTCGCTCGCAACCCAAATTAAACAATTTACATCGCATTTTTATGTTGAAACATGATAAATAAGAGCAAAGTATTGTTTTCTAATTGTTGTTTTCACAAAATAAAAAATAAAAATGCTATTTTTAAATTTATTTTTAAAATTTAAACATGTGTTTGGTATCATTTTCAAAATAATTTCAAAAATAAGAAAAAGAAAAACGTGTTTGGTACGAATATTTGTAAAGAATTATTTTTGGAATAATTTCCATAAACTTAACATTAAGTAATGTATAATGATTATTTAATTTTAAGAATAAATTAGGTGATCTTGCTATTAATTTTTTTGTTCAAAGAAAAATGATAAACTCTACATATTTGATTTAATTAATATATAAAAACATAAATATTATAATGTATATAAAAAGAAAAGATTATTGTGAGGGAAATTGATTTTTTGGGTATAATGATAATAATAATAATGATGATGATGATGATAATAATAATAATAATAACAACAATAATAACAACAACAATAATATAAAGGGTTAATTACCTCTGAGTGACACATTTCTTAATAAATTTTAAGAAGATGACACGGTTTTTAAAAATATTCAAGTGGGTGATATTCTATTAATTTTTGCCGTTAATTTTAATGAGAATAGTAAATTAGTTACAAAATGATGTTTCTACCCCTACAATTAATTATAAAAAATGGCATTCTTACTCTTACAATTAATTACAAAATGATATTTTTATCCCTACAATTAGTTACAAAATGATTTTTCTGCCGCCGCTCACTAATTTTTATTTTTTTAAATAAAAAATTAAATCAAAGTCTAGTTAACAGGTATTTTTTGGTTAAATCAAATAATTTTTTTTTTAAAATTCATGTTGAATCAAACTGATTATTTAATATAAAGAAGCAAAAATCTTATGAATTATAAAGTATTGTATAAATTCGACATTTTTTATCTCTTTGGCTTTATGAAAAAAAAAATTATTTTTTTCCAATTCTACCCTTGGCCAGTTAAATTTAACGGCAAGTATAAACAGAATGTCACCCATTCGAGTGTTTTTAAAGCATGTGTCACCTGTTTGAAATTTGTCAAAACATGTGTCACCCAAGGGTAATTAATAATAATAATAATAATAATAATAATAATAATAATAATAATAATAATAATAATGTTGATATTATTAGTATTTCGAGGGTTGTTAAAGAAAATTTTTCATTTTAGAATTTAATACTGTATAGGGAAACAAGGAAAACAAGAAAAATTTGCTTCTTATTTCCTTTGTTAAAATGTGTAGAATGAATTTTATATTTTTTTTAAAAATTCAGAAATAATCTACCGAATACATATCTAATATTTTCTAAATTTAAAAAATAAAAAATAGCATATAAAAACAATACCAGCACACCCAATATTGGCATTACTGATACACAATTCCTACTTCCCAGTGACTCGTTGGTCAAAGTTCCTTTTTTTTTTTCCCGCCTGGGCAAGTAGTTTTGTTTAATGCTATGAGAAGAATAAATAAAATTTAAGAAAACAACTAAAATATTATGAGTTTCTCTTTACATTATCCAACATATTTAGAGATTAGAAAACCAATATCCAACGAAAAAGATGAAGTCAACAAACTCTTCCGTAGAAAATCATAACTTTAAACAAGAAGAATTGCTGAAACGCTTTTTGAATTGATTATGATGAGCAAGAATTGCTGAGCGATTTTTTATTACTATTATTAATTTTTTATTAGATTAATTGAAACGCTTTGGCAATCAACATCATATTATATGAGAAATAAATTCATAGCATTCTATTATTATTTATGTTGACCAAAATACTTAGACAATTTGATTTCATGTCCGTTTTATAAGTCTTCTATTGGGCTTCGTTTTCGTTTTATGAAATCTGAGCTTTCTATTTTCAGGTTCAGGAATATGTGAATTGGAGGACCTTCTTGAGTTGGATCTAAGCGGAAATAACTTTGAGGATCAGCTCCCTCAATGTCTTATCAACTTGACCCATCTCAAAGTTCTTGATATTTCTTACAATCAGTTGAGTGGAAACTTACCTTCTATAATAGCCAACCTCACATCACTTGAATATTTGGATCTCTCTTTCATCGATTTCCAAGGAACATTCTCAATAAATTCATTGGCTAATCATTCAAAGCTTGAGGTCTTGTTACTCTCGTCAGGAAACGATATGTTGCAAGTGATAACTGAAAACTGGCTCACCAAATCTCCTCTCAAGGTTCTCCAATTATCTAACTACCACTTAAATGTCAATCCCAGTTTTCTTTTACACCAATACCACTTAAAATTCCTCGATCTCTCTCACAATCAGTTGGTTGGCAATTTCCCAACTTGGTTGTTGCAAAACAACACAGGATTAGAAGTTTTGATTTTGTTGAATAACTCATTCTCAGGAATTCTTCCGCGACTTCCCAATGCCAAATACGATAAGCTTCATCATCTAGATATTTCCAGTAACAATTTATCTGGTAAGCTACCAGAGAATTTGGGTATTGTTTTTCAGAAATTGATATATTTGAATATGTCAAAAAATAATTTTGAAGGTAATATTCCTTATTCAATCGGTGAGATGAAAGAGCTAATTATTTTGGATTTGTCTAGAAATAATTTTTCAGGAAAATTACCTCAACCTATAGTCTCTAATTGCCTCTCCTTAGATATGTTGGACCTATCAAATAACAATTTCTATGGCCAACTTTTTCCCAATTATATGAACTTGACTCATTTGAGTTTATTACGTTTGAACAACAATCATTTCAGTGGGAAAATGACAGATGGTTTGTTGAGCTCCACTTTGCTGGAGGTATTAGATGTATCCAACAACAAGTTATCCGGCGATATTCCCCACTGGATTGGCAACTTCTCAGTCCTTTCGGTTCTTTTAATGTCAGAAAATTATCTGCAAGGTAATATTCCGGTCGAGCTCAACAATCTTGAAAGTCTTGAGTTTATAGACATCTCCGAAAATCGTTTTTCTGGGTCCATGATATCTCCCTCCAATCTTTCATCAGTGAAGCACATTTATCTGCATAACAATGCAATTAATGGATTAATTCCAATTGCATTGCTTAGAAGCTCTACATTATTGACTCTCGATTTGAGGGACAATGAATTTTTTGGTAGGATTCCTCATCAGATCAATGAGTTTTCGAATTTGCATGTTCTTCTTTTGAGAGGGAATTATCTACAAGGACGTATTCCTAATCAATTCTGCCAATTAAGAAAATTAGGTATCATGGATCTTTCACATAACAGACTTAATGGGCCGATACCTTCATGCTTGGGTAAGAAAATTATAATTCATACGAATCTGAAGTACTGGCATATCCGTCTTCAAAAGGTGATTACATTGTAAATTATTACAATTCCACTCTTGAGCTGCAACCGCCAACTGTACCAACAGCTGTAATAGATCAACAAGTAGGTGTAGCATTTGTGACAAAGTATAGATATGAATTTTTCATCGGTCTCAATCTCGTCGACATGGCTGGACTGGATTTGTCGAGCAATGAGTTCAGTGGAGAAATTCCATGGGAAATTGGGCATCTTCAACATATTCGAGCACTTAATCTGTCCAATAATTTACTATCAGGTGCTATACCAGAGAGCTTCTCCAATCTGAAAATGATAGAGAGCCTGGACCTTTCCCGCAACAAATTAAGTGGCCGAATTCCTCCTCAACTAACTGAGCTCAACTTTTTGTCAAACTTCAACGTGTCATACAACAATTTGTCCGGCCCAATCCCAGACAAAGAGCAGTTTGGCACCTTTGATGACAGCAGTTATAAAGGTAATTCGGCTCTTTGTGGCTCAATGATAAAGAGGAAATGCAGCAGTGCGTTGGCACCACCAGCGACACCTACAGGAGGAGGAGAAGATGAAGGCGATTCTGTGATTGATATGGTGGCATTAAGATGGAGTTTTGGAGCATCCTATGTGGCAGTGATTTTGGGTTTATTTGCAGCACTTCGGATAAATTCGTATTGGCGCAGACTGTGGTTCTATTTCATTGATAGATGTATTGACACATGCTACTATTGGCATTTCAAATATGTATTCTGTCGGTGATCGTGCTAGGCCATTGTATTAAGTACATTCAGTGCTGTCGTGTGGAACTTGTTTTGCCGTGTCATGTATTCTGTAATTTGTTAGCTTTTCGGCAAACTGGTATGCATCAGTGTATGTGTTTGAGCAAATTCTCAGTTTGGTTCTAAACCTGTACTCAAGTTTCCAAGTTCCTTCAAGTGGTTTCATACTTGCATTTGGATTAGACTTAGTGCTTGTTCTCCAACTTTAATTTAATAACTTCTTGTTGTATCTCGAATGTGCTTGCGTTGATTGACCTGAGACTCAAAATGCTACATATCCAAATGAGGAATTTTGCCAAATGCTATGTTGGTTGTAATATCATCAGCGCAGCAACTTCAGCTGCAAATATAATCTATCCGTGAGTCAATTCAATTCCATACCGAATGTATTGTTCAGACGCACCAACCAAATACCAATTAATTTGAGGCATAATTAACTATAAATCTCAGTCTAAAACATTAAAAACCACCCATAGAAAACATTAAAACCTATCTATAGAACAACATCACAGATCTCTTGATGAGGAAAATCGGCCAATTAATTTTGTCGTTATTTATTGATCAAAACAAAATCTCTTAACAAAACAAGAAACCGATTTGTACAAATATTATATTAGAACATCCAGAGAGGATATCTAAAATGATACAATCAAGTATTGATTAAAACTTGCTCCAAACTTTAACCATCTCTACAACAGCAACATTCACTAACAAATTTTTCGAATAAAATTGGGAGAAACAGGACGGCACCTTTGCATTTTATTGCTTTGCTCTCTCTTTTAACGAACAGAAGCACAGATGGATTGATGATTGTACATCTCAGTTACCCCATTTGTGATCTGCTGTCGGTTTCTTCTCCGTTTTCTGACAACTATAAATCCTTCACCATCCCCACTTTTTTGGTTTTCATCTTTGGGTTTTTGCTGTTCTTGATCATTGGACTGAGATGCCAAGTTTGTTTTGCCCTTTTCATTTCCATAAAGGATCTTTATGATAGCACTATCATTTGCAATTGCATCTGAAGAATTTTCTGAATACCCAATCTTCTTTTCGTAGCCTGAAGAATGACTTGGAGCATCCATATTATGCTGGACTGACTTTACAATGAAGCTAAGTAGTATCTGTCTTGCCAGCTCTGACTTCTCCGCCTCTGTACTGCTCTTTCTTGAGGTATTATCCTCGCCTTGAATACTGGACATTTTGTCAAGTTTCCCATCGTCTGCCTCACTTGTGTAGTTTGAAGAGTTCGACTCATTTGAAACATTTGAATCTGCATATACAGGATTTATTTGCCAACCTCTCATTGGCACAAACTCGGGTGCATGCGGGTTCATGATTCTTGAAGGCCCCAACAGGTTTCTTTCCATAATGGAAGAGTGGTATTTTGGAAATCCATGTTTCATAATGTAAGAATAATTATTTCTATAATAGAGAGGTGACCTTGGCCCACAAGGAACTCTAGCAGCAGCCGAAGGTACAGCAGGTTCTGCAAGCATACCTTGACTAGTTCTTGCATCATAAATACTCGTGGCTGCTACAGAGTTTAGCAGATGAGTCATGGAGACAGCTCCTGGGTTGAATGGTTCAGCTGTGGCATAAAGCTTACTCCCATTTGTTTCCATGGGCTTTTCCTCATTAGAAGAAGAAGGAACTTCCTCGGTATCTGCAGCAGTAGTTTCAGATTGAATTACACTTCCATGAGTTTCTTGAGACTGACCATCAACTGGCGCATCTTCAACGGGAGAGAAATGGTTATTCAACTCCGCCTTTGATGTCTCAGGAGCATTACTGCACATCTGTGTTTCAGTTTTTTCTTCAATTTCTTCATCAGGTTTCTCTGGTAATGGCTTTAGAACCGTACCTGGTGGTGCCACAGCTACTTCTTTGTAAGACAGCGACTTGGAAGCCATGGCAGTAAGGTTTGGTGGACTTGCATAAACTTTGGAGACAGAAGCTTTTGCCTGCAATTTAATTGAATCCTTCATGCCTTTTAACTCAGTGGTGGTGATCCTTGAAGCTTTTTCCCGTGCTGGAGATACAATTTCCCGTCTATTGCCTTTTTCTCTAAGATTTGAATGTTCACAACCATTGACATTTAGCTTTGTAAGAACAGGTCGCCTCCGGCTGAGCTTCCGAACAGCAGCATTTCCTGACCTACCTTTTGGATTGGATTCTTGCCACCCCTCATCTGAATTTGTTTCTTCCACAAACTCACCTGAAATTGCCGGTCCATATCTAGTAATATCATCATTCTCTTCTGGCTCTTAAGGTTGAACACTGTCTTCTATTACTTCCTCGGTCTTGCTTTCCACTATAGTCATACTCTTTTTCAATCCATCATGGGGCAGTGCATCTTCCACCATCATATCATGATGTGCTCCATGAATCTTTTCCCTAATCTGCATTACCTGAAAAAATAAAAATAAACAAAACCTTTTTAACTTGTATGCATATAAAATGTCAAAAATTGAGCAAATAGAAATAGTTCATTTTAAGTTATAATCAACTTGTAATTTTACAGTAGCAAAATTTATTACAACAAATCCGGACATAACATGAGGCAGAATTCAGTGGAACATAAATGAGAATTTGATATGTACATGCTCGAAATGTTGAAAAAAACACTCAGTGAGAAATTATGGTAATATATACAATGTTAAACTAATGAAATTCTTCGGCCTTTTGAATCATGGAATTCTCAAAAAAAAATAATCAGAGCGAAATACTTTACTAGTGTCTTAAATTGTCAACCAGGTAATACTTCAAATTAGAACATGATAATCCTGTCTATCTAATATGTAGTATTATTTGGTTCTCTAAGGCCTACAAAATGGGGAGAAAAAAAAAAGGGAAAAACTCCAACTGCCAAATCGAAAAATGTTTTTCTAGAATCAATAAAAACAACCATTAAATAAGAGTAGAATGGAAGAACTCCATCTACTAGCCAAAATGATAGATCTGTCATATCCATCCATTGCACTTCAAATTAATGGTTTCTTCCCACTCTGTTCAAGATTACAGGGGAAAACAAAAACTATCACTCGTTCTGCTCATCATCTCTGAATTTCCAAAGAACTAGCAGCTTGACCAAGCAACCCTCCATCATTGCCTACTAACTATCAGCTGGCCCAATCTATGGCCATCAATAGATCAGAAACTTCTAAAGTTTCAATCATGTCTGCGATCTGTATAAGCATGTTAGATTTCTTTTTGTTGGGTGGGGGATTCTATGCTAGAAATGGATGTTATAATTGGTGCCTTCAGAGTTCACTCAGAAAAGTAGCACTATTATCCTGCAATAGTTAGCTGCATTTTGCAGGGACAACAAGTTTACTCGTGTAATCAGCAATTCCAAAACTATATGCAGCCAGCAGAGTGTACTCTAAAATACCAAATCCTAACTACAATTAGTTTAAGAATCCATTCAGATGACATCACAAGAAAAAAGGAACAGAGAACAGCAGCAGGCTTAATGCTTCATTTGACATAGCTTTTCAAATAGATCTTATTTGAGTAGAGCTTTTGTTAGTAAAGATTTTATAAGTAAAGTTTTTACCCAAAAAATTTGTGTTGTTTGGTTGTCAATAAGAGCTTTTATTAAAAATTATAAAATTACTTTAATAAGCAAATGTTTTAAAGTTATGTTTTGAAAAGAATAAAATAAGATTGTCAAATAAGTAGAAAATATTTTAGATATTTTAACATTTTAAAAAAACTTTTTAACCTCTACTCTCAATAGCACAAAATTTGAGCTTTTGGTAGTAGAGGCAAAATAACTTATTTAATTTTCAAGAGCTCTACTAAAAAAGCAATTAAACAACAAAAAAAAAATTTGATAACAGCTTATGGGATTAAATAAAAATTTATGACTATTAGATAAGTCATACTAAACAGGCACTAAGTATATACTACCTTTGCACGTCGTTGTTTCCTATGTGCTTCGGTTCTTTTAGAATCTTGACCAGGACTAATGTAATCCAGGAGATCTGATACACTGCAAAAAGCGATCATTATAGGTCTTGGAGCCACAAGAAATAATCAACAATTTAGAAACAAGTAATGTGGGAATAACCTGTTAATACCTAAGGTGACCTTTACTCGCAATGGATGCATCTGGCTTTGGAGTTCCATTCCGTGCCGCTTCTTGCTGCTCTAGAGCTTTTGATTCAAAATACTCCAGCCATGCAGCAGCATCCTGTAAAACGAAAAAAAATACAACAAAATAACAAAAATCTCTTCCCATCAATAATATGGAACTTGAGAAATTCTCTTATGACAGTTAAGATTAGAGGTGGCAAAATGGATTACGACATGATTACACAACATAATATGACATATGACCCATATTCGTGTTGACAAATATTGACACGATTAATAAATGAGTTGACACAACACGATAAATAACCATGTCGTATCTGTTTTGGACCATCTCAATATGATTATACGTTTATAACACAAATATCAATTATTATGTGTTAATATTATTGGAAAAAAAAAATTAAAATATATACTAAACACTAAATTAATGACTCATGTCATACTCACATTATGTTATAAACTTATTCATGTCATACTTATGTCATTTTAACTTATTTATAACTTATTTTTTTGACACATTTGCTATTTTTAAATTAATTTTTTATTTGTTTGTATTTAATATTAAACAAGTCAACACGATTAATAAACGGGTCATATCTGTCTTTTGATATTTCGATACGATTAATGAATGGGTCATATCCATATTTGACACCAGAAATATGCCTCCAATACAATTTGTTTTATATCATAATATCACCTGTAAAAGATTGACAAGAGAGAAGCCAACTAGCCAAATTGCAAAACAGAACCAATTAAAATATGACTACATGTAGTCACCTGAGTACGCAGATCTTCTAGTCCAAGCTTTGCTTGGAGAATCTTAAGTGTAGTTTGCTCATGTTGCACACTTAGTGAATATGCCTCCATCAAAGAAAGAGCTATGGCTATGGCATGATAACTTGCAGCTGTCTGTCACGTGAAGAAATCAAACAAAATTCTGAGTTTACAGAAAGATTTATAATTCTAAAGAGTGTGTATACATGCGTAAATAGAGAGAGAAAAACCTGTATATGGTCACCTCCTAATAGTCTTTGGTTGCATTTAAGGGCTTCATGCAAATATCTAAGGGAAAGATGAACATTTCCCATGCCCTCTTCCATCATAGCCACATTTATGTATGTTGCAGCCGTGTTTGGATGTGAAAGTCCACAAGTAAAATGCAAAAGGAATAAGGCACGATTTACATATCTGCCAATGGTACGGTATGATCAGGAGCTAGAGCCAATAAAAGACAAATAAAAGCTAAAGTAGGTAGATAAAAACTGCATTAGTTCGAAGCAGATTCAATACAAAGGTCACATTTTTCGAAACTTCCAATTTAATTTATGAATAAATAAACCTTAATCAGTTAAAGAATGAAAATCACAAAGTTTCTCTGGTAAATCAAGCAGTGCTACTTACTTAAGAGCCAATTCAATGTGTTGAAGGCGATAATAGAAAACTGAAAGATCCCCATAGCTTTTCATTGTATCTGGATGGTCAAGACCAAGTTCCCTCTCATTAATATCCAATGCCTTCTGCTGATATATAGTTGCCTAAAATGAAGAAGAAGATATCTTGAGTACATACGAACGCTACTCTAACACTCAGACGCAGATGCCATTAGACCAAATGCCAGAACATAAGAACCATGAACGTGTTTGATTTAGTTAAAATATATAATCTGATATCAAAATTATGCTAATGCCTGTACATGTAATTCCTAAGTCCAGAAAATTATAATTCCTAATGCATATCTTTATACAAGACCATAAAAACTAGCCATAACACAGTTTCAAATCAAATGTCCCACTGAATGAGAACCTCACGTACAGAAGGACGTTATAATTATACTCAACTTAGAATCACCAAACTAACACTGAAATACAACTGAAGATTGTCGTACCTGATTAAAGTCTCCAGTATGGTAGAGAACTACAGCTAGAAGACTGTAAGCACTTGCAGTAGTCCGATGGTAGGGACCACAAACAGCTATCATCCTTGCCGGTGCCTTACAATGCAAGTAATACATCATATGAGATCAAGAGATGCCTTATTATGAAGAGAATAATGTAATTCTTACGTATAGATCGAGTGGGTTATTACCTTTGTCCCATAAGTTACAGCATCTTCTAGTTTTCCTTTATCAAGGGCAATTTTGGATGACTCTAATAAAGTCCGTCCATCAGCTGAAGTGCAACCTACATGCTGTAGAATGCCATAAAAATAGCACAATTACATTCAATTTACAAATGAGTGACTCATTGAGAATGTAAAAACTAAATCAAAACACAATTAAGAGAGAAAATAGTCTCACCTTGCACACAGGAACCATGCTGACAATATCATCTCTCGTGAATGGGTTTGGGCATTCCATATCATAATCTCTTGGAACCAACTCCAACCCAACCTGGGTAAAGTTTACAAGCAAAATTCAAGCTTTGAAAATAATCCGCTGCCAAAGGAGCCGAAAAGACAGTACCTTACCTTATGGCAAAGCCCACGTAGAATTGAAATCTTTCTCAAATGCTGAAACTCGTCTTTCAGGGACCAACCAAATCTTCTGCCAAGAAATGTTCGTAGCCACTGCAATCTAAGGATATGATCTTCATTCAAGCTTTGGTCATCTTCCATCTCACAACAGCCAAATACAAAATTTAGGGAAGAAGCTATAGCTGCAGATAGGTCTGATAAATAGTCAACAGATGCGATGACTCCTTTAAGTACATGCTTGAACGCTCGAGTAACCATCTCATGAATACAAAGTGATTGTATGTGAGGAAGCTTCTCTGCAAGTTCAACCTAAATTTGTAAATGGGATTAGAACCAACAGAAGAAGAATACCAGGCTTTCAAGTATTAGCATGTCAATTTCTCAAAATATTGTATGTCATACAACATACAGTAATATCTAAAGACGACAATAATTCAATATCTTGGAAAAGGTCAACCATGTCAAAAATTCTATCATGTAGTACAATTTTCAAAAAGGAACATTGATAATTCAATCCAGGAAGACTTGGGGAGATTGCTTACATATAGAAAGGTAACTTAGAGGATTTGTTTACAAAAAGAAAGACAACATTTGTTTATTCCGATTTCCACGGGTGAATAGGTTGCATGTCTGAGAGAGAAAGAGAGGGAGAAATTCCTCACCACGCGACCTAAAGAGCGCATTTGTAGTCCCCTTAAATGCATAAAGTCTGTCAGTGTGCGGCCATCAACCGGAGAAAGTTCAAGTGATCCAAAGTCTGTTATCTAATACAGAATGGAAATTAGTCCATAAACCATCCCCACACGTCTAAATTGGCTGCAACAAAGGCCCTAAATAAATTAAATAGTACCAGCTTTGGTAAAGCAATGTCATAAATTAAATAGTACCAGCTTTGGTAAAGCAATGTCATCATAATATTTGTATGCCATTTTCATAAGCTCATCCACTGCCTGCACAAGAAATTAATTTTACCAGTCATTCCATATGAAAATAAAACAAACCAAATTTAGCATAATGAAAACACAAAAAGTAGCAAACTTTACAGTTGAAATGCAAAACAAATTTGAGATTTTGAAACCTTTGAATGAAGGCCAGTGCCAGTTTCTTTCAATCGCAAGAAGGATTCTTCAGAAATTAGTTTTTTCAATTCCATCTCACAATTGAGCTCGCCATTGCTTTGCTGTCTGCCATTAGTTCCCACATTCATGCTGCACGGTCCATTGTCATCTTCGTTAGCCTCATTATTGCTACCAACAAGGTTAGGTCTGTTCTCCCTCTTCTTCAAAAATTTAAATTGCTTCCCAAGACCTTTAACAGCATGTTCAGTCTCAATATCATCCCCAGACCTCGTTGACTTGGTATCTGTTGGAGTTTCCTGCTTTTGTAGATGTTGCACCCAACAAGAACCAAGTTCCCATCTAATAGATCTTTCTGACGCAGTTGGCTCCAGCTCTAGCTTTGCTAAACTCTGTTTAATAACTCTTCGTACAAGACTTCTAAGAGCTTCTGAATTATCCAAATTGCACAGAGGTGACTGGTCTCCTCTAGCTGATTCAGCACTGAAAGACTTCTGAAGTACAAGCTTTAAGCTGCAACAAATAGTTTACCCTGTCAGAACAACTTAAATGGAGAAAGACATAAAGAGTACATGAAACAAAGGCAGAATCCACCACAGAAGGTCTAAATACTTTCTGAAATAGCTCAATCCAAAAAGCTGACGACCTATTTCAGCAACTGAGCATCCACTGTAATTATACTTTCCTTTATCCTTTATTTGAACATCATCAACGATGTCTGTTGGTTATTTTGTTAATATAACAATTACAAACCAATGTCAGGGCACATAACTATAAACTCAACCATTATTGTGAAAGCCATGACTTAATGTTTCCTGCATCCACTCGTTATTTTTTAGGTGGTCTGCAACTATGCAGAGGTGAAGCATCCCCATACAGTGAAGAATCTCACACATATTTTAATGGAGGAAAAGCCATTTTCTGGTCCATAGGATGCTGAAAGAGGAGTACATATCCCTAACTAGATATCAGCTTTCTTTTCTTTGGCCTATTCATAAACTTAACACTTGAAGAAAACCTGGTTTAGAAATCTGACATCAACTCCCCTTAAGAGTTCAGACATCTACTGATTAGATCCCATCTAAACAGGAAGAAAAAGGAACAGGTGCTATCCTTTCTTAAGAATCCCCAACACCAGCATTTCAATCCTGTTCTACCTGGTAAAAATAAAGAGAATAACAATGCTCTGCATCGTGAATTCAACTGTGATAGACACTAAGCAAAGAAGCACATACCAGTTAGCATTTCTAAGATCAAGTTAAAATCACATTTGAATTGGTAATAAACTATGTCAGCACAGAAATTGTTACCTTATTATGTTCAACAAAAGCTTTCATTAGGGATTCATATGCCTGCATCACGCATAATGACCATAATTATTAACAAAACAATTGAAGGGTAAGCTAATTGAAAAAAAGATGCATTCAGATAAAAAAGAAAAAAATAATCTGTAGATTCAACTATTGAGTACCCACATTGGCAAAAGCTCGACTGAGATTTTGCAGAAGATCCACCAGGGAGTTGCTTTGGAAAAACTGCTTTCCCAAAGTATAGAACCCTTTTACTGATGCAACTACTTGTATAAGCTTTCCATTGCAGATTTTTTTCTGTAAGCACAAAATACAGTTTCCCGCACTTTCAAATACTCACATTACTTACAAAGACATGAAAATAATCCACGCATTCTTATTAATTAGCAGACAATGATTATTAAATCTTTAACACTCATTGGCCAATTCATCAGCAAAAATAACGAGTTGAATAACTCTACAATTAATTAGTCCTTCAACAACAAACCACAATAATCAGAACTTTATATTAAATGGCACCTGAATTTCAAAATAATCACCGTCGCGCTTCTCTCCTTCTTTGCGTTCACATTTTCTCATATCTTCAAAATCAAAGTTATTAAAAATTAAAATCAATAAACAAATTTCATATTCAAATAAATCACATATAGTTATATCATGTTCCTCTTTCTTTTCTTTTTTTTTTTATCAACCATGTAAGAAACGAAGACAAATAAATAAATGAACATTAGGCTTACTTAAGATGGGGGGAGTGAGGTGAGAGAAAGAGAAGAAGTCATAAAACTCGGAGAGTTTTGGCGTCGGGTGAATGGCCGCCATGTCCAGACTCGGAGAAACCGCCGATGAAACTGGCGATGACGTGTCGCGGGGCCCGCTTCGGTTATCTGCTGCTGCCGTTGCTGCTCCATCAGACAGAGCGGCAGAGTTTGGTGAAGGCTGGTGGGGCCTACTGCGGTTCTTTTTGGCACATGACTCTGACGATGGCGGCAATCGGGAGTTTCTGGACTTGGAGAACTGTGTGGTGCACGCGACGATGTCGAGAAGCCGCCGCACGTGCGCCACGGCCTGAGATTGCTCGGTGTAGTCCTCTGTCAAGGACAGTGCCAAAAATGTAAATAACAAGGAATTGCCGGGCAAAGGTTTTTTCTTTTATTATTTTAGTTCTTTCTATTAAATATTAACTTAATTATAAGTAGAAAATAATTATAAGCACTAAACTATTCGTCAAACTTATTTTTTAAAATATTTTTTTATAATTAAAATACTTCTAGATTTAATTATAATTATAAGCACTAAAAATGATAAAAAAAATAAAATTTTCGCTCTTTAAATAAGCTTTTACATATAATTTTATATAACTATACTCATATTAATTATTCACGATAAAGTTATCAATTCTAACCTTCTTGCTTCTGTTTACATTTCTACCAACTAATTTTTTTTAATAGATTAAAATTTACGGCCGGTTGAAAATTAGGATCATAAAGCGACAAATCGTTTTTATGTTGAATCGACCGTTCAATTAAGTATGCTTGATTAGAAAAAAAAAAAAAATTGAATATCAACTAGAAAAAGTTTGGTAAGGGTAGTAAAACAAACTTCAGAAACATGGCTAGCTTATTGAAGTTATAGGGACAACTCTTTCTTATAACAATTCTAATCTACTAATTCTAAAATTTGTTTTATTTTTTTCTTTTCTATGGTGTACTCTTGTTTTATTTTTTTCTTCTTTTATATGGTGTATTCTCAAATAAAAGTTGAACTCTTTTGACAATGTGGTAAAAAACATCAGTTGTTACTTCATGAAGTCGAATAATTGTAATAGAGAATGATTCCATTTATATTATTAATTTTTACTGATTATATAATGAAGTGATGCACCCAATCTAAGGCAGCAGTTGTATAAAAATATATAGTGGAACAAAAACAAAATGCTCTCAAGTTGCACTTATTTTCCACAAGTGTATAGATTCATTGTAATCTCCGACCCTTTCAAAATATTTCTTTATTGCCTAAAACAGTCAAAACCAAAAAAAAATTCATCATTCTTGTTTTTTTTTTCCCTATTTTTACCTTTCAGGAGATGTATTATATTGACCAGAAATATGAACAAGTTTTCTGATTTAATCAAATCTTCAATATCTATATCATAAATTTAATTGAGAAAGAGAGATTCTGGAGAAATAGAATAAAATAATAAACATGGAGCAATAAAAAGGAATTATTGTTTTTTGTGTAATAAGTGGAAAATAATAATCTTTCTTTTCTCTTTGGTTTGCACAAGTGAGATGAGGGGGAATGAGTAACAGCATCTATGAAGCAGGCAAGGGACGAGATGCTTGCATTTTTAAGTACCCCCTCAAGATTGGCAAAATTTTGTCATTTAATGATTAAACTAATAATGGTCCTAGATGTGACCTGCGTATACTGTAACTTCTGAAATTTCTAAAGTTTAGGCCAGTTACTTAAAAGCACGTTATTATTGTACTTTTGAGACTGCTTCAACTTTTACATGCCAAGGACAGCTGAGTCCAAAATGTACAGCTCTAAAAAGCATGGTAACGTTCCAAGTGTGCAGGACTATTATTGGACGAATTTACATTGATTTTTTGGCAAGAATTTGGCAAGAATTTACATTGCGAAATAAAGATAAGCCTAAATTCACTCGTATCTTGTTAAAGCAGATGCATTATTATTGGACGAAAAAGCACAAATTGGTGGTCTAATCAATTGTAAAGTCTTGTATTTATTTACATAATTATGGGTTATCAGTATCTTTTGCTTCATGCACTTCTCTTTTTCTTTAATTATCAAGGAAATGCGGTTTAAGTAGTTATCAAAATATCAAAATCATGTTAAATATTTGTGAGTCCACAAAAGGACAGAATGTGAGTCCCCACGAACAAATGGGACTGATTATACGAAATAGCGACTCTCAAAATCCAGCTGAGATGCCGCAATTTCCTTATGCTACAATGTTGACACTTTACTGGTATAGTGCGTGGCCAACATTTCACTTTGCCAGAGGCCAGGTCCGTGAAATCAACCAATTTGCATCTTCAATTATTTCACATTTCAATTTCTTTGGACGGTACTAAAGTCACAAGCAGATAACATGTATCAACAGGTAATATTCTCTCACCTACTTTTTTCTATCCATGCATGTTTTCTCATTGACAGGGCACGTGAAAATGTGCAAAATTTTCATTCTGCGCAAAATTTCCATTGTATATATATAAGTCATATATTTGCTATGGAACCAGAAAAAATTCAAGAGAGCAACAATTGACAGGTCAATCTTGTGAGTGTTTCTCTAGCAGTTAATATTAAAAATGAAAATGCTTTTGATGAAGTTGTCATTGTGGATTGGCATAGCTTTGATTGAGTTACATGGATACAAAGCATGCGTGGAAACGAAGAGGATTGCTCTGTTGGAAATCAAGAGCTTCTTCATATCAGCCAGTGATGTTGGATTTGATGACGAAATTCTTTCTTCATGGTTTGATGATGATGGAATGTCGTCTGATTGTTGCAACGACTGGGAGGGAGTTAAGTGCAACGCCACCACCCTACGGGTGAGGCAACTCTCACTCAATCAGAAAACAAAAATCAACTACTCTGATTATAACTCTTATTCTTATGGAGTTTCTTTTCTGAATATGTCATTATTTTTTCACCCTTTTGAAGAACTGCAGCGCCTTGACTTATCTGATAAATTGGTTTAAAGGCTTCTATTAGAATAAAGGTACAAGCATATGTATCTCTTACTCATTCATAATTATTTTGCCTTGACCTGCGTATACTGTAACTTCTGAAATTTCTAAAGTTTAGGCCAGTTACTTAAAAGCACATTATTATTTTGGATCAGTTACATTTAACCCAACACTCGCAAAATATCATTAATCCCTCTATACTCTATATTATTTACAATTTATTTATAAATATTATAAAATTTTCTGTATTGTAAAATTTCGTTGAACCTCTTGTACTCTGTTTTATTTTAATGAAACTCTTGGAGTATGAATTTGCCCCCTATAATTTTAAGTTCTCAAAATACCCTACATTTAATTAAAAATATAATACTTATTAAATAAATTATAATTATAATAATTATTTTATTATAATTATAAATAAAATTATAATTTTTAAATGGATTATTATTATTATTAACAACAACAATAAAAAGTATTATAATTAATTAATCTATTAACAATAATTAATAATAATTTTTAGTTAAAATATCAATAATAATAATTAACAATAATTACTATTAATAATTAATTTTTGACGAATAATAACAATAACAATAATTAAAATACAAAGTAATAATTATAATAAAATTAATTAAGAATTTTATAGTAATTTGTTACAATTTAACTCATTTCGATATTTATTCTAAGACAAAGTAAACACATAAATGGTAATACAGTTTATTCTAATTAGGATTCATGCAGTTCAAGTAAATAAATTATTCTGATTTCAATTTTTCATTTTAATTCTAGCTAATCCAATTTTAACTCATTATGTTTCCAACTAATTTCGATTCATTTTTAGTGAATGCACTATAAAATTGTAAATCACTTTATATTCAATTAGACCACTCTATATTATTTACAATTTTTTATAAGTATTATGAATTTTATAGTGCATTCACTAAACATAAATCAAAATTTACTGAAAACATAATAAGTTAGAATCGACATATCTAGAATCCAAATAAAGAATTGGAATCATAATAATTTATTTACTTGAACGGCATGAATCATAATTAGAATGAGCTGTATTACCATTTATTTGTTTACTTTGTCTTAAAATCAAAATCAGAATAAATTAAATTGTAACAAATTAGTATAAAATCCTTCATTAATTTTTATCATAATTATTCTTTTGTATTTTAATTATTGTTATTGTTACTGTTATTATTATTCAAAAATTAATTATCAATAATAGTTATTGTTAATGTTATTATTAACATTTTAACTAAAAATTAATTAGTTATAATACTTTTTATTCTTGTTAATAATAATAATAATAATCCATTAAAAAATTATAATTATAATAAAATAATTATTATAATTATAATTTATTTAATTATTATTATATTTTTAATTATTATTATATTTTTAATTAACTGTAGGGTATTTTGGGAATTTAAAATTATAGGGGGCAAATTCGTACTCCAAGAGTTTCATTAAAATAAAACAGAGTACAAGAGGTTCAACGAAATTTTACAATACATAAAATTTTATAATACTTATAAATATATTGTAAATAACATAGAGTATAGGGGGATGAATGATATTTTGCGGGTCAGCCGTAAGTTACGTTAAATGTAACTTAGGCGGACCCTATTATTTTACTTTTGAGACGGCTTCAACTTTTACTTGAAATGACAAGGACAGTTGAGTCCAAAATGTACAGCACTAAAAAGCATGGTAACGTTCCAAGTGTGCAGGACTAAGTGGACTGCATCAAATTGGTTTTTTTTAATGTTAAAAAATAAAATAATGTCATTTATTTATTTATTTAGTCAATAATTTTTTTACTTTAACCTGTCTTTTTCAACAATATTAAAAAAATTATTTCGAATTAAAAAATTCTTAAAAAACATACAATAAAATGAATATAGTTTGGCTATGGATGTAGAACTAAAAAGATCTAAATGTTAACAATTAAAAATAGGAAAATGCTACTTTCCCCGCGTCAAACCTCGAATTAAACCAAAACGATGCCGTTTTGGTTTCTTTTTTTTTTCCTTTTTGCTTCCATGAAACGTAGTCGTTTCAGCCTAGTAAAAACAAAACCAACTAAAGTAGAAAAAACGCAAAGAAACAGCTACTTTATGAACTGAGAAAAACGCAAAATCTTTAAGCTCTTCCTCTTCGATTCACCACACCCGAGTGAAATGCAGAATCTTTAAGCTCTTATATTCCTCGAAGGTGATAAGATTTGGCTCAAACAAGGCAAAAGCAGAAGCTTGAACAAGATAGAGTCTCGACATTGTCCATGATTCCTAACCTCATCAGCATTAACAGCAGCTGTTAAATTTTTCTGACATAAGACTAAGTTTCGGCATTTACAGATTCCAGTTTCGATTATACGTGGCTTTGCACAAGCTAAGGTACTGTTTTCTTTTGGCAGCATTTTGTTTTCGAATCTTCAAATTTTCGAAGTTTCAGTTTCGACTACGAATTTTTGACTCATTTTTGTTGTCATGTTTGTATTAAACTTTGTTTTCGAATTTCTATCTCATTTTCGATTACGAAGATATTTGAGTATACAAATGTTCTCTTCTTTATATTCAATCGAGAAGATAATTTAACCCCTGCTGAGAATATAGTTCGTAACCTAAATAGATAAGTTGGAGATAGCATCAATATGAATTAACGTTTGAGTTTGTGGTAAGTCATGAACTTGTTTTTGTTGGAATTCGCTCATGCGCATGTAAGACCTACAATATTTTCGCTTGAGCTAGCTATAAGTTAAACTTAGTCTGGCTCAACCACACTTTGAAGTTATTTGAGTATTAATTATGCCTACGGACTTCTATTAGCTAATGTTTTGCGGCTTGCCGTTATTTGACATTTTCAGTTTCCAATTGCGATGCTTTTACAACAAGCTTGAATTGTTTAAATTTGAATCTTCAGTAGTTGTTTCATTTTGTTTTTAATTTTTTTATTCTAAATTTAATGAATTCACGAAAAATAAATAATAATATATTGAATTGTTTTAATTTGCAGCAGTTAATGGATAATTTGAAGTAAGTGGAGGAGGTTGATGAAGTTAAAGAATTGCAGGATTTGCAGGGGGCTGATTTGGAAGAAAATAATGAGGAATTGGTGGTGGAAAAAGTTGTTGAGCCAGCAGTTGGGATGTCTTTTAATAGTTCTGATGAAATGTTTGAATATTATAAGGCTTATGGCCTATAAGAGGGGTTTCCAGTGATGTGGAGATCTTGTAGAAAAGGGGATGATGGGAGTTTGAGATATGTGACATTTACTTGTGGGCGAAATGGCAATTCAAAAGCCAAAAGCACTAATGTTTTGCGGCTTCAACCAAACCAAAAAATTGAATGCAATGCTAAACTTGGAGGACGTTTGGATTTTGTTAGTAGAAAATGGGTAATTGGAAATATGATCCTTGAACACAACCGTGCCGTGAGTCCGAGCAAGAGTAGGTATTATCGATGCAACCGTACCATTAGTCCTTTTGTTAAAAAGCAGCTTGAAATAAATGACGAAGCTGGAATTAAAATGGCTCAAAGTTTTAAGTCGATTGTTGTTGAGGCTGGTGGCTTTGAAAATGTCTCATTCTTAGAAAAAGATGCTAGAAATCATATTGACAAGGTGAGGCGATTAAGGCTCGGAGAAGGGGATGTTGTTGCAATTCAGAGACATTTTAAGAAAATGCAAACAGAAAATGATGAGTTTTTCTTCAGTCTTGACCTAAATAAGGAGGGCCGGTTAAAAAATGTATATTGGGCCGATCCAAGGAGTAAGGCAGCCTATAAAAACTTTGGAGATATGGTCACATTTGATACCACATACCTTACAAACAAGTATGACATGTCATTTGCTCCTTTTGTAGGAATTAATCATCATGGTCAATCAATTTTGTTAGGATGTGGGTTGATTTCGCATGAGGACACGGAGACATTTTCGTGGATATTTGACACATGGCTATCATGCATGTCTGGCTCTCCTCCCCTTGGAATCATTACAGATCAAGACAAAGAGATGAAAAATGCGATTGAGATTGTTTTTCCAAACACTAGGCACCGATGGTGTTTATGGCATATACTGAAAAAGGTGCCTGAGAAGTTAGGAAGGTATGTTGAATATCATGCCATTAGAGTTTCATTACATTCTATTGTTTATGATTCATATACTGCTGTTGAATTCGAGAAAGCTTGGCATGACATGTTAGATAAATATGATCTTAGTAATCAGTGGTTAAATGGTTTATATGAGGAAAGAAATCGTTGGGTTCCATGTTTCGTAAAAACTTCTTTTTGGGCTGGAATGCCAACCACTCAGCGTAGTGAAAGTATGAATGCTTTCTTTGATGGGTATGTTAACTCGAAAACAACTTTGAAGCAATTTGTGGAGAAATATGAGAAAGCAATGGAAAGTAAAATTGAGAAAGAATGGCAAGCGGATGTTAGGTGTTTTAGCCAACGGATGCCATGTCGTACCAGTTTTGCAATGGAGAAGCAAGTTGAAGAAGTGTACACTATTTCCAAGTTTCAAGAATTTCAGCAAGAGCTGGTGAATAAGATATATTGTGAGGTTTTCAGTTGTGGTGGATTAGAATATGAAGTTATTGAAAACGATGAAAATAGTAGAGAAAATACTTTTCAAGTCATTTTTGCAAAAGATGAGGGTGAAGTTCATTGTGTGTGTTCAATGTTTGAATATAAGGGCATTCTTTGCAGACACGCCATCGCAGTGTTGTCACGTAACCGTATACAATTACTGCCTGAAAAGTATATTCTACGAAGATGGAGGAAAGATGTGCGGAGATTCTACAGTAAAGTCAAAGTCAATTATGATGCACGAAGTTCGAGCATTGAACATCAGCGATATAAAGAGGAGTGCACTGATTTTTATGATGTTGCTGAGGTAACTTCAAAACATGAAGAAAGCCATAAAAATATTATGGGTTGGATCGAGAAAGCAATGGAGGATGTATCTCTGAATGTTCGAAGTGACGGTCACGATACAACCATTTATAGTGGATCAGGAAGCTGTATCAAAATTATACATGATCCAGTAGTAACTCGGCGTAAAGATCGTCCACCTAGTCAAAGAAAGCAAAAGCAATTTAAGAGGCCAAAACAGAAGTCGAATAATGCTTCGACAAGCACAACTGTAGAGGTAATTACTTTAATACATTCATTTTAAATTAATTTAATGTATACTTTAAATGTATGTTGATTGCATTTATATTTAATACATTCATTTTAAATAAATTTAATATATACTTTAAATGTGTGTTAACCATATTTCTAGGACTCGGAGATACATGATTTTTCTTCTCAAGTGGCTACTACAATCCCAACACAAGAGAGCCATATGGCTATGGTAATATTTTTTTTTTTTGCTATTTACATTCATTGTCATATGTTTGATAATTTGTATATAATTTTTTTTTGTTGTATAACAGCTAGCACAGCAAGCACCCCTAGAACATGCATTTTTCCTCCCTTACTATCAGTCTTGGATGAATTACAGCGGAGTCCATCACGCAAACTTGCAATATTTTCCGCAACAAAATTTCGAGGAGGCCAATCGAGGGGAGTTTTCAACTAATGAACCAAGCACATGATCGAAGTTCATTGGAATTGGCTTGACGAATCAACAAAGTTAGCTTATGTTTTATGTATTATTGTAAAGCTAATGTAACTTGGTGTATGTGTATTTCGATATTTTTTAAATTTTAGACTTCGTAAATTCTGAAAATGGATCTATTTGGAACATATTGGAATGAGTTGGGACATAGTATAATTTTGAGAAGTATTCTGGGGGTCAAATTCTAAATTCAGAATACTTTGAATTAATTCAAACAATCGAAAACTTATATTTAACATGAAAATGCTATTACATATAGTGGTCAAATTCTACAATACAAGTCTTTTCCAGTAACATAGTACAAATTGAAACAACTTAAAAACAATACTTGAATAGAAAACATAATACAACAATCATGATTAATTTAATAAAATCATATCGTAGTGCCTCTCTCTTTCGAAGTTCGTCGTCCAACAATCGCCTCTGCACTTCACGATCTCGCATATGCTCAAGTTCTTTATGCAAGAGTTGAAATTTAACGGACAAACACTCAATCTCCAAGGCCAACTTCCTAACCTCATTCGCTAACAAGTCTATTTTCTCTTTGCTAGATTTACGATCTTCTGCCCATTGAAAGTTGTTACATCCTCTACAAATCCAAAATTTGCAATTTGGATTTTTTGTTGTGCGTGACGTTAACAACTCCATCTGATCACCACATCCATTACACATTTGCAATGGATTCAATTCTCGGTTGTGTTGGATGACATTATTTGTAAAGCCATAGACCGTTGGAAAGAAACAGCTCAAAAAGGGATACAATTACAGTTAATAATGAAAAGAAAACCAGAACAATGTTTTATAAGGCCAACTCAGTTTCTTGGTATTTGAATTTGCTACTAAAGTGGGCTGAACAAAGCTGTGTGTATGTGTGTGTGTGTGTGTGTCTCTCTCTCTCTCTCTCTCTCTCTCTCTCTCTCTCTGTGCGTGTCTCTCTCTCCCTGTGTGTGTGTGTCTGTGTGTGTCCACAAAATCAACAATTTTGGACTATTTTAGTGCTTCTATTTTGGTGATTCTGAACTATTTTGGTGCTTCTAATTAACTTGCTTTCTATTATTTATAAGAGTTGTAAAAGTTACATCAACAATTCTGGACTATTTGGTGATTCCAGACCAATTTAAGCACAAATTGCAGACCAATTCAAGCACAAATTACAGACCAATTCTGCACAAATTACAGACCAATTCAGCACAAATTGCAGACCAATTCAGCACAAATTCCTGACCAATTCAGCACAAATGCAAACCAATTCAAGCACAAATTGCAGACCAACTCAAGCACAAATTGCAGACCAATTTAGCACAAATTACAAACCAATTGCAATTTAACACACTTATTTCCTTAACATTCTATTTCAACTGAAAATTAAATAAAACGGAAATGATGATAGCTATCAAAATTGCCCCCATTTTACCGTAACCTAGAAAAGCTAAAGATCAAAGCATTACCTGCGGCTGTGATAACTGTGACGCTTCATGAGTTGAATGAGAGATGCGCGTGATGCCTGCCACGTTGACGGTGACCATGCCTGCGCGAATGGCAGATTTTTTAAGAGGAAATTTCAAAGGAGAAAACAAATGGCAGATTTGTTTAAAAGGAAATTTCAAAGGAGAAAACAAATGGCAGATTTGTTTAAAAGGAAATTTCTTCGATTTGGATCTTAAAAAAAACGAACAAAACGAATGTCGTTCCCTGGTGAAACGAAGAGGAGTCAGGAGAGGAAGACGAAAATGAAGAGGAGAGGAACGTTTGCTTTTGCTAGGGTGAAACGGTAGCGTTTCATGAAGAAGAGGAAACAACGTCGTTTTGTTTTAGCTTTCGGGGTTTAACCCGAGGTAAATAGCAGAACTCTTAAAAATAACAAATAAGATGAGACCCACATCCACATGCATGAGACTTTTTAATTCAGAAATTTTGACACGAGAGAGCTTCACCTACCTTCAACCATTCTGAGCAAACAGGGCTTCAGAGTAACAACCTCTACTCTATCATTCAATTTCTACCCCTTGACCTGATAAAAAAAAACAACTAATAATGCATTAATATCATAAAGAAATAAACAAATAAAAATAAGGTGGAAAAAAATAGTATCTAGTGCTTAATATCATTATTCATAATCTTATATAATTAAAAAAAAGAGAGATAATAAAATATATATATATATACCTCGTGAGAGAGAGAATAATTTGTGAGGTGGCAAGTTTCTACATTGGAAGCCAACAATTTTTTCACATCAAGTATCTTGTCAGTGGAGATGCCCTTCGAGCAAATTTCAATCAAACAAGAAAAAGATGATTAATTAATAATTCATTTATATTTATAAAGTTTTACAAAATAATATCCTAATAATAGATGGTGAGGGCAAAACGAGAAAGTATTAATGATAAGTATATATGTATACCTTGAGAACAACTTGTGATTCATATGGGGTGATGATTGTGATATCAAGAACACTGGGTACTACTGCACAACAAAAGAAATCAATGAACATACGGAAGCTAGACTGCAAAAGCACTTTACAAAAAGCACTTTCCAATGAAAGAAGTGAATAATAAGGCTTAACAATTGAAACCTTTCTCTTCTTTCTTCTTCTTGTCAGCCTTGGCTTTATTGGACTTGCCTCTTCCAGACCTTGCAGCCATAGTGATCTTTCCTCTTCAAGACCTTGGATCCAATGGATCTCACAACGGCATCAACAAATTTTTTATTTAAAAAATATATAAAATTACATTATTTTTATTTATAAATCCCATCAGACCTGCCAAATTAGTGGGCAGGCCCGCACCACCTCAGCCTTTTCCCGGATTGCTGGGGACTGCAGACTGCAGCTCGCGGTTAAATTTTCCCCGCAGCGTTCTTGACGTACACCAATATTTTTAGTCAGCTTTAACTTTAAGCCTTTGTTTTATAAAATTATTTCACCAGCAGATTACATGTATTTTGGCAAGTTTACATTATGAAAGAAAGATATGCCCCAATTCACTCGTATCTTGTTAAAGCAGATGCATTATTTTTGGACGAAAAAGCACAAATTGGTGGTCTAATCTATTGTAAAGTCTTGTATTTATTTACATAATTATGGGTCATCAGTATCTTTTGCTTCATTCACTTCTCTTTTTCTTTAATTATCAAGGAAATGCGGTTTAAGTATTTATCAAAATATCAAAATCATGTTAAATATTTGTGAGTCCACAATAGGACAGAATGTGAGTCCCCACGAACAAATGGGACTGATTATACGAAATAGTGACTCTCAAAATCCAGCTGAGATGCCGCAATTTCCTTATGCTACAATGTTGACACTTTACTGGTATAGTGCGTGGCCAACATTTCACTTTGCCAGAGGCCAGGCCCGTGAAATCAACCAATTTGCATCTTCAATTATTTCACATTTCAATTTCTTTGGACGGTACTAAAGTCACAAGCAGATAACATGTATCAACAGGTAACATTCTCTCACCTACTTTTTTCTATCCATGCATGTTTTCTCATTGACATGGCACGTGAAAATGTGCAAAATTTTCATTCTGCGCAAAATTTCCATTGTATATATATAAGTCATATATTTGCTATGGAACCAGAAAAAATTCAAGAGAGCAACAATTGACAGGTCAATCTTGTGAGTGTTTCTCTAGCAGTTAATATTAAAAATGAAAATGCTTTTGATGAAGTTGTCATTGTGGATTGGCATGGCTTTGATTCAGTTACATGGATACAAAGCATGCGTGGAAACGAAGAGGATTGCTCTGTTGGAAATCAAGAGCTTCTTCATATCAGCCAGTGATGTTGGATTTGATGACGAAATTCTTTCTTCATGGTTTGATGATGATGGAATGTCGTCTGATTGTTGCAACGACTGGGAGGGAGTTAAGTGCAACGCCACCACCCTACGGGTGAGGCAACTCTCACTCAATCAGAAAACAAAAATCAACTACTCTGATTATAACTCTTATTCTTATGGAGTTTCTTTTCTGAATATGTCATTATTATTTCACCCTTTTGAAGAACTGCAGCGCCTTGACTTATCTGATAAATTGGTTTAAAGGCTTCTATAAGAATAAAGGTACAAGCATATGTATCTCTTACTCATTCATAATTATTTTGTCAGTGACTAATTAATGATAATAATTCATATGCATTTGCAGCTTACGACAGCTTTGGGAGTTTGAAACAGCTGAAGATCTTAAATCTTGGTGGTAATTTCTTCAACGACAACATATTACCATATTTGAATACACTAACTTCACTTACCACTCTGAATCTTCGTTCCAATAACATTGAAGGTTCCAGAATCAAGCACGGTAAATATGTTTGAGGCCAGCAGAAATGCATGCCAGGCAAGTTAATCTCTTAAAATATTTATGCATATTGTTTTTATCAAAATTAATGTTTACTGAGCAGGATTAGCAGATTTGAGAAACTTGCAAGTGTTGGATCTAACCTGGAACCTCAATCTAACAAGCGGCTCTTTAAGAAGCCTAGGTAAGCTACTGAAATTACCGATCTATCACAATGATCACAGTCTTCTACAATAATTTTAAAGTAACATTTTGCTTTTTATTGATGTAGGATTGGCATCTATTGCAATACTTGAAAGCAATTGGTCTTCGTGGTTGTGGAATAACTACAAGGTATTCCGCAACAATCACCCCTTCCTACTTAATTTCCTAGTCTTTTTGGCAATGTTGTGGTCTTTTATTTTTCAATATTTTTTAGTAAATCAGCTTAATTGAATCTTAACTAATCACTTTATTATAATTTTTAAGCTAATTTTGAATTCCCATTCTTCATTCTTTTGATTCTCGATGCATAATTGACTAATTCTAACTTGATCAAATTTGAATTAGAACCACTGCTTTCTTTAATAAATTTTAGTCCTTGACATACTCTCTCACTATTTATTAACATAACCTGCTCATTTCTTTCGCTCTTTCTTTTTTCTGAATTTAATTTTTTTTAAATGAACAATGATATCTATCTTCATTTCATTAATTATAGCTTTGAATGAAAAACGATTTTTTAATAGCTCTTACATTTCAATGCTTTTGAAGTATTATTTATATCTATACGTCAAAACTGGAAAAAAAAAATCTAAATCTAATTAATATGACATTTATCTTATGTTCATTAATTCTTGATACAGGATTAGCTAATTAAATTCAAATACTTGGAAGCATTGAATTTGAGTAGTAATAATAATATAAACAGTTCTCTAGAAACCTAAAGCGAACAATTTACACAGAATTGTTATGTTGAAACATGATAATTAAATATTTGCATTACTGATACACCACCTTCCGATTGATTTGTGTATCAAAGTACTTGGACAGAATTATATATGAAGACCATTTCTTTTTTCTTTTTCTTTTTTTTTGTTTTTGTTTTTCCTTGAATGCTGAGGAATAAATTAAATTTAAGACAAATTAATTGTATTTTAAGACAATTTATTATTTAAGAAGACAACTAAAATATTATGAGTTTCTCTTTACATTATAGAGGTTACAGAACCATTGTCCAATGAACAACATCACGTGAACAAATTCTTCCTCAGAAAATTATAATTATAAACAAGGACTTAGGGTTATGATAAGCAAAAAGTGCTGAGGGCATTTTTTTTCCCTTTTTTCAGATTATTGAAACGCATTTGCAATCAACATCATATTATATGAGAAATAAGTTCACATTACTCTATTATTATTTGTGCTGACCAAAATAATTAGGCAATTTGATTTTTGTCTGTTTTTTAAGTCTTGTATTGGATTATGACCGAATTCGCTATGATTAGTTTCCATTCTATAAAATTTTGATCTTTTATTTTCAGGTTCAGAAATATGTAATTTGAGGAATCTTTTTGAGTAGGATCTGAGCTCAAATAACTTTGAGGGTCACCTTCCTCAGTGTCTCAATAACTTGACCCATCTCAAAGTTCTTGATATTTCTAATAATCAATTAAGTGGAAACTTTCCTTCTACCTTGACCAACTTCACATCACTTGAATATTTGGATCTCTCTTCCATTAATTTCCGAGGAACATTCTCAATAAATTCATTGGCTAATCATTCAAAGCTCGAGGTCTTGTTACTCTCATCAGGAAGCAATATGTTACAAGTGAAAACCGAAAGCTGGCACCCGACATCTCAATTGAAGGTTCTCAAATTATCCGACTGCCAGTTACATGTCATTCCAAGTTTTCTTTTACAACAGGACCACTTAAAATTCCTTGACCTCTCTCATAATAAGTTGGTTGGCAATTTCCCAATTTGGTTGTTCCAAAACAACACAAGATAAAACTATTTGTCTTTGGCGAACAACTCACTCTCAGGAATTCTTCATCTACATCCCAATGCCAAACACGATATGCTTCGTCATCTAGATATTTCCAATAACAATTTCGCTGGTAAGCTACCACGGAATATGGGTATTGTCCTTCAGAAATTGATTTATTTGGATATGTCAAAAAATATTTTTGAAGGTGATATTCCTTATTCAACAGGTGCGATGAAAGAGTTATATATGCTGGATTTTTCTAGAAATAATTTTTTGGGAGAATTACCCTGACCGATAGTCTCTGGTTGCGTCGCTCTAGATTTGTTAGACCTATCAAATAACAATTTCTATGGCCGAATTTTTCCCAAATATATGAACTTGACCCATTTTAATTATTTATTTTTTACAACAATCATTTCAGTGGGAAGATGGATGATGGTTTGAGGAGCTCCACTTCATTAGAGGGGTTAGATATATCCGACAACATGTTATCCGGTAATATTCCTAATTGGATTGGTAACATCTCAACTCTTAGGGTTCTTTTAATGTCAAAAAATTATTTGGAAGCTAATATTCCAGTCCAACTGAACCACCTTAAAAGTCTTGAGCTTATAGACATCTTTGAAAATAGTTTGTCTGGGACCATGGTATCTTCCTTTAATCTTTCATCAGTGAAACACCTTTATTTGCAGAAGAATGCTATTACTGGGTAAATTCCTAATGCATTGTTTAGAAGCTCTAAATTAATCACTCTAGATTTGAGGGATAATAAATTCTTTGGTAGGATTCCTTATTAGATCAATGAGCTTTCGAATTTGCATGTTCTTCTTTTAAGAGGGAATTCTCTACAAGGACATATTCCTAATAAATTGTGCCAGTTAGCAAAATTACGTATCATGGATCTTTCACATAACATATTTAGTGGGTCAATACCTTCATGCTTGGGTAACATGTCATTCTGGAGAGAATGAACTAATTATTATTTGTATGACTATGGTTTGCTTGATGAATACACAGCGTATCAGGGTTTCTACATCGATTCTATTGTTACTACTTACTACAATTCTACTCTTGATCTACAACCGCCCATTGAACCACATGCCTCAATAAATCAAAGAGTAGAAGCAGAATTTGTGACAAAGAATAGATATGAATTTTTCATCGGCAGCAAACTTAAAGTACATGGCTGGACTGGATTTGTCAAGCAATGAGTTGAGCGGAGAAATTCCCCGCGAAATTGGGCAACTTCAAAATATTCGTGCACTGAATCTGTCCAATAATTTAATATCAGGTGCTATACCAGAGAGGTTCTCCAATCTAAAAATGACAGATAGCCTGGACCTTTCCCACAACAGATTAAGTGGTCATATTCCTCCTCAACTCACTGGGCTCAACTTTTTATCCAACTTCAATGTGTCATACAACAACTTGTCGGGCCCAACTCTAGACAAAGAGCAGTTTGCCACATTTGATGAGAGCAGTTATAGAGGAAACCATGATCTTTGTGGTTCCCTGATAAGGAAGAAATGCAGCAGTGCATTAAAACCACTAGCAACACCAACAGAAGGAGCAGAAGAAGAAGAAGACGATTCGATGATTGATATGGTGGCATTAAAATGGAGTTTTGGTGCGTCCTTTGTGACAGTTATTTTGGGTTTGTTTGCAGTCCTTTGGATAAACTCCTATTGGCGTAGACGGTGGTTCTATTTCATTGATGAATGTATTGACACATGCTACTATTGGCTCTTCAAATATGCGTTCTATCGGTGATTCTGCTAGGCCATTGTAGTAAGTTCCTACGGGTCTGCCGAGTATAACTTGTCATGCTGTGTTACGTATTCCGTTAGCTTTTCTGCAAACTGCTATGTATCAGTGTATGTGTTTGCTAAAATTCTTAATTTGTTTCTAAAACTATGCTCATGTTTTGAAGTTCCTTCGAGTGGTTTCGTTAAAATTAGACTTACTGTTTCTTCTGCAGTTTCTGTTGGTTGCAAATATAAATTTAACAACCATTAAATAACAATAGGATGGAAGAGCTGCACATATAGAAATAATGGTTTCTTCTCACTCTGTTCAAGGTGATTGGGGAAAACAAAAATTATCACTCTTTGCTGCCCGTCATCTCTGAATTTCTAAAGATGTAGCAGCTTTACCAAGCAACCCTCCATCATTGCCTACTAACTAAACAAGCTGGCCCAATCTCTGGCCTTAAATAATTCAGAATCTTCTAAATTTTGAATCCTGTATGTGATCTGTATAAGCATGTCAGATTTCCATGATATATATATATATATGCTAGAAATGGATGTTATAATTGGTGCCTTCAGAGTTCACCAATTAAAGTACAACTTTCGTCTGTATTCAGTAAATTTGCGTACTGCCCTGACTTGTATATACAAGTTATTAATAATAACTTATGAATACGAATGTATATAAATTAATTTTCTTTAATTGGGTAAATTAATTTTCTTTAATTGGGCCAAAAATGATATTTCAAAAGCCCATAAACAAAAAAATAAAATAAGTTTTATATATAAAGCGAATTAAAAAAGAAAGCACTTACCATTGCTTTGCAAAAGCACACGGGCATGAGGGGAAGACAATGGGAAAATTTTCATGATTTAGGATTTTTCCAAAATTGAGTTTGGTCTTTCACAACTTGGATTTGAGAGTCATTCTGGAGTACTTTTATCCCTAAGTTCATTTGTAAATTCATTGGAGAGGAATTTAAATGTAGGAAGTGTAGAGAAAGGATTTGAGTGAGAGGGAACTGATTCAAGCTTTCAAGTTGAATTTCTCACCAAATGGAATAAGATTTCTATCATTTTATCTTTACCTGAAATTGCATTTACATGAAAATAAAATTAATTTAAAGATTAGTATACTTTTATTATAGTAAGGGCTCCCAACAAATGGGTGTAGTCCGTCCCATGCTAATTTTAGTAATTGGTGGATCATTTTAGGTGGACAAAGGCACCAAGGCATTAGAGCCAAAATGTGTAGCCCTCACTATTTCCTCAATTCGGTATGTAAATAGCTTATTGTTATATATTATGTTTGGGTAGTTCATGGTTAATAATGAGATTGGTGATAATGTGGATGATTTATTGGTATTATAGGATATGGAAATTTAATTATTGAGCTGGAATATGGAATTTTGAGCATAAGGTGTAATTGATGGTTTTGAGAGTATTAGGGTAATTTTTATTTACAAATAATGGATTCAAGAGTTATAAGCTATGGGATAAATATTCATTGTGAATCATATCACATAAAATTAGTTGTATTTCTTATGTTTGGAAAGTAATTATGACATTTCCTTGATATAGGAGGAGCCACGAACATCAATCCGCAGACATCGACAATAACCAAACTTGAGCATCGTCGTTGTTAGTTACACATGTAGCCCAAGTTATGACATTTGGAAGATACCCTACTCATTCTACGCAACCATCCTACATCATGCCAAAGTTAGTTATGTGGGACACGCGTGATCTCTTCGTTAATGGTCTTGATTCACACACCTAAGAATTATGTTCAGCCTTGCACTATTAATATCACTTATAAATTATGATCCATGAAATCCTCTATTTTTAGTTTCTCTGCACTCTTTTATCAAAATTATTTTTTTTAACATTTTCTCTGTAAGCAAAAATTGGCGTTCAACAATTAATAAGAGTTGTAACAGAGGAAAATCCAGCGATAACATCGAGGAGAAGATGAAGATGAATCTGCAATTAAGATGAATCCTTTGGTTGAACTCGTATTGGCACTGGCCACGGTTTTCTTTCATTGATGCGTGTACTGATTATCATATTGAGTTACTGATGAATCAGCTTATTTTTCTTTAGCATTCCCCTTTTTTCCTTTTCATTTTGCTTTACTTTTCCTTCATTCAAATTCTTTCACTGTGCGGCTGTGGTCCTCAAGCTCAATTATGATATTTACTAGTTGTGCGTCGAATGTGGCTCTGATTGATGATACGATTGCTTGGTTGTGTTCATAAACTTGACTATGGGTTAACATTAACACACATCCTCCATGTTCCATCAACTAGCAAAACCGGAACTGTGCATAGATTCATGCTTTCTCTCCCGTACCCTTTTATGACCCCTGTCCCCAGTTAGTTGACAGAATACGTCAATTGAAGGTTGCCTTGCAGTGTGCGTGTTTGATTATAATCATCGTAGAATAAGGACTCCCTGATCACAAGTCAATGAAATTGCAGAAAGTCTATGATCATTGAATGCTAATTCCATCTTACTGGCGTAGACTATGGTTTAATAAATATCTCGTAAATTTCCTCATCGCTTCCTATGTCACAATGATATTGGTGTAGCCGGTGATTTTAGATAAACTCATACCGGCGTACATTATGGTTTTATTATTAATTGATGGACGAACCAATTCATGTTTCTAAAAAAAAAAAAAAAACAAAGAAAGAAAATCATATTGGCTTGTATATTTTATTGCAAAATATACAAGCCCTTGTACACACCGGATAAATTTCTACCAATACTTTACTATACTTGTAAAGAGAGTTTAAAGAGCCATATTCGCACTTCCTGGAACTATATTATTCATTAATTTTTTTATAATAATATTTTTTTTTTTTGGCCAAATAAAAAGCTGTTTTGCAATGGAAGTACTTCCCTCATTAAGTTCTCATTAACGTCACTACTTTGGATTGTCGTTTTGGATGAAATGCATGGATGCAAGGCTTGCTAGGAAACTGAGAGGACTGCTCTGTTAGAAATCAAAAGCTTCTTCATATCAGCAGCAGTGATATTGGATACGATGACGAAGCTCTTAGTTCATGGTTTGACGATGATGAACGAATGTCGTCTGATTGCTGTGATGATTGGGAGGGAGTGATGGATCTCTTCTCAATAAAATAACGGAATTCAACTCTTCTCAATAAATTATTTGATTATTTCAAACCCAAACGACGCTTATTTTATTAGTTGACTATCTCAATCAACTGTTGACTATCCGATCAACTGCTTCCAAACTGGCTTGTTTTCCACGGAGCATTAATGAAGCATTTTTCTTCATTGGTCCAAGCCTTATAAGTCTTCGTCAGTCATTACAATTCGATGCTTGCATAGATTTTTTGATAATTCAATGCAAATCCAAGCATACAGTTCAATAGAAACGCAATCACACCCTTAAATTATTTGAAGGGAAATTGTAAAGCCCTCCTCCTTTGGTTTAACCTGCTATCAGAAATACTAAAAGTTTGAATTTATTTATTTTTCTTCTTATGTTTTTAATTTGTATCAACCAACCACCAAAAGAACAGAAAAATTCATACAAAATTACCACTATTGCCATTTATATTTGTTTCTGTATTGTCATTTCATAAGTGTAATTCTATTTTTTTAGTAGATGACTAATACGAATTGTAAACTTAAGGCGAAAAATGAATAAATGATAAACTTAGGACGGACAGTTGATAATTTTCCTTATCTAAATTCTTAATCAATTTTTGTTTTATAGCATCGGCGGTCTCCATCAATTGGTAGAGGAAAAATAGTAGACAGCCACTTGTTTGTTGCTTAATTTGAAAGTCAATCAGCTTTAATTTTCCCCGTAGTTGTAAATATATGGGAAATTAGCTAAATTGAACCCGTGTACATCTGTCCCAAGTTCATATGAAATTTCTGTTTTTGTCATTTCAAGTGATTGTAATAGTAGTCGAGTTGCAGATTGAGAGCAATCGAAACTTAATTTCCTTATTAAGGTTTATCAATATATTTGATTTTAATAGCTTTGATTCAAATGCATGAACATGAAGGGTCACAAAAGCTTCAAATAACATTTATGTGTTTGTCATTTTATTAGTTACGACTATCTCCATCAAACTGTTGGAGAAAATATAGTTTGCACTCGCTTGTTTGTTGGCTTAATTCGAGAGTCAGTGAACTTTAATTTTATTTTTCACGGAGTATTAGTGAAGTTCTTTTTCTCCTGGGTCGATGTTGCAATATATATGTAATTTCAAGCTTACAAGTCTTCACTAAAGACGAAGACTTCAAGATAGCGATGTTATAATGTATTGACAATGTTTTGTCTTTAATAACCCTCTAAAACAAAAATAAGATAATCAAATATTTTTATTACTTGATATCTCTAAGATGTTTCATTTTCGTTAGGTTGGGTGGTTGGTAATCTTCAGCCAATCAAATTGCAAGGTCCACGATGATAAATGTTTAGTATAAATATTGAAGTTTCCTCCTTGCAAATTTTATATTGACCAATTGAAAAGTTTCTTTGCAATGGAAAGTACTTCCTTTGTTAAGTTCTCGTTAATTTCACTGATTTGGATTATTGTTTTGATGAATGAAATGCATGGATACAAAGCATGCTTGCAAACAGAGAGGACTGCTCTGTTGGAACTCAAGAGCTTCTTTATATCAATCAGTGATAGGGAATATGAAGACGTTATTCTTACTTCATGGGTTGATGATGGAATGCCGTCTGATTGTTGTGATGATTGGGAGCGAGTTAAGTGCAACGCCACCACACGACGGGTGATGCAACTCTCACTCAATGGGACAAGAATGTTACTATGTCACAATGATATTGGTGTAGCCGGTGACTTTGGATAAACTCATACTGGCGTACATTATGGTTTTAGCACTGCCTGGAATTATATTATTCATCAATTTTTTTTATAACGTTAAGACATCCTCCATCTCCCACGGGTTAGTTCACAGAATACGTCAATCGAAGGTCGCCTTGTAGTGTGCGTGTTTGATTATATGATTATAATTATACGTCAATCGATGGATGTACTAATTCATGTTTATTGTGAAATATACAAGCCCCTATACACACCGGATAAATTTCTAAACATGTATAAAAAATAGTTGATTATTGATTTTCACGAATTCCAATATATCAAACATCCTATTGAATTATTAATTCCAAAGCACTTTTTTAAGTATCAATAGTGGAATAAATTATTTGATAATTTAAAAGCCAAACTTATGCCTAAATTCTTTAAATTATCTCAATCAACTTTTATTTTATTAGTTGACTATCTCCATCAATTTTTGTAAAAAATAGAATTGACGACCATTTGCATGTTGGCTTAATTTGAAAGTGTTTTTCCTCATTGGTCCAGGTCCTACAAGTCTTCGTCAGTCATTATAGAGACCAAAACTAATTATCTTTATCTGTGCCCATCGAAATAAAGATTGATTTTGAATTAACATTAAGATCGATTGTCCAGTAACATTAAGATTGATTGAATCAATCTTTAAAAATCAATCAAACTTCATATTATAATAAATGTGACTTTTTTTTTCATAAATTCGTAATTTTTGTATAAATCGAGCTTTTATGCTCATGATTGTTGAAGCAATAGAGCGAAAAATTTGATCTTGATAGGAAATATTAATTGAGCATACATTGGGTTTCGATGGACTAATCATTCATAGGTTTTGGTGGTCACCGTGATTGGCGCTTTAACACAATGATTGAATGCTGCAATACATATGTATTTATTTATAAAATTAAGCCTATTTAAATTTCACCTCTACATATATCATACATCATATAAAATGCCATTTGAATGTAGTCCACGCTTTTATGAGTAAATTATCAAATATATATGGAAAATTACTTGATTAATTGTTGGCCATCTAATAATAATAATAATAATTAACAAAAATCTAATAAAATAATTTTCTAAACTCACTAAATATTTTAGAATATAAATCGTTGAATAGATTTTTTGATAATTCAGTGCAAACCCAATCATAATATTCAATAAAAGGCCAATCATACTCTTAAATTACATAAATTCTTAGTCAACTTTTATTCTATAGTATTGACCGTCGCCACTAATTGTTAGTGGAAAAAGAGTTGATGGCCACTTGTTTGTTGGCTTGATTTGAAAGTCAGTCAACTTTAATTTTCCACGTAGTTGTAATAATATATGCAAAATTTTTATTTTCCACGTAGTTGTCATTTAAATTGGACCCGTACAGCTGTCCCAAGTTCATACGAAATTTCTGTTTTAGTCATTTCAAGTGATTGCAATAGTAATGAAGAGTGCAGACTGAGAGCAATGGAAACTTTCCTTATTAAGGATTCCCAATATCTTTGATTTTAGTAGCTTTGGTCGAATTAAAAGTGCTTCAAATAACATTTATGTTTTTTGTCATTTCAGACAACGCCACACTAACTAAACATATATGAAAATTTACGTTGATTAATTATTGATTTTCTAATAAATTAATTTAAACTTAACAAACAACCAATCAAATTCTTCTCAAAACACATTATTTAATAGATTGACTGATAATGCAATGGAAATCCAAACATATGGTTAAATTATTTAAATTCTCTCAGTCAACTTTTTTTTTATTAGTTATGATTATCTCCATCAAACTATTACAAAAATTTATAGTTTACAATCACTTTATCTATATTTTCCACGGGGTATTAATGAAGTGCTTACAAGTCTTCAAAGATGGCAATGTATTGGAAAGTCTTAAAAAAGTCTTCAGCCAATCAAATTGCAAGACCTACGATAAACTTTTAGTATAAATTGCTCTGCAATGGAAAGTTGCTCATTGCACATTTAATTTTAACCAAATGAAAAGTTGCTCTACAATGGAAAGTACTTCCTGTATTAAGTTCTCATTAATGTCACTAATTTGGATTATTGTATTGATGAATGAAATTCATGGATACAAAGGATGCTTGGAAACAGAGAGGACTGCTCTGTTGGAAATCAAGAGCTTCTTCATATCATTAGTCAGTGATATTGGATATGATGACAAAATTCTTCCTTCATGGGTTGGTGAGGATGATGGAATGCCGTCTGATTGTTGTGATGATTGGGAGGGAGTTATGTGCAACGCCACCACACGACGCGTGATGCAACTCTCACTCAATTATACAAAGAGATTGAATTATTATGATGGAACTTCGGCTTCGCTTCTGAATATGTCATTGTTTCATCCTTTCAAAGAATTGCAAAGGCTCGACTTACCTGGGAATGGGTTTACAGGCTTCTGTGAGAATAGAGGTCCGTATATATGTATACATTTATTTCTCGTCCATAAATATTTTGTCAGTGACTAATTAATAATAACACTTCATATGCATTTGCAGCTTACGATAGCTTTGGGAGTTTGAAGCAGCTAAAGATCTTAAATCTTGGTTTTAATTACTTCAACGACAGCATATTACCATATTTGAATACACTAACTTCACTTACCACTCTGAATCTTCGTTACAATAAGATTGAAGGTTCCAGAACCAAGCAAGGTATACATATACGTTTCAGGCCAGCAGATATACATGTCAGGCAACTTAATTAATTTCTTAATTAAAATATATATTTATATTGTCTTGATCAAAATTAATGTTTTCTGAGCAGGATTAGCAAATTTGAGATACTTGCAAGTGTTGGATCTAAGCGGGAACCGCAATATAACTAGTGGCTCTTTAACAAGGCTAGGTAGGCTACTGAGATAACTACCAAGTTAGCACACTAATCACAACCTTCTACAATAATTTTAAAAGTAATAGTTTGCTTTTCGTTGGTATAGGATTATCTTTGACAAACCTAAAAGAATTGGATCTTGGTAGTTGTGGAATAACTACACTTCAAGGTACACGGCAACAAGTCACTGCCCAAATTCCTTGTGATATTATTATGGCCTTAATTTTTACATATGTATAATGTCAAATTAAAAGCAATTTTTGACTGGAAAACTTGACAAACTTGACTACAATTGGTACACGACAAAAATTTACTTTCTAATTTCTTAGTAAAATTAAAAAATAAAATAAAATAAAATCATTTTTGAGTATATGATCAATTTAATTAGATCTTAATCATCATAAGCTTTATTACTACAATTATTTAATCTAACTTTGAAATTTGTTTCTTAATCTTAATTCTTTTTTTTTTCCAAAGATGATTAATAAAAGTTTTCTTCTTTCTTGGTGCAGGATTAGCTAAATTAAAAAGCTTGGAAACGTTGGATTTGAGTTATAATTATTATATACACAGTTCTTTAGAAGGCAATTTTTTTAATTAAACAATTTGCACAGTTAATTTTCATTTAATATTTATCATATTATTTTAATTAAACAATTTAGATGAGAGTGATGTAACTATTATTGACAAAATTTATGTTTTTTTTTAATAGGATTAGCAAATTTGACAAACCTGCAAGTGTTGGATTTAAGCTTAAATCAAAATTTGACAACGTTAGGTAAGCCACTGAATCTGAGATAAGAAGCAAATTAAGAATTAATATTCTTCAAACGTGCAGATCACATACAATACCTTTAAATGTAATATTTTCATTTTTTATTAGCGCATGTAGGATTGGCAGATTTGCCAAATTTGAAAGCATTGGATCTTCATTCTTGTGGGATAACTACAATTCAAGGTATATAACAACTCACTTCCTCCAATGACAAAAAATGTTTTAGATGTTAATCAAGATGATAATATATTTGCATTTTTTAATTGCTTTAAACTAGATCAAATTTAAATTAGAAGCACTGCTTTCTATACAAAGTTTAGTACTTGACATACTCTATCACCAATTTCCGACATAACCCGCTCATTTCTTTCACTCTCTCTTAATTCTAAATCTTTTTTTACAAAAAAATCAACAATGATATTTATCTTTATTTCAATATTTATAGTTCTGAATAAATTTTTTTTTCCTTATGTTCATTAATTCTTGATGCAAGATTAGCTAAATTCAAAAGCTTGGAAGCATTGAATTTGAGTAATAGTAATATAAAAAATTCTCTAGAAACCCATATTAAACCATTTACACTGTGTTTTTATGTTGAAACATGATAAATAAGAGCCCAATATTGTTTTCTAATTGTTGTTTTCACAAAAAAAATGAAAATGCTATTTTTAAATTTATTTTTAAAATTTAAAAATGTGTTCAGTATCATTTTAAAAAATAATCTCAAAAATGAGAAAACAAATATGTTTGGTAAGAATGTCTCAAAGAATTATTATTGGAATAATTTCCATAAACTTAAGATTAAGCAATGTATATTGATTATTTTAATTTTAAGAATAAATTAGGTGATCTTTCTATTTTTTTTGTTCAAAGAAAAATGATAAACCCTACATATTTGATTTAGTTAATATAAAAACATAAATATTATAATGTATATAAAAAGAAAAGATTATTGTGAGGGAAATTGATTCTTTGGGTACAAGAACAACAATAACAACAACAACAACAACAACAAGAATAATAATAATAATAATAATAATAATAATAATAATAATAATAATAATAATAATAATAATAATAATAATAATAATAATAATAATAATAATAATAATAATAATAATAATGTTGATATTATTATTATTTCAGGAGGAGGTAAAGAGAATTCTTCATTTTGGAACTTAATATTGTATTGGGAAATAAGGGAAATAAGAAAAAGTTGTTTCTCATTTCTTTTGTTAAAATGTGTAGAATGAATTTTATATTTTTTTAAAAAATTCAGAAACAATCTCCCGAACACGTATCTAATATTTTCTAAATTCAAAAAATAAAAAACAGCATATAAAAACAATACCAACGCACCCAATATTTGCATTACTGATTACACAATTCCTACTTCCCAGTAACTTGTTGGTCGAAGTACTTCGACGAAATTAAATACGAAGACCAGTTTTTTTTTTTTTTCCCCGCTTGGGCAAATACATTTGTTTAATGCAATGGGAAGAATAAATAAAGTTTAAGAAAGCAACCAATATATTATGAGTTTCTCTTTACATTATCCAACAAATTTAGAGATTAGAAAACCAATATCCAACGAAAAAGACGAAGTCAACAAACTCTTCCGCAGAAAATCATTATTTTAAACAACGAGAATTGCTGAAACGCTTATTGAATGGATTACGATGAGCGAGAATTGCTGACTGCTTTTATATTTTTATTATTATTTTCTTTTTTATTGTTAGATTAATTGAAACACTTTTGCAATCAACATCATATTATATGAGAAATAAATTCATATCATTCTATTATTATTTATGTTGACCAAAATACTTAGACAATTTGATTTCATGTCCGTTTTATAAGTCTTATATTGGGTTTATGATTGAATGTGCTATAATTAGTTTTCGTTTTATGAAATCTGAGCTTTTTATTTTCACTTTCAGGAATATGTAATTTGAAGAATCTTCTTGAGTTGGATTTAAGCTCAAATAATTTTGAGGGTCATCTTCCTCAGTGTCTCAACAACTTGACCCATCTTAAAGTTCTTGATATTTCTTACAATCAGTTAAGTGGAAACTTTCCTTCTGTCTTGACCAACCTCACATCACTTGAATATTTGGATCTCTCTTTCATCGATTTCCAAGGAACATTCTTAATAAATTCATTGGCTAATCATTCAAAGCTTGAGGTCTTGCTACTCTCGTCAGGAAACGATATGTTGCAAGTGAAAACCGAAAACTGGCTTCCCACATATCCTCTCAAGGTTCTCCAATTATCTCACTGCCACTTAAATGTCAATAGTAGTTTTCTTTTACACCAACACCACTTAAAATTCCTTGATCTCTCTCACAATCAGTTGGTTGCCAATTTCCCAACTTGGTTGTTGCAAAACAACACAGGATTAGAAGTTTTGATTTTGTGGAATAACTCATTCTCGGGAATTCTTCCGCGACTTCCCAATGCCAAATACGACAAGCTTCGTCATCTAGATATTTCCACTAACAATTTTTCTGGTAAGCTACCAGAGAATTTGGGTATTGTTTGGGAGAAATACGTCGACGAGACCAGGCATGGTGAGCAGATATCTGATGGCAGAGTTCTGCGAACCGGTGTGTTCTGTAAAAGCCTGGTGCGCGGGGGAACAGGAGCAGAAATATCCTGCTCGTCCACGAGCACGTCATCCGCGAGGCCAATTTCCTGTAAGAGGCATAAGGCCATTCCGGCTAGAGGTCGAGAGGCGAGGAGACCCGGTCGACGGCAGTTGGCAAGACATGCTCTCCAGCCCGAGAATCTAGGCACGACAGCCACGCTTTCCCCAGAACCATGGCGGAACACGCAAGATCCCACGTTTGCCCATAACGCAGCATAACGCAGCAGTCGGAGTCCCATACCGTCCCCCAAAAAGCGGAAACAAGATCTCACAGAACCACGACAGCCACGCTTTCCCCAGAACCGTGGCGTAACACGCAAGATCCCACGTTTGCCCATAACGCAGCAGTCAGAGTCCCATACCGTCCCCCAAAAAGCGGAAACAAGATCTCACAGAACCACGACAGCCACGCTTTCCCCAGAACCGTGGCGTAACACGCAAGATCCCACGTTTGCCCATAACGCAGCAGTCAGAGTCCCATACCGTCTCGAAAAAAGTGGAAAACTGGGATTCAGATGAAGCCTATAAAAAGGTAGCCAACGAAGGTAAAGGGGTTAGCATTTTTTAGATTAGAAAAGAAATTCAAAAGAAGAGAAAACCACGAAAAAGCCATAAGATCTGTGGCAAGCGTTCCCCGAACCTTCATATCTGACTTGAGCATCGGAGGGTTTGCGCCGGGAAAATAACCGGCGTACTCTGACTTGTCTGTGTGCGCAGGAACCTCTGGAGAAGAAGCCTTGCGAGGAGACCTCCTGGTCGTGATGAAGTTGATCGAGCAGAGATCCTGGTCGTAGAACGAGGAGAACCGGAATCCCGCATCAACATTTTGGCGCCGTCTGTGGGGATGAGAGCAAAAAGCTTCTGTTGATAGCAAGAAGAGGGGTGAAGCAAGTGAAAAGCAATGGAGACAGAAGGAAGTAGTGCACAAGGGGGTGATAGGAGGCTTAACGATTCCGTGACGCTGAGGGAGATAGTCAGTGAAGCACGGGAAAAAGTCATGTTCGACCGGATGGAACGGATGGAAAAGCAGATGGAGACCTTGACAACCATCCTGCATGAGCTGCGGAGCGAGCGAAGGGTAACCCAAGAGGGAAGGGTGAGAGGCGGTGGAGTGGCACCAGGTCCCGATAGTGCGGGGAGAAGTCAAACCACCGGGAGATTTGGTGGTGAGAGAGGTAACGTACCTCTGCGGGGAGAATTTCATAGAGAAAGAGAGCAGTCCCCGGCAAGACAGACTGGTGATGAGGACGACGGGGTGGTGAATGCAGAGGAAACAGAGTTGAGGCAACACTTGCATGATGTAGAGCAAGAGTGGGATCAAGTTGCAGCACGTGACCCTGGTCGTGCAGTGCAGCTGGAAGAGGAAGTGCGCAGACTAGCGCAGATAATTGACGACATGCAAGGAAGGAACAGAGCCCCTGGTTGGAGGATAATGCTAGACGGAGAATCACCGCTCGCAGCAGAGATCATGAGGGCAGTTATTCCGAGAGATTTCCGCCTCCCAGACCTCAGATACTCGGGAAGAACTGATCCGCTGGTGCACATAGAGCGCTTCAACGACATAACTGGGGTACAAGGATTATCTCAATCCCAAAGGTGCAGGGTGTTCCCACTATCCCTTGAGGGACGTGCACGAGAATGGTACAGGAAACTTCCTCGGGGCAGCATTAAAACCTTCGAGCAGATGTGCCAGGAATTCGCGGAGCAGTTTAGTGGGGCAATGGCACCGGAAGATGACATGATGGAGCTGAAAAGCATGAAACAGGGGGAGCAAGAAACCCTTGGGGAATTCATCAAGAGGTTTCATCGGGCTGTCCTCGACTTAGGAGCCTTCAACCACCCTCAGGCGTTAAGGGGATTGAAAGAAGGGGTGAAGATAGGAAGGCTGTGGTACAATTTGAGAAGCCCAGCTATTCAAACGTATGCAGCCGCATACGAACAGGCTAAGAGAGACATCAAGATTGAAGAGGAGAAGGCTGCACGGATTAAGACAGACCAGTTAGAAGGGTTGGGGAGGAAAGAGAAGAAAGCATTACCGGGGAATGGGCCGATCAGGAGGAGGGACCACCAGGCCTCCGGTAGTGGAGCAGGAGGTCGGGTAACTGCTTACCAGCCTCATCAGAGGCCACCACAGTATCAGCGCAGCAGGGCGCAACCTCCTCGTTCCCCAGCTAGGGAGCCTTGGAGAAGGCATGAGTCGACATCTGGTGGTCTTCATCAACATCCCCACGGTAGCAGAGCGAGCAGACCAGAAGTACTTCCACCGCCCCCAACTCAGAGCGGGGCAAACAGAGAAAGAGCAGTGCACCTGATCGACCAGAACCCGGACTATGGGCGGTACACTTCCTTGAAGATGTCCCTGGATGAGGTGTACGAGGCCATAAAGGATCGAGGGCTGCTGCACCTCCCTACACCAATAACAAAGCTACCCAACATGAGGGATAGAGGACATTATTGTAAGTTCCATGGCACCCATGGCCATACCACAGCAGAGTGTAGAGATCTCAAGACCCAGGTCGAAGATTTGGTGAGAAATCGGTACCTGGACGAGTTTATGGATGGGACTTTCCCGATGGTGGCCACAACAGGTGAAGGGGAGCAGAGTGGTAGAAACTTGAGGCGCGAGCAGCCCGCAGTAAGGGTGCTAGCTGGGGGCCCAACATTGGCCGGAGATTCCAACAGATCGAGAAAAAATTATGCTAGGTACGCCATGACCAGTAAAGAGGTACTCTTCAACACCCTAGCAGCCAAACGAGCAAGGGTCAGGCAAGTGCCAATCATGTGGACGGATGAGGATAAGGAAGGGATTCTATACCTCCACGAGGATGCTTTAGTCATCAAGGCTACTGTCGCTAGCAAGAAATTTGACCGGATACTGATTGATACAGGGAGCTCAGTTGATGTGTTATTTAAGTCAACCCTGGAAGAGATGGGAATAGCCGACCGGAAGTTGGAATACACCAATACCTCCTTGAAGGGGTTCGGAGGAGGGAAGCTGGTCCCTCTGGGCGTGGTCGAGCTGTCTATCACAATTGGGAGCTCCCCGACAGAAAGAACAATGATACTGGACTTTGTCGTAGTGGATGAGGAAGGCCCTTACCAGATGATCCTAGGTCGGCCATTTTTAAGGATGAGCAAAGCGGTGTTGTCCAACCATTATCTGGCTCTGAAATACCGGGTGAATGGGGTAGTAGGAGTGGTACGAGGAGACCAGAGGATCGCAAGAAGCTGCTACTCATCGGCAGCAAGGGAAGCAATGCAGATAACATCCCTCGATACCCGAGTGGAAAACAAGAAGGGCAGACAAGAACCTGTAGAGGATCTGGAAACAGTAAGCCTGGGACCAGAGAACCCGGGAAAGACGATCAGAATCGGGTCGAGACTTAAGGGAGAGCAAAAGCAGGAGTTGGTGAAATGCTTACAGGCTCATGCTGATGTGTTTGCTTGGACACATGAAGACATGCCAGGGATTGACCCTGAGGTAGCATGTCATAAGCTGGCAATAAAGAAAGGTGCTCGGGCAGTAAGGCAGAAGAGGAGGTGCTTCAACCAGGAGAGGTATGAGGCTATAAATGGCGAGGTGGAGAAGCTCTTGAGAGCAGGGTTCATTCAGGAAGTCAGTTACCCTGAGTGGATATCGAATGTGGTGTTGGTAAAGAAGGCAAACGGCAAGTGGAGGATGTGTGTGGATTTCACAGACCTCAATAAGGCGTGCCCAAAAGACAGCTTCCCTTTACCAAAGATCGATCAGCTAGTAGATTCAACGGCTGGACATGGTCTGCTTAGCTTCATGGACGCGTTCTCGGGATACAACAAGATCCCCATGTACGAGCAGGATGAGGAGAGCACGGCTTTCATCACTAACCAAGGTTTGTTCTGTTACAGGGTAATGCCATTCGGTCTCAAAAATGCTGGGGCCACCTATCAAAGGCTGGTGAACAAAGTCTTTAAGCCGTTGATTGGGAAAACCATGGAGGTGTACGTGGATGACATGATCACCAAGTCCAAAATCCCGAAGGAACATGTCAGACACCTCGAGGAGACATTCGAGCTTTTGAGGAAGTATAAGATGAAGCTCAACCCGGAGAAGTGTGCTTTTGGGGTCGAGTTAGGGAAATTCCTTGGATTCATGGTGAGCTATAGGGGGATTGAAGCAAATCCCGAGAAAATCCAGGCGATTGTGCAAATGACGTCTCCTCGTAACCTGAAGGAGATGCAGAGCCTCACGGGGAGGTTGGCGGCGTTGAGCAGATTCATATCCAAGGCTACAGATAAGTGTCAGCCATTCTTTCAAGTGATAAGGAGGGGAAAGAAAACAGAATGGACCCCAGAATGCGAGGAAGCCTTCCGGAACTTGAAGCAATACTTGCAGCAAGCTCCGCTGCTGTCCACACCGAGGGATGGGGACAAGTTGTATCTGTATTTGGCGGTATCGGATCGGGCCGCCAGTTCTGTTCTGGTGAGAGAGGAAGAAGGAGTTCAGTATCCGATATACTACACCAGCAAGGCCCTGCTCGACGCTGAGACCAGATACCCACCGTTGGAGAAATGGGCACTTGCCCTTGTGGTTGCTGCTCGGAAGTTGAGGCCATATTTTCAAGCATTCCCGGTCTCGGTAATAACAAACCAGCCATTGCGTCAAACTCTGCACAAGCCAGATGCCTCTGGTCGGCTCGTCAAGTGGGCTGTAGAGCTGAGCGAGTTCGACATAGACTATAAACCCCGCGCAGCGATAAAAGCCCAGGCAATGGCCGATTTCGTAGCTGAATTCACAGAGCCCGAAGTATGCTTAGATCAACAAGATGCAGTTATAGGCAATGACGAAACTCAAGTATGGCAGATGTCTGTGGATGGGTCATCAGGGGAGCGGGGTTCAGGAGCAGGGATTGTCTTGGAAGGCCCAGAGGGGGAGGAGATCTCTTATGCTGTAAAGTTGGAATTTGCAGCCACGAATAACCAGGCAGAGTATGAAGCCTTGATAGCAGGTCTGGAATTGGCTAAGGCCGTGAAAGCAGACAGAGTTAAGATCAGAACTGATTCCCAGCTGGTTGCGAATCATGTCAGTGAAAGATTCCAACCAAGAGAGGAGAAGATGGAGCAGTACCTGAAGATAGTCAGGCAGATGATGGGGAAGTTCGAAGAAGTGGAGGTGATACAAATCCCCAGGGAGCAGAATAGTCGAGCAGACATTTTGGCTAGGATGGCAGCAGTAGCCGACCCAAAAATGCCAAAGTCGGTCCTTCTGGAGGTGAAGTCCAGCCCAAGTATCGATCAGAATTTGGGGGTGTTGCGGATAGAACAAAAATGCTCGTGGAGGGACCCGATAGTTTCATACCTTAGAGACGGGGTATTACCACCAGATAAGCTGCGAGCTCGCAAGATTAGAGCCCAGGCCTCGAGATACACGATGATTGATGGGGTACTGTATCGGCAAGGATATACACTACCGTTCCTTCGGTGTTTGGATGAGGACGACGCGGATTACGTACTGAGAGAAGTACATGAAGGAATTTGCGGAAATCATTCTGGCGGGAGGTCCCTGGCCCACAAAGTTCTAAGGCAAGGATATTTCTGGCCGACAATGCACCAGGATGCGCAAGAGAAGACCAGGAGTTGTGTAAGCTGCCAGAGTTTTACAAATTTCTCTAACCAACCACCAGAGAAGCTCACCTCCATTACCTCCCCCTGGCCATTTGCTCAATGGGGAATTGATCTGATCGGCCCATTGCCAAAGGCACGAGGAGCAGCAACACATGCAATAGTTGCTATAGATTACTTCACGAAGTGGATAGAGGTAGAAGCCCTTAGCAGGATCACAGAGAAGAAAACAACAGACTTCGTGTGGAGAAACCTGGTCTGTCGATACGGGATCCCTTATGCCTTGGTAACGGATAATGGCAGGCAGTTCGATAATCACAGCTTCAGGGATTTCTGCCAGAACCTCGGGATAGAGCTGAAGTATTGCTCGCCTGCTCACCCTCAATCGAATAGACAAGTAGAAGCAGCCAACAAGACCATCAAGAGGCTTTTGAAAACCAGGCTTGGAGCAAAAAAGGGTGCGTGGGTTGACGAGCTGTCAGGTGTGCTATGGGCATACAGAACAACCCACAAAACCGCAACGGGGGAGACACCGTTCGCTTTGGCTTTCGGACATGAAGCGGTCGTGCCGGCTGAGATAGGAACGACCACACACCGGACAAATCATTTCAATGAGCAGGAGAACGACGAGCAGATATGTTTGAATCTTGATCTGCTAACGGAAAGGAGGGAGCAAGCAGCCGAGCGATCAGTCATTTACCAACAGAGGGTTGCTCGGTATTATAACCAGAAGGTGAACATACGGCAATTCAGGGTCGGAAACTGGGTACTGAGAAGAGTGAATCAGAGCACCAAAGATTCGACTCAAGGAGTGCTGGGACCGAATTGGGAAGGGCCATATAGAGTCAAGCAGATAGCGGGACCCGGAGCTTACAAGCTGGTTCGCACGGACGGCCACGAGGTGAAACGCCCATAGAACGCAGCACACCTCCGAAAATACTTCCAGTAAGACTTGTTCACATTTGAAAGCTATTTTTGCTCATGTTCATTATCGTTTATCTTTCACGCTTTATGTCCAAACAATTTCATGTAAGTCGAATCCTGCCATTAATGGAACGTCGAGGAATTTCTTTCGCTTGAAACCGAGAAAATTCCCAAAGGCATGCAAAGGCTCAACAAAGTCTCAAAGCCTGTCTTATGGCGAGACAGAAGCCAAGCATGCCAGGATCTGCTCGGCCACGAGAAGACGAGCAGAATCCCAATCCTCGAAGAATCCAAGGCATGCAAAGGCTCGACAAAGTCTCAAAGCCTGTCTTATGGCGAGACAGAAGCCAAGCATGCCAGGATCTGCTCGGCAACAAGAAGGCGAGCAGAATCTCAATCCTCAAAGAATCCAAGGCATGCAAAAGCTCGACAAAGTCTCAAAGCCTGTCTTATGGCGAGACAGAAGCCAAGCATGCCAGGCTCGACAAAGTCTCAAAGCCTATCTTATGGCGAGACAGAAGCCAAGCATGCCAGGCTCGACAAAGTCTCAAAGCCTGTCTTATGGCGAGACAGAAGCCAAGCATGCCAGGATCTGCTCGGCCACGAGAAGGCGAGCAGAATCCCAATCCTCGAAGAATCCAAGGCATGTAAAGACTCGACAAAGTCCCAAAGCCTGTCTTATGGCGAGACAGAAGCCAAGCATGCCAGGATCTGCTCGGCCACGAGAAGGCGAGCAGAATCCCAATCCTCGAAGAATCCAAGGCATGTAAAGGCTCGACAAAGTCTCAAAGCCTGTCTTATGGCGAGACAGAAGCCAAGCATGCCAGGCTCGACAAAGTCTCAAAGCCTGTCTTATGGCGAGACAGAAGCCAAGCGTGCCAGGATCTGCTCGGCCACGAGAAGGCGAGCAGAATCCCAATCCTCGAAGAATCCAAGGCATGCAAAGGCTCGACAAAGTCTCAAAGCCTGTCTTATGGCGAGACAGAAGCCAAGCATGCCAGGATCTGCTCGGCCACGAGAAGGCGAGCAGAATCCCAATCCTCGAAGAATCCAAGGCATGCAAAGGCTCGACAAAGTCTCAAAGCCTGTCTTATGGCGAGACAGAAGCCAAGCATGCCAGGATCTGCTCGGCCACGAGAAGGCGAGCAGAATCCCAATCCTCGAAGAATCCAAGGCATGCAAAGGCTCGACAAAGTCTCAAAGCCTATCTTATAGCGAGACAGAAGCCAAGCATGCCAGGCTCGACAAAGTCTCAAAGCCTGTCTTATGGCGAGACAGAAGCCAAGCATGCCAGGATCTGCTCGGCCACGAGAAGGCGAGCAGAATCCCAATCCTCGAAGAATCCAAGGCATGCAAAGGCTCGACAAAGTCCCAAAGCCTGTCTTATGGCGAGACAGAAGCCAAGCATGCCGGGATCTGCTCGGCCACGAGAAGGCGAGCAGAATCCCAATCCTCGAAGAATCCAAGGCATGCAAAGGCTCGACAAAGTCCCAAAGCCTATCTTATGGCGAGACAGAAGCCAAGCATGCCAGGATCTGCTCGGCCACGAGAAGGCGAGCAGAATCCCAATCCTCGAAGAATCCAAAGCATGCAAAGGCTCGACAAAGTCCCAAAGCCTGTCTTATGGCGAGACAGAAGCCAAGCATGCCAGGCTCGACAAAGTCTCAAAGCCTGTCTTATGGCGAGACAGAAGCCAAGCATGCCAGGCTCGACAAAGTCTCAAAGCCTGTCTTATGGCGAGACAGAAGCCAAGCATGCCAGGATCTGCTCGGCCAAGAGAAGGCGAGCAGAATCCCAATCCTCGAAGAATCCAAGGCATGCAAAGGCTCGACAAAGTCTCAAAGCCTGTCTTATGGCGAGACAGAAGCCAAGCATGTCAGGATCTGCTCGGCCACGAGAAGGCGAGCAGAATCCCAATCCTCGAAGAATCCAAGGCATGCAAAGGCTCGACAAAGTCTCAAAGCCTGTCTTATGGCGAGACAGAAGCCAAGCATGCCAGGCTCGACAAAGTCTCAAAGCCTGTCTTATGGCGAGACAGAAGCCAAGCATGCCAGGATCTGCTCGGCCACGAGAAGGCGAGCAGAATCCCAATCCTCGAAGAATCCAAGGCATGCAAAGGCTCGACAAAGTCTCAAAACCTGTCTTATGGCGAGACAGAAGCCAAGCATGCCAGGATCTGCTCGGCCACGAGAAGGCGAGCAGAATCCCAATCCTCGAAGAATCCAAGGCATGCAAAGGCTTGACAAAGTCTCAAAGCCTGTCTTATGGCGAGACAGAAGCCAAGCATGCCAGGATCTGCTCGGCCACGAGAAGGCGAGCAGAATCCCAATCCTCGAAGAATCCAAGGCATGCAAAGGCTCGACAAAGTCTCAAAGCCTGTTTTATGGCGAGACAGAAGCCAAGCATGCCAGGATCTGCTCGACCACGAGAAGGCGAGCAGACTCCAAAGCATTCGAAGAAATTCCTGAGGCATGCAAAGGCCCGTCAAGTCTCAAAGCCTGTTTTATGGCGAGGCAGAAGCCAAGCATGCCAGGATCTGCTTGACCACGAGAAGGCGAGCAGACTCCAAAGCATTCGAAGAAATTCCTAAGGCATGCAAAGGCTCACCAAGTCTCAAAGCTTGTTTTATGGCGAGACAGAAGCCAAGCGTGCCAGGATCTGCTCGACCGCGCGAAGGCGAGCCGAATCCCAAGCATTGAAGAATCTTCAAAGGCATGTGGCAAAACCATGAGCCAAGCCGGAACCTGCTCGTCTAGACAAAGACAAGCAGATTCTCAAACGAAAATTAATTCATAATTACAACACAAGAAAGTAATCAAAAAATATTTTTATTAATTTGTTAATAATTAACAGAGGGGATAATCTTCATGAACATTGTTCATTACAATACAAGAAATATATCAAGAAGATGGTGGATCAGTAAACCCAGCAGCATCGGTTGGCTGGACCTCCTCAGGTGCAGGAGGGGTATCACCAGTTGCGTCCGGGGGGGTGCTCGCCTCGCCAACATCAGCAGGGACTGCACGAGGAGGAGAGTTTTCCTCCTCAATCACGATCGGCTCTACCCCTTCGGCATCTTCCTTGGCCGCCTCTTCGTCCATATGTTGAGCAACACCAGCTGCAAGGTCATACATCTTCAGATCAGGGTGTTGCTTCCCGAGGATGGCCATGATGCAACGATAGGAATGCCGAAGTCCCTGGTCGTACTGGTTGTCGGCCTCCCTCTCCAAGTTCTGGACCTGAGCTCGGTGGGAGTCGCGGAGAGATTCGAGCTGAGCCTTATACATAGCCTTCTGCCTTTGCAGATCCTCCTTGACCTTGGTAAGCTCCTCCTCGAGGGTAATGGCTTTTGCTTGAGCAAGTGATTCTTGCTCTATCAGCTTCAGATTCTCGAGATTCAGCTCCCCTGCTTTCTTCTCGGCAACGTCAGCTCTGGTCGTCGCCGATTGAATATCCTCCTTCATCTTCCGGTCGTAGCGGCCAACCTTAGCCTTGTAATAGGTGGTCATGCAGCTGAGGTGGAAAGCGCTATGCTGCATGGCCCCCACCAGCTCACCCAAGGTGCAGCCGTCAAAGTCCTCCAGGTCCTTCTTGCTCACGAGTTTAGATAACTCATTGAGGTAGGGGACCAGGTGTTCTGCTCGGCTGTCAGGTAAGCGAGATCGAGGCCCGACAGGAGGAGAAGAGGAAGCAGGATCTGTGGCTGCTCCACTAGCTTCCCCGACTTTTACAGGAGCAGGAGGTAAAATCTTCAAGGGTGGGACCTGCTGCACGATGTTGGCCCGCTTTGCAGCAGGGGCATCCTTACTCTGGTCCCTCTTCGTGGTTGGAGGTCGAGAACGTTTTCGGGTCAGAGCCCCAATCACAGCGTCCTCCATCCTATGGCCAGGAAGTATCAAGCGAGACTCGAGTAAGTTGTATGTAGTTAACAGTTCTCGGCTCGAGCAGGAATTGGCTAGTACAGCCTCGACCCGTTTGAGCTGGTCAGGTTCAAGCGGGAAGTGGACACCCCAAGAACCTGCAACACAAACAAACATTTGATTAGAGACAAACCAGTAAAGCACAAACGACAACGGAGACAAGACATCTAATACGAGCAGGCAACCTGGGACCACGAAACGGGGTGGGACGCGGAAGTCCTCCCCATCAACCCGTGCAACTTGACCCCAGGGACCCCCTGCGAAGAAGAACTTCCTCTTCCAATTCCCACCACCACCAGTAGGGAGATCGGTTATGGGTTTCCTGGTCTTGGTACTTGATTGGAAGTAATACCAGCCGGCATCTTTTGGGCTGCTTTTCAGCTAGTACAGGTGCATCACCTCGTCGACCGTGGGCTCGCTTTGGCAACATCTGTCCCACAGTATGAACAGACCAGAGAGCACTCTCCAACCGTTTGGGTTCAACTGACCAGGAGATAGATTCAACCCGCTAAGTATCCGGGCAAAGTAAGGTTGCAAGGGACACCTCAGCCCATACTTAAAGCTATCCAGATACAGGGTAACATATCCCCTAGGAGGCCGACTAGGGGTATCCTTCTTGCCTGGGACCTTGAGAAGTATTTCACCAGGAATGCTGTACCTAAGACGGAGGTCAGCGAGCTCGTCAAACGTGGTCGTGCACGTTATATAGTCGATGGCATAATCACGCAACAAGGCTCTACCCCCTACTGTACCCCGTCCTTCTGGTCGTGACGTTCCAGATGGAGACACCTCACCAGAGTCACCTTCGCCATTCTCACTCAAAGTATCCTCGGAGCCAGAAGATCTCTCCTCACCATTACTTCCGCTCGTAGAGGTTGTTTGGGGAGACATCCTCCTAGCACTAGTCCCGACACTAGACCTAATGGGCTCTAAGGGGATCCCGGGGTCAAAAGCAGGATCGGTGAGCAGACTAGGCAGGAAGTCCAACTCGTCGTCATCAACCTCAATGACCTTCTCTTTGCCTTTCGACATTCCCTAAGCTCTAACCACAACACCACCAACTACTACCCAAACAGAAGAGAAGAGAAATTATCTACAACTATCCGAGACCAAGGAGATAGAAGAAATACCTGAAGTAATGGTTCAGTCGGTGAAAATCAGAGATGGAGGCCTTTTATGCCGGAACTTCTTTGCCGGAGAGACAGAGACGGAGACGGAGTGAATGATGAATATGTCGTTCGAGAGGATTTGGTTTTCCTAATGAGGACGGACTCTTGGGTTGCCAGCATTTAACAGTGCTGAATCCCGAGGGTCTCATAACCGTCGGTTTGAAATTCAAATGGAGGGGGGGATTTCTGCCACGTCACCTCGTCCGCAATTAAATGCGACATGACTCTTGGCAGTCTTTTCCAATCCCACGCGAGCGAGTACTAACGAGTTTCTACTGCTGGTCCACTACATTACCCAACACCAGAAACTGGGGGACCGGTGTTTGGGAGAAATACGTCGACGAGACCAGGCATGGTGAGCAGATATCTGATGGCAGAGTTCTGCGAACCGGTGTGTTCCGTAAAAGCCTGGTGCGCGGGGGAACAGGAGCAGAAATATCCTGCTCGTCCACGAGCACGTCATCCGCGAGGCCAATTTCCTGTAAGAGGCATAAGGCCATTCCGGCTAGAGGTCGAGAGGCGAGGAGACCCGGTCGACGGCAGTTGGCAAGACATGCTCTCCAGCCCGAGAATCTAGGCACGACAGCCACGCTTTCCCCAGAACCACGGCGGAACACGCAAGATCCCACGTTTGCCCATAACGCAGCAGTCGGAGTCCCATACCGTCCCCCAAAAAGCGGAAACAAGATCTCACAGAACCACGACAGCCACGCTTTCCCCAGAACCGTGGCGTAACACGCAAGATCCCACATTTGCCCATAACGCAGCATAACGCAGCAGTCGGAGTCCCATACCGTCCCCCAAAAAGCGGAAACAAGATCTCACAGAACCACGACAGCCACGCTTTCCCTAGAACCGTGGCGTAACACGCAATATCCCACGTTTGCCCATAACGCAGCAGTCAGAGTCCCATACCGTCTCGAAAAAAGCGGAAAACTGGGATTCAGAGGAAGCCTATAAAAAGGTAGCCAACGAAGGTAAAGGGGTTAGCATTTTTTAGATTAGAAAAGAAATTCAAAAGAAGAGAAAACCACGAAAAAGCCATAAGATCTGTGGCAAGCGTTCCCCGAACCTTCATATCTGACTTGAGCGTCGGAGGGTTTGCGCCGGGAAAATAACCGGCGTACTCTGACTTGTCTGTGTGCGCAGGAACCTCTGGAGAAGAAGCCTTGCGAGGAGACCTCCTGGTCGTGATGAAGTTGATCGAGCAGAGATCCTGGTCGTAGAACGAGGAGAACCGGAATCCCGCATCAACAGGTATTGTCTTTCAGAAATTGATATATTTGGATGTGTCAAAAAATAATTTTGAAGGTAATATTCCTTATTCAATCAGTGAGATGAAAGAGCTAATTACTATAGATTTGTCTAGAAATAATTTTTCAGGAGAATTACCTCGATCTATATTCTCTAGTTGCCTCTCCTTAGAAACGTTGGACCTATCAAATAACAATTTCTATGGCCAACTTTTTCCCAATTTTATGAACTTGACTCATTTGAGTTCATTACGTTTGAACAACAATCATTTCAGTGGGAAAATGACACATGGTTTGTTGAGCTCCACTTTGCTGGATGTATTAGATGTATCCAACAACAAGTTATCCGGCGATATTCCCCACTGGATTGGCAACTTCTCAGTCCTATGGCTTCTTTTAATGTCAGAAAATTATTTGCAAGGTAGTATTCCGGTCCAGCTCGGCAATCTTGAAAGTCTTGAGTTTATAGACATCTCCGAAAATGGTTTGTCTGGGTCCATGGTATCTCTCTCCAATCTTTCATCAGTGAAGCACATTTATCTGCATAACAATGCAATTAATGGGTTAATTCCAATTGCATTGCTTAGAAGCTCTACATTATTGACTCTCGATTTGAGGGACAATAAATTTTTTGGCAGGATTCCTCATCAGATCAATGAGCTTTCGAATTTGCATTTTCTTCTTTTGAGTGGGAATTCTCTACAAGGACGTATTCCTAATCAGTTGTGCCAATTAAGAAAATTAGGTATCATGGATCTTTCACATAACAGACTTAATGGGCCGATACCTTCATGCTTGGGTAACGTGTCATTCTGGACAGAAGCGATTCATGAATTTTCATATGGTTCATTTGAAAATGAATTTGCTATGTCTAATCGTGATTCCGCTTCTACTTACTACAATTCCACTCTTCATCTGCTGCCGCCAGGTGAACTACATGGTGGACTAGATCAACCAGTAGGTGTAGAATTTGTGACAAAGTATAGATATGAATTTTTCATTGGTCTCAATCTCGACGACATGGCTGGACTGGATTTGTCGAGCAATGAGTTCAGTGGAGAAATTCCAAGGGAAATTGGGCATCTTCAACGTATTCGTGCACTTAATCTGTCCAATAATTTACTATCAGGTGCTATACCAGAGAGCTTCTCCAATCTGAAAATGATAGAGAGCCTGGACCTTTCCCGCAACAAATTAAGTGGCCGAATTCCTCCTCAACTAACTGAGCTCAACTTTTTATCAAACTTCAACGTGTCATACAACAATTTGTCCGGCCCAATCCCGGACAAAGAGCAGTTTGCCACCTTTGATGACAGCAGTTATAAAGGCAATTCGGCTCTTTGTGGCTCAATGATAAAGAGGAAATGCAGCAGTGCGTTGGCACCACCAGCGACACCTACAGGAGGAGGAGAAGATGAAGGCGATTCTGTGATTGATATGGTGGCATTAAGATGGAGTTTTGGAGCATCCTATGCGTCAGTGATTTTGGGTTTATTTGCAGCACTTTGGATAAACTCGTACTGGCGCAGACTGTGGTTCTATTTCATTGATAGATGTATTGACACATGCTACTATTGGCTTTTCAAATATGTTTTCCATCGGTGACTGTGCTTACTAGCACATACGGTTCTGCCGCGTATGTCTCCGTTGGCTTTTCTCCAAACAGCTATGCATCCATTAGGATTAGACTTACGGCTTGTTCTTCAGTTTCTGTTGATTGCAAATTTAAATTGAATGAGGAATTTTGCCAACTACTATGTTAGTTGTAATATCATCAGTGCAGCAACTTCAGCTGCAAATGTAAGCTATCTATCAGTGGGTCAATTCAACTCCATTCCGAACGTATTGTTCACACGCACCAACCAAATACCAAATAATTTGAGGCATAACTACAAATCTCAGTCAAAAACATTAAAATCCATTATAGAACAACATCACAGATCTCTTGATGAGGAAAATCACCCAATTAATTTATCATCATTTATTGATCAAAACAAAATCTCTTAACAAAACAAGAAACCGATTTGTACAAATATTATATTAGAACATCCAGAGAGGATATCTAAAATGATACAATCAAGTATTGATTAAAACTTGCTCCAAACTTTAACCATTTCTACAACGGTAACATTCACTAACAAATTTTTCGAATAAAATTGGGAGAAACAGGACGGCACCTTTGCATTTTATTGCTTTGCTCTCTCTTTCAACGAACAGAAGCACAGATGGATTGATGATTGTACATCTCAGTTACCCCATTTGTGATCTGCTGTCGGTTTCTTCTCCGTTTTCTGACAACTATAAATCCTTCACCATCCCCACTTTTTTGGTTTTCATCTTTCGGTTTTTGCTGTTCTTGATCATTGGACTGAGATGCCAAGTTTGTTTTGCCCTTTTCATTTCCATAAAGGATCTTTATGATAGCACTATCATTTGCAATTGCATCTGAAGAATTTTCTGAATACCCAATCTTCTTTTCGTAGCCTGAAGATTGACTTGAAGCATCCATATTATGCTGGACTGACTTTACAATGAAGCTAAGTAGTATCTGTCTTGCCAGCTCTGACTTCTCCGCCTCTGTACTGCTCTTTCTTGAGGTATTATCCTCGCCTTGAATACTGGACATTTTGTCAAGTTTCTCATCGTCTGCCTCACTTGTGTCATTTGAAGAGTTCGACTCATTTGAAACATTTGAATCTGCATATCCAGGATTTATTTGCCAACCTCTCATTGGCACAAACTCAGGTGCATGCGGGTTCATGATTCTTGAAGGCCCCAACAGGTTTCTTTCCATAATGGAAGAGTGGTATTTTGGAAATCCATGTTTCATCATGTAAGAATAATTATTTCTATAATAGAGAGGCGACCTTGGCCCACAAGGAACTCTAGCAGCAGCCGAAGGTACAGCAGGTTCTGCAAGCACACCTTGACTAGTTCTCGCATCATAAATACTCGTGGCTGCTACAGAGTTTAGCAGATGAGTCATGGAGACAGCTCCTGGGTTGAATGGTTCAGCTGTGGCAGAAAGCTTACTCCCATTTGTTTCCATGGGCTTTTCCTCATTAGAAGAAGAAGGAACTTCCTCGGTATCTGCAGCAGTAGTTTCAGATTGAGTTACACTTCCATGAGTTTCTTGAGACTGACCATCAACTGGCGCATCTTCAACGGGAGAGAAATGGTTATTCAACTCCGCCTTTGATGTCTCAGGAGCATTACTGCACATCTGTGTTTCAGTTTTTTCTTCAATTTCTTCATCAGGTTTCTCTGGTAATGGCTTTAGAACCGTACCTGGTGGTGCCACAGCTACTTCTTTGTAAGACAGCGATTTGGAAGCCATGGCAGTAAGGTTTGGTGGACTTGCATAAACTTTGGAGACAGAAGTTTTTGCCTGCAATTTAATTGAATCCTTCATGCCTGTTAACTCAGTGGTGGTGGTCCTTGAAGCTTTTTCCCGTGCTGGAGATACAATTTCCCGTCTATTGCCTTTTTCTCTAAGATTTGAATGTTCACAACCATTGACATTTAGCTTTGTAAGAACAGGCCGCCTCCGGCTGAGCTTCCGAACAGAAGCATTTCCTGACCTACCTTTTGGATTGGCTTCTTGCCACCCCTCATCTGAATTTGTTTCTTCCACAAACTCACCTGAAATTGCCGGTCCATATCTAGTAATATCATCATTCTCTTCTGGCTCTTCAGGTTGAACACTGTCTTCTATTACTTCCTCGGTCTTGCTTTCCACTATAGTCAGACTCTTTTTCAATCCATCATGGGGCAGTGCATCTTCCACCATCATATCATGATGTGCTCCATGAATCTTTTCCCTAATCTGCATTACCTGAAAAAATAAAAAAATAAAAAAATAAAAAAAAAACAAAACCTTTTTAACTTGTATGCATATAAAATGTCAAAAATTGAGCAAATAGAAATAGTTCACTTTAAGTTACAATCATCTTGTAATTTTACAGTAGCAAAATTTATTACAACAAATCCGGACATAACATGAGGCAGAATTCAGTGGAACATAAATGGGAATTTGATATGTACATGCCTGAAATGTTGAAAAAAACACTCAGTGAGAAATTATGCTAATATATAGTATGTTTAACTAATGAAATTCTTCGGCCTTTTGAATCATGGTTTCTCAAAAAAAAATAATCATAGCGAAATACTGTACTAGTTTCTTAAATTGTCAACCAGGTAATACTTCAAATTAGCACATAATAATCCTGTCTATCTAATATGTAGTATTATTTTTTGGTTCTCTAAGCCTACAAAATGGGGAGAAAAAAAAAAGGGAAAAACTCCAACTGCCAAATCGAAAAATGTTTTTCTAGAATCAATAAAAACAACCATTAAATAACAGTAGAATGGAAGAACTCCATCTACTAGCCAAAATGATAGATCTGTCATATCCATCCATTGCACTTCAAATTAATGGTGTCTTCCCACTCTGTTCAAGATTACGGGGGAAACCAAAAACTATCACTCGTTCTGCTCATCATCTCTGAATTTCCAAAGAACTAGCAGCTTGACCAAGCAACCCTCCATCATTGCCTACTAACTATCAGCTGGCCCAATCTATGGCCATCAATAGATCAGAAACTTCTAAAGTTTCAATCATGTCTGCGATCTGTATAAGCATGTTAGATTTCTTTTTGTTGGGCGGGGGATTCTATGCTAGAAATGGACGTTATAATTGGTGCCTTCAGAGTTCACTCAGAAAAGTAGAACTATTATCCTGCTGATATATAGTTGCATTTTGCATGGACAACAAGTTTACTCGTGTAATCAGCAAATCCAAAACTATATGCAGCCAGCAGAGCGTACTCTAAAATACCAAATCCTAACTACAATTAGTTTAAGAATCCATTCAGATGACAACACAAGAAAAAAGGAACAGAGAACAGCAGCAGGCTTAATGCTTCATTTGACATAGCTTTTCAAATAGATCTTATCTGAGTAGAGCTTTTGTTAGTAAAGATTTTATAAGTAAAGTTTTTACCCAAAAAATTTGTGTTGTTTGGTTGTCAATAAGAACTTTTATTAAAAATTATAAAATTACTTTAATAAGCAAATTTTTTAAAGTTATGTTTTGAAAAGAATAAAATAAGATTGTCAAATAAGTAGAAAATATTTTAGATATTTTAACATTTAAAAAAAACTTTTTAACCTCTACTCTTAAAAGCACAAAATTTGAACTTTTGGTAGTAGAGGCAAAATAACTTATTTAATTTTCAAGAGCTCTACGAAAAAAACAATTAAACAACAAAAAAAAATTGATAACAGCTTATGGGATTAAATAAAAATTTATGACTATTAGATAAGTCATACTAAACAGGCACTAAGTATATACTACCTTTGCACGTCGTTGTTTCCTATGTGCTTCGCTTCTTTTAGAATCTTGACCAGGACTAATGTAATCCAGGAGATCTGATACACTGCAAAAAGCGATCATTATAGGTCTTGGTGCCACAAGAAATAATCAACAATTTAGAAACAAGTAATGTGGGAATACCCTATTAATACCTAAGGTGACCTTTACTCACAATGGACGCATCTGGCTTTGGAGTTCCATTCCGTGCCGCTTCTTGCTGCTCTAGAGCTTTTGATTCAAAATACTCCAGCCATGCAGCAGCATCCTGTAAAACGAAAAAAAATACAACAAAATAACAAAATTCTCTTCCCATCAATAATATGGAACTTGAGAAATTCTCTTATGACAGTTAAGATTAGAGGTGGGAAAATGGATTACGACACGATTACACAACATAATATGACATATGACCTATATTTGTGTTGACAAATATTGACACGATTAATAAATGAGTTGACACAACACGATAAATAACCATGTCGTATCTGTTTTGGACCAGCTCAATATGATTATACGTTTATAACACAAATATCAATTATTATGTGTTAATATTATTGGAAAAAATAACTAAAATATATACTAAACACTAAATTTATGACTCATGTCATACTCACATTATGTTATAAACTTATTCATGTCATACTTATGTCATTTTAACTTATTTATAACTCATTTTTTTGACACATTTGTTATTTTAAAATTAATTTTTAATTTGTTTGTATTTAATATTAAACATGTCAACACGATTAATAAACGGGTCATATCCATATTTTGATATTTCAATACGATTAATGAATGAGTCATATCCATATTTGACACCAAAAATATGCCTCCAATACAATTTGTTTTATATCATAATATCACCTGTAAAAGATTGACAAGAGAGAAGCCAACTAGCCAAATTGCACAACAGAACCAATTAAAATATGACTACATGTAGTCACCTGAGTACGCAGATCTTCAAGTCCAAGCTTTGCTTGGAGAATCTTAAGTGTAGTTTGCTCATGTTGCACACTTAGTGAATATGCCTCCATCAAAGAAAGAGCTATGGCTATGGCATGATAACTTGCAGCTGTCTGTCACGTGAAGAAATCAAACAAAATTCTGAGTTTACAGAAAGATTTATAATTCTAAAGAGTGTGTATACATGCGTAAATAGAGAGAGAAAAACCTGTATATGGTCACCTCCTAATAGTCTTTGGTTGCATTTAAGGGCTTCATGCAAATATCTAAGAGAAAGATGAACATTTCCCATGCCCTCTTCCATCATAGCCACATTTATGTATGTTGCAGCCGTGTTTGGATGTGAAAGTCCACAAGTAAAATGCAAAAGGAATAAGGCACGATTTACATATCTGCCAATGGTACGGTATGATCAGGAGCTAGAGCCAATAAAAGACAAATAAAAGCTAAAGTAGGTAGATAAAAACTGCATTCGTTCGAAGTAGATTCAATACAAAGGTCACATTTTTCGAAACTTCCAATTTAATTTATGAATAAATAAACCTTAATCAGTTAAAGAATGAAAATCACAAAGTTGCTCTGGTAAATCAAGCAGTGCTACTTACTTAAGAGCCAATTCAATGTGTTGAAGGCGATAATAGAAAACTGAAAGATCCCCATAGCTTTTCATTGTATCTGGATGGTCAAGACCAAGTTCCCTCTCATTAATATCCAATGCCTTCTGCTGATATATAGTTGCCTAAAATGAAGAAGAAGATATCTTGAGTACATACGAACGCTACTCTAACACTCAGATGCCATTAGACCAAATGCCAGAACATAAGAACCATGAACGTGTTTGATTTAGTTAAAATATATAATCTGATATCAAAATTATGCTAATGCCTGTCCATGTAATTCCTAAGTCCAGAAAATTATAATTCCTAATGCATATCTTTATACAAGACCATAAAAACTAGCCATAACACAGTTTCAAATCAAATGTCCCACTGAATGAGAACCTCCGTACAGAAGGACGTTATAATTATACTCGACTTAGAATCACCAAGTTAAAATGAAATACAACTGAAGATTGTCGTACCTGATTAAAGTCTCCAGTATGGTAGAGAACTACAGCTAGAAGACTGTAAGCACTTGCAGTAGTCCGATGGTAGGGACCACAAACAGCTATCATCCTTGCCAGTGCCTTACAATGCAAGTAATACATCATATGAGATCAAGAGATGCCTTATTATGAAAAGAATAATGTAATTCTTACGTATAGATCGAGTGGGTTATTACCTTTGTCCCATAATTTACAGCATCTTCTAGTTTTCCTTTATCAAGGGCAATTTTGGATGACTCTAATAAAGTCCGTCCATCAGCTGAAGTGCAACCTACATGCTGTAGAATGCCATAAAAATAGCACAATTACATTCAATTTACAAATGAGTGACTCATTGAGAATGTAAAAACTAAATCAAAACACAATTAAGAGAGAAAATAGTCTCACCTTGCACACAGGAACCATGCTGACAATATCATCTCTCGTGAATGGGTTTGGGCATTCCATATCATAATCTCTTGGAACCAACTCCAACCCAACCTGGGTAAAGTTTACAAGCAAAATTCAAGCTTTGAAAATAATCCACTGCCAAAGGAACCGAAAAGACAGTACCTTACCTTATGGCAAAGCCCACGTAGAATTGAAATCTTTCTCAAATGCTGAAACTCGTCTTTCAGGGACCAACCAAATCTTCTGCCAAGAAATGTTCGTAGCCACTGCAATCTGAGGATATGATCGTCATTCAAGCTTTGGTCTTCTTCCATCTCACAACAGCCAAATAAGAAATTTAGGGAAGAAGCTATAGCTGCAGATAGGTCTGATAAATAGTCAACAGATGCGATGACTCCTTTAAGTACATGCTTGAACGCTCGAGTAACCATCTCATGAATACAAAGTGATTGTATGTGAGGAAGCTTCTCTGCAAGTTCAACCTGAATTTGTAAATGGGATTAGAACCAACAGAAGAAGAATACCAGGCTTTCAAGTATTAGCATGTCAATTTCTCAAAATATTGTATGTCATACAACATACAGTAATATCTAAAGACGACAATAATTCAATATCTTGGAAAAGGTCACCATGTCAAAAATTCTATCATGTAGTACAATTTTCAAAAAGGAACATTGATAATTCAATCCAGGAAGACTTGGGGAGATTGTTTGCATATAGAAAGATAACTTAGGGGCTTTGTTTACATAAAGAAAGACAACATTTGTTTATTCCGATTTCCATGGGTGAATAGGTTGCATGTCTGAGAGAGAAAGAGAGGGAGAAATTCCTCACCACGCGACCTAAAGAGCGCATTTGTAGTCCCCTTAAATGCATAAAGTCTGTCAGTGTGCGGCCATCAACTGGAGAAAGTTCAAGTGATCCAAAGTCTGTTACCTAATAAAGAATGCAAATTAATCCATAAACCATCCCCACACGTCTAAATTGGCTGCAACAAAGGCCCTAAATAAATTAAATAGTACCAGCTTTGGTAAAGCAATGTCATCATAATATTTGTATGCCATTTTCATAAGCTCATCCACTGCCTGCACAAGAAATTAATTTTACCAGTCATTCCATATGAAAATAAAACAAACCAAATTTAGCATAATGAAAACACAAAAAGTAGCAAACTTTACAGTTGAAATACAAAACAAATTTGAGATTTTGCAACCTTTGAATGAAGGCCAGTGCCAGTTTCTTTCAATCGCAAGCAGGATTCTTCAGAAATTAGTTTTTTCAATTCCATCTCACAATTGAGCTCGCCATTGCTTTGCTGTCTGCCATTAGTTCCCACATTCATGCTGCACGGTCCATTGTCATCTTCGTTAGCCTCATTATTGCTACCAACAAGGTTAGGTCTGTTCTCCCTCTTCTTCAAAAATTTAAATTGCTTCCCAAGACCTTTGACAGCATGTTCAGTCTCAATATCATCCCCAGACCTCGTTGACTTGGTATCTGTTGGGGTTTCCTGCTTTTGTAGATGTTGCACCCAACAAGAACCAAGTTCCCATCTAATAGATCTTTCTGACGCAGTTGGCTCCAGCTCTAGCTTTGCTAAACTCTGTTTAATAACTCTTCGTACAAGACTTCTAAGAGCTTCTGAATTATCCAAATTGCACAGAGGTGACTGGTCTCCTCTAGCTGATTCAGCACTGAAAGACTTCTGAAGTACAAGCCTTAAGCTGCAATAAATAGTTTACCATGTCAGAACAACTTAAATGGAGAAAGATATAAGAGTATATGAAACAAAGGCAGAATCCACCAAAGAAGGTCTAAATACTTTCTGAAATAGCACAATCCAAAAAGCTGATGACCTATTTCAGCAACTGAGCATCCACTGTAATTATGCTTCCCTTTATCCTTTATTTGAACATCATCAACGATGTCTGTTGGTTATTTTGTTAATATAACAATTACAAACCAATGTCAAGGCACATAACTATAAACACTCAACCATTATTGTGAAAGCCATGACTTAATGTTTCCTGCAACCACTCGTTATTTTTTAGGTGGTCTACAACTATGCAGAGGTGAAGCATCCCCATACAGTGAAGAATCTCACACATATTTTAATGGAGGAAAAGCCATTTTCTGGTCCATAGGATGCTGAAAGAGGAGTACATATCCCTAACTAGATATCAGCTTTCTTTTCTTTGGCCTATTCATAAACTTAACACTTGAAGAAAACCTGGTTTAGAAATCTGACATCAACTCCCCTTAAGAGTTCAGATAACTACTGATTAGATCCCATCTAAACAGGAAGAAAAAGGAGCAGGTGCTATCCTTTCTTAAGAATCCCCAACACCAGCATTTCAATCCTGTTCTATCTGGTAAAAATAAGGAGAATAACAATGCTCTGCATCATGAATTCAACTGTGATAGACACTAAGCAAAGAAGCTCATACCAGTTAGCATTTCTAAGATATCTTGCAGAATAGCTTAAAACGGTTAGTGGTTGAAAGATAATTTTTCATATGCCATTCTCCATCTGTAGATTTCCTAGTCTTTGTGTGCTAAGAGGAATCGACAGAGGAAGCATTGTGTTACAATTTCAGACCTGTTAATATTAAGAGAATTAGCTCCTCCATCAGGTTGATCTTCAATTTCAATATCTTGTGTGCCAAACTTCTCTGTCACATCACCAACAACCTTTACTACGGCGGTGTATCCACAGTGTCTTACAATGACGGTACCCAATGAGGAGGTATCCTGCCAAAAACTATATTGTTTCAGTTCTCTTTATAACAAAATCTTTGAAACTAAAATAAAAGAAAGAGAAAAAGAAAAGGAAGATAAATCTAGATATTTCAAGAAAATTTTATTTCAAGATCTACCATGCTGAAAACTTTAGCAATTGTATCACTAGTTGATATAATACAAGCATGCCCAACCAAGGTTAATAGGCTTCCCCAAAAAGGGTTGATGACATTAAGCTGGAGCAAACTACAAGCAGAAAATCAGAGGGATATGGATAAAATGAGTAGAAAGACCTGCTATCAAGTGATTTCAACAGAATAGGGAGTCACCAAACAGAATGGCAACATAAGATTCATGAAGCTAAACCAGATATATAAGGTTAGTAATGAGTAGTGATTCTTAGGAAAGAACCTAAAATTGACTTTCTTGCGCATTCATAAATGTGTAGAAAGAGAGAATGAAGAGGATGGGTATTTTAGGCCATCATCAAATGCTAGATATCAGATAAAGAGTGAAACATCTTAATCCGACAGAAAAATCACTCCCTGACAAAGGTAGAGCTATATTATTCCGCCCACGTAAGTAATTTCAGCTTTGATGAATGTCTTTTATGTGTGTGGTCTGTGAATGTAAGCATAAGAAGTAAAGGAGAAATCGACTTACGTGAACAACTACACTCTCATCTGCAGTAACACCTTTTAGTAAATTCCTTTGAGCAATTTCTGCAGTAGACATACCAGATAACTGATTTCCTTTAATAGTAACCTCAGACTTCAAGCTTGCATCTACTGTATCATGTTTTACTGTAATGGACAAGTCTCCCACACGATCTTCATGCAAGATTGCCCCCTTTTGGACATTGATTGTATCTTGAGTGTGTAAATTTGAATCAATGAGACGGCGTATTGCTCCAACAGCTTTCAAAATTGAGACATCAACAAATTGGTTATGAAGCAAAAAGGCCTTCCGATCTCTAACCACCCTCTCCTCTTCAGTTTTGCACGGAAGCCTAGCCAGTATAGCAAATTCCGTCGCCCATGGTCGTAAATCATGTTCTCCATCTCTTCCCTGGCCTCCGCCATTGCCACCCCAATTCTCATCTTCTGCCGGTAGGCATGGGAAATTTGATGGAGACTCAGCAACGGATGGAGGTACAAGCCATGTATTAGCTCGAAATCCATAGGGAAGATTACCAAACTGAAGAAGGATAATGAATATACTATATCAGTAAAATCAAGTTAAAATCACATTTGAATTGGTAATAAACTATGTCAACGCAGAAATTGTTACCTTATTATGTTCAACAAAAGCTTTCATTAGGGATTCATATGCCTGCATCACGCATAATGACCATAATTATTAACAAAACAATTGAAGGGTAAGCTAATTGAAAAAAAGATGCATTCAGATAAAAATGAAAAAAATAATCTGTAGATTCAACTATTGAGTACCCACATTGGCAAAACCTCGACTGAGATTTTGCAGAAGATCCACCAGGGAGTTGCTTTGGAAAAACTGCTTTCCCAAAGTATAGAACCCTTTTACTGATGCAACTACTTGTATAAGCTTTCCATTGCAGATTTTTATCTGTAAGCACAAAATAGTTTCCGCACTTTCAAATACTCACATTACTTACAGAGGCATGAAAATAATCCATGCATTCTTATTAATTAGCAGACAATGATTATTAAATCTTTTAACACTCATTGGCCAATTCATCAGCAAAAATAACGAGTTGAATAACTCTACAATTAATTAGTCCATAAACAACAAACAACAATAATCAGAACTTTATATTAAATGGCACCTGAATTTCAAAATAATCACCGTCGCGCTTCTCTCCTTCTTTGCGTTCACATTTTCTCAAATCTTCAAAATCAAAATTATTAAAAATTAAAATCAATAAACAAATTTCATATTCAAATAAATCACATATATTTATATCATTTTCCTCTTTCTTTTTTTTTCTTTTTTTTTATCAACCATGTAAGAAACGAAGACAAATAAATAAATGAAAATTAGGCTTACTTAAGATGGGGGGAGTGAGGTGAGAGAAAGAGAAGAAGTCATAAAACTCGGAGAGTTTCGGAGTCGGGTGAATGGCCGCCATGTCCAGACTCGGACAAACAGCCGATGAAACTGGCGATGACGTGGCGCGGGGCCCGCTTCGGTTATCTGCTGCTGCCGTTGCTGCTCCATCAGACAGAGCGGCAGAGTTTGGTGAAGGCGGGTGGGGCCTACTGCGGTTCTTTTTGGCACATGACTCTGACGATGGCGGCAATCGGGAGTTTCTGGACTTGGCGAACCGTGTGGTGCACGCGACGATGTCGAGAAGCCGCCGCACGTGTGCCACGGCCTGAGATTCCTCGGTGTAGTCCCCTGTCAAGGACAGTGCCAAAAATGTAAATAACAAGGAATTGCCGGGCAAAGGTTTTTTCTTTTATTATTTTAGTTCTTTCTATTAAATATTAACTTAATTATAAGTAGAAAATAATTATAAGCACTAAACTATTCGTCAAACTTATTTTTGAAAATATTTTTTATAATTAAAATACTTCTAGATTAAATTATAATTATAAGCACTAAAAAATGATAAAAAAATAAAATTTTCACTCTTTAAATAAGCTTTTACATATAATTTTATTAAACCCTAATCATATTAATTATTCACGATAAAGTTATTAATTATAACCTTCTTGCTTCTATTTACATTTCTACCAACTAATTTTTTTTAATAAATTAAAATTTACGGCTGGTTGAAAATTAAGATCATAAAGCGACAAATAGTTTTCATGTTGAATTGACTGTTCAATTAAGTATGCTTGACTAGAAAAAAAAAATTTTTAAATTTGAATATCAACTAGAAAAAGTTTGGTAAGGGTAGTAAAACAAACTTCATAAACATGGCTAGCTTATTGAAGTTATAGGGACAACTCTTTCTTATAACAATTCTAATCTACTAATTCTAAAACTTGTTTTATTTTTTTCTTTTCTATGGTGTACTCTATTTTTTTTTTCTTTTTGGAAAATAATAATCTTTCTTTTTTTCTTTTCTTTGGTTTGCACAAGTGAGATGAGGGGGGGGGTGAGTAAGAGCATCTATGAAGCAGGCAAGGGACGAAATGCTTGCATTTTTAAGTACCCCCTCAAGATTGGCAAAATTTTGTCATTTAATGATTAAACTAATAAATAATAATGGTCCTAGATATGAGCTGCATACACTGTAACATTTGAAATTTCTGAAGTTTAGGCCAGTTACTTAATTGCACGTTATTATTGTACTTTTGAGACAGCTGAGTCCAAAATGTACAGCACTAAAAAGCATGGTAACGTTCCAAGTGTGCAGGACCAAGTGGACTACATCAAATTGTTTTTTTTAATGTTAAAAAATAAAATAATGTCATTTATTTATTTATTTAGTCAATAATTTTTTTTTTACTTTAACCTGTCTTTTTCAACAATATTAAAAAAATATCGAATTAAAAAATTCTTAAAAAACATACAATAAAATGAATATAGTTTACTAAAATAGAATGGCAATGAATGTAGAATTAAAAAGATCTAAATGTTAATAATTAAAAATAACAAATAAAATAAGACCCACATCTACATGCATGAGATTTTTTTAATTCAGAAAATTTGACACGAGAGAGCTTCACCTACCTTCAACCATTTTGAGCAAACATGGTTTCAGAGTAACAACCTCTACTCCATCATTCAATCTCTGCCCCTTGACCTGATAAAAAAAAATTAATAATGCATTAATATCATAAAGAAATAAATAAATAAAAATAAGGTGGGAAAATAAAAATTGTATCTAGTGTTTAATATCATTATTCATAATCATATATAATTAAAAAAAAAAAAGAGAGATAATAAAATATACATACCTCGTGAGAGAGGGAATAATTTGTGAGGTGGCAAGTTTCTACATTGGAAGCCAACAATTTTTTCACATCAAGTATCTTGTCAGTGGAGATGCCCTTTGAGCAAATTTCAATCAAACAAAACAAAAAAAAGATGATTAATTAATAATTCATTTATATCTATAAAGTTTTACAAAATAATATGCTAATCATAGCTGGTGAGGGCAAAACAAGAAAGTATTAATAATAAGTATAAATGTATACCTTGAGAATAACTTGTGATTCATATGGGGTGATGATTGTGATATCAAGAACACTGGGCACTACTGCACAACAAAAGAATCAATGAACATAAGGAAGCACTTTACAGAAAGCACTTTCCAATGAAAGAAGTGAATAATAAGGCTTAACAATTGAAACCTTTCTCTTCTTTCTTCTTCTTGTCAGCCTTGGTTTTATTGGACTTGCCTCTTCCAGACCTTGGAGCCATATTAATCTTCCCTCAAAAGCAGCTTATACTTTTAGGATACAAATTCAAGAACCCAATTTCAACAACACTAACACTAATGGTGAATTAATAATAATAATAAGGCACTGTCGATGAACCATGCGAAGAGAGTAAAAGAAAGGAAGAGCGGCCAGGAGGGAGAGGAAAAAGAGCTTATTTAGAAGCACTTTTAAAAGAGGAGCTGGCTAGCTAGATAGATAGATGATAAGATAAGGGTTTTGGTTGGGTTTACCCCTTAGGAGGATTGGTAAGCAATCCTAGCCTCACCTTGTTGATTTCCTCTTCTCCTTTTTTCTCTTACTCCCTCTCTCTCTCTCTCTCTCTTTTTTTTTTAAATATATCAATTTTTTTTCAAATGATAAATGTGATGTCGCCTTATTATTATAGGAGCAAGAGAGATGACTGAGGAGCCCCTCTTTTGCCGTTGCCCACCATCCATGCGCGAAAACAACAAGAGCAAAAGTGGGGGCCAGCGACAACGGAGAAGCATCAACCGTTGAATTCTTGCCACGTGGCACCCGACTGTGGGGCCGCAGCCACTTTTGTTTTATTACTCGTCGGGACCTTCATTTTCTTCACTTCGTTTTGCCCACCCGTTGCTGTTTTCAGCTGTGACTTGCTGACTTGTTAATTTTTTTTTTCTCCCTTCTTTTTACGTATTAAGTAAGTTGAATTTCATCCCAAACACATAATAGTTAAAATTCATTTACCAAAAAAGAAAAAAAAAAAGTCAATTACTGGAGACAGTGGATCAAACATGATTACATTCTTCAATTTCTTTGATAAATTTATCGATTTATGCATATTTTCCAATACATAATTTGGGGACTTCGAATTTTTTTTGAATTTTCACATGTACAAATAAATTATAATTTAAAGTCTACTGAAAATCTAGATACATAGATTTGTAGCGAAGATAAATTTGCTTGGAAGATAAATTTATAATATACCCAAAAATTTACTCTCATAATTATTAGAGAGATATTTATTCTATTTAAAAATGATTACTCCTGTATAGGACTTGGACTCAGACAATTTGAAAATTAAGAATATGATTGATGGCCGTATATGTGTAGTGTTGTCATTATTAAATTAAATTATCTTAAGACTGCTAGGTTGGGAGCATTATTACAGACACAGTGATGGAGGGAAGATTCTGGAGCATTTGCGGAGAGATTTTGTTGAATAAGTGATTTTGTCACATTTTTCACGGTAGGTAGCGCCTCTCCTGTAGTAGCCAATGTCATCGTCATCAAATTGTGGCGAGCAAGTGCATGTGCCAAATGTTCATCGCCCATTTGTGAATTAGATCAATCGAAGTTAGCGTTCACATTTTTATGAAACAGGTTTGATTTTGTATTTTTTTTTTAAATTTTTTTTGCTCCACATCCAAATGAAATGTCTTTTCGAAAACACTGTAAATATATACATCATATTAAGCTGTCAATTAGGTAGCGTTTATTACCACAGTACTAATCTTCAAAAATATCCAACTGTGCTGTGTTGAACCGAATAAAAGAAAACGAATGTGAAAAAAATGTTTAATGTTAGCAAGATTAGGTGCGAATTCATTAGTCAAGTCCTTTTTTCAACCCACACCAACCCACAATTGAATGGAAATGCAGCGAATCATCACACAACCTATACGCTAAAACTCTTCCCATTAAATATTTTTCTACTTTGAGGTCCAAGTTGCAATCATAAATTAGCTCCACATGTACAAATTCATCAAATCTTTCCCCAGCCACCATTATTGTTTTTATTAGTGTCATTATTATTACTATTTATAATTGGGAGATTTTCAATTTGTCCTTACTAAAATCAATAATACTATTTAGCCCCTACTTTTTTTCATAATATTTAAAAACTTTCCTAATACAAAAAATTTAAAAGAAAAGAAGGGTAAATGAGTTATTTATTTGATAATTTATCTTGAAAATATAAAATAAATATTTATTATAAGAAAAACATCGTATTATTATTTTTTTGTTCACAGCGAAACGTATATTTTTTATTTTTAATTCTTAAATTTTAATTTATAATAAATATAAATATAAATATATTTAAAAATAAAAATAATAATGTAAGATTATGTTATTGGAAACTATCAAGTATTTCAATAAGTGAAAATTGGCAATCTTCCTTTGTAATTCAACTTCAACCTCTCGTTGCCCATCATTCTCACTTGCCAGCCTCGTAATTGGAAAGCACATAGAATCTCGAACCTCTCACATTCAAAACCTACCGCCCACGTTGTGGTAATTTATCTAACGCTAGATTTAGTTAGAAAAATAAAATAAAATAAAATAAAACGGGCAGAGTTTATATTCTAATTAGTTTAGTTTATTATTTATTTGGTATATGTCTTTAAATCAGCGCATTAATCATAGTTGAACGAAAACTTATGTTTCTAATTTAATACTCTAATTGTTATCCTTTTATAAGCAATTAGTATACGTTACGGAGCATATCTTTATATTTATTGTGGTTATTATATATGTATATGTGTTGTCGCATCCGTGCACGTGTGTGTTTAGAAGCACCACATTTATTCTAATATAAAGAAAATAAAAGGAAAAAATAAATTATACTCACATAATGTGTGAAAATAAAATTAATAAATTATATAAGGTTATGTCGTTATGGTTATCTTAAAGTTGCTTTAAGGTAGAGCACGAACCACAACTGTACATGTAAAATGATAAATAAAAAAGTACATTATAATTTTAATAGTGTAGTTATGAAAGCGTGTTCTACCTTAGAGTAGTTCCAATACAACCGGATCTATTATATAATCTTAAATAATAAGAGCCATATAATATATAGTATCAGGCACGGCATTGTCAAATTAATCCTACTTCAACCCCATTTATAACGTGTTAGCGTAATAGCGTCGCGTGTACAATTGCTGGTCATGTGTGCAAAGAAGCAAGTTGTTTACTAAAGTCGAAAAATTGTACTTATACCGTACATTGAGGCTCATTAATTTATTGTATCCAAAAATTGAAACTGTTGGCCATTGATTGATAAAATAAATACAACGAAATACTAGCTGTTGTACACATCATAAGAGGGCGGCGAATGCAGTTGATAAAGCAGTTCATTTTTTTTTTTTTGATCTTGTAATTTCGGTGCATTCTATGTAATTAAATTCAAAACAAATTCTAGCTCTTCTGTCATGGCTTAGATGTAGAGAGTTAGCATATCGTCTTATGCTTCTTGGCCGATCTCCATACTATGATAATTTCAATTCGGAAAGGGTTCTGATTTCATATTAACTAGTTAATTGTTTTGATGGTTGCTTATTATTGGCACCATTTGAACACTTAATTTAATTAATCAAATGATTGTCAAAACTATCAAAAGCTTCAAAACCGGGGGGAAAAAAATTAAGAAATACATCCATGAAGAGGGAAGAATTCTATTGATTATGAACATTATAATATGTTACATTAGTTCATGTCAAATCATGTTATATATATATATTTAAATTAATTTGTTCTAATTACGGTAATTCATCAACAATACTATAGTTAAGTAGTTTTTTTTTTTTAAATCTTAACTCATGTAACATTTTACGTGTCAGTCATCCACTAATTGGTCTAAATCAACATATTAATGATGAATAATAAAATTAACTACACCTTACACTTGATAATTCACCCACTTAGTACGTGCTAACTAAATACATATATTCAGGGTTGAAATTAATTTTATATCCAACAACATAGATGACCAATTTTGTATGTTTAAGTTGAAACAAAAACAAACATATCAGAAAAATGAGTCACTGGACACAACCCATCTTTGTTTAATGCTATAAACAAGCACATTTTGGGGTTTAAGTTGATGTAACAATCCTTGCAGTGTGGGTTTCTACAGACTAATTAAAAGCTTTGAATAAAAATCTTCCCTTTTAGAACATTACAAGTAGAACATGTACTTATAAATTGTCATTTTCACACATTTACAATGTTCTACTTATAATATTATAAAAGCACGTTTACGGCATTTAAAATAGAGTCACGGATTAAATCCAACGTATATATTATATATATAGGGTTGTCTATAAAAAGTAGAGAGTGGAAGCAACAATTTTTTTGACTTTAAACATGATGCCGCCACTGGAATATTAATGTGTTATTCTCGTCCAGTAATTTTTTCACGTGTCACCAGACGGCATATATTGCTGCTGGCGACTGGGACGCAGAAGAAAAATAATTGAGATGCCCCGAAAGTGAAAAATTATTCAAAGTTCAAACCGGGGTCTTGATTCTATATTTAATTTTTCTTCTTCTCTGAGGACCACATCGCACCATGATTAAAACTACAGTCATATGAGGGACGAGAAAAAAAGGTCCGATGTGTCCATTGGTCCGATTGAATCTACCTTAATTTATAGGATTTTTACTCGAACTTAAAGGGTCAAGAGTTGTGCTAGAGCTCTAAGGAATAGGGTTGGTAAAATCTTGGGTCTAGATCGGGTTTGGACTTGCCTGGGATTGACTCGGATCGATACAACTGCTGTTTGGACCCAAGTCCCTGCTCAATTTTTCCACATTCAGGCTGGATCAAGCTGGCATCTCTGGACATGAATTTTTTATCTAGGCTTCCCTTACCCGGATAGAAACTAAAAAAAGAAAATGTAACAGTGCAAAAATGTAAATCTCTAACCCACCTAAATCTAGGGGTGGGCAAAATACCCGATCCGACCCGACCCGATCCGAAAAATTTCGGGTTTGGATCGGATCGGATTATAAAGGAAACCCGATCGGATGAAAATGGTGAAACCCGATCGGGTTGCTTTAAAAAAAAAAAAACCTAAATCTAAACACACGCCACACACAAACAACATATTCACATTTCACAAATCATAATACATAATTACATACGCAATACACACAAACACAAGTCAAACACAAATCGGGCACACACACACAAACGATTACACACACACAAATAACACATTAACAACAGCACAAGCAGCACAGTAGCAGCAACAGCCCACTGCCGACAGCCAACCCACGTACACGGCCACTCACCCACCACCCACAACCTCCCTCGCTCGCATCCCACTACCGACAGCCAACCCCCAGCCTCCCCCAAATAAATGAAACACAAACACACACACTACCGAAGCTGACGCCAACCGAAGCCGAGATCTAATGCCGGACGCAAGATTCGACGCCAACCGAAGCCGATCTACTGCTACGAAGTACTCGATTTGCCGATCTACTGCTACGAAGTACTCGATTTGCCGATCTACTGCTACGAAGTACCGAATTTGTTGCGCCACCTCCATGTCTCTAATCCTCCACCATCACCCAATCCGATTCAAGGTCTATTCAAACTCAGCAACACCCATTCGAACCCGGTAAGCTGCGACCCGAATTTTGGCTGTTGACTTTGGGTTTTGGAAGCTTTGAGCCTTTGACAGTGATGCTATAGATGTATATTATATATAATGTGTGAAAGATTAATGTTTAATTGGTATTTGGTGGTTGTTAATAATAGGTAATTATGTATTTTCGAATTGTACCCGGCCCGAATAGGCCCAAATTGATTCAAATCTAACCCGAACCGCATCCGATCCGATCCGAACTTAACCCGAATTTATAACCCGATCCGATCCGGTCTGAATATAATTCGGATCGGATCGGGTTGGGTTTTAAGTTCGGGTTGAATTCGGATGAATTTTCATCCAACCTGATCAATCCGAAACCCGATCGGGTTGATTCAAACCCGATCCGAACCCGATTTTGCCCACCCCTACCTAAATCCACTCAGTCTCCAATTTAAACTCATCCAATATCTACTAAATATTTAAATTCAGCAGCACAATAATCACCGAATGACATCTAACATTGATAAGTTCAATTTAGTAGCACAACAATCACTAAAAAATCCAACATTCATGAGTTTATACTTACAATACCATATAAAAATTTCAAAATATCTAACAATTGACAAAATAGTTCATTACAAATTCTTGAGTACTTAAAATAATCAAATAACAACTTCATGCGCTGTTCACAGCTGTGGCCCATCGTCATATGAAATTACCTCCTCTCTAGCAAAAATCTCATCTTCTAGAACTCTACTTAATAATAAAAATAACATATTAAGATTCAGAATCATGTAAAGCAAACAAATACTACTATACTATAATTCAAATAATACTTTCATCATTTTTCTAAATGAGCTAGAAAAAGTATTGAAAGGGAAAATTAAGAAGTCAAAAATCAATACCTTGTGACTGCGACGGCAAAACGATGGTGGCTGAGAAGGCAACAATAGTGACAACGGGAAAGTTAGTTGGTGATTGATAGTAAAAAGTGTACATTTATTAAAAATAAAATTATTAGTTTTTCACTTATACTATTAATTAATGTGCTCATTATTTCTAAATTATATTAATCTTTCCTAATAAATTTTTATGTAAAATTAATTTTTAGTATGTTAATTTTTATATTGTAAATATTTTAGGAATAAAGAGATAATTGAAACTGAAAGCGGAAAACAAAAAAGAATTGTTGAAGCTATTTGAAATGCATTATTGAGGAGATGTAATTAATAAAAAAATAAAAAATAAAAATAAAGAAAAATGAGCAAACATGCTCGTGATAGTTAGATGACAATTTTGCCACTTGACCATCACAATTCTCTATGTAAACATATTTTAAAAAATAAAAAAAAAAGACGTGTTCCTTGCTTAGGAGAGGAAGAATGAAGGTGGACAGTGCAAAGAAGCGAAGAGAGGAAGCTGAGATTGAGGCTTAAATTTTTTTTTTCTTTTGTGTAGTTTATTCTCTTATAATATATTTAAGAATTTTGTTAAATAAAATAAGTGTTTTGTTTTTTAATATGAGTGGCTAATTTTTTAAGCTGAGATAAAATGTGAAGTTCAAGAGTACAAAATATTGAATTAATTACTCTCTCAAGTGAGTTTCAAAGTTTATTTTATTAGTTTGTATTTTTTCCTTTATCGATTTTTTTTATATCATATTAATTTATAAATCTAGATCTTCTTAGATTTATATGGTATTTTAATATAATGTCGACATGCTAATATAATTGTGACATATTGAGTATTTAATCTTATATTTATCCACATTACCGATGAGCTAAGAATTAAATAGTATAATAATTAACTGGAGATGGAGCAAAGCTAAGCGCCAAGCCCATTAGTTGACAAATGAGAAGAGATGATGCGGAGGTTTGTGGAGGCATAATAGCTAATAGCGCAACTTTTGTTTGTGTAACGATAGTTTAAGGATTTAGGGTTCATTTGGATTTAGGACAATGTTCAGGTTTAATTTGTATTTATATATATGTATATATATTACATATTTTAAAAAAGGGGGTATGGATCTAGGTTTTGGGTTTTTAGTGTCAGGCCCTACCCATGCCCGGAAATGTCTGGGTATTGAATTTCAATACTTGAAATTATTTTTACCCATACCGGATTGCCTGGGTCCAGGCTGGATCCTATGTGGGCGGATTTTAATACCACCCCATCAAGAAAATCATGTCTGATTTCGTTCAAGCTAGGATCAGGGCCTTATCAAAAAGCCTTGACTCAAACTTTGACTAGATTAATTTTTTAAATTAAAAAAATATAACACTTAAAAAGTTAAAATACAAATGTGTGGTCACAACTCACTCGTGACAACGTTTGTTAATTTAGTTATATTGTTACATATTTTATTGTTGTTAAAGTTAAAGAAAAAATAATTTATTAGATTCCTTGCAACCAAATTTAACATAAAAATAAAGCAATAATAATACCACATTATTAATAAGGAATGAAGAATTATAGTTCTATTCTAAAAAAGTATCTACAAATTTAAGAAATAAAAAAATTATGGCCAGATTCGGATAAAGCTCGATATCAACGCTTAGTTTAAAGAGTTGATTTTTTTTTTAAAAAAATAAAACTTTTCATTTTAATTATAAGATCGGGATGACCGGGCATCCTAAACGGATTTTTAGTTGCTTAATTAAATAACGTGTAAAATATCATAATGTATATATTATTTTGAATTCCGTATTAAAAAGGGAAAAAAAAATCCCAGACTCATCATCTCCCTAAGCTAAACACTTCACTCTCTAAAAAAGCGCGCGAAAATCAGCAGCCAAAACCCTAGCCGAAAATGCCGGAGCTACCAGAGGTGGAGGCGGCGAGAAGGGCCATAGAGGAGCATTGCATCGGTAAGAAAATCGTGAAATCGATCATCGCCGACGACAACAAGGTGATCGACGGAGTTTCTGCGTCGGATTTCGAGGCATCGGTTTTGGGCAAAACCATTTTATCTGCTCATAGGAAGGGCAAAAACTTGTGGCTCCGCCTCGATTCCCCTCCTTTCCCTTCCTTTCAGTTCGGTACAGCTCGGATAAACCCTACACAATGCAAAAAAGGGAGAGAGAAAGAGATACTTTTTCTTTCTTTTTATTTTTTCCTTTAGTTTTAAAAACCCTAATAATGAAAAAAAAAATCCTCTTTTTAGTTTTTAATCACTGTGTGAAAGAAATTGCTGTGTTGTAGAAAGTACTTCTTAGAGAAAGCACTAACAAAAGTGAAGTGCTTTTAGTTTTGGAGAAAACAGTGGTTTGGTTCTCTTAAAGTGCTTTGGAGTGTTTTTAAGTGAAGCAGTTTTACTAGAAATTGCCTTTTGCTTGGACATTCAGAATTGTATCCTTAGGGTCATTGTCCAGAGATCAAATTTGATTTTAAAGGATAGTGTTTGAGGCTTCATTACTGATGTGGCTTAACGTATGTCAGGAATGACCGGTGCTATTTACATTAAGGGGGTTGCTGTTACACAATATAAGAGGTAAGGCGCGATCAATTGTATACTTATCTTTTTTATTGTGATGGAATGTAATAGAAAGGAAGTTCAATGATGATTATGTGAAATTCTTTTGCTTAGTAAAACTGAAAGGTGTTGTCGCAAACACTAGCTTATTATTTTATGTTTCAGTGGAAGGAAATTGCACTGGAAATTGGTGCAACATGTCATTATTTTGTTCAAGTTTTGTTTGGGGGTTATTAATAATAATTGTTATTTTATTAAATAATCTGAGATGGTAAAAATAATTTAGCTTTGATGCTTTTTTTTTTTTTTTTTTCCCATAATAATCATATCTGGTCAACAATTTGCACTTACTGATTTTAACAACAATGAATGTTGTTTACAGGTCAGCTGTAAAGGACACTGATGAATGGCCTTCCAAATATTCAAAGTTCTTTGTTGAAGTAAGAATCATTCCTCACAAATCATTTCTTTAACACTTCAATAGCTCCCTGAAAACCTCTTACTTTATGAAAAAACTTGATTAGCATGAATATATATCCTTTTTGTTTTGAAACCTGACCATTCCCTGCATTATCCATGTTGTTGCTTAAGGCCGTGCTGGGGCTATGGTCTCTTATAATTTAGTTTTTTCTGTATAGCTGAAATGAGTTAGAATGTTAGATGTCGCAACAAGTATAATGTAATCTGCTTGTTACTTTGAAAGTTGTATGCGCCAAGAGAAGATGAATTCAATTTTGCTTTAGATAAGATGATTGTGCATATCGAAGCAATTTTGTCATAGTTAATGTTGTGCAGACAGCCAATTGCCATAATCCTTGATGTAAATACTCATCGGAAGCTCTGCTGCCTGAACAAGGCCCTGTTACCCTCTATTTAATTTATTAATGAAAAGCTTGTGCCTAAAATTTGAAGTTGGTAGGCTCTAGACCCGGTTGCATGTGCTTTGTGAGAGCTTCTGCTGTGATTGCAATAGTGTGGAAGACTGGAAGGCAATTATATTTATAGCTTTACTCTTGAGTGTGAGAATTTTGGCAATTTCAGTATCGAATGCCTATTAATATTCTATGTAACCAGTAAAGTCCGTTGTTGGGTACATCGATGAGTTCTGAATTCTGATATCTTCTTCCATTTATTTCTTTGTGGTGTGATGTTGAGGTGCAATATTGTGTTGCAACAGTTAAATTGTCAATTATTAATAAATGTCGGAGTTGGAATCATTTTAATGATCACGATAAGCATAAATTTGACACTCTCCAACATAATTTTAATATTCGTACTCTTACTAAGTTTTAATGAACTGGTACCTATCAAATTTATTTATATCATCTCTTTTTATTGTTGTTGACAAATTCATTCGGTACTTTTGTTGAGTCTTGTTTCGTTGGATGTGCTTGAAAATATGCATCAGAAGTATCTAAAAGATATGCATGTAATATTAACCGTCAAATTCTTTCATGTGCAGCTAGATGATGGTTTGGAACTGTCTTTCACTGACAAGAGGCGATTTGCTAAAGTTCGCCTGCTCAATGATGTACTGCAATATCATTTTTCAATCTGAACAAATAAATATTTTCATTACTACTCGGGCAGATATTTAATTGATTCTTCCTGTAACTATTTTGTTGGTGCAGCCAACTTCTGTACCACCTATATCTGAACTTGGTCCTGATGCATTGCTGGAGCCCATGACGGTTGATGAATTTACTGATTCATTAAGCAAAAAGAAAATTACAATTAAGGCTCTATTACTTGATCAGGTTAAAACCTTTGCACTCATTTTTTGAGTCCTACTGTTCCGTCAAATTATTTCTATGATATTAGATATAATAAGCATCTTATGTACAAGGTATAAGTGACTGAATCATTTTGTTCTGAGTGCTTTGGAAACATTAGCTTCAGCATCTTTTAACTTTTTCTTATCTCTTTTCAATCTATTTTGGCACATTTAACAATTAGTTTTAATTGAAAATATCTTATTGAAATGACTTCAGCTGCTGTTAAAATTTGAAATTAATATTATTCACAGAGCACTTTGGAAGCACATTTGACTCCAACTATTACTTTATCTTTCAAAGGATGTTCTTCTATCTCCCTCTCTGTGGTGATCAAGCATAAGAGTTTCTTACTTTTGATAAGCTTGCATTTAATGTATTATATTTTGCTTAATTTTGGTTTATATCCCCTAGATTTTGTGGATCACTCTGCTGTCTGTTTTTGATATAAGAGTGATTTTTACTATATAGTTGGCGAATAATTTGAGTTATATTGCTGTATATAGAAAACACAACTCTGGGGCTTGTTGCGATATTCCAAATATTTTTTCCCCCTGTTTTACGCATGGTGAAGCAGTTAAGGGATGCGATTGATCACCGTATTGATCAATGATGTTCCAACTCCAACCCTTATGTGTGTTCCATGGGACATAAACCGAGTCTTTTGTTTGTTTTGCTGGTCCATTCTTTTGCTTTTTATGAATAAGGTAGGAAAGTTATATGATACTCTTGTGCCTCTCTAAATATTTATATTTGGTCGTGTGTGATAAGGACTGATGACCGAAATAGGAGAATAGAAAAGATCAGTGTAATGATAGCTGTGTAACTAATGGGAACTGAACTACAAAGAATATGCTCCTGGATATTTGACAATGTTTTTCTTATTAGAAAAAAGAAAAAAAAATGTTTTACTCAAAATAGGGAGTCTATCTGATTAGCTCTCAACTGTATAGATCTTTTAGTGATCTTTCGTGGTTCTTTCTTTGTGGACTACTTGTTCACATTTTGTAATTATTATTCTTTTTAACACTAGTTTCTTTGTTTCCTATTAAAAAAAAAAAATAGCAAGAGGTTGGAATGAATTTAAGTTTTATATGTCTATAAAGTCCTGGAATGATGTAATACTGACTGTATTCTGGGTTCTACCTAAAAAACATGGAGACTGTGAAGTTTTTGGGAATAGATTCATCCTTATACTGGATTAGCAGCAAATTACCCTGCAGTTTATGGAAAAATTATCAAGGAGACTAGTTGGAAGAGGTGTTCAGTAGCCAGAAGTATTAAGAACATAATAGAAGGTGAAAGAAGTTTTTTAAAGAAAAATTTGGAAGGACAGGTCATGCAGGATCATGCTGTCAGTTTCTTCCTTTTTTTTTTTTTTGGCCCCTTAGATATATATTAGCTGTCCATTTTGGCTTCATATAGAAGTCTAAAGTAAGCAATCTTTACTCTCATGTTAAGTTAAACCAGGTACAATGTTGTCATAAGTATCTAGTTTGGCATGTAATGCAATCATTGTCCAGGCAACTTAAAATATAAAAGTAATCATTTGTTTCAATATTCGCTATTTTCATTTTCTTGTTATTACTGAATCATATTTCCTTTGTTGTTTCTGCAGAGTTATATTTCAGGAATTGGCAATTGGATTGCAGATGAAGTTTTATACCAAGTAAGTTTACGCTTCTTTTTCTTTTTCAAATTCAACTCTTTTGACTAGTATTTTGGTTAATCAGTAGCTTTATAGTTTGTCATGGTTATTGTAATATTTTTGAAGTTTGGAAATGAAACATTAGAAGTAGCTATAATAATTGTTGGTTTCTTATGAAAAGATTGATTACTAGGAAAATTTAGGGAAACTGTCGGGTGATGCAGGGAAAAAAAAAAAATTGATTTGTCTAATTATCTTTTGGATGGCTCTAAAGAGAACTGTATGTTAAAATGAATTTATATATCGGACCTCGCTCAGATGGAATATCAGGCTCTGTCTGGTTAAATCTTTCCTTGAATCTGAAATTTTTAGTTTCTTTATGATTGATATATCTAGAAACATTTTAATGATGCTGAAGTTTCAATAATTTTTCACATTCATAGTATCTTCTTATGAGTGAGCTCTCATATGCTAAACTTACTTTAATCTAAACCAAAAAAATGTTGTTTAAAGATACTGCTTTCATTCTTTGCAGGCCAAAATTCATCCATTGCAAACTGCTGCTAGCTTATCCAAAGAAAGCTGTGCAACTTTACTCAAGTGCATCAAAGAGGTAAGAGAAGCACTTGGAGTTTCTTTGCAATTTTATAAATTTTACTTTGCAAAACCTTATGTTCATAAAAAACATAGAGAAAACAAAATCTGTAGGTTATTCAAAGTGCGGTTGAAGTTGATGCTGACTGCAGCCGCTTTCCTCTTGAATGGTTATTTCATTTTCGATGGGGCAAAAAGCCTGGAAAAGTTAATGGTAAGATATTTATGACATGACTGATCACTATGACGAAGTAATTTATTTTACAGGTGATTGAAAAAGCTCTTGAAGTTGGGGCAGATAGTAGTCAATTTCCAAGTAATTGGATTTTTCATTCCCGTGAAAAGAAGCCTGGCAAGGCTTTTGTTGATGGTTTGCTCCTGTTCTTTGCAAACTCACTTAAGTCATCGCATTCCCTGATCTCATATTAACTATAGTTTTATTCTTTCTTAACCGTACAATTCTTTCTTAGCATGTTTCGACATTCTTTATTTTTCTGAATTTCTTGTCAATTATTTTAATGATGTGAAAGAGTTTTTGTAGGTCGCTAATAGTGCTATTTGTTTCTGTTAAGTGAAATTTATCCGTTCTGTTTATCAGCCATTAGTTTCCTTGGATAAAATCTTTTTGATTTTTTATGCAATGGCAGGGAAGAAAATCGATTTTATTACTGCTGGTGGCAGGGTGAGTGATTCTAAATTATACTGTGTATATTTTTTTGATAATTCTATCTGGTGTTCGATATAATGTGCCTGTGTATTTGGTCTCAGACAACAGCCTATGTACCAGAGCTGCAAAAACTAAATGGAGTCCAAGCTGCGAAAGCAGTGGGTAAACCGAGGAAGCAAGTTCCCAAAGGAGAAGATAGCAAGGATGATGACAAATACAATAGCGGTGATGAGTCAGAAAGTGATGGAGAGGAAATTGCTGAAAATGTCAAATCAAAGAAAAGGCAGAAGCTTGGAGGTCAAGTTAAACAGCCTTCGTCGAGGAAAAGAAAATCTAAAGAGAGTGACAGACGGCGGTAATGATGATGATGGTGGTGGCAGTGATGACAATGCTGAGGAAGCACCGAAAACAAAGTCAGGAAAGGTTACTAAAAATAAACAAGCAAAGGCAGTGACGACGTCAAAGGAAAAGGTTATCAGTCAAAAAGTTAAGCCGTCAAAGAAGAAAGCAAAGTAGCTTTATTCAGATGTTGTAAACAGCAATGCCACAGCATCAATGTTTTGGATGAATGTAAGTATGGGTCTCGTCAGTTTTTGTTAACCAGAAACAGTTAGACCACAGCCCATGTTTTGGAGGAATGTAAGTACACGTCTCTTCAGTTTTTTGTTAGTATTAGCAGTGATGCACAAGGATTCTTTGTTATGACTGCTGGCCAGCCCTGATCAAGTGGCTATTTTCCTGGTCATGCTCATGAGTTTTGTGAATACAAACTGTGGTATGCTGTAAATACTCGGGAAAATATGAATTACTGTTGTGGTTGCACCTGCTGTAAATTTATCACGCGATGTTAATGGAAAAAATCAATCTTTATGGAATTATCTGAATGCAAACGACTTCCTAGTCTCCTTATCTTAGTTTGGTGTTCAATGCAAGTGCAGAGTTGTACAGAATAGACAGTGTGCCTGCCCAACTTTCATCCTCATGAGTCATGTTTCGTCCCAAGTGGAAACCCCCAAGCCCATGAGTAAAATTTGCAAATGTTGGAGAAACTCCTGGGTTGTATGTTACTTCATGAGTATAGTACCACTGCTCGAAAGATATTGCACTTGATGCTAATTGTAGATGATAATGAGCTTATCATAACTTATACATGAGAGCTTCACACAAAAATATCAAAATTGATTGTTATTCAGACTCCTTGCAGAAATGAAAGCTGTGTATAAGTATTCACATTTAAAATAATTGAAAGCTGTTTTTTTTTTTTTTTGGGTGATCTGTATGGCTTGTCCTTGAAATTTGTTCCATTATCTGCAGGAAATTTAAAATGAGTGAAACTACTATTTTGGCTGCTCACGGCCGAAAACTTCTTCATATATTTTTCATAAGAATTTAACATTCTTACCTTGAAGCAAATAATAAGGCAATTGAATCATATCACTTGCATGGCATCAATCTTGACATTTTCATTGATTCAAGTGTAATTTAGAAAAAAATATCTCAAAGCGTCGACAACTTTCTCAGGCCTGTTAAAAAGGAATAATGGTCAAAATTTAAACAAAGTAAAAAAGAATCAAAAAGAAAAAGAAGAAGTTGAAATTCACATGAATAGGGATTGGTTACCAGTCCTCCTGGGGCATATGCCCAGCTCCTTCGATCATCTGGAGCTTGACAACATTAGGGTTTCCTTTCTGGAATTCTTCAGCCACAGATTGTGGCAGATACTTGTCTGATATTCCCCATGCAACTAGCACTGGTTTGTCCCAGCTGTAGTCAATAAGCCATTAGTTCATAATTAGGAAAAAAAATTTGAAACATAAAATAAATAAAATTCCATCAACTTTGAAATGGAGATTCAACATATAAGCAGTGTATGTAAAGCGTATAGATCAAGGTTCTGGAATTGCATAGCATTATAAGAAATGCAATGGCGAGTTTTCAACGAGCCTCGAACAGAAATCAAAACCTGTGTTGCGAAACTAAACCACACAGTTTGGTATTTCTCATATCCAAAATCACTTCTGTATGGGATTCAGAAACCTCATTTCTCTAGTTTTAAGATAGAACAAGACGAAAAACGGGCTTCTTGGACCACGTATTGCTTTCTTCAACTTGTTGGAGCATGTGTCTGAAAACAAGTTCCAGAAATTGTACCTTCCTGAGGAAAATCCAGCTCCTATACGACTTGAGATATCCTTGAAATTAACTTTTCTTGCAGCTTCGAGCAGAGCTGAAATAGATAACATGAAAATGCTAGAGCTCATGTTATTTTTTTCAAGAAATATAAGAAATGCAGTTTACTAGAAATCAGAAGTGAGAGATGTACAAATTTACTCCTTTGATAAGTTAACAGATGCAAAGTGATGAATATTTTTATTTTATTTCATACACTTAGCATATGCAATATGAAAAAATCTGATGAATATCTACTAATGACATTTTCATTATCTTTCAGGTAAATTTAAAAGCAAGAGCCACATACCAAATCCAGGTCCACTGCTTGCTAAATATGGTAACCGATACACGTCAGCCTTGTCCAGCTTCAGGACGTAACTGCCAAAAGAGTAAATTGTTCTTGTTATGAAGAATGTACAAAAGAAGATTTAGCTATATTATTGTTTACGTAATGTGATTAAAAACTGAGGAAATAATCAAGTGAAGTAAAGCGTTTGCTATAGCAACTGTAACTAAGGTGTGCATGTGACAAGTCTTCCATATTATAATTAAGCTAAGAACACATAAAAATCTAGAAGCCATGAGCAATTATTGGAAGAATTTGACCATCAGCATAAAATAATTGTTGTATCCAGGGGTTATTGGGCTTCATTTAGTAGGTTCCTGCTGCTTATGTAAGATGAAACTATACAAATTATTATAGCTAAATGTCTTACTCAACATTGTGTTTAGAGTTTTCTTTTTGTTTTCATTCTCTTTTCCTTCCTGTGCACAAAAACAAACAGAGCAGAGAACTGTGTGCTGCACTAATATACAGTAATGCATACATCTATGCACTTGGATACGTACGGGCTACCTGCTTCAATGAAGCGTTCGGCCATGATAGCATTCTGAGCAGTAAATTCACCAAGAAGTGGGATTCTGGAAAAATATACAGAAAATAGATAAATGAAAATGAAAATATCTAAATAAACAATCATGACTTCATCAGTTGCTAGATTTCCTCTTACCCCCAAGCTTAATCACCCATGACTTTTATACTTATGATCTAAGGTGAGAAGAAAACCTTAGCTGCTGAAATAGTCCAGGGAGGGGAGATGAAGCCGTCAATGGACTGTTCAGAATAGCAAGTTTTGATATCCTGCTTGGATTTTTCAAGGCCCAAGTCAATCCATATGAACCTACAAGAAACCCCTTCAAGAGAATTTGAAAGCTCAAGTTAGCTATGCAAGTTAAGCGCCACATGCCAACATTGACCTAGTGTAAAAGCCGAAATAAAATTAAATGAACATGCCAAACAAATAAAGCCATTTTGTAGATGGCTCTCATACATATTTATAATAGTCACAATTACATGTCTTCTACAAATATGTTCAAACCTGAACAACTAGAAAGAAAGGATATTTGACTTCCAGCACGTCCAGTAGCTTATCAAGTTCTTCATGGAATTCATTCTCTGTAAAAGTAGAAATAAAAATGTTTAGAACTTTGAGGCCCTTGAAGTTGCAGAATTAATGCAGTAGTTATCAACACAGTGATGGAGACCTGTAAAATCAAAATCATCATATCCTTTCTCTGGTTTGTCACTGAAACCAAATCCTAGCCAATCAGGAGCAAAGCAGTGGAATCCAGCATCTGACATCTACTAATGGCAATTCAAAAAGAAAAAAAAATCAATGAATAAATGCCGCAGCAACAAAAAGAAAGCATGATATTTAGAATCCTATTATGGATGATTTTGTAAATTTCTTTCATTGTTTCTCAGAAAAGGGGGGAAAAGATAAAAGAGCTCATTTAGCTTCAACAAATCTGTCTTCTATTATTAGTTCCATGATGAAACAGAAAAGAAGTGACAAATGGATATCAAGTGAAGTAAATTTATATCAGTGACGTTAAAATTGAAGGCATTTCATAACTTGAAAACATCAAGTAAACAACCTGGGACATGACGTTTCGATAGCTATATGAATGCGATGGAGCCCCATGAAGAAAGACAATTGTTCCGAGTCTACTGTCAGCGGATCCTGTCACCGAACTTAAATTGTCAAAACTCAATCTATGTAGAAAGAAAATGAAATTAAGATCACAGCAATTTTACCTGTCTCTCTCACAAACCATCTATATTCCCCAGATTTGATGTATGAGCCATACTCCCGTCCCTTATTCTCAATCCTCTTGAATTGAAAAGCAGATATGTTATGATTTTATCAATCTTTAGATCCATGTGAAAGGCAATCAAATAGACGCTAAATGTTAATATCTCTTGTAAGAAAACATGTTCACTTGAAACCTACATAAACATACAAGAACATAAAATTTCTGAGGATGTTTTCCAATCCTAAACCCGCAGCATGCTTATTTTTAAAATTGACAACCAAACTTGTCATATATATAACAGAATTCACGCCCTTTTTGTTGCATAAAAACAAGGTTAGTTTCATAAATCCTATTAATTTTTAAACCCCAAAAGAGACTAAAGGTGCCATTGAACCCCAAAAATAAATAAATAAATAAATAAATAAAGCCATCATGCACCATCTAGCAATTACTAAATACCACGGTAACTGTCAAAAACGCATAGGCAAGACAATCAACTAACCTGGAGTTGATTCATACAGTAAAATTTTCATTATTCTACCACTACAGTTTAGTTTCTCATCCCACTCTAGGTTTCGACTAAAAGAACAAAAACAATTAAATAAAATTGAAATACAGGTGCATGTTAAGTACCCATATCTCTAAATTCTACCAAAAACAACTCCTTCATCCTCTTGAAAAGACCAAATTAGACACCCTGAGCACAAACATCATAACAAAATTAAACTATCACACCAATTAACTTTATTAAATAGATCAGACCCTTTCGCACAAGCACGAGCAAAAATAGATGTACATATATAACCTGTTAATCAAACTATATATGTATATATATTCCAATCCAGGATCATTTATTAAAGTCCAAGGAAGCTATTAAGCCATATGGTTTAATAATATAATGGCATATTACATTAATGCTACTAAATCATATGAGTTAATAACTTAAAAATGTTCTAATTCAGGATCCTAAATTTATTAAAATCTGGGAAAGTTATTAAGCCATATGCCTTAATGGTGTAATATCATATGACTTGATAGTTTTTTTAGATTTTAATAAAGTTCAGGATTCTATATCAAATCAGCACTATATATATATATAATCATTCTCAGTACAGGCACTCTTACTTTTTTAATATGGACAGGATCTTAAATCGTATAGTTTAAGACAGTTCTCTTAAACACTATGGTTTAAAAGTGCACATGCATGAAAAAAAAAATTCGGGCGCTGCATTAGAGACGGTCTCCTCTCTCACTCTATATATATGCATAACAATATTGACAAGATTAAAGTGAAGAATCAAAACAGTGACATACAGAGATCATTTGGCCGACATTTCCATCATCAGCGGGCAAATCAGGGAGCTGTATGGCGCTTCGGCTAGAAGGGTTGTTATTCACAAACCCAAAAGGGTTGAAACCTGGGGTTTCTTCATCTTTGCTTCCACTACTACTACTGCTTTCACCTTCTTCAGTTGCCTTGGTTATAATTCTTCTTATTGCTCTCTTTTTCTCACTACTGCTACTTCTCCAGAAACAGTAGCATTTGTTGTTACCGGCGGCGTTGGTTTTGGCGGCGGAGGAGGTTGGGAGAGTGACCGGAGAACAGGGTGGAGAGAAGAGAGTCCAAGAAGCCATTAGCTTTTGTGCTGAATGTGTGCGGAGAGTGTGGAGTAGAGACTAGAGACCGTTCATTTTAACCGAATTAACGTACTCCGTAACTGAATTTATGTGGTTTTAAATTTTCACGTTTTCTAAACCACGCTCTTATTCTCAAGAATTCTCAGTGTTCGCAGGCAATTTGGTGCTCGTTGTGTTTACTTTTTAAGAAATTGTGATTAGTAGTTATTAGATGTAAATAAGGAATATTTTTATTTTAATGTTTGATTATTTTGATAAATCTATCTAATTTTTTGACAATTAATTTTTTATTTAATATTTTTATTATTTCATCTCTGTAAATTAATTATTATGTCACAAAATTATTTTAAGAATTTTAACATATTAAGAATTTTCCAATATATAACATTTATAATTTAACAATTAATTATTTTAGATATATAAGATAATTAATTAATAAAATATTATTTTTATATTATTTATTCAATTTTTTAATTTTTCTGATTAAGTTACACTTATACAGATTAAGATAAAATAATTTTTTACAATAACTTCGTATATTCCCAAAAACCTCCCACACTTTTACATTTTTTTCAAAAAACTCCTAATTTGTAAATACTAATTAATGCAAGGACCGAATCCCAAAACAATTTTTTTCACCTGATTACTGGAAAACTAACGTCACAGACTTGGACAGACGGACCGCAAGCGAGGCATGAACGGCGATAACGCGTTTTCCCCCGGCGCCGGTTCACTGTCACCGAACCCTAACCTCCACATCACCGTAAGTCAACTTTTGATTCTCCTCTATTTCCGCTCTGTAACTGTTTTGAATTCCCAGCTTTTCTTTTGTGAGATTGTTCTTGTTTCGTTTTCATGATTTGATGTTTGTGTTTGAATTGAATCTGTGGAAATATTGGAAACGTGAATTAAAGAAATTAAAATGCTTAAAGCCTTGATTTTTATCCCCTTTTTTTGGTGTTTAAGCACTGTTTTGTGAACTAATTTACAGTATTTTGGGTATTTATTAGCTGAAACCTTTTTAATTAAAGGGTTTTGTTAGTGTTTGGATTGATGAATAAGATTTTTGAGGGCTCATGTGAGCAAGATGAGTGACTATTGAGTGATTTAGTAACTTTAGTTACAGTTAAGGTGCTCTATGAGGGAGTAGTTAGTTTTCTAATTTTTCGTTTTCCTAATGTGGAATAGCTGGTTCAATACGTGTAATTACATGCAAGTCGGGCTTGCTTGCTATTTTGACAAAAAGGAATGCCGAATGATCAAAAGTGTGAAATGAATGCAGGATTTGTATTAGACCTACATGTACCTTTTGGGCAGAAAATGAAGGGGATGTCTGTAACTATTGTGCCTAGCTAAAGTGTTTGTAAACTTTTACCTGGCAACTAATGTTTAACAATTAGTGATTCCATTCTATAATGGCTGTGGATTGAAAGCCACATCACCTCAATTCTGTTCTGTAATAACATTTCTCTGTGCCACCTTATAGTGGATGATTATTGAGGTAATCAATAAGCTTTGCTTTGTAGTTTGGAGGATTTTGAGAGGTTTGATAAATTTTTTTATTCTGATATGTGGTCTGGGTTGAGGATTAGCATATTATGGGCATGGCTTTGTCGCAATCACTTTTGTGGTTGTGTGTTGCAGAGTAGTATAAATCTTGGGACCTTAAGTTTCAGAGATCATGGGTATTGATATGGTCTTTAGTTTGGTAACTGCTTAATTGATATTTGTCCCCTGTTTATTATTTCAGCTAGAAGAAGGCTCTCAAAATAGTGGGCAACTGTTTGAGGATGAATGCAATGACCTTGATATTGAAGGTAGTGACCTAGGGATTGATAGCAATGATCTTGACCTTGAAGGCAATGACCTTGGTATTGAAGGCAATGAACTAGAGATAGAAAGTGATGGCCTTGAGATTGAAGGCAATGACTATGATAGTGACAGCAAGCAAATCCTTGACAGCAAAAGTAACGACTATGGTAATGATAGAGATGATAGAACTCCAGTTGATGCTCAGCATACATCTGCAGGAAATGGATATTCCCCACCTGTTGTGGGCATGGAGTTTGAATCTTATGATGATGCTTATAATTATTATAATTGCTATGCTAAAGAACTAGGATTCGCTATCCGGGTGAAATCATCGTGGACAAAACGTAATAGCAAAGAGAAACGTGGTGCAGTGCTTTGCTGCAACTGTGAGGGTTTTAAAACGATTAAAGAAGCAAACAGTCGTCGCAAGGAAACAAGGACTGGTTGTCTTGCTATGATAAGGTTGAGATTAGTGGAATCTAACAGATGGAGGGTGGATGAAGTCAAGCTTGATCACAATCACTTATTTGATCCTGAAAGAGCACAAAATTCGAAGTCACATAAGAAGATGGAGGCTGGGAGTAAAAGGAAGGTGGAGCCTGCTGTTGATGTAGAGGTACGAACAATCAAGTTGTATCGAACACCTGTTGTGGATTCAGTCGGTTACGGGAGCTCATATTCAAATGAAGGGGAAATCACTAATCATGTAGACAGGTCCAAATGCTTGAAGCTTAAAAAGGGTGATGCACAGGTCATTTATAATTTTTTCTCTAGGGTTCAGCTGACTGATCCAAATTTTGTGTACTTGATGGATCTCAATGATGAAGGGCATTTGAGGAATGTGTTTTGGATAGACTCTCGGTCTAGGGCTGCATATGGTTTCTTTGGTGATGTGGTTGCATTTGACACAACGTGCTTATCAAATAAACATGAGATCCCACTCATAGCATTTGTTGGAGTAAATCATCATGGTCAGTCTATTTTGTTAGGTTGTGGTTTGCTTGCAGATGAGACATTTGAGACGTATATTTGGTTATTTAGGGCATGGCTCACTTGTATGTTAGGTCGTCCTCCACAAACTATCATAACAAGCCAGTGCAAAGTTATGCAAAGTGCAATTGCAGAGGTTTTTCCTAGGGCTCACCATCGTCTTTGTTTGTCACATGTTGTGCATAGCATTCTTCAAAAGTTTGGGGGTTTGGAGGAATCTGAGGCATTTCAAATGGCATTGTACAGGACTGTATATGACTCTTTAAAGGTGGACGAATTTGAAATGGCCTGGGAAGGTATGACCCAGCATTTTGGAATTGCTGATCATGAGTGGCTCCGAGCATTGTATGAAGATCGAGAGAGATGGGCTCCAGTGTACTCAAAAGACACATTTTTTGCTGGAATGTCCAAGTTCCAAAAGGAAGAATCCATGATTCCATTTTTTGATGGTTATGTGCGTCAGCAGACTTCTTTGAAAGAAGTTTTTGACTTGTATGAATTGGTCCTGGAAAAGAAACGTAAAAAGGAAGCGCTTGATGATTTGGAGTCAAGAAATTCAAGTCCCATGCTGAGCACACCGTGCTATTATGAGTTGCAACTTTCTAAAGTCTACACGAATGAGATATTCAGGAAGTTCCAACATGAGGTGGTGATGATGTCCTCTTGCTTTAACATAACACAAGTTCATACTAATGGGCCACTTGTAACATACATTATTAAAGAGCGCCTGGATGAGGGAAATCTTACAAATGTTAGGAACATTGAAGTAATGTACGATAAACAAGGAGCAGAAGTTCGATGTATTTGCAGTTGCTTCAACTTCAGTGGGTTTCTATGCCGGCATGCCCTATGCATCCTAAATTACAATGGCGTTGAGGAAATTCCATTTCAGTATATTTTGCCACGATGGAGGAAAGACTTCAAGCGCCTCTATGTACCAGATCTTGGGTCCAATAATATCGATACCAGTAACCCAGTTCAGTGGTTCGATCATTTGTACAAACGAGCAATGCAAGTTGTCGAGGAAGGGATGATTTCTCCAGATCATCATATGGTTGCTTGGCAAGCATTTAAAGAATCTCTAAATAAGGTCCGTCTTGTAGCAGATAAGCATGTATAATATGAAGATAGAAATGTATATAACTCTTTGTAGCATTTAGAATTTTACCTTCGGATCTGCCAAACTCTTTCAATCTGTATGTACACATGCCGCATTGTAACTCTTGTAGCATTTACAATGTATCACAATAATTTTTTTTTTCCTGGCAAATATAGAGACTAGTATTGCACCTTTTCACAATAACCCAAATATCTTTGCTTTTCTGTCAATTGTTGATTGATAAAAAGCTGGAAGAAAGTTTCAATTTTACAGGTAGAATGGTTGGACTTATTTCTTTTGCAATGTGTAGTGCCTCCTAAATGATGAATGTTGCAGGATGTATATAGACTTGAAGCTGCCGTGGCTAAAAACACAAAGTAGCAATGCTGCAGCTCAGTAGCTCATTCGCAGTAAAAATGCTGACCTCCACAATCAGTTTGGGATACGCTTGTGTCTTAGTTGATGTTTGTTGTTTTTATCTTATTTTATTTTCTTCTAAAATGGCCACTTGTGTGAGCGAGATATAAGATTATGCTCCCTGTATCAATTAAATTAACTAGCAACCACAGTTTTCTGTTGAACTTAATTTTGTCTAATTAAATGTACATGCAAATATTGCCATTTGAATCAATTAATTGTCAATTGATGATAATAATCTCAAATAGTATCGAGGATCTTCAGTATTTTGTAAATAATTTAATGATAATTCTCATTAATAATTTACTAATTCGCCATAGGATTATTAACAATTACAAACGGATTACAATGAAAAATGGTAATTTTCGATGATTTAGTAATGTTGTAACAAAGTTTTTCTAAATTATTTGGTTACATCGAAAAAAAAAAAAACTTATAAAAGAACATAAAAAATAACAGAAACTATTTTCCTACCTGGACTGCTGACATGGCGCAAAGGCCAAATTAACTGGACGGTTTATGTAAAAAGGTCACCGGACAGATTCCAAAAAGGGAGACACTAATCTCACCCGTCGAGCATCTCACCATCTGTTTTGACAAAACGAACAAACAAGCGCCGCTTGTCAGTCAGACGCCGTGATCTGTCGGGTCACCGGATCCTTCTCCTCGGATTCCACTCACTGAGTAAAACGCTGCCGTAAGTGCACTCAAAATTCTCTCGTACTTAGGTTTAATTTCAAGAATAAATATTTATTTCTCGATTTTATGTCTGTTTGGTCACTGAGAAAGTGAATGGAAATTAAAGGAAAGATATTTCGGTTTTTTTACTTCATAAGTTCGTGTTAACCAAACAGAGTAATAATATCTTAAAAAATTAATTTAGTTTTAGTGATAAAATTATAACTACTTAAGATTAGCTTGCTAAAAGATCGGAGTTCTTTTAATTCTTTTAGTTGGTTGATTTGGTTTAATGCAAATGCTGTAACTAATTATATTTAGGTTGAATTAATTGTTATTTTTCTGGACCAAGCTTTTAATTACTTTTAAATTTTGTGCAGTTGTTTCTGGTTGCATACTAGCAGATTGAATACTTAGATTTTGAGTGTTTGCTGGATTGAATATTTAGATGAGAGGGTCTTGTCATAGCTCTAAAATCTAAATTCATACCACAGAATTGTTTTGCTTTGTTCACCTTTTATCGTGCATCTGTTGGTGTATGAGTGAGCGAGTGAGTGTGTGTTTGAGTTAACGTGAAAATGAGTTGCCACCTTGGTTTTGTGGCATTCGTGTCACTATTGTTTGTTTGATGTATTACTTCGACAGTACATGTTTAATATGGGTTTTGGTTTATAGTACAGATGGAAGAAGCTCCTCTTAGCAGTGAGCAAGTGCCTGACGGTGAATGCAGTGAGAGTCAGAAAGAAGGAGAAGGTGAAACTGTTGTTTTTGATGGTCAGAATGGTGTAATTGAAGGAAAAAAGGAATTTGTCGCACCGGCGGTTGGAATGGAGTTTGAATCATATGATGATGCTTATAACTATTATAATTGCTACGCTAAGGAAGTGGGCTTTCGTGTTAGAGTGAAGAATTCATGGTTTAAACGGAATAGTAGGGAGAAGTATGGTGCAGTACTTTGTTGCAGCAGTCAGGGTTTCAAAAGAATCAAAGATGTAAACCGTTTGAGGAAAGAAACAAGAACTGGTTGTCCTGCAATGATAAGAATGAGATTAGTGGACTCCAAAAGATGGAGGGTACTTGAAGTTACCCTTGAACATAACCACACATTAGGTGCTAAGGTCTACAGATCAATTAAGAAGATGGGCACTGGCACCAAAAAGAAGTCACTGTCAAGTTCTGACGCAGAGGGACGAACAATTAAGTTGTACCGAGCACTTGTAATTGATGCAGGTGGAAATGGGAACTTGAATGCAATTGAAAGAGAAGTCAGGAATTCTAATTGTCCCAATCAGTTGAACCTTAAAAAAGGTGACTCGCAAGCCATTTATAACTATTTCTGCCGTATGCAATTGACCAATCCAAACTTTTTTTACTTGATGGATCTCAACGATGAAGGGCATTTGAGGAATGTGTTCTGGATTGATGGTAGGTCTAGGGCTTCATGTCTTTACTTCACTGATGTTATTTATATTGACAACACATATCTGTTGAGCAGATTTGAGATCCCACTAGTGGCATTTGTTGGAATAAATCATCATGGCCAGTCTGTATTGCTGGGTTGTGGCCTGCTGGCTGGTGAGACAACTGAGTCATACAAATGGTTGTTCAAAGCATGGCTTACATGTGCCTCTGGACGCCGTCCACAAACTATCATTACAGACAGGTGCAAGGTGTTGCAGAGTGCGATTGTAGAGGTGTTCCCGAAAGCTCGTCATCGTTTTGGTGTATCTCATGTCATGAAGAAAGTTCCTGAAAAATTGGGAGGATTGCGCAACTATGATGCAATTAGAAAGGCCCTGTTTAAAGCAGTTTATGAATCCCTGAAAGTTATTGAATTTGAAGCAGCTTGGGGATTTATGGTCCAGCGGTTTGGAGTTGTTGATCATGAGTGGCTTCGATCTTTATATGAAGATCGAGCTCAGTGGGCTCCGGTTTACCTAAAAGATACTTATTTTGCAGGAATGTGTGCTGCTCAACCAGGTGATACCCTTAATCCATTCTTTGATAGGTATGTGCATAAGCAAACTCCTTTGAAAGAATTTCTTGATAAATATGAATTAGCTCTACAGAAGAAGCACAAGGAGGAAAATCTTGCAGATATTGAGTCTAGAACTGTTAGCCCCACATTGAAAACCAGATGCTCGTTTGAGTTGCAGCTTTCCAGAATATATACTCGAGAGATATTCAAGAAGTTTCAATTGGAGGTGGAGGAGATGTATTCATGTTTTAGTACAACTCAGTTACACGTTGATGGCCCAATTGTCATATTCTTGGTTAAGGAGCGTGTTTTGGGCGAAGGAAATAGGAGGGAAATTAGGGATTTCGAGGTTCTGTACAATAGAACAGCTGGTGAGGTTCGCTGCATTTGTAGCTGCTTTAACTTTTACGGGTATTTGTGCCGGCATGCATTGTGTGTGCTAAACTTTAATGGTGTGGAGGAGATCCCGTCTAAGTACATCTTGTCACGATGGAAGAAGGATTACAAACGCTTGTATATACCGGATCATGTTTGCAATAATGTTGATGCTACTGACCGTGTGCAATGGTTTAATCAATTGTATAGAAGTGCATTGCAAGTTGTGGAGGAGGGGGTGATCTCCCTGGACCATTACAAGGCTGCATTGCAAACTTTTGAGGAGTCGTTGAATAGGGTTCATGATGTAGAAGAAAAACAAGAATAACTAACAATGTAGAGGTGCAAGGGTGTTTGTAAATAAAATCCCTCATCCTATTTGTTCCTTCCTCACTTCAATTTTAGGTCTTCAGTATGTTGTTATGTTGCATATGTTAGATAATTCGGTAAATACAAAGAAATCACCATCAAGTTAACCTGTATGTAATTTACCCTTATTTACCATGTTATAACTTTACTGAAGTGTTTTAACTTGTAAAATTGAATAATTTTCTTACCAAGAAAAGATGGATTTCGGGGTCTGAGTTTTGAAAAAGATGGATTTTGAGTGGATTTGAAAGCATATTAGAAATTCACGTAGCAAAGCTCGCGTCAAGTGAAAGCAAATAAAAAACTCATATACTCGTGCACATTTATTCACCAACCTTTTCTTCACAATAAATGTAAATAAACATTTATTTCAGAAGATCAGTTTAATAGCCAAGCTAATCATGGGAGCTCAAGAAACTAGCAGTCATCACCCAGACCAGTAACGTAAATTTCAGATCAAAAAAAAAAAAAAAGCTATACTACAATTTATTAATTTGAAAAACCAAACAGTGAAAACATATCCCTAGTGACAGGGGAATAACAAACTTTTTTTTTTTTTTTTTCATTTCAATCACCAAATGCATTTTGAAACAGGGAAGAAAAAAAGACATTTTAAATGGCTAGATCCTCTCATCGAAGCTCTTTCCACCACTCTTCTGACGTCTCTCCCTGTTGACAAGCCTATGTTCCTTTCTGCTGTTTGAATCCAGTGGGAGCTTCTTTAGCCCTGCACATCCCATACTTCATTTTGTATCAAACTTTAACCATTACATATATTTAATCAATGAAATTTGATGAGGAATGGTTCTTCATTTCTCACTTTTCAAAATACAGTTTCTTCAAATGTTATTGGATACATTCTTGAATTTCGAACTCATCAATCAAAATACTGTTTATGTTTTAACAAATATTTGTTTAAAAAAAAAAAAACTTTTGAGGAAAAAAGTGATGCAAATTTATGATAAATGGAAAAAGTAGTTCTTACCAGAAATGTTATACCAATTCATCTGCAAAATCTGCATTCAGGTTAATGCCAGCCAAACTGCTCAACTGTGTTCCAAATGAGGAGAAAAAGCATTTAGAGCAGCTTCATCCTCCCATTTCAGCTGTTTCCCCCACTGTTCCTTCCCCCTAACAATAATTTTACTTTCCTTCACGCTGTTGGAATTGAATGGAAGCATCTTAAGCTCTGAGCAATCATATACATCAATTTCTTCCAGTTATGGGAAGGGCAATGCATTCCAATAGATGCTCTTCAAACTTGGTAGGGCACGTAAGTGAAGATATTGGAGTTTTGAAAAGGCTTTAGATTTCCAATCAACTCCGGAACTTCACCCAATTTCCTAGCACTAATTATTTCTTGCATAAAATGGCAATTTGCTATATGAGTACTCTTGAGATTTGGAGCAAAAACAAGCCATGTCACTTCTCTCAACTTTATGCAAAAGTCTATCATAACTTTCTGAAGGCTGCGGAAACCGTATGGTTATGGTGTTTTTCAAACTATCTCGCTATAGTTAACCTTAAACTCTTCCAAATTTCTACAATAAATCAAATCTAGTTTATCAAGATGCTTCAGATCTTCCAAGGAATATATATTGAAGGACTTTGAATCATCATAGTACCGAAGGTTTAAAGATTTTGTACAATTTTGTAACTCATGGGAACTCAAAAACCTTTGGAGAGCAAAAAAACTTTTTAAGGCAATGTTTAACACATTTAGATGCTTCAAACTAATCAATTCCTCGACCAACGATTCACAACCACCGAAGAGAATGCTATCTAGTGGTATTTTGCCAGAATAACCACAATTGACCATTCTCAATACATGTAACATTGAAAAACTACAAATCAGTTGCCTTGGAATCGTGTGGAGATAACGTGAGTGCAAGTTCAAATACTTAAGATTTACCAAGGCCTTTAACTCTTTTGGCAGCTCTCTGATGGAAGTCTTTGAAAGATTAAGATATGGTAGTGAAACCAATTTTGAAATTCCAGGTGGTAATTTGGTCAGGAAACCATTATTTGATAGGTTTAGAACTGTAAGAGAAGGCATAAAATCAAAGAAACCACGGGCGATAGTCTTTAACCTGTTGATATTAGGAAACAAAGATAGAAGATGGGGGCATGTAGGAGTATCTGATAACTTCTCAATTTTATTTCTCATTAATGATATCCTTCTCCTCTGTTCCCATTTTCTAACCTCTGGTGCAGCAGTTAGTTGAGCTCCTGCAGACACCAGAACGTTTTCTTTCTCTTTCTCAACTTCACACGCTATCCACAAAGTCATATCACGAATCGCATCATGCATTCTTACATGATCAGATCCTACTTCTTCCAACAAGCATGCATGAACAAGAATTCCAATAATGTATTGGTTATGTACTTCAGCTCCTTCATATCCATTCAAAAACCCCTCACCAATCCAACACTCTATCAATTCAATTTTATCAATTTTACAATCCTCTGGAAATAAACTACAGTGTAAGAGACAAGATCTAAAGATTTCACTAGATAAACTATCATAACTAAATTTTAAGAGAGGATACACCTCTTTCCCCATACCTGGAAGTTCAGAAGCTGATCTCCTTAAAATCTCAATTGCATAGCTCCATTCCTCCTGTGACTTCTTACAACCCAGACCAGTGGTAATAAGTGCAAGAGGCAAACCACCACACTCTTTGGCCAGAGTATGGGCTAACTTGGGAATATCAAGATGACTGTCAAGAGTCTCTTCTCCAACCTTATCTAGAAACAGTTCCCAGGCTTCTTTGTCTCTCAAACACTCAACCTTAAAAATCTTTTGAGCTCCCATTAGGCTACAGACATCAACAAGACGAGTTGTAAAAACAACCTTGGATGTATTTTTACTAGGAAAAGGAATACCCACTTTGGTTAAATCAATTCTTTCCCATACATCATCCAACAATGACAGAAATTTCTTCTTGCTCAAGATCTTGAAGATACCTGATGCTCTCTCTTCAAGACTTCTGTTCTCAAGCAAACCTATCCTTTCTCCAATCTTTTCTTGAATTATCTCAAGTTGCATGTCTTTAGACACCACTACCCAAATCACAACATTGAAATCATTTGGTGTATCAAGGAATTTGTTGTTGATCTGGGCTAATAGGGTAGTCTTGCCGACTCCACCCATGCCATATAGACCGATAATTCCAACTCTTTCTTCTCCAAGGCATCTCCAAACTTTTTCCAGTGTTGAGTTCAAACCCACTATTATTGGTTCAACAGGCCTCTCATCCACTGCAGCTAGTGGTACCTTCTCAGCTACCAGCTCAAAAGCTCCTTCACCCATTAAAGTGACCACAAGATGCAGCTTTTTAGCCACTTTCTTGCCAAACTTGTAGCTTGACTTGCAGTTCTTGGAACAGTAGCCCCCAAGACATAATTTCTGAATTTCTTGAGTGCTATCTGTTATTAATTCACCAATTTCAGTTTCTGCACCTTCCACCCTTGAAAGCCACCCTTGCACTTTGTTCAATCGTCTCAATTGTTGTTGTTGTTCAGCATTGACAACTCTTGTCATCACATCATTCTTTGCTTCAATTAACTTCTGCAGTTCAGTTAGCAAGGCATCAAGATTATCTTCGAGCTCACTTATGTACGCTGCTTTTCCGAGAGCGCAATCTAGGCAACGAAAGCAAATAGCACCATCACATGAGATTTGAATTCCAAAAATGTTTCCCATAGTTTTGTATAAGATTTCAAAAAGGAGAAAGGAATGAGATTATGAGGATAATGGAAGAAAGAACTATTCTTCTAGGGTTACTAAGAGAAAACCATATATAGCCCAGAAGTCAAAATGTGTTTTTATACAATAATGTTATGTAGTTCCATACTTCCATTATGCAAATCCTCAAGATTCTGCAAATAGAGTAATCAAACCCATTTACTTTTCTTGTCATTTAGATGTATACCTGTCATATTATTCTAATAGGAAGTCAAAACTTTGTCCCTAAAATGCATGCAACTAAGGTTGAAAATGCTTAAATTTTATATAATCACTTGTACATAAATTATTTGATGCAAACATATATTAATCTAGTAGGACTAATTGCAGAAACCTCTGTTGAGGTTTTGTTTAATTACAGTCTGAAAGAAAATTTCCAAGAACTAACAGGGACCTTCTCTGAATCTAACATGTGCTCCATTGGGACAGACTTAAAGAAGAAGGTAAAGGATGGTACTTACTTATTAAATTAATAAAACATAATAAAATCAAGAATTCTTTTCGGTTGGTGGTGACTTATGACCCTATTGCCTTTAACACAACTATTTACATATGGACATTATAACCCCATGTACGGTCAAGATATGTTCTTTTCATGCATTCTTTTATATATCAAAAGTTTGTATTTGCTTATGCAAAATCTACTTGCTCAACAACTTATATGGTGATTGATCGATGTTTGCTAGAGGATTTTAAAATTTTTTTTTTTTAACTATATGATTCTTTTGAAAATATGGAGAGCAAATAGATAAAGCATAGATAAAGAATTGCAAGAGTAGTGGAAACTTGATAGTAAATTTAGACTCCAATCCCAACATCGATGGACCCTTCCCATTTTTCGAACAATATAATACAAGATTCCGGCTCCAATTCAATCACTCAAATTGCTGGATAAACAAAGAAAGTTTACCTTGCATACGCCACCGCTTTTGTAACCACTTCCATCTCTTTGCGGCATTTCGTCAAACGGCTAGTGAGCTGTTTGATGAAACTCAAGAAAGTCATTACCGCCACCGGCGTTAACCACCCAAGACTATTCGAAAATTTCCTTTGTTCTATCTGAAATAAAGTTCATGGCTTCGGTTACCGGAGGCAAGCAATGTTTCGCGCCACATCATCGTTTCAAGGATAATTTTGTCATTTAAAACTGTCCAACTGTAAACTGATAAATGACCTAAAGGCCGCCAAAATCAAAGTACTTTTGTCATTCGCGCGTTTTTAAAAGTCAAACTGTAAATTCATCGATCAGCTATTTGACCCACAGATTCAGGTTCGTCTCTGTTAAATTTTTGAAATTTTCTTTAAATTTGTAATTAAACAAAACGTGAGGGAGCTTTTTGCAATTAGCTTGAGAAACAATTCTTCTTTTGACATCAATTGTTAGTTGGGACTTGGGAGAGTGGTTGTACGAGCATGAATTACCAAACTTTATATTTTACTAATTAATCAATCAAGAATCAACCTAAATGAATTTGTATTCCCTCGTTTAATTGGTGCGTTAGTCGGTAATTAAATTGTGTGTATATAATAAAATTCCTCGTATTGAAAATAAAATATTTAGAGTTCGAACTCTGTTCACATGAGTAGAGAGAGGATTGAGTTGCTATTGACTTAGAAGGAATTTGGTATTAAAAAAAAAAACCTAAATAAAATATAAAGAGGAACTACGAATATATTTACAAGGGATTTTAATTTATGAAAGAAACAAATCGTTAATAAAATACAGTACAAACAAATGTGAAAACAAGTGATGATACCAAACTAAATAAATACGCACAAAAAAGGCATATTATTAGAGTATGTCTGCACGTCAATTAAACTCTACAAACACAACACACAACTTAGTAAAAACATTATTTGGTGGAATTTGTCATTCATTGCTGCCATTAGTGACTGATCCGTTTCACGTCAATTGTGAATTATAAAAGACTGAAATCTTCGAATGCTTAGTCCCTGAGAAACAGGCTTCCCATCCTCAAATAATACATAACAAGTGAGAGTTATCAATTGAGATCACCAACTGAGAGCACAAAATTAGTGAAACATTGAACAAATGTAACAGTATATGTTACTGCATGCGCATTCATGCTTCGCAAGAAATGAAAAGCAAAATCTTCCTGTCGGTAGAATACGATCAATTAAAAATCCTTGAATGATCTGGCAAGTAATTGATTGCGGAGCTGAAAATGGTAATTGGCCTGTTTGTCAGATAACTTTCTTATTTCTGTCCATCTTCATCATCATAAATATATGGATATTATCATTTTATTACTAAAGTTTTACTGACATATCATGTCAGTATCAAGGTTTATCGAAAAGTGTATTTTACTACCAAATTTTTGGCATGTTATCAATTCACTACCATTCCGTTAACAACGTTAAAAATTTGTTGATGTCATAAGAGCATCAAAGACATTTCCAGCTATAAGAGTAAAATTGTTTGCTAATTTGATAGATAAATTATCATTTTACCACCAAATTTTTTAGGAAAATTATCATTTTACTACCAAACTCTTGAGGGTAAAATCGACTTTTAACTCAATTTCCGTTAAACATTAACTTTTTTTTAACAGAATGGTAGTGAATTGATAACGGCACAAAACTTTGGTAGTAAAATACACTTTTCAACAAACCTTGGTACTGATATGATATGTCAGTAAAACTTTGGTAGTAAAATGATAATTTCCCTAAATATATTTTAACACGAACGTTACTTTAAAAATTATAATGAACAGAAAGGAAAATAAAAGGCGGATACAATTTGTAGTAAAAAAAGTGATAATCAAATAATATTAGGAAAAGGGACACTTATACTCCTAAGATTTGGATAAATAGTCGTCTAAACCCCATGTTTATGATAATGGACACCAAGACGCCCTTTTAACTAAAATACCCTTTGGTTCTATTAATTAAAAAAATTGACTCCAATGTTTTATAAAAAAGAGAAGTACAATATTAAGATAAATATAACAATATATATATAGAGTGCTGTTCCAATCCGGAATTCCGGATTGGAACAATGTCTGGGAGGGAGGCTGGTGGCCTTTGGATTCAAATCCAAAGGCCACCTGTGGCTGCACATGGTGGGCTCCACCATGTGCAGCTATATATATATATATATATATTGTTATATATATTAATTTTCAATATTTGAAAAATATTTTAATACTTTCCGATCTTATATTATATTAAACTAAATTTTATAATAAATATAAACATAATATTAAATAAATATATTAAAATTTTAATTATTTTCAATATATAAAAAATAATTTAGTATTATGAATACATGAGATATATCTTATTAATTGTAAAACCTATTTAACCAAAATTTTATTTAAATTATTTTAATAAATACAAATATATTATTAAAATAAATATAATAATTTTTATTTTAAAAATTATTTTTATATTAAAAAATATTATGATATTATCAATCTGCTAGACAAATTAAACTATTTAAATTTATTAAAAAATTCTAAAGTCAATTCTTTTAATTACTATCTAGTAAATGTATTATAGTTAAAAGAAGGTCTTGATGATCCTTATTGAAAACTTGCAGGTCCATATGACCGTTTTCCCAAAGTTTAAGGGTATAAGTATCATTTTTCTATAATATTATTGAAAAGAATTGATACATGGCGTAGATGTAGGGATGTCAATGGGGTCCACTGGGGGTGGGAAGACCTACTCCATTGCTCCCTTCATTACAAATTTCGCCTCTATTCTCTACCCCATCTTTTGATAAATTTAGTGGGATGGGAATGAAGAATTTCTATGTAGGAAATGATTTCCCAATCTCTGTCTCATTTCTCATTTACTTATTTTATAATAGGTATGAGTAAATAATTTAGTAAATTAAAAATTAGAGACTTAAATAAAATTATTACTATATTAATTATTTAAATTATTTAAAAAAATCTCCAAAGGTTGAAATATATCAAAACTAAAAAATGTTTGAAGAGAACAACACCTTAAGAAAAAAAATAAAACATAACAATGTTTTAAGATTAAATAAGAATTATAATATAGGATTTTCTTTTTAGTTATAACCTATTTATATTAGGTAAAAATAAAAATAAAATTTATTAACCAATATTGTAATTGATAAAATAAAAATTAAAAAAATAATCATATATAATGGGGATTGGGGTGGGATAGGGAGTACAAAACCAAATCCACCCCATTAAAAATTTAAGAATTATTTTTTTCCTATTTCCCTCCCTATTCTCTAAAATTATTTAAAATTTATCTCATTTAGGGTGGGACCTCATGGGTCTCCAAACTCTTAAAGGATTTTGTCATTGCTACGTAGACGTCTACGTAGATGACGTAAAAGTTAACAATGACAAACATTTATATCCCGCAGACATGAACCCTTGAATGGCGACATAAAAATTGATAAACAGAGCGATTGCATATGAATAAAATTTTCAGAATAGACAAAACCCAAACAAAATAAAATACAAATATTATGGTAAAATTTTCACCAATCAATTGTGTTGAATATGCGTTAATTTAATTAGAAGGTAACGAAACACATATGTTGGTGATCAATTTGCCTCTGTGGTCGCCGCAAGAGAGAATTTTTGATGGAATAAAAAATATGAAGAAGAAATATCGTAAATAAATGCATGAAATTATAATATATATATATATATATATATATATATATATATATAATGAAAATTTATTGAGATATTCATTTTATTTTCAATTTGAATATGATAATTTGATGATTTTATTTTCACTGCAAGAGACAAATCAAGTAAACTTGGAGATAAAAGAAAAAATTAACTCCCACAATAATGTAAGTAAATATATGAGAACTTTCAATGCCACCAGTGTTTAAAGTGAAAACTAAGGTAATTTTTAACTTACACATCGACACACCCCAACTCCATAAGTTCTTAGAGTGCTTCTACACTATTAGCTTTAGTTCTTATTTAGTATTTAGGTGTTGTAAAACAAAAAATTTGTAGTTATAAAATAAAAATTAATAATGTAATAAGTTTTTAAAAAATAATTTTGAAAATAAATAATAAAATTATTATATACAGAGCTTCATCATATATACAAGTACATGATAAAATTAACTTAACTTTCTAATTTCAATAACAATTATTTACTAAACATTTTAGTGTTGTAAACTGCCTAGCACAATACCAATCAAGGCCTTAATTAAGTTAGTTTCAAGCCTGTGAAAACCTTTGGTGCTGCAGCATCCGGCCGGCGGGCATTGAAGCTATTAGAGGTAAACTGAATTATGTTGAATGGAGAGTTGAGTTAAACAATCAAATTAAAACCTAAACCAACTCCAGTCGTTTGTAGCTATAAGCCTATAACTCAACAAATCCGAAAAAGGTTTTTGGCCTTGGCCATTTGGCCGAGCAAATAATCAAAAATCAATATTAAATGAACTCTGTACTTCATAAATACTTCGTATAAGCGTTATAATGAGCTAAACAGGGAAACTAATTGAATATATACATTATCATATGCAAATTATGGCGTTTGGTTATATAGAGACTGTTTCCTTTAACACTCTCCCTTAAGTCAAGATGGGAAAATTGAAGTAAGATTGAGTTTGATATGCAACTCACGAAACAGACCAAAAAGATGAGAGACTTAGAAGCCAAAACCTTGAAGAACTTAATTAGTTGCCACACACGAGTTGCTTTAACCTAGCGCTTATTCGTGGTGTGTGAAAAATATGGAATTTGAACTCTAATATCATGTGCATTTAATTCTAAATAACTACTAAACAAATTAAATGAGCCTTTATATAGGTATTAAAATGAGTCAAACCTAAGTATATACTTAAGCGTATGTCAATCATGGACATCCGAAATGCTAAGATGGGGCTATAATATGGTAGTTCTTGGAAATTTCTTTGAGGTCTAGTACTTTTTGAAAATCTCTTATAAGTTTTAATACAATAAATGATATTCATATTAGTCATAGCAATATTTTTTTATAATTTCAATAACATTATTTCGTAACAAAAATTCGTGCGTTTTAAATTATTAAAAAAATTAATTGTAGTCTAAATGAATAGTGTTTAGAAAAATTATTTTAGTTTACTCCTAATTAAAATATGTTCTTAACTTTCCCGCTTCATGATGATTGCAGGACCGTAATTAACCTTTCTTGGCCATATTAAAATTAAGGATAAGTTAAAAGATTAAAAAAATATAAATTTCAATATACTATAGGATAAAATACATAATATTAGAGTCTGTATTTTTTTTTATCATTTAGCTTGTCCTTGACTTTAGTATGGTTAAGAATCCCCAATTGAAACATTTCCTTCTTTAGTTCAGACACTCTTATTTTTCTTTCATGCAGTTTAATAAAGTTAATTTTTAATGCTATTAAACCCCTCGGTTTCATAGTATATTGAAAATTAATTATATTAAGCATAGTTTAACAAGTGTCTGCTTTAAGAAAAAAATGAGAGCACAAGCACCTAAAAATGTATGTGTGTGTGTTTGTGTGTATACATACATATTTATGAAAATATATTATAGATATCTAGTGTTATCTATACTATTAATTTCGATTCTGCTAAGCTGCTCTGTTAGTTGGTATCATAGAGGTTCTATGCTAGTTTCACAGCTTTCCTATCCATCCCCACCAAATCCATCACTATGAAAAAAACAATTCCTAAATTATCAAACCTAAGCCGCCGTCGTCATCCACCACCATTGCCACCTCTGTAGTAGTTGTTCTCCGTCGGCCAACACCTCCACCAAACTTGCCAACAATCACCAGCCAAACCTAAGCTAGCTACCTAAACAGTTGCAAATCACCTAAACTTGCGGCTCCACTAATGGCGCTTCTAACAACACTACTTCCTCACAACCGATCGCACCCATCATTAAACTTCCGTAAAGCCACAGTAGGGGTGGGCAGAATTGAACTAGACATAAAGTTTTTTTTTTGGTTTTGTTCGATCTTTTAGCAATTTGGTTCGTATTTATTTTTGAAAAAACTGAATATTTTGGTTCGGTATAAAATCAAATACTCTAGTTTGGTTTTCGATTCAAAATTTCAAATTGAAAATCAAATCAAAAACTAAAAAATAATTTTTAAATTAAAGTAATGCCACATGGTGTTTAGGAATTGGTTTAACCAAATCAGACCTAAAAAATTTTGGTTTGGTTTAATATTTTATGAGTAAAAAAAAAAACCGAATTGATTAATACTGAAACTGAACCGAATAGAAATACACAAATTGATTTTTTAAAATTTCCAAATCGAACCGAACTAGTGCCACCCATAAGCTGCATATCCAATCTCGGCCACCACCGGGTTCGATTAGCTGCGCAGCCACTGTGGGAACCACCCAAATCCTATGACCTTCCACCTCCAAGTTCTCCACCGTTGGACTTTATCACCATCGATCACCACCATTACAAGAATCCCTAATCTTTATCGACCAAAACCCAACAATCATCATGACCAATCATTGCCCGAATATCCACTGCAAAAGGCCACCTCACTACTATAAGTCATTGTCGCTTCAAGTCGATTTTCCGACCAAACCGCCGTGAATCGAGCCAATCCGTGACCACCACCCAGCTCTTTACTATCAATGCTTCCAGATTTGATCATCACGCTCCTTTTTATGGCTACCAGCTGCCTATGATATAAACTAAATTTCAAAGTTTATACGATTACTAACAAAATCAAATGGCTTATCAAGAATTATTTCATGATCTTCGGAATTTTTCTGGGCTTGTTGTTGATCCTAAGGCTATTTTTGATTGGATATTTGAAATTGAAGATTTTATCATTGACAAAATTCTAGAAAAGAAGCATGTCAAGTATGCCTCTTAAAATTTTACTGGATACACTTTACATTGGTGGAGAAATTTAATGGCAAAATGAGTTCATCAAGGAAAATATAAGATTTGCACTTGGTATGATATGAAGAGGAAGATTAAAGCCCATTTTATATCATGATTATGCTGAAATGATATTTTATAAGTTTTAGAATTGTCGACAAGGCATGAAATCTTTCCGAGCCTATCTTTCTCAATTTCAAAGTTATTATTCTCGTGTAATTTTTCTGAAAATGGTTATTTATTAATTTTGAGATTTGTTAAGTGATTAAATCACAGAACAAATTCCTTTTCAATCTATGACTCATCATGACTTTTGGGATCTCATTAAAATCACGTTACGAGTTGAAACACAAATCCAAATAAAAAGAAGTCAAGTATCGAAGAAGTTAAGTCGACCACATCAAGACATTAATCTAAGATCCCTAGTCTTATCACAAGACAACAACCTAATATCACATGTCAGTAACCTAAAGTGAAAGACATCAAGGTGAAAGAAGTTTGTCTCTCCACATGTTGAAGATGTGCCTAATGTTGCGGAAGAAAAGGTATAATTTATTATTAGTTTAAAGTTTCAATATGATAATTTGTATGAGAATGTGCATGATGTTTCCTTGGAAGACAAGACAAATTTTAAAGATGATGAGATTATTGATTTATCTAAGATTTTTAAAGAAGGAGAACTGCCTATCTTGATTTGAGCATTGAGCCTAATAGTATGATTGAGAGAAGCTGAGATGGTTGAAATGGTTTTACAAAAAGGTTGTGCTAGAAGAAGATTTGATTGAAAGGATGAAATTTATTGGATATCACATTGAAGTTCAATTAGAAAATGGTAAGAGTTATTTGATTGTCGTTCATTCTTATTGCCTTAAAGAATGTATTAATGAAGGAAATTGATGAAGTATGGATTCTTTAGAGTTTCGAAAAAGATTGAAGAGAAAGCCAACAAATTTAAATTACAAGATGATTTTTCTTTCACTAAAAGTTTCATCCTCGAGACTGTATTCAAGCTCGAGGAGAGTTTCTTTTAAAAGGGGGGAGACTAATGTAGGATGTTATTTTAGGATTCTAGAATTTTACTATTTCAGGTCTTTAATATTTTATTTTAATTAGAGTCCATTGTGTTTTATGTTTCTTTTATTTCTATTATAATTGTGATTTAGTTTCCTTTCTAAGTTAACTTAGGAAAATAGATTTACTTGATTATAAATAGAGGTCTTATTATTGTAACTTGAACCTTTGATCAATTAATAAAATCCTTCTTTTATAATTCCTTTTGGGATTACCTCTCAAAAAATCTCTTGTAGAGTTGTTTGGATTAAAGTATCATTTAATTTCGCTTTACTCATTATTAAAAATATGATTGAGTCATTTGGATTAGAACAAGATCTAATTATGCTTCGATTAGAGTGTAAGTTAATCGTATTGGCTTGATTCGGAGCTAGAACAAATATTTTGTTTTATCTATCCCATCAATTCTACTTCCGCTACCATTGTCAACTAAGCTAGGGATCCTTAATATATATAATGGACTTCATTCATTTTCCTCCATGAAGAAAGTAAGTAATTTTTCCTTATCTTAATTTTTAGAAATATGGATAACTATTCACGTCATTAGCTAATCATAAAAATATGAGTAGTCTTCATTCATCTCAATTCATGAATGTGAGCCACATTAAGTACATGCTTGTAACATATATCTTAAATTTAGTTCATGTATTAATTTATTAATAATGCTTGCAACATATCCATGAACCATATTAAGAATATGCATGTAACATTCTCCCACTTGGGTCACATAATTTTTGTGCCTTAATGTTAAGTAATGATGAAAACTAGCAGGATGAAAGGAAGATCTATAGCCAATTGAAAAAGATAGATGCAGACAGAATTGTAAGCATGCCTCTACCTAGGCACCCAAGGAATGATCAACTTCTTTAGCATCATGAGAAAAGAGGTCAGTACAGTGTCAAAAATTGATATCAGGTAGCCTTAAGATTGAAATTTCCCGCACTCCCATCAAGCTCTAGACATACAACCAGCCAATGGAATATAATATGGACTCTTGATTTACCTGAAAAATTAAGGATTTTCATGTGGAGGGCAGCCAAACACCTTCTCCCTTCAAATGAAAATCCTTGGAAAAGAAAGGTAGCTAGGAACCTGTATGTCAGATCTGTACGTAGCAATGGTGTAGAGAACATATTTCATGCGTTGGTCACTTCCATAGCAGCTAGGAAGGTATGGAGGCTTACTCAATTTGCAGAAGAGCAGAAAGGAGAGGTTGGACAAGATATATTAAGTCTGTTGCATGGAAGGGTGTCTACAAAGAGAAAGGTTGACACCGAAATGCTAGTGGCTGTTTGTTGGGGGATTTAGAGTGCAGGGAACCAGTTTCTCTTTGAAATGAAGAAGGAAGATCCCCAAATAGTGTTGGCCAAGGCTGAAGCTATTTCTAGATGCCTACAAACGAACTCAACGGCCAACATCCATATATGTGGATATCATCAAACGAGAATATTGCAGCAAAATTGGACTCCTCCACTAGCTGGTTGTTTCAAGCTGAAAATGGGTGCAACCGCCAACCGTGATAAACAAATGTCAGGCTTTGGGGCTGTTATTATAGATGCTGGAGGAAATGTTATAGCAGCAAAAATTAGATCTTCAAAGTTCTACGAAGATATGGCTTACATGGAGGGAGAAGCTATGGAGCTGGGTTTGCAAGTTGCTGGAAATGCAAAGCCATCTTCTTTCATTTTTGAGACAGATTCTCAAGAGGTAGCAGATTTTGTGAACAATGGGCAAAGCAGCATGAAAGAGATCTTTTGGGTTGTTTCAGAAATTCAGAACTTAATGAAGTATCAAAATTCTAGCATATACCTAGATATTGTAATGCAATTGCTCATTCTCTTGCTAAGTTAACATTAGAGAAATGTGAAAATGTTGTATGGACGAGTTCATATCCTTTCAGAACTAATGTCTTTATTCGCTTCTTTTACTTAATCGAAGTTTAATTTCCCTTTAAAAAAATAGAGTACAAATCTCTCTGAATCAATTTTGCCCTTCTGTCATATAACCGCATGCGAGAGGAGTTATTAGTCTTTACTGGAAGTACTTATAAATTATGGTTTGAAATGGGTTTTTTTTTTTTAATTAGATGTTCTGAAGCAAATCTTTGAGCTTTGGGTTGTATCAATTCCTTTGTAAACCTAACCTACCTGCTGGTTATCATCGGAAAAGAACACCCTGTTTTCTTTTTGACTTGGTAATTGATTGAACTTATTTGATCCATCATAATTCAAGTATACAAAATGATTCTTGCTCTTTCTCTTCTTTTTATTCTTAATTCTCATGGTACAAATGAAGTTTAAAAACAAAATTACACACACACACACACACAAAAATGTTTACAAATCTTGTTGATAAAAGTTGAAAGTGAAATAATTATGATCAGATTGAATTTGTTAAGCAATCGAAAATTTTAGAATTTGTTAGTTTTAAATTATTTTTTGTAGTTAATACTAAAAAAATTAACACTTTTATATTTAGTAATATTCTAACTATTAATAAATATTGTTTTCTAAATATGTGCTTTAAAATAATCACAAAAAAAGATTAATACAATCCAGTGCAGCACTAAACATAGTATAATTAAAAATTAATACAGTATAGTGTATCATTAAATGCTATACAACATTATCATAACACAATGTTAATACAATATAACATAATACAATGCACTTGCATTAAAATAATATAATATAGTATGTCAAACGCACCTAATGTTATTAACTTAATTAATTAGAAAACCCCACATGAATTATTTTTATTATTTTACATTTTCGTTCGACTAATCATGTTATACTGCACTTATTTGTATAAAACAATTAAAAAATTGTATTTATATTTGATTGGATACAATAAGGAAAACAAAATTTAATTCTATTTTATAATTCTATCTGAAAGCAGTTTTTTTTTTTTTCTTTTTAACAAAAGAAAAAGAAAATTAATCAAACGTGTTATTTTTTTCTTAGATTCCTTGTATTCAAATAAAATTGTATCGACATCATGATAAACGGACCCTTACATTCTTTTTACATTTTTCCTCTTTCTTTGTTTTAAGAAAATCTGTCGGATAATATTACTGATGTGATTTGAGATATTTTTACACGCAATTCTTAGACACACCACATAATTTACAGAGCCGCCGGTAAGTCAATTCGGTCTCTAATTTTCAGTGAGGCAAACTCAACGAAAAAAAAAATTGAAAAATGTGTATACAAGGAAAAAAGAGATAAGATAGCAAGAATTTAACAGCATGCGTGATATACATGTTGCAAAATATGATATTTAGTGACATTCTAAATTTGTGCGTTGTTAAAGTTTTACTTTTAACAACATGCTTTCATTGTGAGATATAATATCACAATGGTTCGTTGATAGTGGCGGATTTTATAGGTAAAATGACAATGTGCAACCTAAAAATATTTTATTAAAATTTCATCTTTAGCAACTTTTTAAAAAGTTACTTTGTTAATAATTAGAATGCAGCACAACATGCGAGTATCCTTTATAACAATTGGAAGATTTGAGCTTATTTTAAAACATAAACAATTTTTGTTTAATTTTACTAAACAACATGGGGAATTGGAAGATTTGTACTTATTTTAAAATATAAAACGTTTTTGTTTAGTTTTGCTAAACAACATGGCATGGAGTTATACTCATTTTCCCACAAAAATATTAAACAACAATAGTCGTATTTCCCACATATCAATTTCGCCCCATTTACATTTAGTAGTCATTTTCCCTGCCAAACCTATCAATCCTATCCAAGAAACAGCTGCTTTTATAGGCCTTCATGGGACGGGAGCGTCACCAGTTGAATTTGGGTGAGTACTCAGTCAGATGAAAGTACTAAACATTTATCACAAGTATCTGAGGCGAAGGGAGAGCTCAAGAAGTGGTGAGCGTAGTCTTTGTAAGGTCAAAATCTTGAATTCTAATAGAAAGAAATAAGATGAAATTTAATAATCTATTTAATCAAATAAGATAACAGACCTGACAACAACAACTGGAAGTAAACAAATCCTCAACCGCACATTTTTGGATAAGGGAAAACTTAAAGTGGCAAAAAAGTTGGTGCAATATTTTATGCTGCAATATAATGCATAAGTGCTACACGTTGGCCCCAAGTCCAAATTTAAATAGTGACATTTAGCTGCGTTTTCATATTCCAAAATCCCAATAAAAATGAAATACATTGCACTACCAACTTCGGTGTCCAGCCATAGGCGGTGCCACGTTGGGGGCTTGAAAATTTACAAATTTATTAAATATTTATCTCATTTATCATAAAAATTTCTATTAAAATTAAAAAAATCAAAATATTAAGTATTTATCTTCAACTTTCAACCCGCAAAGAAATTATTATTTTGAAATTTGTTGCACGCTAACTCTCCTCACACAAAAAAACAAAAATTATTTTATCTTATTAAGTTTATCAAAAAAAAATTTCTTCAATGAATCTTATGATACTTAAAATTCAATTTGATGTTTACATTATATAGGTGAGTTCTAATAACAAATTTTTAAAATTGAAAGAAATTGATAGGCTAACAAGAAAAATAGTTGATACTAAAAAAGATAAATTATATTCATTAATTTGTTTATTGATAACATTAGCATTAAATTTACTAGTTGTCATAACTACAGTAGTAAAAGGCATTTTCAACTATGAATTTTGTGAAAAATCGTCTGTGAAATCATATTAGAGATTAATAATTGAATAATATTGTTATTACACATGTAGAAAAAGATTTTTTTTGTATTCTTGATGATAAGTTTATTTTTTAACGTTTTTAACATATGAAAACACGTTGAGATCAATTATAAATGTATTGAACATTTTAGTGAATTTTTATTTTTGATACTCATTATTTATTGACATTTTTTAAATTACAATATTATTTAAACTTAGCCCCCACTAAGTTTAATTTCTGGCACCGCCACTGGGTCCAGCTATAATACAACTGTTGTTTCATATCTATTTTTTTATTTTTTTTATTTTTTTGTGATCCAACCATTGAATCCAACCCCAGAGTTGCAAAAGTTATTCTAACAGCTGGGATGTTATTATTTGGTTATTAATTATGTGGTCCCTTATGTTTACTAAAAGAATAAGAAAAGATTACATTTTAAAATTTTGACACATTGGTCCGTTAAATGTTTTATTATCAAAGGTAATTTAGTAAACTAACATATTTATATAAAAATATGGATGAATTATTTTAACTTGCTAAAATACTCTCCACTTCCATTTACTTAAAATACCAATTATATTTTAATAATACTATTTTGTATTTAGTGTAACACAAAATTGGATAAGGTTTTATATAAATTTTGACAACATTAAAATGAAAAATAAATAAATATTAAATAAATGCTTGGATAGTCATTTAAATTCATTATAGAGTTTATAAATTATATTTTCAAAATAATAAAATTATATATGTAAATTTGAGATTATGTAAAATTACTTATATTTTATCCCACGTATAAAGCCAATCAATTATTTATTTAATATGAAAAAAAAATATATACTCTTTATTCTATTACGTAAATTTAGAATTATAAAGAATGAAACTTAAATTTAAAATTGATTGAGATGGAGATAGAGAGAATAAATTTTTTAGAATTTTTAAATTATTATATTTTAATTGAGTTTATTACATAAAATTATTAAAACTTATACTTTTTATTATTTATAGAAAACAATAGGAATTGTTGAAGAAAATGCCAAATAACCTTTTTAGAAATTTGAAATTATTATATTTTAATTGGGACTTATTGCATAAAATTTTTAAACCTTATAGTTTGTATTATTTACAGAAAATTATAGGGACTGCTAAAAAAAAAACCAAAATGGTGTTTGGTACAACGGGGTAAGATAGTTTTGCCCCCTACTTCGTCTTATGATTTCTAACAAAAACAAGTTTTTAAGGTGATTAAAGAAAGAAATACCTTTATCTTGGCTTGTAAACTTGGCTCAACAAGCTACAAATAACACCATTATCCCTCAACAACTATCCCAACTCGAAATCTAAATTTCTCTTACATGGATGCTGGCAACCTGATTCCCAAGTTAAAAATAGTTCCCAATCTCATACCCAAAATCTTCATAAAATTTCTCTTTACTGTAACGCTCTTCTCACATAATACGATAGCATTCCCAACTCTATAATTTGAATTTTGGGTTTGAATATATGGGCTTCTCCATCCATTCTAAGGTACATATAGTCATCTAGTTTACTTCTCATGGGTCTTATGTGGTTTGGGCTTTAGTAATTACCTCTAGCCTCCGATACTGGGGAACAGGGGTGCATCCATAAATTCCACATGTGGTTCTTAGCATATATACAAATCTTACAATTACACTTTGGGCTAAATGACAACGTCAACGCCTAAAATTTTCATTCCAAGAAACCTCGTTTGAAAGATTAAAACATGACTTGTAAATACCAGAATTATACTTACCTTTTAGTAAGGATAATGTTAAGTAATAAAAAGTACTCGACCATGCCCCCATCTCCCACCCTGGGGCGAATCTCCTCAGCTGAATGGCACGAGAACAGTCCTGGTAAAACGTCTTATACAAACATGTGCCAACCAGAGAAACATACCAACCAGAGAAATGTACCGACCAGAGACGTATACCGACCAGATACCCATCACCCAAAGAAAGGGCACACGATCTCACGAAGTCGCGACAGTTCCGCTATGCCCCGAACCGTCGAGAGAAACATGGCATCCCACGTTTACCCACAGTCCAGTGGTTGGAGACCCATGAGGGTCTGCCATCACCCGAAAAAGGGGGGCATGAAGAGTTTGCAGAATCGTGGAACAACGGCTATAAGAAGTCAGAAAACCGATGAAAAAGGGGACGAAAAAATTGAGAGTAAATGGAAAACTCTGCCAAATTGAAACCAGATTATATTCCATACAAAATCTTTGATAACATTACAAGAGATCAGACAATTTAAATTACATAGTTTTCCCGTAAACACCTTGTGCTAACTTAAGCATCGGAGGGTTTACGCCAGTAAAACCACCGGCGCCTCTGATCTATTATTGTGAGTGCAGGATTAGAAAGAAGGAAAAGAGGGTGATTCCAATCCCTGGAGCTGTTGCAGTTGCTGAAGGAGACAAAGGGCAGCATCCTCTCCATTGAACATACGAGCGTTGGTGGAACGATCTGGTCTGGCAAAAGGCGAGCATATTTCAGCATCAACATTTAATATTTTTATTTTTATTTTTCCCCTCTCATCAGCTCTCTCTCTCAAGCATCACCATCATCCCCACCACTTATTTTCATCACCATCAATCCATTGCCACTTGTAGAATATAATGAGTTTTTGTTATTGGATTTTTATTTAATTTTATAAATAAGTGATGAATTGTTTTGTCATTAATTGTATGGGTTTTGATGTGTGATGAATAAATTAAAAAAAAAAAAACTTACCATATTACTGGCCTCTATTATTTCTCACCTCTTGAAACTCGTCATCATCATAAAAGCCGAAAAATAAAATTATCAAAATCCATTTTTGACTTTTTTTTTTGTTTTTGTTTTTTATGTTTCCTTTGTTCTTGAATTTGACTTACAAAATTATTGATCATGATATCATAAATATTGAGTTTTGGCTCATTAAAGAAGCGAAGTAGGTTACTCCAAAAATTAAAAGAAAAATAATAATAATAGTGCAGACGAGAAGGAAAAAATTAATTCTTAATAAGGATTACTTTAGAAATACTTTGAATTAATTAAGAAGTGGTAGTTGATAAGATATAAAATGGTTATTGTTGAAAGAGAGAAATTGTGCAGAAGGGGGAGAAAAAATAAATCCTTTTTTAATTTTTAATGATGGTGACTTTGGAAATAGATGAAATAAATTAAAAAGTAGGGGTTGTTGAGATAAACAAAGGGAGACAAATATCATCACTTTTAAAACATTTTGGTCATAAAAAAGTTGTCAAAAACATTATAATTATTTAGATTTAATATTGTTATAGGCCCTTAGGAAATTTAATTATAAGTGCCAAAGTCAGAAAGTCATCATACACAAAATGTCATTAGTCTGAGATTCTTCCATGTGAAACCGACTATGCCGGCTAATGAGACAGCCGAGCCGATATATTGAATACAAGTTGTTGATCACGATTGCTTATACTTTTCAAATATGAAACAAAGCAAGTGTCATTATATTAATATTAGGAAATTCAAGGCAGCTTCAGCAGAATTACAATGTAGATTGCAGTATGAGGGTTTGATCACTCAATATATATAGGCCGAATAAGCTATTAAATGTTAAAACTGCTATTGACATTACTATAGCACAAAAATTATCGCATCTCTTTCCGTTGTACTCATAATTTCATAATTCCTCTCTCTTTTCTGAAATCTTATATAAAACTATGGGTAATGTTTTAGGAATTCAAATCTCCTGTGATGCCCTTTTCAGTGGTTGCATGAATTGTGCCCGTAGAAATGCAGCATACGTGAGCCAACTTGAAGAAAATCTTGCTAGTTTGCAGACTCAACTGCAAAAATTAATTGAGGCAAAGAACGATGTGGTGGTGAGGGTCGCCAATGCTGAGCAACAACAAATGAGACGCCTGAACAAAGTGCAAGGATGGATTTCAAGGGTGGGGTCTGTGGAAGCTGAAGTTGGTGAATTGATAAGGAAGAGCTCTGAAGAAATTGACAAATTGTGTCTTGGAGGCTACTGTTCCAAGAACTGCCAGTCAAGCCACAAGTTTGGGAAAAAAGTGTCTAAAATGCTGCAGGTTGTGGATATTTTAATGGGCGAAGGAGCTTTTGATGTGGTGGCTGAGAAGGTGCCACAGCCTGCAGTGGATGAAAGGCCTCTAGAGCCAACAATAGTGGGGCTGGAATCAACACTTGATAAAGTCTGGAGATGCCTTGAAGAAGTACAAGTTGGAATCATTGGTCTATATGGCAGGGGGGGAGTCGGAAAGACTACCCTATTAACTCAAATCAACAACAAGTTCATTGATACGCCAAACGACTTTGATGTTGTGATTTGGGTGGTGGTCTCTAAAGACATACAACTTGAGAGAATTCAAGAAAAAATCGGAGAAAGAATAGGTTCTTTTGGGAACAAAAGTCTTGAAGAGAAAGCCTCGGACATCTTCAAGATCCTGAGCAAGAAGAAATTTTTGCTATTACTTGATGATGTATGGGAAAGAATTGATTTAGTCAAAGTCGGTGTTCCTTTTCCTACATCAGAAAACGCTTCCAAGGTAGTCTTTACGACTCGTTTTGTGGATGTCTGCAGCCTCATGGGAGCACAAAAGAAGTTCAAGATAGAGTGTCTGAGAGATAAAGAAGCTTGGGAATTGTTTCTGGAGAAAGTCGGGGAGGAGCCTCTTGTCAGTCATCCTGATATTCCCATGTTAGCCCAAGCCATGGCAAAGGAGTGCGCCGGTTTGCCACTTGCACTCATTACCATTGGTCGTGCCATGGGCAGCAAGAATACACCTGAGGAATGGCGATATGCAATTGAGATGTTAAGGAGATCAGCTTCTGAATTTCCAGGTATGGGGAAAGAGGTTTATCCTCTTCTAAAGTTCAGTTATGATAGCTTGTCTAGTGACGTCCTTAGATCTTGTCTGTTATACTGTAGTTTATTTCCGGAGGATTATCAAATCAGTAAAATTGAATTGATAGAGTGTTGGATTGGGGAGGGCTTTTTGAATGGGTTTGAAGGAATGGGAGTATATAACCAAGGGTACTACGTAATTGGTGTTCTTGTTCAAGCGTGCTTGTTGGAAGAAGTAGGAACCAATTTTGTAAAAATGCATGATGTGATCCGGGATATGTCTTTGTGGATAGCCTGTAAAGTTGAGAAGGAAAAGGAAAATTTTCTAGTTTCCACAGGTGTTCAATTAAGTATAGCACCAGAGGTTAGAAAGTGGAGAGATAGGAGAAGAATATCATTACTGAGAAATAAAATTGTGGCTTTGTCAGAAACTCCTACTTGCCCTCATCTTGTAACTCTGTTTCTTGCTATTAATAAGTTAGATACCATCACCAGTAATTTCTTTGACTTTATGCCTTCTCTCAGAGTTTTAAACCTTTCAAAGAATCTCTCCTTGAAGCAATTGCCATCAGAAATTTCAAAATTGGTTTCACTGCAGTATCTTAATCTCTCAGAAACTTCCATCAAAGAGTTGCCAAATGAGTTAAAGGCATTGACAAATCTTAAGTGTTTGAACTTGGAGTACGCCTGTGATCTCTATAGGATTCCAAGGCAATTGATTTCTAGCTTTTCAGACTTACGAGTACTGAGGATGCTAGATTGTGGTTTTACTGCTGATCCAGTACCGGAAGATAGCGTTCTATTTGGAGGTAGTGAAATTTTGGTAGAGGAACTGATTAATTTGAAACATTTAGATGTATTAACTGTCTCCTTAAGAAGTTTTTGTGCTCTTCAAAAACTTTGGAGCTCTCCTAAGCTTCAGAGCAGTACAAAATCTTTACAGCTCCGAGAATGTAAAGATTCGAAGTCGTTGAATATTTCCTACTTGGCAGATCTGAAGCATCTCGATAAACTAGATTTTGCGTACTGTTCAAACTTGGAAGAGTTTAACTATGTAGAAGTTCGAACAGCACGAGAACCGTATGGTTTCGACAGCCTTCAAAGAGTAACCATAGACTGTTGCAAAAAATTGAAGGAGGTGACATGGCTTGCTTTTGCTCCAAATCTCAAATTTGTTCACATAGAACGTTGTTATGAGATGGACGAGATAATCAGTGTTTGGAAATTAGGAGAAGTTCCAGGGTTAAACCCATTTGCGAAACTCCAATGTCTTCGCTTACAAGATCTATCAAATTTGGAAAAGATCTACTGGAATGCCTTGTCCTTCCCAGATCTCTTGGAGTTGTTTGTATCTGAATGCCCAAAGCTCAAGAAGCTTCCACTCGATATCAACAGCGCCAGGGAACGTAAAATTGCTATCAGGGGAGAGCAGCGCTGGTGGAATGAACTGAAATGGGAGGATCAAGACACCCTACGCACTTTTCTTCCATGCTTTGAATCCATTTGAGGGGCTCCAGCACAAAATTTTTGTTGTAATTTTCTTTTTCTTCATGGTGTGTAAAACTGTAATTAAGTAATGTTGAATTAGGGGCCCTGTGTTGTTGTCTACCGTATAGTCGCTTTCTCTTGTAAGTTGTTTGTTCGGTGTTGACCTCTTTATTCTCATATCTGTAATTTGCTTCCAGTAACAAACATTCTCTTGGCGTCCGAACCCGCCTGCTGAAGTTCAAAAACTTCTATCTCGTGATGCGAATGAGCTCCCTAACTTAGGTCTCTTTTATTTGCTAGATTTTTTTCCCCTTCTTGTTAGAGCTTGTCTGCTTTGGTGTTCTCAGCTACTATTTTGCTTGGAGGTAACGCTCATTTCATCCTCCTAATTATTTGTATCTTCTTCCAATTTAATAAATTCTCTCGCACTAAGTGGAGGTTATATATATATATATATATATATATATTAATATGAAATTTTAAAGTGTGAGACATCTTGAAAAATACATAAATTGGGCGGTTTAAGCGTTTCAAGTTATAAACTTTTAAAATCCTGCGGTTTTAAAGATCTTTCAGACTTTTCATTCACTTTAAGATCCCATACTATAAAACTACTTTATATGGATGAGATTAGATATTGCTCCAAGCCAAACAACTCAAAATATGATTCTATAGATAGTTTCGGCTAAAAGATATCATGGTAAATTTCTTTGTTGATTTTAAGAAACTCTAATTTTAGATTAATCAACGCTCATAAGTTAGTTAAAACAAAAGGTTATAATTTGAAATTTAGGGTTTTAAAATATGGGCTTAACTTCTCCATTGCATAATTTTGTATACTTTTCTTGGGTTTTATTTGCTTTGTGCTTTATGAATTACCCTTAAGGTTAGTTTGACACATTGTATTAAATATATTACATTATAGTGTATTGCATTAGGATGCATTATATTAAGTTGTAATTCAATACTATATTTGGTTAGTATGGACAATATTATATATAATATTATTATTATTTTATGTTAATGTAAAATTAAATTATTATTATCAAATTAAATTATTATTAGGGTTCTACTATTAATTTTTGCAATTAAGTATTAAATAATTATTTTATATAATTATTTTTATAATATAGTTTTTTTGATAATATACAATTATTAAATAATAAAATATTACAATATGATGTTATTTTATTTATAATATTATATTATATAATATAATTCATTTGTATATATTAATTGTTATAATATAGTATAATATGATTTTATATTGTAAAAATACAAAATATATAATAATTATATAATAAAATAAAATATAATATTATATTACAAATTTATTTTAGTTTATTAATGTAAAATATAATTTTTTAATTTAAATTTATTTTAAATTTAGTATTTTAGTAATAAAAATGATTAAATAAAATTAAAATACTTTTTACGTATTCAAAGTAAGATAATTAAAATTATTTTATTAATGGAAGTAAAATAATGTATTATCATTTATTTATTGAATATTTAAGTTTATTAATATCTTATATTATTATTTTAATTAAATTTTTTATTTAAATATAAATGTAAATAAATACTTAATAAATTTAAATTTATTATAATGAATTAAATAATAAAGCTAAATGATTATATTTAAAAATATAAATAGTGTTTTAATGTAATACTATCTAAATCCTACCATCCATGGGTTTATCTTATACACCTTTTATTGTATTAGCAAATTTTTTAATTTAGTGCAATACGGCTAGTAATTGTAGCCAAATATAGATTAGAGTAAGAATAATGTTTTAACGCAGCGATACATAGTATAATAAAAACTACCAAACGCATCCAATGCAAATTTTTGGAGAACAACAGTGTGTGAATAAAGTTTTCACTTGCGCGTGTTTGCTCTTCTACGGGATGAACAAATCTCAACTCATTGACAATTAGCTAAATTTTAGCGTCAACGCCTATAATTCTCCTCATTCTAAGGGTGGGCAAAAAGAGCGTTGCCCTCCAAAGAAAATCGAACCGAATTTGCAATTCAATTTTTAAAATTAAAAAAAAAAGTGATCGGTTTATATGACAGAAAATCAAAAATGAAAAGAAATGAAAAAAACAAAGGAAAATACGATTTAAAATTAAAAAAATAAACTGAGCCTGAATTAGTTTAGTTCGGTTCGAATTATTTATTTATAAAAAAAATGACGGGTCAATTCAGTTCGAAACCGAACCGTTGCCAACCCCTACCTCATTCCATGAAGCTGCATCTAAAAGATTTTTATCGTACTTTGGTCCTAATAACGATATTGTCCAAAAAGTCATTAGTCTGAGATTCCTCCGAGTGATACCAGCGATGCCAGCAAATTAGACAGCTAATATATTTCTTTTCCCCCTATAAATTATTGAATACAATTTGTTGATTGTTTAGACTTTTCATATATGAAGCCAAGCAAGTGCCACTATTACTTTAATTTTGGTTTTGGATATATTGAGTCACTGGCTAATGTCATTCAAGGCGGCTTTATAGCTGAACTGCAATGTAGATTCTTGGGTAGGAAAATGTATGCTTTGTTTACAATATTAAAGCTTTGGCGTGCAAGCATTTCTTAGACCACCAACTCACGCATCCTTTGAAGTTCAAACCCAAAATTTAAGTTTTAAAAAGGCTGCAACCTTGGCTAATATATTCCTTTTCCACCGGAACCAAACCTCGACTTCAACCAAATGTTAATTAACAGTATGAAGTTTTGATAACTCGATGTATATAGGCATAATATGCTATTAAATGATCACGTTGCACTAATTTAAAGTTTAGAACATTCGATAATAAAATTGACTTTTCAGTGTTTTGGCACGACGGTATAAAATTTGTTATTACTAAAATATTTTTTAAATGAAATTACTTATAAGGACTGATAGAGGAAGTAGAAACTAAAATAAAAAGTTTCTCCCTACACTCATACAACTCTCAACTCCCCTGAGTTTTCCCGATAGATTCGAATAGAAAAAGATTAATTTGACAACAAAAAGCAAAGCAACAATGCCGTGAACATAATTAAGCGAACCACGGCTGTCAAGAAATTAAATGACGAACTCAGAACAAAAGAACTAAAAAATATGAATTCACATAATACCAAAAATATAAAAAATATGAATTCACATAATATAATAAAGAACAGGACATGTGAGCCCTTTTCGATCATCAAGAAATGGGAATACAATACAATTAATTACACAGTGTTTTACATGAAGAGGCAAGCAACAAGACTGTAAAGGAAAAAGCGCTCACCAGAAATCAGTAAATAGTTTTGAAACAGGGAAGAAAAGCAATTTGAGTGGCTTCATTCTCCCATTGAAGACATCCCCACCAGCCTGCTTCTCCACGAATAGCAATTTTATGCTCCAGTGCACTATTTGAATCGAGTGGAAGCTTTCTAAGCTTAGCGCAAGGATCCACTTTGTTAAGGAAGCTCATCTTGCTTGCAGTACGATAGGCCAAACAGAAGATAAAGCAGAGGATTGCAGCAGCTACAGCACACAGTTAAAGGTTGATGATTTGGCTGTCCAGGTGGCACCTGGTGGTTATGTAATTACCAGCACACGTGAAGATTCGTTTTGATTAGTTATAGTTAGTAATACGTTTGAGCTGTTATCTTCAGTTGAGTATATAAACAACAATGTAATCACTTTGTAAATTCATTCAGAATAAATCAAATGATATTCTAGAATTCTCTAAACTGCAGTTTTTACTCTTTCAACTTTCTTTCATTTTCTTGTTAACCAAACAGTCATTTGAACAATTTTAACTCACTTTCATTTCCTTTAGATATGGGAAAGGCAATGGCTCCCGGCAGATGCTCTTCGAATTTCTTAAAAGTGTTAATTCAAGACGTTGGAGTTTTTCATGTTAGGAAATTGAACTTCCTCCTAAGATCACTCCAAGTAATTTATCAAGCAACAAATTAATAAGGAAATTAAATAGAGAATACACCAATCACACAACACAAGATTTACGTGGAAAACTACAAATCCGGAGAAAAACCACGGCCGTTGTCGAGAGACAACCAGAGAAAAATATTCACTATGTGGAAAATTATTACAACCATTCTCAGAAATAATTTTCTCTCACCCAAGCCCCAAATACATAATCCTGAGAAATATCCCTTAACAAAGCAAACCCGTAATACCCATATTGAGGAGCCAAATACTCCTTCAATATAACTACATACTTAAGAATATTTCTCTATCTTAATTTCTCACCAAAACTTGGATTCCTTCGCTGAGATTTGGGATACAAAAATAAAGAGGAGCACTCCTCTATTTATAGCCAAATTATGGCTTCCTTTTCTTCCTTTTTTTTTCTTCTTTCCATGGGCGGCACCTACCCATTTTCCTTGTTCAATGACTAGCCACCCACCATCTTTGAATTCAAAGATGGTTGCTCAACCACCCACCATTTTGACACTTTTGTTTTTTAATCAATTTTCAACAATCTCCACATGATTAAAAACAAAAATTTCATAACCACTGCCACAAAACACTGTCTTCACCAACAGTCATAATTCTCAATATAAAGAATTATCACCCTCCACCATAAAGAGTATACCACTTAGAATCAACAATTCTAAGATTTTTCTCGGCACATGTCAAAATATCCTGCTGAAATTTATGGTGCAATTCTCATGCTTGGTTTCATGAGAATTCTTCAGCCATGACATAACTTTTCCACCACACATCTTGCATTTATACCAAGCCAATGCCTGTGTGCAAACTTGTGGACCCCGCTAATCATAGCATGTTCTCTTTCATGGCAACTTGGAGATCTACATGCCAAAAGAACTAACCCAGTCTCCTATCAAAAGGAAACTCATCATCTGCGAGAATATCAGTATCTCCTTTATTGATTCTGGAGTAATTTGCCAAGCCCACTCCGCCTTCTTGATAATTTTCTTGAGGTGCCAAAATTGTCCACACCTTCAAATCTTTGTGCATACCAGATTGGATACACCTTTGACTTGAATTCTCCACAAGCCAATAAAATCATTCTCCCATTAATTTTTCAACAACATCAAACTCTAACCAAGTTTGAAAAATACCAGCTGCTGACATATTTACTTTACACAAACAGTACCGTATACCCTAAGTACAAACCATTGGCTCTGATACCACTGTTAGGAAATTGAACTTCCTCCTAAGATTACTCCAAGCAATTTATCAAGCAACAAATTGATAAGAAAATTAAATGGAGAATACACCAATCACACAACACAAGATTTATGTGGAAAACTCCAAATCCGGAGAAAAACCACAGCCGTTGTTGAGAGACAACCAGAGAAAAAATTATTCACTATGTGGAAAATTATTACAACCACTCTCAGAAATAATTTTCTCTCACCCAAGCCCCAAAAACATAATCATGAGAAATATCCCTTAACAAAGCAAACCCGTAATACCCATATTGAGGAGCCAAATGCTCCTTCAATATAACTACATGCTTAAGAATATTTCTCTCTCTTAATTTCTCACCAAAACTTGGATTCTTTCTCTAGGATTTGGGATACAAAAAAAAAGAGGAGCACTCCTCTATTTATAGCCAAATTATGGCTTCCTTTTCTTCCTTTTTTTTTCTTCTTTCCATGGGTGGCACCTACCCATTTTCCTTATTCAATGGCTAGCCACCCACCATCTTTGAATTCAAAGATGGTTGCTCAACCACCAACCATTTTGACACTTTTATTTTTAATCAATTTTCAACATTTTAAAGGGGCTACTTGTATTTCCCATCATCTCCGGAGTATGAACAAATTTTCCAGCACTGATTATTTCTTCCATAGCAGTGCAATCGAATAACGAAAGACACTTGAGGTTTGGAGCAAAAACGAGGAATGTCAAGCCCTTCAGCTTAGGGCAAAAGGTTATAGTAACTTTGTGAAGGCTGCAGAAAACAAAAGGTTGAGGTGATTTTAGTACTGTCCCAGATGTATAATCAGTCTTCCATTCTTCCAATTCTTCACACTTCGAAAAATGTAACGTGCTGAGGTGCTTCAGTCTTGCTAAAGCTATAACATCAATGGACTTCGAATCTTTGAAGCGTATAAGTACAAGAGCTCGAGTACAACTTTGTAACTTATTTGAGCTCACAAGAATCTGGAGAGAATGAACACATCTCAAGGTAAAGTCCAGTTCCTCTAAATGTTTCAAACCCAGCAATTCCTTGGCTAAAACTTCACCGCCACCAAATAAATCATCGTCCTCATGAAAGCTCGACTAACCAGTACCGAACAATCTCAACACACGTAACTTTGAGAAGTTAGATATTACTTCCAGTGGAATTGTAACTAAATCACGTGCCCATTCCAGGTTCACGCATTTAAGATTTACCAAGGCCTTCAACTCTCCTAGTAGTTCTTTTATGTTTGTTTCTAAAACATCAAGAAGTTGTAATTAAACCAAATTTGAAATCCCCGAAGGTAATTTTTGTATTAGTCTACCTCTTGACATGTTTAAAACTTTGAGCAAAGGCATAAATTGGAAGAAGCCATCAGTGATCATCTTGAACTCTTCATTACTACATGCCCTCATCTCCGCACTTTATTTGTTAACCATAATGAAGATGAGGGCATGTAGGAGCCTCTGATAGAATTTTAATTTGGTTTTGCATCAATGACAATCTTCTCACAGTTTCCCATTCTTTAACTTCTGGTGCCTCTTTTAATCCCCTACCTGCACAAACCAAGAAGTTCTCTTTCTCCTCCTCAATTTCACAACTTATCCACAAAGCCATATCATGAAGAACGCCATGCAATTTTACTTTATCATCACCTACCTCCTCCAAGAGGCATGCATGAACAAGAGTACCCACGATGTAGTATCCTTGATTTTGTGCACAAAAGCTGTCGCGTTCATCCAAAAATCCTTCACCAATCCAACAATCAATTAAGTCCCGTTTAAGAATAGCAAAATCTTCGGGATATAAACAACAATACAAGAAACAAGATCTAATTACATCATTCTGCAAACTATCATAACTGAATTTTAAAAGAGGATACACCTCTTTTACCAAACCAGCAAACTCCGAAGAAGATGATTTTCTTAACACTTCAATTGCATATCTCCACTCTTCAGGTTTCTTTTTGTAGGCCATAGCTCGCCCTATGGTAATTAGTGCAAGTGGCAAACCACCGCACTCCTTGGTCACAGTTTGGGCTAGCTCAAGAATATCATGATGACTATCAAGAGTTTCTTCTCCAACTTTCTCTTGAAATAGTTCTCAAGCATCCTCATCTTATAAGCATGCCACTTTATACTTTTTTCAAGCTTCCATGCTGCCACAAACATCAATGAAAAGAGTAGTGAAAATAACTTTGGATGCACTAGTTTTTGGACTAGGAAGAGGGACTCCAATTTTTTTCAAATCTAACCCTCTCCCATATGTCATCCAATAACAGTGCAAACATCTTCTTGCTTAAAGTCTTGAAGATCTCATGAGCATTCTCTTCAAGACTTTTGTTGATGCGAGATTCTGGTGTCTGCTTGTCCGCGACCAGGATCTCTCCTCAACTTCTGAACTCACAACCAACCGAGTGTACTTCGCGTTACTTTTTCTAAATGAGTAGAACTATGCCTCTTATAACTTCTACTTGGCAGACTCCAGCGAACACAAAAACTGGTCAGAGCACACCAGGAGTTTTCCCGGCGTAAAACCTCCGATGCTCAAGTCAGAAATTTAGGTTTACTTTTTAGGAAACCCCGCCACTGTTCTCATGGCTCTCTAATGATCTCTTAGGCAATAGAATACCCATGAATCTTTCTCCAATTTTCCCGTGAATATTCTTTTTTCTTAAATTCTTATGTTAAAGTGTCTAACCCCTTCACCTTTGTTGATTACCTCTTTTATAGCCTTCCTATTAATCCGACCTCCCATGATACACGTCCACCACCTCCCCTAGCTCCCGGAAGTGGATGCTTGAATATCGTAGTTACGGCTGAGTAGATTTCGTGCCTAGATTTTTGGATGGTAGTGCATATCTCATTAACCGTTATGGACTGGATCTGCCGACCCTGGTCTCCTGCAGGAAAGGCTCTCGGCTCCTAGCAGGAGGCCTGCTCATGTTACGGTCGAGAAAAAGGTGTCCTCATAATCGAGCTGCTACCAGACTTCACATGTCCGCTCACTTATAAGGAGGTCAGCTCCTCGTTTAGGGTATAGTTGGTCACTTCACAGTGCACCCTCAAACACCAGTCCTCCAGTTTTTGGTATTGGTAATGCAATGGACCAATACTAGAAACTCAATAATCCTGGCTTGCTCAGGATATGATACAACTTCTTTACTTCGAGCAGAGGAACTGCTCGCTTTTTACGTTTACCCCCTTTTCTCGGCTGCAAATAGCCATTTTCTTTGAAAACTCGTGTCGTAATTAATTATGGGTGATGTGGCAGGGATCCGTCTATTCATTTGAATTTCAAACCGATGGTTATAAAATTCTTAGAATTTGTGTTGTTAAATGCTGATAAACCAAAGGTTTATATCTCATTTGGGAACCCTAAACCTTAAAAGGCAGTTTCATCTCTTAGCTTTCTTTTCACTCTCCGGTGACTGAGTGATCTTTCTCTCCTAGAGTTGAAGCTACCCTCCTTGCCCACATCTGTAGGTATTATTTCTATTTCATTGGTCTTGGATAGTTGTAGAAAATTTCTCTTCTCTTCTTTTTTTGTGGCGTTTGGTGGTATTGTTCTAGCTATATTTTAGGGAATGTCAAAAGGCAAGGAAAAAGTAATTGAGGTTGACGATGATGAGCTAGACTTCCTGCATGGTCTACTTGCGGATCTTGCTTTCGACCCCAGGATCCCTTTGAGCCAATAAGATCTAGTGGTGGGACTAGTGTTAGGAGAATGTCTCCTGACGTAACCACCTCACTCAACAATAGTGACGATAAGGAATCTTCTGATGCGGAGGATATTCTAAGTGAGAACCCAGGTGAAGACTCTAGTGAAGTATCCTCACCAGGAGTATCATGACCAGAAAAGAAAAGGAAACTAGGGGGTATAGCTCTAGTAGAGTATTATGCTATTGACCTCATGACCTATATGACCACAGTAGAGGACCTCGTTGAACTTCGAACTATTTATGACATTCTTGATGGTATACCCCTTAGAGTTCCAAGGAAAAAAGACACCCCCAACCGACTTCCCAAGGGGTACGTTACTTTGTTTCTGGAAAACTTTAAATTTGGAATGAAGCTCCCTTTACAACCTTATTTCATCCAAATGCTTGGTGGTTACACCTGGCTCCTGGTCAACTTAACCCTAATAGATGGAGGGTACTTTTCGGTCTGTTCGTTTTGTGGGGCAAATGTGGTCAGAGTGAGCCTACAATTGATGAGGTCAAACACCTGTATAAGTTAAAGAGCAGCCCTAAAGACGCCGGCTGGTATTATTTCATGTCAAACACCAAGACCAGGAAACTCATAACTGATCTTCCAACAAGTGGTGGTGGGAATTGGAAGAAAAAAATTCTTTTTCGCTCGGGGTCCTTGGGGTCAAGTGGCACAGATTAATGGGGAGGCTGTTCGCGTCCCCTCCCATTTCGTAGTTCCAGGTTGCCTGCTCGCTTTAAATGTCTTATGCCCCTAGTTGTTCTAATGGTTAATCCCTTTCTAACACGGTCTTTGTTCAAGCTGTAGGTTCTTGGGGCGTCCACTACAACCTCGAGCCTAATGTACTCAAGTGGGTCGAGACTGTGTTGGCCAATTTTTGCCCGTGTAGAGACCTGCTGTCTACTCGCAACTTGATCGAGTCTTACCTGGTACACGCCGCTCACGTTATGGAGGACACCGTGATTAGGGCTTTGAACAGGAAACATCCTCGTCCCAATGCTGCTAAGCGAGATCACAACAAAGATGCTCCCTTGGGAAAGCAAGTCAATATTGCGGAGCAGGTCTCCCCTTTGAAGACTTTACCACCTCCTCCTCTCAAGGCCGGCGAAGCTAGTGGGACTGCAAGTGGCGCTGATCCCGCTGCTTCTCCTCCACCAGCAGGGTCAAAACATCATTTGCCTGACAACCGACCAGACAATCTGACCCCCTACATCAACGAGTTTTCTAGGCTCGTGAGCAAAAAAGTCTTGGAAGATTTTGATGGTAGCACTCTTGGCGAGCTGGTTGGGGTTATGTAGTTCAGTGCTTTTCACCTTGGCTGCATGGCTACTTACTATAAGGCGAAGGTCGACTGTTACAACTGAGTGGATTTCGTGCCTAGATTTTTGGATGGTAGTGCACATCTCATTAATCGTTATGGACTGGGTCTGCCGACCCCGATCTCCAGCAGGAAAGGCTCTCGGCTGCTAGCAAGAGGCCTGCTCGTGTTACGGTCCAGAAGAGGGTGTCCTTGTAATTGAGCTGCTACCATACTTAACGTGTCCGCTCACTTATAAGGAGGTCGGCTCCTCGTTTAGGGTATGGTTGGTCCCTTCACAGTGCCCCCTCAAACAACTTCTATTTTTCCAAGCGTCCCCAACAAGTAGATCAATCTTTTTGGCAATAATTTCTTGAATTTTTTCAAGCTGCAGATCTTTGGACACTATAGCCGAGATCACAAAATCAAAATCGGTTGGACTCTCATGAAATTTATTATTGATATGGTCAATAGTGTAGCTTTACCAACACTGCCCATGCCATATAGACCAATGATTCCAATTGATTCTTCTACAAGACATCTCCAAACTTGTTTAAGTTGTGATTGCAATCCTACTACTATTTGCTCAGCCACCACCTCAAAAACCCCTTCGCCGATTAAAGTCCTCACATCTCGTAGCTTTTTAGCCACTTGTTTTCTGAACTTGTAGCTTGACTTGCAGCTCTTGGAACAGTAGGCTCCAGGACATAATTTGTCAATTTCCTTAGAGCTACGTCTTATCAATTCATCAGTTTCGGTTTTAACTGCTTCCACCCTCGAAAGCCACACTTGCACTTGGTCCAGTCTTCTCAGTTGTTGCCGTTCAGCATCGAGAACCCTCGTAATCAGATTGTTCTTTGCTGCGATTAGTTTCGCCAATTCAATCGCCAAGGCAGCAACATTATCTTGGAGGTTCCTCGTGCACGCTGCTTTTCCAAGAAAGCAATCCAAGCAACGATTGAAAAAAGCGTCGTCGCATGTGATTTGAAAAATGGTGCACATACTTGGGAATTTGGATGAAAATTGATTGATTTTGACAAACTGAAGATACAGTGGGTGAGAAATTTAATTAGTGACTTCCGTCTGTTAAACTCTCGCCAAAAAAAAAAAAAAAAAGATTGGAAAAATTTTGAAAAGATTAAGCGAGTCCGATTCAGGACTAATTTAGTGGCCATTTTAATATAATAGGAAACATTCTAATTTGTAATTAAGTATTTAAACTTAATTTTCTTTTTTTAAAAGATAACTTTACACGTTCTATACGCGTTTACATGAATTAATGAAAGGGTGTACGGCAAATATACAATGAATTGATGTCTTATACATTAATTCATTTGCGTTCACGTTCAAACCATCCACCTTTTTTTTTTTTTTTTTGATACATTGGAGCCTATTAAGAACTAGGATATAACAGATGGGGGAACAGAGGTCCCATACATATCATTACATAGCCATCCACTTGTTTGTAGTAACATGTTAGTTGTCCATGACGACTGTTCTCTGATTGGCTGGCACTTGTATTGAAATTTCCAAGCGGCCACTAACTTATAATTATGAGTTTTGATAAGATTTTGATAAATTTTAAGGCGAAGCTTCTTCGATTTATAGACACTTCACACATATAATATAATTTACATATACAGAAACCATAGTTAAATTTTTCCACATGGATCCCCAATTTTTCCCTTGAAAATATAATCGACTGGCGGCCTTACGATTATACTCTTGAAATCGGAAAAATTCGAGCACCCAAAGAAACTAGAAAGAGGAAATTGAAATTTCGTTGTGTTTAACAATTTTTCATGACCAAGTTGCAGTTCCTCAGTCTCATTCTTCACCATCGTTTCGTTTCGCAAGTTCTTTAATTGGCTTGCAAAGGCCAATTAACCCTTGATTTAATTTTTCATTGACTCAAATTCATACCTACTACAAATATATAGAAGTTAATAATTGTAAGTAAAATGACAATTGTATTTCTATGGAATAAAATTAGAGGATATCATCAGTCAAATTGTCAAGTGCACTAATTTAAAACATTTGATAATAAAATGGACTTTTCAAAGTTTTAACGACCGTATATAATGATCACATAATAATCCTCTTCCCACTTGCATTAAAAAGAAAATTATTATTACTAAAATGTTGTTTTAAAAAAAATTACTTATAAAGACTAATATAAGAATTCAAAACTAAAAATAAATTTTCTTTCTGAGCTCATGCATACAAATCCCAGCTCTATTTTACCGCTGGATTCTAATAAAAAAATAATAAATTACTGAAACCATCTCGTCCTTGTGAGGGTTAAAATATCGCTTACTATATAATTTGAATTTTGGGTTTTAAAATTAAATGTGGACTTCTCCGATCGAATGACATAGATCTAGTCTTATTTAATTTATAGAGAATTTGAGAGGAAGATAAAATATTTATTTTTAAATTTTTTAAAATTTTTTATAAAAAAATTCTGTAATAAATAACATTAATTAAAAAATAGAATCAGTGAAATAAATTGAGGGGTCAAAAATCACCACTTCTTCAATAATTACCTATAGCGTCCAATGCAGTACCTGGCGTTTGGTGACAGGGGGAGCATTAATTAATTCCACTTGAGGTTCTTAGCAGAATAAACAAATCGTAACTCAATGAAACTTGTGGTAAATTATAGCGTCAACGCCTAAATTTCTCGTTCCAAGAAGCTCCGTTTGAAAGATTAAAACATTTGGTCATAAAAATATTGTCCAAAACATTAGAGTTGTTTGCCCTTAGGAAATTTAATTACAATTTCTGAGTGCCAAAGTCAAGGAATTCATCATACGCGGAAACCGACTGTGCCAGCTAATTATACAGCCGATATATTTATTGAATACAAGTTTTTGACTGCGATTGCTTATACTTTTCATATACGAAACCAAGCAAGTGTCATTATATTAATATTTAGGAAATTCAAGGCAGCTTCAGCTGAATTGCAATGGAGATTGGAGTACGTTCAATATAAGCCATTAAAATAAAAGTTATAATATGTATAAGGTACTGTATCTTTTAAAATATAGTTTTTATGAAAAAAAAAATTATATTTATAAAATAAAAGTTAATAATATGTAGTAAATAAAATTTTTAAATACTAATTTTGACAAAATTAGTAAAAATATTATAAATTTTTCATCATACAAGTGTAAAATCAAATAAACTTAGCTTTCAAGCTACAATAACTCGTGTTTACCAAATATTTTGATACTGTAACTTAAAATCTGACTGTAAATAAGCCTAATAAGCTATTAAATGATCAAAACTGCTATTAACATTATTATAGCACAAAAAATATTTCTTTCAATTGTTCTCGTAATTTCACAATTCCTTTCTCTTTTCTGAAATCTCATACAAACTATGGGTAATGTTTTGGGAATTCAAATCTCATGTGATGCCCTTTTCAACGGTTGCACGAATTGTACCCGCAGAAATGCAGCATATGTGAGCCAACTTGAAGATAATCTTGCTAATTTGCAGACTCAATTGCAAAAATTAATTGAAGCAAAGGACGATGTGATGACGAGGGTCGCCAATGCTGAGCAACACCAAATGAGACGGCTCAACAAAGTGCAAGGTTGGCTTTCAAGAGTAGAGTCTGTGGAAGCTGAAGTTGGTGAATTGATAAGGCATAGCACTCGAGAAATTGACAAATTATGTCTTGGAGGCTACTGTTCGAAGAACTGCCAGTCAAGCTACAATTTTGGGAAAAAAGTGTCTAAAAAGCTACAGCTTATGGATACTTTAATGGGTGAAGGAGCTTTTGATGTGGTAGCTGAGAAGGTGCCACAACCTGCAGTGGATGAAAGGCCTCTTGAGCCAACAATAGTGGGCCTTGACTCAACATTTGATAAAGTTTGGAGATGCCTTATACAAGAACAAGTTGGAATCATTGGTCTATATGGAATGGGAGGAGTCGGCAAGACTACCCTATTAACGCAAATCAACAACAAATTCCTTGATGCGCCAAACAATTTTGATGTTGTCATTTGGGTGGTGGTGTCTAAAGACATGCAGCTTGAGAGCGTTCAAGAAAAAATCGGTGAAAGAATTGGTTTCCTTGAGAATCGAAGTCTTGAAGAGAAAGCATCAGGTATCTTCAAGATCTTGAGCAAGAAGAAGTTTCTGCTATTGTTGGATGATATATGGGAAAGAATTGATTTAGCCAAACTGGGTGTCCCTTTTCCAGCTATTTCAAAAAATGCATCCAAGATAATCTTTACAACTCGTCTTGAGAATGTATGTGGCCTCATTGAAGCCCAAAAGAAGTTCAAGGTGGAGTGTTTGGGAGACAACGAAGCTTGGGAATTGTTCCTACAGAAGGTCGGAGAAGAGACTCTCGGCAGTCATCCTGATATTCCGGAATTAGCCAAAACCGTGGCAAAGGAGTGTTGTGGTTTACCACTTGCACTTATTACAACCGGTCGTGCCATGAGTGGCAAGAAGACACCAGAAGAATGGAATTATTCAATTGAAATGTTAAGGAGATCAGCTTCTGAATTTCCAGGTATGGAGAAAGAGGTGTATCCTCTTTTAAAATTCAGCTATGATAGTTTATCTAGTGACGTCCTTCGATTTTGTCTGTTATACTGTAGTTTATTTCCTGAGGATTATCATATAGGTAAAATTGAATTGATAGAGTGTTGGATTGGTGAGGGGTTTTTGAATGGATACGAAGGAATTAATGGAGTACATAACAAAGGGCACTACATTATCGGTGTTCTTGTCCAAGCATGCTTATTGGAAGAAGTAGGATCAGATTATGTAAAAATGCATGATGTGATTCGCGATATAGCTCTGTGGATAGCCTGTGAAGTGGAGAAGGAGAACGAAAACTTTCTTGTTTCTGCAGGAGTTGAATTAACTAAACCACCGGAGGTCAGAAAATGGGAAGATAGGAGAAAAATATCGTTGATGAGAAATAAAATTGTGATTTTATCAAAACCTCCCGCATGCCCTCGTCCTTTAACTTTATTTCTTGGAATTAATAGGTTAGATACCATCAGTAGTGATTTCTTTGATTTTATGCCTTCCCTGAAAGTGTTAAACCTTTCAAAGAATCGCTCCTTGAGCCAGCTACCTTCAGGAGTTTCAAAGTTGGTTTCACTACAATATCTTAACCTTTCAGAAACTTCCATCAAAGAGCTGCCACATGAGTTAAAAGCCTTGACAAAGCTTAAGTGTTTGAACTTGGAGTATACGCGTTATCTCCAGAAGATTCCACGTCAACTGCTTTGTAGTTTTTCTGGGTTAGAGGTGTTGAGAATGCTAGATTGTGGTTATTCTCGTAAAATTGCAGAAGATAGCGTTCAGTTTGGTGGCAGTGAAATTTTGGTAGAGGAGTTGATTACTTTGGAACATTTAAATGTATTAAGCGTCACCTTAAAAAGTTTTGGTGCTCTACAGAGACTTTTGAGTTGCCAACAGTTACACAGTAGTACAAGAGCTTTAGAGCTTCGCCGCTGTGAGGATTCCAAGTCATGGAATATTTTGTCCATAGCGGATCTGAAGTACCTTGATAAACTGGATTTTGCATATTGTACAAGCTTGGAAGTGCTAAGGGTTAACTACGCAGAGGTTCGAACAACAAGAGAGCCGTATGGTTTCATAGCCTTCAAAGAGTTACCATAGCCTGTTGCTCTAGATTGAGGGAGGTGACATGGCTTGTGTTTGCTCCCAATCTCAAGATTGTACATATAGAAAGCTGTTATGATATGGATGAAATAATCAGTGCCTGGAAATTGGGTGACGTTCCAGGGCTTAACCCTTTTGCAAAACTTCAATATCTTCGGTTGCAAGTTTTAACAAAATTAAAGATCATCTTTCGGAATGCCTTGCCCTTCCCAAATCTCCTGGAATTGTTTATATCGGAATGCCCGAACTTAAAGAAGCTTCCACTGGATATCAACAGCGCAAAGGAAGGTAAAACTGTTATCAGGGGAGATCAGCACTGGTGGAATGAGCTGAAATGGGAGGATGAATCCACCCTAAATGCTTTTCTTCCATGTTTCGAATCCATTTGACAGGCATAAACCCAACTGAACATCTTCTATCAGCCAAATTTTTATTGCATATTTTTTACTTCATGGTGTGTAAAAATGTGTAAATATTGTATGCCATTTGTTTGTTTTATTTTTGACTAGTTTATTCGTAGATTTGGAATTTGCTTTGCTAGTTGGCCTCTTTGTGCAACTAATTAAAAATCCCTGGTCAATTTGCCATTGCAGTCAATCTTCTACATGAAAGGGTGATTGGACGTTACTAATAATGGTTCTGATTGTTGTTATTGTTGATTTGAAATTGCACAGAGAACTATTCGTGTTATAACGATATTTGGTTTTACTTTCATTGATGCACGGTCTTGGCAAGTGTTTTGTTATACACTGTCGTCGAGGTGGAATTGCTTAACTCTTACACGTCACTCGATATTGACAATAAGTATGAAAACTCTGTAAGTATGACTGAGAAGAAAAATTCTTCGAAGGGTGTGAATAGAAATCCCTGTGACTTCAAGGATAGAAGTTGTGTTTTTCAAACTTATTATTCAACTCTCAAGCATCTGAAGTATCAAATATATTGAATCAAGAGGTAGGATATGGGTGAAGTGCAAAATTGATTTTTAAATTGATTTGAAACAACTCAGCTAAGCCTTGAGGGAAAGATAATGGTGCATAATTGCATACCAAATAATTAAAAAAAAAAGTTTTCCCTTTTATCTGGCTAAATTTATTTTTAATTTTCCCTTTCAGCTAGCTGAATCATTTATTTTAGAAACAGTCGTCACTGGAACAACAAATGCTATAAACAGATCAAGACATCAGGCACGTCTTTGTTTCTTAGTTTCTCTATAGTGTTAAATCTCAATTTCATCCTTGATCGATTTTCCAATCTCAGCTGGGATCATTTCAACATTCTACACAGGTGATTTGACTAGCGCACAATTAGCATCCGTACTTGGAAATGAAAATCTTCAAGTCCAGTTCAGGGCTTGAAAAAATAATACTACAGGAAAATTGAACGACGGTTGAGCAAATTTTATTACGATCAGAGCAATCAGATTCATCTATTTAAGATATTATAACGTCTCGATGTGAAATATAACAAGAAACTGGAAAGCAAAAACGAATGTCTTCAATTAAGGAATTTAACAAGAAGAATGTAAGAAAAAGCATGTACCAGAAATCACATGTAATTTCTGTTCAATAATTCATTCCATCGTGCCCCCGCAGGATAAAGCGATTTGAAACAGGGACGAAAAGCATCTTGAGTGGCTTCATCCTCCCATTTCAGATTGATCCACCACGTTTTATCTCCATGAACAACAATTGTTTGCTCCTGTGCGCTATTGCACTTGAGTGGAAGCTTTTTAAGCCCAAAGCAACCATCTACCTTCATTTCCTTCAGCTGTGGCAAAGGCAAGGGCTTCCAATAGATGCTCCTCAGATTTGGCAGATTAACTAATCCAAGATAATGGAGCTTTGCAAAAGGGTTTAGATTTCCCATCACCTCTGGAACATCAGCAAATTTTCCCGCACTTATGATTTCTTCCATAGCAGGGCAATTTAGTATTTCAACAAACTTAAGATTTGGGGCAAAAACAAGGAACGTCAAGTCCTTCAATGTAAGGCAAACCTCTATGTGAACTGTACGAAGGCCATGGAAAACACAAGGTTGCCTCGTGGCTTGGACTAACCCTTTATAATCCATCTTCAGTTCTTCCAATTTTCTACACCCAAAAACACGTAACCTGTAGAGATGCTTTAAATCTGCCAAAGGTGAAACATCAAGACTTGTCGAATCATTGAAGGATTGGAGGAACAGAGCTTGAGTACAACTTCGTAACTTATGTGAGCTCAAAATAAGTTGGAGAGCACGAACGCTTCTCAAGGTGAAGGTCAATACCTCTAAAGATTCCAGACCAAGCAATTCCTCTGCTAAAACTTCCTCCCCACCAAACAAAATGCTGTCTTTTAACGACTCTAGAAAATTTAAACTAACTGTACCGTACATTCTCAGCACATGTAACCTTGAAAAATTAGATATCACTTGTTGTGGAATTGTAATCAACTCTTCCGCATGCTCCAAATTCAAACATTTAAGATTCACCAAGGCATATAACTCTCTTGGCAACTCTTTTATGCTTGAATATGAAAGATCAAGTTGTTGTAGTGATACCAACTTCGAAATTCCCAAAGGAAATGACTTTAATTTAATACGAGACAGGTTTAAAACTTTGAGAGAATGCATATATTGGAAGAAATCATTGGGGATCTTCAGAGACTCATTATTGTCAAGAAATAAAGTGAGGAGATGAGGGCATGTAGGAATCTCTGTTAGATTCGCAATTTCATTTTGCATCAACGACAGTCTTCTCACGTTTTCCCATTCTCTAACATCTGGAGCCTTAGTTAAGCCAACACCTGCATAAACCAAAAAGTTCTCTTTCTCCTTCAGGTCACATGCTATCCATAAAGACATATCTCGAATCACGTCATGCATTTTGACTTCGCCGTCTCCTCCTTCTTCCAATAAACAAGCATGAAGAAGAATGCCTAAAATGAAGTATCCTTGGTTTTGCTCTCCAAATCTGTCACTTTCATTCAAAAACCCCTCGCCGATCCAACAATCTATCAAATTTTCTTTAGAAATGCAATAATCTTCTGGATACAAACTACAATATAAGAGACATGATCTAATTGTGTCGTTGGGCAAACTATCATAACTGAATTTTAAAAGAGGATATACCCCTTCCCCCAAACCTGGAAACTGCGAAGCTGATGAACTTAACAATTGAATTGCATATCTCCACTCTTCAGGTGTCTTCTTGCAAGCCATGGCTCGACCAATGGTAATAAGTGCAAGAGGTAAACCACCACACTCCCTAGCAACTGTCTGTGCTAGCTCAAGAATATCAGGATGACTGTTTAGAATTTCTTTGCCAACTTTTTGTTGAAACAAATCCCAAGAATCGTTATCTGATAAGCACAGCATTTTAAACTTCCTGTGAGCTTCCATGAAGCCACAAACTTCTTCAGAACGGGTTGTAAATACCACTTTAGATGCCATATTTTTTGGTCTGGGAAGAGGGACACCCACTTTTGTTAAATCAACCCGCTCCCACACATCATCTAGCAACAATACAAACTTCTTCTCACTTAAACTATTGAAAATTTCTAGAGCTTTTTCTTCAACACTTTTAGCCCTCCATGAATCATCAAAAAAACCCATCTGTTTTGCAATAACTTCCTGAATATTTTCAACTCGCAGATCTTTCGACACCACAACCCAAATCACACAATCAAAAGTATTTGGACCCTCAAGAAATTTATTATTGATATGGGTTAGTAAAGTAGTTTTACCAACACCACCCATTCCATATATGCCAATAATTACCGCTGGATCTTCCACAATACATCTCCAAACTTTTTGAAGTGTTGATTCCAAGCCTACACCCGTTGGATCAGTAGGTTTTTCAACCGCCACAGATGCTAGAACTCTGTCAGCCACCACCTCAAAAGCTCCTTCACCCAGTGAAGTAGCCACATCACTCAGAGTTTTAGCCACTTGTTTCCCAAAATTGTAGCTTGACTTGAAGTTCTTGGAACAGTAGCCTCCGAGACATAATTTCTCAATTTCTTGAGGGCTATCCCTTATCAGTTTATCTGCGTCAGCCTCCACAGCTTCGACCCTTGAAAGCCACCCTTGCACTTTGTTCAGGCGTCTCATCCTCTGCTGTTCAGCAGCCGCAACCTTTCTCAAAACATCATTCCTTGCTTCAATTAACCTCTGCCGTTCTGTCCTCAAAGCATCAATATTAGCTTGGAGCTCACTTACATAAGCTGCCCTTGTAGCTGTGCAGTCTAGGCAACGGGAGAAAATGGCATCACATGAGACTGTGATTGAGCAGATATTACCCATAGTTTGTAGAAGATTTCAACAGAGAATATGAAATAAAAATTTAGCTGAGGGAAGAGAAGATATATTTCTGGCTGGAATGTTTTAGGTGGCTCCCTGTTTTTAGCTTATCCCCTATTACTCTAGGAATACTGTGCTACAAGTCTTTTTTGAATTATGACTTTGCTCTAATTGAACTGTCGAGGAACACTTTATAAAATGAAATTTTAATAATACTGATATGACCAAGGTTTGCAAGGCCGGCCATAATTATAATAATTTTAATTAAAATATGAAACATTTTAGACATTGACCCTAATATTTAGCTCAAAGCAACCAGAGTTGAGATTAGTTTTATTCTTCTATTAATTGACATCATGATTTTCTAATCTTTCGCCCTGGTAATTATAACATGAATCTCAATGGGCATGTCTTTTCTTTTCAAATGCTATAGCATTAATCAATATCCTCAACTAATTCCAGGTTAGCGTAGGGACACAATGAATAACTTAGTCTTCGCTGATGAATGAATATTAATTAGCTGGCCAACTGTTGTTTTCAGTGTGTGTGTGTGTGTGTGTGTGTCCTCATGCACTTGGAAGATTCCTCGGCTAAAAGTCTTCATCTGACTTTTTTTTCATTGACACTCTCTTGTGTTAAGAAATTCCAGGTCACTAGCATATATAAAATCAAAATAATATTTTGAATTATTATTTCAAGAATTGTGAATTACCAAATGAAGATAGAAGTTTTGAAATGTAGCACTTTATTATTGTATTTTTACAAAATTTTACATTTTACTTCATTTTTCTTCTTTGATTGTTGGTCGATCTGTAAATTACATGAAATTCTTTATTTTATTTTATTTTAATGAAAAAATGATTATAATAGGGATGGCAATGGGAAGGGAAAGGAAGGGGAAGGGATTAACATCCCTATACCCATCCTGATGTTTAGCATATGTTCCTATTATCTCTCTGTCCCCGTCAGAATTATTTGAGAAGATCTATGTCCCCTCTCCGAATAATAATAGGGGATCTCTAAGGGTCTCCAATCCCCGAATAACTCATATCTTTTTAGTTTATAAACTTAATTTAATCATATTAACCTAAAAATATATAAAATAAGATGAGAATGATCATAAATGAGTTTTTATTTCATTCTACTTCAACAAAATTTGGTATATAAAATATTTAAATGATGATTTTCAAAAAATAATCAAATAATGTGATTTTTATGCAATACTGACGTGAGAGCTATCCATGAGCAACGATACCTCTTAGCCATCGATTATGACGAGACGAAGGCCGCAAGTGGGGCTGCTGGTTGACTTTGTGATGAGCTAGGCTGCTTGGCCGCTAACAACATAATGTGTTACTGGGTTATGATGCAATGAGGATGAGCTGAATGCTAGCTATAGTGCAAATAATATGAAAAGGATGAGTAAGACTATGAGAGAGTGGCTTAAAGTTTGATCTATGGATTATGGGCTTTGGGTTGTGGTTAAGTCTAAATGATATTATGATCTTTATATTAACTAATATTTATATTATTCGTATAAATATTTTGATATTTGTTATTTACCCCAATATTTAATATTTCACAATTTAAATTTTATTATTTATTCATTAATATTATAGAAAAATAAAATAAAAGTTAAAAATTAAAATGGAGAACTGGGAGGAGATAAGGATTGCATCTCATCTTCGTCTCTTTCTCAAATAAGCAATTAGGTATAAAATTGCCCCTGTACCCTCCTCAAATGGGTCCTTATTCCTGTGGAGATTTCTATCACCCCTAATTTGTAATTGGTTGAAAATATTAAGAGATTAATATTTGAGTTTAAAAATATAGTTGGACCACGAAATTTAGCTAAGGGTCAATGACTTGCGTTTACTCATTTGGTCGAAGAAAATCTAAATAGCATATGGAACTAGGTATTTTAAAGAAAAAGGATTAACTAAGAAATCACCTAAATCAGTTCCTTTTGAAAACATAAAACAAGGATATTACTAATCTCAAATCTTTTTTTTCTTTTTACATAAATTTAACAAAGATAGAAGGGTAGGCAAAGCCCAAATCAATTTTTTTATCCTCCTACCTCTCTCAAGATTTGAAATCAAGTGGCTGGTCAAATTAAACTACTTTAAAGCTACTTTGACTAAGCCCCTAGCAACATTGGTGGAACGAGCTGAAATGGGATAACACGGCTAAATGCTTTTCTTCCATGTGTCGAAGCCATTTGACGGGCATTAGCATGAATAGACATCTTTTAGCAACCAAATTTTTGTTGTAAGCTTCTTTTTTCTGTTCATGGTGAGTTACAACTCTTGAAAAGATGAATTCGTAGTAGCCATTGCACTCAATCTGTCTTTATAATCTATTAATCTGCATTCCTGGAGTCAGCATTTGAATAATCTCGAAATCTTCCATTTTACCGACGAAAGTTTTAATTTTGCATACAGAAGTCCAGAGAAGAAGTTTGTTCATGACAATCAGACAATGTTTTCCCTGTCAGCTGATTATCGTTGATTTCAATTGCACTAATAAGAACTTTTCGTGTTGTAAGGGTTTTCGATTTTACATTGGTATACGATCTAGCCAATGTTTTCAATATGTAAAACCGAAGGAGAGGAACATGCTACCACACAAATTCAACGCCTATGTTAGTGAACCTCAGGAAAATTTAGTTACGAGTACCTACGAAACAGACGATGCCGACTAATATTAATTATTTAATCTGATTAATTATTCCTTTTAATCCGATTAACTATTGAAGACAAGTTCTTGGTTGATGAAACTTTTCATATATGAAAGCACAGCAAATGTCAACATTTTAATTTGGAGTTGGAGATATTGACTAATATTATATAAATTATGCGAACATTATTTGTTTCCCAATACAATTCACTGATGTTTTTCCATCCAGATGAGTGATAATTGATGTGAATTCGCAAACAAAATTACTACAACATTATGGAAATTCAAATTCATGTACCTTCTTTCCTGAAAGAAAGGTTAGTCAACATGTTGTAATCAATTCTGATGGGGAGAACCAGTAAATGGCATTGCCCTGTTTAACATTGGAGAATGGTACTTCGATCTTACAATTTCTCACTTTTATCATTTAGATCCTTTTTTTCATTATTATACAATATATTTCTGCCGTTTTAACTTTAAAATTATATAAAAACTTTATTATGAAAGAATAAATGTGCTTTTGACATTCGAAATCATTTCTAACTTTTCACGAGTACATCACGATAGATTGAAAATAATGGAGTAAAAATAAAATCATCCGAAAAAAGTGAGTTGGGATGTAATTGGTAAGGGTAACTAAAAAATGTTTATGACCCTAGTGATAAAAATAAAACACATTAAGGACTTAGTGGTATGTTTACTTACCCGTAATCGCAATCTGAAGCTTAGAATTAGAATGGAATTCATGTGAAGCCCACAATTTAAGTATTCATTACTAGGGTTTTGATTCCTAAAGGGAGGTTGGGAATCAGAACCCCATTTTCCTAATTGACAAAAATACCCTTTCTAAATTCTAAAATTCCACTTTGCCCTGATTAATTAACGAACATATAAAAGAAAAAAACCAAATTAGAATCATGAAAATGGAATTAGGCAGCACCCAAAAACAAAATAGTAGCACCCAAACCAAAATCGAAGCATTGACAGCCAACCATGGACATACATCGAGCAGCAGCACCTGCCCTCGTTAGTACACCAAACCAATAGCTCTCTAAATTACAGCCACAATACCTCCCATTGTTAGCGCACCGAAACAACTCCTCCTCAAATTGCGGCAGTAACACTTGACGTAGTCGAAAATAGCAGCCACTAGCGCATCACCAGTTGATCTCGGGCGGAAGTAGCAGCTGATCTCACCTGCTAAGCAGCCATTGCAAAAATGAAGATGATGATGATTTTTTTGTTTTTTGGTTTTTGAAACGACGACGATGATTTTTTTTGGGGAAAAAATGATGATGATTGTTATTCTTATTATTATTGTTATTTTTTCGGCATAATATATTAGTAATTTAGTATTATGGTTGTCATGTTTATTTTTATTAATAAATTAAGTTATTATTATTTCTTATTGTTATTAATAATAAGTTTTTTGAATAATAATAATAATATAACAAATAATAATGATACTATTATCATTATTTTTTTTAATAATATGACAAATATTATAATAAATATTAAATAATAATTAGAATAATAAACCAAGGGTATTTAGTAGCTTAAAATAATTCTTTTCGATTGTAAGACAAAATAAATATATCAACGACAATCCAACTCATTCCAATTCCAATCCATTTTAATTACTGATTAATAAATGCACCATAATTTTTTTATCTTAAATATTAAAATCATCTTCAGCCGAAATGCAATGCAGTTTCTTAGATTTAATGTTTATGCTTTGTTTATTTTTTACAATATTAAATTTTTGTTGTGGATGGATTTTCCTAGAAGGTCTTGTAGAAGAGAGAAAAAAACATTAAAAAATACTTAGCATTAATGATAACAACTCTCAACTATTGATTAACCATAAATCCGAAAGCTATTAATCGATGATGATGCCGGTCATCCCCTATATTATAAAGAGTAATGATATAGTTAAAAATTTTTGTACAACTTTCTTTTGTACAAAATGATGTGGTATGATAAAATTAGTTAATTTTTTAATTTAATTTTCGGGGCTCAAGCCTAAACTTTAAGAAAAAACGTGGGCCTAGGTCCGATCGGGTCTAGGCTAGCAAACATGAAGCCCGGGTTGTTGCCAGTCAACTTAAGACTGCTTGCAGAACTTACCAGCTTCAGTCCTCAAAGCTTCTACCCTTGACAGCCAGCCTAGCAAGCGGGCATAAAATAGTTTTTTTAAATGATTTTAGTTATTTAGATAATTGATTAATACTGGAAACTATATATTTAATAAAAATAAAAATTATTTTTTTCACTTGTTAATTGATATACTCATAATTTATGTATTATTTTGATATTTCTCTATCTTAATTTTCTGTTAAATTATATTTTAATATGTTAATTTTTATCTTGATTTTTATATTTTATTATTATAAGCATATTTCCAAAATGAAGAGGAAATAAAAGAAAATCGAAAGTTAGAAGACATTAGGAAAAGAAAGGGAGCGGCTGAATTAATTAATTAATAAAAAAGAAGAAAAGTAGCTAAAGACGGGGGCTGCTTGCGTTAATTTAAAAAAGGAAAAGGATAAAGTTTGGAATCACCAGTTGGACAGAGGCTTCAATTATTGGGCCATGCAAATCCAAAAACCATAAAAGCAATTTAGTAACATTAAGTCGCTTTCAGGTTGGGGAAAAAAAGAACGGAAACAACAAATTGAATATTTTTAATTGAAATTTATGAGAAATTATTGGGTCTTTTTCAAATGTGTACTGAATATGAACATTTCCGAAAATTTAACCCTTCGATAAAACTCAATTCTTAGAAGTTATCTTCAAAGGATAATTACAAGTAAAACCCCTTTTGGGATCGTTGTGCGGGTATAGCACAACGGTTTAGCAGTAATCGTTGTGGTTGGGTATGTATTTTTGCACTGGTTGTTGGTTATTATCTTGAATTTTCTTTTCTTTTTTTAATATCATGCTAGAATGTGAGAATTATCATGTGAAAGTGCCTGCCCAAATATATTTAGATGGTTCTTTGGAATTTTGTCATCTTAATGGATAGTATGTTTCTGGATATTTGGGGGGCCTGAAATAGTGGCTTCAAACTTGAACAACACAAGGATATAGCCAGTGACATTGAAGACGAGAGATGGAGCTTGAGGTTGGGGGAATGCACTCGTAAATAGGGAAGAACAAGAACGTACCATGATCATATTGCAAATTGAATTTGAGACTTGATAGATTGATTAATCTTGTCTTGCAGGGGAAAGGTAAGTTTGCACCGGGAGAGTCGAAAGTTAAATAAAATATGTAGAGGTAGGTAATGTATTTTCCTTAGGTAACGTGTCAAAATAAATTATTTAAGGTAGAATCAGACCACGCATATTTCCCTTGAAAGAGCGAGAGAGAGAGAAAGAATTGAGAAATATAGGGGGAAAAAATCTCTTCTCTATTAAATAAAATAAGTGATTAATTTTTTTAAACTAAGATGAAGGGTAAAATTTAAAGATTTTAATTATGAAATTAATTACTCTTTTAAGTAAATTTAAAGTTTATCGTTTTCAATTACATGTTTATAATTTGTATTTTCTGCCAATTATTTTTATTTTATGTTAATTTGTATATTTAGATTATGTCTAGATCTATGGGGCAGTTAGAGATAATGTTGACATACCAATATAGTAGTTAGAACATGCCAATATGATTGGAGTACATTTGTCAAAATACCCATATAGACCTAAAGTGAATTTAGATCTATAGATTAACATAAACATTATGTCTATATATGTACATGGATCCAAAGTGGATTAAGATCTATAGATTAACACAGAATAAAATATAAATTATAAACACGTAGTTAAAAATAATAAACTTTAAACTTAATTGAGAGTTCAATTAATTCTATAATTTATAATTTTGAGCTTCATCCATCACCTTATCTTAAAAAATTAGCCACATATATGGATGCATAAAACACATTAAGGACTTAATTATTTTTCTCTGTTAAATATTAAAGTTCTCTTCATCTAAAATGCAATGCAGTTTCTTAGATTTAACGTTTATGCTTTGTTTACTATTCACAATATTAAATTTATGTTGCGGATGCATTTTCCCAAAAGATCCCCTAGGAGAGAGAAAAAATATTAAAAAATATTTAGCATTAATTATAACAAATCTCAACTATTGATTAATCATAAATCTAAAAGTATTAGAGAAATTATTAGCCACTAACACAAAATAAAGACGCAACACAAGATAAAAAGCAAAATGAAATAGCAACATATTATAGAGTGATTTTATTCATTCTAAATGTGCATAAAACAAAGAGGTGAGCTCTCCTTTTATAGTTACATAATCACTCTATGAAATTAATAAAATCATTATGGATCATAATTCCTTGTGAGATAGTGAAAGTTATAGAGAAGCCAAGGGTTGCTAGTGGGAGACAGTGAGGGACCTCTCTATAACTGTCACTATCTCACAAGGAATTCTGAAAATCCACATTTATTTAAATAAATTTTTAACACTCCCCCTTGGCTATTCATTACAAAAGAATATACCTCATTAAAACCTTTACTTAAAGAAACCTTTATGGGAAAAAATTAGTAAAGAAAAAAGAGTACATTATTCATTGATGGCTTGAAACAAATAATTTTGGAGATATAGAATTGCCTCATTAAAACCTTACTGGGAAAAATCCTATGGGAACAAAAGCTAGTGAGGAAAAAGAATATAACATATTAAATTCCCTCCAAAATAAATTATTTTCCTCAACAAGTATAATCTCCCTCATCTTGACATATATTCTTCAAAATTTGAGAAAAAAAATCTTTGAGCTGATGCATCCCTATTTTGTGTACCAATTTTTTTACTGTCGCAGTTGGTATGGATTTTGTAAATAAATCTGCAAGATTGTCACTTGAGCATATTTGCTGAATATTTATATCACTATTCTTTTGAAGCTCATGTGTATAAAAGAATTTTGGCGAAAGATAATTGGTCCTATCACCTTTTACATAATCACCATTAATTTGGGCAATACATGCTGCATTATCCTCAAATAATATTGTAGGGTTAATTTTAGTTGATGACAATCCACATGTTTCTTGAATATTGTATCATTGATCTTAACCAAATGCACTCACGACTTGCTTCATGAATAGCAAGTAATTCTGAATGATTTGAAGATGTTGCAACCATTGTTTATTTCATTGATCGCCATGATACAATACTATTACCAGAGGCAAATAATTTAATGGTTTGTTTCATTGATCTTAACCAAATGCACTCACGACTTGTTTATTTCATTGATCATCGAGATGTTGCAACCATTGTTTGTTTAAAATCAAGCTCTATGTAGATCAGAGAGATATCTAGCATCTGCATATTCAATTAATGGTGAATTTGATCTATTTGGATATAATAAATCCATTTCAATTGTTCTATGGAGATAGCGAAATACATGCTTTACACCATTCCAATACCTATGAGTTGGTGTAGAACTATATCTTGATAATAAATTAACTAAAAATGGAATATCAAGTCGAGTACAATTTGCAAGATACATGAGTGCACCAATTACACTTATGGTGCTTCAGGACCTAGAATTGCTTCGCTATCTTCTTTAGGATGAAATGAATCTTTTTCCATATTAAGTGATCGTACCACTATTGGATTACTTAATGGACGGGTTTTATCCATATAAAAATGCTTTAAAACTTTTTTAATGTATGTTGACTGATATATGAGTATTCTACTTAGCAAATCTGTATGTCTAGTAATCTTGCTTTGTATTTCACAATCTCATTTTTCTCATTTCGTTTTCTAACAAATACCCACATATAACAAACAGGTTTGATATCTTCAAGTGTCAGAATTGTTAGTCCACATACTTTATGTTTCGTAAGAGAATCTTGTTGTGCTTGTATAACATCTTTCCACTTTGGCCAATCATTTCTATGTCAACATTCTTCCACAATTTTTGAATTAGGATCCTTATCATCATTTGTGATAGTAAGAGCAACAACAAATGAAAAATATCTCCTTAAGAGAAACAAAATGATGAAATTGATACTTCTTCAGTTGTTGGTAAATTTTCTTCTTCTTGGTCAATGAGACGAATACTATTTGATTAATCAATCTCTGTTATTTGATTAGTAGGCAATAACTCTTCAGGAGAGTTAATTTCATTTCATAACTTTTCTTCTGATTTCCTCTTCCAAGAAATTTTATCTTTTCAGCAAATTGGCCTTCCGCGTTTCGGATGTACTTTAATTTCATTAGTTTCTCGTACATGTTGTCCTTCAAGGTTCAACTTGAATATGTCATTCTATTATTTTTCTTGAATCATTAAATGCATTAGAAATTTGATTTGTAATATTTTGCAAATGAATGATCCTCTGAACTTCAAGTTCTCTTTGATTTGTACGATGATTAAAATGAAATAATGATGATGCATGCCATGTAATTTCATGTTGTTAATTTATTTTTATCTTTTCTCCCCCTAATAATGGGAAAACTTGTTCATCAAAATGGCAATCTGCAAATCGTGCGGTTAAAAGATCTCCAGTTAAAAGTTCAAGATATCTAATTATTGATGGAGAATCAAAACCAACATAAATTCCAAGTCTTTGTTGCAAACCCATTTTATTTCTTTGTTGGGGAGCAATTGGGACATAAATAGCACATCCGAAGATTTTCAAATGAGAAATATATAGCTGCTAGCCAAAAACAAGTTGTGAAGATGAATATATACGATAAGAACTTGATCGAATGCGAATTAATGACACATCATGTAATATTGCATGTCCCTAACATGAAAAAGGAAAATTTAACTTAAGAATTAATGGTCTTACAATTAATTGTAAATGCTTAATCAAAGACTCAGCTAAACCATTTTGTGTATGAGTGTGTGCGACAAAATGCTCAATATCAATTCCAATAGACATGCAATAATCATTAAAAGATTTAGATATGAATTCACTAGCATTATCGAGTCTAATTTTTTTAATAGGAAAATTATGAAATTGTGCTCTTGATCTAATGATTTGAGCAAGAAATCTAGCAACTCCAACACCAGGACTAAAAAGTAAAGAGACATGCGACCATCTAGTTGATGCATCTATTAAGACTAAGAAATAACAAAACAGTCCATAGCTTAGATGTATAGGGCCACATACATCCCCTTTGATTCTTTCTACAAATTTAGAAGATTCAAGACTTACTTTCACTAGAGATGGCTGAATTATTAATTTCCCATGAGAACAAGCAGCACATGGACTTTCAGTTAGTAAAAGAATCTTCTGGTTCTTTAATTGATGTCCGTGTGAATTTTTTTTAATATGTTTCATCATGATTGATCTAGGTATGCCCAAGTCGATCATGCCAAAGTTTAAAAATCTTTAGATTAGAGAACTTCTAATTGCTGGTGCATGCTTCTAGCATAAAACAATTGAAGTAATGCAAAGAAATTCAAAATTACCTTCACTAGATGTTTCAATGTAGTATCCATTTTGACGAATATCCTTGAAACTAAGCAGATTTCTATAGGATTTGCCAGAGTATAAAGCATAATTTATTTGTAATTTTCTACCATTTGATAGCATAATATTAGCACTTCCGGAGCCTTCAATTAGATTAGCAGGACCAAATATTGTATTAACATTAGTCTTAGCTAATGTTAAATTTTGAAAATATTTTTTAGTTCGTAGAATTGTGTGCGTTATCGCATTATCCACCAAACATCCATCTTCATTACTCATTGAGTGATTGTTCAAATTTATTGTATATTTTCACACATAGATATAAAATAAGTCAATTGAATATAAAGAATATTCATGTAGTATCAAGAAAACATTACAAAAAATATTTTATTAAGGAAATTGAAAAATTACGCATTAAATTCTCATAAAACACTCAAAACAATAAATACTCTTGCAACATAAATTTAAACACACCATAACCGTAAAGAAACACACCAAACTTGTTGGCCTAAAAGGGTCTCTGATTTTGATGACAACAAACCACATATAAAAAGGGTAATTTGGTTAATTCATGCTTTATCATCTCACACTTTTTTTAAAGGCGAATTTTATACAAGCAGAATCAAGCTCAATCATGAACGGTTCACTCGAAGAAAATTCATAAAAGAAAGGGTACTAGCTTGTGTAATCAATCTATTTCATAATTATTGTAAAGCTAGTGTAATTTGGTGCATGTGTGTTTCAGCACTTCAAAAGTTCAAGATAATCTTCGTAAACCTTAAACAAATTATCATTTTTCATAAGCTAAGGTTTTAAAGTAAATGATTTTATCAAAATGGGTGTTTCTAAGTTTTAAGGACCAATTTAAAAGATTTGAATTTTTGGAGTTCATAAGTCTATTTTCAAAATTCTGGAAATGGATCTATTTGAAAAATATTTAACTAAATTGGGACATAGTATAATTTCAGGAAGCATTTTTTAGGCCAAATTCTAATTTTAGAAAACCGTGAATCAATTTCAAAAAGTTAGCGGCTAAACCACTAGTCTTCAAGCGGCTAACCAGGTACACAACAATTTTAGAATATTAATTCCAGAGAGTTAGCGGTTAGCTGACTCTTCCAAGAGGCCAACCACCTGTGATGCATTGCTAGCTCTCAATTCTAGAGAGATAGCGGCTAGCCAGATGCACACTAGTGGCTAACCAGCTACATGTCAAATTTTGAAAATCTTTCTAACGATAACATAAGTGGCCAACTACTTTTTTTAAGTGGCTAACCGACTCTTTTCCAAAAAGCTCATAACGGCTAGTTTGAAAGTTTAAACTTCATAAAATCATTTCAAACTTATTTTAAGGTCTCTTCTTGCATCACTATTTGAGATATATCCTGAGCTTACTACTACTCTTGATCTTTCAATTTGCTAATACATTTACATTGGGTTATATTTGTGCTATCATTTTGTATATCTACTATACTACAAAGTTTTGTTGTAATATTTAAATTCTCTATCAAGATTGTAAAATTGTAAGTGTGGGAAACACTTGGGAAAATGTGTTTGTGTGTGAGTAAAAGGCCATTGTAAAGGTTCATTGACACCTTAGAAGTCAATTGTGAGAAGTTGAAGTCTTGAGAGGTTTGGATAATGAAATCCTCAAGCATGGTTAGCTTGGATGCGTGGACATAGGCGGGGTTTGCCGAACCACATAAAAACTCTCGAGGTTGCTTTCTCTTTTTCCTATCTCTTTTTTATTGTTTGCTTGAATTTATATTCTATTAAAATTGCTTAATACAATTAGTTAGAATTGAGTTGCATTGTAAATTAGCATATGTTTAAAATACCCAATTCACCCCCTCTTGGGTTGCATCCTAGAATTTCAAAACCTTAAACACATTGTACTTGTTTTAGAATTTAAACACACCAAATTTTAAAAATAACATACTTCAAAGTGTAGCATTCTTAATTGATCTTCACATGTCGATCACCAATTAAATGGTCAATTTTACCGTTTGGATCTTCAAAAAAATCTAAAACATCCAAATAAGTTATATCAATTGGATTTTCATGATCAATGAAATTTCTCTCAATTTTTTTTCCTTTTGCCTGTTTGGGTGATTGATAAAGATCAGCTAAATGTTTTAGTGTATGACAAACATGGAACCAATGTCCTTTAACACTACATTTGAAGTAAACATTTTCATAATCCTTTGGAGATTTCTCTTATGGATCTTTTTCTTGCTTCTTATTACCGTTATTCCACTTCGAGTAGTTTGATCGATACTTCTTATTATAGCCACCACGACCTTGATTATTTTTGTAACCACGGCCTCGACCATGATCTTAATTAGCACTATGATTATTGGCTGAAATACCATTCGCTTCAAGGAGAGGTACAGATCCAGTCAAATGAGACTGATGGTTTCTCAACAAAAGTTCATTATTTTTTTTCAGTCACGAAAAGACTTGAGATTAATTCAGAATACTTTCTAAATCTCTACTCTTGATATTGCTGCTGCAGGAGCAAACTCGAAGCATGAAAAGTAGAATATATTTTCCAACAAATATGCATCAACAATCTCTACTCCACATAATTTTAATTGAGAAACAATTTTAAATAATGTAGAATTGTATTGACTAACATATTTAAAATCTTATAATCGTAATGAGCATTGGAAGAATAAATCTTAAATCTTTTGTTAAGACAATCCCAAAGGACATATGGTTCTTTGACCATAAAATACTCACTTTTCAATTGTTCATGAAGATGGTGGCGAAGAAAAATCATCGCCTTGGCATGGTCTTATGTTCATGCATCATTATTTTCTTTAATAGTATATCCAAGATTCACTACATCAAGATGGATTTCAGCATCCAAAACCCATGATAGATAATTACTGTCAAAGATATCAAGTGCCACAAATTCAAGTTTTGCAAGATTCGACATTTTTTAGATAACTATAAAACAATATAAACAAAGATAAATAATTGATTCATTATTAACAAGTAAATATTAAATATGTCATATACTCACTCATGGTAATATAATAATAAAGTTCTATAATCATTATATATCATATTATTTACGTCATAGAATTCATTTCAGATCTTATACCATCAATCATGCATATTTCAATAGACATGATGAAGACAAGTAATTTACGCGCAACCTTGGAAAGTCAATCTTATTGCCAATACAAACTTGATAATGATAGCTAATATGACATGTTATTGGTGATGAACTATTATAGTTATATAATAATTAAAATTACTAGATACGAGAAACAGAAGAATTAGTACCTAAGCAGAGTCTCGTGCTGATAATGTATTAGAAAAACTATTAGCCAACAATACAAAATAAAGAAGTAACAGAAGATAAAGAGTAAAATAAGAGGGCAATACATTATAGAGTGATTTTATTCATTCTCAGCTCTCCTTTTATAGTTACATAAAGCATTATCGATCATAATTTCTTATGAGATAGTGAGAGTTAGAGAGAAGCCAAGAGTTGCTAGTGTGAGATAGTGAGGAGATTAAGAGATTTATGTCATGAACATTCTGATGGGAAAAATCAGGTTTTTAAATTTTTATAAAACCTTTTGAAGATCGCTCTCATATAATATATAAGAATTTGTATTCTAGAAATCGTACCTTGAAAATCCGAGTTGGCTTTTTCCGCTGAAGTGATTTATGCTCCTAGATCACGATCCGCCACCACCACTCCTATTAGATCACGATCCGTCACCACCACGCTTGTTAGATCACGAACTGTCACCAATGATCTTCCAGGTTATGACTCAGGTTCGATCTGCACTTGACGTGTGGGCGCCTTTATCACTACCAAAGCAACTAGCACGAGAAAATTTTTCTCTCAACAATAGAGAGAAAAATCTTATTCTCCGATTTGTATAAAGTGGCTTCTTCCTTTTCCTTTAGAGAAAATAAGCCTTATATATCTCCCTTTAGTGAAAACCCTAGGCTCCAAGAATGCCCAAAATAAAACTCACGTTGTTTTCTTTTTCAATAGGGGACCCACCTTATAAAATAACATAAGGCCCCTTACACATAAGCTTATTAAATGGAGCCTCCCACTAAATGATATATTTAGGCTTTTGACCCAAATAGCTAGTTATCTTGCTTATTAGTCCAGCAGTGGTGCAGTCAATTAAATGAGCTAACCCGGGGATCATTTGGGAACATACAATAGTGGCTACAATAATTAGGCCTGTAATTAAACTAGCCCAATTATTTAATTCCAAATCTACTCCACTAAAAGATTGGAACTGACTTCCATAATTGTATGCTCGAATAATAATTCGTCCCAAGCCACATTGATTTCTTTACTGCACAATCCTTTGTACCACATCGTTAATTAAATTGATATCTCAACTGTCCAATCAATTTAATAACATCTTATTCCTTGATCCTTACTGGTTTTCTCTAATGATCATTTTCAACATACTAAATATGTTGACACACTCTGGCCAGAGAATTCTATGATCAAGTACCGAAAACCCATTAAGAGATGTGTTGTACAAATTCTATATTGTTAATCCATAACTCCAATACTCATAATTGCTCCCACCAAGATACCGGGTAATCTTGACTACAAGGATGTGTCGTGCCCATTGGTAACTCAAATGGAATAACAATTACAATCATGAAATCATAATTAACTCAAGATTAAGATTACAGTAAAATCAACGCCTATGAGATTTAATAAGTCTGACAGTTATTACAAAGTTAATTAAATCTCATATGTGATCATGTTCAATGTAGTCGCACTACATCAATAAATTCATACATGATTAAGACAAATCATTCAATGAATTTATTACAGTCTATACCTAAATAAAGTGCCCAACTTTATTTATCAACTGCGAACTAAATTTATTTAATCATAAGATAACTTGTATTTATGTCTTCTGTGAATCCACATAGTGATCACATAAATACATATAATATGATTAAATGGACTTTAATACAAGTATTAATGCAATTAAGATATTTGAATAAAATACCTCATTTATTTTATTAATCAGAAAAATAGTTTATTACAATTAAATAAACACATATGCTTTTAAAGAGCATATTTTCCCAACACATTCACATTTATTTTAATAAATTCATAACAAAAAGCTTTTAATCGATGACGTAGTGGACTTTCCAATGTTTTAACAACCATACGAAACCATAACGATTCTCTGCCCATTAATCAATAAAATAATAATTGTTATCACAACAGTAATTTAAATAAAATTACGTTCTTTTTTCCCATTTTTAGAGGGAAAAAAAAGGAACAAAAACTATACATTTTTCAAATTTTATGTTACATTTTCCAACTTATGTGCTAGATATGTAACAGTATTAAACTTAAAAATTATAAAAAAAATTCAATTTAATAATTAAGTTATCAGGCCATACCATAAAATCATGTTCTATACTCTGTAGCTTGACCCTAACATCTTTGACTATTGGCGATCGCATGCATGCTTTCAATTAAAGTAGTCGAACTATCAGTTGATGTGATTTTTTGGCATTGAAAGACAATTTTAAAATGACAAGTCAAGCTAAAGGATAAGCACATTTGACAATATACTAGAGTTTGGTCTTATTAGCCCTCATAGATATTGTGAATTTGTGAGGTACAAATTGATTGAAGCTCTACTTTGAGATAAAACACAGAGATTTCAACTTGTCCAAATATGGATTATGTTACTTAACATACACTAACGTCGGTGTTAAAAGGAAAAAAAATACTGATGATGGAATTGACACAGCATTAGGCCATAATTTAATTTAATTGAATACTTCGAAAAGTCTTGTTTCAAGAAAATAAAGACTCCTACATTCTTTGCGTTTTCAAAATCTAAAAAAGAAAAAGAATAAGTGAGAAAACAAGGCACACACATCGCGCATTTAAAGAAGAGATACTAATTTGGTTTTTCATGTTTGAATGGGTTATGGAAGAAGAGCTTTTGGAGTTTCACGTTGCTTTTGAAAGGGGAAGGCTAATCTGTTCGAGGTAATTCTTTTTATAAACCACATGATTTTTATGACTTAATTTTGTTGAATGTTAGATTGGTGATTGTTTGCAACATGATTTTTTGAAGAATTAATATAATGAAAGTACTGCTGAATCTCTTAAATTCCATACATCTCATTATAAAAATTCAGATTTAATAAACTAGACATCTTAAGCTTTCTATTGAATTATTTTGTGATCCCAAGAATTTAATTTCTTATGAGTTTCTGAAGTTGTAACACATTCGCTGGAAAATTATGATTTCTGCAGCTATTCCGATTTCTATAATTTTTCAGATATGTAAAATCAGTTTAAGAAACTTTTAAATTATTAAGATATTTATATATACTAATGCCCAGCATGTCTATTCTCACTGTATTCAATTACTGTGTGATTTCAGTTTTGCATACAAATTATTAAAATCTTTCTTTTGGTCTACTGCAATTCTCTAAAGAATTGTAAAGGTTGACATCAAGTATATTTTGGGATACTTATACCTATGAATTAAGGACGAATAGAATTATTGTTAAGGTCAGAAGGGATTATGATATTGACAACAATGTTGTTTTGATGATAACAGTACGTGGGCGATCTCGTGATGTGGTTGAGATTCTTGTTTGTTTGCTACTGATCAAGGTAAATTGATTCATATATGATCTGTTATATGATAAATGTTGTTTTATAAATGAGTCAAGAATTATGTTAATTTGGTCTTTAAGAAAATAATTATTCCATGATGTGTCTAAACTTTAAGGCGTTCATAGAGAAACTCTGCGACAAAACAATCGGTGCAATACTGCAATATCATGTTAGATCTAGCAAGAGCTTATAGATGGCACCCAATTGCAAATGTAAATTGTAACACTGACAGTGCTTTTGCATATGAAAAGTCACAGGCAACGAACTACGTGTCTGAAATTATTAATAAGATGATAGGGAATGCAAGTATACAAAGAATATCACAGCTGGCCTTTGTTTTTAATACATCTGTGCATGCCGTATTTCACACTCGGAAGAATTTTGGTCATGACGAGTTGACGACTTTTAGTAAGTTTTATGGGCATGACGACTTTTCTCTAATTGTTACTTGCAAATAAATTTTAAGGGCTTATAAATCTATAATATCCTCTTAATTAAATTTTAAGATCGAGTGACTTTCAAGAAATGTTATTTAGTTAAAGTAGGAGGTCAAAAATACTATTTAGACTTTTTCCCCTCCTCTACCTTTTAAATGTTAAAATTAAAAGAAAAATTCAAGGCCTACTCATGATATTATTATCAGATGAAGAATTTTGATAAGGCGGAGCGATTGCCCACTTGGCTAGTTCTCTCAATGAGATCTGACCACATGGACTATCACTCTCTATAGAGTGTAAGGAGAGTGATGGTGCCCACCTGATCAGCCCTCATAATGTGAATAAGCTTCTGCGACTGCAAAATCATAGACACCACAACCGAATACATACTGTGTTGCATTCCTTCTATTGTACTCGTAATTTCATTCCTGTCTTATACTGAATCTCATACAAACTATGGGTAATATTTTGGGAATCCAACTTACATGTGATGCCCTTTCCACTGGCTTCATAAATTGTACCCGCAGAAAAGCAGCATATGTAAGCCGGCTTGAACATAACCTGATTGCCATCCAGACCGAATTGCAGAAACTAATTGAAGCAAAGAACGATGTGATGACGAGGGTCGCCAATGCTGAGCAACAACAATTGAGACGCCTGAACAAAGTGCAAGGTTGGCTTTCAAGGGTGGAGGCTGTGGAAGCTGAAGTTGGTGAACTGACAAGGGACAGCTCCCAAGAAATTGAAAAACTATGTCTTGGAGGCTACTGCTCCAAGAACTGCAAGTCAAGCTACAAGTTTGGGAAAAAGGTGTCTAAAAAGCTGCAGCTTGTGGCTACTTTAATGGATGAAGGAGCTTTTGAAGTAGTGGCTGAAAAGGTACCACAACCAGCAGTGGATGAAAAGCCTCTTCAGCCAACAATAGTCGGCCTAGAATCAACTTTGATAAAGTTTGGAGATGTCTTGTAGAAGGACAATTTGGAATCATTGGACTTTACGGCATGGGGGGCGTCGGCAAGACTACCCTATTTGCCCAAATCAACAACAAGTTCCTTCATACACCGAATTATTTTGATATTGTGATTTGGGTGGTGGTGTCAAAAGACATGCAACTTGAGAGAATTCAACAAAAAATCGGAGAAAGAATAGGATGGCTTCAGAATAGAAGCTTTGAAGAGAAAGCATCAGGTATATTCAATTTATTGAGCAAAATGAAATTTCTGCTATTGTTAGATGATAGATGGGAAAGAATTGATTTAGCCAAAATGGGCGTCCCTTTTCCTGCGAGTTCAAGAAATGCATCAAAGATAGTCTTTACAACTCGTCTAGTGGACGTCTGTGGCCTCATGGAAGCTCAAAAAACGTTCAAGGTGGAGTGTTTGGCAGATCAAGATGCTTGGGAATTGTTCCAAAAGAAGGTCGGAGAAGAGACTCTTGAAAGTCATCCCGATATTCCGGAGTTAGCCCAAACTATGGCAAAGGAGTGTAGTGGTTTGCCACTTGCACTTATTACCACCGGTCGTGCCATGAGCAGCAAGAAGACACCCGAAGAATGGAGCTATGCAATTCAGATGTTAAGGAGATCAGCTTATGAATTTCCAGGTATGGAGAAAGAGGTGTTTCGCCTTTTAAAATTCAGTTATGATAGTTTGTCTAGTGATGTCCTTAGATCTTGTTTGTTATACTGTAGTTTGTTTCCTGAGGATTATCAAATTAGAAAAATTGAGTTGATAGAGTGTTGGATTGGTGAGGGTTTTCTGAAGGAAAATGAAGGAATTAATGGAGTACATAACCAAGGATACTACATTATTGGTGTTCTTGTTCATGCATGCCTATTGGAAGAAGCAGGATCAGACTATGTAAAATTGCATGATGTGATTCGTGATATGACCTTGTGGATAGCCTGTGAATTGGAGAATGAAAACTTTTTGGTTTCTGCCGGTATTGAATTAACTGAACCACCCGAGGTTAAACAATGGGAAGATAAGAGAAGGATTAGGGATGACAATGGGGCAGATATGAGTTGGATCTACTCTGCTCCAGATCCAAATCCATAATAAAAATTAAGACCCGTATTGTTGAGTGTTAGAAAATGTATATTTATAAAGGAGAAAATCGTCATTTTACACTACAAGTTTTACTAACACCTTTACTTTTATGAATTTAACCTTCTTTTGATTTAATTCCGTGTGTTTTATTTTAATTAAGTATTTTATGTATTTTAGGGGCATTATAGTCATTTCACAATAAAGGAGAGATCAGACGGCAAAACGGACATCACTTTTGAACTCAGGACGGTTGAAAACCTTAAGAGGAGCATAAAAGGAAAAATGGCACTATTCACATGTACGGTACTATTCACGTGTACGGTACTGTCTACGTTACTGTTCACGACACTGTTCACATAGACGGATCGATGACGTGGCATTGACCGATGATGTGGCATTGACTGATGAGGTGTCACGATCCTGTTGGACTAAAATTCTTATGTACTGTTGATGGTGACGTGGCAGCATATCAGTGGACGAAAAATCTCGCGTACGGTGCATGCATCACACAGGATTATTTTCAACTAAACCGCGTTACTGTTCATCCGGGTCAAACCGTGTTACTGTTCATCCACGTGGTCAAACCGTGGACTGTTGACTGATGACGTGGCGCAATCCTGAGCGTCCAAACTGTTTTTAATCCGATGGTCATGATTTACTCCATGTATCTATAAAAAGGGGGCTTCCCCCCCTAATTTGATATCTCTGAATCCATTTTTGGGATCTATTTTCTGTAATTCCTTCTCCATCTTGTATTTTCTTTGTATTTTAATAAATTCCCTTTTTGCCCCTAGTTCAATTATGAGTAGCTAATTTCTTTTCAAGCTTGGGTTGAAGGTGAAGTCTCAACATGTGTCATGGGCTTTATTTGGTAAATTTCTTTTCTTTTCCCCTCTAGTTTTTGTGGATGATTTGACTTATCGTCGACAAATAATACTGATCTTGTCTAGATACCGCCTTGGTTACACCGACTCTCTAGTATAAGGTTATTATTATTTGGCACGATGAGCCCTTAGCACCATATTGATTAGAGCGTGATTCATGAGGTGTGGATTCCCCCCTCATGATTTAATTGGTATTAATAAGGAATATTTAGCCCATGATGCATGTTGATACGGATCTAGATACCCAAGTACGTCATTTCAATACATTTCTCTTCAATTTATTCTCGCCATTGCAATTTCAATTTTAGAATTTATTCTCGTCATTTCAATTCCAATTTTAGGATAATTCAAATCACTTTCACCATAAATCCAACCACTCATTTACAAAATTAATTCTACACATAATTAAAATCCACCTCCTCGTGAGATCGACACTCGTCACCATTGATCTATACTACAATAGATTCGTGCGCTTGCGAGTACATTAAAATTTGCACAACAAGTTTTTGGCGCCGTTGCCGGGGAGGTAAGTAATTTTAATTCATAGAATTAATTTTTGTGAATAATTTCTTTTATTTGTTTTCTTGTATTTTTTATTAAAAAAAAAAGTAAATCTACATTTAAAGGTTAGTATTTCTTTTCTTTTTCTCTTCTTTAAAATTCTGTAATTTAATTTTCAATTTATTTTTTTCTTTGTAATTTTTGTTTATTTTATTAATTTAATTTTTAGTTAATTTATTTCACGTATTTGTTTTTGTGTGTTTTTATAGAAAGGTTGTAATAACGCAATAAAGTTAGTATCGTAATTTCTCCTTCTTCTTTATTTTTATTTGTTTTGTTCCCATCTTTATTTTTATTTTATTTGTTTTGCATGCATGGTCGTAGGTCATTATTACCTAATCTTGAACCTATAGACCTTGAACTTGAGAAAACACTTCGCACACAAAAGCACATTAATAAATTTGGAATGGATTTACAAGCACCACAGGAGAGGCCATTTAAGGACTACTTTAGTCCCTTAGTTAATTTGAGCACATCATGTATAAGATACCCAAATGTAGCTGCTAGGAGTTTTGAATTAAAACCTAGTGTGCTAAATTGTCTCATCACATTTTATGGCCTAGAAAATGAGGACCCATATAATCATTTGAATGATTTTCATGCTATTTGTCAAACATTTAAATATGAAAATTTTTCAGATGATGATGTAAAACTTAGACTATTCCCATTTTCTTTAAAGGATAGAGCTCGTTCATGGTTAAATACTTTACCTGCCAATAGCATTTCATCATGGGAACAAATGGTAACGAAATTTTTAAATAAATATTTCCCAGTGCATAAAACCAATTCTATTCGCAGGGAAATTTCAGAGTTTACGCAGAGAGAAGACGAGCAGTTTTTCGAAACATGGGAGCGATTCAATGGGCTACTCTTGAAGTGTCCACATCATGGGTACGAGAAATGGCACCAATGCCAATACTTTTTGGAGGGATTATTGTCGAATGTGCAAGAATGGCTAATGGCAATAAGTGGAGGAGAGCTAATGTCAAAAAGCGCAACAGAGATTTGGGAATTCTTCCAGCGACAAGCGGATAATTCCCAACAACGGAGTCGATCACTCAGGAATACTAAAAGAATTAAAGGAGTGAATGAGGTTCACATTGGCGAGTCAAGTTCAGAAATTAAATAAGTCAAAGCAATAATTGAAGGTCTCTCTCGACAAATAGCATCGTTATCGACTGCTAAATCAACAGAGCCACATGACCATGACTCATACTCAGATCAAGCCAATGCCATAGGTGTAATGAGAAAGCCATCAAATTACAACCCATACTCCAACACATATAACCCTGGATGGAGAGACCACCCCAATTTTTCATGGTCTCAAGGATTCCAACAGAATGGACCAGCAGCTCCAGCTCCACCAATGCAACAAATTCCTCAAAATCCTCAAGCCTCTCAGCCACCATTCAGACCATACAATCAGAACCAGAACTACTCTCAACCCAGACCATGGGAGGATGCATTCCAGAATTTCAAGAATGTTACTCACTCCACGATTGAGCAACAGAACCGCACCATTGATGGATTACGAAATGAGTTGAGAGCGGGCTTCAACTCACAAGCCCAATCAGTTTCAAGCCTTGAGAAGATGGTGGGACAACTTGCTTCTTCAGTTCAGACCTTGGCAATGACTGTTGAGAAAGGAAAATTTCCAAGTCAACCAGTGCCTAATCCTAAAGGAGTACATGAAGCAAGTACCAGTTCACCACAGCAGCATGGAGAGGTCAAAGCAGTCATGACCTTACGAAAAGGAAAAGAAGTCGACAACAAAGTGGAGATGCCGGTGACCAAAGAAAATCAAATTGTACCTGTGAATGTTGAGGACTCACCACCGGAGGAAAAAGAAGAAACCAACCCACGAGAATACGTTCCGAAAGCTCCATTTCCTCAGAGGTTAGCTAAAGGAAAGAAGGGAAAATCCACAGGTGAGATTCTCGAAATCTTCAAACAGGTAAGTGTTAACATTCCTTTACTTGATGCTATTAAACAAGTTCCATCTTATGCCAAGTTTCTTAAAGACCTTTGTACTAAAAAGAGAAATATGCATGTTCAAAAGAAGGCATTTTTAACAGAAAACGTTAGTTCTATACTCCAACATAAAATTCCTTTAAAATGCAAAGACCCAGGCTCCCCCACTATCTCATGTAGTATAGGGAACCACACAATTGAGAATGCTTTGTTGGATTTAGGAGCTAGTGTAAATTTGTTGCCTTACTCTGTATTCGTGAAACTTGGACTGAGAGAATTACACCCAACTCCAGTGGTGTTACAGCTTGCAAATCGGTCTACGAAAATACCTCGTGGTATTGTGGAGGACGTGCTTATCCAGGTAGACAAGTTTTATTTTCCTGTTGATTTCATTGTAATTGACACTCAACCAATACAGGATTCAAGGAAGCACATCCCTATTATTCTAGGCCGACCTTTCTTGGCAACTGCGGATGCTCATATTCAATGCAGGACCGGAAATATGCAGTTGTCCTTCGGCAATATGACTATGGAGCTAAACATTTTCAACATTGCCAAACAACCTCACAGTGCAGATGATGGAATTGTTGATGTGGATTTAATAGAAACAATAGTTGATAATACTTTTCTTTCAAATCTTAGTGATGATCCTTTACAGACATGCTTAACTCACTTTGGTTTTGATTTTGATATTGACAGATCAGTTGATGAGGTCAACGCCCTACTTGACTCAGCACCATCCATGGACACTAATAAATGGAAGTCAAGAGTTGAACAACTAGCACCATTAGAGAAGAAACTCATCCCATCATCAGAATCACCACCGAAACTCGAGCTCAAAACATTGCCCAACACTCTGGAATATGCATTTTTGGGAGAAGAAAGCACTCTGCTGGTAATCATCTCATCATCCCTAAATAACGAACAAAAAGGTAAGTTGTTGGATGTGTTAAAAGAGCACAAAGGAGCATTAGGATGGACCATAGCGGACATAAAAGGTATAAATCCAGTAGACTGCATGCATTACATTCACCTTGATGAAAATGCTAAATCTACTAGGGAAATGCAACGTCGGTTAAATCCTAATATGAAAGAAGTTGTTAGAACAGAAGTCCTTAAACTATTAGACGCAGGTATCATTTACCCAATTTTCTGATAGTTCATGGGTCAGTCCTGTACAAGTTGTCCCCAAAAAGTCAGGAGTCACAGTAGTTACGAATGCCGATAATGAATTGATACCCACTAGAGTAACTACAGGATGGCGTGTATGCATTGATTATAGAAAGTTGAATTCTGTCACACGTAAAGACCATTTTCCTTTACCATTTATTGATCAAATGCTTGATAGATTAGCAGGCCACGAATTTTATTGCTTTCTAGATGGCTACTCAGGATATAATCAGATTCCCATAGCACCAAAAGATCAAGAGAAAACTACTTTCACTTGCCCTTTTGGCACTTTTGCATATAGGAGAATGCCATTTGGATTATGTAATGCACCTGCTACATTCCAACGATGCATGTTGAGCATTTTTTCTGATATGGTTGAACGATTCCTTGAAGTCTTTATGGATGATTTTTCTGTTTTTGGTGACTCGTTTGATCAATGTTTACATCATCTAACGCTAGTTCTGCAGAGATGTACCGAGAAGAACTTAATCTTAAATTGGGAGAAGTGCCATTTTATGGTAAAACAAGGTATTGTTCTCGGTCACATCATTTCAAACAAAGGTATTGAGGTTGACAAAGCCAAGGTGGATCTCATTTCTAATCTTCCTCCACCTAAAACAGTCAGAGAAGTAAGATCTTTCCTTGGACATGCTGGTTTTTATAGACGTTTCATTAAAGATTTTAGCAAAGTTTCTAGACCCTTATGTAATTTACTTGCTAAAGATGTACCTTTTATCTTTAATGATTCATGTCTCATGGCGTTTGAAAAATTAAAGCAGTTGTTGACATCATCACCCATCATTCAGGCCCCAAACTGGAGCTTACCATTTGAGCTTATGTGTGATGCATCTGATTATGCAGTAGGAGCAGTTTTAGGACAAAGAGTTGATCGAATTCCTCATGTTATTTACTATGCTAGTATGACATTGAATGATGCACAGTTGAACTATTCAACTACTGAAAAAGAAATGCTAGCAGTAGTGTTTGCATTGGAAAAATTTCGATCTTATCTCATTGGTTGTAAAATAATTATATTCACAGATCATGCTGCTCTTAAATATCTTCTCACAAAGAAAGATGCAAAAGCTAGACTAATTCGTTGGGTGTTACTTTTGCAGGAATTTGACTTAGAATTCAAAGATAAGAAAGGGACAGAAAATGTTGTGGCGGACCACCTCTCTCGTCTCCATTTTGACACAATTACAGAGCCATTAATATTAAATGAGTCATTTCCAGATGAACAATTAATGAGTGTGGAAGTATTACCTTGGTATGCTGATATAGTTAATTATCTTGTTACAGGTAAGCTTCCAGAGCATTGGACCAAGCAAGACAAGGCTAAATTCTTTGCGGAAATAAAGAATTTCTTTTGGGATGACCCATATTTGTTCAAGTATTGTGCAGACCAAATTGTTAGACGATGTGTCCCTGAAAGTGAAATTCAGAATATCCTTTCATTCTGCCATGAACAAGCTTGTGGAGGCCATTTCAGTGCTAAGAAAACAGCTACAAAAGTTTTACAATGTGGTTTCTATTGGCCAACTATATTTCGAGATGCTTACACTTTCTGTTCTTCATGTGATAGGTGTCAACGAATGGGAAGCATTACACGAAGAAACATGATGCCATTAAATCCAATTTTAGTGGTTGAAATTTTTGACGTATGAGGTATCGACTTCATGGGACCCTTTCCCTCTTCTTTTGGCCATCAATACATATTGGTTGGTGTTGACTACGTCTCAAAATGGGTAGAAGCAATTCCATGTAGAACCAATGATCACAAAGTGGTGATAGGATTTTTGAAAAGCAACATTGTCTCACGCTTTGGATTCCCTCGAGCAATAATCAGTGATGGTGGTGCCCACTTTTGTAACAAAGCATTCAAAGCTCTTTTGACAAAGTATTTAATCACCCACAAAGTGGCGACTCCGTATCATCCGCAAACCAGTGGCCAAGTTGAGATCTCCAATCGAGAAATAAAGCACATATTAGAAAAGACGGTGAAGCCAGATAGAAAAGATTGGTCATTAAGACTTGATGATGCATTATGGGCATATAGAACGGCTTTCAAGACCCCAATTGGGATGTCACCCTACAGGCTAGTGTATGGAAAAGCTTGCCACCTACCTGTGGAACTCGAGCATCGTGCGTATTGGGCCATCAAGAAATTCAACTTTGACATGCAGCAAGCCAGCTCAGAAAGAAGATTACAACTGGCAGAACTTGAAGAAATTCGCAATGATGCATACGAAAATGCCAAAATTTACAAGCAACGAATGAAAGTCTTTCATGACAAGCACATTATGAGAAAATCTTTCACTCCAGGTCAGAAAGTGCTTTTATTCAATTCTCGCTTGCACCTATTCCCAGGTAAGTTACGCTCTCGATGGTCTGGTCCCTTTATTGTTCATACTGTTTTTCCACATGGGGCAATTGAAATTAAGGACCCAAAGAACGGTGTCACGTTTAAAGTTAATGGTAAAAAATTAAAGCCATATCTTGAGTACCAACCACATGGAGAAGACACTGAAATAAATTTGAGTGACCCACCAGATTTGAATTGATTTTTTCTTTTTGTTGATTTGATTTTTCTTTCTTTCTTTTTATTATTCTTTTGCTCATTGAAATTATTTTTGCATAAGTGTGTTTGTTTTACCATTAAGTTTTTTTTTTCTTATCATTGTTAATCATGAGTACCATACTTAGACCGTTCCTCCTGAACATTCTTAAACCACTTCAACGTGTCAAAACTCATCTCAAAAAGCAGATTCAATTTTGTAAAACACAACGCATTTGGGCTCTACAACCACCAGAGTTAGTAGCCTATGTTGAGGGTTTAGAACGCCAACTCAGAGACATTGAGAGAAGTGTTTACGACATCCAGTTGGAGCTTGAGGTAAATTCAATAAGAGGACGATTTTAATTTTCTTTGTGTGTTTTGATTTGTTTTTCTGTTTGTGTGCTTTAGTTTGTTACCCCGGTGAAGTGGCGGATAACGGTACTCCGTGACAATCAAGTCGGTTACTTCAGTTTCCCATAATAACTGACATTCTGAGGCGAAAGTATGGACAGAAACGAGATTCTAGCAAAGCTTCACAAGCGATTCCCTTCACTTCCTCAGAATGCCCTCCTTACGATCTATAAAGCTCGGTCCGAACGCATGCGATTACTCATGAAGAATAACATACCTGCTGACATCCGTTGGTTAATCGAGGCTAAAGTACGATCGGCAGGTGAGTTACCTCCAAAATTTATTGCATTCATGCCTGGTTGTAGTAAAGGAAATTATGCAAGAAAACGACGAGCTCGAAGAATTTCTGTTGCTTGTCATAAGTGTGCCAGAATGAGTTGCGATAAAAACCCATGTTCTTTAGGAATGGTGTCTGATAACAGGGAAGATAAGATTCAATTCATTAGGGATGGCTTGAATAAGGAGTCATTGGATGATATCCTTTTGTCTCTTGAAACGCATCCTAGTGGATATGTGCAAGGAGCGATTCTCCAGTTATGGCCATTATTCCAGAAAGAGCATGCACGATATAGTCTCGGGAATCTGACTATAAACGACCCTGTTTGCCAGTTTATAAGAAAACTGGATAGGAAGCCTATCCTCGACCCATAGAGGGCGTTCAAGCCGTTTCTGGACGTAAAACCAGAGGAAGATGTGAGCCACAGTCGCAACTACGTGTAAATATCCTTTTACTTTACTATTATTTTATTTCATTTCACTGTTGTTTTATTGTTTGCATTATTGTCTTTAATAATTTTATTATTGTTTGCTTTGTCTTTTTTACTGTTTCCTTTTTGACTCACGAGCCACGTGCTTTACGCGTTATTTGACACTGATATGTTACCTCATTCACAGCTGTGATCCATTGTCACCAAGATTCTTAAATGTGATTTATCTTTTGTCAAGCACTCATCAATTGTTTTTGAGAAGTATCACAATGGCAGCTACTCCCAATAGACAATTCAAGAACATTTGTGTGCTTTCTGGATTTACCTATGGCAAACATAAAGAGTTCGTGGAGGCAGCCATAGATCTTGGTCGAAGCATAGCAGCGAGAAAATTACACTTGGTGTATGGAGGAGGTAACCGAGGGTTATCAAAAATGGTCTCAGAAGCAGCTTTTATAAGAGGAAGTCAAGTGTTAGGCATCATCCCAAGAGTCCTAAAACCATTGGGCAGTTCCTCTGACTCATCAACTGGAGAAGAGTTAGTCGTCTCAGGTATGCAAGAAAGAATAACCGAAATGCTTAATCATGCTGATGCTTTTATTTTCCTTCCAGGAGATCTTGCAACACTAGAGGCACTTATCACACTAGCATCTTGGGCCCATCTGCACATTCACCAGAAACCCATCGGTTTGTTAAATGTCAATAACTTTTATGATGGCTTTATCGCATTTCTTAACCATGCAATAAAAAACTATTTCATTCATTCTAATGTGAAAAAACTCTTTATTTGTGCTCACACTGCTAATGAGCTACTTGATATGTTACAAGCTTATAAACCGGAGCCAGACCCCTGGACCTTTGTGTTGGAGCGACCAAATAATGATGGTAACAGTAGCCGTAGTATGAAGTACAAATTAGATTTAACTCTCCGCCTGTAAATATTTTCTTCTGTGTTACACCACCCAGGTGATGTCTTCTAAACTTTACTTCTTTCCTTTAAAACATTGAGAACAATGTTTCGTTCTGGTTGGGGGGATGGAATAGTCGACAATTGTGGAATCTTGGTTAAGTTTTTACTGATTTTTTGTTGTAGAAACTAAATGTTGCTAACGTTTTGTGTTGAAGATGGCTGAATATGGAGTGTAGTTACTCTAGAAACGCATCTTCATCGTTTTAAAAAAAAAAAATCGTTTTCTTCCTCTTTCTCCTTTATAAATATATAGTTTCAAATTTTTGAGTCGAAGATGGCTGAATATGGAGTGTAGTGCCTTTAGAAACGCATCTTCTTAGTTTTAAAAAAAAAAAAAATTCTTTTTCTAATTAATTTTTCTACATCATTTTCACATTTCTGCATGCATATTTTCCTTTCATGTTTAGAATAGGTTGGGGGATAGAATGTTGTTTTAAAAAAAAAAAATTGTGTATTTGTTTTAACATTGGATGACATGATTAATTTCAAATTTTAGTATTTGTATTATCTTTGGTCTTAAGTGATGTTACGCTATGTTTGCTACTTTACATGTTGATGTCGGAGACAAATATGAGTTGCTTGAAGGAATGAACATATCATAAATAAGTGCCAAGTGAGTTGTTGAGCCTATCATTTTCTTGGAGAGTAACCCTTTTGCCCATTCTCTATACAGCTTAGCAGTTTATTATTTTATACACGATCTCTAGATTTCTTTTGAGTTAACCCTTTAAAAAAAAATGGTAAAATTAAAAAAAAAGAAAAAAAAAAAGAAAAAATGTGTGTTGCTACATTGGGAGGCCCATCTAACTAGTAGATATGGATAATTATTTAGAGCCCTAAAAGACGATGAAAAGGCCATCTTTGATCCGTTTGAGCCTTTCTAGCCATCCCTTTTATTAAATATCCATAGTTACCCCTTTTGAGCCTTTAAAAAAAAAAAAACATTTTCTTTGTCAACTTATCATCTTGACCCACTCCGATTTGGAGTATTACCCGATATCTTATAAGTTCCATCACCTATTTATGTTTGAGAAAATGTAAATAATTATGTTGTTCAGTGAAGTTATGCCAAATAAAAGCCAAAAAGAAAAAACAAAAAAAAAACAAAAATTATTGTTTCAAAAGAATAAAAATAACAACAATAGGTGAAATACACCTTGCAACTTCAAAAAAAAAAAAAAAAATTTCTCTTCATTTTTCTCAAACATACACTTTGTTTTCCTTATTTCCTTTCTTTGTTAGCCATATCCCTAGCCTACGTTACGTCCTAATAAAAGTCCTTCTTGATTTTAGGGAACTATAGTTTGAAGTAGAAGCTAGTTATATGGGCTAAAAAGATGTAGTGATGCATAATAATAATAATAAAAAAAGATAAATAAAGTGGGTTGACTAACATTTTATTTGACTTGAGATCGTATTATTTCTAAGCTGAGGGCATATTTATTTCATCTTGGTGAGAGCATGTGATATCATTTCTTTATTATTTTCTCTCTCAATTACCATTCATTGGAGTGACTATGTTTATTGGGTTTTAATTTCTTTGTGAGAGTGTCACTACTTCCAGTGAGATTTTGGGGTTTGACATGTCATTCTTGAAAGTAGCTATAACAAAGTCTACTGGGCTAATTCATGTGGATGGTTGATGTGGGTGTGATGTTGCTTTAGATTGGAGATAATGCTTATACTTTTATTTGATTGCTATCATTAATCTGATTGAATAAACACGAGTGTTTCTAAAAAAAAAAAAAAAATCATTTTGAATTTGAATTTTGTTTTCGCTTTATTTGCTAGGGACTAGCAATAAGCTGGTTGGGGGGTGTGTTGAGTGTTAGAAAATGTATATTTATAAAGGAGAAAATCGTCATTTTACACTACAAGTTTTACTAACACCTTTACTTTTATGAATTTAACCTTCTTTTGATTTAATTCCGTGTGTTTTATTTTAATTAAGTATTTTATGTATTTTAGGGGCATTATAGTCATTTCACAATAAAGGAGAGATCAGACGGCAAAACGGACATCACTTTTGAACTCAGGACGGTCGAAAACCTTAGGAGGAGCATAAAAGGAAAAATTGCATTATTCACATGTACGATACTATTCACGTGTACGGTACTGTCTACGTTACTGTTCACGACACTGTTCACATAGACAGATCGATGACGTGGCATTGACCGATGATGTGGCATTGACTGATGAGGTGTCACGATCCTGTTGGACTAAAATTCTTATGTACTGTTGATGGTGACGTGGCAGCATATCAGTGGACGAAAAATCTCGCGTACGGTGCATGCATCACACAGGATTATTTTCAACTAAACCGCGTTACTGTTCATCCAGGTCAAACCGTGTTACTGTTCATCCGCGTGGTCAAACCGTGGACTGTTGACTGATGATGTGGCGCAATCCTGAGCGTCCAAACTGTTTTTAATCCGATGGCCATGATTTACTCCATGTATCTATAAAAAGGGGGCTTCCCCCCCCCCCCCCCCTAATTTGATATCTCTGAATCCATTTTTGGGATCCATTTTCTGTAATTCCTTCTCCATCTTGTATTTTCTTTGTATTTTAATAAATTCCCTTTTTGCCCCTAGTTCAATTATGAGTAGCTAATTTCTTTTCAAGCTTGGGTTGAAGGTGAAGTCTCAACATGTGTCATGGGCTTTATTTGGTAAATTTATTTTCTTTTCCCCTCTAGTTTTTGTGGATGATTTGACTTATCGTCGACAAATAATACTGATCTTGTCTAGATACCGCCTTGGTTACACCGACTCTCTAGTATAAGGTTATTATTATTTGGCACGATAAGCCCTTAGCACCATATTGATTAGAGCGTGGTTCATGAGGTGTGGATTCCCCCCTCATGATTTAATTGGTATTGATAAGGAATATTTAGCCCATGATGCATGTTGATACGGATCCAGATACCCAAGTACGTCATTTCAATACATTTCTCTTCAATTTATTCTCGCCATTGCAATTCCAATTTTAGAATTTATTCTCGTCATTTCAATTCCAATTTTAGGATAATTCAAATCACTTTCACCATAAATCCAACCACCCATTTACAAAATTAATTCTACACATAATTAAAATCCACCTCCTCGTGGGATCGACACTCGTCACCATTGATCTATACTACAATAGATTCGTGCGCTTGCGAGTACATTAAAATTTGCACAACACGTATCTGCTCCAGATCCGTTATGAATCCATATTTTTCGCTCCATATCCAGATCCAAAAGAGAAATAAATATCTATATCTGCTCCAAATCTGAAAAAAAATTAATATCCAAATCTGCTCTAGATCCGTCATGAATTCTAAAATTCCGTAATAAAAAAGTAATAATTTTTTAGATTGAAAATTGAAGGCTAAAATGTATTGATAACAAATAAATTATATAATTTTTCTCAAAAATATAATAAATATTGTAGCTTATACTTCTACACCAAAACAACAAATAAGAAAGATAATAAAATATCATTCAGAAGTAATTGCAGGAGTAAGATCAATCTAATATTCTATTGTCTCCTTCATCATTCTAGTATCCACGATATACCTACCTCCATTCCTACAACATTAGATAATGACATATAAATTAAATATGATTTATATTCAGTTCTTTATTATTTTTATTATAACCATATTTGACTAAATATATGAATATCTATATTCCTTAAAAATTATTTGGCCAATATGATAAAATAAATTACCAGGTTATATTACTTGGATTACAATTTGAATATTGCATGTACATGCTTTGAGGCTGGCTGACCTTTAAATTTACAAAACTAACCTTTAAGTTTTAAGAGTTTAAATTCATGGTAAATACTACTAATATGCTATGAATAAAATTTATTATCATTATCATTCCACAATTATTAAGAAACTTTTAAAATAAAATGAAAGTAAAAGATGAATGGATATGGATATGGATTTAGATATTAAGATAGATCCATATCTGCTCCAGATCCGTCTTAGATCCGTACATCGATATACAAATCCGATCTAAATCCATTTTAAACCGACCCAAATCCGATCCGATTGGATTTGGATCACATGGATCTTGGATCAAATCCAATCCATTGCCATCCCTAAGAAGGATATCGTTGATGAGAAATAAAATTGTGATTTTACCAATAACTCCAATATGCCCTCATCTTACAACTTTATTCCTTGGCATTAATATGTTAGATACCATCCCCAGTGATTTCTTCGATTTTATGCCTTCTCTTAAAGTTTTAAACCTATAAAAGAATCGCTTCTTGAGTCAATTGCCCTCAGGAATTTCAAACTTGGTTTCACTGCAATATCTTAATCTTTCAGAAACTTTCATCAAAGAGCTGCCAAATGAATTAAAGGCCTTGACAAATCTTAAGTGTCTGAACTTGGAGTACATGCATTATCTATATATGATTCCACAGCAACTGCTTTGTAATTTTTCTGGGTTAAAGGTGTTGAGGATGCTAGATTGTGGCTCTGCTAATACAGTTCCAGAAGATAGCGTTCTATTTGGTGGTAGTGAAATTTTGGTAGAGGAGTTGATTACTTTGAAACATTTAAATGTATTAAGTGTCACCTTAAGAAGTTTTTATGCTCTACGAAGACTCTTGAGCCGCCAACAGTATAAGAGTTGTAAATATGCTTTAGAGCTTCGCCGCTGTGAGGATTCAAGGTCATGGAATATTTTGTCCATAGCAGATCTCAAGTATCTTGACAAACTAGATTTTGTGTGAAAAATATTTGAGATGCTTGAATATGGTGAAAATAGTAATTGTTTTTGTTACATCTACAATTCCTGAATTTTACAAATATATAAAGACGTTCAAGATGCTGTACAAGGAAAGACAATATTTACAATAATTATAATAATCAACTAGCCGTTGTGATGAATCCACCATGACATGTGCTGCTATATTTTCCATCAATTATGGCTTAGACGAGATGTTGGAAATCCTCTTGCCATGGCGGTACAAGCTACCATATTTGTTGCTTGTGACTTGTCCTTATCAGCCCCCCTCAAGCTAGGCAGTGACATGCGATGAACACCTAGCTTGGTTCGTAGTGTGAGAAATTGATGCTTCCCCAAAGGTTTTGTAAGAGTGTCTGCAATCTGAAGATGAGAAGGCACATATCGTGTAAATAATGACCCTTTAGCAACCTTCTCACGAACAAAATGCACGTCAAGCTCAATATGTTTCATTCTAGCATGAAACACTGGGTTCTTAGTCATATGAATTGCACTCAAATTGTCACAGAGAAGCGTGGGTGCTTTCGGAATACAGAACCCAATGTCATTAAGTAGATATGTGAGCCATGTTAACTCGGCAGCGGCAGAGGCCATGGACCTATATTCGGCTTCGGCACTTGAGCGAGAGACTGTGTGTTGTTTCTTGGAGCTCCAAGAGATACAATTGCTTCCAAGATAAATGCAAAATCCTGTTGTACTTCGTCTTGTTATCGGACATCCAGCCCAATCGGAATCGGAAAAGGCATAGAGCTTGAGAGAGCTTTGAGACAAAAATCTAAGGCCAAAGTCAAGGGTACCTTTAAGGTAACGAAGGATCCTTTTCACGTCCTTCAGGTTGGCTTTTGTTGGTGCTTGGAAGTGTTGAGAGACTCGATTGACAGCAAATGTGATATCGGGCCTTGTGTAGGTGAGATATTGAAGGCTTCCAACAAGGCCTCTATATTCGGTCGCATCCACAGGTTCATTATCATCCGAACACGGTATTGATCGTATAGCCATCGGTGTGTTGATAGGAGAACAATCCTGCATTCTTACCTTGGAAAGAAGGTCTTTAGTGTACTTCGCTTGAGATAGGAAGATGCCATGCGTGAATTGTTGAACTTCAATGCCTAGGAAGTAATGTAGGTTGCCAAGATCTTTTAAAGCAAACTTTGAGCTCAGATTGTTGATGATTGATTGAATTTCCTTCTCATTATTTCCTGTAATGATCACATCATCAACATAAATTAATATAAGTATAAGAATGGATTTGTTATTAAATATAAATAAAGAGCTATCAGCTTTGCTACTAGAAAATCCAAGAGAAATTAAGGCTTGAGAAAGACACTCGAACCACGCTCTAGGTGCTTGTTTCAGGCCATAGAGCGATTTTTGAAGCTTGCAAACATATGTTGGATGACGTGAATTGCGAAACCCGGGAGGCTGCTCCATGTAGACAATCTCCTTTAATAGTCCATGAAGAAAAGCATTGCGAACATCCAGCTGCTTGATAAGCCATTTTGAGCTCACAGCAATTGCAAGGATAAGGCGAATAGTTGTGGCCTTTATAACGGGACTGAAGGTTTCATCGAAGTCGACTCCTGGAACCTGTGTGAATCCCTTGGCAACTAATCGAGCATTATAGCGATCAATGGTTCCATTTTCTCTGTATTTGATACGATATACCCACTTCGATCCGATGACATTAACATTGTTAGGCCGCGGCACAAGGACCCATGTCTGATTTTGATGCAATGCTTGAAGCTCTTCTTTCATAGCTTGAGTCCAAAGTGGATTCTTTAAGGCAGTTTTGAGTGTTTTGGGTTCAATTTCTCTACTGTGGCTGGCTTGAAGGGCTAATTTAGGATTTTGTTTGAGTTTATTGCGGGTCATCATGGGATGCGTATTTAGGTTTTGCGGTTCTGCAGCTGTGTTTGGTATCTTAAGTTCCACAAATAAGCGATTGGATATGTCAGGATAATCTAGTTGTGAATTTGTGGCAGGGCTGTTGTCCATATTTCTGGACAAATTAGGTGGTTCAGTTGCATGTGAACTACTAGAATTTGAATCATTTGTAGTCAAAGGTTGCATTGCATGTGGGGACTCCAAAATATTTGGAATTGCTTCTGACTTGTCGTGTGGAGTTGCTGAATTCAAATTGTCCTCTAAATTGTCTTGTGGGAAATCTGAAATAATTGGAGAAGTGGCATTTGAGTTGTTGTCCAAGTTCACGTCCTTATGGGGCATGAATTGCACATGTGGTGTTGATATTGTAGCGCCTTTATAATTGTTTACTTTAACAGCACGTGAATCATTAAGATTCTCACAATTGGGAGAATTCTTTGGGAGCCACTCATCTTGTTGAGGGAAGGTGGTCAATGTACTATGTTCCTGCACATTAAAAAATGATGTTAAATTTTTGAATGGTAAATAATTTTCATCAAATACAACATGCCTTGATATATATACACGATTAGTTTCAGGTTGTAGACAACGATATCCTTTATGGAGGGGACTATAGCCTATGAAAACACATGGATATGATTTTTTATCAAATTTTGTTTTACTGTAATCCCGAAGATAAGGAAAACATCTACAACCTAGGACTTTTAACCCTCTATAGTCCGGTAATTTTTTAAAAAGAATTTCATAAGGGCTTTTATTTTTTAAAGGTGAAAGAGGCAGCCTGTTAATGATATAAGTGGCTGTAAGAAAAGAATCCACCCATAATTTGAGTGGCAAAGAAGCATGAAACATCATCGTCAAGGCTGTCTCATTGATGTGCCTATGCTTTCTTTCAGCAACACCATTTTGCTCCGGAGTGTATGGACAAGAAATTTGTCTTGTGATGCCGCAATTTTCAAGATGTTTGATGAAGGCCGTAGAATTAAATTCCCCTCCTCCATCGCTTTGAAATATTGTGATCTTTTTGTCCAATTGCTTTTCAACTTGTTTCTGAAATTTCAAGAAGCACTCCAAGAAATCATATTTTTGTTTTAAGGGATATAACCAACTAAAACGTGAGTAATCATCTACAAATAATACATAGTAACGAAAATGTTGAGTAGAAGTAATGGGAGCTGGACCCCATATATCACAATGCACTTTTTGTAAGGGAAAATCTGCTTTATTATTAGATAAATTAAAAGATTTCCTACAACTCTTGCCTAATTGGCAAGAAACACAAATACGGGGTGCTTTAGACCAACTAGAAAAGTCAATAAAATTATTGCGTTTTAAGGCCTCCAAGATTTTAGGATTGGCATGGCCAAGCCTCTTGTGCCATAAACTAAAACCACTAGATTCTCCTTGAATTGCGTTGAAGGCAGCATGAAAGTCTCCTTCCAATGTGTATAGCTTCCCTTGCTTACTCCCCTTTGCCAGAACCTTGTTTTCCTTGCTCTTCACAATAAAACCATCAGTGTTAAATTCAAAAACACATTTAATATCATCACTGAGTTGTCCAACTGATAAGAGATTCTTTTTGAGTTTTGGAACAACTAAAATATTATTTAAGTGTAAAGAACCATGATTTGTATTTAAAGAAGCAGAACCAATATGTGAAATATTTAAATCTTGACCATTGCCGACAATTATTTTGTCATTACCTCTATACAGCCTTACATGATCAAGATTACTTGTGTTATTTGTCATGTGTGATGTTGCTCCAGAATCCACATAGAACTGTTGATCATTATTTTCTTGAAGATTCATCGCAGCTAGGGCATGTGGATCCTCTTCATTGTCATAGTCGTATCTGTACCAACATTCAGCAGCACTATGTTTGCGTTTGTGACAGATTTGGCAAATAACTTCTTCATCTGAGGTATTATTTTCTTTATTTAGTTTTTGAGGCTGCTGTTGTGGTTTACGGTTGTTGCCATTGTTGTAGTTGTTGGGGTAATTTCTACCACCTGAGTTGCGTTGAGATCCTCTGCCTCAGTATGGAGGTCTTCCACCTCTTTGATTTCTGCCTCTTCCACGTTGACCAAATAAGGCTTGGTTTTGATTTATGCCAAGTCTAGCTTCTTCATCTTTTTCTACGATCACAGTATGTTCATGATTTTGGAGAGCATTGATGAATTGTTGAAGGCTGGGATATGGAGGTTTAGTGAGCATTGCAGTTTTGAAGTCAGCATATTTGGGACCCAAGGCTCTTGCAATTTGAAAAATCTTGTCATCATCGTTCATTGGTTTTCCAATGGCTGCCAACTTGTCGCAAAGGCCCTTGAATTTCTTAAGAAATTCATCAAGCTTGGAAGATCCTTTTTTTAGAGAATAAATGCTATCTTTTAGCCATGTTTCTTGCTCCTTAGTTGCAGGCAGCATGTTTTCTTCAACGGTGAGCCAGATTTCTTGAGCCGTTTGCAAGCCGATAACCATGCTCAACACGTCTTCGTTCATCATATTTCTGAGCCAAGTTGTGAGAAGTCCATCATTATTTTTCCACATGAGAAAATCTGGATTATTTATCTCCTTCCCATCTTGCTCTATCATCTTCGGTGGAGTCTTAACATCAACTATATGGTGATTTAGCCCAAGGGTAAATATAAGTGGTTGAACTTGAGAACTCCAAATAAGATAATTTTCAGTGTTGAGTTTTATTGGAACCAAACTCGAACACTGATGGAAAGATTGAAGGGATAGGGATGGTTCTGAATTTGAACTTGAAGCCATTAGGCTTTGATACCATGAAAAATATTTGAGATGCTTGAATATGGTGAAAATAGTAATTGTTTTTGTTACATCTACAATTCCTGAATTTTACAAATATATAAAGACGTTCAAGATGCTGTACAAGGAAAGACAATATTTACAATAATTATAATAATCAACTAGCCGTTGTGATGAATCCACCATGACATGTGCTGCTATATTTTCCATCAATTATGGCTTAGACGAGATGTTGGAAATCCTCTTGCCATGGCGGTACAAGCTACCATATTTGTTGCTTGTGACTTGTCCTTATCATTGTGTATTGTACAAGTTTGGAAGAGCTAAAGGTTGACTATGCAGAAGTTCAAACAACAAGAGAACCGTATGGTTTCAACAGCCTTCAAAGTGTTACCATAGACTGTTGCAGTAAATTGAGGGAGATGACATGGCTTGTTTTTGCTCCAAATCTCAAGGTGGTCCATATAGAACGTTGTTATGGGATGGAAGAAATAATCAGTGTTTGGAAAGTGGAAGAAGTTCCAGGGCTAAAACCTTTTGCGAAACTCCAATATCTTCGGTTGCAAGTTCTAAGAAATTTAAAGAAGATCTGTTTGAATGCATTGCCCTTTCCAAATCTCTTAGAATTGTTTGTATCTGGATGCCCGAACCTCAAGAAGCTTCCACTCGATTACAACAGCGCCAAGGAACGCAAACTTGTTATTAGGGGAGAGCAACACTGGTGGAATGAGCTGTAGTGGAAGGAGGAAGCCACTCTAAATGCTTTTACTCCTTGTTTCAAATCCATATGACAGGCATAAGCATGAATAAACATCTTCTAGTAGCCAAATTGCTATTGTAATTTTCTCTTTTCTTGGTGTGTAAAACTGTATAAATGTTGAATTGCAAGTCGATGTTATTATTGTATAGTCACTTCCTCTTGCCATTTGTTTGTTTCGTTTTTTTGCCACATCATTCCAAGATTTGGAATTTGCTTTGCTAGTTGGTCTGTTTTTACGACTAAAATTCCCTCTTGCAATTAGCCATTGCAGTCAACCTATCTCCATTATCTATTAATCTCCATTCCCGGAATCAGCATTTGAAAAATCTCAAAATCTTGCATGAAACTATGATTGGATACTACTTATAATGTTGTTGCTAATAAGATGAGTTTTTCAATAGGCATGTTTTTTCTTTGCAAATGGATTAGCAGTAATCATTATCCTCAAGTAATTAAGTATATTTGGTTTGACAATGGAAACATCAATATTCTTCAATGTTTTAACTCCTCAAAATTATTACGTTATACACATACAGCTGGACAGTTTGCATATTTACACACTCCTGTTCATACAAATATGCTAAAGAATGATGGTCAACTTATTTAAATTTTTTAAATCAAACAATTTCTCCACCAAAATTAAACTTCATCTCAACTCCTTCTGCCTCGTGATTAGAAGTCGACCTAACACAACCAAAAATATTAACCCTTCTGATTCCTTTAAAAAAAAAATGGATAAATGAACAAATGAAGTTAACAAGAAAAATTCAAGAAAAGTACGAACCTGGCGAAATGCAATCTCCAATCCAATCAGAGATTTGAAACAGGAATGAAAAGCAATTCGAGTGGCTTCGTCTTCCCATTCAAGCTCTTCCCACGAGAGTTAACTGCCAAATCTCATTGCACCATTAACTCTCCAAATGATGAAATAACAATTGTACACTCTTTTACACTGTTGGAGTAGAGTGGAAGCTTTTTAATACAACGGCAACTATCCACAGTCATTTCTTTTCAAACATGGAAAGGGCAGAGGCTTGCAATAGATGCTCTCCACATTTAGCAGATTTTCTAGTCCAAGATACTGGAGTTTTGCAAATGGGTTTAGATTTTCCACCACTTCTAGAGCTTCCGCAAATTCTCCCACACCGATGATTGCTTCCACAGCAGGGCAATTTTGTATTTACAAGTTCTTGAGATTTGGAGCAAAAACAAGGAATGTTAAGTCCTTCAATTTAGAACAAACCTCTATGTGAACTGTATGTAGGCCTTAGAAAACACAAGGTTGCCGCTTGTTTTTCGCTCCCCCTGTATATTCCATCTTCAAGTCCTCCAATTTTCTACACCCAAAAATACTTAAATCTGTAGTGGTGCTTTTAACTCTGCCAAAAGTGAAATATCAAGCCATATCGAATCATTGAAGGATTGGAGGAACAGCGCTTGAGTACAACTTCGTAGCTTATGTGAGCTCAAAATAAATTGGAGAGCACGAACACTTCTCAAGTGAAGCTCAATACCTCCAAATATTCCAAACCGAGCAACTCCTCTGCCTAAACTTCCTCCCCACTGTTAAGGAAGCTCATATTTGTAGTCAAGCAGAAGATCACAGAGCAAAGGATCACATAAGCTTCTATAATCAGTTACAAGTTGATGACATGTACTGCCAGCTGGCACCAGGTGGTTATGTAGTTGCTTGTACTCATATACGTGATGAGTTTGTTAATCAATTTGTAATTAGTTAGTTAGTTTGGTAATCTTCAGCTGAGCAGCTACACTTGTATATATATGCTTGTAATCGTTTAGTAGCAACTTAAACTTGAGAAAATAAAAGGATTAAAAGTTTCCAAATCTCATTTTATTTTCTTGTTAGCCAAACACTTATTTTCTGTTTCTTTAACTTGGTATCAGAGCCAGTCATGGCGTCTCTGAATATTGCCTCATCAAACCACACTTCAAATGTTCATGCAAACTCAACAAACTTCTCATTCACGTTTAATACTCCTGTGAAACTGGATCAGGCAAACTATCTGATCTGGAGGTCCCAAGTTCTAGCTTTCATATGCGGCAATAGGCTAGAAAAATTCATTGATGAAACTATCACTCCTCCTCCATCTCATATTGCTCAGAGGATTGACGATGAACTTAGATATGTTGAGAATCCAGATTTGTCAAGCTGGAAAGCACAAGATCAAGTACTCCTTGGCTGGTTGCTATCATCGATAAGTGAAGGTATTATAAGCCTGGTGTTTAATCTGGAAACTTCTCTTAAGGCATGGAAAGCTATTGAAACTCAATTTGGATCACAATCAAAATCCAGACTCTTACATTTGAGATATTTGATGAATTCAACTAGGAAAGATGATTTGAAAATCAATGAGTATTTCATTAAAATGAAGAATATTGCTGATAACATGGCTGCAGCAGGAAGTGCCTTAAGCAGTGATGATTTAATTTTGCATGTACTTTCAGGACTATGACTAAATTATAATGTTGTTGCTACTTGTATTACTGGTCAAATAAGTGGTGATAAAATGAATTTGAATGAGGCTTATGTTATGTTGTTGACTTAAGAGGCTAGAATTGAGCAACAAGCACATATGCTTTCTGGAATGGATGTTAAGCATAATTTTGAAGCTACTTTAGCTCAGAACAGAGGTTTTAAGAAAGGAAACTTCTCAGGTGGTAGAGGATCTGGAAATCATAACTATTTTTCTGGTTTTGATAATGCTAGAAATTTTGGAAATAATTACAGAGGTGGCTATGGAAGATCTAGTTTCATTGGAAATGGTTCTGGAAATAATTCAAATAACCAGATTAGAGGATTTCAAAGTGATAATCAAAGGGGATCAAGCTCAGGAAATTGGAACAATGGTGGGGGTGGTAACAATAACTCTATTAGGCCCCAAATGAATCCTAAACTTCAGTGGAATGCTTCTAAACCAACTTGTCAAATCTGCTTCAAAACTGGTCATACTGCAAATGTCTGCTGGAAACTTGAAGAATTCGTTACCTCTGGTGCTTACAGACCTTCTCCAAACAGAAATCCCAAAGCTGCATATCTAGCTGATATGGATGGTGCAGCTGATGTCAATTGGTATCTGGATAGTGGAGCTACAAACCATCTTACCAATAACGTGAGAAATATGACTATGACAGAACCTTTTGCAGGTAACTCTAAACTCATAATTGGAAATGGTACTGGTTTACACATAACACATGTTGGAAATGTTGTGTTAAGAATGCATAACTCTTCTGCTCATAACACACTCAAATTAAACAACATGCTACTTATTCCACAAATATCCAAGAACCTTATTAGCATATCTCAGCTAACCAAAGATAACAATATTGTCATTGAATTTACTTATCAATCCTGTTTTGTGAAGGACAAGGTGAGGAATTTGATCATACTGCAGGGCAAAGCTTAAAAAGGTTTATACAGATTGCTATTGTTTCCCTCTAATAAAGTCTCTTCTCAATCATTTCAAAGGTCTCTTGACGCCACTCAATCCAAAATTTCAGATGCTCCTCTGTCTATGTTTTCAGTTGTTCAGTCAGTTGTCAATAATCAAACAAGCACATGCTTGCATACTGCAGCAAAACCTTGTATCAGTCCAAATTGTATGCTGAGTGTTTCTGTATTGCATCATAAACTTGGTCATCTTAATTCCAAAGTTTTAAGTCATGTAATAAACTCTTGTTCAGCTTTCAAGAATTTAAATGGAAGTAAATTTCTTGATTCATGTGATGCATGTAAAATGGGAAAAATGCATAGATTACATTTTCCAGTTTCTACTACCAAAACAAAGCATGTATTAGAAGTTTTGCACACTGATTTATAGGGACCTGCCCCTGTGCTTTCAGTTCAAGGTTATAGATACTATGTGAGTTTTATGGATGATTTTTCGAGGTTCACATGGATATTGTCATTAAAAACTAAAGATGAAACACTAGCTGTTTTTAAAATCTTTAAGAAGCAAATTGAGAAACAGCTAGATAGATCCATTAAGTGTATTCAATCAGATTGGGGTGGAGAGTATAGATCATTTGTTAATTTTCTTCATGAGGAAGGTATTCAATTCAGGCACTCATGTCCTTATACTCACAATCAGAATGGCTTAGTTGAGAGAAAACATAGACACATAACCGGGCTAGGTCTCACCTTACTTGCTCAAGCCACTTTACCTATAAAATTTTGGTGGGATTCCTTCTATACAGCCACCTATATTATCAATAGACTTCCCACACCCATACTATCTATGCAGTCACCTTATGAATGTGTTTTCAAAACCAAACCTGATTACAAATTTCTCAAGGTCTTTGGTTGTTCATGTTTTCCATTCCTAAGGGATTATAATACTCACAAATTCCATTTTCATACCTCAAAATGTGTATTTCTTGGTTACAGCCCTTTACACAAGGGTTACAAGTGTATGCATTCTTCTGGAAAGATTTTTATAGCTAGTCATGTTTTATTTGATGAAACCTCTTTTCCTTACACATTAAATTCACAATTCTTAACTTCACCATCTAAACCCTCTGATTTTCATTACAGTCTTCTTCAATCTTATATTGTTTCACTTCCCAATAGCAATCAAGAAACCTTTGAAGCTGGCTCTACAGAAGATGAAGCTCAATCTCATCATTTCAGTGATCACTCCTCACCTGACAATCACAATACAACCTTTGCAGTTTCACATTCTCAAATACATTTTCAACCCTCTATCATAGCTGCTTCACATACACAACAGCCATCATCATCTCATACTCAATCCACACAACCATCCCAACATTCTCTGCCAAATCATCCTATGATTACCAGAGCAAAAGCTGGTATATTCAAGCCTAAAGCATTCTTAACATCACATAACAGCCTGGAACCATCCACTGTTGATGAAGCTTTATCTGATCCTAAGTGGAAAGCAGCAATGCAATTAGAATTTGATGCTCTAACCAACAATAACACCTTGACTCTAGTACCTGTGACATCTCAGCACAAGTTGATTGGATGTAAATGGGTTTTTAGAACCAAGTACAATACATATGGTACAGTTTCTAAACACAAAGCAAGATTGGTGACCAAGGGCTTTCACCAGACAGCAGGAGTGGATTATAAGGAAACTTTCAGTCCTGTGGTAAAGTCTTCTACAGTTAGAACTATACTGAGTTTGGCAGTGATGAAAGGTTGGAAAGTCAGGCAAATTGATATATGTTAACAGAGGAGAAGAATAAATATCTTTTCTTATTTTTAAGTACCTCTAATAGCCAGTACAATAGGGTTAATTTATAGGACTACACATTCCTAATTTAACTTCCTAATTTCTAAAAATATACAAATTAGTAATAGCTGTACAAATCAGACAAATTAGACAACTAATCCTAGAAATCAGGAATGTCAACTAATCTAATCTTTCCATATTTTCTACACCCCCCTCAAGTTGGTGCATAGATATTAATCATGCCCAACTTGTCAATGAAAGATTCAAACTTTGGCCTGAAGTGTCCCTTGGTAAGAACATCTGCTGTTTGTTGCTCTGAAGGGATGAACGGCATACAGATAACTCCATTCTCCAGCTTTTCTTTAATAAAATGCCTATCAATCTCAATGTGCTTTGTACGATCATGCTGAACAGGATTATTTGCAATGCTTATTGCTGATTTATTATCACAGAACAGTCTCATAGGTGCTTCAATATCTAATTTCAGTTCTCCAAGGACTCTTTTAATCCATAACACCTCGCAAACTCCATTTGCCATGGCCCTAAACTCAGCTTCAGTACTACTCCTGCCAACCACGTTTTGTTTTTTGCTTCGCTAAGTAATTAAATTTCCCCATAAGAATATACAGTAACCAGATGTTGATCTTCTATCTGAAATTGAGCCTGCCCAGTCTGCATCTGTGAAGACTTCTACACTCTTTTTATCACTCTTATTAAATAATAACCTTTTTCCAGGTGTACTCTTTAAGTACCTGAGAATCTTGTGAACTGCCTCCAAATGTTCCACATAGGGTGAGTGCATATATTGACTTACAGCACTAACGGCAAAGGCAATATCAAGTCTTGTGTGAGATAAATAAATGAGTTTCCCTACGAGACATTGATATCTACCTTTATCAACTGGAACTCCATCGGAAACCTCTCTTAACTTCTGATTAAGATCCACGGGCGTATCACTTAGTCTGCAACCACTCATTCCTGTCTCCTCTAGCAAGTCCAGAACATACTTTCTTTGTGACACAGAAATTCCCATTCTAGATCTTGCAACTTCCATACCCAAGAAATAGCGTAAGGGACCCAAATCCTTAATTTCAAATTTCGATGCCAGGTGCTTCTTCAGCCTACTCATTTCATTATCATCGCTTCCAGTAAGTATTCGAATGGTATTTAGTTTGGCTACAGGAGCAAATGTCTCTTGATAATCAACTCCGTAGGTCTGTGTGAATCCTTTTGCTACTAACCTTGCTTTATAGCGTTCCAATGATCCATCTGAGTTGTATTTCACAGTGAAAATCCACTTGCAACCAACAATCAATTTTCCTTCAGGCAAATAAACCATCTTCCACGTTCTGTTTTTTTCTAGAGCCTCCATTTCTTCACGAACAGCCTTCTTCCATTCAGGAACCTTTAGCGCTTCCTGTATAGACTTAGGTATATCCACACTTGACAATTGTGCGACAAACGTATGATAAGATAATGACAGGTTCTTATACGACACAAAATTGGAAAGGGGATGTTAAGTACATGATCTAATTCCTTTCCTGAGAGCAATGGGAAGATCTAGAGGGTCAGAATGTACTTGTGGGATAGATAAAGACTCATACTCTATAAATTTAGAGATTGTACCTGGATTTTCAGAATCAATGTTTTTCGGATCTGGAATTGGATCAGATTTATGGCGTTGAGGAAGTATCGCTGCATCTTTCTTACTTTGAATCTGTTTCTCCCTAGTGTAAGTTTTCCCGAACAATCTCTCATCATTGAAGCATGTCTCGTCTATTATCGTAGTGTCAGTTTTATGTTCAGGCACTAAGGTAATCCTCCTATCCTCCTTATTCAAGGTATTAGGATTAAAAATTTCAGTTTCAATATTTGCCTCACCATTAGTATTCATGTCAAGCTCAAACACCGAGTCTTCATTTCCTTTCCCCCCTTGAAGAGGAGGATTAAAAAAACTTTGAGACTTAAAGAAGGTAACATCCATCGTGACAAAATATTTTTGTTTATTAGGATCAAAACATTTATACCCTTTCTGAGTAGGAGAACAGCCCAGAAAAACACATTTTATAGCCCTTGGATCTAGTTTATCCCTATTATGATTGTGTATATGTACAAAGGCAACACATCCAAAGACCTTTAAAGGTAAATCTGAAGTCAAACGTGTCATTGGAAAGAAGTTTTTAAAAACTATCAATGGTGGCTGAAAGTTCAAAACTCTTGATGGCATCCTATTAATAAGATATGTAGCAGTAAGAATTGCTTCCCCCCGTAAGTATTTAGGAACTTTAGTGGTGAACATTAAAGACCTAGCTACTTCTAGGAGGTGCTTATTTTTCCATTCTGCTATTCCGTTTTGTTGAGGAGTGTCATTACAAGAGCTGTGATGAACAATTCCTTTTTCTAAGAAAAATGACTCCAATATTTGATTAAAGTATTCCTTCCCATTGTCACTTCGAAACACTTGAATTTTTGTTTGAAATTGTGTTTCAACCATATTATAAAAGTTTTTAAAAACATGTTCTGCTTCAGATTTTTCTTTGAGTAGATAGACCCAACTTAGGCGTGTATGGTCATCAATAAATGTTATAAACCATCTTTTTCCAGAATTGGTGAATGTCCTAGAGGGACCCCACACATCACTATGAATAAGGGTAAAATGCTTGGATGCTTTATATGGTTGAATATGAAAAGATGCACGATGGTGTTTAGCTAACTGACAAATATCGCATTGAAAAGACAATAAAAGTTAATTACGAAATAAGGTTGGAAACAAATGTTTTAAATATAAAAAGCTAGGATGGCCTAACCTACGATGCCATAGCATTATTTTATCATCAGTAGAACTAAAGCATGCTCCGAGATTCAAAATTTTCTGTTGCTGACACATAGAGTTCCCATCATTAAAGTAATAGAGACTGCCATACTCTCTAGCATTGCCAATCATCCTCCCTGTATCTAGTTCCTGAAATTCACAACAATTTGGAATAAATTTAGTACAGCACTTTAAATCACGAGTTATTTTACTTACAGACAAAAGATTACAAGAGAGATTTGGAACATGAAGGACATCTTAAAGAACGAGAGTATTAGAGATAACAATTGACCCTTTCCCAGCAATTGCCGAGAGGGAGCCATCAGCAATCTTAATTTTTTGATTGCCTGCACAAGGACTATAGAAAGAAAATAATTTAGAGCATCCAGTCATATGATCGGTGGCACCTGAATCTATTATCCATGGACAAAGAGGAATAGTGGACACATTAAAGACAGCAGATTGATAAGTACCTTTTTGGGTTAAGGAACAAGAAGAAGATACTGGATTGGTCACTTGTGTGGACTGAAAACGTTTTTACAGTTGTTCTAATTGTTCCTTACTGAATGAAGGTGTCATAGCTGTAGTTGCAGTGTTTCCATTCTCCTCAATGGCTGAGTGGAAGGCCTTTGAGTCACGATTTGACTAACTAAAATTTTGTGGCTTCCAATTAGGAGGTTTTTCGTGTAAATCCCAGCAAGTCTCCCTAGTGTGACGTGGTTTGTGGCAGTGATCACACCACACCTTTTCTCCTTTCTTGTTCTGTCGTGCCTGGTATGGGGAATTATTATGATTATCCCTGTCATTAGGGCTGAAACATCTAGAGCAGATACAATTTTTCTCCTAACATCACTTTGCGTCGACCTTCCTCTCGTCGTACTTCTGAAAATACTTCCCGGATTGATGGCAAAGGAATTCTGCCAAGAATCCGGCCTCTCACTTCATCAAGGCTCTTATTCAAACCTGCCAAAAATTCATAAACACGATCATCTTCAATTCTTTTTAAATAACGAACATTATCTGTTATACAGGCCTAATCATCTTCATAGCAGAGATCAAGCTCTTGCCATAAGGCCTTCATCTCGTTGTAATACTCAGAAACAGCACGATCACCTTGCCTAGTCTGCCATAGTCTTGTTTTCAATTCAAAAATCTGTGATGAATTTTTTAGATCAGAATACGTTTCTCGGACTGCATCCCATACATCCTTTGCGGTGGGAAGAAACAAATACGTCCTCCCAATAGAAACCTCCATGGAATTGATCAACCAGGACATAACTAGGGAATTTTTCGACTTCCAAGTCTTTCATGTTGGATCAGTTTTTTCCGGCTCCTTCGTCTCACCGGTGATGTAGCCAAGTCTACCCTTGCCATCGACCACCAACTTAATGGATTGCGCCCATTCTAGATAGTTCTTACCATTCAATTTGTGACCGGTTAATTGCATGGGAAAACTCTCACTTCCGTTCAAGTTTCCAGATCCCGACAGAAGAAACTCCCCTGCACCAATTCCAGTAGATGTAGCAGTGGAATTGGTATCACCAGTTACTGTAACCCCAGGCATGGTGTTTTGCGCCATTACAACAAGACAATGAACAGATCCGTATGGGAGTCAAGCCAGGCTTAATTCTGCCATAGCTCTGATACCATGTTAACAGAGGAGAAGAATAAATATTTTTTCTTATTTTTAAGTACCTCTAACAACCAGTACAATAGGGTTAATTTATAGGACTACACATTCCTAATTTAACTTCCTAATTTATGAAAATATACAAATTAGTAATAGTTGTACAAATCAGACAAATTATACAACTAATCCTAGAAATCAGGAATGTCAACTAATCTAATCTTTCCATATTTTCTACAATATAAATAATGATTTTCTTAATGGAGATATTTCAGAGGATATATACATGACACAACCAGAGGGCTTCATAACCAAAGAGGGTTATGTCTGTAAACTTAGCAAAGCTCTTTATGGTTTGAAGCAAAGCTCTTAGAGCTTGGTATGACAAATTCAAAGGGTGTCTTACATGCTGGAATTTCTTCAACTCCAAGGCTGATACATCCCTGTTCATCAGACATGACACAAGAGGTATCGTTCTTGTTCTTATCTATGTGGATGATAGTCTCATTACAGGACCAGATTCTTCCTTATTGGAAACCTTCATCACTAAGTTTAGTAAGGTTTTTGCCTTGGGATTAGTATCCTATTTTCTTGGTGTTGAGGTGTGTTATACAGATAGTGGGATGCATTTATCACAAACAAAATATATCAAAGACCTCTTAAGTAGAGCTTCAATGCAGAACTGTAACCTTACAGTTCTGATACACCTCTTAGCACAGGTCAGAAATTAGAAAAGGTAGCAAAGGGTTGTTTGGGGAAAGAATTTGAAGATCCAACTCTCTACAGAAGCATTGTTGGAGGGCTCCAATACTTGATACTCACCAGGCCTGATATTGCATACTCAGTTCATAAGCTAAGTCAGTATCTAAGTGCTCCTACACTTCAGCACTGGCTTACTTGTAAAAAGGTACTTAGATATCTTCAAGCAACTGTTACTTATGGAATATATATTCAGAAAGAAGGGGAACTTGAAGTTATAGGTTTGAATGGGTACTCAGATGCAGATTGGGCTTGTGATATAGATGATAGAAAGTCCATTGGAGCATATTGCATCTATCTTGGCAACAATTTGATTTCATGGTCCTTTAAGAAACAAGCCATAGTGGCAAAATCCAGCACTGAAAGTGAGTACAAAGCACTGTCATCAGCAAGTTCAGAAATCTCTTGGCTGGAATCTTTATTTTCTTAGCTCAGCATTGTAAAGCTGCCAACACCAGTGCTTTAGTGTGATAATCAGAGTGCTGGGGAATTAGCCAAAAATCATGAGTTTCACTCCAGGTCTAAGCATATCGAGTTGGACATCCATTACATCCGAGATAAGGTACTTCAAAAGCAATTAGAAGTGAGATACATTCTTACAGATGAACAAGTTGTTGATGTTCTCATGAAGGCTTTATCTCTTCCAAAATTCAGCTACTTCAGGTCCAAGCTCAATGTCATTAGTAGACCCTTGAGCTTGAGGGGGGATGTTAAGGAAGCTCATATTTGTAGTCAAGCAGAGGACCACAGAGCAGAGGATCACATAAGCTTCTATAATTAGTTACAAGTTGATAACATGTACTGCCAGCTGGCACCAGGTGGTTATGTAGCTGCTTGTACTCATACACGTGATGAGTTTGTTAATCAATTTGTAATTAGTTAGTTAGTTTGGTAATCTTCAGCTGAGCAGCTACACTTGTATATATATGCTTGTAATCATTCAGTAGCAACTGAAGCTTGAGAAAATAAAAGGATTAAAAGTTTCCAGATCTCATTTTATTTTCTTATTAGCCAAACACTTATTTTCTGTTTCTTTAACTCCCACCAAATAAAATATTGTCTTTATTTAATGCTTCTTGAAAATTTAAACTAATAGTATCGAACATTCTCAACACATATAACCTTAAAAATTAAATAATCGTTGTTGTGGAACTGTAATTAGCTCTTCTACATGATCTATATTCAAGCATTTAACTTTAATCAGGGCATTTAACTCTTCTTACAACTCTTTTATGCTTGAATATGAATGATCGAGTTGTTGTAGTGGAACCAACCTTGAAGTCCCTAAAGGAACTGACTTTAGTTTAATACGTGACAAGTTTGAAACAGTGAGAGAAGGCATAAACTGGAAGAAGTCATCGGGGATCTTCCGAAACTCATTATCGTCAAGAAAGAAAGTGAGGAGATGAGGGCATGTATGAGCCTCAGTTAGATTCTCAATTTTATTTTTCATCAATTAATATAGGAAGGAATATTCCTTCATCTTCCCTCAACAATGTCATTAGGGCCTAATTTTAATGTCATAATCTCATATTTAATTATTCACTCTTTTGTTTAGTTTCTTTTGGATTTTTCACACTCTATAAACATTAAATGTTTAAGATTTGTGACATCATTATTTCTCATCTTTTTATATTCTCTATTATCTAATATATTGGTTGGGATTAAAAAATAATTACATTATAAAATATTAAAAATAGAAAATAATTATTAGATTACAAAAGATTACATGTCTCTCCCTCTTTCTATTTAAATTTAACAATATGTAACCATTAATAATAATTAATTATAAGTCTTGAAACATTCATTTATTTTATTAAGCCAACAACTAAACTTTAATGGCTTAAAATACATCAACTAATTATTATAAGAAGGAATGTTCCTTCATCTTCCCTCACCAATGCCATGAGGGCCTAATTTTAATGCAATAATCTCATATTTAATTATTCAACATTTTGTTTAGTATCTTTTGGCTTCTTCAAACTCTATAAACATTAAGTATTTAATATTTGTTATGTTTGAGTTTTTTTTAATATTTAACCAATATATCCTCTTTAAAAATATTCTCATGCTTTTATTTTTGACTTATTTAAAGTTTTAGTATTGTGTGCTTCATGAAGTACTATTTTCTTCATGAGTTGAACAATGATAAAGATAGTTAGATGATAAGGGTTGTGTTTTTTAGGATATGGGAGTCTGTTAATACCAAGAAGAATGGATAATTGATTAGTGTGAACGTAATTTTTATTGATGAAAAGGTTGTATAAAAAATTTATTCTCCCCTTATTTTCTCTATTTTTTTTCAATTGTTTTACGCTTTAATGTAGCATGTTTTTCTTTTTCGTAGGACATTCTAATGCATGCAACAACAAAGAAAAATTTAGTGACAAGGTTTTGGCACATGTTGAGTGATGGTTCTTTGTACAGTGTTAAGAATTTGAAAGTTGTTTCAACTACAGGCGAGTACAGACCACTTTCAAATCAGTATAAAATTATTTTCTTGCTTATAACTTCGCTTAAGAGTTCAGCAGAAGGAACTGTTAAGATTTTGATCAATAGATTTCAATTCATATCTCCGAATTTGATTGATATACGTGTGAATGATAACACAATCCTCTTAGATATTATTTTTAAATTATTAATGTTTGTTAATCTTTAAGTGTATATTAAAAATTATTAATCCTTATGTTTTAACATATTTATATTATTTTTCCATAATATTACTGATGTTGTCAGAAGTTTATGTAGTGTGGGTGATATTGAAATCGTTGGAACTGGTTAGAAAAAAAGATATATAAAAGTTCTAACAGATTAACAAGTTGAGTATAACTTGGAACTTATCAACAACTACAAAAGGTATAAGGTCTGTACACTTATACTATACACATTAATATATATTTTAAAAGTTAATAAAAAAATAATTATTTCATAAATAACATTAGTTTTATGAGGCTGTCTCATCTTAAAAAAAAATAATACATAATTTTTTATCAATTTCATCAAATACAAAGTGAGAAAAAATGATAATACTAATTTTTTTTTTCAAAATCGCATGAAGCGCGGTTCTATTTCCTAGTATATATATAAAAGGAAAATAACAATTACATCTTAAATATTTAGAGATTTAAGAGAACGGTAATGTAAATTTCTAAATTTTTAATAATAGACACTATTTTTTTAATTATAATATCTTTTGAATAATAATTAAAAAGATTGACTTTAAAATTTATTAATAAATATAAAACAATATAAATAATTCTAGTAATGACCTCTGTTAGTTTTACTGGAAAAAATTTAAACAGATTTAGGCACGTCCAATTCGGGACCTACTGTAATTCTCTTTAGAAAAAGAGCATCGCACTTGTTGTCAGCACTTGTAGTTTAATATATTTGAAAACTTAGCTTACAAGTGCACTAACACCACAAACAATAGAGACATTCGATTCTGGACTACTTTATACTTGCCTTTAATAAGAGAGCCTAATCATCTAACGCACTACTACTTAAATATTCGAACTTTAATTTGTTGTTTAATAAAAGATTCCACTTTAATTTGTAGTTTAATAAAAAAATCCAGCTGATTGTTTGCTTTTGTGGATCTTACTCCTTTGTGGAATATTACGATTTGCTTTTGTGGAATATTAAGCTGCAACAAATTTCATATTCCTTTGTGGAATATTACGATTTGCTTTTGTGGAATATTAAGCTGCAACAAATTTCATAACCAAATCCTTTTTGTAGCTGTTACTTCTTATCTAACTAAAATAAGTTGTATAAATTTATAATAATTTATTCTTTTTATAATTCTTATTGATTAAATATTTTCGTAATTAATTTCATATTATAATGTAAAATATGTGAATTTTAAGCCAAGATTAACATTCAAAAGTTCATCACCTAGAAAAAAAATTTTAATTCATGTGTAGAGTAATAATAAGATTGCAAAAAACACGAAAAACATCACAATAATACTTTGAGTTTAATAATAAAAAAATTAAATGAAAAATTAGAAGTGTATTAAAGAAGAAAAAGGATATTTCAGAAATAAAATAACTATAACTCAAAAAGGGGATTTATGAGAAGATTGAAGGGGTGCCAATAATCTAACTCTATGAAATATTACCACTAATCGCATACATCATTCAGCTCACTATTTTACTGCTAAAATCAATTTGCATAGAGATTTCGTTAATCATTGATATTTTTTATCCTTTTCTTCATCTTTATAATAATCATCATCTATGTTTCCAGCTATAAAAAAACCGATTTCTAAAGTTATAAAGCGTATATGTTTATTTCTCTGTGTGCAATAATTCTAGCTACGTAGAAGTGCAAAATATTTGACTTTAACTGTATTCTAATAAATGAAAATATAATTATAAATAATTGTAGACTAATAATGGTTAAATAATCAAAGTATAAGTAATATATTTATATCTACTGAAAATATTTAAAAAAACTTTGGGTTAAATAATTCTTATAATTAATAAAACATATCTAAAATATTAATAATATTAAAATTATTTTAAATTCAAAATAATTTAAATTTTTATAAATTTATTTTAATATTATTTCCCTATTTATTTGAAAAATTATATTAACTTAATAAAATGTGTAGTAGATTGTAAAACATTAAAATGTTTTTTATATTGAAATTATTTAATATATATATATATATATATATTGTCACATTTATTTTAATATTATATTTCTGTTTATTGTAAAACATTATAATATTTTTTTTTGAGTTAACATAGTGAAAGGATATTATTAATCAAAATAAAATATTAGTATCTCTTATTAAAATCTTAAAAATCTGCATGATTATTTATTTTCTCCTAGATTTAAATTTCATTGGATCCTATTTATTTTCCCTTGATTGCAACTACCAATCCAAAGCATGTACTTTTTTAAACCTGATAAGTCTGCCCTCGAAAGGGGATAAATTGCTTTATTTTGGAATATCTTTTGCTTCCATCTCTTCTCCATTTTCAGTGTCTTACTTCTTAATTTTTTTTTTTTTTTTTACATGCTTTGATCATCTTGATATAATCCCATCTCTTCCATGATTTGTCTTAAATATATATTAAGGAGCTTATAGAAAAGCACCCCACACGCATGTGTAAAAAAAATAAAAAATAAAAATGTAACCAGAAAAAATGTAACGTTAAGAGCTAAAGTATGTGAGATGACTCCTCCTTGAAATAAAATAAAAGCAGAGCAGGGACACTTGCTTCGTCCTTTTTCATTTCACACATGAAAAGTAAATTTCAGTTCATATTACTCCCTTATAGAATAATAATCTTTAAAATATTTCAAACTTCAAACTACTGTAAACACAACTTGCGTCAATTTTATTAGGAAGAAAAAAATTTTTATCGACATGCTCCATTTTAAATCGAGAGTAAATTAAAATTTATAATAATTTAAGAGATATATTAAATATTGTTATTTCAAGAGGGAGAGGGAGAGAGAGGGAGAGACAATCTGAAATTTACAAATGGACCACTAATCTTCAATAACTAAATAGATGGATGAACATAAAATGAATGGAATAGCTTGCCACCAATTGTCCTTAGTAGTAAGTGAATTCCCCGTATCACTCCGAAGCTTTTACAAAGTTTTTGCCGCTGTACTTTTCCATATTATGACTGCAATTTTTTCATAATTGCAGGAGACAAATGAAATTGAATTCACATTGACTATAAAATATAAAATGAAAAATTGATTCACATCACTGTCAAATAGAACGAGTAATACTTTGTGACCGTAAAAAATTTAATAAACAAAAGGAAAAGCCAGCAAACTTTGTCAAGCAACAGTAAGCATGCAGTAACACCCGCAATAGAGACAAAGCCAAAGAAATGATAAAATGACAGGAAGGAAAAAATGAAAAAAAATCACAAAAAAAAGCAAGCGCCAAAGGTCATATTCAAACCTGCTGATATGCACCAATGGATCTTTGGTTCAGTGAGCGTGTCCTTATACTTATAATATTAAATGTAAGAATTTGAGCCTCCATAAAAATATTTATATGGTTATTTACAATTCTCCCTCAATTATTAAATAATTGAATGGAGTCAGTTTATTCCTCACGAAATGTGAGTGGAGTGGACAACCCTTAAATATTTGAGAGGATTTGAAAAATTTGGACAGCGCTTTAGAGGAGTACATACCACGACGAAGGTCTCAATTGTAGAGTCTGTTTATAAATATTAATTGTAATATCTGATATAATATCAATAACAATTCTATATAATAGTATTAAAAAAAAACCTTACTGATCTGCTCCGGCATCTCTCCATTCATTTTATGTTATTTATGTATTTAGGTGTAAGTTACATTACATATCACGCCCTCCCTCCCTTATCAAGAACATGAAAGGGAATGAAAAAAAGAAAAAAAGAATGACATGTCTTAATCTTTGTATATCTCCTGTTTCACTTGGAAGATTGTGAATGATGACTTTTCGCTAGTTGGCACTTGCAGGCTGTTGTTAAATTACCAAGGGGCCACCAATTTATAAGTATCGGAACAATTATTGAGGACGTAGGGGCTACCAATTTATAAATATCGAAACAATTATTGAGGATTGTGCATAATGAATTTTCTCTGCTTGGCATTAAATTTTTAAGGGGCCACTAATTTATAAATGTCTGTACAACTTAAAAAAAGATTAATGTTAAATTATATACAAGTAATTTATAATCTTTTTATATAAATAGTGAATGGTGTAGATTTATTTATTATTCATGTAAAAAAATTATAAGTTACAGGGATTAAAAAAGACTATATAATTTGGGAGCTGGCTTAAGTTACAGATTTTGTAAATTGTAGATCCAACTTTTAGCCAACTCCTATTGAATGTGTATGTAACAGATTCTGTAACGTAGCAACCTCCTACAATTCGTAGTTTAATAAAAGAGTTTAATCATCGTGACTAATCAATACTTGTGACTGGTCTTTAATAAAAGAGCCTACCACGTTTTTTTTTAAAGGGAGCCTACCCCATTTATATTCAAAAGATTTCACTTTCATATATAGTCTATTAAAAAAAATCAATTTTAATTTGTAGTTTAATAAAAGAATCGAGCTGGTTGTTTCGTCATTTTTGCTTTTGTGGAAAATGATCTAGCTTTTTCTTGTTAGCATTAATTTGCAATAAAATATAAGAAATGCCGGTAACATTAAAAGTAAAAACAATTAAGGCATTTTAAATATTATTATTTTGATAATCGAGATTATCTGGATCTTACCTACAATAAAAGCGATGAGCCACTTGTCTTCAATAATTCAAAAAGACGAAAGGACATAAAATGAATGCATTAGCTGGCCACTTGTCTTCAATAGTTCAAAAAGATAAAAGGGCATAAAATGAATGCACTTGTCTTCAGTAATTCAAAAAGATGAAAGGATGTAAAATGAGTGCATTAGCTGGCCACCAACTGTCCTTAATAGTAAGTGCATCCCCTGTTTCAGTTGGGGCCAAAACTACCTTTCAGCGGTTCGAAGGTACCACCTCATTTGTCTTGTTGTAGCAAGCCGTTGGATATAAGGGAGTGTTTATTTTTTGAAGTTAGAGTATGGAGTGTGAATTCTTCTTACTTTAGTATTTATTTACCTTAAAAAAAGAGAGAGTGGGAGTGAGAATTCGTGAGTCTCATTCAATTTTGAAGTGGGGAGTGGGATTCCCACTCCCATGGGGGAGGTGGGAGTGGAAATCCACTCCCCCCTCTTCCTATTTTATCATTATAAAAATAAATAAATAAATAATATTTAATAAAATAAATAATATAATATTTAATAAAATAAATAATATCATATTTATTAAAAATAATAATTATATCATATTTATTTTATTAAATTTAATAAAATAAAAATAAATAAATATTATATTTAAATTAATAATATTAAACATTAATTTTAATAAATATTAATTATTTATTTAATTAATAATAATAAATATTTTATTCTAAAAAAATATTAATTTTGTACTATATTATCAATAACAATATTTCATTTGTGTTGCTATTATTAATAATTTTTATTCACATAATTTAAATTTAAATTAATAAAAAAATTATGATTTACATAATTAAGAATATTATTAATTATTATTAATTTATAAATATAATAAAATATTTATTTTATTTTCTAAATATATTTTTTATTAATTTTTTAATTGCAAATTATAATTTTGTACATAACGATAAAATGGTAATTTAAAATAATTTACTCTCAATCCAAGACAAAGTAAATAAATAATTAGGATTCTGATTGACGATCCATACTTTTATTTAATTTAAGTAAACACCCTACTCCCACTCCCACTCCACACTCCTAATCCAAGAATTCTCACTCCTCAGAATTCTCACTCCAATCCAAAAAGTAAACGCAGCATAAGAGTAGTAAAATCCAACGGCTAATAACATTGGATTTTCGGTGGAAAGAATCTCAATTCACCTAGCAGGAATAAAATATTGTTAATAAAATTAATGATGTGAAATCGAAATTACCCCTATAGAAGTTATTTTTGAAGTCCTACAATTTGTCTAATCACAGTAAACGCCAACACCGGTGACCGATCAGCCGCGTTCAGACGCCGATTGCATGAACGGAAAAGTAGTTCTTGTAAAATTTCTATTGGACGCGAATTATGGTTGCTGTGGATGATTTTGTGAATGGTTTTGCATGTTATGAATTGTGTGAGGACTTTAATCATTATCTTCATCCTGCTGAGGTTCAGTATGCTGTGTTGATTCCTTTGTTTCCTTTAATAAAGATCATATTTTAAAAATACTTGCAATTTCCTTCCTCGACTCGCCGACATAGATAGCAAATCACAAATTCACAATGGACGAGTACGACTACGATCTTGTCACTGCTCAATAAGTGTCATTAATTTATCGCTGCCCTAATATTTCGCAACGATTTCATAAAACCCTAACCTACCTCACTGGAGCACTCTTAAACGGTTGCCGATTTTCCTTTCAATTTCATGCGCCGTTAGATCATGGGACCAAATATCTAACGGCCACAACGCTAGAAGACAAAACATGGTGTGCCTCCCACCTGGGCCCTTCACTTGGAAGCTTTTACAAAGTTTTGGCCGGTGAACTTTTCCATATTCTAAATTTACAGCTCTAAACAAAATTCACAATGACCACAGAATATATAATTGAAAAAATGGATTCACATCGCTCTCATATAGAACAACTAAGAAAAATACTTTGTGACTGTCTCTACAAGAGAAAATTTAATAAACAAAAAACTGGCTCACTTAATCACTTTTTCAAGCAACTGTAGGCAGGCATTACGACCAGCAATAGAAATAAAGATCCTGATGATGTTGATGATGCAGATTCAAACCCTGCTGATCTGCTCCAGGATCTCCCCATCCAGGCTGATGATGGCCCCTTCAATCACTTGTCAGTTGATTTGAAAAACAGAAGCTATGCATCCTGAGTTGCTTGATCCTCCCATTGAAGTTGTTTCCACCGATTTTCCTTTCACTTGATAAGAATTTTACCTTGGCCCGCCCTTTCAAAATCCAGCGTCAGCTTCTTAAGTTCTGGGCATTTAGATACAAAAATTCTGCATACATCTGGGAAACGCATGGCCTTCCCGTAGACGCTCTTCAAATTTGGTAGCTTCTTTAAGCAAAGAACTTGAGCTATATTTGGATGTTAGGATTAAGTATGGAATTGAACTAATTTTAGAATTAAATTTTTATCCCATGTTTGATAAGTTTAGTTGAATTGGATTAAAGGGGAATAAATTTGAATTTAAACCTAAAATCATGGGATTAATAATCTTAATTTGCACATGTATTTAGTTGGAATAAGATTAAAGATAAAAGTTGTCCATTTTTGAGATTTGCTTATTATATTAATTTACACATGTATTTTATTTGCTTATTATATTATGACTACCCAATAATTTTTTGCAATATATTTAATTTTCCTCGTAATTACTTTTTAAATTTATTTTAATTATGATTATAAAATTTCATGGATAATTGATATTTATATTAAAATACCAACTTAAATACTATTTAATATTATTTAAATATAATCTAATATAGCTCAATTCAGTACTGTACCAAACATAAAAATATAAATATAACCCAATTTAATCAAATCCTAAAAATTTAGTTCAATCCAATTCTACATGTCAAACGTAACCTTGGAGTTTTGTAAGAGGTTCCAGGTTTGACATCATCTCTTTCCCTAATTTTCCATCACCGAGTATTTCCTCTATATAATGGCAATGTTTTCTGGAAACAACAAGAAGGTCTGGAGCAAAAGCAAGCTATGTCAAATCCCTCAGTTTACAGCAAAATGATATTTCAATATGGCTCAATGTCATAGGATGGTTACTTTGCGCAGCAATTCCGTGACATAAGGCTGTGAAAACCATGAGTTCATTGTGCTTTCCCAACAAAGTCAATCTTCACTTCTTCCAAAAGCTTACAACTCGCAATATCTATAGCCTATTGAGATGCTTCAGATCAGCCAGGCCAAAAACGATCAACTGACTTCGAATCAAAGCATTTAGGATAGAGAGATTGAGTACAACTTTGAAGTTTGTTGGAGCTCAAAAATCTTTTCAGAGCATGGGAACTTCTTAGGATGATGGTCAACACATCTAATTGTCTCTCAAACCAAACAACTCCACAATCAAAAGTTCACAGCTTTCAAATAAAACTCTATCTTCTAGTGTGGCTCATGATCAGAAGATGACCTCCCACAACCAAACATCTTCAAAACTTGTAACATCGTAAAACTGGATATCACTTGCCCTGGAATTGAATGAAGAAACCGTGCATACTCCACATTCAAAAACTTAAGGTTCACTACAAACGTTAACTCATTCGGCAACTCTCGTATGTTAGTCATTGATAAATTAAGATGTTGTAGGGAAACTAACTTTGAAATTATCAGTTAGAGAATGATTACATGATAAGTTCAAAACTCTTAGGGAATGCATAGATTGGAAGAAGTCATTATTGATCATCTCTAAATAATTATGTTGAAGCAACAAAGTTAGTGGATCGTGAGATGAAGGCATTTGTGATACCTTCTCAGTTTTGTTGCTCATCAAAGACACCCTTCTCAACCCTTCCCATTTCCAAATGTCTGGTACTTCAGTTAATCCTTGCACCTGCACGAACCAAAAAATTCTCTTTCTCCTTCTCAACTTCACATGCTATCCCTATCAAAAAAAAAAAAAAAAAAAACTTCACATGCTATCCACAGAAGCATATCGCGTATCACATCATGCACTTTTACATAAAGTGGAGCCTCTTCTTCCAATAAACATAAAGGAACAAGAACACCAATAATGTAGTATCCTTGATTTCGTATCTCAGTATCAATTCCATTTTGCTAATTGGAAAGTCTTCCGGAAACAAACTACAGTATAACAGACTCGATCTGATTTTATCACTAGGTAAATTATCATAACTGAATTTCAAAAGTGGATATATATACTTGTTTTTCCATACCTAGAAATTCTGAGGCTGATCTACTTAGCACTTGGACAGAGTCGCCACATCTTCTCCAACCTTCTTGCAGAATAATTCCCATGCTTCTTCGTCATTTAAACACTCCATTTTAATCTTGTTGTGAGCTTCCATGAGGCCACAAATGTCAATAGAAGGAGTTGTGAAGACTATCTTGAATGTAATTTTTGTGCTTGGAAGAGGGACACCAATTTTAATTAAATCAACCTGCTCCCATATATCATCGAGCAGTAATACAAACTTCATCTTGCTTAAATTCTTGAATAGGTCGAGTGCTTTCTCTTCAAAACTTCAGTTCTTCCATGACTCATCGAACAAGCCTTTCTTTTTCCCAATCTTTTCCCGAAACTTATGGGGTTGCAAATCTTGGCAGACCACTACCCAGATCACAACATCAAAATTATTTGGACTATCAAGGAACTTGTTGTTGATTTGAGTAAATATTTTCCAACTCCCCCATTGACATATAGGCCAATAATTCCAACTGATTCTTCTTCAAGGCATCTCCAGGCTTTCTCAAAAGTCGACACCATGCCCACTATTGTTGGCTCACAATTTATCACATCATTTCTCGTTTCCGCTTATTTTTCCATTGCAGTCCGCAAGGCATCGAGATTATCTTCAACCTTAGACTTCGTAGGTCGTCGCATTCCCAACAAAGAAAATGGAATCATGTTTCCCATAGTTTGCATAAGATTTCAACATTTACAAGATAAAGAGCTATGCTTCCGGGCTTGGTGAGATGTTATGTTTTTCGATACTAAAATGCAGTACTTAATTAAACATGCATGCATGACTACTAACTACTCTGCAATTGAGCAGGGACTTGAACTTTGAATTGGGGAAATAATGTGCATCAAATTGATTTATTTGTTACAAATGATTGTCACAATTGAAAGAGATATAAAAGATGATTCTAAGTGCGACAGTATTATTTTATTTTCTGCAATTTGAAATTTATTATTGATTGATTAACTGGCAGGAAAATTATTCTCTAATTGCTGCAACCTACCAAATTATCTCCAATTTTTTTGCATTAGCACGTGTAATCACCGCCTCGGATTTCTTAATACCAAAAAGAATATGATAAAAATTTTATGCAAAGTTCCAAAATCATTGCTGGCAACATTTCTACATATTTCTTACATTTTACCTCATGATGAGTAATGGTGGCAATTTAGATTAGCAAACTTATCATATTCATTAATCTTATAAAAAATCTCGGACATTATACGTATCTATTTGTTATCATGTCACTTAGTTAACTAAATTAAAATTTCTTCGAATAATCAAAATTTTAAGTTTTAACATATTTTTAATAGTTTCTTTTAACAAATTTTAGCTGGATTTATTCATGTGCAATTTTGTAAATTACAACGCAGCATGCATCATGCATGGGTGCTATGCGATAGACTTTGCAAATTATTAAGCAAGATGATATAAAAAAAAAATGAAAAACAAAAAGTTTTTCAGATTTTGATATTCATCGAACACATTAATTTTTTCAAAAAAATTTCCATCTCTAGCAACGGAATTTAAAAATCTGAAAAAAACAACAATGATTTTTTCATAATTATCAAATCAGCGAACTTGTTGTGTATGCTGCCAGTCTCGTTTCTGCTATTAGAGAATCAACTAACGGGAAGCTTTTGGTCAATCAAATTTTCAAGCTCGAAGGCTGCTGAGTCGCTCGAACATCATAAATAATATCACCGTGGCAAGACCCTGATCCCATATCTTACTAAAATTTCTTTTGCCCTTCTAATTTATCAATCTAAGGCATGTTTCGTTCGAATTTTATCTTCTCCATAATTTTTTGCTCATTGATTGCAAAGTGTCTGTCGAAATGTGTAAACGAGTTTATGTATCATTTTTCAATTCTTGTTCGGGCTTGATTATATTAATGCTCGTTACGTTTCAGGATTTTGATTTCAGTTTGGGAAATTAGTTTAGAAAATTGGTATCTTTGTAGAAGTAGTTTTATCATTTATGAGCCCTTGTTGAATAGCATAAGCATTGGGGCTTGATTTAAGAAATTTGTTTTAGCTTACAACTGAAGCTTAATCTTCCTTAATTAAGAGATTATTAGAGTAAATTAGGAGAAGATTGAGTTGTGCATTTATCATTGAAAAACATTGTACTATTGAGTTTTTTTTTTTTTAAAAAAATGATGAAACATCTTAAAATGCTTTGCTTTAGCTCTAGTTAAAAAAGATGGAGATGGGGTTTTATAATTTATGATTGTTTTAAGTTCATCAATTGGCGAAAAATGAAGAAAAAAATAATGAGAACCAAATTCTTATTGGTGACCTCAAGTTTTGTGTCTTCATAGATTCCTTATTTCGTAAACCTTATGGAAATAAGTTCCTCTGCTGTTGTTTTTTTCCCACTCCTGCTTCCTTTTTGTGTTTCAATGTAAATGAATATGAGATGTGATGTGTGAAAAAAGGAGTTGATTTTGTTGGATTTATATCATGGGCTGTCAGTTTAAAATAAATTTTTTGTGTCTCGTTTATGTTGATTGTCTTATCATTGAAGGAAAGCTGTAGATACAAGGACTCAACAATTATCATAATCAGATTCAAGTTTTGTGCTGTTTCAGGCTCTTCATTTGTCTGGTTAAGTTATTATGTGATTAATTTTTCATTGACAATTTAATATGTTCCTTGGTATGGTTTAAAAGAAGGTGTCAGGTTTAATCTGTTCCTTGGTATGATGTAAAAAGTGGTATTGGGTTTAGTGACTGAAATTGTGTCCCACATGATGTGTGCTCATTTGTACCAATACTTAATTCAAGCATCTATGACATGTCTGTATGTTCTCAGGCAGTTGCATGTTGTTAAAGCAGTGATGAAATTTGAAGCTTTGTGAAAGTAACTGTATGATTATATCATCATTCCTTGAACTGATTTTTCTTTTTCTCCTTAAAGCTCACTTCATTGAACATCCATTGTAGGTGGATGAAGTTTCTCTCAACACCAAACCAGTAGGTGATGATGACACTGATGATTTTGAGGTGGTAGGAGATTGTGCGATGACTGAATATGTTGGACAAACTGGGATAACCCCAAATCCCTTGCCTCCTGCTGTTGGAATGGAGTTTGAGACGTATGATGACGTATATTACTTTTACAATTGCTATGCCAAGGAACAGGGTTTTGGTGTTAGAGTTAGCAATACATGGTACCGAAAGAGTAGAGAAAAGTATAGAGGAAAGCTGAGCTGTAGTAGTGCAGGCTTCAAGAAGAAAAGTGAGGCAAACTGCCCAAGACCAGAAACAAGAACTGGCTGTCCAGCAATGATAAAGTTTAGGTTGATGGAAACCAAAAGGTGGAGAATCATTGAAGTCGAGCTTGAGCATAACCACTTGTTAAGCCCAAGAAGCGGAAAGTTTTACAAGTCACATAAGCACACGGGTATTGGAACCAAAAGAACATTGCACTTAGATGGTGCTGAAGAAGTTCAAAAAATTAGACTGTTTCGAACTCTTATCATTGATACCGAGGGAAATGGTAATGTAGATGTTAATGGAGTATTTGGAAATAATGTTAATAGCTCAAATCAATTGAAGCTTAAACCAGGAGATGCACAAGCTGTACAGAGTTTCTTTTGTCGTTTGCAGTTGACAGATCCAAACTTTTTTAATGTAGTAGATCTAAATGAAAAGGGATGCTTGAGAAACCTGTTCTGGACTGATACCAGGTCAAGAGTTGCTTATAGGTACTTTGGTGATGTAGTCTTAATTGATACTACGTGCTTGACTGAAAGATATGATGTACCACTGGTTTCATTCATTGGGGTGAATCATCATGGACAATCAGTGTTGTTGGGTTGTGGTTTACTTGCCAGTGAGACCATAGAATCATATACATGGTTGTTTAGGGCGTGGCTTACATGTATGTTAGGACGCTCTCCACAAACAATCATCACTGACCAATGTAGAATCTTGCAAATTGCTGTTGGCGATGTTTTCCCAAGAGCTTATCATTGCTTTTCATTGTCATGCATCATGCAAAAAATTCCAGAGAATCTCCAAGGATTGTTTGAATATGAAGCTATTAGAGCTGCATTACATTGAGCAATTTATCACTCTCTCAGGCCTGAGGAATTTGAAGCAGCTTTGGAAGACATGATTCAACCTCATGGAATAAAGGATCACGGATGGATTCAAACTTTATATGAAGATCGTAAAAGGTGGGCTCCTGTTTATTTGAAGGAAGCTTATTTATCAGGAGTGTTTTCGTTCCTGCAGAATGAGGTTTCTACTTCATACTTTGAAGGATATCTTGATAAGAATACTCCTTTGAAAGAATTCTTAGACAAGTATGATCAAGCACTGCAGGAGAATTATCAACTGGAAGCCTTGGCAGATATGGATTCAAGAAATTCAAGTTGTATCCAGAAACCAGGATGTTACTATGAATTTCAACTCTCAAAACTGTACACAAATGAAATGTTAAGGAAGTTTCAGACGGAGGTGGAGGCTATGTACTCTTGCTATAGCACAAAACATAGTAGTTCTGATGGACCTATAACATACATAGTGAAGGAAGAATTCGAGGTTGGTGGCAACGAGAAGGATTCAAGGGCTTTCGATGTTTTGTACAATGCCTCCGACTTGGAGGTGCTTTGCGTTTGTGGGTTGTTCAATTTCAGAGGATATTTATGCAGACACATTCTTTGTGTTCTAAACCAGAGTGGCATGCAGGAGATCCCATCTCACTACATTCTTTCTCGATGGAGAAAAGATGTTAAACGCTCTTATGTTCTTGATCACAGCTGCAGTGCCATTGATATTAAAAATCCGGTGCACAGGTTTGATGATTTGTACAAACACATCGTGCAGGTCGTCGAGGACGGCCGGCAATCTCAGGATCGTTACAAGGTTACTTTACAAGCTTTGGATGAGATATTGAAGAAGCTTCATCTTGTAGAGGATCATCAAGTGTAATTTATGTAGCTTAGAGCTCTAGATTTTGTAGATTGAGCTTTAAGTTTCCGTATTATGTTTTTGATTTCCCCTTTGTTATAATTTAAACAATAATATTGCTGCGGAAAGCCTTTGGTCTGCGAGTGAATGAATAGCATGTCTCTTGAATAAAAATGTTGTGCATGCCATTTGTTTGCTTTCGTGCCCTCATTTCATTTGAGTTCAAATGTTCTCCTTATTCATTTTGCGCACCTCCATTTTGTTTCCTGTTTACAAAGGAGATGAAGAGTTAAGTTAAAATTTACAATTAGCTGCTCGTGATCTAATTTTCACTCTTTTTTATTTTTTTGGGATTATGGTCTGAGCTATTTGATGACCAAAACTCTGTAAACCTCTTTGAACAATGGACCTTAGGAGTTTCAATGGATTGTACGAGTATCTATTGGCATCATCATTTTCAAAACCTGTTGTATGGGCTTTTGCTCAGTCCTGTCAAGTATAGTAAAGCATGGAACTTCCCCTAAGGAGGCAATTCACCAAGATGGCTTTCAGAGTTTTAAGTTGAATATTCTTACCGCATTTTATTTGGCTGCATGCAAAGACTTTCCGTTGTAGAGGTAGACGGAATGTTGGCTTGGTGTGTGATGAGGTGGTGATGCAAAGACTTTGAATCGAAAGAAATGCCTGCAACTTTGCAAGATGATTGTAGACCAGTGAATTAACCGGTCAGACTACAAGAAAGCTTTCCATAACAAATGAGGAAAAAATGCAATGCCATTTGTGCTTGGAGAAATACACTGCATCTGATTTGTTTAGTCTTCTTGAATGTTTTTGTGCAAAGTTCTAATTGCTTAAATGTTTCCGTAAGGTGCACTATATTAAACATTTTCTCAAGTTAAGAAGGAAAAGCATGTGTTCTTTTCAAATTTCAAGCCATTTTGCAGTTCTTAGCTTTCTAGGATACTGTTTGAAGTATTAGCTTGTAAGATCGACATCTAATGTTTTTCTTGTCTATATATCTTAATACTCTTCTTTTCTCTCCTTGTAGCGCTTTCAACTATTTTACTGATAAGTGAGGATTGAGATAGAGGGATGAAGTTCAAAGCATTTCTCACAGATAATGGAGTAAATCTCTTAGAAAAAAGATTCCTACCTGCCCTAGACAAAATGGGGAAGGTATGCCACCTCTTCCTTACTAGAGAGAAAGCTTACTTCCTCCACAACCTTCTCAGTGGTGAAGGGATTCAATGTGTTGCCCAGTTTCACAAGGAAACTCTCTTTGATGATTACCGCATCTCAAGTCAAAATGAGGACTGCATTGCCTTTGCCATAGACATATCTCTCCTTCAGCGTGCTGTTCGAAGTGGTGTCAGTATTTGCTCTGAAATTGGTGCAGCTGGATCCGCTGCCAATCGCCTCCAAATAAAATTGGTGAAGAAGCTGCCTCCAAATTGTACTCAAGCAATGCCTTTCCTTACCTTTGAAACCAAGGGGTACAAGTCTGCAGTAATCCAAGATGTTCCAATTTCAAAACCATTGTCAAGGGCTCAAGGTCTTGAACTTCAAACTGCTTTAGATATGGCTCAAGATATACCTCCGACTCTGGTTCAGGTTCCGGATTTGAATCAGCTGCAGAATTTTGTACACCGGATGAAGCATGTTGGTGATTTGTTAAAGGTCTCCATTTACAAATATGGGGATCTCCATTTACAAATATCAACAACTCTGATCACACTAGGTGCTGAGTTTAGAAAATTGTTGGTTATTGGAGAGAAAGCTGTAGCTCCATCTGAGGACCGAAATTTGAGTGCTCAGACTCGATCAGAGAGGGCAATATCCAGAGGGGATGCTCAATCTGTGCAAGTGAGCGTGAAGCACTTTTCAAAAAGCCTCCAGTGTCACCTAGCAAAGCCGGATTGTGCATTCTTTGGTATTGCTCCACAGGGTGCTTGCTTGACGGTGATATTCCAGTTCTTCATTCCTGGCACACGTTAAACTGATAAATCAATCAGTCTGCATGACTGCATTGCAGGCTTCCAGTGCTCGACCCAGGCACATAGTCAATCAATTAAAATCATGGATATTTTGGGATTAAAATGAGAGATAATGAATGAATTAAAATCACGAGTCTAATATTTTGCTTTCTAAGTGGAATATATTCGTGCAAGCTTAATGCCAAAATTGGTAATACTGAACATTGAAATGATGAACTTCTGCGTGTTTCCATTAACAATCATATATTTTTATGTTTTGTACCTGTTGCAGAAATTTTGCGTACATAGATTGAAACTTAATTATCAAATAAAAAGAGTGAAGGAAAAGGAAATAAATTTATTCACATTGCATAGAATTAATTTTCACTTTAAAAAAAAAAATTAATTACTATCTCGCTTACATAATTGGCAATTAATGGAATGTTTCGAATGTATAACATGTGCATTAACGGAAAAAAAAAAACAAATAACAGATAAAAAATTAGGGTGAATGCTTTTTAGTCTCCACTATTTAAACTAATTATTATTTACTTGTGGTATTTTTAAAAAATTATTCAAATCAGCTCTATAGTAATTTTCATAATTGTTGGATCTAACTTTTTATGGATAAGATAACATTTCTATAGATATAACTTAGGAAATCGAATAAATCTAACATGCAACAGTTGAAAAAAAATAAAGAATAATTAAATAGATTTTAGTGGAAACATATATAAAATAAAGATCTTTTGAAACATTTTTAAACTTACATGGATTAGTTAGGTAATTGGCTTAAATTGCCAGGATAGAAAAACCATTTACCCATAAAAATAATAACATCAATACTAATAATTATAAGGACATAATAATAATAATAATAATATTATTATTATTATTATATGGAAAATAATGATGATGATAGCAATAAGCAATTCATTTAAGATGTTCTTAAATATGCAATGGGTTTGAACTAAAAATTTAGACTATTTTACAATTCTACCAATCAATTTTTAACTGAATTCTTTCAAGTGAAAACTACAAATTTCAACCTAACTGTGAATATCCAAAACACATCTAACAATTAAGTGTGTTAGACGATTTCACCATCTGGTTCATGCCACCTCAGCATTTCTTTCTACAATTAAGTGTGTAAGTAACAATCATCATACATGTTTCCAAATTCCTCACAAGTCCAGTCATGATGGCAAGGTATCATTAGCATAGCCAGTTGACATCTATCCTACCTTAGAGTATAAGTGAAATTAATATGTATGTTTTTCAGAAACAACCATAAATTTCCTTTCGTGAATTACAGAAGTGTCTACTTATCTTTTTGTATATTGTTATTGTTGTTTTATACGGACGGTTGCCTGTTTATATTCATCCAATTTTTCACCTATACCATTCACACAAATCTCTCCTTGATTCCAAATGGCCACTATTTTTTTTTTTTTTTTTTAATCAATCAAATTGCAAAAGATGCAGAATCTCTAGGAAAGCAGCAAGAGCTGCAGAACACTAACAAACTGGTGAAATTTTGGGCCAAGCCGAAATAGCATTGACTGCTGCCTCCTCACTTTTAATTACTAGTGGTAAGACAGAATCTGAGTCAAAACTGGAGATGAGATATTGGAGAAAACCAAATAGAGATGACCGATGATTGAACAACTTAAAATCAAATAGCAACCACCGATGATTGAACAACTTCAGTCTATTTCGTTTCCTCCAATTCTCACCTTAAGTTGCAACTATTTATCACAAAAGTTTCGTTACCATTGTGAGTACAGGCAGACAGAACACCAACATAAGTTACCTCATCCGGTCTGATCGTAGGAAATGGGTCACTGATGGCAAGGCCAACAATCATGGCCGTCCATGTGAATTTGTCCTTTCGAAGCATCTTCCTGAGTACCCTTTGAGCTTTCTCAACATCTCCGCATTTACAGTACATGTCTATCAAAGCATTCCCCACAAATATATCATTCTTGACCTTGTTTTTGTCAATTTAAGTCTTTATCCATTCTCCCGGTTCTAGTGCCCCCAGATTCGCACAAGCTGTAAGAATCCTAACAATGGTAAACTCGTCTGGCCTTATATTTGAAGTTTGCATCTCCGGGAAAAGTGTCAAAGCCTCTCTGAACCTATTCACTCGAAGGTACCCATCAATCATGGCAGTCCATAAGACATAATCTCGTTCTGGCATCTGAGCAAAATACTGTCGAGCTATATCCACTTGTCCTCTATTTATATACCCCGAAACAATGTCAGTCCAAGAAATTACATCTTTATTCTTCATGTTCCCAAAGATCTCAAGAGCAAAACCCATTTCTCCGTGAGAGGAGTTCCTTATGCTTCAGCAGTTGGCAGTTTGGTGTACACCATGATTTGTACAAGATCAGGTATTGTTTATGCAGTTAGTGTAGTCTGTCGGTTTCTCTCCAATCTCGGCAAAGAGCACTGGACAGTAGTGAAATGAATTCTCAGATATCTTAGAGGTATTTCCAGAACATGTCTATATTTTAGTGGTGACAAACTTGTGTTATAAGTGTGTAGATATGACAAGAGATGTTGATTCTGAAAGATTCCTACCAGGATATTTGTTCACTTTTGCAGGGAAGGCAGTCTCATCGCAATCTAGACTTTAGTAATGAGTTGTCTTTTCTACCACGGAAGCAAATGATATTACAATTATTGAAGGTTACAAAGAAATATTGTGGATGAAGAATTTCCTACAAGAGCTGGGTGTAAAACAAGACAGCTGGCCATGGACCTCGCATCGAGCAGCAACACCTGCCATCATTAGTGCATTGAACCAGTAGCTCCCCGAATCGCAGCCACAACACCTCCCATTGTTAGCGCACCGAAACAGCTTCTCCCCAAATTGAAACAACAACACCTGACATTGCCAGAAATAATAGCAGTTGAAGCGTCGCAAGTCAATCTCGCATGAAAGCAGCAGCCGATAGGCAGCCACTACAAAAATGATGTGGATGATGATTTTTTTTTTTTGAAATGATGATGATAATGCTTCTTTGGGAAAAAAATGATGATGATTATTATTCTTATCATTATTGTTATTTTTTGGCATAATAAATAATTATTGTTGTTGTCATGTTTGTTATTATTAGTTCTATCATTTTTATTATTGAAATAAAGTTATTATAGTTATTAACAATATTTTTTTTGAATAATAATAATATAACAAACAATAATGATAATATTATCATCATTATTATTTTTTTAATAATATGAAAAATATTATAATAAATATTAAATAATAATAATTAGAATAACAAACCAAGGGTATTTTAGTAACTTAAAATAATTCATTCCGATTCGAGGACAACATAAACACACCAATGGCAATACAACTCATTCTGATTTCAGTCTATTTTAATTACTGATAAGTAAATTAACCATAATTATTTTCTACGAATTATTTTATTTTATTTTATGTTAAATTGTAAATTTAGATTATTTTTGGATCTATAGGGCAGTTAGAGATAATATCGACACACCAATACAATAGTGAAAACATTTGAACATGTCAATATGGTTGCAGTACATTATGTCTAAATGCCAATATAGTAGTTGCCAGTCAACTTAAGACTACTTGTAGAAGTTACCAACTTCAATCCCCAAAGCTTCTACCCTTGACAACCAGCATAGTGAGTGGTATAAAAAGTTTCTTTTTCTTTTTAAAGAATAATTTATTTATTTATTTTTAAATGATTTTAGTTATTTAGATAACTGATTAATATTGAAAATTATATATTTAATAAAAATAAAAATTATTATTTTTCATTTATTGATTGATACACTCATAATTTATATATTATTTTCATATTTTTTATCTTAATTTTCTGTTAAATTATATTTTCATTATGTTAATCTTTATTTATATTTTTATATTTTATTATTATAAGTATATTTTAAGAATAAAGAGAAAATAAAAGAAAATCGAAAGCAGAAGACATTAGGAAAAGAAATGTGGGCGGCCGAATTAATTAATTAATTAATTAAAAGGACAGCGCCTGCTTGCATTAATTTAAAAAAGGAAAAAAGATGAAGTTTGGAATCTCAAGTGGGGCCGCGGCTTCAATTATAATGGAGAGCACTTGAATTAATTAAAATATGTTGAAACAGAATGAGTGGAATCAGAATGAACTGTATTGCCGTTAATGTGTTTATTTTGTTTCGAAATCAAAATGAATTATTTTAAGTTACTAAAATATCCTTAATTTGTTATTTTAATTATTATTAATTAATATTTATTATAATATTTGTCATATTATAAAAAAGAAATAAGTGATTAATTACTTTCTTAATTAAATTTAAATTTATCGTTTTTAATTATATGTTTTTAATTTATATTTTCCACCAATTATCTTTTATTTTATGTTAATTTGTATACTAGATTATTTTTGGATTTATAGGGCAGTTAGAGCTAAGGTCAATACACCAATACTATAGTGAGAACATGCCAATATGGTTGCAATACGTTATGTCTAAATACTCATATAGATCTAAAGTGAATTTAGATCTATAGATTAACATGCACATTATGTCTAAATAAGTATATGGTTCCAAAGTTAATTTAGATCTATAGATTAACATGCACATTATGTCTAAATATGTATATGGTTCTGAAGTGAATTTAGATCTTTAGATTAACACATAATAAAATTAAATTATAAACATGTAGTTAAAAATAATAAACTTTAAACTTACTAGAGAGGGTAATTAATTATATAATTTATGTTTTTGAGCTTCATCCTTCACCTTATCTTAAAAATTTGCCACATGTATGGGTAAATAATCAATAAAATAAAAATTGTTATCACAACAGTAATTTAAATAAATCAAAATTACGTTCTTTTTTCCCATTTTTAGAGGGGAAAAAATGGGAACGAAAACTATACATTTTTCAAATTTTATGTTATGTTTTCAACTTATGTGCTACATAAGTAACAGCATTAAACTTAAAAATTATAAAGAAAGAAGGCTATACCATAAAATCATATTCTATACTCTGTAGCATGACCCTAACATCCTTGATTATTGGCGATCGCATGCATGCTTTCAAATTAAAGTAGTGGACCATTAGTTTATGTGGTTTTTTGGCATTGAAAGACAATTTTAAAATGACTTGTCAAGCGAAAGTATAAGCACATTTGACAATATGCCTGAGTTTGGTCTTATTAGCCCTCATAGATATTGTAAATTTGTGAGGTACAAATTGTTTGAAGCTCTACTTTGAGATAAAACACGAAGAGATTTCAAATTGTTCAACTATGGATTATGATACTTAACATACGCTAATGTTGGTGTTAAATGGAAAAAAAAAATGCTAATGATGGAACTGACATAGCATTAGGTCATAATTTAATTTAATTGAATACATGGAAAAGTCTTGTTTTTAGAAAATAAAGACTCCAACACTCTTTACGTTTTCGAAATCTAAAAAAGAAAAAGAAGAACAGAGAAAACAGAGCACACTCATCACGCGTTTAAAGAAGAGATACCAATTTTTTTTTTTTTAATGTTTGAATAGGTAATGGAAGAAGAGTTTTTGGAGTTTCACGTTGCTTTTGAAAGGGGAAGGCTAATCTTTTTCAGGTAATTCTTTTTATAAACCACATGATTTTTATGACTTAATTTTGATGAATGTTAGATTGGTGATTGTTTGAAGAATTGATGTAATAAAAGTACTGCTGAATCTGTTAAATTCCAAAGATCTTATTAAAAAAAAATTCAGATTTTATGAACTAGACATCTTAAGCTTTCTATTGAATTATTTTGTGATCCCAACAATTCATTTTCTTATGAGTTTCTGAAGTTGTAACCCATTCGCTGGAAAATTATGATTTCTGCAGCAGTTCCGATTTCAATAGTTTTTCAGATATGTAAAATCAGTTTAAGCAACTTTTAAATTATTAAGATATTTATATATGCTAATTACTATCATGTCTATTTTCACTGTATTCAATTACTGTATTATTTCAGTTTTGCATATAAATTTGGTCTGCTGCAATTCTGTAAATAATTGTAAAGGCTGACAACAAGTATATTTTGGGATACTTATACCTATGAATAAAATAATTGAATAAAATTACTGTTAAGGTCAGAAGGGATTATGATATTGATAACAATGTTGTTTTGATGATTACAGTACGTGGGCGATCTCGTGATGTGGTTGAGATTCTTGTTTGTTTGCTACTGTTCATGGTAAATTGATTCATGTACGATCTGTTATATGATAAATGTTGTTTTGTAAATGATTTAAGAATTATGTGAATTTGGTCTTTAAGAAAATAATTATTCCATGATGGGTCTAAAGTTTAAGGAATTCATAGAGAAACGCTGTGACTAAAAAATCAGTGCAATACTGCAACATCATTTTAGATCTAGCTGGAATAAATAGATGGCACTCAATTCCAAATGTAAATTGTAATAAGGTGACAGGGAATGCAAGTATTCAGAGAATATCATAGCTGGCCTTTGTTTTGACACTCGGAAGATGTTTGGTCATGACGAGTTGCAGACTTTTAGTAAGTCATTTGGGCATGACGACTTTCTCTAATTGTTACTTGCAAATAAATTTTAAGGGCCACTAACTTAAAAATCTATAATATTTTATTAATTAAGTTTTAAGATAGAGTGATTTTCAAGAAATGTTATTTAGGAGGACAAAAATATTATTTAGCTTTTTCACCTCTTCTACCTTTTAAAGATTAAAATTGAAAAAAAAAATCAACACCTACTCAAGATATTATTATAAGAATTTTGATCAGTGGAGCGATTACCCACTTAGCTAGTTCTCTAAATGAGATCATGGACTGTCACTCTCTATAAGAGTGTAAGGAGAGCGACGGCCCCCACCTCATCAGCCCTTATAAGGTGAATAAGCTTCAGCGACTACAAAATCATAGATCCCACAACTGAAAATATACTGTATATACTGTGTTGCTGCATTCCTTCTATTGTACTCGTAATTTCATTCCTGTCTTATACTGAATCTCATACAAACTTTGGGTAATTGTAAATTACAATTGGGTGTCTATTTTCTTTTACTTTTTAGTCATTTTCTTTTACTTTTTTTTCTTTCTAAAATGTCCATTCCGAATATTTGCAAATACGTGTAGTTTTTCACTAAGAAAGATTTCACGCGTAAAAAATGTGGGTAAAATAAAAAGCCGCAATCAAATTAATAATTAACAATTAGCTAGGCTTAATCAAATTAATATTTAACATGTGGAGCTGATGGTTGTCGAAGCCAACAAAAATAAATTCCTACTCTAAATAAATTGTGTATAGTGATTTAGCAGGGTCGTGTCCACAGAGATCGGTAATTATTTAAATCCTTTTGGAACGTAAAACGTAAAATGGGAGAATTGTTGACAATAATAAAAATCAAATTAAAATAACAAGAATGCAAATTAAAGTTGTAATTCAAATTAGAGAGAGCTCTGGTTGAAGGAATTAACTCAGCTTGATTCGACTACTGATCATTGATTCAAATATAGATTATTATTACTTATGAATAGACCGGTTATAGCTATTGAGACCCTCTAATAGCCAATCTCTCCTTAACTAGTCGATAACCAAGGTACGACCGTTGGATATTCCCTAATCAATAGACAACCCTAGATACGATCATAGGATTTAATCAATTGACAGCCTGAAAAACCAGAGAGACCAAAATCCTAATCAACACATATGATGATTTATTTAAATTAGATTGTTTATTCTCATAACACAACTCACTGCTATGTTATTTGTCACAAACATTAAAATCTTCATACGATGAATCCTTTAATTGACAATAGATTAAGTTGATAATTAAATAGTGGCCAATTACCTAATTTACAAACATAATCATGAAACTAATTCAGAGAATAAACAAATACCCAAAAAGTAATAAAACAATTAAAGCATAAGAAAGATCTCACAGTAGTGATGAATCAAAGCTTCATTAACCTTCAACTAGAAAAATAAGTTTAGTTCTTCATAGAGAGGAGAGAAAAATTAGATCTAGGGTTTCTTTCTTTTTCTCCAATCCAAAAAATCCCCTTTTTCACAATAGATTCCTCCTTAAATACCCTCTCTCTCTTCTCTTTTAGAGTTCTATTTAAAATAAAATACTAATATCTGAAATATTAAATTCGTAATTACAAAAATAACCAAAAATACAAAACACGTTAAACTCAAAACTGCAGGTTCGCAGTTGACAGCACACGCCCACGCCTTATCAACAAAGTTCTTCTGCCGCTCATAATTTCTCCAAGAGAACAATCATCCTTGAATATCATCTTGTAACTCAATTTTATCACTAATCAATAGAATTGCACCTACAAAAGTAAAACACAAGTAAATCACTATTATTAAGTGCAAAACATCGATATTAAGAGAAGTAAACAATGCAAAACTAGTGCATAAATTGCACTCTAACAGGAGCCTAGTCATATCTTAGGTCAAGATTCTGTCCCACTCAAAGATATTAATATTAATTAACAAATTAAAATAAAGTAACATAAAAATGGACAGATCATAACTTCTTCCATTTACCAAAATGTCTATTGAAACATTATTAGTCTATTTTGTTATATGATCAAGCCACCGACACGAGAAGATAGTAGTATTCGCTTTAGAAAAATAGATCACGACTATTCAATGGTTGTGATGTGAATGCAGTGCAGAAAAAATATTATGTTAATGCAGAATCAAACCTAAATGGTCAAGTACCGAGCCATCACTGGCGGTATTCAGTACAGCTCTTTGCTTTTTCTATTTTCTCTCTTTGTTTGGTCTTGCGATATTTTCTTTTGTGGACTAAATTTTTCCTTTCTTTTTTTCGTTTTTTTGCGGATAGAAGATGATAAATGGTCGACTATTGGGTGGTGGTAGGGTATGTTGATTGATGAAAATTTTCTACCATGATGGAGATTGAAAATAAATTATTATGAAGTGAGATCATAGCAATTTAGTTGATAGCAATCAATTGCGTACTCTAATATTAGGCGATGGATTCCTTTGATCATTTTATAAATTCGTGGTTCTAATTATACTTCTGAGACCCGTTTAGGATTTTTTTCACAAAGCTCAAAAGTAATTTAAAAAAAATTAAAAGTTAATTTTAATATTATAACAAATCTTTTTAAAAATCACTTTTGTCACGATTACCCATCCTACAACATATTTTGAAAAGAATGAAGGAGTATATAGGTGGCACTCAATTGTAATTGTAAATTGTAACACTGACTGTGCTTTTGCATATGAAAAATCACAAGCAACGAACTACGTGTCTGAAATTATTAATAAGATAATAGGGAATGCAAATATACGAAGAATATCATAGCTGGCCTTTGTTTTTAATACGTCTGTGCATGCCGTATTTCACACGCGGAAGAATTTTCAATTTTGGTCATGACGAGTTGACGACTTTTAGTAAGTCTTATGGGCTTACTTGCAAATAAATTTTAAGGGCTTGCTTATAAATCTATAATATCTTCTTAATTAAATTTTGAGATCGAGTGACTTTCAAGAAATGTTATTAAAGTACGAGGACAAAAATACTATTTAGACTTTTTCACCTCTACCTTTTAAATGTTAAAATTAAAAGAAAAATTCAAGGCCTACTCATGATATTACTATAGATGAAGAATTTTGATAAGGTGGAGCGATTGCCCACTTGGCTAGTTATCTGAATGAGATCTGACCACATGGACTATCGCTCTCTATAAAGCGTAAGGAGAGTGATGGTGCCCACCTGATCAGCTCTCACAAGGTGAATAAGCTTCTGCGACTGTAAAATCATAGACACCACAACCGAATACATACTGTGTTGCATTCCTTCTATTGTACTCTGAATCTCATACAAACTATGGGTAATATTTTGGGAATCCAACTTACTTGTGATGCCCTTTCCACTGGCTTCATAAATTGTATCCGCAGAAAAGCAGCATATCTAAGCCAGCTTGAAAATAACCTGGTTGCCGTCCAGACCGAATTGCAGAAACTAATTGAAACAAAGAACGATGTGATGATGAGGGTCGCTAATGCTGAGCAACAATAACTAAGACGGCTGAACAGAGTGCAAGGTTGGCTTTCAAGGGTGGAGGCTGTGGAAGCTGAAGTAGGTGAATTGACAAGGGACACCTCTCAAGAAATTGAAAAACTATGCCTTGGAGGCTACTGCTCCAAGAACTGCAAGTCAAGCTACAAGTTTGGGAAAAAGGTGTCCAAAAAGCTGCAGCTTGTGGCTACTTTAATAGACGATGGGGATTTTGCTGTGGTAGCTGAAAAGGTACCACAACCAGCAGTGGATAAAAGGCCTCTTCAGCCAACAATAATCGGCCTAGAATCAACATTTGATAAAGTTTGGAGATGTCTTGTAGAAGGACAATTTGGAATCATCGGACTTTATGGCATGGGGGGAGTCGGCAAGACTACACTATTATTTTGATATTGTGATTTGGGTGGTGGTGTCAAAAGACATGCAACTTGAGAGAATTCAACAAAAAATCGGAGAAAGAATAGGATGGCTTCAGAATTGAAGCTTTGAAGAGAAAGCATCAGGTATATTCAATTTATTGAGCAAAATGAAATTTCTGCTATTGTTAGATGATATATGGGAAAGAATTGATTTAGCCAAAGTGGGTGTCCCTTTTCCTGCGAGTTCAAGAAATGCATCAAAGATAGTCTTTACGACTCGTCTTGTGGACGTCTGTAGCCTCATGGAAGCTCAAAAAACGTTCAAGGTGGAGTGTTTCGCAGATCAAGATGCTTGGGAATTGTTCCTAAAGAAGGTCGGACAAGAGACTCTTGAAAGTCATCCCGATATTCCGGAGTTAGCCCAAACTGTGGCAAAGGAGTGTAGTGGTTTGCCACTTGCACTTATTACCACTAGTCGTGCCATGAGCAGCAAGAAGAGACCCGAAGAACGGAGCTATGCAATTCAGATGTTAAGGAGATCAGCTTATGAATTTCCAGGTATGGAGAAAGAGGTGTTTCGTCTTTTAAAATTCAGTTATGATAGTTTGTCTAGTGACGTCCTTAGATCTTGTCTGTTATACTGTAGTTTATTTCCTGAGGATTATCAAATTAGCAAAACTGAATTGATAGAGTGTTGGATTGGTGAGGGTTTTCTGAAGGAAAATGAAGGAATTAATGGAGTACATAACCAAGGATACTGCATTATTGGTGTTCTTGTTCATGCATGCCTATTGGAAGAAGCAGGATCAGATTATGTAAAACTGCATGATGTGATTCGGGATATGACCTGGTGGATAGCCTGTGAAGTGGAGAATGAAAACTTTTTGGTTTCTGCCGGTATTGAATTAACTGAACCACCCGAGGTTAAAAAATGGGAAGATAAGAGAAGGATACCGTTGATGAGAAATAAAATTGTGATTTTACCAATAACTCCAATATGCCCTCATCTTATAACTTTGTTCCTCGGAATTAATATGTTAGATACTATCCCTAGTGATTTCTTCGATTTTATGCCTTCTCTTAAAGTTTTAAACCTATCAAAGAATCGCTCCTTGAGTCAATTGCCTTCAGGAATTTCAAAATTGGTTTCACTACAATATCTTAATCTTTCAGAAACTTTCATCAAAGAGTTGCCACATGAACTAAAGGCCTTGAAAAATCTAAAGTGTTTGAACTTGGAGTACATGCGTTATCTCCATACGATTCCACGGCAACTGCTTTGTAATTTTTCTGGGTTAAAGGTGTTGAGGATGCTAGATTGTGGCTCTGCCGATACAGTTCCAGAAGATAGCGTTCTATTTGGTGGTAGTGAAATTTTGGTAGAGGAGTTGATTACTTTGGAACATTTAAATGTATTAAGCGTCACGTTAAGAAGTTTTTATGCTCTACGAAGACTTTTGAGCCGCCAACAGTATAAGAGTTGTAAATATGCTTTAGAGCTTCGCCGCTGTGAGGATTCAAGGTCATGGAATATTTTGTCCATAGCAGATCTCAAGTATCTTGACAAACTAGATTTTGTGCATTGTACAAGTTTGGAAGAGCTAAAGGTTGACTATGCAGAAGTTCAAACAACAAGAGAACCGTAGGGTTTCAACAGCCTTCAAAGTGTTACCATAGACAGTTGCAGTAAATTGAGGGAGATGACATGGCTTGTTTTTGCTCCAAATCTCAAGGTGGTCCATATAGAACGTTGTTATGGGATGGAAGAAATAATCAGTGTTTGGAAAGTGGAAGAAGTTCCCGGGCTAAAACCTTTTGCGAAACTCCAATATCTTCGGTTGCAAGTTCTAAGAAATTTGAAGAAGATCTGTTTGAATGCATTGCCCTTTCCAAATCTCTTGGAATTGTTTGTATCTGGCTGCCCGAATCTCAAGAAGCTTCCACTCGATTACAACAGTGCCAAGGAACAAAAACTTGTTATTAGGGGAGAGCAACACTGGTGGAATGAGCTGCAGTGGAAGGATGAAGCCACTCTAAATGCTTTTACTCCATGTTTCAAATCCATATGACAGGCATAAGCATGAACGAGCACCTTTTAGTGGCCAAATTTCTATTGTAATTTTTTCCTTTCTTGGTGTGTAAAACTGTATAAATGTTGAATTGCAAGTCGATGTTATTATTGTATAGTCACTTCCTCTTGCCATTTGTTTGTTTCTTTTTTTTGCTACTTCATTCCGAGATTTGGAATTTGCTTTGCTAGTTGGTCTTTTTTTACGACTAAAATTCCCTCTTGCAATTAGCCATTGCAGTCAACCTGTCTCCATTATCTATTAATCTCCATTCCCGGAATCAGCATTTGAAAAATCTCAAAATCTTGCATGAAACTATGATTGGATACTACTTATAATACTGTTGCTAATAAGATGAGTTTTTCAATAGGCATGTTTTTTCTTTGCAAACGTATTAGCAGTAATCGTTATCCTCAAGTAATTAAGTATATTTGGTCTGACAATGGAAACATCAATATTCTTCAATGTTTTAACTCCTCAAAATTATTACGTTATACACATACAGCTGGACAGTTTGCATATTTTCACACTCCTGTTCATACAAATATGCTAAAGAATGATGGTCAACTCATTTAAATTTTTTAAATCAAACAATTTCTCCACCAAAATTAAACTTCATCTCAACTCCTTCTGCCTCGTGATTAGAAGTCGACCTAACACAACCAAAAATATTAACCCTTCTGATTCCTTAAAAAAAATGGATAAATGAACAAATGAAGTTAACGAGAAAAATTCAAGAAAAGCACGAACCTGAGGCGAAATGCAATCTCCAATCCGATCAGAGATTTGAAACAGGAATGAAAAGCAATTGGAGCGGCTTCGTCTTCCCATTCAAGCTCTTCCCACGAGAGTTAACTGCTAAATCTCATTGCACCATTAATTCTCCGAATGATGAAATAACAATTGTCCACTCTTTTACACTGTTGGAGTAGAGAGGAAGCTTTTTAAGACAACGGCAACTATCCACAGTCATTTCTGAAAGGGCAGAGACTTGCAATAGATGCTCTCCACATTTGGCTGATTTTCTAGTCCAAGATACTGAGTTTTGCAAATGGGTTTAGATTTTCCACCGCCTCTAGAGCTTCCGCAAATTCTCCCACACCGATGATTGCTTCCACAGCAGGGCAATTTTGTATTTACAAGTTCTTGAGATTTGGAGCAAAAACAAGGAATGTCAAAGTCCTTCAATTTAGAACAAACCTCTCTGTGAACTGTATGTAGGCCTTAGAAAACACAAGGTTGCCGCTTGCTTTTCGCTCCCCCAGTATATTCCATCTTCAAGTCCTCCAATTTTCTACACCCAAAAATACTTAAATCTGTAGTGGTGCTTTTAACTCTGCCAAAAGTGAAACATCAAGCCATGTCGAATCATTGAAGGATTGGAGGAACAGCGCTTGAGTACAACTTCGTAGCTTATGTGAGCTCGAAATAAATTGGAGAGCACGAACACTTCTCAAGTGAAGCTCAATACCTCCAAATATTTCAAACCGAGCAACTCCTCTGCTAAAACTTCCTCCCCACCAAATAAAATGCTGTCTTTATTTAATGCTTCTTGAAAATTTAAACTAATAGTATCGAACATTCTCAACACATGTAACCTTAAAAATTAAATATCCGTTGTTGTGGAACTGTAATTAGCTCTTCTACATGATCTATACTCAAGCATTTAAGTTTAATCAGGGCATTTAACTCTTCTTGCAACTCTTTTATGCTTCAATATGAATGATCGAGTTGTTGTAGTGGAACCAACCTTGAAGTCCCTAAAGGAACTGACTTTAGTTTAATACATGACAAGTTTAAAACAGTGAGAGAAGGCATAAACTGGAAGAAGTCACTGGGGATCTTCCGAAACTCATTATCGTCAAGAAAGAAAGTGAGGAGATGAGGGCATGTGTAACACCGCAAAACTAACACGTGCGGAGCACGTGAAGAAGGATGTTACTTATAAATCGTAATCCTGACTCATAAATTCCTAACTGAAATACCTTAAATTCTTATTCAAACAAATCCACAAATTCCAACGTCTAACACTAAATAATCTCTTCCAAAACATAACAATAACAAAAGGGCATTTTAGTAATTTTATCGACACGGGAGTTGTAAATTATGGATAAATGTTCGTTTCGAGTTTATTGCATAAATTTAGTCATAATTCCGATTTACAAAAAATAATTATGTCGTTTCCTTGATTTAGGAGAATCCGCGAGCGAGAATCGGTCCGCGGACGTGGACGATAACCGACCGTGAACACCGTCACTGTGAGTAGAATATACAAAACCTATTTTCATAGTTAATTATGATAGTAAAGCATGTTTGCGAAATAAGTATTTTAAATGTTCTGATTTAATGATTTCTCGAAATGTTTGGTTGATGATTTTGCGTATCGATTTTGAATAAAGCATGATAATACTTTAAAGATAAGAAAAGACAATTCAAATATGGTATGATTTAAAATATGGTTAAGAGGTATGTGAATATGAGTATAATGATTGTTTTTGAAATCATTAGCTAGTACCCTTCCCCTCCAAATACAGTGATACAAATGATATGAGATGAGAGGCCTTTGGGGCCCGTCTGAACACACATAGAGGCTTTGGGCCATGTGTTTGGGCGTTTTTGTCTTTTGGGGGCATATGCATGCGGTATGATGATTAGAGAGATACAAATATGAGATACAGACAAATATTGAGATACAAATGATACATATGATACAGATGAGATACAGGCCTTTGGGGCCCGTCTAAGTACACACAGAGGCTTTGGGCCGTGTGCTTGGGCGCTTTTATCCCTTGGGGACTAGATTATGCATGCACAGATATGATGAGATATGATATGGTATTTCCCTGTCTATCCGTGTAGCTCCGGGGAGTGACGTTACCCAGATAGTACATCATTGCCCGTTCGTTGAGGTCCGGATATGACGAGATTATTTCCCTGGGTACTTGTTTGGTGATGATTTTCAAATTTGTGAATTCTATATGATATTGTAAGATGATTTCTATGGTTAGTAATCTGATTTAAATGTTTAATGATTTATTACTGGTTTCTCGCTTATGGTTTAATGAAATCATGTTTGGAAATGATATGATTATTTCTTTTAAAGTAAGAATTAATTTTCAAAACTACTATCCACTCACTGATCTCACTGAGTTTTAAACTCACCCCGTTTTTATTATATTTTCTCCCCCTCACCAAGAGGTTGCAGGTACACCAGACCGACCCAGCGACTGTAAATATATTTTGAGTCTTGGCCACGTGATGGTGTTAGAAGATATAAATGTTTTTGTTAGGACATCTTAGTCATCTTGTTCTTTTGGGATTGTATAATTTTGTTATATTATTCTTTTGAGATTAAGAATAAATTGAGATATTAATATTCGTTATAATATTATCTTTTAAGACTCTAGAGAAATAAAACTCAGCATTTTTGTCGAGGATGTTGAGCACTGGAGTTTGTTGTATATTGAATTGTATTGGGAGTGTTATATTCATATTTGTAGATTGGGAGTGTTATATTCATATTTGTAGATTGGGAGTGTTATATATATAAAGGAGACTCTGCCAAATTTTCGGCAGAATCTTTACGAATAGAATTATTATCAAGTCCGTTTTGATGAGACTAGATAGACTCGCTTGGGGGGATTCGGGACGAGTCGTTTCAATGTTAGCTTATGTCACATAGTGTCACCTATAGTCCCGGTGACCTAGCCAGAACAGAATCAGAATATCGTGTGCACACTCAGAACAGAAACCCAGTACTGGTCTAGAACATACATATATCGTATTATACAATCAGAATCAGAATCAAAATGACTACGGACAATGAGCCAAAACATAATGATTTATACGTGGCACTTTGCGACGCTGTGGCCTTCAAGTGGTGGCGCCCATATAGTCCCAGGAGGTGGCCCCCGTACAATCATATATAATTGAAATCATATATAGGCACAAAACCTTCGTATCAGATTCATAAAAGTCCATAACAATAATTTAGGCTTGCAAAATATTTTATAAATAAAATCATAAAAGTAGGCATGTAACAAAATAACTTACATATTTAAAAAGTATTTATAAAATGCTTTGTTAAAAAGAATTTAGGTTTTGAAAACATTTCATATGCTAATTTTGTTATGAAAATCCATTAATCTTCTAAGTAGTATGAAAACATTTATACTTATAATAATAATATCAAAATACTTATACATATACAGTATATTAGGAATGAAGTTACTTACCTCGACTAAAGAATTTGAATTAACACGCCTCTAAGCCTCTAAGAGTCTCAATCACCTCCAACACCTTAAAGAAGTACAAGATATGACAATTAATAACTTATTCTAAGAATCTGATTTTCTAATTCATAACCGTACAGGTCTGATTCTCAGAATTTTGACTCTTAATCTAAAACTCATAATGACATAATGTTCTATGAAACTATTCTGGATATCCATGAGTACCCCATGTAAAATTTTCAAGAGGATCCGAAATCAAAAACATTTTCAAAACTATTTATTTCTCAACAAATTCGAAACTGTTTTCGCATAACCTAAACCAAACAGAACGGGTTCTGTGATTTTTATAAAATAAAATAAAAATTAGAAAATTATGAAATTAAAACTGGGAATCCTAGACATATATATTAACCTACATATAAAATTTCATAATTTTCAGAGTTCATTTGGTGGTACAAATAATCTTGTGAATCCGATTGCAATGCTGGAATCGCAGTTTTCCAGTGCAGTGGTTTCTATTTCGAAAATACATGTAAAATTGAAAACGAAGTCGAATTTAATGAAATAAAATTTATTCAAGAAGCCCTACATGTCTAGTTTCCAGAAATATAAATTTCATAAGAAAACTCGTTCAGAAAATATAGGTTTAAATTCGAGATACTCATGCTGTCCAGAATTATCCTATGTGCTTAATACGTCAAGGATTGATTAACTAAACTCATAATAAGTCAAAACTCTAAACAAAGCCTAAATACATTCTAAATAATGCATTATGATCTATAACCATCTAGAATCGTGCCAATATAAACCCTAGATAGAATGATTAGAAATCTTTTGAGAATAGAGAGAATAACTTACCCGTCGTTTTGATTCTCTCCTAAACAAAGGTTTGAATCCTAAGATTTGGGTAGGAGCGTTAGGAGCGTAAAGAGCAGCAGAGAAGAAGAATAAACGTCGTGAACTTAGGGTTATGGAAAGGAAAAAGTATGAATTTATAGGGAGTCTTAAGAAACCCTATTTAATTAGGAAAAATAACCCTTTTTCAAAACTATCTCATAAATAACCTCTATTTATAATTTAATATCCCTTTCTTAATAAGGGTTATAGGCCACCCATAATTCTCAATGAAAGCCCAATTTCTATAATTTAATATTATGGAAATTTGTGGCGTTACAGCATGTATGAGCCTCAGTTAGATTCTCATTTTTATTTTTCATCAATGACAATCTCCTCACCTTTTCCCAATCTCTAATATCTGGTACCTTAGTTAAACCAACACCAGCGTAAACCAAAAAGTTCTCCTTCTCCTTCTCATAGTCGCATGCGATCCACAAAGCCATATCACGAATAACGTCATGCATGCATTTTTCACTTCACAATCTCCTCCCTTTTCCAAAAACAAAACATGAAGAAGAATGCCCAAAATGAAGTATCCTTGATTTTTTTCTCCAAACCAATCACTTTCATTCAAAAATCCTTCACTGATCTAACAATCTACCAAATTCTCTTTAGAAATGCAACAATCTTCTGGATATAAAATACAATATAACAGACAATGTGTAATTGTGTCATTGGGTAAACTATCATAACTGAATTTTACAAGAGTATATATCCCTTCTTCCAGACCTGGAAACGGGAAGCGGACGAAGTGAACACTTGAATAGCATATCTCCATTCTTCGGCTGTGTCTTCTTGCATGCCATAGATCGGCCGATGGTAAAAAGTGCAAGTGGCAAACCACCACACCCCTTAACAACTATTGTGCTTGCTCAAGGATATCAGGATGATTGTTCAAAGTTTCTTCCCCAACTTTGTATCGAAACAATTCCCAAGCATCTTTATTTGATAAGCACGCCACTTTAAAACTCCTACGAGCTTCCATTAAGCTGCAAACTTCCTCAGAACGGGTTTGTAAATATCACTTTGGATGTGCTGTTTTCTGATCTAGGAAGAGGGACACCCATTTTTACTAAATCAACCCGCTCCCATATATCATCTAGCAGTAATATGAACTTGTTCACACTTCAAATCTTGAAGATCTCTTGAGCTTTTTCTTCAAGATTTTTAATCCGTTATTTGTTAAGGAATTTTATCCCATCCAACATCTTACAAATAAAATATCAAACAAATAATAAACAAAAAAATAGATAGAGAATAAAACTAATCACACAACATAAGAATTTACGTGGGAAACTTCTATATGAAAGAAAAATCACAGCCACAAAGATGACGATAGAAAAATCCACTACATAGAAAATTAACACAATCACTCTAGTATTTTTCTTCACAACCAAAATCCTAATAACACATAATATCTCAATAGACCTACCGTTTCTCTCATACTAGAAACTCTCTACTTACAGAGAACTAATTGATCTGTTATATAAACAAGTGAATCCAACCATCCTATAAATAGAGATTATTTCGGAGAAGTATTCCTTTTCTTTTGGTAAGAAACACAAGCCTAGCACAAGCTAAGACTTAACAACACCAGGGAAAGTAGTCCCTAAGGGCCTAAACTATCACTATGCAACCGTACATTAAGACCAAAAGGAGGGGCAGAGAAGACATGGAGCCGCCAAGGGACAATATTTTTCCAAATGACTTGTCAAGCGAAAGGATAAGTATCCTTGACAATTTGCAAGCAGGTTTTGTTTTATAGCCATTGTAGCATTGTAGATATTGTGAAGATTGATGTTCTAATTAGAGATAAAACACAAGGGATTATCCAAATAATTGATTATCTTATAATTAACATACAAATTAGCAATGTTCAAAATCCAATCTAGTCTGCTCAATTCATTTGATATGTAGAAATCTAATCAGTAAAAATCTGAATTTGTGAATTGGTGGATTGGATTAGATTGAAAATCCGCAAAAGTCCACAATCCGTAAAAGTAATCAATTATCCAAATCATTGATTATGTTATATTAACATACAAATGTTGGAATTGACATAGCATTAGAGTAAGAAAAGTCATCAATGATAATTGGAGGTATCACTGGAAGCATGTTTCTTCCGATTGATGGTTTAAAAGACTTCTGCACAAAAGGTATTTGTGAAAATGTCCTTGGGCGGCCAAAAAGGAATGATATTGAGGGGGGCGGGGGGGGGGGGGGGGGGGGAGGGGGAGAACAGATAGAAACAAACAAAGGAAAATTAACCAAATTCATGGATTACATTTATTTTTTCTCTTTTTTTTTTTAAATTGGACCGATGGGCACGCATCCATGTAAATAGGGTTTTAATTTCTAGTACCTGCATAAATATTATTAGAAAATTGAATAATTTTTTTTTAAAGATGATTAAGATTCATGTTGAGTTGAATATTTGCTGATTAAACACTGAATAAAGGGTTAGGAATTTTTTTTTTAATTTCTTCTATCTAACAACCTTTAATTTAGTACTTAGCCAAACACTTAACCAAAGTATTCTTGTCTTCTGAAAGAAACTCCAACAATGAAACCATTCATAGATTAACAGCAGGAAACAAAAAAATCTTAAAAACTTTTGTTTAATAAGTAAAAAATTTGTTAATACCAAATGATTCTATGCGAGAAGCAAACATGAAAGAAAATTTAGAAATTGAAATATCCTTTTCCATTTTTGCCTGTTTGTCTAGAAAATGATATTATTTATCTTAATTTGGTTTATATTATTTTTCCTAATTTTTGTTGTCATGAAGTTATTTCCATTTTTTTTAATACAACATTTCTTTCTGGTTTGCGGGAGAAGAAAAGAATCTGTATTCAAAATTGAGAAAATAGAACACAAAAATTTGGATTCGTATCATACAAATATAGAACAAGCAAACTGAGCCTTTGTGATTGTCAAAACTTAGCAAGATTTTGAAATTTGAAGATAAAAACTCAAATGGAACAGAACCAAACTTTTAGTTAATAGGAGTGCAAGTAACACAATTTTGATAACCAATATTCAGTTCAGGGGTGTTCTTAGTTACTTAATTCGGCGCTAATATTATGTCTTCAAGATCTTCATCACAACTCTTTTGCTATACATCATAAATGTTCTGTTATAATTCTTATTTATGCCATAATTTGCCTTAAATTTAAGGTGTTTAGATAAACATAAAAGTTAGTTCACGCTGCAATATACTGTTATAAATTTTATACATGGGCCCTAATTTAATTCCAAATTAAAATAGTGACATTAGCTGCGGTTCCACATTTGAAAATTACATGCTATGAGCAACCTGTCTTCAATAATTAAGAAAATGAGAGGGAATGCAGCAAACAAACAATGAATGACATATGGCTAAAAGTATGGCTAAAAGTCTTTTGTGCACTCGGATTGGCACTTGCAGTTAAATTTCCAACGGCCACTAATTTATAAATATCTGAACAATTATGAGTTTTCTTTTCTTATGATATCTTTTTTATTGTTATTAAATTTTCTGGGGCTACACATGATATTATATTTTTCGTGAAGTTTCTTTGAATGCAAAATTATAGACAACATAATTGGAGAGAGTGTTTATTAGATCCGAACTTAGAATCTGAGATTAAAATTTAAGATGGATTTATAATACCATAAATCAGTTTACAACATTGTAAAAATTGATTTATCACACAGTAAATTCATTTTGAACTTTAATTCTACATCTAAACTCAGATTAAAAAAAAATTGACCGAATAGTGTGCGTGTGTGTAATACTTAAATTTTTCCATAATTTTAATCCTAGATTCTAAGCTCAGATTAAAAAAAATTTCACCGAGCAGATAATATATATATATATATATATATATATACGGGTGACTCACCAAATCTTCACCCAACTCACGCATCTCACCTTGAGGAGAGAGCTAAAGTAGTAAAGTATATGGGATAACTCCGATTTCAAATAAAATAAAAAGCAGTGACACTTGCTTTCTCTTTTCTTGTCCTTTCACATTCAAAAAGTAAAAAGGATTAATTTCATATTAATCTCTTATGAAATAATAATTTTTAAAATATTTTAAATTATTGTAAATTTTAATTTATTTCATTTTATTAACAAGATAAAAAAAAAATTTATCCATAAACCACATTTTTCTTTTATCTTTTAAATAAAATTAAGATAAATTAAAGTTTATAATAATTTAAGAGATATTTTAAATATTTTCAATCTCACAATTGAGGTCGTCTGGATTTTATCTACAACAAAAGCAACGAACCACTTATCTTCAATAATTAAAAAGATGAATGTACATAAAATGAATGAATTAGCTGGCCACCAATTTGTCCTTAGTTGCAAGTGCATTCCCTGTTTCACTCCGAAGCTTTTACAAAGTATTTGCCAGTGAACTTTTCCATATTGTAACTCTGCACTTTCTTCATAATTTGCAGGAGACAAATGAAATTGAATTCACAATTACCACAGAATATTTAATTGAAAAGTTGATTCACATCACCCCCATATAGAACAAGTAGTACTTTGTGACTGTCCCGACCGAACATACAAAATTTAATAAACAAAAAAACTAGCTAACTTTGTCAAGGGCTGCAAGCATGCAGCAACACCAGCAATAGAAACAGAGACAAAGAAATGATAATATGACAGGAAGTGAAAAAATGAAAGGGAAAAAAGTCACAAAAAAGAAACCACCACAGGTCGTACTAAACCCGGCTGATCTGCTCCAAAATCTCTCCATCCATGTTGATGATGTTGATGATGCCCCCTCAATCACTTGTTGGTTGATTTTAAAAATGGAAGCAATGCTTTCGGAGTTACTTGATCCTCCCATTGAAGTTGTTTCCACCAATCTTCCTTTCCCTTGATAAGAATTTTACCTTGGCCTCCCTTTCAAGATCCAGCGGCAGCTTCTTAAGCTCTGGGCATTTAAATACAAAAATTCTGCATGCATCAGGGAATGGCAAGGCCTTCCAGTGGACCCTGTTCAAATTTGGTAGCTTCTTCAAGTAAAGAACTTGGAATTTTGTAAGAGGTTCAAGATTTGACATCATCTCTTCACCTAATTTTCCTACATTGATTATTTCCTCCATATCACTTTATGAGAACAATAAAGTTAACATAATCAATAGCACAACTTGGCTTAGAAATACAGGTTATATGCTTTGCTACTAATCAAACTAATAAGAATCAAGTGAATCTGCCAGTATCTTGAATGCTAACAGTGTTTGCTGAATGAAAATGTATCTGTTGTCAATAGATGGCTGTAGATGGAAAACCTTGTCTGTTCTAGAAGTTTTCCTGCTCGAATATGATCCCCCTGAGCAAATGCATCAATAACCTGACAAAGAACTGTATTCTTACATTATGGCTTTTAAAACTTAGAAAGCAGTTGACACATACAAAATTGCATGCTTGGAGCATATAAAAAATGTGTGAGAAAACATAAATGACAGGAGAAAAAGAACCTACAGCTTTACAATGTTCCTTCATTGTGACCCTATATTCCATCATGGCTCTAAGAAGAGTCTGCAAGCTGTCCTCTTTGTCATTATCTGCAGTTGTTAACATACTTCAGGAGAAGGAAAGCTGAAAAATAAGGGGAAAAAAATGACCAAAGCCATCAATGAACGGAAAATTTAGCTAGTTTCTCCCCGTATATATATTTCTGCAGAACTTACAGGTTCATATGGTTGACCAGACCAGCATTTAAAGCAAGTGAACCTAGTTCCACATAATAACTTATTGCTGTTTTTCTTTAACATTGATGTTACCTCAATGCATGAACTAGTATCTACAGATATTTCCCTTTCACAAAATATACAAAATGTTTCAGTCTTTCAGATTCAGAGAACTTTATCTTTTTCTATAATGTATGCAACTAAAAGATATTTGATCTAACTGAAGCAGACAAAATTCCTTAGACATTCCAGAGCTACAAGTTACAAAGTTCTCCAGTTGAGATAAAATATTCATATCATAATTTCCATTAGTTATTGCAGAATCTCTAGTATTCCAGAGCCACAAAGTATAACTGTTACACAGTTCCTCAGGTGAGAGAAAATATTAATATCATAGTTTCCAATTAGTTATTGCAGATATATCGGTATAAAGCTTTCCACTAGTTCTCCAGTAAGTGGCAGAAATTCCTACACACATTAATATGCATAAATACAAGAGTATACACAAAAAAATGCACACACTTACAAATCCAGTCAATATAGTCAAAAGCAGCTAAAACTTGCTTCTGTAGCTCATTTCTGTCTTTTGGGTATTTCGATCTTCCTTTACACGACTGAGGAAATACAGTCAAAAGCTCATCAAGTAACCATATATGGATGAGAAATCCCTCCACCCCCTTTCCAAAACAAAGTCTAAGAAATATCATAATTCTTTCAATAAAAACCCTTCCCCCCGTGCTGTGCCTACTGAAAGAAATATATTAATCTTACAAGAAGTTGAGAAAATAAATTAAAGACCATACCCTCAGGAAGAATTCAATTGTTGCAATTTTCTTTCACGTGGAGGTCCTCCAAAGTTAGAGCACATATCCGTACACTGTTTATGAAATCATAATAACAGGGGACCAGATATTAATAACAAATCTTAACACCTAAAAGTCAACTGTGATGGAAAAGATTAAAAAGAATATGAACTTGTTATCTTGGAAGAAGATAATCTAAGATATAGCAAACTTGACACATTCATATATGAACAGTAAGGAATTAGTAGACTTTTTAAAGCCATAATCATTTAATAATCATGAACCAAGCAATAATAGATGATTATTATTCCGTTTCTTCTAAGCTACACACACCTGCACATCAGAATAAAGTGATATACAATGGTTGTGTGCAGACACAAATGCATGATCAACAGGAAAAGTCATCTGAACATTTGTATTACTGATTTGGCATATTAGATTCTCCTAATAGTTCAAAATACAAATAAATGAACATTTACATGAAGACACTTCCAATCCCCCACTCCTCATTTCTCAAATATTCATTGTTTAAAGATGAGGCAAGTATTCTCCTTGTTACTTAAATCAGAATATCCAAATACTCCACAATGGCACAATATACAAATTGCTTATTCATTTTCCTGTTCAATACAAGTGTTAAGAAAAGTTAGTTAAGGCAACTGGCATGCATAAATAATTTTAGCATCTATCTTGGATGAATTTGTCAACTCAGTTCCTCTTGTATTCATTAAACTGCCAATCATACAAAAAGTTATTGTCAGTGCATAATAAACTATTGCATCCTACCGTTGGTTTTCACATTACCTAAAATAGATTTTCTTACTTTGGCCTGAAAGTGTTTTCTAGCCACAGAAAAGAGAAGGAATTGATGATCCCTCCATGATGTTACAAAATGGATCATCAACCAATTTTAATGATCTCCACAAAAAAGAGAAAAAAGAGTCATGTACAAAAATTATGACTATTGGTTATTTAATACTCGGGAATTATGCATACCTTTTCCGAGGATTTACCAAGAAAGTTTGTCTTCTCACCCAAAGTCTCTGCCAAGCGATCAATTAGTTTTAACATGCTCTGAAGAGTGAAGAAAAAACATCTTAGCTAAGAAAATGATTATAGAATGGGCATATTTTCTTTGAAGAATTACTTTATTGATCAAATTAACTTGAGAAGGAAAATTCATCTTATCAAGATACAGAAACAAGTAGACCAATTATTATTTCAAGTTACAATATAGAAATATAGAATCATGCCCTCAACTTTTCTTGATTGAGAGGAACATGCATAACGTAAAGGATCACAATCAGGTTCAATGAAAATGGTTCAAGTCTTTACATGAAACAAACATTTTTGGCTGGAGCAAAATGGAGTCTTTAACTATCTAAAATTTTCCTCACCGCGGGTGATGGGAATTTTCATCACTTAAATAATAAGTCTCTCCATAGTTATCAATCCAGGCTTTTCCAAAGCTCTACTTCCCTGTTCCCTATTGCATAAAAAGCACAGAATGTCATTTTACAATTACGGGCAAGTTTTTTCAGGCCTTTGAACCATGAAGATCTAAATAAAGTTCTCTATTGGGTTCAACCACTGAAATTAACCAAAGTATCTCATTCTCACTTTTGGAAGCAGCAGCAAATGGATGTTAATCAAAATGCAAGTTGAACCTTAATATATGACAGCAGTATTTAAGACTTGACTTTGATATTATATAACAATCACAAAGAAAGAACATAATATGATATTATATAACAATCACTTGACTTTGAATTTTTTAAAAAAAGAAAGAACATTGAAAAGGACAATATGTATTAAATTGGCATCAGTATATTTAAGACATTACCGAGAACCTCCTGAATCACATCCCTGTTCAGCTGGAACCCTTCTCCTAACAATTTAAATAGAAAATCTTCCGTATCCTTCTGCAAATGTCATTCTTTGATTGTTTTGGTTTAGTTTCTTCTCTGCACAGTGCAGACATGGGAAAACTCCTTTAGATCCAACTTCAATGGCTTTGATGCCAGAAAAGTGCCATTAGCTGGTTGCGCAGGTTTAATATATTCTTTACCAAGAAAACTTGAAACGGTACCTCCTGATACCGGACGCCATTTTGTCCTAGTAGGTCTAGATTTTCCATTTTTCTAAAACGAATTCTCGGATATGTTACTATTTGATGATTTTGAAGACTTTTTACCCCTTGCCTCACCAGCAGAAAGATGGATAGAAGCGGTTTAGGTGTTTGCCTGTCTGTCACAGAGAAATTCACCAGCCAAATCGGGATTTCCGATAAGCGAGGCTATTTATTGCAGAGTAAACACAGACCAAATGTGTCAAGTAAAACCTTTAGTGCCTTTCCTCAATGTCATAATTTAATCCATTAGACCCAGATACTTCCTTTCCAAATAAACTTCACAGATTAATACAAAAAGAAAAAATCAGCACATGCTTCTGGATTTGAATTTGACATAAATAATTGGGGAAAAGAGAAAATTAAAGTGTGGATCACAAATTGAATCACTGTAACACATAATCTACCCAATTAATGCCAATAACTTATAGCACAGAAACTCCTTCACAATGCTTTTGTTCTAACACAAATTTTCTGTACAATCACCCAGCATTCATGGTGTGTAGCTGTAAAATTGGGGAATAAAAGACAAAATCGGAGAAGATATGCTAAACCCACAAAAGATTGTCTATCAGGTACATATCCGAATTGCAGCCTAGAAAAAAAAGAATCCCAAAAAGGAACTTCATCAGTTGAACCGGGCTACTTTTCAAAACCACAAGCTTATGAATAAAGGTGCCAATTTCACTAGCATTTTGACAGTTTCTTGAATTCACAAAACTTAAAATCCCCAGCTACAATCATATAGTTATCTAGAGTATGATCAATATCAAATGAAACACAATTATACATAATAAATATAAAATAAAAAAAGAAGGAAAGAAATGAATGAAACACAATTGTACAAAATTTCAAATAAAAAATAATAGTAAATAAATAAATCGACTTCCGTCGAACCAAAAATTGATTACTTGTTCTATTGATCATAACAGCATTCCAGATAAGATATTACCCAAAAACGACTCACAAAATGCAGCATGCAAAAGAAGTGATTCTATCAAAAACGAGATCATAAGAAATATTGAGAGAGAATCTGAGAAGTTCACAAGAGAGGTTTCGGTGAGGTTTTAGGGGAATGAAAGGGGCCTAGTTCTTCTCTACTCACTTCTTCCACCCACTATTGATTTGAAGAATGCATTTTGTTTATATAGAAAAAGAAAAAAAAAGCCTATTTTAAAATGGATTTATTTTATTATTATTATTTTTAACATAAAGTGTATGGGAGAAGCTTAATGCTTATAAAGGTATTCCACATCGCTCGAGTATAAAAGAAGCCTAATACTTATAAAGGGTAATTCACAGTTTATAAACATATTCTACATTGCTCTGGTATTGGAGATGGCGAAACCCCGGGCCAGGTCCGATTATTGCAATGACTGGATCCTGCCCGGATGCAATCGGTCTGGGTCCGAGTCCGGGTCAGATTTTAATCTGGGTACCCGAATTGTATATTTTTTAATATTATATGTATATATATTTTTTATTTTTAGGTAATTTTATAAGTGTTAAATTTATTTTAATAAAATTTGACATGAAAATATAAACTTTACGTGTTTAAAACTTTATATATGTATAATAAATGAGTCAAATAAATATAAATATTTAAAATAATATATATTTTATAATATTTTTTTAATAAAATCTGGGTTCCGGGTTTATCAAGTGATGCCCAAGACCGACTCGACTTTATACCCAGATTAGGTAATACCCGACCCACAATGCCCGGGTATGGTCCGGATCCGGACCGAGCGGATATTTTTGCCACCTCTATCTGGTATGAGAGAAGCCTAATGTTTATAAAGGGTTATTCACACTAATTGGATTCGGCATGCCGAAATCATCCACGAGTGCGCATGCACAATGTGCCCTCCTATCGATGTCTTGGCCGAATATCATTTTTCTACACTAAAACATTACATTACGACAACTGACAATCAAGCTATCTAAAAATAGAAAAAGCAACAAATGAAGAAAAAAAAAAGTAGCGAAATTGGATGCTTTGAATGACATAATTAGTCCTTCGAAAGCTTCAAAACAACATGTCATCTGGCTAATTCTTACATTTGTATCCCAATTTACTACTCTTAATTAATGCGAGAAGAGAATTAAAAAGCTAATAATTGATGCGAGAATGTCACCGTATAACAACATATATATAGTAAAATTTAACCATAAAGGAGAACAAAAGTTAGATATAAACATGTAATAAATGACAATTTTAGATTCCTTTGCATTGTTAAAACCGAGTGAAAGCTTCTTGAGAATTGGGCATTCAGATACAATAATTTCCCTGACATGCGGAAAGGGTGACTCATTCGAATAGACGCTTTTTAATTTTGGTAGAACTCGCAGGCGAAGATATTGGAGTTTTGCAAAAGGGTTTAGATCTGCCATCATCTCTGGAACTTCACCCAATTTCCTTGCGCTGATTATTACTTCCGTCTGCATACATTTTTCTATTTGAATAACCGTATGATTTGGAGCAAATACAAGCCATGTCACGTCCCTCAATTTATGACAAGCCTTTATATTAACTCGGTGAAAGCTGTTCAAACGAAAACATTCTTGAGCTTTTCCAACTTCAACACAGCAGAACTTAAACTCTTCCACAATTCGAAAAACTAGTTTTTCGAGATGCTTCAACTCTGCCAAGGCAAAAGACTTTGAATCATCACAGTCTATAAGCTCCAAACATTTTGTACAGCTTTGAAACTTTTGAGAGCTCATAAGTTTTTGGACAGCAGAAAAACCTTGTATGATGCTTAATACATTTAAACGTTATAAACTAAGCAACTCCCCAACCAACAATTCACTACCACCAAATAGAACTCTATTTTCTGATCTTTCAACAAGATAACCACAACTCAATATTCGTAGAACATGTAGCATTGAAAAGTAACAAATCAGTTGTTTTTGAATTGTAGAGAGATAATTTGTGTACAGTTCAAACACTTAAGATTTACCAAGGCTTTTAGCTCTTCTGGCAGCTCAGTGATGGGAGTATCTGAAAGATTAAGGTATTGTAGTGAAATGAATTTCAAAATTCCTGATGGCAATCTTCTCAGGTAACGGTTCTTATCGTGTGTTTGTGTGGTATCGTCTTCTTATCGCGTCAAAATTGAACTAAGTCGAATCCGGCTTATTTTATAATTATGTCAAGAATCTCAAACCATACACGAATCCATTTATTATTTTCACCTATTTAATAAAATTTTAAATTTTTCTTCATAAAAACTGTTAGGAAATTGGTGGGTGAAGCAGGACCGCAGCTAAGATGAAATCGTAAGAAAATAAAGAACAAGCACAAAAATTAGACGCAAGAAATTACGTGGTTCGGCTTTTAGCCTACGTCCACGGGCGAAGACAGAAGGAAATATTTTACTAGTGAAAAGGAGTTACAAGTATTGTAGTATTTTAGCTCACTACCCAAAACCCCAATACACCAAAACTCTCAAATCACTATAACAAGAGCTTATAATTTTAAGCTCTCTAAACTCTCTCTTAAAGTGCCTTTCACAAATTTGGATGCACAAATCAAAATGGGTGCTCTCCCCTTTTATAGCCAAAATTGGCTATTAAAATATATATATTTTTTGTTCACCGCCATTGAATGTCAAAGTTCCTTCTTCAAGAAATGTTGCTGCTGCTGCCAACTTTCTTCTTCTTTGAACAACATTATGCTGACCATCTAGATGGCTGCTTTATACCATCTAGATGGCCACCTTATTTGACATTTCTCCCACTTGGAGATTAGATTGAGAATCAATCAATCTCCACATCATCCTTTCTGCTTCGCCGTAGTCATGTTGCCTACGTTGCTGCTAGGCCACAAGAGGATCTACTCCAGACAAATTTATCAGTATTTATCGGCTTGGTCAAAACATCTGCTAAGTTCTCTTTGGTATGGATTTTCTGTAAATCCACACTTCCATCTTCCACTACTTCACGAACGAAGTGATACTGAACTCCTATGTGCTTTGTCCTGGAATGAAAGGATGGATTCCTTGCAATGTGCAAGGCACTCTAACTGTCACAAAATACAGGAATTTTCTGTTGTTTATGCCCGAGCTCCTCCAATAACCTTTGTATCCAAATAGCTTCCTTGCAAGTTTGTGTAGCTGCCATGTACTCTGCTTCTGTTGTAGATAAAGCCACAACGGTCTGCAGTTTCGAAACCCAGCTTACAGCTGCTCCCGCAAGTGTAAACACATAACCAGTAGTGGATTTCCTTTTATCAAGGTCTCCTGCAAAATCTGAATCCACATAACCCCTGACAGTAAACTCTGATCCTCCATAACATAATGCAACATCTGAGGTTCCTCTATTGTATCTCAGAATTCTCTTTACAGCTATCCAATGCTTTTCACCAGGATTCGCCATGTATCGACTTACTGCTCCCACTGCTTGTGCAATGTCTGGTCTTATACATATCATAGCGAACATCAAACTTCCCACTGCTGATGCATACAGTACTCGAGACATCTCATTCCTCTCTGCTTCATTGTTAGGCACATACTTGAGGATAATTTGAAATTAACAGGAAGCGGGGTAGAAATTGACTTACAATCTTGCATGTTGAAGCGCCGCAAGATTTTCTTCAAGTAATTCTTCTGTGAAAGCCAAATCTTCCTGTTATTTCTGTCTCGGTGAATTTGCATCCCTAGAATCTTGTTTGCTGGTCCCAAGTCCTTCATTTCAAACTCCCTAGCCAACTGTGCCTTTAATTCTTGGACTCGATCTTTGTTGGGGCCTGCTACCAACATGTCATCCACATACAACAGCAAAATGATGAAATCATTATCTTCAAACCTCTTGTAATATGCACAATGGTCTGAACTGAGTCTGTTGTATCCAAGGCTCATGATGAAGGAATCAAATCTCTTATACCAACACCTCGGCGCCTGTTTGAGACCGTATAGAGATTTGTTCAACCTGCAAACCAAGTTCTCCTTTCCTGTTTCTGCAAAACCTTCTGGTTGGAGCATATATATTTCTTCTTCAAGTTCTCCATGAAGAAATGCAGTTTTCACATCTAACTGCTCTAGATGTAAGTCAAATGTAGCACACATCGCCAAGACTACTCTGATTGTTGTGAGTCGAACCACCGGAGAAAATATCTCGTTGAAGTCAATACCTTCTTTCTGATCATATCCTTTCACCACCAATCTCGCACGATACCGCTCCACTTGGTCATTGCCATCACGTTTGATCTTGTAGACCCATTTGTTTCCAATGACTTTTCTTCCACGTGGTAGTGGTACAAGTTCCCATGTCTTGTTCTTGTGTAGAGCCTCAATTTCTTCCTGCATTGCTGTCATCCACAAAGCAACTTCTAAGCTGTTTAAAGCTTCATGGAAAGTTGAAGGCTCTCCATCCTCTGTTAGAAGACAATATGCAACATTGATCTCTGTGACATACTCCGAGTGCCACGTTGGCGGTCGTCTCTAATGAGTTGACCGACGAACTTCTAGAGCCTCAGAGTCGACTGGTTCTTGTTCCTCGTGCTCTGGTACTGCTTCAGAAGAATCTGAATCTTTTAGATTATTTTCTACATATACCGGTACAGTCTCTGACTTTTCTTTTACAGTGCTATCATCCCCATCTTCCTCATCTTTCCTTTGCAGTTGATCTTCTATAAAGATAACATCTCTGCTGATGACGATCTTATGGGCAGTGGGGTCCCACAGACGATACCCCTTTACTCCATCAGCATACCCTAAGAAGATACATCTTCTAGATTTTAGATCCAGCTTTGTTCTTTCTTGGGCATTGTACATCACATACACAGGACCTCCAAATGCATGTAGGTAGGAATAATCAGCTGGCTTTCCAGTCCACATCTCCATCGCTGTCTTCAGCCCAATAGCTGTAGATGGCGATCGATTTACTATATAATAGGCAGTTTTGGCTGCTTCTGCCCAGAATGAATTGGGTAGACCAGCAGTCCTCAACATAGTTCTTATTCTTTCTGTAAGAGTTCTGTTCATCCGCTCCGCCACTCCATTTTGTTGAGGAGTGTATGCCACCATGAACTGCCTCTGAATACCTTCTTGCTTACAGAAACTAAGAAACTCGCCGTCTGTATACTCTCCACCATTATCTGTCCTCAAGCACTTGATCTTTTTACCAGATTCAAGTTCCACCCGCGCTTTGTATTCTTTAAACACTAGAAATACATCTGACTTTTTCTTAATTGGATACACCCAACATCTTCTGGAATAATCATCAATGAAAGTCACCATGTACTTTGCACCTCCCATGGATATATCCGGTGATTCCCAAACATCAAAATGAATCAAGTCTAGAATGCATTTACTTCTAGCAATAGATCTACTGAATTTTAATCTATGCTGCTTACTTGTAACACAATGCTCGTAAAATGGTAAACTTACCGATTTGAGCCCCGGAAGTAATTTTCGCTCAGAGAGAATCTTCAAACCTTGTTCTGACATGTGGCCAAGTTTGAGATGCCACATCATCGTTGACTCTTCTCCATTTGATGCGACACACGCATCAGCCTCCTGTAGTGTTTCTCCTTTAAGCATGAATAGATTAGCACCGATCTTTTCTGCCTTCATCAATACAAGCGCGCCCTTAACGATCTTCATAATTCCATTCTCCACATGAGTTTTGTACCCATGACTATCCATTTGTCCCAAAGACAAAAGATTTTTCTTCAAGCCGTTGACATGTCGTACCTCCCCAATTGTACGAATTGTACCATCAAACATTTTTATTTTGATCGTACCAATACCAGCGATCTCCAAGGCATGATCATTACCCATATATATAGATCCTCCTGAGATAGGTTCATATGTGTGGAACCATTCTCTCCGAGAGGTCATGTGCCAGGTAGCTCCTGAGTCTATAAGCCAGACATCAGATAGTCGTTTTCTGCCTTCTGAAACAATTGTTGCCTCGCTGTACAGAATTTCGCCATCATCCGAGGTACTTGCTACACACCCCTGAGCATTTGATGACTCAGGTTCTTTGCCCTCTTTTCTCTTCTGGTTACTCCAACACTCTTTCTTGACGTGCCCTTTTTTGCCACAGTTGTAGCACTTAACATTCTTCTTACTTCTGGATTTTGATCTACCATGATTTTGACTCCCACTGGGGCCACGTTCCGTTGATCTCCCTCTTGTCACCGATAGCGCCTCCGCTTGCGAACTTGCTTGTCTGTTTTCCTTATTTTTCCGCCTGCTCTCCTCATTTAATACGGAGGCTGCAACATCGTCGAAAACTAGACTGTCCGCTGGATTGTTGTTTGTCAGGTTGATGATGAGTTGATCATACGAATCTGGTAGACTTTGAAGTAGAAGTTCTGCACGTTCATTTTCCTCTATATTATGACCCAACATTGTGAGTTGTGAAAATAGAGTCTTCAAGGTGTTGATGTGGTCGGTCACCATTGTAGATTCCGCCATTCGAAGAGTATAGAGTTTCCTCTTCAAGAAGATTTTGTTGTGTAGTGACTTGGCCTCGTACAATTTTGTGAGAGTATCCCATATTTCCTTCGCTATATTTTTCTCTACCACACTGGATAATACTCCGTCTGCAAGTGCCAAGTGTAGATCAGAAATGGCGTTGCCGTCTACCTCGTTCCACTTGTCATTAGTTATCTCCATGGGCCTTTCTCCAATTGCTGCCAAGCAATTATTTTTCCTCAATATTGCTTTCATCTTCATTTTCCACAACTAAAAATTATTTCCGTTAAACTTCTCAATTTCATACTTTGCCACCATTTTGTTGATAAATACTGCACACAAGCTAGTATACTACCTTGAATAGTTGTGAGTATGTGTGAGAATGCACACCAGGAAAGTTCCCAGGAAAGACTGGAGGGGTCACAATGGTCCCACTTAAAACTCAGACTCCTTAAGCTCTTATCGTCTTTGTGACAGAACTTTCCTAGACATGTACAAAACCACACAGTTGTTTTACTCACACCACTATTCCCTGCTTTGCACCGCAAAATTCTTGGATCGCTTCCACCGTTTCACGTGAATAGTACCGTATATGTGAACAAAACCGTATACGTGAATAGTATTGTAAACGTGTATAGTGCCGTATACGTGAATAGTACCCCTTACGTGAATAGTACCCCTTACGTGAACAGTTCCTGACTCCAAAAAATACAACCAATAGCTCTGATATCACTGTTAGGAAATTGGTGGGTGAAGCAGGACCGCAGCTAAGATGAAATCGTAAGAAAATAAAGAACAAGCACAAAAATTAGACACAAAAAATTACATGGTTCGGCTTTTAGCCTACGTCCACAGGCGAAGACAGAAGGAAATATTTTACTAGTAAAAAGGAGTTACAAGTATTGTAGTATTTTAGCTCACTACCCAAAACCCCAATACACCAAAACTCTCAAATCACTATAACAAGAGCTTATAATTTTAAGCTCTCTAAACTCTCTCTCAAAATGCCTTTCACAAATTTGGATGCACAAATCAAAATGGGTGCTCTCCCCTTTTATAGCCAAAATTGGCTATTAAAATATATATTTTTTTTTCACCGCCATTGAATGTCAAAGTTCCTTCTTCAAGAAATGCTGCTGCTGCTGCCAACTTTCTTCTTCTTTGAACAACATTATGCTGACCATCTAGATGGTTGCTTTATACCATCTAGATGGCCACCTTATTTGACAAAAACGAAAGTTAAGGTGTTTTTATTACTTTTTTTGTTTTGAAATTATGTAGTATTACCTACACAACATCCAGTCAAATTTGTTTGAAATATAAATAAATAGCTTTTAAACATGACATGTAACGCATATCTAATTGACTAATAGATAATTTAATATTAATTGATTAATTAATTAATCGTTCATAAAACAACTTATCATATTAGCATGCTTATGATAATCCTTTACAATTCTTATTCCAATTGTTTAATTTAAATAATTCATCAAAAATGATTTAGTAAAAATCATTTCTGCATAACATGCTTGAGAAAAAGAAATTGAGTTCAGAATTGAAAACCAAAGAATATATAGATTTTGAATTCACATCCAACTCAACGGAACAACGATATTCATCCAAAATCATGAACCAAATCTCAAAACAACATGTTCAACTTTGTTTGAAAATTTTACCAAAGCTTCATAATTGTTAAGATGAATGGCAAATACTGCATCGCTTTGTAAACAGTAGCGACCGCCTTCTCAGTTGCTTCCAGCTATTGATTAGAGATCCTTGAGCAGCATCCAGGTGTTCACTCTTTTGGTGGACAGTTATCAATACCCCAAATAAAAATCCTTGAACAAAGGATTTGGTTATAGTTAGAACAGAAGATATTAAAAAGAGTATATAATAGACCATAGAAAATCAAAGCCCCAAAAAATTGATTTTCATTTGATTTTCTGTAAAGAGGCCTAGTATACTTAACATTTTGTATTCATTCTAGAAGTGTGTACTTCAGTCTAATTATATCCTTTTACGGAAACTAAACAAATTTATGTGAGCATTAATTGAATTCAACTATTCAAGCATCAACTTGAAAAAACAGAGCAAAATTTGCCAACAAAAAGTAAAAAGCCAGAGCATCAATTCGACCCAAAAATAAAAAAGAAAAAGGAAATGGCAGTGCCTTGAAAATTTTCTAAAGCATTGACTCCATATAATTCAACATTTAATTGTGATTTGCAGGAGACAAAAAACGAATCTGAAATAAAAACCTAGTCTGTTGCACGAAGCAAATGACGAGAATATATGAAAGAGTTTAAGAAAAAAGCACTCACTAGAATCAAATTTTGCAACCACCGCTCAGGAATTTATATTTCATGAGATTGGAAACAGGAACGAAAAGCAATTTGAGTGGCTTCATCCTCCCATTGAAGACGGTTCCACCAGAGTGTGTATCCACGAATAACGAATTTACGCTCTGTTGCACTGTTGGAATCGAGTGGAAGCTTTTTAAGCTGATTACACCCATGTACCGTCATTTCTTTGAGATGAGTGAAAGGCAATGGCTTCCAGTAGATGCTCTTCAACTCTGGCAAATCAGTTAAATAAAGCGTTTGGAGATTTCCAAAAGGGCTTATATGTCCCATCACCTCAGGAGTCTCAGCAAATTTTCCAACGCTGATTATTTCTTCCATAGCATTGCATCCGTATAGCGAAAGAGACTTGAGGCTTGGAGCAAAAACGAGGAATGTCAAATCTTTCAATTTATGGCACCGCTCCATAGTAACACGGTGAAGGCTGCGGAAAGCAAAAGGTTCCGACCCTTTTGGCGCCATCTCTGTATAAGCAACCTTCAATTCTTCCAACTCTACTGCCGAACGAATGCATAGTTCATTGAGATGCTTTAGATCTGCGAAAGCCGTAGCATGAATCGACTTTGTGTCTCCCAGCTTATTGAGGAAAAGAGATCGAATACAATTTTTTAACTTATTTGAGCTCAAAAAAAATTGGAGAGCATCATAGCTTCGCAAGGTCAACTCCAACACCTCTAAATATTTCAAACCGAGCAATTCATGTACTAAAACTTCACCCCCACCAATTAAAACGCTGTCTTCTGATGGTTCTTTAGAATTTTCAAAGCCAATAGCGAACATTCTCAACACACGTAACCATGAAGAATTTGATATTAGCTGCCGTGGAATTTTATTTAACATATGTGTCCACCTCAAATTCAAACATTTCAGATTTACCAACAACTTTAACTCTTCTGGTAACTCTCTTATGCCGGTATGTGAAATATCAAGAAGTTGTAGTGAACCCAACTTTGACATCCCAAAAGGTAATTTCAAAACTTTGACATGCCCACAGTTTGACATCTTCAAAACTTTGAGAGAAGGCATACATTGGAAGAAGCCATCGGTCATCATCTCCAATTTATAATTAAAGTCAAGAAATAAAGTGAGGAGATGAGGGCATGTGGGAACCTCTGACAGAATTTCAATTTGGTTTTGCATCAATGACAATCTTCTCACATTTTCCCATCCTTCAACATCTGATACCGCTCCTACTCCAGCACCTGCACAAACCAAAAATTTTCTCTCCTCCTTCTCAATTTCACAAGCTATCCATCGAGCCATATCACGAACAACGTCATGCATTTTTACTTTATCTTCTTCTAACTCTTCTAATAAACATGCATGAACAAGAGTGCCCACAATGTAGTATCCTTGGTTTTCTGCACTGAACCTGTCAGATTCCTCTAAGAATCCCTCACCAATCCAACAATCAATCAAGTCCCATTTAAGAATGCCATAATCCTCGGGATATAAACAACAATATAAGAAACAAGATCTAATCGTCTCATTCTGCAAACTATCATAGCTAAACTTTAAAAGACGATACACCTTTTCTCCCAAACCTGCAAACTCAGAAGCTGATGTTCTTAGCACATCAATTGCATGACTCCACTCCTCGGCTGTCTTTTTGAAGGCCATAGCTCGACCAATAGTAATAAGTGCGAGTGGCAAACCACCACACTCTTTGGCCACAGTTTGGGCTAGCTCAACGATATCATGATCACTCTCAAGAGTTTCTTCCCCAACTTTTTTTCGAAACAGTTCCCAAGCATGCTCTTCTGATAAGCATGCCACTTGGAACTTCTTGTCAGCTTCCATGCTACCACAAACATCGACGAAACGGGTTGTGAATACGACTTTTGATGTAGTATTTTTTTGTCCGGAAAGTGGAATGCCCACTTTTGTTAAATCAACCCGCTCCCATATATCATCTAACAGCAATACAATTCTCTTCTCTCTTAAACTCCGGAAGATGTCGAGAGCTTTCTCCTCTACACTTTTACTCTTCCATGAATCATCAACCAAACCGATCTTTTTCCCAATATCTTCTTGAATTTTTTCGAGTCGCAAGTCCTTTGAAACTACGGCCCAAATCACACAATCAAAACTGGTTGGACTCTCAAGAAATTTATTGTTGATATGGGTCAATAGTGTAGTTTTACCAACACCGCCCATACCATATAGGCCAATGATTCCCACTGATTCTTCTACAAGACATCTCCAAACTTGTTCAAGTTGTGATTGCAAGCCTACTATTGTTGGCTCAGTGGGTCTTTCATCTGCTACAGGTTCTGGAGCTCTCTCAGGCACCACCTCGGTAGCCACCGCCGCAAAAACTCCTTCGTCGATTAAAGTCTGCACATCCCGTAGCTTTTTAGCCACTTGTTTCCCGAACTTGTAGCTTGACGCGCAGTTCTTGGAACAGTAGCCTCCAACACATAATTTGTCAATTTCTTGAGAGCCGTGTCTTTTCAATTCATCAGCTTCAGTTTCAACAGCTTCCACCCTCGAAAGCCACACTTGCACTTGGTCCAGCGTTCTCAGTTGTTGCCGTTCAGCATTGACAACCCTCATCATCACATCGTTCTTTGCTGCGATTAGTTTTCCCAATTCAGTCTCCAAGGCAACAAGGTTATCTTGGAGCTTACTTGTGTTTGCTACTTTTCCAAGAAAGCAATCCAAGCAACGATTGAAAAAAGCACCATCGCATGTGATTTGAAATATGTTACCCATATTTTGGAATTTTGATACGCGAAGAAACCAAGAAAATTGATTGAGTCTGATTAACTGAGGCTGCTGTGGTCTATGGAAGAGAAAAGTAATGATCTCTGTCCGTTATACCGGAGAAATTTTGGAAAGATTTACACACGTCTTATTGGGTACCCACTGACGTTGCCTTCAAAAGAAAGGCATCGCACTTGTACAAACGTGATCCTAATGTTTGAAGAAATAACAATCCTTTACCCCTTTTTTCTTTTTTGTGGGGACAATTTTATTTGATATACTATTTAAATTGGGTGTGTCTATACACTACAACTCTACATAATTATAATAGTAGGACGAAACTAATTTATTATTATGAAGTAGTTAAAACCTAATAAGCATGTAGTTACAAAAATTATCGTTATAACTTAGTTACTTTTATTGTAAGGATATAGAGATGAAGTACGCAACGTATTAATAATTTATTAATAATTATTGTTATAACTTAGTTACTTTTATTGCAAGGATATAGAGATGAAGTATGCATCGTTTTAATAATTTATTAATAGAGCATGTCAAATCTAATATATAAATATATCAATGTATTATTGTTATAAATATGCAAAGTCATCTTAAAAATCTCTAAATATTTGTGTTCTCTTTAATAACTTTCTCTCGTTGTCTAAGTAGTATGTGGAGACAAGTTCATTTAATTTAATGCAACATATATATTTATAATATGCAAATAATTATTACTATATAGAGACAAGTTCCTTAGGATGGGATCCATAATAAATATAACTTATACAATGAGGATTTTATTCTTATTTATAACTCTGCCTAAATTGCGAACAAAATTTTTTATTACTAAATGGAGATTATTCCTATCATTATGGAGAGGTTTTAATGTAATTGCTTCAAGATTTGAATGTGTCAGTTTTTCTTTTTTCTTTTTTTCCTTAAAAGATTTAAATAGTCAGGAGAGCTACATCCAAGGGATGTTTTCTTTTCTTTTCTTTTTTTTCCTAACAAATGTTCTAAACTAATTGTAGTAAAATATGTCAATGGTAATATTTTGTGTAAGAATGTATCAATATGAGCCAATTATAAAAAGGAATAAAAACTCTACAGTGTAGTAAGTTATAAATTTTCTTAGGTCCTACCTTAAAAGACTTGTCTCCATATACTAACAATTATCTATACGTTGCAAAATATGCACATATATATATATATATATATATATATATATATATATATGTTTACTTATATTAAAGGTTTAAGACGAAATAAAATATTTTGTAAAATTATTTGTGACAATAATTTATTCTTAATTTAGAGTTCTTGCCCAATCATTGTACAATATTTGTAGAATTTAACTAAGAGAAAAAACTAAGGATAATGTAAAGTGTAGGCTTGACTTTCCATATTCATAACACTACATAAATATACATTAATTAGTTTTTTGAAACTATGTCTATCTATATCATTAATATATATACATTAGAATTGACACGCTTCATTATTTAATTATCATTGTACTGCATATTTAACCTTTATATCACTTGACACTAACCATATTAAAACAATAATTTTGTAACTAAACCTATATTACCTCAACATAGTAATAAAATTAATTTTGTTATAATGTTATGACTATAGAGAGGTTTTACTGTAATTAGAGATATGTTTGTCAATTTTTACCAACATTCTAAATTACTTAATTTCTCCAATTTCATATTCAACTTTGCAAAAAGTAATTCGTAGCTTAAATTGCGTGTAATGAAAATTTTTTATTATTAATTCACACATAAACTCGAATTAAAGATCCGAGTTCTAAGAAAATTACTGCTTAGCACTGGAACTGATCCATAAAAAAAAGGTAACGACTTCGATGAACAGAGACTGCCCCGGAAGATAACAATAACTCTGAATAATGATTGTAATTACCAAAAACTATTCTAAAAGATAATAAAAGAAGAATTTAAAAAAGAGTAGACGACAGGATATTCGATTCTTGACTACTTTATACTTTCTTTGCCTTTAATAAAAGAGCCTACGTTACTTTTGCTTTTGTGGAATATGGTCTTGCTTTTTCTTGACAACTTTCAACGACACTAGCGCTAAAAGTGAAACAATTAATGTTTCAAGGCCAAGGCCTAATCATGATAATTGGTAAAAGACTAAAATACCAACAGAAATTTCTTCTCTTTACATTTTTAACTGAGATTTTATTTAAATAAATAACGTTAAATCATGCTTTCTCACCACCGTTCGTATATATAAAAGGAGAAAAACAGTTACACCCCGAATATTTGAAAAAATAGATGTAAACTCTAAATTTTTCATAAAAACACAAAAATTCTGTTTTGATCATAATATCTTTTGAATACTAGTTAAAAAAGATTAACTTTGAAATTTTATAATAAATAGAAAATAATATAAATAGTTTAGTCTGTCTAATAGTTAGTAATATTAAAATATTTTTTAATATTTAAAATAATTTTAAAAATATGATTATTAATTTATTATAAATAAATCTTTGGGTTAAATAGAATTTTTAATTAATAAAATGCATCTCACGCATTAACAATATTAAAGTTATTTTATATAATATTCAAAATACTTTAAAAATTTTATATATCTATTTTAATAGTATGTTTGTATTTATTATAAAATTTACTTTAAAAAATAAAATATATCTGATAGACTATAAAATGTTAAAATATATTTTAAATATTGAGATTATTTTAAAATATATATTATTTTATTTATTTTAGGATTATATGTTTTTATTTATTATAAAATATTAGAGTCAAATTTTTAAGTTATCTAGGAAAAATAATATTATAATTAAAAAAGAGTTTTGAACATTTCGGGGTGCAACTTTTACTTTTCTCTATATAAAATATTACTATACCACTAAAATCAGCTCAATTTTTTTCTTACTAAATTCAATTTCCATAAAGATTTCGTTAATCATTAATATTCTTTATCTTTTTTTAATCCTTATAATAATGATCATCTCTGTTCCCAGCTATAAAACAAACCGATTTTAAAGCTATAAAGCATATATGGCTCTTTCTCTGTGTGCAATAATTCTAATAAGATAGAGGTGAAAAACATTTGAATTTCAAAATTTCTAATAAATACAAATATAACATAAATAATTGTGGACAAATGTATAAAAATGTTTTAAATATTTACATCAAAATGTGAATAATTTATTTTTATTTATTTTAAAGATTTTTAAAAATCATTGGGTTAAGTAATTTTATAATTTACAAAATATATCCCACGTATTAATTATACTAAAATTATTTTACATTTAAATCTTTATAAATTTATTTTAATATTATGTTGCTATTTGTAAGAAAAATCTTATTAATTTAATAAAATATGTCTGATAGATTGTAAAACATTAAAATATATTTTTTATTGTAATTATGTAAAATGTGTAAATTATCACATTTAGCTTAATACTATATTTTTATTTGTTATAAACTATTGGATCTTTTATTAATAAAGTCAAAAAATAACATTAGTCAAAAGATATCTTAGTATCTCTTATTGAAACTTTAGGATACAGTTATCCTTTTCCTTTTTATTGGATCCTAATCCATGTCATTATAGTTGGCAAAATTTGACACGACCCGATTATCCGACACGAACACAACACTAACAAATGGGTATGGGTCGTCGAATTTAACATGATTATTAAATGGGTCGGGTCCGGGTCAACACGATTTTTTTCCGTGTCGGGTTAGGGTTAAAATTCTTGACCCATTTACCCGATTAATGACCCGATTATATTTTTTATTTTAAAATAATTTACAGATTCTTGTCATCAAAACTCAAATATTAGAGATAATTTTTTTTCTTTAAAAGGATGAATATAGACACAATATTTTATTTATAAAATTTTAAATACATTTAGAGCTTTAATAGTTTAAATGTATAAAATATTGGTAGACATGTATATTTTATAATATTGATATACAATATTATTTACATATATATAATTAAAACCTTAATAGTGTGTGTAATATTTTAGTAGATATGTATATTTTATAATAGTGATAAAGTATGTATGTATGTATGTATGTATGTATGTATGTGCATACATATGTATGACAAAGTGTAAATATTTGATGTAACTTTTGTTTAATATATAGATATTAAGCGGGTTATTGGGTAACCCGATTATTTTTTCGTGTCAGGTTTGGGTCTCAATATTTTGACACGATTATTAAATGGGTCGGGTTTGGGTCGACCTAAATTTGACACGACACGAACATGACTCGATGACCCGTTTTGCCAGCTCAACATGTCATGTGCTTTCCCTTGATTTATTTATACTTTTGACACGTGGCTAGACAAGATTTGTTGCTGCAAATCCTGCACCGACACTAACTTATAATCTTAATAAGTAATAGTGTTAACGAGGCTTTAATAAAAAAATTTCCTCTAAAACAAACAATAACAATAATTTTGACCAAAGTCTCAAGGACTACTACTCATGCTAATATTTTAGGTGAAACTTATTCGAATGCAAAATTATCGACAACACAATTGAAAACATACTAGATAAGACTTGAATAATCTTGAATATTCAAATTTAATTCCACAAAAGCGAACATATTACAACATCAAGTTAATATCAATTTACAATCAATCTATTACAACAAACAACTGGAAAAAAAAAACCATAAAAAACGAATTGACAGACATGGATGAACTAACGCAGTCATATATCTTCCATTCAATGAATGCGTATAATCAAATAGAGCACTGTTAAAAATATCCTTTGCTCTCTTTCATAACATTCTCCACTACGGTCGACTTTTCCAACTAATATAGGTGTCAAAAACAAATATCCTGCAACCATCAATCCAAAGCGTGTACTTTTTTAAAACTAATAAGTTTGCCCTCTAAAGGGATACATTGCTTCTTCTTTTTTTTCTTTTTGGGAATATCTTTTGCTTGGATCTCTTCTAAATTAATCAACGTCTCCATTTTCAGTGTTTTATTTCTTTTTCTTTTTTTAGTTAAATATTTGATCATCTTGTTATACTTCAATCGCTTTTATGATTTGTCTTAAATATTAAGGAGCTTAGAGAAAAATAATCCACATGCATGTACAAAAAAAGGGGGAAAGAGAAAAATAAAAGTGTTGCCTAAAAACATTGTAATCTTAGAGCTAAAGTAGTAAAGTATATGGGATAACTCCAATTTCAAATAAAATAAAAAGCAGTGACACTTGCTTTCTTTTTTCTTGTCCTTTCACGTTCAAAAAGTAAAAACGATTAATTTCATATTAATCTCTTATCAAATAATATTTTTAAATATTTTAAATTATTGTAATTTAATTTATTTCATTTTATTAAGATAAAATTTTTTTATCCATATACCACATTTTTCTTTTATCTTTTAAATAAAATTAAGATAAATTAAATTTATAATAATTTAAGAGATATTTTAAATATTGTCATCTCACAATTGAGGTCGTCTGAATTTTATCTACAACAAAAGCAACGAACCACTTATCTTTAATAATTAAAATGATGAATGTACATAAAATGAATGCATTAGCTGGCCACCAATTTGTCCTTAGTTGCAAGTGCATTTCCTGTTTCACTCCGAAGCTTTTACAAAGTATTTGCCAGTGAACTTTTGCACATTCTAACCCTGCACTTTCTTCATAATTTGCAGGAGACAAATGAAATTGAATTCACAATTACCACAGAATATATAATTGAAAAGTTGATTCACATCACCCCCATATAGAACAAGTAGTACTGTGTGACTGTCCCGACCGAACATACAAAATTTAATAAACAAAAAAAAAAACTAGCTAACTTTGTCAAGGACGGCAAGCATGCAGCAACACCAGCAATAGAAACAGAGACAAAGAAATGATAATATGACAGGAAGTGAAAAAATGAAAGGGAAAAAAGTCACAACAAAGAAACCACCACAGGTCGTACTAAACCCCGCTGATCTGCTCCAGAATCTCTCCATCCATGTTGATGACGCCCCCTTCAATCACTTCTGAGTTGATTTTAAAAATGGAAGCAATGCATTCTGAGTTACTTGATCCTCCCATTGAAGTTGTTTCCACCCATCTTTCTTTCCCTTGATAAGAATTTTACCTTGACCTGCCCTTTCAAGATCCAGTGGCAGCTTCTTAAGCTCTGGGCATTTAAATACAAAAATTCTGCATACATCAGGGAATGGCAAGGCCTTCCAGTAGATGCTGTTCGAATTTGGTAGTTTCTTCCAGTAAAGAACTTGGAGTTTTGTAAGAGGTTCAAGATTTGACATCATCTCTTCACCTAATTTTCCTACATTGATTATTTCCTCTATATCACTTTATGTGAACAATAAAGTTAACATAATCAATAGCACAACTTAGCTTTAAAATACAGGTTATATGCTTTGCTACTAAACAAACTAATAAGAATCAAGTGAATCTGCCAGCATCTTGAATGCTAACAGTGCTTGCTGAATGAAAATATATATGTTGTCAATAAATGGCTGTAGATGGAAACCTTACCTGTTCTAGAAGTTTTCCTGCTCGAGCATGATCCCCCCGAGCAAATGCATCAATAGCCTGACAAGAAACTGTATTCTTACTTTATGGTTTTTAAAACTTAAAAGGCAATTGACACATACAAAATTGCATGTTTGGGGCATATAAAAAATGTGTGAGAAAACATAAATAAGGGGAAAAAATGACCAAACCCATAAATGAAAGGAAAATTTAGCTACCTTCTCCCCGTATATATATATTTCTACAGAACCACTTACAGGTTCATATGGTTGACCAGACCAGGATTTAAAGCAAGTGAACCTAATTCTATATAATAACTTACTGCTGTTTTTCTTTAACATTGATGCTACCACAATGCATGAACTAGTATCTACAGATATTCCCTTTCAAGAAATATGCAAAATTTTAAGTCTTTCAGATTCAGAGAACTTTATCTTTTCTATAATGTATGTAACTAAAAGATATTTGATCTAACTGAAGCAGACAAAATTCTTTAGACATTCCAAGCCCCAAAGTGTAACTGTTACAAAGTTCTCCAGGTGAGAGAAAATATTCATATCATAGTTTCCATTAGTTATTGCAGAATCTTTAGTATTCCAGAGCCACAAAGTATATCTGTTACGCAGTTCTCCAAGCGAGAGATAATATTAATATCATAGTTTCCATTAGTTATTGCAGATATACCAGTATAAAGCTTTCCATTAGTTCTCCAGTAAGTGGCAGAAATCAAGAATCCTACACACATTAATATGCATAAATACAAAAGTATACACACGAAAATGCACACACTAGCAAATCCAGTCAATATAGTTAATATAAGAGCACGTACTGTTCCGGTTATCTTGCTGCAAGTCCACCACATTAGCCTTGTATTCTGTACCAATTCCTCCGGCAGTTCACTCACCACCTTTCCTAATGCTTTGGACCTCACACTTGGTCTTCACCGTAATTTCAGGAAATTCATCAGATTTCTCAGGAGCACTAAATAAAGCAGCAAAAACTTCCTTCTGTAGTTCATTTCCATCTTCTGGGTGTCTAAACAATTCTCCTTCATTTGTATTTGGATCTTCCTTTGCACGTTTGAGGCAATACAGTCAAAAGCTAATCAAGTAACCATATATGGATGAGAAACCCCTGCACCCCCTTCCAAAACAAAGTCTAAGAAATATCAGAATTCTTTCAATAAAAAACCCTTCCCACCATGCCGTATCTACTGAAGGAAAATATATTAGTCTTACAAGAGGTTGAGAAAATAAATTAAATACCATACCATCCGGAAGAATTCAATTGTTGCAATTTTCTTTCACGTGGAGGCCCTCCAAAAGTAGAGCACATACCCATACACTGTTTATGAAATCATAATGACGAGAAACCAGGTATTAATAACAAATCTTACACTTAAAATGCAACTGTGATGGAAAAGGATAAAGAAAAAAATTGAACTTGTTATCTTGGAAATGGTAATCTAAGATATAGCAAACTTGGTACATTCATATATCAACAGAAGGAATTTGTAGGTTTTTTAAAGCCATAATCATTTAATAATCATGAATCAAGCAATAATATATCATTATTATTTCTTTTCTTCTAAACTACAGAGACTTGCGCATCAGAATGAAGTGATATACAATGGTTGTGAGCAGACACAAATGCACGATCAACAGAAAAAATAATCTGAACATTTGCATTACTAATTTGGCATATAAAAGATTCTCATAATAGCTCAAAATACAAACAGATGAACATTTACATGAAGACACTGCCAATCACCCACTCCTAATTTCTCAAAGATTCATTGTCTAAAGATGAGGCAAATACTCTCCTTGTTACTTAGATAAGAATATCCAAATTCTCCACATGGCACAATATACAAATTGCATATTCATTTTCCTCTTCAATACCAGTGTTAAGAAAAATTAGTTAAGGCAACTGGATGAATTTTAGCATCTATCTTGGATGAATTGTCAACAGAGTTCCTCTTGTATTCGTTCAACTGACAATTATACAAAAAGTTATTGTCAGTGCATGTTAAACTATTACATCCTACCATTGGTTTTCACATTGCCTAAAATAGATTTCCTTACTTTGCCCTGAAAGTGTTGCCTAGCCACTGAAAAGAAAAGGAATTGATGCTACCTCTATGATATACAAACTGGATCATCAGCCACTTTTAATCATCTCCACAAGAAAAGAGTCCTGTACAAAAATTATGACCATTGGTTATTTAATACTCCGGAATTATGCATAACTTTTCAGAGGATTTACCAAGAAATTTTGTCTTCTCACCCAAAGTCTCTGCCGAGCGATCAATTAGTTTCAACATGCTCTGAAGAGTGAAGAAAAAAACATGTTAGTTAAGAAAATGATTATAGAATGGGCATATTTTCTTTGAAGAATTACTTTATTGATTAAATTAACTTGAGAAGGAAAATTCATGTTATCAAGCTACAGAAACAAGCAGACCAATTATTATTTCAACTTACAATATAGAAATATAAAATCATCACCTCAACTTTTCTTGATTAAGAGGAACATGCATAACGTAAAGCATCATAATCAGGTTCAATGAAAATGGTTCAAGTCTTCGATCGAAACAAACATTTCTGGCCGAAACAAAATGAAGTCCTCCCATTGCATCATATCAATCCATGTTGATGCCCTCAAATGGATCCGAAACAAGGAAGAAGAACATTGAGGGTCACTTTGTCCTCCCATTGCAGCTCATTCGACCAATGTTCTTCTCCCCTAATGATATTTTTAGATTCCTTTGCATTGTTAAAACCAAGTGGAAGCTTCTTGAGAATTGGGCATTCAGATACAAAATTCGCCTGACATGTAGAGAGGGCTACTGATTCCAATAGATGCTTTTTAATTTTGGTAGAACTCGTGGGCCAAGATATTGTTTGCAAAAGGGTTTAGATCTGCCATCATCTCTGGAAATTCAACCAATTTCCTTGCACTGATTATTACTTCCATCCCCATACATTTGTCTATTTGAATAACCTCAAGACACGGAGCAAATACAAGCCATGTCACTTCCCTCAATTTATGACAAGCCTTTATCTTAACTCGTTGGAGGCTGTTCACACGAAAACATTCTCGAGCCTTTCCATCCTCGACACAGCAGAACTTAAACTCTTCCAATTTCCGCAATTTGAAAAACCTAGTTTTTCAAGATGCTTCAACTCTGCGAAGGCAAACAACTTTGAATCACTACAGTCTATAAGCTCCAAAGGTTGTGCACAGCTTTGAAACTTTTGGGAGCTCGTAAGTTTTTGGACAGCAGAAAAACCTTTTAAGGTGATGCTTAAATACATTTAAACCAACCAAGAATCCACTACCACCAAATAGAACGCTATTTTCTGGTATTTCAACAAGATAACCACAACTGAATATTCCCAGAACATGTAGCATTAAAAGTAACAAATAATCACGTCTAATTTTGAATTAGGCTGCTAATAAATAATATTAAAACAAGTATGGAATAATCATGTCACGTTTCTAGGATTTCTCTTTAAATAAGAAACAATAAGTGATGATAACCATTTCTACATATTTCTTACATTTTTCTAAAACATAAAAATTTGAATAAATTAAAAATGATCGGAAAACTAGCCACTGGGGCAACTTCAATGCTACCTTGGTTTCTCTGGTATCCTAGTATTGTACATGGCTCTCAAGAATGAAATGATCAACAGGAAAAATCATCTGAACATTTGTATTACTAATTTGGCATATAAAGATTCTAATAATAGTTCAAAATACAAATAAATGAACATTTACATGAAGACACTCTGACACTGCCAATCACCCACTCCTCATTTCTCAAAGATTCATTGTTTAAAGATGAGGCAAATACTCTCCTTGTTACTAAAAATAAGAATATCCAAATTCTCCACAATGGCACAAATACAAATTGCATATTCATTTTCCTGTTCAATACCAGTGTTGAGAAAAATTAGTTAAGGCAACTGGTATAATTTAGCATCTATCATGGTTGAATTTGCCAACAGAGTTCCTCTCATATTCATTAAACTGACAATTATACAAAAAGTTATTGTCAGTGCATAATAAACTATTACATCCCACAACTGGTTTTTACATTACCTAAAATAGATTTCCTTACTTTGGCCAAAAGTGTTGCCTAGCCACAGAAAAGAAAAGGAATTCATGATCCCTCTATGATATTACAAAACGGATCATCAACCACTTTTAACGATCTTAAAAAAAAAAAAAAAAAAAAAAAGAAGAGTCATGTACAGAAATTGTATGGGAGAGGCTTAATGCTTATAAAGGTATTCCACATTGCTCGAGTATGGGATAAGCCTAATACTTATAAAGGGCGATCCACAGTTTATAAATGTAATTTATCTTCCAAATTTCCACAATTTGAAAAACCTAGTTTTTCAAGATGCTTCAACTCTGCCAAGGCAAACGACTTTGAATCATCACAGTCTATAAGCTCCAAACATTTTGTACAGCTTTGAAACTGTTAGGACAGAAGAAAAACCTTTTAAGGTGATGCTTAATACATCTAAACGTTTTAAACTAAGCAACTCCCCAACCAAGAATCCACTACCGCCAAATAGAACCCTATTTTCTGGTATTTCAGCAAGATAACCACAACTGAACGTTCGCAGAACGTGTAGCATTGAAAAGTAACAAATCAGCTGTTTTGGAATTGTGGAGAGATAACTTTTGCACTCCAGTTCAAACACGTAGGATTTACCAAGGCTTTTAGCACTTTTGGCAACCCAGTGACGGAAGTATCTGAAAGATTAAGGTATTATAGTGAAATCAATTTAGAAATTCCTGATGGCAATCTTCTCAGGTAACGGTTCTTTGATAGATTTTAAAGTGTAAGAGAAGGCACAAATTCGAAGAAACCTCTGTTTGGATAAAATTTCAACAAAGAGAACGAAGAGAAGTGATGAGTACAGTACAAAGAACTTTGCTTCTGGGCTTAGCGAAAAACAAATGTTTCGATTTCTATACTACAACGTTCAAAAGCAAATGCACACACTTTAATCAACCAAACCAGGCAGAAAATACAATACTTAATTTGAAGTGCAAGCGCGACTAACTACTGTGCAATTCAGCTTTGACTTGAATTTTTTAGTAGGGAATCATTTGCATCAAAATGATCAATTAATTTACTACAAATGATTGGGGCAATTGATAGTGACATGTAATCAAACCTTGATAATCTTCATAGTATATCCTTGAAATATTCTAGGTATAATTTTCTGAAATAAAAAATTTAATGATTGGCAGCTAAAAGAAAAATTAAATTCTAAATGCACTCGACTATCAAGTTCTCTCCACTTTTCTCTTGTTGTAATCACGTCTAATTTTGAATTAGGCTGCTAATCATGTCATGTTTCTAGGATTTCTCTTTAAATAAGTGATGATAACAATTTTAGGCAAAGTTTCAAAATCGTAGCTGTCAACATTTCTACATATTTCTTACATTTTTCTAAAAAAATGAATAATTGAATAAAAAAATGATCAGAAAACTAACCATCTGGGCAACTTCAATGCCACCATGGTTTCTCTGGCATCTGGACAACTAATAAATCATGCAAATCGGCGACAACACTGGCCTAGTGGCACCAATCATCGAGAATCGTTTAGCAATGGCATTTCAAGTATACAGAGATAGCTCAGAGCATCACCAAAAGGCTCTTCAAATAAGATTTTATTACTTATTTGAAGAGCCACATCAATATTTAAAGCTCCAAAAGATACTTCAATTAAGATTCTTCAAATAAGAATTAATTCTCTCTCTTCAAATTTGGAGAGTTAATTTCTCCCTCTTCAATTTATATTTTATTATTTTTTATTGAAGAAAGAGAGAGGAGTGCTTTAATTGCTATTGACTTTTCCTTTAAAAAACTAATTATATGATTAAAATAATATTAACTTTTTTTTTATTTGAAGAGTCTTTTGGAGAATATCATATTTTTTCACCCTTTTATTTGCCACATAAGTAAGCAAATAGGTATTTGAAGAGTAAAATTTATATAGGCTTTTGGAGATGCTCTCATAGCTTTGCTTTGCTTCTGCCGACGTGAAAGGGGGTATTTCGTACTTTTCTCCAGGGAAGTAACATTTGTGCCACAAAAGTTTTGAGAAATAACACAAAGAAGATAGTTTATAATTACTTTTCAAACAAGTATCTTTTATTACTATCACTAGAAGTGGCAATTTGGGTTTTCTGCGCCGTGTCGTCTTCTTACCATGTCAAAATTGAACTAACCAAAATTCCCCATGTAATAATTATCTCAAGAATCTCAATTCTTGCAGAAATCCATTTATGGTTGAGTCACCTATTTAATAAAATTTTAAATTTTTACATTCCTTTAGAAATTATGTAGTATTACCTACGTAACCTCTGGTCAAATTTATTTGAAATATAAATAAATAATTTTTAGAATATGACAAATATAACACATATCTAATTGACTAATATACAATTTAATATTAATTGATTAACTAATCGTTCGTAAAACAAGTTATCATATTAGCATGCTTATGATAAATCATTACAATTCTTATTCCAATTGTTTAATTTAAATAATTCATCAAAAATGATTTCGTAAAAATCATTTCTGCATAACATGCTTGAGGAAAAGAAATTGAATTCAAAATTGAAAACCAAAGAATATTTAGGTTTGAATTCACATCCAACTCAAACGGAACAACGATATTCATGCAAAATCATGAACCAAATCTCAAAATAATATGTCAACTTATTTTGAAAATTTTACCAAAGCTTAACAATTATTAAGATGAATAGCAAATACTGCATGGCTTTGTACACAGTAGCGGCCGCCTTCTCAATTGCTTCCTCCCATTGATTAAGATTTACCAAGTAACAAATTGGTTGTTTTGGAATCATAGAGAGATAATTTGTGTACTCCAGTTCAAACACTTAAGATTTAAAAGTGTAAGAGAAGGCATAAAGTTTTAGAGAAATAACACAAAGAAGATAGTAAAAGGTGGCAATTTGGGTTGACTGGTTGGTTGTAGTTGTGTCGCGTCGTCTTATTATCTTCTCAAAATTAAACTCACTTCAATCCAATCTATTTATTAATTATATCAATAATCTCAATTTTTACAAGCATCCATTTATTATTATGTCACCTATTTAATAAAATTTCAATTTTTCTTCATAAAAATAACAAATTGAAATAAATTCCATATCAGATAAAACTGAAAAACGCAAAATTTGGCTTTCCCTGCAACAAATTGAAAAAAAAAATGATAGTTTCAGAATTATCATATTAGTCTGCTTACGATAAATCCTTACAGTTCTTATTCCAGTTGTTTAATTTAAATAATTTATCAAAAATGATTTAATAGAAATCATTTCTGCACAACATGCTTAAGAAAAAGAAATTGAATTCAAAATTGAAAACCAAAGAATATTTTACATTTGAATTCATATACAACTCAATGGAACAACGATATTCATACAAAATCATGAAAATTTTACCAAAGCTTCATAATTACTAAGATGAATAACAAATACTGCATGGCTTTGTACACAGTAGCGACCGCCTTCTCAATTGCTTCCAGCTATTGATTAGAGACCCTTAGAGCAGCATCCAACTGTTCACTCTTTTGGTGGACTATTATTAATACCCCAAATAAAAATCCTGGAACCAAAAATTTTATTGTGGTTAGAACAGAAGAAATTATAAAGGGTATGATTGACCATAGAAAATCAAAACTTCAAAATTTTAACTTAATGTTAATCATGTGTTTTATGTGAAGATGGCTATTATACTTAATGTTTTCTCTGTTTAATTCTATTGATTCTAAAAGTGTGTATTTCAGTCTAATTATATCTTTTACGGCAACTAGACAAATTTACGTGAGCATTAATTTGATTCAAATATTGAAGCATCAATTTGAAAAAACAGAGTAAAATTTGACAACAAAAAGTCAAAAACCAGAGCATCAATTCTTCTCGTTCGTCTTTTGACAGGAAATTAAATCGCTAAGAAGATATAAATAAAGTATCAATTCGACCCCCCCAAAAAAATTAAATCGCTAAGAAGATATAAATTTGCCGGCAAATTTATGAAGCATTAATTCCATTAATTCAACATTTAATTGTGATTTGCAGAAGACAGAGAGAGAGAGAGAGAAACTGAAATAAAAACAGAGAAGAAAACGACAAGAATAAATTTCTTTTAAATTCTTCTTTTAAAAGACAAACGCACTCACCAGAAATCAAATTTTGCGACCACCGCTCAGGAACGAGGTTGGAAACAGGAACGAAAAGCAATTTGAGTGGCTTCATCCTCCCATTGAAGTCGGTTCCACCAGTCTTCTTCTCCACGAATAACAAATTTACGCTCCTTTGCACTGTTGGAATCGAGTGGAAGCTTTTCAAGCTGATCACACCCACTTACCGCCATTTCTTTCAGATGAGTGAAAGGCAATGGCTTCCAGTAGATGCTATTCAAAGCTGGCAAATCTGATAGATCAAGAGTTTGGAGATTTTCAAAAGGGCTTATATGTCCCATCATCTCAGGAGTCTCAGAAAATTTTCCGACGCTGATTATTTCTTCCATAGCATGGCAATTCCATAGCGAAAGAGACTTGAGGTTTGGAGCAAAAACGAGGAATGTCACATCTTTCAATTCAAAACACACCTCCATAGTAACACGGTGAAGGCTGCGGAAAACAAAAGGTTCCCGCCTTTTTTGTACTATCTCCATATAATCAATCTTCAATTCTTCCAACTCAATACCTTCAGAAATATATAATTCATTGAGGTGTTTTAGATCTGCGAAAGCCGTAGCATCAATAATTAACGCTGTATCTCCGGTCAACTGTAGGAAAAGAGATCGAATACAACTTTTTAACTTATTTGAGCTCAAAAGAATTTGGAGAGCATGATAACTTCCCAAGGTCAACTCCAATACCTCTAAATATTTCAAACCGAGCAATTCCTGTATCAAAACTTCACCCCCACCAAATAAAACGCTGTCTTCTGGTGCTTCATGAAAATATCCATAGCCAGTAGCAAACATTCTCAACACACCTAACCTTGAAGAATTTGATATTAGTTGCCGTGGAATTTTATTTAACCTAGATGTCCAACTCAAATTCAAACATTTCAGATTTACCAACAACTTTAACTCTTCTGGTAACTCTGTTATGGTGGTATATGAAATATCAAGAAGTTCTAGTGACGAACCCAACTCTGACATCCCAATAGGTAACTGAAAACCTTCGAATTGCCCACAGCGTGACATCTTCAAAACTTTGAGAGAAGGCATAAATTGGAAGAAGCCATCCGCGATCATCTCCAACTCCATATTAGAGGCAAGAAATAAAGTATGGAGATGAGGGCATGTGGGAACCTCTGACAGAGTTTTAATTTGGTTTTGCATCAATGACAATCTTCTCACATTTTCCCATCCTTTAACATCCGGTGACTCTTTTAATCCAGCACCTGCACAAACCAAAAAGTTTCTCTTCTCCTTCTCAATTTCACAAGCTATCCATCGAGCCATATCACGAATAACGTCATGCATTTTTACTTTATCATCTTCCACCTCTTCTAATAAACATGCACGAACAAGAGTGTCCAAAATGTCATATCCTCGGTTTTCTGCACCAAACCTGTCAGATTCCCCAAAAAATTCCTCACCAATCCAACAATCAATCAAGTCCCATTTAAGAATGCCATAATCTTCAGGATATAAACAACAATACAAGAAACAAGATCTAACCGTATCATTCTGCAAACTATCATAGCTGAATTTTAAAAGAGAGTACACCTTTTCTCCCAAATCTGCAAACTCTGAAGCTGATCTTCTTAATATTTCAATTGCACGTCTCCACTGCTCCGCTTTCTTTCTGTAGGCCATAGCTCGACCAATAGTAATAAGTGCGAGTGGCAAACCATCACACTCTTTGGCCACAGTTTGGGCTAGCTCAACGATCTCATGATCACCCTCAAGAGTTTCTCGCCCTACTTTTTCTCGAAACAGCTCCCAAGCATCCTCTTCTGATAAGCATGCCACTTTAAACTTCCTGTGACTTTCCATGCTACCACAAACATCAATGAAACGGGTCGTGAATACGACTTTTGATGTAGTATTTTGTGGGCTGGGAAGTGGAACGCCCACTTCTGTTAAATCAACCCGCTCCCATAAATCATCTAACAACAATACAAATCTCTTCTCTCCTAATCTCCGCAGGATGTCCACAGCTTTCTCTTCAAAACTTTTATTCTTCCATGAATCATCAGATAGACCTATCTTCTTCCCAATATCTTCTTGAATTTTTTTAAGTCGCGGGTCTTTTGAAACTACGACCCAAATTACACAATCAAAGTTGTTTTGACTCTCAAGAAATTTATTGTTGATACGGGTCAATAGAGTGGTTTTACCAACACCGCCCATACCATATAGGCCAATGATTCCCACTGATTCTTCTACAAGACATCTCCAAACTTGTTCAAGCTGTGATTGCAAGCCTACTATTGTTGGCTCAATGGGTCTTTTATCTGCTACAGGTTCCGGAGCTCTCTCGGGCACCGCCTCAGTAGCCACCGCCTCAAAAACTCCCTCGGCGATTAAAGTCTTCACATCTTGTAGCTTTTTAGCCACTTGTTTTCCGAACTTGTAGCTTGACCTGCAGTTCTTGGAACAGTAGCCTCCAACACATAATTTTTCAATTTCTTGAGAGCGGTCTCCTATAAATTGATCAGCTTCAGTTTTAACAGCATCCACCCTCGAAATCCACCGTTGCACTCTTTCCAGCCTTATCATTTGTTTCCGTTCATCATCGTCAACCCTCCTCATCAGATCGTTCTTTATTGCGATTAGATTTCCCAATTCAGTCTCCAAGGCTACAAGATTATCTTGGAGGTTACGTATGTATGCTGCTTTTCCAAGAAAGCAATCCAAGCAACGATTGAAAAGAGCACCATCGCATGTGATCTGAAAAATGCTACACATCTTTGGAATTTTGTTAAGAAAGAAAATTGATTGAGTTTGATAAACTGAAGCTGCTGTAGGCTGTGGAAGAGAAATTTTAGTAATGACCTCTGTTCGTTATACGGCAAAAATTTTAAAAAGATTTAGGGACGTCCGATTCGGGACCCACTGTCATTGCGCTTTGGAAAAAGAGCATCGCACATTCACACTTGCAAACATGAGCCACTAACTTTTGAAGGAAACAATAACTCTGAATAATGATTAATGACCCGATTGTAATTACCAAAAACTGGTTTTGAAAAATAATAAAACAAGAATTTGAAAAAGACTATTAGATTCTTGACTAATTTTTAGCCTAATCGTCTGTCCCACTTGCATTCAAAAGAATCCACTTTAATTTGTAGTTTATCGAAAAAATCTATTTTAATTTGTAGTTTACTAAAAGAATTCAGCTGGTTGTTTTGTCACTTTTGCTTTTGTGGAATATTACCTAGTTTTTTCTTGTTAGAATAAATCATTCTATTTCTGACCGACGTTTCAAGGCCAAAGGCTGATCATGTGATTGCTGAAAAGACTAAAATACCCACCGAAATTTCTTCTCAGTACATTTTTAATGAGATATTATTTAAATCAATAATATTAAATAAAGCTTCTCCACCGTGGCTCATATATACCCTAAGTGACTGTTTGGTTTTAGTTATATATAGGGATGGCAATGGGGAGGGGAGGGGAGGGGACCAATCTCTCTGTATCCATCCCCGATATTTTGTGTATGTCCTCGTCCCCTTCCCGTCCCCGTCAGAATTACTTGAGAGAATCTTCATCCCCTCCCCCAATAATAACAGGGGATCCCCGATGGTCCCCGATCCCCGAATAACTAATACATTTTTTTTTGTTTTCGATTTTGAGTTAATCATATTAAAATAAAAAATTCAAATAAAAGTAAAGTTCGAAATATATCTTACATTAATATCCATTACAAAAGTCACATACATTAAATTAGTAAGTAACGTTGCATGCAAGGGATACAAACTTCTTTTACAAACTATCATAACAAATTAATAGTCTAATACAAATTTGTTACAAATAAAATCGAATTTAGATTCAAAATTAACTTTTTCAATGGTGGCGTGGGCACTTTATAAATGTGGACTATTCCCTTTACAACACAATAGTTAAATCGGAGCAAATCAAGAGCAAATATTATATTAGATTATATTAGATATTAAAATTGTGATTCGCTGTGGGCAATTATAACATCTAAAAATAAATAAAAAATAGATTTAAGTTTAAAATATTTAAAGAATATTAAAATTAAAAAAATTTTGGGCTAATAGAATCTACTCGGTCTTTTTAATTTCCTAAATAAAAATTTAGGACTTTAATTAGTTAATTAGGCCCAAAAGTTTAATAATATAAATATTTTGATATTTTTTATTTTTACCAATATTTATAATTTTATAATTTAAATTTTATAATTTATTTACTAGTAATTTTAAAAAATAAAATTAAAAATTAAAATGGGGAAATGGGTAGGGGATGGGGATTCCACCTCATCCCCGTCCCCTCCCCGAATAAGAAATTGGGTAAAAAAAATTCTCCATCCCCTCCCCGAATAAGAAATTGGATATGAAATTATCCCCATACCCTCTCCGAATGGGAAAAATCCCCGAGGGTACCCGTCCCCATGGGAATTTTTGCCATCCCTAGTTATATATCATGGGATTGGATAATTTTAGTGTAAAATAATCTTTATATCATGTTTGGTGTAAAAAAAGTAAAGGTAACAATAATGGGCCCACCACTTAATTCCAGTAAAGGTAAAATTTCATCCCAATGGGACCCTTGGGATTACTTTTTCTAAGATAAAACTTTATCCTCTACTATTCATGGGATTAGAAATTATAACATGTTAAATATTAAAAAAAACTTAAGGGAAGATTTTGTATTTTTTTTTATAAATTTACCAATAATTATTGATTTAAGTTATATTATATTATATGTCATTTTAAAGTAAATCTACGATGATTTTAATAAATTAATATATAAGACATATTATTAGTTACTAGCTAATCTCATGGCATAATAAACACAACATAATATTATATATAATCCAGTATTATCCAATCAAATCCTATCTTATCTAATCCGATCAGATCCAATTCAATCCAATCTGACATACCAAACAAGACCTAAATATTTATAGAAATGGTCATGTAAATTTTTAAATTTTTAATAAAAATACTAAGATTTTTTTAATCATTATATCCTTCCAATAGTAATTAAAAAGATTGACTTTAAATTTTTTTTAATAGATACAAAATAATATAAATAATTTAATTTATCTAATAGACTAATAATATTACAAATTTTTAATATTTGAAATAATTTAAAAAATTTAATTATTAATTTATCTTAAATAAATCTTTAGGTTAAATAGCATTTTAAATTAATAAAATATATCTCATGCATTATATTAAAATTATTTTATATAATATTCAAAATACTTTAAATGTTTTATAAATTCATTATGTTTGTATTTATTATAAAATTTACTTTAATATAATAAAATATGTTTGATAGATCATAAAATATTAAAACATATTTTAAATATTGATATTTATTTTAAAATAGATATTATTATATTTATTTTAGGAATATATTTTTATTTATTATAAAATATTAGATTCAAAATCTTTAAGTTAATTAAGACAAAAGGTTTTATAATCAAAAGAGAGTTTTGAAGTCTTTTCCCTCAACCTTAGGTATAGCTTTTACTTTTCTCTATATGAAATATTACTAGAGCACTAATACTGCATTTATTAAACGGAAAACAGAATAAATTGAAATCAGAATGAACTGAAGTGTAAATGAAGAATAAGAATCATAATAAGTTATTTACTTAAACTGTAATAATCAAAATTATAATGAGTTAGATTATTACAAATTGCTAAAAAGACTTTAATTAACTATTGTTATAATTATGAATTTGTATTTTAAGTATTGTGATTATTTTTATTAAAAAAAATTTTATTATTAATAACAATATTAACAATAATATATTAATTAATTATAATACTTTTTATCATTAATAATAATAATAATAATAATAATCATCATCATCATCATCATTATCCATGGCCAAAAAGTCGGAGCAGGCATGGGCTCATTCTCACGGGTTTTGGACCGCACATGAGGGCTTGCATAAGAGTTTAGGAAAAAATGCACGAGCTAGCTAGGTTCAAGCCCTCTATTTTTTTTTAAAAAAGATAAATTTATAAATTAGAATAATAATTTTAAATTTAAAAAAAATAATAGTAAAAAAAGTAAGATTCTCTATAAATTTGGATTCATATCATACAAATATAGATCAAGCAAGCTGAGCCTTTTGTGATTGTTAAAACTTTACAAGATTTTGAAGATAAAAACTTTAATGGAACAGAACCAAGATTTTCTATAAATGGGAGTGCAAGTAACACAGTCCTGATAATCACTATTCAATTCGGATGTTCTATGTTATGTAATTGAGCACTAATATTTATATTTCTGCAAGATCTTTACTATGCTTTCTAACTCTTTTGTTATTGTTATATTCTTATTTACGCCATAATCTATCTAAAATTTACGGAGTTTAGATAAACATAAAAGTAAGCGTATAATGTTCCCCTAATTTAATTCCAAATTAAAGTAGCGACATTAGCTGGGGCTCCACATTTGAAAAGTATGCATGTAATGAACAAGTTGCCTTCAATTATTAAGAACATGAAAGGGAATGCACATGTCTTAATCTTTGTATATCCCCTGTTTCTCTTGGAAGATTGTGAATGATGACTTTTCTCTGATTGGTACTTGCAGACTTGTAGTTAAATTTTCAAAGGGCCACCAATTTATAAAACTATAAAATTTGTAGTTTAATAAAAGACCCTAATCGTCTTGACTACTCAATCCTTATCTTTAATAAAAGAGCCTACCCCACTTTCTTTCTTTTTTTGAAAGGAAGCCTACCCCACTTATATTCAAAAGATTCCACTTTCATACGTAGTTTATAAAAAAAAAAAGTCCATTTTAATTTGTAGATTAATAAAAGAATCCAGTTGGTTGTTTTGTCACTTTTGCTTTTGTGGAATATGATCTAGCTTTTTCTTGTTAGCATTAACTTGCAATAAAATAACCTAAAAAAATTTGTTATTTTCACAACTAACCTCTCAATTTTTTTTCTATCAACATTAGCCAATAATAATCTCTAGTACCGAAAATACCCCTCCCATAACTCTCCCTCTCCTTCCTCCTCTTCCTCTCTTTCCTCTCTCTCTCTCTCTCCTCGCCGAATTCACTCCCAACTTATTCACTTGTCGCTGGCGGCTTCCTGGAGTCAAAAGTTGAAATTAAAGGTTAGGTCAAAAACCCTAAATTTCTATTTCCTATTCTCCCACCAATATTCTGGCCCAGGTTCCTGTTACAAGGTGGAAAATTGTCAAGTTATTCAAGGTCAGCCATGCGAATCAATATTACTCTCGAATTTGCATTTTAAAATATGTGATGTCTGCACTTAAGGGAAAAAAAATGAAAACATACAGATTGGAGAGGGAAGTCAGATTCCATAGTTCATCTGGTATCACACCAATCACATTCAGCGCATAAACTTTCCTGTAAATGAAAGTTTCAAAAAGAAAGAAAAAACAATAATAAGCAAGCATGAAAAGAAAGATATACAGATATGATCAAACAATTCTTGCAAGTGTGCCCCCATTAAAAAAAAAAATTTACAACTAGGTAATGTGGCACACAGTGCCATTTTGGGAAGAGCAGTCACATTTGATGAAGGGATTGTAATCGGGGTTATCGAAGACAATGGAATCATCGATGGCAGCTCCAGTGCAAGGATCCCCGCTTCTGATCCATTGACCTTGCCGTGACAACGGGGCTTTGGTCAAAAACTTTACTTTTTGGGTATTTATAGCTTGGTGCGACAGGTGCCTGTCGCACATAACTTCGTGCGACAGGTGCCTATCGCACTAAACTATGTGCGACAGGTTGGTTAGCAAACACAAGGGTAATTTAAGAAAAAAAGTGTGTGTTTGGCTAATGTTGATAGAAAAAAGTTTAGAGGGTTAATTGTGAAAATAGAAAAAGTTTTATGATTATTTTTGTAAATTTCCCTAAAATATAAGAAAGGCTAGTAACGTTAAAAGTAAAAACAATTAAGGCATTTTAAAACAATTTAATCTATCCAAAAGATTAATAATATTAAAAAATTTTAAATTTTGAAATAATTTTAAAATGTAATTATTAATTTATCATAAATAATTTTTTAAAGTAAAATAGCTTTTAAATTAATAAAATATGTCTTACGCATATATAGTATTCAACATACTCTAAATTTTTTATATATTCATTTTAATAGTACGTTTGTATTTATTATAAAATTTACTTTAATTTAATAAAATGTGTCTGATAGATTATAAAATATTAAAACATATTTTAAATATTGATAGTATATTTATTTTAGGAATTTATTTTTATTTATTGTAAAATTTTAGATTCAAAGTCTTTAAATTTAGGACAAAATGTATTATGGTCAAAAGAGAGGTTTGAAGTCATTTCCCTTAACCTTAGGTATAGTTTTTACTTTTCTCTATATGAAATATTACTATATCACTAATGGCGCGTTTATTAAACAGAAATCAAAATGAATTGAAATCAAAGTGAGCTGAAATGAGAATGGAGAATATGAATCATAATAATTTGTTTACTTGAATTATAACAATCAAAATCAAAATGAGTTACATTATTACAAATTACTAAAAAGACATTAATTAACTATTGTCATAATTATTAATTTTTATTTTAATTACTGTGATTATTTTTATTCAAAATTTTATTATTATTAGTAATTATTATTAATCTTAATAATAATAATATTAACATTAATATATTAATTAATTAAAATATTTTTTATCCATAATAATAATAATAAAATCATCATCATCATTGGAGGTATCATTATCGGCGACAATTGTTGTTGTTGGATAACGAACAATGAAGATGAAGTTAGCGTTGTCAATAATTCTTATTCATCAATCCAAAAAATAAACACACTATGAATGTCTAAATCATTTAACTCACTTTTTTCCTACTAAAATCAATTTGCATATAGATTCCATTAATAATTAATATTCTTTATCTTTTTTTTTAACCTTATAATAATCATCATCTCTGTTTCTAGCTGTAAAAGAAATCATTTATCTCACTCTTTTCCTACTAAAATTAATTTGCATAGAGATTTCGTTAATCATTAATATTTTTTGTCCTTTTTTTCATCCTTATAATCAATCATCATCTCTGTTTCCAAATGTAAAAGAAAAAAAATTTATAAAGCTATAAAGCTTATATGTTTCTTTCTTTGTGTGCAATAATTCTAATAATGTAGAAGTGCAAAATATTTGACTATAAAAATTTCTAATAAATGCAAATATAATTGTAGGTTAATAATATTTAAATATTTTTGAATGTAAATAACATATTTATACTTATTGTAAAGATTTTAAAAAAGATTTGGGTTAAATAATTTTTACAATAATAAAAAATCTCACGTATTAATATATTAAAATTATTTTACATTCAAAATTCTTTAAATTTTTGTAAATTTATTTAATATTATGTTCCTATTTTATAGAAAACTTATATTAATTCAATAAAATATGTTTAATAGATTGTAAAAAATAACTATTTTTTTGGATTGAAATTATTTAAAATGTCTATATTATTGCATATATTTTAATATTATATTTTTATTTATTATAAAATATTTGAGTCTTTGTTTTTTGTTAATAGAGATAAAGGATATTATTTGTCAAAAGAAAATTTCAATCGCTTACTGAAATCTTAAAAATCTACATGACTATTTTTTTAAATCTTGGGATATAGCTATCTTTTTCTCTAGCATTTAAGTTTCCTTCTATCCTAATCCAAGTCGTGTATTGTTGTTGTTGTTGTTGTTGTTGTTGTTGTTGTTATTGTTATTATTATTATTATTATTATTATTATTATTATTATTATTATTATTATTATTATTATTATAAAAATAATATTAAAAATAATTAATAATAACTAAAATAATAAAGTTAACAATCATTATTAACTATATTATTATTATTATTATTAAATTTTATTAACTTATTATTTTAGTTATATTAATTATTGTTAATATTATTTTTATTAATATTATCATTATTAACATTTATTATTATTATTAAATTTTATTAACTTTATTATTTTAGTTGTTATTAATTATTGTTATTGTTATTTTTATTAATATTATCATTATTAACAATTATTATTATTATTATTAAATTGTATTAACTTTATTATTTTAGTTATTATTATTTTTATTAATGTAATCATTATTAACATTTATTATTATTATTATTATTAAATTTTATTAACTTTGTTATTTTAGTTATTATTATTTTTATTAATGTTATCATTATTAAAATTTATTATTTTTATTAATGTTATCATTATTAACATTTATTATTATTATTATTAAAATTTATTAACTTTATTATTTTAGTTACTATTAATTATTGTTATTATTATTTTTATTGATATTATCATTATTAACATTTATTATTATTATTAATATTATTATTATTATATTTTATTAGCTTTATTATTTTAGTTATTATTAATTACTATTAATATTATTTTTATTAGTATTATCATTATTAACATTTATTATTATTATTTTAATTAATATTATTTTTATAATAATATTTATACATGTATCTAGATAATGAAAATTGCATTATTATTATTTTTAAATTTTATTAACTTTATTATTTTAGTTAATATTAATTATTGTTATTTTTATTATTATTATTATTATTATTATTATTATTATTATTAATAAAAATAATAACAACAACAACAACAACAATAATGATAATATTGTTAATAATGATACATTAATTATTATTTTTATTGTTAATAATGATAATATTAATAAAAATAATTAATAATAACTAAAATAATAAAGTTAATAAAATTTAAAAATAATGATAATAATAATTATTATTATTAATGACATTTAAAATAATAAATTAATTGCGATTTGAATGAAGGTAATTTGGGAAATATGAAAAAAGTAGAAAGATATAAAAGTAAATATATATTCTATTCTCATTCTCTTATTTTCATTCCCAACCTTCCATGAGAATGAGATTCTCATTCCTTATTCTCAAATTATATGGGACCCATACATTTTATTCTCATTCTCAAATTACATTTTGCCAAATAAACATGAGTTTCATTTTCATTTCTCCATTTTCATTCCCTATTTCATGAAGTAAACACACCATTAATTAAGAATTGTGTTAACGAGGTTTAATAAAAAATGAATACTTAGGTGAAATTCCACTAAGCAAAATATTTTACAACATCAAGTTCATTTCAATTTACAATCATCTTTTACAACAAACAAGTGGAAAAATCATTAAAAGCACATTGACAGACACAAATCAACTAATGCACTCACATATCTTCCAACAACACATCCATTCACTGAATACATAATCAAATAGAGCTCTATCAAGAATATCCTTTGCTCTTTCATAACATTCTTCACAAGGCTTGACTTCTCCAACTAATACACAGTGACAAAACAAATATCCTACGACTATCAATCCAAAGCATGTACTTTTTTGAAACTGACAAGTTTGCCCTCCAAAGGGGCATATTGCTTTTTTTTTTTGGAATATCTTTTGCTTGCATCTCTTCTAAATTAATGAATATCTCTATTTTCAGAGTTTTGCTTTGACTCTAACATATTTTTCATTTCTAAAATTTTTTTGTTACATATTTTGATCATCTTATTAAACTCTCATCTCTTCCATGATCCGTCTTAAATATTCAGGAGCTTAAAGAAAAGTAATTCACATGCATGTGTAGAAAAAAAAATTATCACAAAAAAAATTGTAGTGTTTTCATTCCTGCAGAGTGAGGTTTATATGAGGATCGTAAAAGTTGGGCTCCTGTTTATTTGAAGGAAACATTTTTATCAGGAGTGTTTTCATTCCTGCAGAGTGAGGTTTCTACTTCATACTTTGAAAGATATCTTGATAAGAATACTCCTTTGAAAGAATACTTAGACAAGTATGATCAAGCACTGCAGGCGAATTATCAACTAGAAGCCTTGGCAGATATGGATTCAAGAAATTCAAGTTGTATCCAGAAACCAAGATGTTACTATGAATTTCAACTCTCAAAACTGTACACAAATGAAATGTTAAGGAAGTTTCAGACGGAGGTGGAGGCTATGTACTCTTGCTATAGCACAAAACATGTCAGTGCTGATGGACCTATAACATGTTAGATTTATTTCTCACATTATGTGGACTGACATAAATCATTCTCAGTATTTTTTTATATTTTACCGAATTAATACGTGACTACAGTCAAATATTGTTGAGCAATTTTGACAGACTCATTTATTAAGTGATCAAATATGGTGTTAATGAGTCTAATTTTGACATACCCTGTACAGTAGTATATTATGGACAAGTATATCCTTAATTGTGTTATTTTCGCCCATAATGGGATGGGCAATTTTAGACTAACACATGAGGGGTCCCTGCGCTCAACCGTCGTATTTAAGTAACTTCAGCCTATTGGAAGTTTACTGTTCAAAAAATCAGTGGCATGAGTGCAGTGCACCTCTCTCTCTCGCTTGTCTCCCGTGTGTGTGCACAGTAAATTGCTGAGAGAAGCCGCGATCTTGAGCTAAGGAAAAGAAAGCGGAATTCAGAAGCTAGACCAAAGTAGCAGCAACTCTGTTGAAGCTCCATAACAAGCTGCAAGTTCGGATTCATGGGAGATCGTGGTAAATTTCGAAATTACCTAAAATGTGTGTTTATTTGGAAATGCACGATTACAGGCATAACGTTTGTTTTTGTTTCATCAATTGGTATCAGAGCTTATGGTTATGCATTTTCTTGTAAACCATAGTTGTTTTGTTGGTGAAATCTCACTCATGGAATTTTTCCTTTAATTTCGGATTTTTCGGATTGTTCGAATTTGGGCATATGTGATCAAATCGTTGTTAAATAATGCATGAGTGATGATTTTGGAGTAAAGATATAATTTTTTCGTAATTTTTGGTGGCCAAAATTGGGATGGTATGAATGAGGTTACTGTAGCTACACTGTTGAGACATCCCGAGGTTGAAGATGACATTGTGGGACAATTTTGTTTGGATCCCTAAACTTTACGAAATGTCACTATAGCCGAAAATATTTGCAAATTTTTCGAAATGGTCCTTGACCGAGGGTCAACTTTGTGAAAGATCAGTTGGTCCCTTAAATTTTGGTAAATTATATTATGGCCCAACATTTTATTTTATTTTATTTACAGTTTGGGCCAATATTTTTAATATTTAAAACAGTAATCATAATTCTGAAAATTCGGCAGTTTAGTCCAAAATCCGTTAAATTTTGGCGATTTTTTCAGAATTTTAAATTTAAGAATAATCCATCATTGTTGAATTGCATGGGCATAATATTCATATATTGTATTGAGGCATGTAGATATTTTATTTGATTGAATATCTTGGTGGAAACTTTAATTACATTTTGACAAAGTTTATTTAGCCTCAATTTTGTTAATGTATGAAATATATATATGATGCAAAACTACAATTTAGAGTGAGTTTGTAGGGCCAATCATGATAAATTATTTGGTGTTTTGCAATTAGATGCCCATTTGTCATTATTGATTATGAATTTAGCGATGAATTATTATTGTTATTACTAAGATCCATACGGGTGATGATACTGCCCTGTCGGCAAATCACTACTTGGTAGGATACTTGGGAAGATAAAGAGATTTGTTGAGTATTTTCTACTGAGTGGCTTCATTACCCTGTCGGTAATAGGTCAATGTTGGTGTTATATTCAACTTGTTTGCTTTATCTTTAGGTTAGTGCACTCCTATATTGTTAAAGGATGCCTAACATATTGTGTTGCTTTTGGAGAAACTTAAAATGAGGAGTAATTAATTATAGCATGATAATTCTTTTGTTATTGCTTCCTCAGCTCTAGATATTCTCTCCTTTCTCCAAGTAGCCTCCCTCAAGAATTTAACTGGGACAAATTTTGAGGACTGACGTGAGTCCATTTTGTTTTATCTGTCTACATTGAATAGAGACTTGGCATTAAGAGTTGATGAACCAGCCAAGCCCACAGATAAGAGCACTACTGCTGAAAAAGCAGAGTGGGCAGCTTGGGATGAATCCAATAGACACTGTCTGGATACAATGAAATACACTATTGATAGAACAACTAGAGATAGCATCCCTGCATGTGATAAGGCCAAAGATTACTTGGCAGCTGTTGGAAGAACTTTTAAGAAGGTAGATAAGGCAGAAAAGGGTAACTATCTGAGGCTGCTTGCTAATACCCAGTATGATGGTGTTTCTGGGGTCAGAGAGCACATCCTTAAGATGACTAGTTACCATAAGAAGTTAAAGGACATGGATGTCACTCTGCCTGATGACTACCTGGTCTTCCAAATCCTTGAATCTCTTCCACCACAATTTGGCAATTTGAGAAGCCAATACAATACTCAGAGAGACACTTGGAATATCACTGAGTTGACTGCTTATGTGGTTCAAGAAGAGGAATCATTGAAGAAGGGGAAATCTCACACTGTCATGGTGGCAACTACTCAAGAGAGTGGAAGTGTGAAGAAAGGCTCTTTAAAGGGCAGCAATAAGTTTTTCAAGAAGAAAAAATTTGGCAAGAAAACTTCACGTGGTAATTCTTCTACCATTTCTGGTTCCACCTCTGAGAGCTTTAAGGGAAAGTGCCACTTTTGTAAAAAACCTGGGCACAAGAAAGCTGAATGCAGAGGATTCAAAGCATGGTTGGAAAAGAAAGGTATTCCTGTAGCTTTTGTAGGCTTTGAATCTAATTTAGTTTATGTTCCTTCTGATACTTGGTGGTTGGATACTGGTGCAACCATTAATATAACGAATTCCTTACAGGAATTCAGAAACAGGAGGGAGCCCAATGAAGGGGAGTTAATAGTTCACATGGGCAATGGAGTGACAGCCAAAGTTGAAAGCATAGGAGTTGTCAGACTACATCTAGCCACATGCTATTTTTTGGATCTGTTAGATACGGCTTATATTCCTTCTATTAGGAGAAACTTGATATCTGTATCTATTTTGGATAGATGTGGCTATACTTTTCATTTTGGTGATAGAAAAGTTTACTTATTCCGCAATTCAGAGTTAGTTGGTTCTGGCACTCTATATGATGGCTTATATATGATTGATTTATTTTCTCGTGCTGTTGAATCATCATCCAATGCTCATGTTGTGCATGTTGTTAGCTCTAATCGTGCCAGGGTTGATGAAAATTCCTCTATGTTGTGGCATAAACAGTTAGGTCACATTTCTAAACAGAGGATGGAGAGGCTCATTAAAGATGACATTCTACATAATTTAGATTTCTCTAATTTTGGCACTTGTGTTGATTGTATCAAAGGCAAACTTACTGCCAAAACCAGAAAAGAGAGAACTCAGAGGAGTCAACAGGTGCTGGAGTTGGTACATACAGACATCTGTGGGCCATTTACTCCTATTGCTATTGGAGGTTATAAGTACTTCATCACGTTCATCGATGACTTTTCTCGTTATGGTCATGTTGAACTTCTTGCTGAAAAGTCTGAATCTTTATCTGTGTTTCAAGCCTTTAAGGCTAATGTTGAACTCCAAAAGGGCAAGAAAATTAAAGCAGTAAGATTAGACAGAGGTGGTGAGTACTATGGGCGATATGATGAAACTGGGCGTAATCCTGGACCTTTTGCTCGATTTTTTCAGGAATATGGAATAGAAGCCCAGTATACAATGCCCGGGACTCCTGAACATAATGGAATTGCAGAAAGGAGAAATCGTACCCTTCTTGACATGGTGCGGTGTATGCTGAGTAACTCCACCTTACTAGATTTTCTGTGGGGTGAAACCTTAAGAACTGCAGCTTACATTTTGAATCAGGTACCTAGTAAGTCGGTGCCCAAAACTCCTTATGAGTTGTGGTCAGAGAAGTGACCGAGTCTTCGTCATTTCCATGTATGGGGATGCAGAGCAGAAGTGAGGCCCTATAATCCACAATCAAGGAAACTTGATCCGAAAACCATTAGTGGTCATTTTATTGGCTATTGTATAGGCTCAAGAGGTTCTAGATTTTATTGTCCTTCCCACACTACTAGAATCATTGAGTCTGATCGTGCCATTTATTTTGAGGATGATCACAATGGTGTGAGTTTTGAGCCTCGCAGTCTTACATTAAGAGAAGAACGTGTGGTTTTGCCTATTCCATCTTTTCCGACTTCTGCGATGGGATTATCACACATTGATGTTTCTTCAGTTGATCCTGAACTTCATCATGATATGGAGCCTATGATTGTAGCGGATGATGTTACTGATGTGCAATTGAGGAGATCAGAGAGGATAAGGAGACCTGCAATTTCTGATGATTATGTTGTTTACTTGCAGGAACATGATTTTGATGCTGACTCATCATCTGATCCTATTACCTTTCAAGAGGCCATCAGTTGTTCAGAATCATCATCTTGGATACATGCGATGCATGATGAGATGGCATCTATGTATCATAATGGGGTTTGGGCTTTAGTTGAGTTGCCAGATGGATGCAGACCAATTGGTTGCAAATGGGTTTTCAAAACCAAGAGAGATGCCAGAGGTCAGGTAGAGAGGTACAAGGCTAGGCTTGTGGCTAAGGGTTTCAGTCAAAGAGAAGGCATTGACTACACTGAAACGTACTCTCATGTTTCTACCAAAGACTCTTTTTGTATTATCATGGCATTGGTAGCTCATTTCAATTTAGAATTGTATCAGATGGATGTGAAGACAGCTTTTCTCAATGGAAGCTTATCTGAAGATGTGTACATGGTGCAACCTGATGGTTTTGTTGAGACTGATAGAGAAAACATGGTGTGTAAGCTTAAAAGGTCCATTTATAGACTTAAACCGGCATCCAGACAGTGGTATTTGAACTTTCAAGATATTGTCACCTCTTATGGGTTCCAGGAGAATGCTGTTGATCAGTGTATATACTTGAGAGTCAGTGGGAGCAAGTATATCATTTTGGTGCTTTATGTGGATGATATCTTGCTCGCTGCTAATGACACTAATTTGTTACTTGAGACAAAACAAATGTTGTCATACAGCTTTGATATGAAGGATCTTGGTGAAGCCCATTATGTATTAGGGCTAGAGATTCTTCGTGACAGATCTAGAGGAATTCTACGTTTGTCTCAAAAGACTTACATTGATCGTATTTTGAAAAGGTTCAATTTGCAGTCTTGTGCTCCTGGGAAAGCTCCAATTCCGAAAGGTGACAAAATTTTCAAGTCTCAGTGTCCCGATAATGATGTAGACAAAGCTAGAATGCAAACAGTCCTATATGCATCAGTTGTGGGGAACACTGGAAGGCTGCAAAGAAAGTACTCAGATATTTGCAAGCCACTAAAGATTTTGTATTGACATATCAGCAATCTGACTATTTGAATATAGTTGGATATTCTGATGCTGATTTCACAGGGTGCTTGGAAGACAAGAAATCCACATCTGGTTACATCTTTATGATGGCAGGAGGAGCTATATCATGGAAAAGTGTCAAGCAGACACTTATAGCTTCTTCAACAATGGAAGCAGAATATGTAGCCTGTTTTGAGGCTACACGTCATGCTTTATGGATGCAGAATTTTATCACAGGGCTAGATTGTATATTGGCCGTTCCAAGGCCATTAAAGATATACTGTGATAATTCTGCGGCTGTTTCTTTTTCTCACAACACAGGGAGTTCCTCACGTTCCAAGCACATTGATATTAAATATTTGTTTGTGAGAGAGAAAATTGCTCTATCTTGTGTATCAGTAGAGTATATCCCTACAGAACTCATGTTAGCCGATCCACTTACTAAAGCTTTAGCTCCAAAAGTATTTAGGGAGCATGTAACACATATGAGATTATGTGAATCCACTTATATATGCTGAGTCAGTGGGAGTTCTGGTTTGTATTATGAGTTGCAACTTAAATGAGATTATGTATTACTCGTTTTGTTATCATGCATGCATGTTGTTATGTGATATTGATATGCCATATATTGTGTACACATTTGGTTGCGTATGGCATTATGTATAGAATGAGGATATTATGGTCCGAGACATTTTTGCTCAGTCTCAATATGGACATTAAAAACTGAAGCATTATGACTTAGCTTCAGTGTGCTTTCTTGAGACATTTTGATTCAGTCTCATTATAATCATAAGAAAGCACGACTTCCATGAGACATCTTGGTATTAGTCTCATTATGATGAAAAATGGAAGCTCGCTTCTCGAGACATTTTGTTAGAGTCTCATTATGGTTATAAAGAAGCGATGGTCTAGGAGACATATTGTTTTCATCTCATTTTGCTAGACATGTGGGCTTTGTGGAAATGAGCATGTTGATCACATTGTCATGTTATTTCCATAATTATACTTGTATACTACTACATGGTCACGTGTTTATAGGTGTCTTGTTATATGGAGCATCCTGTCGGTGCACATATGATTTGATATTTATGGCACATTTTGGACTTATTTATGTTTTGGGTGATTGCTTGTATTTGACCTTTTGTTATAGTCACATATTGATTAATTCGGTTGTTTTCAAAATATTATTTTATTTTAAATTTATCATTAGAGTGATTTCTGTCGTTCAAGTGGGAGATTGTTAGATTTATTTCTCACATTATGTGGACTAACATAAATCATTCTCAGTATTTTTTTATATTTTACCTAATTAATACGTGATTACAGTCAAATATTGTTGAGCAATTTTGATAGACTCATTTATTAAGTGATCAAATATGGTGTTAATGAGTCTAATTTTGACATACCCTGTACAGTAGTATATTATGGACAAGTATATCCTTAATTGTGTTATTTTCGCCCATAATGGGATGGGCAATTTTAGACTAACACATGAGGGGTCCCTGCGCTCAACCGCTGTATTTAAGTAACTTCAGCCCATTGGAAGTTTACTGTTCAAAAAATCAGTGGCATGAGTGCAGTGCACCTCTCTCTCTCGCTTGTCTCCCGTGTGTGTGCACAGTAAATTGCTGAGAGAAGCCGCGATCTTGAGCTAAGGAAAAGAAAGCGGAATTCAAAAGCTAGACCAAAGTAGCAGCAACTCTGTTGAAGCTCCATAACAAGCTACAAGTTCGGATTCATGGGAGATCGTGGTAAATTTCAGAATTACCTAAAATGTGTGTTTATTTGGAAATGCACGATTACAGGCATAACGTTTGTTTTTGTTTCATCATAATATACATAGTGAAGGAAGAATTTGAGGTTGGTAGCAACGAGAAAGATTCAAGGGCTTTCGATGTTTTGTACAATGCCTCCGACTTGGAGGTGCTTTGCGTTTGTGGGTTGTTCAATTTCATATGATATTTATGCAGACACATTCTTTGTGTTCTAAACCAGAGTGGCATGGAGGAGATCCCATCTCACTACATTCTTTCTCGATGGAGAAAAGATGTTAAACGCTCTTATGTTCTTGATCACAGCTGCAGTGGCGTTGATATTAAAAATCCGGTGCACAGGTATGATGATTTGTACAAACGCATGGTGCAGGTCGTCGAGGAAGGCAGGCAATCTCAAGATCGTTACAAGGTTACTTTACAAGCTTTGGATGAGATATTGAACAAGCTTCATCTTGTAGAGGATCATCAAGTGTAATTTATGTAGTTCAGAGCTCTAGATTTTGTAGATTGAGCTTTAAGCCTCTGTATGACGTATTTGATTTCCCCTTTGTTGTGATTTAAATAATAATATTGCTGCGGAAAGCCTTTGGTCCGAGTGAATGAATAGCATGACTCTTGAATAAAACTACAGATTTTAATTAAGATGGGTATGAAGATAAGTACTATTAATGGAAAAACTAGAGAATGAAATTCTTGGAAATTAAAAAAAAAATTCAATTCTTCCCCAAAAAAATTAAATTATGAGGTTGATAATAAAAAAATTTACAATAGCTTTCAATATTTTTAAGTTATTAAATTTCTGCAAAAATGAATGAAAAAAAAAAATTACTTTGTTGGTCCGTTGGATATGACTTACAGTAAGAAATGGAGTTTGATTACATATAAGGAGCTAAATAATTGATTTTACCTTAAAAAAAAATTAAAAAAAAAAAGAGCATTTCTTTGTTGTCGTATTTTTCTAATAGTATTTAAAAAAAATTAAAGGCTGCAAATGACAATAAAATATTCTTTATTATTCTTTTTTCTTATAAAAAAAAGGTTAATAGTGATATCTCTTTCCTATTTTACCCTCGCAAACTAATTAAATTTGCTAATCCAATACCCTATTAAAACCCGCACTTTCGCTTTCCCTCTTCCATTTTGGCGCGCGATCTTCTCAATTCCAAAAGCCAAAAGGTCAGTCAGCTCTCTAAATCCATGGAAATAAACCGTTAATTGTGGCATGTTGTGGCTGAAAATTTTGCATCTGACCTGTCGCTTGTTCCTCTCGAAATGTGAAATCTTCTAATTTTGATTTTTGTGACAAATTTGAATTGAGTTCTTCTGATTCGATGTGTTGATATCTTGTTATACAATTCGTTTGTGTGATAGAATGATGTGCTTCACTTCCTTTGCGTATAATTGCAAATTTTTTGAGTTCTGTTTCTCTTGGAATTTAGGTTTGCTTCCAAAGAGCATAACTTATTAATTTGTACAGGAGCTTCTGAAATGATGAAAGTTTCTTGCTTGACTCCTGAATTTGGAGTTCATTCTCTGACCAATTTTTTTCTTAATGGTTAATTAGTTTTTGATTGAGGCTTGGTTTTTTTGTGCATGCCATTTGTTTGCTTTCGTTCCCTCATTTCATTTGAGTTCAAATTTTCTCCATATTCATTTTGCGTGTCTCCATTTTGTTTCTTGTTTACAAAGGAGATGAAGAGTTAAGTTGGAATTTACAATTAGCTGCTCGTGATCTAATTTTCACTCGTTTTTTGTTTGGGATTAGGTCTGAGCTAATGGATGACCAAAACTCTGTAAAATTCAATGAACAATGAACCTTTGGATTTTCAATGGATTGAATGAGTATCTATTGGCATCATCATTTTCAAAATCTGTTGTATGGAAGCTTTTGCTCGGTTCTATCGAGCGTAGTAAAGCATGGAACTTCACCTAAGAAGGCAATTCACCGGGATGGCTTTCGGATTTTTAAGTTGAATATTCTTACTGCATTTTATTTGGCTGCGTGCATTAGGATTGTTTACTTAAAACTTTTTGTTGTAGAGGTAAATGGAATATTGGCTTGGCGTGTGATGAGGTGGTGATGCAAAGACTTTAGATCGAAAGAAATGCCCTTAACTTTGCAAGATGATTATAGACCTGTGAATTTACTGGTGAGAATACAAGAAAGCTTTCTATAACAAATGAGGGACCTGTATTGATTCTCATCAATAAATATTAAAGTTGAGGACAAAATGCAATTTGTGCTTGGACAAATACACTGCATCTGATTTGTTTAGTCTTCTTGATGTTTTTGTGCAAATTTCTAATTGCTTAAATGCTTCTGTAAGGTGCACTATATTAAACATTTTCCCAAGTTAAGGAGGAAAAGCATGTGTTCTTTTCAAATTTCAAGCCATCCTTCAGTTTTTAGCTTTCTAGGATAGTGTTTGGAGTATTAGTTTGTAAGATCGGCATCTAATATTTTTCTTGTCTATATATCTTAATACTTTCCTTCTCTCTCCTTGTAGCGCTTTCAACTATTTTCCTGATAAGTGAGGATACAGACAGAAGGATGAAGTTCAAAGCATTTCTCACAGAGAATGGAGTAAATCTCTTAGAAAAGAGATTTCTACCTGCCCTAGACAAAATGGGGAAGGTACGCCACCTCTTCCTCACTAGAGAGAAAGCTTACTTCCTCCACAACCTTCTCAGTGGTGAAGGGATTCAATGCGTTGCCCAGTTTCACAAGGAAACTCTCTTTGATGATTACCGCATCTCAAGTCAAAATGAGGACTGCATTGCCTTTGCCATAGGCATCTCTTCTTCAGCGTGCTGTTCGAAGTAGTGTCAGTATTTGCTCTGAAATTGGTGCAGCTGGATCCGCTGCCAATTGCTTCCAAATAAAATTGGTGAAGAAGCTGCCTCCAAACTGTACTCGAGCAATGCCTTTCCTCACTTTTGAAACCAAGGGGTACAAGTCTGCAGTAATCCAAGATGTTCCAATTTCAAAACCATTGTCTAGGGCTCAAGTACTTGAACTTCAGACTGCTTTAGATATGGCTCAAGATTTACCTCCGACTCTGGTTCAGGTTCCGGATTTGAATAAGCTGCAGAATTTCGTAGACTGAATGAAGCATGTTGGTGATTTGTTAAATGTCTCCATTTGCAAATATGGGGATCTCCATTTACAAATATCAACAACTCTGATCATACTAGGTGCTGAGTTTAGAAAATTGTTGGTTATTGGAGAGAAAGCTGTAGCTCCATCTGAGGACTGAAATTTGAGTGCTCAGACTCGATCAGAGAGGGCAATATCCAGAGGGGATGCTCAATCTGTGCAAGTGAGCGTGAAGCAATTTTCAAAAAGCCTCCAGTGTCACCTTGCAAAGCCGGATTGTGCATTCTATGGTATTGCTCCACAGGTTGCTTGCTTGACGGTGATATTCCAGTTCTTCATTCCTGGTGTTGATGCGAGATTCTGGTTGTCCTTGTTCTACGACCAAGGTCTCTGCTCGATCAACTTTACCACGACCAGGATCTCTCCTCGTAACGCTTCTTCTCCAGAGGTTCCTGCGCACACAGACAGGTCAGAGTACGCCGTTTGTTTTCCCGGCGCAAACCCTCCGACGCTCAAGTCAGAAATAGGGGTTCTGGAAATGTTTGCCACGAATCTTATGGCTTCTTTTTAATCTCAGTTCTCGGAACTTTCTTTTCTTAGTTCTAATAGCAAAAAGTCTAACCATTTTACCTTCGATGGCTACCTTTTTATAGGCTTCCTCTGAATCCCGGTCTTCCGTAGTCCACGCCCATTATTCTCCCCACCCTCGGATGTGGATGCCCCATTGTAGTCATTGTGGGCGAATGGAGATGGACTTCGTGCCTTGATTGTCGGATAGGAACGCACGTCTTGCCAACTGTCGTTGACCGGGTCTCCTCGCCTCGACTCCTAGTAGGAATGGCCTTATGCCTCTAACGGGAGTTCATCCTCATGAATGGCATATTCGTGGACGAACAGAATATTCTTGCTGTTGCTCCTCTACTACCAGGCTCTTACAGAACACACATGTTCGCAGAACTCTACTACCCAATATCTGCTTATCACGTCTGGTCTCGTCGAAGTATTTCCCTCAAACACCGGTCCCCCAGTTTCTAGTGTTGGGTAATGTAGTGGACCAGCAGTAGAAACTTGACAGTACTTGCTCGCGTGGGATTGGAAAAGGCTGCCAAGAGTCATATCGCATTTAATTGCGGACGAGGTGATGTGGCAGAAATCTGCCCCTCTATTCGAATTTCAAACCAACGGTTACGAGGCCCTTGGGATTTGGTGCCGTTAAATGCTGGCAACCCAAGAGTCCGTCCCCGTTAGGAAACCTAAATCCTTTCAAATAGCAAATTCATCATTCCCTCCGTCTTCGTTTCTATCTCTCCAGTAAAGAAGTTCCGGCATAAAGGCCTCTGTCTCTGTCTTTCACCGACTGAACCATTACTTCAGGTATTTCTTCTATCTCCTTGGTCTCGGATAGTTGTAGATAATTTCTCTTCTCTTTTGTTCGGGTAGTAGTTGGTGGTGGTGTTGTGGTTAGAGTTTAGGGAATGTCGAAAGGTAAAGAGAAGGTCATTGAGGTTGACGACGATGAGTTGGACTTCCTACCTAGTCTGCTCACTGATCCTGCTTTTGACCCCGGGATCCCCTTAGAGCCCATTAGATCTAGTGTCGGCACTAGCGCTAGAAGGATGTCTCCTCAAACAACCTCTTCGAGCAGAAATAGTGATGAAGAGGGGTCTTCTGGCTCGGAAAACACCCTGAGTGAGGGCCGAGGAGATGATTCTGGTGAGGTGTCCCCATCAGGAGCGTCGCGACCAGAAGGGCGGAGTACAATAGGAGGTAGAGCCCTATCGCGGGATTACGCTATTGATTACATGACATGTATGACCACGTTTGGTGAGCTCAATGACCTCCGGCTTAGGTATAGTATTCCTGGTGAAATCCCTCTCAAGGTCCCAGGAAAGAAGGATACTCCTAGCCGGCCTCCTAGGGGATACGTTACCCTGTATCTGGATAACTTTAAGTATGGGCTGAGGTGTCCCGTGCAACCTTACTTTGCCCGGATACTTAACGGGCTGAATCTATCTCCTGGTCAGCTGAACCCAAACGGTTGGAGAGTACTTTCTGGTCTGTTCATATTGTGGGACAGATGTTGCCAAAGCGAGCCCACAGTTGATGAGGTGAAGCACCTGTACCAGCTAAAGAGCAGCCCCAAAGATGCCGGCTGGTACTACTTTCAATCTAGTACCAAGACCAGGAAACCCATAACCGACCTCCCTACTGGTGGTGGTGGGAATTGGAAGAGGAAATTCTTTTTTACTAGGGGTCCTTGGGGTCAAGTTGCACAAATAGACGAGAAGGATTATCGCGTCCCACCCCGTTTCACGGTCCCAGGTTGCCTGCTCGCTTTAGATGTCTTGTATCCGTAATTGTTCTCGCTTTGTTGGTTTGTCTCTAACCAAGTGTCTGTTTGTGTTGTAGTTTCTTGGGGTGTTCATTTCTCGCTCAAACCTGACCAGCTCAAACGGGTCGAGGCTGTGCTAGCCAATTCCTGCTCGAGCCAGGAGCTGATAACTACATACAACTTGCTCGAGTCTCGCTTGATACTCCCTGGTCATAAGATGGAGGATGCTGTGATTGGGGCTCTGAACAGGAAACGTTCTCGACCTCAAACCACGAAGAGGGACCAGAATAAGGACGCCCCTACTGCAAAGCGGGCCAACATCGTGCAGCAGGTTTCTCCCTTGAAGACTTTACCTCCTGCTCCTGCCAAAGTCGGGGAAACTAGTGGAGCGGCCACTGATCCTGCTTCCTCTTCTCCTCCTGTCGGGCCTCGGTCTCGCTTACCTGACAGCCGAGCAGAACACATGGTCCCCTATCTCAATGAGTTATCTAAACTCGTGAGCAAGAAGAACCTGGAGGACTTTGATGGCTGCACCCTGGGCGAGCTGGTGGGGGCCATGCAGTATAGCGCCTTCCACCTCAGCTGCATGACCACCTACTATAAGGCCAAGGTTGGCCGTTACGACCGGAGGATGAAAGAGGACATTCAATATGCTGCTGAGAAGAAAGCGGGAGACTTGAATCTTGAGAATCTGAAGTTGATAGAGCAGGAATCTCTTGCTCAAGCAAAGGCCATTACTCTCGAGGAAGAGCTGACTAAGGTCAAGGAGGATCTGCAAAGGCAGAAAGCTATGTACGAGGCTCAGCTCGAATCTCTCCGCGATTCCCATCGGGTTCAGGTCGAGAACTTGGAGAAGGAGGCTGACAACCAGTACGACCAGGGACTTCAGCATTCCTATCGTTGCATCATGGCCGTCCTCGGGAAGCAGCATCCTGATCTAAAGATGGACGACCTTGCAGCTGGTGTCGCCCAACATATAGACGAGGAGGCTGCAAAGGAGGATGCCGAAGAGGTGGCGCCAATGGTGATAGAGGAGGAAAACTCTCCTCCCCGTGTAATCCCTGCTGATGCTGGTGAGGCGAGTACCCCCCCAGACGCAACTGAAGATACTCCCCCAGCACCTGAGGTGGACCAGCTGACTGAGGCTGCTCGGCTTGCGGACCCACCGTCTTCTTAAACATGTTTCTTGTATTGTAACGAACAATGTTTGTGAAGATTATCTGCTTTGTTAATTATTAACAAATCAATAGAAATGTTTTTGATTACTCTCTTATGTTGTAATTACGAGTTATTTTTCCGCTTGAGAGTCTGCTCGTCTTCATCTGGTCGAGCTGGCTCTGGCTTGGTATATGGTTTTGCCACATGCCTTAGAAGATTCTTCAATGTTTGGGATTCTGCTCGCCTTTGCGCGGTCGAGCAGATCCTGGCACGCTTGGCTTCTGTCTCGCCATAAAACAGGCTTTGAGACTTGATGAGCCTTTGCATGCCTTAGAATATATTTCGATGATTGGGGATTCTGCTCGCCTTCGTGTGGTCGAGCAGATCCTGGCACGCTTGGCTTCTGTCTCACCATAAAACAGGCTTTGAGACTTGATGAGCCTTTGCATGCCTTAGAAGATATTTCGATGATTGGGGACTCTGCTCGCCTTCGTGTGGTCGAGCAGATCCTGGCACGCTTGGCTTCTGTCTCGCCATAAAACAGGCTTTGAGACTTGATGAGCCTTTGCATGCCTTAGAAGATATTTCGATGATTGGGGACTCTGCTCGCCTTCGTGTGGTTGAGCAGATCCTGACACGCTTGGCTTCTGTCTCGCCATAAAACAGGCTTTGAGACTTGATGAGCCTTTGCATGCCTTAGAAGATTCTTCGATGATTGAGGATTTTGCTCGCCTTCGTGTGGTCGAGCAGATCCTGGCACGCTTGGCTTCTGTCTCGCCATAAAACAGGCTTTGAGACTTGATGAGCCTTTGCATGCCTTAGAGAATTTATCACAGTTTCAAGTGAATGACATTCCTCGACGTTCCATTAATTGCAGGATTTGATTTTACATGAACTTGCTTTGACATAAAACATAAAAAATAAAGGATAAAGAGAACGAGCAGAAATTGCTTTAAAATGTGAACAAGTCTTACTGGAAGTATTTTCGGAGGTGTGCTGCGTTCCATGGGCATTTCACCTCGTGGCCGTCCGTGCGAACCAACTTGTAAGCTCTGGGTCCCACTATCTGCTTGACTCTATATGGCCCTTCCCAATTCGGTCCCAGCACTCCTTGAGTCGAATCTTTGGTGCTCTGATTCACTCTTCTCAGTACCCAGTCTCCGACCCTGAATTGTCGTACATTAACCTTCTGGTTGTAATAACGAGCGACCCTTTGCTGGTAAATGGCTGATCGACCAGCTGCTTGCTCCCTCTTTTCTGTTAGTAGATCAAGATTCAAACATATCTGCTCGTCGTTATCCTGCTCATTGAAATGATTTTTCCGGTGCGTGGTCGTTCCTATCTCAGCTGGTACGACCACTTCATGTCCGAAAGCCAAGGCGAATGGCGTCTCCCCAGTTGCTGTTTTGTGGGTTGTTCTGTATGCCCATAGCACACCTGACAGCTCATCAACCCATGCGCTCTTTTTTGCTCCAAGCCTGGTTTTCAAAAGTCTCTTGATGGTCTTGTTGGCTGCTTCTACTTGTGCATTCGATTGAGGGTGAGCAGGCGAGCAATACTTCAACTCTATCCCGAGGTTCTGGCAGAAATCCCTGAAGCTGTGATTATCGAACTGCCTGCCATTATCCGTTACCAAGGCATAAGGGATCCCGTATCGACAAACCAGGTTTCTCCACACAAAGTCTGTTGTTTTCTTTTCTGTGATCCTGCTAAGGGCTTCTACCTCTATCCACTTCGTGAAGTAATCTATAGCAACTATGGCATGTGTTGCTGCTCCTCGACCCTTTGGCAATGGGCCGATCAGATCAATTCCCCATTGAGCAAATGGCCAAGGGGAGGCCATGGAGGTGAGCCTCTCTGGTGGTTGGTTGGAGAAACTTGCAAAACTCTGGCAGCTTACACAGCTCCTGGTCTTCTCTTGCGCATCCTGGTGCATTGTTGGCCAGAAATATCCCTGCCTTAGAACCTTGTGGGCCAGGGACCTCCCGCCAGAATGATTTCCGCAAATTCCTTCATGTACTTCTCTCAGTACGTAATCCGCGTCGTCCTCATCCAAACATCGAAGGAAAGGTAGTGTATATCCTCGCCGATACAGTACCCCATCAATCATCGTGTATCTCGAGGCCTGGGCTCTAATCTTCCGAGCTCGCAGCTTATCTGGTAGTAATACCCCGTCTCTAAGGTATGAAACTATCGGGTCCATCCACGAGCATTTTTGTTCTATCCGCAGCACCCCAAAATTCTGCTCGATGCTCGGGCTGGACTTTACCTCCAGAGGGATCGACTTTGGCATTTTTGGTCTGCTACCGCTGCCATCCTGGCCAAAATATCTGCCCGACTATTCTGCTCCTTGGGGATTTGTACCACCTCCACTGCTTCAAATTTCCCCATCATCTGCCTGACTGTCTTCAGGTACTGCTCCATCTTCTCCTCTCTCGGTTGAAACCCACTGACATGATTCGCAACCAGCTGGGAATCAGTTATGATCTTCACTCTATCTGCTTTCACGACCTTAGCCAATTCCAAACCCACTATCAAGGCTTCATACTCTGCCTGGTTATTTGTAGCTGCGAATTCAAACTTTACTGCATAAGAGATCTGCTCCCCCTCCGGTCCTTCCAAGACAATCCCTGCTCTCCTGATGACCCATCTACAGACATTTGCCATACTTGGGCTTCGCCACGGTCTGTAGCTACCTCTCGTTGGTCCAAACATACTTCGGGCTTTGTGAATTCTGCTACGAAATCGACCATTGCCTGAGCCTTTATCGCTGCTCGGGGTTTGTAGTCTATGTCGAACTCGCTCAGCTCTATAGCCCACTTGACGAGTCGACCAGAGGCGTCTGGCTTGTGCAGAGTTTGACGCAATGGCTGGTTTGTTATTACCGAGACTGGAAATGCTTAGAAGTATGGCCTCAGCTTCCGAGCAGCAACCACAAGGGCAAGTGCCCATTTTTCCAATGGTGGATATCTGGTCTCAGCGTCGAGCAGGGCCTTGCTGGTGTAATATATCGGATATTGAACCCCTTCTTCCTCTCTCACCAGAACAGAACTTGTGGCCCGATCTGATACCGCCAAATACAGAAATAACTTGTCTCCATCCCTCGGTGTGGACAGTAGAGGTGCTTGCTGCAAGTATTGCTTCAAGTTCTGGAAAGCTTCCTCGCATTCTGGAGTCCATTCTGTTTTCTTTCCCCTCCTTATCACTTGAAAGAACGGCTGACACTTATCTGTAGCCTTGGATATGAATCTGCTCAATGCCGCTAACCTCCCCGTGAGGTTCTGCATCTCCTTCAGGCTACGAGGAGACTTCATCTGCACGATCGCCTGGATCTTCTCGGGATTTGCTTCAATTCCCCTATGGCTCACCATGAATCCAAGGAATTTTCCTGACTCGACCCCAAAAGCACACTTCTCCGGGTTGAGCTTCATTTTATACTTCTTCAAAAGCCCGAATGTCTCCTCGAGGTGTCCGACATGTTCCTTCGGGATTTTGGACTTGGTGATCATGTCGTCTACGTACACCTCCATGGTTTTCCCGATCAATGGTTTAAAGACTTTATTCACCAACCTCTGATAGGTGGCCCCAGCATTTTTGAGACCAAATGGCATTACCCTGTAACAGAATAAACCCTAGTTAGTGATAAAAGCAGTGCTCTCCTCATCCTGCTCGTACATGGGGATTTGGTTATATCCCGAGAACGCGTCTATGAAGCTAAGAAGGCCGTGCCCAGCTGTTGAATCTACTAGCTGGTCGATTTTTGGCAAAGGGAAGCTGTCTTTCGGGTATGCTTTATTGAGATCTGTAAAATCCACACACATCCTCCACTTGCCATTTGCTTTCTTTACCAACACCACGTTCGATATCCACTCGGGATAATTGACTTCCCGAATGAATCCTGCTCTCCAGAGCTTTTCCACCTTGCCATTTATAGCCTCATACCTCTCCTGGTTGAAGCACCTCCTCTTCTGCCTTATTGCCCGAGCACCTTTCTTTATTGCCAGCTTATGACATGCTACCTCAGGATCAATCCCTGGCATGTCTTCATGTGTCCAAGCAAACACATCTGCATGAGCCTGTAAGCATTTCACCAACTCCTGCTTTTGCTCTTCCTTAAGTTTCGACCCGATTCTGATCGTCTTTCCCGGATTCTCTGGTCCCAGGCTTACTGTCTCCAGGTCCTCTACAGGTTCTTGTCTGCCATTCTTGTTTTCCACTCGGGTATCAAGCGATGTTATCTGCATTGCTTCCCTTGCTGCTGAGGCGTAGCAGCTTCTCGCAATCCTCTGGTCTCGTCGTACCATTCCAACTACCCCATTCACCCGGTACTTGAGAGCCAGATAATGGTTGGACAGCACCGCTTTGCTCATCCTCAGAAATGGCCGACCTAGGATCATCTGGTAAGGACCTTCTTCATCCACCACCACAAAGTCCAGTATCATTGTTCTTTCTGTCGGGGAGCTCCCAATCGTGATAGGCAGCTTGACCACGCCCAGAGGGACCAGCTTTCCTCCTCCAAACCCCTTCAAAGAGGTATTGGTGTATTCCAACTTCCGGTCTGCTATTCCCATCTCCTCCAAGGTTGACTTAAATAACACATCAACTGAACTCCCTGTATCAACCAGTATCCGGTCAAACTTCTTGCTAGCGACAGTAGCCTTGATGACTAAAGCATCCTCGTGGGGGTATAGAATTCATTCCTCATCTTCATCCGTCCACATGATTGGCACTTGCCTGACCCTTGATCGTTTGGCTGCTGGGGTGTTGAAGAATACCTCTTTGCTGGTCATGGCGTATCTAGCATAATTCTTCCTCGATCTGTTGGAATCTCCGGCCAATGTTGGGCCCCCAGCTATCACCCTTACTGCAGGATGCTCGCGCCTCAGGTTTCTATCACTCTGCTCCCCTTCACATGTCGAGGCCACCATCGGGAAAGTCCCATCTACAAACTCGTCCAGGTACCGATTTCTCACCAAATCTTCAACCTGGGTCTTGAGATCTCTGCATTCTGCGGTGGTATGGCCATGAGTGCCATGGAACTTACAATGGCGTCCCCTATCCCTCATGCCGGGTAGCTTTGTTATTGGGGCAGGGAGGTACAGCAATCCTCGGTCCTTTATGGCCTCGTATACTTCGTCCAGGGACATCTTTAAGGAAGTGTATCGCCCATACTCCTAGTTCTGGTCGATCAGGTGCACGGCCCTTTCTCTATTTGCTCCGTTCTGAGTTGGAGGCGATGGCAGCATTTCTGGTCTGCTCCCTCTACTACGGTGGGAGTGTTGATGAAGACCACCATATGCCGAATCATGCTTTCTCCAAGGCTCCCTAGCTGGGGAACGAGGAGGGTGCGCCCTGCTGCGCTGATACTGTGGTGGCCTATAATGAGGCTGGTGAGCTGTTACCCGACCTCCTGCTCCACTACCTGAGGTTTGGAGGTCCCTCCTCCTGATCGGCCCATTTTCCGGTAATGCCCTCTTCTCTTTCTTTTCCAGCCCCTCCAGCTAGTTTGTCTTAATCCGAGCTGCCTTTTCTTCATTGATCTCTATGTCTCTTTTAGCCTGCTCGTATGCGGCTGCATACGTCTGAATAGCTGGGCTTCTCAAGTTGTACCACAGCCTTCCTATCTTTACTCCCTCTTTCAATCCCCTTAGTGCCTGAGGATGGTCGAAGGCTCCCAAATCGAGGACAACACGATGAAACCTCTTGATGAATTACCGAAGGATTTCTTGCTCCCCTTGCTTCATGTTTTTCAACTCCATCATGTCATCTTCTGGTGCCATTGCCCCACGAAACTGCTCTGCAAACTCCTGGCACATCTGCTCGAAGGTTTTAATGCTCCCCCGAGGAAGTTTCCTGTACCACTCTCGTGCACGTCCCTCAAGGGATAGTGAGAACACCCTGCACCTTTGGGATTGAGATAATCCTTGTACCCCAGTTATGTCGTTGAAGCGCTCTATGTGCACCAGCGGATCTGTTCGTCCCGAATATCTAAGGTCTGGGAGGCGGAAATCTCTCGGAATAACTGCCCTCATGATCTCTGCTGCGAGCAGTGATTCTCTGTCCAGCATTATCCTCCAACCAGGAGCTCTGCTCCTTCCTTGCATGTCTTCAATTATCTGCGCTAGTCTGCGCACTTCCTCCTCTAGCTGCACTGCACAACCAGGGTCACGTGCTGCAACTTGATCCCGCTCTTGCTCTACATCAAGCAAGTGTTGCCTCAACTCTATTTCCTCTGCATTTGCCACCCCGTCGTCCTCGTCAAGAATCTGTCTTACCGGGGATTGCTCTTCCTCTCTACGGAATTCTCCCCGCAGAGGTATGTTACCTCTCTCACCACCAAATCTCCCGGTGGTTTGACTTCTCCTCGTACTATCGGGACCTGGTGCCACTCCACCAACTCTCATCCTTTCCTCCTGGGTTACCCTTCGTTCACTCCGCAACACATGCAGGATGGTTGTCAGGGTCTCCATCTGCTTTTCCATCCGTTCCATCCGGTCGTACATGGCTTTTTCCCGTGCTTCACTGGCTATCTCCCTCAGAGTCACGAAATCGTTAAGCCTCATATCACCCCCTTGTGCACTACTTCCTCCTGTCTCCATTGCTTTTCACTTGCTTCACTCCTCTTCTTGCTATCAACAGAAGCTTTTTTATCAGCTCCCCACAGACGGTGCCAAAATATTGATGCGAGATTCTGGTTGTCCTTGTTCTACGACCAGGGTCTCTGCTCGATCAACTTTACCACGACCAGGATCTCTCCTCGTAATGCTTCTTCTCCAGAGGTTCCTGCGCACACAGACAGGTCAGAGTACGCCGGTTGTTTTCCCGACGCAAACCCTCCGACGCTCAAGTCAGAAATAGGGGTTCTGGAAATGTTTGCCACGAATCTTATGGCTTCTTTTTAATCTCAGTTCTCGGAACTTTCTTTTCTTAGTTCTAATAGCAAAAATTCTAACCCTTTTACCTTCGCTGGCTACCTTTTTATAGGCTTCCTCTGAATCCCGGTCTTCCGTAGTCCACGCCCATTATTCTCCCCACCCTCGGATGTGGATGCCCCATTGTAGTCATTGTGGGCGAATGGAGATGGACTTCGTGCCTTGATTCTCGGATAGGAACGCACGTCTTGCCAACTGTCGTTGACCGGGTCTCCTCGCCTCGACTCCTAACAGGAATGGCCTTATGCCTCTAACGGGAGTTCATCCTCATGAATGGCATATTCGTGGACGAGCAAAATATTCTTGCTGCTGCTCCTCTGCTACCAGGCTCTTACAGAACACACCTGTTCGCAGAACTCTACTACCCAATATCTGCTCATCACGTCTGGTCTCGTCGAAGTATTTCCCTCAAACACCTGGCACACGTCAAACTGATAAATCAATTTTGGGCCAAGCCGAAATAGCATTGACTGCTGCCTCCTCACTTTTCATTCGTCAATTTCCGAATAGCATGGCTTTTCGGAATGTATTCTATGCATGTACGTTGTGCTGGGTCCAATTAAATTAGGTATATTATTTAGTTATATGGAAATTTTTTTAATAGAAAAGATATACAGAAGATTTTTCTAGAAAAATTTAAATTTAAAGACTGTGTTGTAAAAGTGCATATATTATTTATTTATATGAAGATTTTTTAATACAAATCCAAACTTTTAAAAATTTAATTATTTATAAATTTAAGAGTTAATATAAATTGTGGCGGGCCTAGGCAACTACTTTAAGCATTATTTGATATTGCGATTGGGCATGCAGCTGTAACTTAAAACTACGTCACCTACTTCATTCTACACTTTTATAACAAGAAACTTGTAATACCAATAGATAATTTGGCCAATTTAGGTGTTGCGGTGGATTCTTTTACTTGATCGGTCTCATGTTGCTTCTCTTTTGCATAAGGTTGTTTTTAGGCGCCGAACTTTTAGTTCATCTAGCTTTTAGGCTGCCCGACTTTCAGTTCTTGTTATATTTTTATTTTGATTTTGATAAAATCTCCTCACTTTGGTGAGGATTTATCCCCCAATAATAATAATAATAATAATAATAATAATAAAATATCACCTAATATCACCTGTCGTAATTTTTAGCAATCTCACCCTCATTCATTGAGGGGTTTTTTCTTGTTAGCATTAATTTTTAATAAAATATAAGCAGCCACTAACGTTAAAAGTGAAAAACAATTAAGCAGTTTAAAACTTTTCTGACCGACGTTTCAAGGCCAAAGGCTAATCACGTGATTGCTGAAAAGACTAAAATACCCACCGAAATTTCTTCTCAGTACATTTTTTATGAGATATTATTTAAATCAATAATATTAAATAAAGCTTTTCCACCGTGGCTCATATATACCCTAAATATTTATAAAAATGGTCATGTAAATTTTTAAATTTTTAATAAAAATATTAAGATTTTTTTAATCATTATATCCTTCGAATAGTAATTAAAAATATTGACTTTAAAATTTTTTAATAAATAAAAAAATAACATAAATAATTTAATCTATCTAATAGACTAATAATATTACAAATTTTTAATATTTGAAATAATTTAAAAAACTTAATTATTAATTTATCTTAAATAAATCTTTAGGTTAAATAGCATTTTAAATTAATAAAATATATCTCATGCATTATATTAAAATTATTTTATATAATATTCAAAATACTCTAAATGTTTTATAAATTCATTATGTTTGTATTTATTATAAAAGAGCACTGGACATTCTCAGATATCTTAGAGGCATTTCCAGAGCATGTTTATATTTTGGTGGTGACAAACCTGTGTTACAAGTGTGTAGATATGGCAGAAGATGTTGATTCTGAAAAATTCCTACTAGGATGTTTGCTCACTTTTGTAGGGGGAGCAGTCTCATCGCAATCTAAACTTTAGTAATAAGTTGCCTTTTCTACCACTAAAGCAAATGATATTACAATTATTGAAGGTTGCAAAAAAATATTATGGATGAAGAATTTCTTATAAGAGCTGGGTGTAAAACGAGACAGCTACGTTATGTACTGCGACAGCCAGAGTGCCGTTCAAAGAATTTGATATACCATTCGAAATCTAAGTATATTGATGTGAGATATCATTAGATACGAGACGTGCTTGAGAAGCAACAGTTACAGCTTGAGAAAATTTACACAACGGAGAATGGATTATGTATGATAACAAAGTCATTATTCAAGGAAAAGCTGAAAAAGTATATGCAGAGAGCAGGCTTTATGATCTAAAGGGGGAGATTTGTTGTATTCATCTCATTTGGAAGCCCAAAAGTCCATAGTCCAAAAAGAATTATTTGGTGTGCAATTATCACTAAGTTTTGGATTTAAATGAAATTTACCATTAAAAGTAGCTTTTTAAATGCTATAAAGAATAAAAGCAAGTGGCGGCTAACATTAAGAAAAGTAGAAGAAAAGAACGAGAGAGAGAGAGAGAGAGAGAGAGAGAGAACAATGGTGATTCCTTTGGTTTTGGGGCAAGGGTTTCCATCTTTTGTCGGACAATCGAAAAAGTGAATTTAATTATTTTTCTCAAATTTAGAAGATAAGTTGATAGCATCGCCTTATTCAATCCTACTAATTTTAATTTTTATTTTACCATCTTATTGACTATTATTTGAGATACCTACTTATTATAGACTGTTATTTGAGATACTTATTTATTAGAGACTGTTATTTTAGATATCTACTTATTAGAGAGACATATTAGGTTATATTGTAAGTCAAGATTATTGAGATTCTTGATATTGTTAACTTCTAGTGTTATATAGGGAAGAATTTGTGCTATAATCCCATTAATATAATAGAAGATTATATCAGACTAGGGTGCTATGATTTTTTTTGTTTTCGGTGTTTCACATAAAAATATGTGCCTCTTGTAATTGGTTTACTGTTTTGGATTGTGTTGATTTATTTTTTTACCTATTTATTTATGGTACATTTCATGTTTTAATCACACAAAGAGAAAAAACTTTTTGTTTTCACTTAATTTGCAGTTGCTTGTGTAAGTTAATTCTCGACAATCAGAATCTCATTTCCATGATTAACAAAAAAACCTTCATTCCAAATTCTAAAATCAAACTTTGCCCTGATTAATTAATGAAAATATAAAAGAAAAAAATAAAATTAAAATCCTGAAAATGAAATTAGACAACACCTAAAATCGAACCAGCAGCGCCCATACCAAAGTCGAACTGCTGACAACTTGCCATTGACCTCGCATCAAGCAGCAGCACCTGCCGTCATTTGTGCAATAAACTAGTAGCTCCCCGAATCGCAGCCACAACATCTCCCATCGTTAGCACACCGAAACATCTTCTTCCTAAATTGAAACAGTAACACCTGACATTGCCAGAAATAATAGCCGTTGAAGCGTCGCAAGTCAATCTCACATGAAAGCAGCAACCGATAGGCAGCCACTACAAAAATGATGATGATAATGATGATTTTTTTTTTTGAAATGATGATGATAATGCTTTTTTGGGAAAAAATGATGATGATGATTATTCTTATTATTATTGTTATTTTTGGCATAATAAATAATTGTTGTTGTTGTCATGTTTGTTATTATTAATTTTATCATTATTATTATTGAAATAAAGTAATTATTGTTATTAACAATAATTTTTTTGAATAATAATAATGTAACAAACAATAATGATAATATTATCATCATTATTATTTCTTTTTAATGATATGACAAATATTAAATAATAATAATTAGAATAACAAACCAAGGATATTTTAGTAACTTAAAATAATTCATTCCAATTCGAGGACATCATAAACACATCAACGGTAATACAGCTCATTTCGATTCCAATCTATTCTGATTACTGATAAGTAAATGAACCATAATTGTTTTTCTACCAATTATTTTATTTTATGTTAAATTGTAAATTTAGATTATTTTTTTATCTATAAGGCAGTTAGAGATAATATTGACACACCAATACAATAGTAAGAACATTTGAACATACCAATATGGTTGCAGTACATTATTTCTAAATGCCAATATAGTTGTTGCCAGTCAACTTAAGACTACTTGTAAACCACTCGGCTCAGCCCGAGTGGCCAGGGCTGCTGCCCTCCAAGTTGGAGGGCAGCAGTTCGAACCCCCACAAAAGTATTGTGGGTGTATTTCCTTCCTCAATTAATTGAGTGAAGGTAGTCTTCTCCCTTACCCATGAGTGAGGAGTAGACATCCCTTGAATATTTGTGAGGGTTAAAAATCTGGGCAGAGCTCCATTAGCATTGATGTAAGTTGGTCCCAGTAATAGTCTGATTTGTAAATATCAGTTATAGTCTCATGTAATATGAGTTGTAATCTGAGCAATAGTCTCATGTAATCAAAAAAAAAAAGAAAAAGACTACTTGTAGAAGTTACCAGCTTCAGTCCCCAAAGCGTCTACCCTACAACCAGCATAGTGAGTGTTATAAAAAGTTATTTTTAAAGAATAATTTATTTATTTTTAAATAATTTTAGTTATTCAAATAATTGATTAATACTGAAAAATATATATTTAATAAAAATAAAAATAATTATTTTTCATTTATTAATTGATATGCTCATAATTTATATTTTTTTTCATTTTTTATCTTAATTTTCTGTTAAATTATATTTTGATATGTTAATTTTAATTTTAATTTTTATATTTTATTATTATAAGCATATTTTAAGAATAAAGAGAAAATAAAAGAAAATCGACAGTAGAAGACATTAGGAAAAGAAATGTGGGCGGCCGAATTAATTAATTAATAAAAAGGACAGCGGCTACTTGCATTAATTTAAAAAAGGGAAAAAGATAAAGTTTGGAATCACGGGTGAGGCAGCGGCTACTATTATAATGGAGAGCACTTGAATATATGCTAATCAGTAATTAAAATATGGTGAAATCAGAATTTGAGAATTACCGTGTGAAAGTCAGGAAGCACCTGCCTGCCAAAAATTTTGTCATCGTGATGAATAGTATGTTTCTGGATTTTTGGGGGCCCTGAAATAGTGGAAGCCACTATTTCAAACTAGAACAACATAAGGATATAAGCAGTGACATTGAAGACGAGAGAGGGAGCTTGAGGTTGGGGGGAATGCACTCGTAAAGAGGGAAGAACAAGAGCGTACGATGGTCATATTCCAAATTGAATTTGAGACTTGATAGATTGATTAATCTTCTCTTGCAGGGGAAAGGCAAGTTTGCACAGGGTGAGCCAGAGGTTAAATAAAATATGTAGAGCTAGGTAATGTATTGTCCTTAGATAGCATGTCACAATAAATTATTTAAGCTAGAATCAGACCACTCATATTTCACTTCAAGTTGTATAACTTACGGGAGCGAGAGGGAGAGAAATAATTGGGAAATTTACGGGAAAAAAATCTCTTCTTTGTTAAATAAAATAAGTGATTAGTTTTCTTAAGTTAAGATGAGGGGTAAAATTTAAAGATTTTACGATTTTGAAAGAGTATTAGAAAGGTGCGAATAGGGGAAAAAAAGGAGGAAGCTCCGATAAAGACGGAAGTTGTCTCTGATGGAACTAAACCCTAATTTGATGAAAGCGACCCCTCCTCTGCTGGAGGAAGACCGCACGACTAAGAAGGCACGCTTCAGGGAACAGGGATCTGATGAACATAATCTGCCGGTTATGTCCTTTAGGGATAGTTTAATGAAAGATCAGTCAGGGGCTGCTGAGATGAATGAAGGTGTGGATGACCTAGATGTTGCGGATGAGGACGTAATCATTGAAACAGATGGATGTATTCCTTCGGTTGTGTTTTCACAGAAGATGCAGGAACAGCTGGTTCGGCCATGGAAAAACACAGTGATTGTGAAACTGTTAGGGAGATCAATTGGCTATAGATCATTATGTACTAAACTGGAATCCTTGTGGAGAGTGGAATGAGGGTTTACAGTCATTGACTTAGAGAATGATTATTATCTTGTACGCTTCGGAACAGAAGAGGATGTGGACTTTGCTCTCACGCAAGGCCCTTGGACTATTTTTGGGCATTACTTAACTGTTCAAAAGTGGTCTCCATCCTTTGATTGTTTATCTTATAAGATTGAAACAGTAGTGGCGTGGATCAGACTTCCTGGCATGCCATTGCATTACTATCATAAAAGGGTTCTTCGAATACTGGGGGAAGTTGTTGGTCGTGTCATAAGGATAGATTACAATACTAAGGCTGCAAAACGTGGAAAATTTGCTCGAGTTGCTGTTGAAATTTGTCTGAACAAGCCTTTAGTCTCACAATTTCAGTTGAATGGCAAGATTCAAAGGATTGAATATGAGGGGCTCCCTACTATATGTTTTGAGTGTGGAAAGTATGGGCACACAGTTGATACCTGTCGACGAAAGCAGGAGGTGCCGAGAGGGCAAGGCTGCGACGGAGTACATCAACCGGAGGGCGAAGTGACGGGAGTGACGGTGGATCTTGCAACCGTTGAAAACCCGAAGAATTCGATTTTTGGTCCTTGGATGATTGTTGCTAAAAAAGGTAGGCCACAGAAGGCTAAGGAAGGTACGATTCAAGGAGATTATAATCGAACCCAGAATGGTAATGCTCGATCTGGTTCCCGCTTTTCGCTCCTCAACTCTGAAGATAATATGGATAATGAGCGAGAAATCAGTGAAAGGATTCCTAGCAATCATGCACTTGCGAGCAACCTTGACTTGCAAGATGAAAACCAAAATAGCAATCAGCCCATGCAACCTAACCATAGGTATTCCTTACGTAAACATAGCCAACGGTCAAATCGTGGAAACGCTGCTCATCCTCCCAGCCCTAGTCTGGTCCAGTTACGTTCCAGCCCTCCCCATGCAAACCATGCAGACCAAAACAAGCTCTTATCACCAGCCATGCACATTACTAAACCAACCCTTGCCTCAATACAACATCAGTCAGTCCAGACCAGAGACAACCAGCCCCACCTCACAAGTACTTCCCTTGACCCTCTTAAACATTCAGTGTACTCATTTGCTAATCCCCCTGATGGTACGGACATGCTGACTCAGTTTGCTAGAGCGAACCCTCTTTTTGCCGATATGACAAAGGATAATAGAAACAATCCCCTGGGTGAACCACCTGATAATGAGGGTTGGAATGGAGTTGGTGGAGATGAGGACTCAGAATGAAGCACTTATGTGGCTCGAGGTGGTGTTGACGGATCCCGAGATGATTCAGAATCTGGAGGATCTCTAGAGGAAGAGACAGATATGGAGTTGGAGCTTCAAGCTCACACCCTTCGTTAGTAAAGGGTTTGTTCTTTTCTCTAATATTGTTGTTTAATGACTTTCACAATTATGTTTTGGAATTGCCAATGTGCTTTTGCCCCTGCGTTTCGAAGGACTTTCAAAGCCCTAGTTCAGAAGTATAATCCTTCCATGGTGGCACTGTTTGAACCAAGGATAAGCGGGAAAAAGGCTGATGAGTTTATTATTCGAAGTGGTTTTGAGAGGTCGCATAGAATTGAGGCTGAAGGTTTCTCCAGAGGTATTTGGTTAATGTGGAAAGATTGTGTTAAAGTGAAGGTGATCATAAATCATAAACAGTTCATTCATTTTCGTATAGCTAACGACATTAGTTTCATCTCTTGGGCTACTGCAGTTTATGCAAGTCCAAATAAACATATTAGAAACCTTCTATGGAAGGACCTTAAAGCAGTGGCTCGCAATGTGTTGGGGCCTTGGCTCCTTGGAGGTGATTTCAATACCATTTTACATCCCTCAGAGAGGAGGGGCGGTTCGCCTCGCTCAAATGGTGTTTGTCATCGGTTTAGTGATTGGTTTCATCGGAATCAGTTTTGTGATCTTGACTTCAGTGGGCCGAAATTCACTTGGGAGAGAGGAAACCTACTAAAGCGCCTAGATAAGAGTTTTTGTAATGATGAGTGGGTTCAGAAATTTGCCAATTCACAAGTCATGCATTTGCCTAAACTTGACTCGGACCATCGCCCTATTCTAGTTAAATTTGAGAGGGTAAGTCGGCAAGCTAGTGGTGCTAAACCATTCCGATTCTTGGCGTCTTGGCTTACTGACAGCAGGTTCAAAACCTTTGTTTCTGAAACGTGGCGAGAGAGTGAAGATTATGTCAACTCGGCTGGCCATTTTATTACGGAGGTGCGGAAATGGAACAAGGAGGTTTTTGGATACATTCACAAACGGAAGAATAACATATTAGCAAGGTTGGCCGGAATTCAACGTGCTCTGGAATGGCACAAATCTAGAAACCTGATGGATCTCGAGGTGACTCTCAAGCGAGAGTTGGAGAGTATTTTGAGTCAGGAGGAGATTTTGTGGTTTCAAAAATCTAGGCGTGATTGTATTGAATTTGGGGATCGAAATACTAAGTATTTTCATCGCCAGACAATTCATAGGAGAAGACAGAACCAAATAGTGATGCTTAAAGATGAGCATGGCAATTGGATTGAGGATGTGGATATTATCAAAGCTCATGCTGTAACTTTTTTTAAGGATCTCTATACAAAAGAGCCTGGGGAGCATATCCCTTACCCTCTGGTGAGTATGTTTCCTAAAGTTGATGAGATTAATCTTGGCAAGCTTAATGCGGGAGTATGTGAGGATGATATTAGGGAGGCAAATTTTAGTATGCATCCACTTAAGGCTCCGGGAGTTGACGGTTTGCATGTTGTATTTTATCAGACACAATGGGATACTGTGGGAGTTTCGGTTTGTAATTTGGTGCAGGGGATTTTCAAGGGACAACAAATACCTAGTGAGATTAATAAATTCTAATTGTGCTTATTCCGAAAGTTGAGCATCCGGATAGCCTCCGATTATATCGACCTATAAGTCTTTGTCCTGACATTTATAAAACAATTACGAAGATTGTGGCGAATAAATTAAAGGGCATTCTTCCTGAATTGATAGGGCCAATGCAAACTAGTTTTTTCCCTGGAAGGCACATAACAGAGAATATTATTATTGCTCAGGAAGTAATTCATACCATGCGTCAGAAGTCAGGAAAGATTGGCCATATGCTAATTAAAGTGGATCTGGAGAAAGCTTATGATAGACTAAGTTGGGATTTCATCTTTGAAACTCTCTGTGAAGCGGGGATTCCGTCAGACCTTATTCGTATCACAATGGATTGTATCACTTCAGCCTCTATGCAAATTCTGTGGAATGGGGAATGTACTGAGGAGTTCGTTCACTCACAGGGGATTAGACAAGGCGGCCCTATTTCTCCGTATATTTTTGTCCTGTGTATCGAGAGACTTAGCCACGGAATTCATCGTGCCATTAATACTGGCACTTGGAGGCCAATTCAGCTTTCTAAGCGAGGTACCCCTATCACTCATGTATTTTTTGTTGATGATTTATTACTTTTTGCTGAAGCTTCTTGCACTCAAGCGGCTGTGATCAATGATGTTCTCAATACGTTTTACGTGAGCTCGGGGGCAAAGGTCAAAAAATAGAAATCTCAAGTTTTCTTTTCTAAGAATGTTAATCCGTGTAATGTGCGTAATATTGGCACAACTCTTGGGTTCTCTGTGACTACGAACTTGGGTAATTATTTGGGTATGCCGCTTTTGCACTCGAGGGTTAGTAAAGCAACGTATCATGGCATATTAGAGAAGGTGGAGCGTAAACTAAATGGTTGGAGTGCTAAATTTTTATCTTTGGCTGGTAGAATCACTCTCACGCAGTCTGTGCTGCAGGCGTTGCCGATTTATTCAATGCAAACAACGAGACTGCCTACAACAATTATAACCAAAATTGAGCAACATTGACGCAGATTTATTTGGAGTGGTAACTCGGAAGTTAAGAAGCTTCATCTGATTAATGGCTGATGTGTGTCGTTCGAAATTATCAGGAGGTCTAGGTTTGAAGAATTTAACGCTTATGAATGAAGCATTATTAATGAAACTTGGTTGGGGCTTGCTGGTCAATAGTAATAGCTACTGGGCACAGGTTCTATGCTCGAAGTATGGCTTTGATCCGAACACTATGTCAACTTCCTGGCCTACAAAATATGGCTCATACTTGTGGAAGGCTATTGGTCGGATTTGGCCAAAGGTGTTGCAGGGGCTTCGATGGAATGTGAGGGACGGCAAGCGAATTCGTTTCTGGCAGGATCTTGGGTTGCGGATGTTGGGCCGGTTGTTCATCTTGCAGTGGCACCTATTCCTGAAGCTATTTTACATGATTGGGTGGTTGACGCCATTAGTGTTGATGGTTCATGGAATTGGGGCCGTTTTGGGTTTCTCCTCCCTCATAATGTGGTGTTAATGATTGCAGCTATTAAGCCTCCTTCCCCGGATAGTGAGGCTGATCAGTTTTATTGGGGATCATCAAATTCAGGAATGTTTACGGCAAGAACAGCTTATAACCTGCTTCTTGGAAATTTGGTTCAGGATGAGGAGGTGAGATGGAAAAGTATCTGGAAATGGAGAGGTCCTCACAGAATCCGGACGTTCCTTTGGCTTGCTGCAAAGGACAGGATTAAATGCAAAGCCGAGCTTTATAGGAGACATATTGGGGTGGATATGATATGCATGCGCTGTGGTTATGCTGCAGAGGATACGGCCCATGCTCTTCGTGACTGTGCCACTTCTAGGAGAATCTGGAATATGTTGTTAACAGGTCATGAGACTGCTGATTTTTTCACGTTGCCAACTCGTGACTGGATTTTTGCCAATATTCAAGGTATGGGTAATCATGGTAGCAATCAAGAATGGAGTTGCATATTTGGGGTAGCCATCTGGTGTATATGGGTGGCAAGGAATCAGTTGCTTTTTGAAGATAAAGTTGTGAATGCGGAAAGCATGGTTCGGGATATCAGGGTACGAGCTGAGGAGATAATTCGTACTTCTGAGGCTTTTCAAAGTGATAGAGGACTGAGAGTCCAAAAAATGTTTGGTTGGTTGCCTCCTCGATGGCCATATTATAAATTAAACTCTGATGGTGCTAGGAAGGGATCCGGTTTGGCGAGTGCAGGGGGGTTGATTAGAGATGCTACTGGTAGATGGCATGGTGGGTTCTGCATGAATATTGGTATTTGCTCGGTAACAATTGCAGAGCTTTGAGGTTTGTACCAGGGTCTGATTTTGGCTTGGCAAATGGGTATAAAATTGTTGGTGGTGGAGATTGATAGCCTTTGTGTTATTATAAACATGTGTATATATGTATATGAATCCAAAGTGGATTTAGATCTATAGATTAATACGAAATAAAAATAAATTATAAACATGTAATTAAAAATAATGAACTTTAAACTTACTTGAGAGTTCAATTAATTTTATAATTTATATTTTTGAGCATCATCCTTCCCCTTTATCTTAAAAAATTAGCCATATATATGGGTAAATAAAGTACATTAAGTACTTAATTATTTTTCCCCATTAAATATTAAAGTTAGCTTCAGCTGAAATGCAATGCAGTTTCTTAGATTTCAGGTTTATATTTTGTTTACTATTTACAATATTAAATTTTTGCTGTGGATGATCCTCTAGGAGAGAGAAAAATATTAAAAAATACTTAGCATTAATGATAATAAATCTCAACTATTGATTAACCATAAATTTGAAAGTTATTAACGGATGATGTAGTGGACTTTCCAATGTTTTAACAACCATACGAAACCATAACGATACCATAACAACCATACGAAAAAAAAAAAAAAAAAACAACCATACGAAACCATAACGATTCTCTGCCAATTAATCAATAAAATAATAATTGTTATCACAACAGTAATTTAAACAAAATTACATTCTTTTTCCCATTTTTAAGAAAAAAGGAACAAAAACTACACATTTTTCAAATTTTATGTTATATTTTGCAACTTATGTGCTACAATAGTGTAAAAATAAAACAGAGCACGCACATCACGCATTTAAAGAAGAGAACCAGAGAATGGCATTGCCCCATTTAACATTGGATGGAGAATAGTACTTCGATCTTATTATTTCTCACTTTTACCATTTAGGTCATTTTTCTTATTATTACACAATATATTTTTGAGTTATAACTTCAAAATTATATTAAAACTTTATCGTTAAGGAATAAATGTGAATTTTGACGGGCAACAGTCATTTCCAGCTTTTGACGAATACATCATGATATGTTGAAAATAATAGTGTAAAAATAAAATCATCCAAAAAAAGTGGGTTGAGATGTAATTGGTTGGGGTGACTAGAAAATTTTAATGACACAAGTGATAGAAATTAAACACATTAAGGATTTTATTGTTTTTCTACCCTAAATATTAAAGTCAGCTTCAGCTGAAATGCAATGCAGTTTCTTAAATTTAACATTTATATTTTGTTTATTATGTAAAATATTAAATTTTGTTGTGGATGCATTGTTCTAGAAGATCCTCTAAAAGAGACAAAAAAAGTAAAAAATATTTAGTATTAATGACAACTAATCTTAACTATTGATTACCCATAAATCTAAAAATTATTAACCGATGATGCTAAGATTAGTGTATTTTCAAGCATGTTGATGTTTCATCCCCCATAAATCAATTACACGACAATTCAATCAATAAATCAATTAATGTTTTAATTTAATTGTCAGGCTCAAGCCCAGGCTTTAAGACCAAACTTGGGCCTAGGTCCGATTAGGTCTCGGCGCCCTCTCAATTGCTTCTGGCGATTGATTAGAGACCCTTGAGCAGCATCCAAGAGTTCACTCTTTCGGTGGAGAATTATTAATACCCAAACGAAAATACTTGAACAAAGAATTTGGTTTTTGTTAGAATAGAAGAAATTGCAAAAGGTGGAATTGACCATAGAAAATCAAAACTTTAAAAAATTTATTGTCATTTGATTTTCAGGAAAGACAGCTAATATACTTAATATTTATTACATACAACGCACATAAATAAAGTATCAATTGGTTTAAGTCGTATGTTCTTCTCGTTCGTCTATTGACAGGAAATTAAATCCTAAGAAGTAATAAATAAAGTTTCAATTTGTAAAAAAATAAAAAAGGGCATAATTTGACAACAAAAAGTAAAAAACTAGAGCATCAATTCGATGCCCCAAAAAGAAAACGACAAGAATAAATTTCTTTTAAATTCTTCTTTTAAAAGACAAACGCACTCACCAGAAATCAAATTTTGCGACCACCGCTCAGGAATCAGGTTGGAAACAGGAACGAAAAGCAATTTGAGTGGCTTCATCCTCCCATTGAAGTCGGTTCCACCAGAGTATGTATCCACGAATAACAAATTTACGCTCTGTTGCACTGTTGGAATCGAGTGGAAGCTTTCTAAGCTGATCACACCCTCTTACAGCCATTTCTTTGAGATGAGTGAAAGGCAATGGCTTCCAGTAGATGCTCTTCAAAGCTGGCAATTGCGATAAATGAAGAATTTGGAGATTTTCAAAATGGCTTATATGTCCCATCATCTCAGGAGTCTCAGCAAATTTTCCGAAGCTGATTATTTCTTCCATAGCATCGCAACCGTCTAGATTGAGAGACTTGAGGTTTGGAGCAAAAACGAGGAATGTCGAATCTTTCAACTTCTGGCAGCTTCGTATAATAACATGGTGAAGGCTGCGGAAAACAAAAGGTTCCCGCCTTTTTCGTACTATCTCCGTATAATCAATCTTCAACTCTTCCAACTCAATACCATTATCAATCCATAATTCATTGAGGTGGTTTAGATCTGCGAAAGTCGTAGCATCAATAATTGACGCTGTATCTCCGACCAACCGGAGGAAAAGAGATCGAATACAACTTTTTAACTTATTTGAGCTCAAAAGAATTTGGAGAGCATGATAACTTCCCAAGGTCAACTCCAATACCTCTAAATATTTCAAACCGAGCAATTCCTGTATCAAAACTTCACCCCCACCAAATAAAACGCTGTCTTCTGGTGCTTCATGAAAATATCCATAGCCAGTAGCGAACATTCTCAACACACCTAACCTTGAAGAATTTGATATTAGTTGCCGTGGAATTTTATTTAAATGCTGTGTCCACCTCAAATTCAAACATTTCAGATTTACCAACTTCTTTAACTCTTCCGGTAACTCTGTTATGGTGTTTTCTGAAATATCGAGAAATTTTAGTGATGAACCCAACTCTGACATCCCAACAGGTAATTTCAAATTCCAACAGTTTGACATCTTCAAAACTTTGAGAGAAGGCATAAGTTGGAAGAAGCCATCCGCGATCATCTCCAACTCCTGATTAAAGTCAAGAAATAAAGTGAGGAGATGAGGGCATGTGGGAACCTCTGACAGAGTTTCAATTTGGTTTTGCATCAATGACAATCTTCTCACATTTTCCCATCCTTTAACACCCGGTGCCTCTTTTAATCCAGCACCTGCACGAACCAAAAAGTTTCTCTTCTCCTTCTCAATTTCACAAGTTATCCATATAGCCATATCACGAATAACGTCATGCATTTTTACTTCATCATCTTCCACCTCTTCTAATAAACATGCACGAACAAGAGTGTCCAAAATGTCATATCCTTGGTTTTCTGCACCAAACCTGTCAGATTCCCCAAAAAATCCGTCGCCAAACCAACAATCAATCAAGTCCCATTTAAGAATGCCAAAATCTTCAGGATATAAACAACAGTACAAGAAACAAGATCTAACCGTATCATTCTGCAAACTATCATAGCTGAATTTTAAAAGAGGATACACCTCTTTTCCCAAACCTGCAAACTCTGAAGCTGATCTCCTTAACTCTTCAATTGCACGTCTCCACTGCTCCGCTTTCTTTCTGTAGGCCATAGCTCGACCAATAGTAATAAGTGCGAGTGGCAAACCACCACACTCTTTGACCACAATTTGGGCTAGCTCATCGATATCATGATCACTCTGAAGAGTTTCTTCCCCAACTTTTTCTCGAAACAGTTCCCAAGCATCCTTTTCTGATAAGCATGCTACTTGAAACTTCCTGTCAACTTCCATGCTACCACAAACATCGATGAAACGGGTTGTGAATACGACTTTTGAGGTAGTATTTTTTGGTCCGGGAAGTGGAACGCCCACCTTTGTTAAATCAACCCGCTCCCATATATCATCTAACAACAATACAAATCTCTTCTCTCTTAAACTCCGGAAGATGTCGACAGCTTTCTGCTCTACACTTTTACTCTTCCATGAATCACCAACCAAACCTATCTTTTTCCCAATATCTTCTTGAATTTTTTCGAGTCGCAGGTCTTTTGAAACTACAACCCAAATCACACAATCAAAGTTGGTTGGACTCTCGAGAAATTTATTGTTGATATGGGTCAGTAGTGTAGTTTTACCAACACCGCCCATACCATATAGGCCAATGATTCCCGCTGATTCTTCTACAAGACATCTCCAGACTTGTTCAAGTTGTGATTGCAAGCCTACTACTGTTCGCTCAGTAGGTCTTTCATCTGCTACAGACTCTGGAGCTCTGTCAGCCACCACCTCAAAAACTCCTTCACTGATTAAAGTCCGCACATCCCGTAGCTTTTTAGCCACTTTTTTCCCGAACTTGTAGCTTGACATGCAATTCTTGGAACAGTAGCCTCCAACACATAATTTTTCAATTTCTCGAGAGCCGTCTCTTATAAATTGATCAGCTTCAGTTTTAACAGAATCCACCCTCGAAACCCACACTTGCACTCCGTCCAGCCTTCTCATTTGTTGCCGTTCAGCATCGACAACCCTCCTCATCACATCGTTCTTTCTAGCGATCAGATTTCCCAATTCAGTCTCCAAGGCATCAAGATTATCTTGGAGGTTACGTATGTATGCTGCTTTTCCAAGAAAGCAATCCAAGCAACGATTGAAAAAAGCACCATCGCATGTGATCTGAAAAATGCTACACATCTTTAGAATTTTGTTAAGAAAGAAAATTGATGGAGTTTGATAAACTGATTCCTGAAGCTGATGTGGGCTGTGGAAGAGAAATTTTAGTAATGATTCGGGACCCACTGTAATTGCCTTTAAAAAAAGAGCATCGGACATTCGCACCTGCAAACATGAGCCACACTAACTTTTGAAGGAAAAATAATAAAACAATAATTTGAAAACGACTATTCGACTACTTTTTACTTGCCTTTAATAAAAAAGAGCCTAATCGTCTGTCGCACTTGTATTCAAAAGAATCCACTTTTAATTTGTAGTTTAGTAAAAGAAACCAGCTGCTTGTTTTGTCACTTTTGCTTTTGTGGAATATGACCTAGCTTTTTCTTGTTAGCATTAATTTTTAAAAGTGAAAAACAATTAAGCATTTTAAAACTTTTCTGACCGACGTTTCAAGGCTAAAGGCTGATCTGATCATGATAATTGTTGAAAAGACTAAAATACCCACCGAAATTTCCTTCTCTGTACATTTTTAATTGACATATTATTTAAATCAATAATATTAAATAAAGCTTCTCCACCGTGGTTCACATATACCCTAAATATTTAGAGAATTGATCATGTAAATTTTTAAATTTTTAATAAAGATGTTAAGATTTTTTTTATCATTATATTTTTTGAATAGTAATTAAAAATAATTTTAATTTTTTAATAAATAGAAAATAATATATATAATTTAATCTATCTAATAGATTAGTAATATTAATTTTTTAATATTTGAAGTAATTTCAAAAATATAATTATTAATTTATCATAAATAAATCTTTAATTTTAAAATGGTATTTTAAATTAATAAACTATGAATATCTCACATATTTTATTAAAATTATTTTATATAATACTTAAAATACTCTAAATTTTCTATATATTCATTTTAATAGGATGTTTTTATTTATTATAAAATTTATTTTAATATAATAAAATATATCTAATGGATCATAAAATATTAAAAATTATTTTAAAATAGATATTATTTATATTTATGCAAGATCTTCTCTACACTTTCCAACTCTTTTGTTATTGTTATATTCTTATTTATGCCATAATATGTCTTAAACTTAAGTAGTTTAGATAAACACAAAAATTAGTGCACACTGCAATATAATGGTCCCCTAATTTAATCCCAAATTAAATTAGCGACATTAGATGCGGCTCCACATTTGAAAATGAAAAGTATGCTCTTCAATTATTAAGAGCATGAAAGGGAATGCAGAAAAAAAAAAAAACAATTATTGAGAGCATGACCTGGAAGATTGTGAATGAGCACTTGCACAGTTAAATTATCGGAACAGAATTGTAGGGCCCACCAACTTGTGAATATCGGTACAATTGTTGAGGATTGTAGGGGCCACTAATTTATAACAATTTGAAAAAGACTATACAATTTGTAGTTTAATAAAAAAATCTACAGTCCCGATATACAATATTCAAAAATAAAATAAAAGAGCCTACCCCACTTATATTCAAAAGAATCCACTTTCATGTGTAATTTATCAAAAAAAAAAATCCATCTTAATTTGTAGTTTTATAAAAGATTCCAGCTGGTTGTGCTTTTGTGGAATATGATCTAGCTTTTTCTTGTTAGCATTAATTTGCAATAAAATAAAAGAAAGGCCGGTAGCGTTAAAAGTAAAAACAATTAAGGTATTTTAAAATAATTTAATCTATCTCTTATAAAAAATAATTTAATCTATCTAAAAGACTAATAATATTAATTTTTTTTAATATTTGAAATAACTTCAAATATGTAATTATTAATTTATCATATTTTTTAGGTAAAATGACATTTTAAATTAATAAAATATATCTCACGCATTATATTAAAATTATTTTATATAATATTCTAAATATTCTAAATTTTTTATATATTCATTTAATAGGACATTTGTATTTATTGTAAAGCATTATAATATTTTTTTTGAGTTAACACAGTGAAAGAATGTTATTAATCAAAATAAGATATTAGTATCCCTTATTAAAAGAATGTTATTAATAAAAAAATTTATCGACATGCTCCATTTTAAATCGAGAGTAAATTAAAATTTATAATAATTTAAGAGATATATTAAATATTGTTATTTCAAGAGGGAGAGAGAGAGAGACAATCTGAAATTTACAAATGGACCACTAGTCTTCAATAACTAAATAGATGGATGGACATAAAATGAATGGAATAGCTTTGCCACCAATTGTCCTTGGTAGTAAGTGAATTCGCCGTATCACTCCGAAGCTTTTACAAAGTTTTTGCCGGTGTATTTTTCCATATTATGACTGCAATTTTTTCATAATTGCAGGAGACAAATGAAATTGAATTAAGATTGACCACAAAATATAAAATTGAAAATTGATTCACATCACTGTCAAATAGAACGAGTAATACTTTGTGACCATAAAAAATTTAATAAACAAAAGGAAAAGCCAGCAAACTTTGTCAAGCAACAGTAAGCATGCAGTAACACCCGCAATAGAGACAAAGCCAAAGAAATGATAAAATGACAGGAAGGAAAAAATGAAAAAAATTCACAAAAAAAAAAACAAAGCGCCAAAGGTCATATTCAAACCCTGCTGATCTGCTCCGGCATCTCTCCATTCATTTTATATTATTTGGGTGTAAGTTACATGAAAGGCAATGCCAAAAAAAAAAAAATGACATGTCTTAATTTTTGTATAACCCCTGTTTCACTTGAAAGATTGTGAATGATGACTTTTCTCTGATTGACACATGTAAACCTGCAGTTAAATTATCAAAGGGCCACCAATTTATAAATATACGCGAAACAATTATTGAGGATTGTGCATGATGACTTTTCTCTTCTTGGCATTAAATTTCCAAGGGGCCACCAATTTATAAATGTCTGTACAATTTGAAAAAAGACTATACAATTTGGGAGCTGACTTAAGTTACAGATTTTATAAAGGAAGAAGCTGCTTGTCCCGACTTGCGCCTCGACTAACACCCCGAATGAAACGTGCCGTTTTGAAATTAAAAGGAAACGCACCGTTTCGACGCATTTTTTCTTTTCTTTTGGACTCATTTTGACGAACTACAATCGAAACACCTTTTCCTTTCGTTTTGCTTTTTGTTTTGCAATCACTTTTTGTTTTGCAAACAGCAGCAATAGTTCTTGCGCCTGCAAATAAAAACGCGTTTCAAACAAGTGCTTACGTTGAGGAACCGTTGTTGGCTGCTGTATGCCAAAGCCCATGTACAAGTTGGCGTTCAAATTCAGCATTCAACTTTCACGAATCATTAAGTTTTGACATGTTAAAATTTTGTGATTTATGGAAAAGCAGGCACTTACAAGTGCTCCATGGGCATTCCCTAAATCAGCTCTGTGTTGGCAAAAGCATCTTCAGACTATGCCCAGAGACAAATATGCAGACAAAGCATGTGGCATCTAGTGCATTTAAAATTGATTAAATTAGAGGGAAGACAAAAAAAGAAAAAGAAATAGACATGCAAGAAGTACTACATCTCTAATAGTTAACAAAATTAAAACCAACAGCCTTCCCAAATCAGTGTCAAGACTTCAACATAATCATTTGGAACAGCAAATCCCATGAATCCACAAGCAACATTTGAGAATACAATCATTCAGGTGATTGGAGAAACCCATATAAGTTTCCATCCTATATACACAAGCAGACAGACACATGAAAGTTGTGTTCGGTCACATGCATAAAGAGCTAGCATATGGAAATGTTTTGCAGTTTGCAGTTTGTGGAAGTTTTGGGTGCCGAGCGTTGTGGTTGGAAAGAAAAGCAAAACGAAGGATTAAGCAGGAACAGACGACGTCGTTTTGGTTCCAAATTAATTGAAGCATATGCTCACCCACGTGCTGCCCACCTTTTTTGGCTGAAATTACAAAGCAAAAAAAAAACGACATTGTTTTATCTCTCGGGGCGTAAATTCAGAGTTAGCATTCGGAGTAAATAGCAGTACTCTTTTGTAAATTTGCATATCCAACTTTTAGCCAACTCCCATTGCCCGCCATTGCCTGCATTTGCCCCATTTTTCTCTCTCTTCAGGACACGTGTGCTGCTTCCCAGTAGCATAGCAACCTCCTACAATTTGCAGTTTAATAAAAGAGCCTAACCGTCGTGACTCGTGACTACTCAATACTTGTGACTTGTCTTTAATAAAAGAGCCTACCCCGGTTTTTTTTTTTTTTTTTTTAAAGGGAGCTTACCCACTTATATTCAAAAGATTCCACTTTCATATATAGTTTATTAAAAATCAAATATTCGTTTAATAAATCAATCGAATCCTACTCATAAAATTTTAATTCGTTTAATAAATGAATCTAAATTAATAGAATTTTGATCTAATTCGTTTACGATTCGATTCGTTTATTCGTTTTGCCATCCCTAATTTACTTGCAGGATTAAAGAATCGAATTCCAGAATTAAAATGATTGACAGTGTTTACTTCGTAAATATGGAGTAAGAATCAGAATCGGAATGATGGGGTCCACCACTATTTGAGAATGAAGATTGGGAGATTGATTCCCATAGGCAGGTGGGAATGAGTCTCTCATTCCTAGGATTGACCATTTTACCCTCCCCAAAATTAAAAATACCCACTTTGTCCTCTTTTATAATTAATTAATATAATATTATAATTAATTAATTAATATATTATGATTAATTAATAAATAAATATATTATTAACTATAATTATTAAAAATTATAGTTCTTGAATAAATAATCACAATAATTAATATATTAATATATTATTAACAATAATATATTAATAATTATTGTTCCTGAATAAATAATCACATTATTAAATAATTAATATATTTATTACTAATATATTATTAACAATAATTATTAATAATTATATTTTTTGAATAAATAATCACAATAATTCATATATTATTTTAATTAAGTAATTTATAGTAATATTATTAGTTAATATATTTTTATAATAATTTTTATTATAGTTATTATAATTAATTAAATTTTTTTACAATTAATTAATTTATTAATTAATAATAATTATGACAATAATCCATTAAGTACTTTTTAGTAATTTGTTACAATCTAATTCATTCCGATTTCGATTCCAAGACAAAGTAAACACATTAATGGCAATCCAGCTCATTTCGATTTTGATTCCTATAGTTCAAGTAAACAACTTATTTTGATTTTCATTCATTATTTTCATTCCATTCTATTCTTATTCCTACTCATTTCGATTTCAGCTTATTCTTATTCCAGTTTAGTAAAGATAACATAAAAGTAAAAACAATTAAAGTATTTTAAAATAATTATTTTGATAAACGAGATCATCTGGATCTTACCTACAGTAAAAGCGATGAGCCACTTGTCTTCGATAATTCAAAAAGATGAAAGGACATAAAATGAGTGCATTAGCTGGCCACCAACTGTCCTTAATAGTAAGTGCATCCCCTGTTTCACTTGGGACCAAAACTACCTTTCAGCGGTTGGAAGGTACCACCTCATTTGCCTTTAGGGATGGCAATGGGGCGGAGTGGGGTGGAGATGTCTACCCTATTCTCCAAATATCTCCCTCACTTGAGCACTCTTAAACGGTTGCCGATTTCCTTTCAATTTCATGCGCCGTTAGATCATGGGACCAAATATCTAACGGCCACAACGCTAGAAGACAAAACATGGTGTGCCTCCCAAGTCCCACCCGGGCCCTTCACTTGGAAGCTTTTACAAAGTTTTGGCCGGTGAACTTTTCCATATTCTTAGTCTGCAGCTCTAAACAAAATTCACAATGACCACAGAATATATAATTGAAAAATTGATTCACATCACTCTCATATAGAACAACTAAGAAAAATACTTTGTGACTGTCTCTACAAGACAAAATTTAATGAACAAAAAACTGGCTCACTTAATCACTTTTTCAAGCAACAGTAGGCAGGCATTACGACCAGCAATAGAAATAGAGATCCTGATGATGTTGATGATGCAGATTCAAACCCTGCTGATCTGCTCCAGGATCTCCCCATCCAGGCTGATGATGCCCCCTTCAATCACTTGTCAGTTGATTTGAAAAACAGAAGCAATGCATCCTGAGTTGCTTGATCCTCTCATTGAAGTTGTTTCCACCGATTTTCCTTTCACTTGATAAGAATTTTACCTTGGCCCGCCCTTTCAAAATCCAGCGTCAGCTTCTTAAGTTCTGGGCATTTAGATACAAAAAATAATCATGAAAATTAATAATATCATTAATTAATTGATTTTATATAATATTTTTAAATATTTGATAAAAATAATTAAATATTTAATTTGTTTTATTTAATTTTATTTACTTATTATATTATGACTACCCAATAACTTTTTGCAATATATTTAATTTTCCTAGTAATTGCTTTTTAAATTTATTTTAATTATGATTATAAAATTTCATGGATAATTGATATTTATATTAAAATACCAACTTAAATACTATTTAATATTATTTAAATATAATCTAATATAGTTCAATCCGGTGCTAAACATAAGAATATAAATATAATTCAATTTAATTCAATCTTAATAATTTAGTTCAATCCAATCCCACATGACAAACGTAACCTTGGAGTTTTGTAGGAGGTTCCAGGTTTGACATCATCTCTTTACCTAATTTTCCAACACCGAGTATTTCTTCTATATCATGGCAATGTTTTCTGGAAACAACAAGAAGGCCTGGAGCAAAAGCAAGCTATGTCAGATCCCTCAGTTTACAGCAAAATGATATTTCAACATGGCTCAATGTCATGGGATGGCAGCAACCCGTGCAGTATTTACACAACTTCCGTGACATAAGGCTGTGAAAACCATGGGTTCATTGTGCTTTCCCAACAAAGTCAATCTTCACTTCTTCCAAAAGCTTACAACTCGCAATATCTATAGCCTATTGAGATGCTTCAGATCAGCCAGGCCAAAAACATCAACTGACTTCGAATCAAAGCATTTAGGATAGAGAGATTGAGTACAACTTTGAAGTTTGTTGGAGCTCAAAAATCTTTCAGAGCATGGGAGCTTCTTAGGATGATGGTCAACAAATCTAAATGTCTCTCAAACCAAACAACTCCGCAATCAAAAGTTTACTGCCTCCAAATAAAACGCTATCTTCTGGTGTGGCTCACGATCAGAAGATGACCTGCCACAACCAAACATCTTCAAAACTTGTAACATCGTAAAACTGGATATCACTTGCCCTGGAATTGAATGAAGAAACCGTGCATACTCCACATTCAAAAACTTAAGATTCACTACAAACTTTAACTCAATCGGCAACTCTCGTATGTTAGTCATTGATAAATTAAGATGTTGTAGGGAAACTAACTTTGAAATTATCAGTTAGAGAACGATTACATGATAAGTTCAAAACTCTAAGGGAATGCATAGATTGGAAGAAGTCATTATTGATCATCTCTAAATAATTACGTTGAAGCAACAAAGTCAGTAGATGGGGATCTGAAGGAATTTCTGATAACTTCTCAGTTTTGTTGCTCATCAAAGACACCCTTCTCAACCCTTCCCATTTCCAAATGTCTGGTACTTCAGTTAATCCTTGCACCTGCACGAACCAAAAAATTCTCTTTCTCCTTCTCAACTTCACATACTATCCCTATCAAAAAAAAAAAAAAAAATTCACATGCGATCCACAGAAGCATATCGCGTATCACCTCATGCACTTTTACATATAGTGGAGCCTCTTCTTCCAATAAACATAAAGGAACAAGAACACCAATAATGTAGTATCCTTGATTTCATATCTCAGAACTATTAGTTTCATCCAAAAGGCCCTCGCTTATCCAACAATGTATCAATTCCGTTTTGCTAATTGGAAAGTTTTCCAGAAACAAACTACAGTATAACAGACTCGATCTAATTTTATCGCTAGGTAAATTATCATAACTGAATTTCAAAAGTGGATATATATACTCATTTTATCGCCACATCTTCTCCAACCTTCTTGCAGAATAATTCCCATGCTTCTTCGTCATTTAAACACTCCACTTTAATCTTGTTGTGAGCTTCCATGAGGCCACAAATGTCAATAAAACGAGTTGTGAAGACTATCTTGAATGTAATTTTTGTGCTTGGAAGAGGGACACCAATTTTAATTAAATCAACCTGCTCCCATATATCATCCAGCAGTAATACAAACTTCATCTTGCTTAAATTCTTGAATATGTCGAGTGCTTTCTCTTCAAAACTTCAGTTCTTCCATGACTCATCGAACAAGCCTTTCTTTTTCCCAATCTTTTCCCGAAACTTCTGGGGTTGTAAATCTTGGCAGACCACTACCCAGATCGCAACATCAAAATTATTTGGACTATCAAGGAACTTGTTGTTGATTTGAGTAAATATTTTCCAACTCCCCCATTAACATACAGGCCAATAATTCCAACTGATTCTTCTTCAAGGCATCTCCAGGCTTTCTCAAAAGTCGACACCATGCCCACTATTGTTGGCTCACAATTTATCACATCATTTCTCGTTTCCGCTTATTTTTCCAATGCAGTCCGCAAGGCATCGAGATTATCTTCAACCTTAGACTCAGACGTCACATTCCCAACAATGAAATCAAGGCAAGAACAGAAAATGGAATCAAGTGACACTGAGAGTGAGATCATGTTTCCCATAGGTTGCATAAGATTTCAACATTTACAAGATAAAGAGCTATGCTTCCGGGCTTGGTGAGATGTTATGATTTTCGATACTGCAATGCAGTACTTAATTAAACATGCATGCATGTCTACTAACTACTCTGCAATTGAGCAGTGACTTGAACTTTGAATTGATTTATTTGTTACAAATGATTGTCACAATTGAAAGAGATAGAAAAGATGATTCTAAGTGCGACAGTATTATTTTATTTTCTGCAATTTGAAATTTATTATTGATTGATTAACTGACCGGAAAATTATTCTCTAATTGTTGCAACCTACCAAATTATCTCCAATAAGAAATTTCTTAATTGTTGCAACATACGACTAATCACCGCCTCGGATTTCTTAATACCAAAAACAATAATGATAAAAATTTTATGCAAAGTTCCAAAATCATTGTTGGCAACATTTCTACATATTTCTTACATTTTACAAAAAATCATAAATAAAAATAAATGAACAGTAACTTCAACCTTGGTTTCTCTTACCTACTACTAGTGCATGGCGTTTCAATTTGAAATAACATTTGTGTCTCAAACTTTTAGAGAAACAACACAAATTAAGTTGTTTGTAATTATTTTTCGAACAGGTACCTGATGATGAGTAACGGTGGCAATTTAGATTAGCAAGATGTGTTTATTCTGAATTATGTCAAAATTGAACTAATCCAAATTTATTATATTTATTAATCTTATAAAAAATCTCGGACATTATACGTATCTATTTATTATCATGTCACCTACTTAACTAAATTAAAATTTCTTCGAATAATCAAATTTTAAAGTTTTAATCTGTTATTATTATTTTCTTTTAACAAATTTTAGCTGGATTTATTCATGTACAATATTGTAAATTACAACCAGCATACATCATGCATGGGTGCTATGTGATAGACTTTGCAAATTATTAAGCAAGATGATATAAGAAAAAATAGTAAGGACCTCGGTGGTTTTTTCCAAAAAAATGAAAAACAAAAAGTTTTTGAGATTTTGACATTCATCGAACACATTAATTTTTTCAAAAAAATTTCCATCACAAACAACGAAATTTAAAATCAGCGAAAATCAATAAAAATAAAATTTAATAATTATCGATAGCTTTCAGTATCAGTGAAATTTAATTTTTTACAATAGCTTTCAGTATTTTTAACTTATTAATTTCCTGCAAAAATCAATAAAAATAAAAACGATTACTTTGTTGGTCCATTGGATATGACTCAAGTAATTTTTAAACAATTTTTTTTAACTTAGTAATGGAGTTGGATTATGAAATAAGAAGTTAAACAATTGATTTTAGTTTTAGAAAAAAATAAGTATTTCTTTGTTGTCTTGTGTTTCTAATAGCATTTAAAAAATTAAAGGTTGCAAATGACAATAAAATATCCTTGCTTGTTCTTTTTTTTGGAAAAACATTTAATAATTATCGATAATAAAACAATGATATTAAAACTCGCACTCTCACTTTCCCTCTTCCAATTTGGCGCGCGATCTTCTCAATTTCAAAAGCCAAAAGGTCATTCAACTCTCTAAACCGTAATTTTCTGTTTGTTTCCCGAGAAAATCCATGAAAATGAACCGTTAAGTGTAGCATTTTTAGCATGTTATGGCTGAAAATTTTCAACTTCATCTGTTGCTTGTTCCTCTCGAAATGTGAAATCTTCTAATTTTGATTTTTGACACAAATTCGAATTGAGTTTTCTAATTCGATATATCGATCTCTTGTTATACAATTCCTATGTGTGATAGAATCCTGTGCTTCACTTCCTTTGCGTATAATTGCAAATTTTTTGGGTTCTGTTTCTCTTGGAATTTAGGTTTGCATCCAAAGAGCATAACTTATTAATTTGTACAGGAGCTTCTGAAATAATGAAAGCTTCTTGCTTGACTCCTGAATTTGGAGTTCATTCTCTGACCAATTTTTTTCTTAATGGTTAATTAGTTTTTTATCGAGGCTTGGTTTTTTTGTGCATGCCATTTGTTTGCTTTCGTGCCCTCATTTCATTTGAGTTCAAATTTTCTCCATATTCATTTTGCGTGTCTCCATTTTGTTTCTTGTTTACAAAGGAGATGAAGAGTTAAGTTAGAATTTACAATTAGCTGCTCGTGATCTAATTTTCACTCGTTTTTTGTTTGGGATTAGGTCTGAGCTATTTGATGACCAAAACTCTGTAAACTTCTATGAACAATGAACCTTTGGAGTTTCAATGGATTGAATGAGTATCTATTGGCATCATCATTTTCGAAATCTGTTGTATGGAAGCTTTTGCTGAGTTGTGTCAACTATAGTAAAGCATGGAACTTCACCTAAGGAGGCAATTCACCAAGTTGGCTTTCAGATTTTTAAGTTGAATATTCTTACTGCATTTTATTTGGCTGCGTGCATTAGGATTGTTTACTTAAAAACTTTTTGTTGTAGAGGTAAATGGAATATTGGCTTGGCGTGTAATGAGGTGGTGATGCAAAGACTACAAGAAAGAATAAAGTCACCGGGCTATACTTGTTCTTAGTATTGATGTTAGTCATGGCCGGCCTTTTCGTCAATTGGATATCAATAACGCCTTTCTTCGAGGTCAGCTTTCCGAAGAATTAACACTTAAAATTTGTAAACAAAGATTTAGAATATTAAACAAAAAATTTAACAAAACAATAAAGTCACCGGGCTATATATACCGTACAGTCATGTTCTGCACTCTATAGAATGACTTCCAATTCCATGCTTGATTCTTGGTAATGGTGATGGCATGTATACTATTCAAACTAAAGTTGAGGACCATTGGATAATTGACAGAGTAAGGAATGTGAACAATATTTATTCAAATGACTTGTCAAGCGAACGGATAGGTATCCTTGACAATTTGCAAGCAGGATTTGTTTTGTAGCCATTATAGTATTTTGTAGATATTGCGAATTATTTGTGAGGTACTGAACTGATTGATGTTCTAATTAGAGATAAAACACAAATAATTGATTATGTTTTACTTAACATACTATTTACACAGCATTAGACCAGAAAAGTCATCAATGATATTTTGGGTGGCCGAAAAAGAATGATATTTAAAAAAAAAAAAAACAAACAAACAAAATTAACCAGATTCATGGATTACACATTTTTTTTTCTTTTTTTCTTTTTTTAAATTGGACGGTGGTTTGGCAATCAAAGTATGCGGGGTTTGACCTTCTAGTACTTGCACAAATACTATGAGAAAACTAAATAAAATTCAAACCTATTTGTAAGTAAAATGACAGTAACATTCAATGAGAGTAAAAAAAAAGAAAGGAAAAATAGAAGATATCATCAGTAAAAATTGTCAAGTTGCACTAATTTATAACTTCAGAAATTTTTAGTATGAAGGTATAATTGACCATACAAAATAAAAGCTTCAGAAAATGGATTAATCAAGAATATATCTTTCTAAATTAACTTTCGCGTCATTTTCTGTAAAGAGTGCTACTATTCCAGTCTAATTATATATATATTCTTACGGGAAATTTATGTGAGCATTAGTTTGACTCTAATGTTCTTCTCGTTCGTCTTTTGGCAGGAAATTAAATCACTTTTCACGAAGAAGATATAAATAAAGCATCAATTTGAAAAAACAGAGAAAATTTTGACAACAAAAAGTAGTCGAAAACCAGAGCATCAATTCGACCCCCCACCAAAAATACTGCATGTATATAAATTTCCCGTAACATGTATCACACATTTAATTGTGATTTGCAGTGTACCAAAAATACTGCATGTATATTACCCGTAACATGTATCACACATTTAATTGTGATTTGCAGAAGACAGAAGAAAAATACACTGGAATAAAACATAAGCGTTAACAAAAACGCACTCACCAGAAATCAAATTTTGCGACCACGGCTCAGGAATAAGGTTGGAAACAGGAACGAAAAGCAATTTGAGTGGCTTCATCCTCCCATTGAAGTCGGTTCCACCAGTCTGCTTCTCCACGAATAACAAATTTACGCTCTTTTGCACTGCTGGAATCGAGTGGAAGCTTTTCAAGCTGATCACATGCTCTTACCCCCATTTCTTTCAGATGAGTGAAAGGCAATGGCTTCCAGTGGATGCTCTTCAAATCTGGCAAATCTTCTACATGAAGCCTTTGGAGATTTTCAAAAGGGCTCATATGTCGCATCATCTCAGGAACCTCGGAAAATTTTCCAACGCTGATTATTTCTTCCATAGCATGGCAATTACGTAGCACAAGAGACTTGAGGTTTGGAGCAAAAACGAGGAATGTCGAATCTTTCAATTTAGCGCACCGCCATATAGTAACATGGTGAAGGCTGCGGAAAACAAAAGGTTCCCGCCTTTTTCGTACTATCTCCGTATAATCAATCTTCAATTCTTCCAACTCAAAACCTTTATTAATATATAATTCATTGAGGTGGTTTAGATCTGTGAAAGCCGTAGCATCAACAATCGACGTTGCATCTCCGGCCAACTGGAGGAAAAGAGATCGAATACAACTTTTTAACTTATTTGAGCTCAAAAGAATTTGGAGAGCATGATAACTTCCCAAGGTCAACTCCAATACCTCTAAATATTTCAAACCGAGCAATTCCTGTATCAAAACTTCACCCCCACCAAATAAAACGCTGTCTTCTGACGCTTGATGAAAATTCAAAAGGCCAGTACCCAACATTCTCAACACACGTAACCTTGAAGAATTTGATATTAGTTGCCGTGGAATTTTATTTAACTCAAATGTCCACCTCAAAGTCAAACATTTCAGATTTACCAACAACTTTAACTCTTCTGGTAACTCTCTTATGCCAGTATGCGAAACATCAAGAAGTTCTAGTGAACCTAACTTTGACATCCCCAAAGGTAATTTCAAAGTTAAATTCACGCAGTTTGACATCTTCAAAACTTTGAGAGAAGGCATAAGTTGGAAGAAGCCATCCGCGATCATATTCAAATTTTCATTGAAGTCAAGAAATAAAGTGAGGAGATGAGGGCATGTAGGAACCTCTGACAAAGTTTCAATTTGGTTTTGCATCAGTGACAATCTTCTCACATTTTCCCATCTTTTAACATCCGGTGCCTCCTTTAGTCCCTCACCTGCACAAACCAAAAAGTTTCTCTTCTCCTTCTCAATTTCACAAGTTATCCATATAGCCATATCACGAACAACGTCATGCATTTTTACTTCATCATCTTCCACCTCTTCTAATAAACATGCACGAACAAGTGTGTCCAAAATGTCATATCCTTGGTTTTCTGCACCAAACCTGTCAGATTCCCCTAAAAATCCCTCACCAATCCAACAATCAATCAAGTCCCATTTAAGAATGCCATAATCTTCAGGATATAAACAACAATACAAGAAACAAGATCTAATTGTCTCATTCTGCAAACTATCATAGCTAAACTTTAAAAGAGGATACACCTCTTTTCCCAAACCTGCAAACTCTGAAGCTGATCTTCTTAACTCTTCAATTGCACGTCTCCACTGCTCCGCTTTCTTTCTGTAGGCCATAGATCGACCAATAGTAATAAGTGCGAGTGGCAAACCACCACACTCTTTGGCCACAGTTTGGGCTAGCTCAACGATCTCATGATCACTCTCAATAGTTTCTTCCCCAACATTTTCGCGGAACAGTTCCCAAGCTTGCTTTTCTGATAGGCATGCCACTTTAACCGGCCTAGCTCTCATGCTGCCACAAACACCAATGGAACGGGTTGTGAATACGACTTTTGAGGTAGTATTTTGTGCGCTGGGAAGTGGAACGCCCACTTTTGTTAAATCAACCCGCTCCCATAAATCATCTAACAACAATACAAATCTCTTCTCTCCTAATCTCTGCAGGATGTCCACAGCTTTCTCTTCAAAACTTTTATTCTTCCATGAATCATCAGATAGACCTATCTTCTTCCCAATATCTTCTTGAATTTTTTCAAGTCGCAGGTCTTTTGAAACTACGACCCAAATCACACAATCAAAGTTGTTTTGACTCTCAAGAAATTTGTTGTTGATATGGGTCAATAGTGTGGTTTTACCAACACCACCCATACCATATAGGCCAATGATTCCCACTGATTCTTCTACAAGACATCTCCAAACTTGTTCAAGCTGTGATTGCAAGCCTACTATTGTTGGCTCAATGGGTCTTTTATCTGCTACAGGTTCCGGAGCTCTCTCAGCCACCACCTCAGTAGCCACCGCCTCAAAAACTCCCTCGGCGATTAAAGTCTTCACATCTTGTAGCTTTTTAGCCACTTGTTTTCCGAACTTGTAGCTTGACCTGCAGTTCTTGGAACAGTAGCCTCCGACACATAATTTTTCAATTTCTTGAGAGCGGTCTCCTATAAATTGATCAGCTTCAGTTTTAACAGCATCCACCCTCGAAATCCACCGTTGCACTCTTTCCAGCCTTATCATTTGTTTCCGTTCATCATCGTCAACCCTCCTCATCAGATCGTTCTTTATTGCGATTAGATTTCCCAATTCAGTCTCCAAGGCTACAAGATTATCTTGGAGGTTACGTATGTATGCTGCTTTTCCAAGAAAGCAATCCAAGCAACGATTGAAAAGAGCACCGTCGCATGTGATCTGAAAAATGCTACACATCTTTGGAATTTTGTTAAGAAAGAAAATTGATTGAGTTTGATAAACTGAAGCTGCTGTAGGCTGTGGAAGAGAAATTTTAGTAATGACCTCTGTTCGTTATACGGCAAAAATTTTAGGGAAATTATCATTCATATACCTTATATTTGCTCTATTATTAAAAATATTATAATACTTTGAGGGTGTATCAATCGTCCACCCTTAGTTGACAAAATGTATCAGCCGACCACTAAACCGTTAGTTGCCGTTTGAAAGTTAACGGAGTTACAGTGAATTGATGATTTTACCCTTAAAAATTATCACTTGTATACTCTTAAATTATCACTTGTATTATATGAAAAGACTAAATTATCCTTCTGACGTCATCATACTTAAACGGCAACTAACGATTTGGTGGTCAACTAATACATTTTGTCAACTTAAGGTGGACGATTAATACACCTTCAAAGTGTTGTAGTATTTTTAATAATAAAATAAATTAAGGGTATACAAATGATAATTTCCTAAAATTTTAAAAAGATTCAGGCACGTCCGATTCGGGACCCACTGTCATTGCGCTTTGGAAAAAAAGCATCGCACATTCACACTTGCAAACACGAGCCACTAACTTTTGAAGGAAACAATAACTCTGAATAATGATTAATGACCCGATTGTAATTACCAAAAACTGGTTTTGAAAAATAATAAAACAAGAATTTGAAAAAGACTATTAGATTCTTGACTAATTTTTAGCCTAATCGTCTGTCCCACTTGCATTCAAAAGAATCCACTTTAATTTGTAGTTTATCGAAAAAATCTATTTTAATTTGTAGTTTACTAAAAGAATCCAGCTGGTTGTTTTGTCACTTTTGCTTTTGTGGAATGTTACCTAGTTTTTTCTTGTTAGAATAAATCATTCCGACCGAAGTTTCAAGGCCAAAGGCTGATCATGTGATTGCTGAAAAGACTAAAATACCCACCGAAATTTCTTCTCAGTACATTTTTAATGAGATATTATTTAAATCAATAATATTAAATAAAGCTTCTCCACCGTGGCTCATATATACCCTAAGTGCCTGTTTGGTTTTAGTTATATATTATGGGATTCGATAATTTTAGTGTAAAATAATCCTTATATTATGTTTGGTGTAAAAAAAATAAAGGTAACAATAATAGGCCCACCACTTAATTTCAATAGAGGCAAAATTTCATCCCAATGGGACCCTTGAGATTACATTTTCTAAGATAAAACTTTATCTTTTACTATTCATGGGATTAGAAACTATAACATGTTAATTATTAAAAAAAAATTAAGCAAAGATTTTGTATTTTTTTTATAAATTTACCAATAATTATTGATTTAAGTTATATTATATTAAATGTCATTTTAAAGTAAATCTGTTAACATATATGTTTTCATAATGTTGATTTTGATGACAACAAACAAGATTAAGAATGATAAATCTTTTAAGCTCAAATTATTTTTTTATATTTTAAATAAATCATTCTTTTCACAGTATAAAGGTTTCATATATAATAAGAAAATTATGTTAAGGAATTAAAGTATTTTGAACTAAAATGAAAGTATTTTAAAACCTTTGATATTGTTTTAAAATTTCAGATTTGGACATATTTGAAACTATTTAAATATTTTGGGTCATTCTATAATTTCACATAGTTTGGGTGAAATCATAATTTCAAAAAGTTTTGGGATTGACAAAGAATTATTTAAAAATTCTGAAATTGGACATATGTGCAAAGTTTCATAATGTTTTGGGCCGTAATACAGTTTTATAAAATTTTGAGGTCAAACTATAAATTTAAAAAATAATTTTACTGTAGCAATCACTGTATAAAACGGTTAACCGTTTATTTAAAACGGCTAACCGATAATTTCCAGAAAGCATGTTTTGCAAAGTATTGTTAAAATGATGATTTTGGAAAATAACGGTGAACCGTTTACTGAAAACGGTTAACCGGTTATTTCCAGATTGCTAACCTTGAACCGTTTAGTAAGAACGGTTAAATTAAATTTGTTTTGCAGGTCTCTGAAATTTAACGGCGAAAAGGTAAGCCTAAACGGCAAACCGTTTATTTGAAATTTGGCCCAACGGTAACTGTTGACCAGCCTAAACGGTTAACCGTTAATGATTAACGGCGAACCGTTTTCAGACCGACAGTTTGTAACGGCTAGTTTTTTAGCTCCAGATATAAATAAGCTCATTCAAAATCAAAGAAGGTTGATCACAACACGACCATTGAGCTAATATTCGAGAATACAATCTTCATAGAGCTTAATTAGAACACATTCTTGCTTCATCTATTCACATATATAAGCATCATTGTGTAATCTTATATATTGTGAGAGGCAAAACAATTTGTAATCTTTTACTTTGAGTAATTGTAAGTGTTGGGATACACTTGGGTTAAGAGATTGGGGATAATCTCTTGTTGTAAAGGTTCATTGACACCTTTGAAGTCAATTGTAAGCGTTTGAAGCCTTGGGAGGCTAGCTTAGTGAAATCCTCAAGCCCGGTGAGCTTGGAGGCGTGGACGTAGGCGGAGATTACCGAACCACGTAAAAATCCTTGAGTTTGCTTTCTCTTCCATTGCTCATTTATTATTGTGCTTTTATTGAATTTATTGTTTTCGAATTTATTAAGGCATTACATTGGATTTGTGTGTGGTTTGCTTAGCTTAATTTTTAAAATCCCAATTCACCCCCCCTCTTGGATTGCCTAGTTAGTATTTCAAAATCTACGATGATTTTAATAAATTAATATATAAGACATATTATTAGTTACTAGCTAATCTCATGGCATAACAAACACAACATAATATTATATATAATCCAGTATTATCCAATCAAATCCTATCTTATCTAATCCGATCAGATCCAATTCAATCCAATCCGACATACCAAACGAGACCTAAATATTTATAGAAATTGTCATGTAAATTTTTAAATTTTTAATAAAAAAATACTACGATTTTTTTAATCATTATATCCTTCCAATAGTAATTAAAAAGATTGACTTTAAAATTTTTTAATAGATACAAAATAATATAAATAATTTAATCTATCTAATAGACTAATAATATTACAAATTTTTAATATTTGAAATAATTTTAAAAAAATTAATTATTAATTTATCTTAAATAAATCTTAGGTTAAATAGCATTTTAAATTAATAAAATATATCTCATGCATTATATTAAAATTATTTTATATAATATTCAAAATACTTTAAATGTTTTATAAATTCATTATGTTTGTATTTATTATTAAATTTACTTTAATATAATAAAATATGTCTGATAGAGCATAAAATATTAAAACATATTTTAAATATTGATATTATTTTAAAATAGATATTATTATATTTATTTTAGGAATATATTTTTATTTATTATAAAATATTAGATTCAAAATCTTTAAGTTAATTAAGACAAAAGGTTTTATAATCAAAAGAGAGTTTTGAAGTCTTTTCCCTCAACCTTAGGTATAGCTTTTACTTTTCTCTATATATATGTATATGGTTCAACATCACAAAGATAATTAAGTTAATAAAATTTAAAAATTACTATTATTATTATTATTATTATTATTAATGACATTTAAAATAATAAATTAATTGTGATTTGAATGAGGGTAATTTGGGAAATATAAAAAAAGTATAGGGATACAAAAGTAAACATATATTTCATTCCCAATCCTTCATGGGAATGAGATTCTCATTCCTTATTCCCAAATTATGTAAAACCCACACATTTTATTCTCATTCCCAAATTACATTTTACCAAGTAAACATGAGTTTCATTCTCATTCCTCCATTCCCATTCCCTATTCCATGTAAACACACAATTAATTAAGAATTATGTTAACGAGGTTTAATAAAAAGTTTACCCCTAATAAGAAATTATAACAATAATTTTGACTAAAGTTTCAAGGGCTACTACTCGTGCTAATATTTTAGGTGGAAACTTATTTGAATGCAAAATTATAGACAACACAATTGAACACATACCAAGTGAAATTCCACTAAAGACAAAATATTACAACATCAAATTCATTTAAATTTACAATAATCTTTTACAACAAAACAAGTGGAAAAATCATTAAAAGCACATTGATAGACACAAATGAACTAATGCACTCACTTATCTTCCAACAACACATCTATTCACTGGATACATAACGAAATAGAGCTCTATCGGGAATATCCTTTGCTCTTTCACAACATTCTTGACTAGGCTTGACTTCTTCAACTAATACACAGTGACAAAACAAATATCCAGCAACTATCAATCCAAAGCATGTACTTTTTTCAAACTGACAAGTTTGCCCTCCAAAGGGACAAGTTGCCCTTTTTTGTTTGGGAATATCTTTTGCTCGCATCTCTTCTAAATTAATCAGTATCTCTATTTTTGGAGTTTTGCTTCAACTCTAACGTATGTTTCACTTCTAAAAATTTTTGTTACGTATTTTGATGATCTTATTATACTTTCATCTCTTCTATGATTTGTCTTAAATATTCAGGAGCTTAAAGAAAAGAAATTCACGTGCATATGTAAAAAATAAAAAAATAAAAAAATAACCAAAAAAATTGTAGTGTTGAAGGGTGAAGTATATGAGATGACTAATTTCAAATAAAATAAAAATCAGAGAAACTTGCTTTGTCCTTTTTCAACTTTTCACACTAAAAAAGTGAAATATTACTCTCTCATAAAATTACAATCTTTAAAGTACTTTAAACTATTATAAAACATCAATTTATTTTATTTTTATTAAAAAGATTAAAAAAAATTCACCAACATAACCTATTTTTATTTTATTTTTTAAATAAAATTAAAATAAATTTGAGGTTTATAATAATTTATGAGATATTTTAAATATTATTATTTCATAATAGAGATTATTTGAATTTTACCTGTAGTAAAAGCGATGAGCCACTTGTCTTTAATAATTGAAAAGATGAAAGGACATAAAATGAATGCATTGGCTGGCCACCAACTGTCCTTAATAGTAAGTGCATCCCTTGTTTCACTTGGGGCCAAAACTATCTTTCACCGGTTGGAAGGTACCACCTCATTTGTCTTGTTGTGGCAAGCCGTTGGATATAAGAGTAGTAAAATCCAACGGCTAATAAAAGACAGGAAATAAAAGAACATGAGGGGTGTTTTCGGTGGAAAGAATCTCAATTGACCTAGCAGGAATAAAATATTGTAAATAAAATTAATTATGTGAAATCGAAATTACCCCTATAGAAGTTATTTTTGAATTCCTACAATTTGTCTAATCACAGTAAACGCCAACACCGGTGGCCGATCAGCCGCGTTTAGACGCCGATTTCTTGAACAGAAAAGTAATTCTTGTAAATTTCTGTTTCACTCAAAAAAAAAGAAAGAATGACATGTCTTAATATTTGTATATCCCCTGGTTCATTTGGAAAATTGTGAATGATGACTTTTCACTAGTCGGCACTTGCAGGCTGCTGTTAAATTATTAAGGGGCCACCAATTTATAAGTATCGGAACAATTATTGAGGACGCAGGGGCCACCAATTTATAAATATCGAAACAATTATTGAGGATTATGCATGATGACAAATGAAATTGAATTCACATTGACGACAAAATATAAAATTGAAAAATTGATTCACATCACTGTCAAATAGAACGAGTAATACTTTGTGACGATAAAAAAATTTAATAAACAAAAGGAAAAGCTAGCAAACTTTGTCAAGCAACAGTAAGCATGCAGTAACGCCCGCAATAGAGACAAAGCCAAAGAAATGATAAAATGACAGGAAGGAAAAAATGAAAAAAAAAAATCACAAAAAAAGGCAAGCGCCAAAGGTCATATTCAAACCCTGCTGATATGCTCCGGCATCTCTCCATTCATTTTATATTATTTATGTATTTAGATGTAAGTTACATGAAAGGGAATGAAAAAAAAATGACATGTCTTAATCTTTGTATGTCCCTTGGTTCATTTGGAAGATTGTGAATGATGACTTTTCACTAGTTGGCACTTGCAAGCTGCTGTTAAATTATCAAGGGCCGCCAATTTATAAGTATCTGAACAATTATTGAGGACGTAGGGGCCACCAATTTATAAATATACGCGAAATAATTATTGAGGATTGTGCATGATGACTTTTGTCTGCTTGGCATTAAATTTCCAAGGGGCCACCAATTTATAAATGTCTGTACAATTTGAAAAAAGACTATACAATTTGGGAGCTGACTTAAGTTACAGATTTTATAAAGGAAGAAGCTGCTTGTCCCGACTTGCGCCTCGACTAACACCCCGAATGAAACGTGCCGTTTTGAAATTAAAAGGAAACGCACCGTTTCGACGCATTTTTTCTTTTCTTTTGGACTCATTTTGACGAACTACAATCGAAACACCTTTTCCTTTCGTTTTGCTTTTTGTTTTGCAATCACTTTTTGTTTTGCAAACAGCAGCAATAGTTCTTGCGCCTGCAAATAAAAACGCGTTTCAAACAAGTGCTTACGTTGAGGAACCGTTGTTGGCTGCTGTATGCCAAAGCCCATGTACAAGTTGGCGTTCAAATTCAGCATTCAACTTTCACGAATCATTAAGTTTTGACATGTTAAAATTTTGTGATTTATGGAAAAGCAGGCACTTACAAGTGCTCCATGGGCATTCCCTAAATCAGCTCTGTGTTGGCAAAAGCATCTTCAGACTATGCCCAGAGACAAATATGCAGACAAAGCATGTGGCATCTAGTGCATTTAAAATTGATTAAATTAGAGGGAAGACAAAAAAAGAAAAAGAAATAGACATGCAAGAAGTACTACATCTCTAATAGTTAACAAAATTAAAACCAACAGCCTTCCCAAATCAGTGTCAAGACTTCAACATAATCATTTGGAACAGCAAATCCCATGAATCCACAAGCAACATTTGAGAATACAATCATTCAGGTGATTGGAGAAACCCATATAAGTTTCCATCCTATATACACAAGCAGACAGACACATGAAAGTTGTGTTCGGTCACATGCATAAAGAGCTAGCATATGGAAATGTTTTGCAGTTTGCAGTTTGTGGAAGTTTTGGGTGCCGAGCGTTGTGGTTGGAAAGAAAAGCAAAACGAAGGATTAAGCAGGAACAGACGACGTCGTTTTGGTTCCAAATTAATTGAAGCATATGCTCACCCACGTGCTGCCCACCTTTTTTGGCTGAAATTACAAAGCAAAAAAAAAACGACATTGTTTTATCTCTCGGGGCGTAAATTCAGAGTTAGCATTCGGAGTAAATAGCAGTACTCTTTTGTAAATTTGCATATCCAACTTTTAGCCAACTCCCATTGCCCGCCATTGCCTGCATTTGCCCCATTTTTCTCTCTCTTCAGGACACGTGTGCTGCTTCCCATTGGATGTGTATGTTACAGATTCTGTAACGTAGCTACCTCCTACAATTTGTAATTTAATAAAAGGGACTTGACTAGCTTACAGAATCTGTAAGCTACAGACTGCAGCATCAGCCGTTGGATGTGAAGTGAGAAACTAAACAATAGAAGATCGGATGGTGGTATGACGGGAGATGTTTGTTACAGAATCTGTACCATAGACAGGTCCTAATAAAAGAGCCTAATGGTCGTGACTACTTAATACTTATGACTTGTCTTTATTAAAAGAACCTATCCCGTTTTTTTTTTTAAAAAAAGAGAGCCTACCCACTTATATTCAAAAGATTCCACTTTCATATGTAGTTTATTAAAAAAAAATCCGTTTTAATTTATAGTTTAATAAAAGAATCTAGCTGATTGTTTTGTCACTTTTATTTTTGTGGAAAATGATCTAGCTTTTTCTTGTTAGTATTAATTTATAATAAAATATAAGAAAGGCCGGTAACATTAAAAGTAAAAACAATTAAGGCATTTTAAAGGTCAAAATTATATTGCAACAGTATATTATTATTGTTGTTTTTAATTATTAAATTTATAATTATATAATTATATTAATAAAATTTAATGACTGAAAATAATAATGGGATCGTACTACTGTTGCAATGTAGACCCATTTTAAAATAATGATTTAAAAAATGATATTCGGCCGCCCTCGTTACAGAGGGAAGCCAGAAACGACACGCGTATGTGCCGTTTTGAAATTTTAGATTTGAGAATTAAAAACAAATTTTACCATTAAAAAATAATAAAAGCTAATCAAAACAAACTAAAAAAATCTAAATTCTTATCGCTCCCCTCACTCACCCTCTCTCTCTCTCACCCGCTCTGTCCCTCTCGGCTCTCACTCTCACCCACGAAGCTCGTTCACCTCTCACTCACCCACAAGGTCACTGTCAATATTTTGGTCAGACCTCAGCTAACGCATCATCAAAACCGCAACCATGACGCTAGGCTTAGGAGGATCCAGTGTCGTGGGTCAGTTTCTTCTCTGATCTTGCCCTTTTTTGTTCAATCTATTTATGCCCTTGATTGATTTATTCTCTTTGTTTTGTTGTGTTTCTTGTTCAGGCAAAATCTATTGCAGCTGCTGCTTTTATTATTTTATAATTTTTTTTGGGTGGTTTTGTGTAGTCTTATGAACATTCTTTTTGGCATAAATGCATCTGAGTTACTACGTTTGATTGTTAATTAGACTTGATCCGTAATTCTATGCGTTTTTTGAATTTTTTTTCGCGAAATTAAGTTAATTTAGTTTAAAATTATTAGATTATTGTCACCTAAAATTAGTATATTTAATCAGTTAAAGAAATTCTTTTGACACGGCCTTTACGAAACCTTGTATGTGATACTTTGATTAGAAAAGTATTTGGTTTTTTTTTGTATTTATATTTTAAAATTACTAGAAATAAGTTATTTGTACCTTTTTCTTTTGTGTGTGGTTAATTTGACATTTCTATATGAACTACTCTTATTGTTGTAATGGTTATTGACACACTTAACCCTTTGAATATATGGATAAAAACCCTTCAAAATATTTCCACGTTCAATCATTGAGCACTAGAGTAATATCATCCAACCAACTAATACACAAAACACAACAAAAGAATAAGTCAATGATCAATCTGTTAAGTCTGCTTCAAACTTCTTTGTTATTATCATTCTGTTGAAGTAGCGATTACTGAAAACTCCTTTGTTGAGAACCTTTATACGATATCCAAGATGAAGAATAAGGCAACATAGATGGGAGTGATGGGGATTGCTAGTTTGTACAAAATAAGAACCATATTACATTCCAGAAAATGCAAAATTAACTAGGCATAAATATAGAAATTGGATTATAACTTACAATGTAAGAATCAAAAGGAAACCATGGATAAATATCACATCCTTGTAATTGGTATGCGATCACAGGTTCTTAAATAATGACCATTATTTAGTGACCATTAAAAATTAAAATAATTAAATAGTATTACATCAAAGAACATAAAACTTACAGGATCCTTATTGCTCTCATGCGTTGGGACTACAATATCCACCTCAGAAGATAATGGTGTTTGTACATTTGAATCCTGCAAATCCATAAAAAGATACATTAAAATTAAAATTAAATTAATTGTAGAATAATTAAGTAAGTAGTTTAATCTTACCTTAATTGTTGTCATCTAATTCTTCCTTTTTTGGCTCATAAGAAGATAATGGTGTTTATCAAACAACATCCCAAACTTTGGCTCATACTTTTTTGGTTTCACATCCACATCATTATCAGTTTTTTCATTATTTCCATTTAAATTGTTGTTAAACTAATTCTTCAAAATCTTCGACTTTGTAGTTTTTTTTCCAAATCCTTCATTTTTATACCATGAAAAATAAATTGTATTAATCATATATAATTCAAACAAAATCTACATTTCCAATAACTTATTTCTAATAATTTTAAAATATAAATACAATAAATCAAAACTTTCCTCAACATGCTAAATTTAATTACCTACGTAGGTGAAAAAGGTCCAAAATCGTCAAGCACACCGTCAACGGCGATGTGATCAGTGATGGGCTGGTCGGCAATGGGCGTGGCGTGACAGCGATGATGGCTGGTCAACAATGGCCGTGGCGTGACAAGTTTTGTGGGTGAGTGACAGCCTGCTAGTGGGTGAGTAAAAGAGGCAGATCGGGTTAGGGGTGGGCAAAAAAACCGTAGTCTTAAAAAAACCGAACCGAACCGATGGTTTTTTCTAATTCGGTTCGATTTTTATTTTTTAAAAAAACCGAATATACCGTTTGTAAAAAAAACCGAAATGTCGGTTCGGTATTCGATTCACTTAGCTGAACCGAAAAACCAAATTATTTTTTGATTTTATTCAAATCAAACATGTGTTATTTCTCTTTATAACATTATGATTATGTTTATATAGATGGAGTATTGGAGTTTGGTTATGTATTTTGAAATTTTAATATTTCATATATTTGGGAGTATCTTATTAATAGTTAGTAAGATATTAGTGATAAACTGTGTTTTGAATACTTTGTATTTATTGTTAATATTTGTAATAAAATTAGGATAAATTAATTATTGAAAAAAATTATTACATTCATGAGGCCCAATGGACTAAAATTTTAAAAATTCAAAATAGGCCCAAAACCGAAAAAACCGAACCAAATCGAACCGATCCGAAAAGAACCGTTTGAGTTCGGTTCTTTTTATAAAATAACCGATTTAAATCAGTTCTACTATATTTCGAACCGAACCGAACCGTGCCCATCCCTAGATCGGGTGGGTGAGAGAGAGAGAGAGAGAATAAGCGAATAAGAGGGACAGTGAGAGGGACGGGTAAGGATTTTGGATTTTTCAAATTCTTTAGATTTAATTTTGATATTTTTCAATGGAAAATTGTGTTTTTAATTTTTAAATTTAAAACTTCGAAACGGCAGAAGAAGCATGTGTTTCTGGCTTCGTTATGGTCTCGTGGTGGCCGAATATCATTATAATTATTATAATTAATTAAAAAATTTTACAATTAATTAATAATAATTATGATAATAATTTATTAAGTACTTTTTAATAATTTGTTACAATTTAATTCATTATGATTCCGATTTCAAGACAAAGGAAACACATTAATGGCAATCATTTTGATTTGGATTCTTATAGTTTAAGTAAACAATTTATTTTAATTCTCATTCATTATTTACATTTCAGTCAATTTTTATTCTTACTCATTCTGATTTCAGCTCATTCTGATTCCGGCAACATAAAAATAAAAACAATTAAGGTATTTTAAAATAATTATTTTGATAATCGAGATAATTTGGATCTTACCTACAGTAAAAGCGACGAGCCACTTGTCTTCAGTAATTCAAAAACATGAAAGGACATAAAATGAATGTACCACCTCATTTGTCTTGTTGTGGCAAGCCGTTGGATAAAAGAGTAGTAAAATCCAACGTCTAATAAAAGACAGAAAATAAAAGAACATGAAGAGTGTGCCCGGTGGAAAGAATCTCAATTGACCTAGCAGGCATAAAATATTGTAAATAAAATTAAGGGAAATTTATAACCGTCCACCGTTTGTTTTGTCTTTTTTAAAAATACACAAACACTTTTTTTTTTTCAGCGCGCCACCTGAAGTTTACTTTTTGTTGCATTCGTCCACTTCCGTTTAATTTTCATTAGTGAATTTAACGGAATGACCTTTTTACCCTTCAAAATTACAATTTAACCCAAAATAAATAGAAATTAGAGATAAATTGGATGGATTTAATTTTTTTCAAAGGTGGATGCTAGAAATTGGAGGAAAATAATGTTTGTTGCCCGCTAAATTTAAAAAATTTATATTTATTTTTTTAGAGAAAAATAGTGTTTATTGCTTGCTAAATTTAGAAAATTTGTATTTATTTTTTGTGTATTTATTTTTTTTGTGTATTTATTTTTTTGTCTTTCAAAAAAATAAATACAAATTTTCTAAATTTAGCAAGCAACAAACACTATTTTCCTCCAATTTCTAGTATCCACCTTTAAAAAAAATTAAATCCACCTAATTTATCTCTAATTTCCATTTATTTTGGGTTAAATTATAATTTTGAGGGGTAAAAAGGTCATTTCGTTAACATTCCGTTAAATCCACTAACGGAAATTAGACGGAAGTGAATGAATGCAACAAAAAATAAACTTCAGGTGACGCGCTGCAAAAAAAAAAGTGTTTGTGTATTTTTGAAAAAGGCAAAACAAACAGGTGGACGAGTGTAAATTTCCCTAAAATTAATTATGTGAAATCGAAATTACCTCTATAGAAGTTATTTTTGAAGTCCTACAATTTGTCTAATCACAGTAAACGCCAACACTGGTGACCGATCAGCCGCGTTCAGACGCCGATTGCATGAACAGAAAAGTAATTCTTGTAAACGCCAATTATGGTTGCTGTGGATGATTTTGTGAATGGTTTTGCATGTCATGAATTGTGTGAGGAGTTTAATCATTAGCTTCATACTGCTGAGGTTCAGTATGCTGTGTTGATTCCTTTGTTTCCTTTAGTAACGATCATATTTGAAAATACTTGCAATTTCCCACAGAATATCATAATTGAAAAATACTTTGTGACTGTCTCCACAAGACAAAATTTAATAAACAAAAAACTGGCTCACTTAATCACTTTTTCAAGCAACAGTAGGCAGGCATTACGACCAGCAATAGAAATAGAGATCCTGATGATGTTGATGATGCAGATTCAAACCCTGCTGATCTGCTCCAGGATCTCCCCATCCAGGCTGATGATGCCCCCTTCAATCACTTGTCAGTTGATTTGAAAAACAGAAGCAATGCATCCTGAGTTGCTTGATCCTCCCATTGAAGTTGTTCCCACCGATTTTCCTTTCACTTGATAAGAATTTTACCTTGGCCCGCCCTTTCAAATCCAGCGTCAGCTTCTTAAGTTCTGGGCATTTAGATACAAAAATTCTGCATACATCTGGGAAACGCAAGGCCTTCCCGTAAACGCTCTTCAAATTTGGTAGCTTCTTTAAGCAAACAACTTGGGCTATATTTGGATGTTAGGATTAAATATGGAATTGTACTAATTTTAGAATTAAATTTTTATCCCATGTTTGACAAGTTTAGTTGGATTGGATTAAGGGGGAATAAATTTGAATTTAATCTTAAAATCATGGGATTAATAATTCTAATTTACACATGTGTTTAGTTGGAATAAGATTAAAGATAAAAGTTGTCTATTTATGATATTTTTATTTATATTTTTTTTTATAAGCGACGATACAGCCACAAACTCTTGTACAAACCTATCTTATACAAACTGACGTGGCGTTAATTCATTGGTTGAATGAAAATATAAAATAATAAAAATAAATCATGTAGGTCAAGTGATATTTAATTTAATTAATCTTATCATGACACATGAGTTTGTACAAAATAAGTTTGTGCAAGAGTTTGTGGCTATATCATTACTCTTTTTTTATTTACACCTAATATTGATTGATTGAATCAATTAATTAATTTTTTTATTATGATTTACTTAGAATTTATTTTTATTTATTATCTATGATGTAATTAAATTAGTACTTTTGCTTCTACCAACTCCTGAGATTAAATTTTTATTACTTGTATATTTAATAATTAATCGATAAAATTAAACGTTTAATTATTTATTGCATTATTTGATTGTATTAAATTTAATAATCACTAATGCAATATTAAAAATAATCATGAAAATTAATAAAACCATTAATTAATTGATTTTATATAATATTTTTAAATATTTGATAAAAATTAATTAAATATTTAATTTGTTTTATTTAATTTTATTTGCTTATTATATTATGACTACCCAATAACTTTTTGCAATATATTTAATTTTCCTAGTAATTACTTTTTAAATTTATTTTAATTATGATTATAAAATTTCATGGATAATTGATATTTATATTAAAATACCAACTTAAATACTATTTAATATTATTTAAATATAATCTAATATAGTTCAATCCGGTGCTAAACATAAGAATATAAATATAATTCAATTTAATTCAATCTTAATAATTTAGTTCAATCCAATCCCACATGACAAACGTAACCTTGGAGTTTTGTAGGAGGTTCCAGGTTTGACATCATCTCTTTACCTAATTTTCCAACACCGAGTATTTCTTCTATATCATGGCAATGTTTTCTGGAAACAACAAGAAGGCCTGGAGCAAAAGCAAGCTATGTCAGATCCCTCAGTTTACAGCAAAATGATATTTCAACATGGCTCAATGTCATGGGATGGCAGCAACCCGTGCAGTATTTACACAACTTCCGTGACATAAGGCTGTGAAAACCATGGGTTCATTGTGCTTTCCCAACAAAGTCAATCTTCACTTCTTCCAAAAGCTTACAACTCGCAATATCTATAGCCTATTGAGATGCTTCAGATCAGCCAGGCCAAAAACATCAACTGACTTCGAATCAAAGCATTTAGGATAGAGAGATTGAGTACAACTTTGAAGTTTGTTGGAGCTCAAAAATCTTTCAGAGCATGGGAGCTTCTTAGGATGATGGTCAACAAATCTAAATGTCTCTCAAACCAAACAACTCCGCAATCAAAAGTTTACTGCCTCCAAATAAAACGCTATCTTCTGGTGTGGCTCACGATCAGAAGATGACCTGCCACAACCAAACATCTTCAAAACTTGTAACATCGTAAAACTGGATATCACTTGCCCTGGAATTGAATGAAGAAACCGTGCATACTCCACATTCAAAAACTTAAGATTCACTACAAACTTTAACTCAATCGGCAACTCTCGTATGTTAGTCATTGATAAATTAAGATGTTGTAGGGAAACTAACTTTGAAATTATCAGTTAGAGAACGATTACATGATAAGTTCAAAACTCTAAGGGAATGCATAGATTGGAAGAAGTCATTATTGATCATCTCTAAATAATTACGTTGAAGCAACAAAGTCAGTAGATGGGGATCTGAAGGAATTTCTGATAACTTCTCAGTTTTGTTGCTCATCAAAGACACCCTTCTCAACCCTTCCCATTTCCAAATGTCTGGTACTTCAGTTAATCCTTGCACCTGCACGAACCAAAAAATTCTCTTTCTCCTTCTCAACTTCACATACTATCCCTATCAAAAAAAAAAAAAAAAAATTCACATGCGATCCACAGAAGCATATCGCGTATCACATCATGCACTTTTACATATAGTGGAGCCTCTTCTTCCAATAAACATAAAGGAACAAGAACACCAATAATGTAGTATCCTTGATTTCATATCTCAGTATCAATTCCATTTTGCTAATTGGAAAGTCTTCTGGAAACAAACTACAGTATAACAGACTCGATCTAATTTTATCACTAGGTAAATTATCATAACTGAATTTCAAAAGAGGATATACTTATTTTTCCGTACCTAGAAATTCTGAGGCTGAGCTCCTTAGCACTTGGACAGAGTCGCCACATCTTCTCCAACCTTCTTGCAGAATAATTCCCATGCTTCTTCGTCATTTAAACACTCCACTTTAATCTTGTCGTGAGCTTCCATGAGGCCACAAATGTAATAGAAGGAGCTGTGAAGACTATCTTGAATGTAATTTTTGTGCTTGGAAGAGGGACACCAATTTTAATTAAATCAACCTGCTCCCATATATCATCCAGCAGTAATACAAACTTCATCTTGCTTAAATTCTTGAATATATCGAGTGCTTTCTCTTCAAAACTTCAGTTCTTCCATGACTCATCGAACAAGCCTTTCTTTTTCCCAATCTTTTCCCGAAACTTCTGGGGTTGCAAATCTTGGCAGACCACTACCCAGGTTGCAACATCAAAATTATTTGGACTATCAAGGAACTTCTTGTTGATTTGAGTAAATATTTCCAACTCTCCCATTGACATATAGGCCAATAATTCCAACTTATTCTTCTTCAAGGCATCTCCAGGCTTTCTCAAAAGTCGACACCATGCCCATTATTGTTGACTCACAATTTATCTCCTCTGCTGCATCTTCTGGCACCCTCTCAGCCACCAATTCAAATGATCCTTCACCCATTAAAGTCTCCACAACTCGTAGCATTGTAGCAGCTTCTATCCCACGGCTGTGGCTTCATTTGCAGTTCTTGGAACAGAAGCCTCCAAGGCATAACTTCTCAATCTCTTGAGAGCTGTGTCTCATCAAATCATCAGCTTTATTTTCCACAGCTTTTACCCTTGAAAGCCAGCCCTGCACTCGATCCATTCTTTTGTAAATATTATCACATCATTTCTCGTTTCCGCTTATTTTTCCATTGCAGTCCGCAAGGCATCGAGATTATCTTCAACCTTAGACTCAGACGTCACATTCCCAACATCGAAATCAAGGCAAGAACAGAAAATGGAATCAAGTGACACTGAGAGTGAGATCATGTTTCCCATAGTTTCTGGGCTTGGTGAGATGTTATGATTTTCGATACTACAATGCAGTACTTAATTAAACATGCATGCATGTCTACTAACTACTCTGCAATTGAGCAGTGACTTGAACTTTGAATTGGGGAAATGATGTGCATCAAATTGATTTATTTGTTACAAATGATTGCCACAATTGAAAGAGATAGAAAATATGATTCTAAGTGCGACAGTATTATTTTATTTTCTGCAATTTGAAATTTATTATTGATTGATTAACCGGCAGGAAAATTATTCTCTAATTGCTGCAACCTACCAAATTATCTCCAATAAGAAATTTCTTAATTGTTGCAACATACGTCTAATCACCGCCTCGGATTTCTTAATACCAAAAACAATAATGATAAAAATTTTATGCAAAGTTCCAAAATCATTGCTGGCAACATTTCTACATATTTCTTACATTTTACATAAAAATCATAAATAAAAATAAATGAACAGTAACCATTGGAGCAACTTCAACCTTGGTTTCTCTTACCTACTACTAGTGCATGGCGTTTCAATTATACAGATGACTTTGCATGTGTCGTTCCATATTTGTTATTCACACATCTAAATTAGTGTGTATATTTGCATGTTTAATTTTATCATATTTATTAATCTTATAAAAATCTCGGACATTATACGTATCTATTTATTATCATGTCACCTACTTAACTAAATTAAAATTTCTTCGAATAATCAAATTTTTAAGTTTTAACATGTTATTATTATTTTCTTTTAACAAATTTTAGCTGGATTTATTCATGTGCAATTTTGTAAATTACAACGCAGCATACATCATGCATGGGTGCTATGCGATAGACTTTGCAAATTATTAAGCAAGATGATATAAGAAAAAATAGTAAGGATCTCAATGGCTTTTTCCAAAAAAATGAAAAACAAAAAGTTTTTTAGATTTTGATATTCATCGAACACATTAATTTTTTCAAAAAAAATTTCCATCTCAAACAACGGAATTTAAAATCAGCGAACTTGTTGTGTATACTGCCAGTCTCGTTTCTGCTATTAGAGAATCAACGAACGGGAAGCTTTTGGTCAATCAAATTTTCAACCTCGAAGGCTGCTGAGTCGCTCGAACATCACAAATAACATCACCGTGGCAAGACCCTGATCCCATATCTTACTAAAATTTCTTTTGCCCTTCTAATTTATCAATGTAAGGCATGTTTCGTTTGAATTTTATCTTCTCCATTAATTTTTTGCTCATTGATTGCAAAGTTTCTGTCAAAATGTGTAAACGAGTTTATGTGTCGTTTTTCAATTCTTGTTCGGGTTTGATTATATTAAGGCTCGTTACGTTTCAGGAGTTTGATTTCAGTTTGTGAAATTAATTTAGAAAATGGGTATCTTTGTAGAAGTAGTTTTATCATTTGTGAGCCCTTGTTGAATAGCATAAAGCATTGGGGCTTGATTTAAGAAATTTGTTTTAGCTTACAACTGAAGCTTAATCTTCCTTAATTAAGAGATTATTAGAGTAAATTAGGAGAAGATTGAATTGTGCATTTAACATTGAAAAACATTGTACTATTGAGGTTTTTTTTTTTAAAAAAAATGATGAAACATCTTAAAATGCTTTGCTTTAGCTCTAGTTCAAAAAGATGGAGATGGGGTTTTATCATTTATGATTGTATTTTAAGTTCATCATTGGTGAAAAATGAAGAAAAAAATAATGAGAACGAAATTCTTAGTGGTGACCTCAAGTTTTGGGTTTTAATAGATTCCTTATTTCGTAAACCTTATGGAAATAAGTTCCTCTGCTGTTGTTTTTTTCCCACTCCTGCTTCCTTTTTGTGTTTCAATGTAAATGAATATGAGATGTGATGTGTAAAAAAAGGAGTTGATTTTGTTTGATTTATATCATGGGCTGTCAGCTTAAAATAAATTTTTTGCATCTCGTTTATGTTCATTGTCTTATCATTGAAGGAAAGCTGTAGATACAAGGACTCAACAATTATCATAATCATATTCAAGTTTTGTGCTGTTTCAGGCTCTTCATTTGTCTGGTTAAGTTATTATGTGATTAATTTTTCATTGATGATTTAATCTGTTCCTTGGTATGGTTTAAAAGAAGGTGTCGGGTTTAATCTGTTCCTTGGTATGATGTAAAAAGTGGTATTGGGTTTAGTGACTGAAATTTTGTCCCACATGATATGTGCTCATTTGTACAAATACTTAATTCAAGCGTCTATGACATGTCTGTTTGTTCTCTGGCAGTTGCATGTTGGTAAAGCAGTGATGAAATATGAAGCTTTGTGAAAGTAACTATATGATTATATTATCATTCCTTGAACTGATTTTGCTTTTTCTCCTTAAAGCTCACTTCATTGAACATCCATTGTAGATGGATGAAGTTTCTCTCAACACCGAACCAGTAGGTGATGATGACACTGATGATTTTGAGGTCGTAGGAGATTGTGCGATGACTGAATATGTTGGACAAACTGGGATAATCCAAAATCCCTTGCCTCCTGCTGTTGGAATGGAGTTTGAGATGTATGATGATGTATTTTACTTTTACAATTGCTATGCCAAGGAACATGGTTTTGGTGTTAGAGTTAGCAATACATGGTACCAAAAGAGTAAAGTATAGAGGAAAGCTGAGCTGTAGTAGTGCAGGCTTCAAGAAGAAAAGCGAGGCAAACCGCCCAAGACCAGAAACAAGAACTGGCTGTCCAGCAATGATAAAGTTTAGGTTGATGGAAACCAAAAGGTGGAGAATCATTGAAGTCGAGCTTGAGCATAACCACTTGTTAAGCCCAAGAAGTGGAAAGTTTTACAAGTCACATAAGCACATAGGTATTGGAACCAAAAGAACATTGCATTTAGATAGTGCTGAAGAAGTTCAAAAAATTAAACTGTTTCGAACTCTTATCATTGATACCGAGGGAAATGGTAATGTAGATGTTAATGGAGTATTTGGAAATAATGTTAATAGCTCAAATCAATTGAAGCTTAAACCAGGAGATGCACAAGCTATCCAGAGTTTCTTTTGTCGTTTGCAGTTGACAGATCCAAACTTTTTTAATGTAGTGGACTAAATGAAAAGGGATGCTTGAGAAACCTGTTCTGGACTGATATCAGGTCAAGAGTTGCATATAGGTACTTTGGTGATGTAGTCTTAATTGATACTACGTGCTTGACTGAAAGATATGATGTACCACTGGTTTCATTCATTGGGGTGAATCATCATGGACAATCAGTGTTGTTGGGTTGTGGTTTACTTGCCAGTGAGACCATAGAATCATAGACATGGTTGTTTAGGGCGTGGCTTACATGTATGTTAGGGCGCTCTCCACAAACAATCATCACTGACCAATGTAGAATCTTGCAAATTGCTGCTGGCGATGTTTTCCCAAGAGCTTATCATTGCTTTTCATTGTCATGCATCATGCAAAAAATTCCAGAGAAACTCCAAGGATTGTTTGAATATGAAGCTATTAAAGCTGCATTACATAGAGCAATTTATCACTCTCTCTGGCCTGAGAAATTTGAAGCAGCTTGGGAAGACATGATTCAACGTCATGGAATAAAGGATCACGGATGGATTCAAACTTTATATGAAGATCGTAAAAGGTGGGCTCCTATTTATTTGAAGGAAGCTTTTTTATCAGGAGTGTTTTCGTTCCTGCAGAATGAGGTTTCTACTTCATACTTTGAAGGATATCTTCATAAGAATACTCCTTTGAAAGAATTCTTAGACAAGTATGATCAAGCACTGCAGGCGAATTATCAACTGGAAGCCTTGGCAGATATGGATCCAAGAAATTCAAGTTGTATCCAGAAACCAAGATGTTACTATGAATTTCAACTCTCACAACTGTACACAAATGAAATGTTAAGGAAGTTTCAGACGGAGGTGGAGGCTATGTACTCTTGCTATAGCACAAAACATGTCAGTGCTGATGGACCTATAACATACATAGTGAAAGAAGAATTTGAGGTTGGTAGCAACGAGAAAGATTCAAGGGCTTTCGATGTTTTGTACAATGCCTCTGACTTGGAGGTGCTTTGTGTTTGTGGGTTGTTCAATTTCAGAGGATATTTATGCAGACACATTCTTTGTGTTTTAAACCAGAGTGGCATGGAGGAGATCCCATCTCAGTACATTCTTTCTCGATGGAGAAAAGACGTTAAACGCTCTTATGTTCTTGATCACAGCTGCAGTGCCATTGATATTAAAAATCCGGTGCACAGGTATGATGATTTGTACAAACGCATCGTGCAGGTCGTCGAGGAAGGCAGGCAATCTCAAGATCGTTACAGGGTTACTTTACAAGCTTTGGATGAGATATTGAACAAGCTTCATCTTGTAGAGGGTCATCAAGTGTAATTTATGTAGTTGAGAGCTCTAGATTTTGTAGATTCAGCTTTATGCTTCTGTATGACGTATTTGATTTCCCCTTTGTTGTAATTTAAATAATAATATTGCTGCGGAAAGCCTTTTGCCTGTGAGTGAATGAATAGCATGACTCTTGAATAAAACTACAGATTTTAATTAAGATGGGTATCAAGATAAATAATATTAATGGAAAAACTAGAGAATGAAATTCTTGGAAATTAAAAAAAAAAATTCAATTCTTCCCCAAAAAAATTAAACTATGAGGTTGATAATAAAAAATTTTAGAATAGCTTTCAATATTTTTAAGTTATTAATTTTCTGCAAAAATGAATGAAAAAAAAAAAATTACTTTGTTGGTCCGTTGGATATGACTTAAAGTAAGAAATGGAGTTTGATTACATATAAGGAGCTAAATAATTGATTTTACCTTCCAGAAAAAAAAAAAAAAAAGAGCATTTCTTTATTGTCGTATTTTTCTAATAGCATTTAAAAAAAAAATTAAATGCTGCAAATGACAATAAAATATTCTTTTTTTTATTAAAAAAAAAGCTTAATAGTGATATATCTTTCCTATTTTACCCTCGCAAACTAATAAAATTTGCTAATCCAATACCCTATTAAAACCCGCACTTTCGCTTTCCCTCTTCCATTTTGGCGCGCGATCTCTCTAAATCCATGGAAATAAACCGTTAATTGTGCCATGTTGTGGCTGAAAATTTTGCATCTGACCTGTCGCTTGTTCCTCTCGAAATGTGAAATCTTCTAATTTTGATTTTTGAGACAAATTTGAATTGAGTTCTTCTGATTCGATGTGTCGATCTCTTGTTATACAATTCGTACGTGTGATAGAATGCTGTGCTTCACTTCCTTTGCGTATAATTGCAAATTTTTTGAGTTCTGTTTCTCTTGGAATTTAGGTTTGTTTCCAAAGAGCATAACTTATTAATTTGTACAGGAGCTTCTGAAATAATGAAAGCTTCTTGCTTCACTCCCGAATTTGGAGTTCATTCTCTGACCAGTTTTTTTTTCTTAATGGTTAATTAGTTTTTGATTGAGGCTTGGTTTGTTTGCGCATGCCATGTGTTTGCTTTCGTGCCCTCATTTCATTTGAGTTCAAATTTTCTCCATATTCATTTTGCGTGTCTCCATTTTGTTTCTTGCTCGTGATCTAACAATGAACCTTTGGATTTTCAATGGATTGAATGAGTATCTATTGGCATCATCATTTTCAAAATCTGTTGTATGGAAGCTTTTGCTGAGTTCTGTCAACTATAGTAAATCATGGAACTTCCCCTAAGGAGGCAATTCACCAAGTTGGCTTTCAGAGTTTTAAGTTGAATATTCTTACTGCATTTTATTTGGCTGCATGCATTAGGATCGTTTACTTAAAACTTTTTGTTGTAGAGGTAGACGGAATATTGGCTTGGTGTGTGATGAGGTGGTGATGCAAAGACTTTAAATCGAAAGAAATGCCTGTAACTTTGCAAGATGATTATAGACCCGTGAATTAACCGGTCAGACTACAAGAAAGCTTTCCATAACAAATGAGGGACCTGTACTGATTTTCATCAATAAATATTACAGTTGAGGAAGAAATGCAATGCCATTTGTGCTTGGAGAAATACACTGCATCTGATTTGTTTAGTCTTCTTGAATGTTTTTGTGCAAAGTTCTAATTGCTTAAATGTTTCTGTAAGGTGCACTATATTAAACATTTTCTCAAGTTAAGGAGGAAAAGCATGTGTTCTTTTCAAATTTCAAGCCATTTTGCAGTTTTTAGCTTTCTAGGATACTGTTTGAAGTATTAGCTTGTAAGATCGACATCTAATGTTTTTCTTGTCTATATATATCTTAATACTCTTCTTTTCTCTCCTTGTAGCGCTTTCAACTATTTTACTGATAAGTGAGGATAGAGACAGAGGGATGAAGTTCAAAGCATTTCTCACAGAGAATGAAGTAAATCTCTTAGAAAAAAGATTCCTACCTGCCCTAGACAAAATGGGGAATGTATGCCACCTCTTCCTTACTAGAGAGAAAGCTTACTTCCTCCACAACCTTCTCAGTGCCGAAGGGATTCAATGTGTTGCCCAGTTTCACAAGGAAACTCTCTTCGATGATTACCGCATCTCAAGCCAAAATGAGGACTGCATTGCCTTTGCTGTAGACATATCACTTCTTCAGTGTGCTGTTCGAAGTAGTGTCAGTAGTTGCTCTGAAATTGGTGCAGCTGGATCCGCTGCCAATCGCCTCCAAATAAAATTGGTGAAGAAGCTGCCTCCAAATTGTACTCAAGCAATGCCTTTCCTTACCTTTGAAACCAAGGGGTACAAGTCTGCAGTAATCCAAGATGTTCCAATTTCAAAACCATTGTCAAGGGCTCAAGGTCTTGAACTTCAAACTGCTTTAGATATGGCTCAAGATATACCTCCGATTCTGGTTCAGGTTCCAGATTTTAATCAGTTGCAGAATTTCGTGGACCGGATGAAGCATGTTGGTGATTTGTTAAATGTCTCCATTTGCAAATATGGGGATCTCCATTTGCAAATATCAACAACTCTGATCACACTAGGTGCTGAGTTTAGAAAATTGTTGGTTAGTGGAGAGAAAACTGTAGCTCCCTCTGAGGACCAAAATTTGAGTGCTCAGACTCGATCAGAGAGGGCAATATCCAGAGGGGATGCTCAATCTGTGCAAGTGAGCGTGAAGCACTTTTCAAAAAGCCTCCAGTGTTACCTAGCAAAGCCAGATTGTGCATTCTTTGGTATTGCTCCACAGGGTGCTTGCTTGACGGTGATATTCCAGTTCTTCATTCCTGGCACACGTTAAACTGATAAATCAATCAGTCTGCATTGCAAAATTTAACTGAATTTTTTCAAGTGAAAACTACAAATTTTAAGTTGAGATACTCAAACTTAACTGTAAATATCCAAAACACATCCAACAACCCCATAGCTAATTAATTTTTGGTACCACTCCTAATTAATATAAACTTAAAAATTTTTGAATGTTTGTGTTTCATCACATAAACTCGAACCACCCTCTAAGCCTTGTGTTTTTCTAGGATATTCCTTTATCTCAAAGTGCTTATTTATGTTTTGACCCATCCACCTTTCAAATTTTTTTTTCACGTCACGTTAAATTTGTAGAGTTTGTTTTTCCATACAAATCATTACAAGCTCATCAACCACTCCTAATTACGCAAGTGTTCCACCAATTCTTACTGTTTCATTTCCTAGTACTCCATCGTCGGCACCTACTCCATCTACTGTGGGCCCTCTGGAGTTGCACCGTGTACTGCTCCTTCTTTTCTACCGGTAACATCGCCGCAGCAATCCTCCCAACCTACTTCTACCTCTACACAAAGCACTTCTTCACTTCCTGTTCAATCATCTTCCCAAACTTCCACTAGATCATTGCCCCACAAATCATCATGATATGACTACCCGAGCTATCAAAAATCCTCACTGGCGTCAAGCTATGTCAGAAGAGTATGATGCTCTTGTTCGTAACGGGACATGGAAGCTTGTTCCACCTCCCATCCCTTCCAATATTGTTGGCTGCAAAAGGATTTTTGTATTAAAAGACATTCCAACGGTTCTGTTGACAAGTTTAAAGCTCGTCTTGTTGCCAAAGGGTTCAATCAACGGCCGGAATGGAAAGAATTGCGCATATGTTGAGGAGCAAATTGCATCACATATGGGAAATTAATTTGTATGTTATGCAGCATATGGTGTTCGTCGTGTGTCAAATTGACTACCGCATAGAGTCATGTTCTGCACTCTATAGAATGACTTCCAATTCCATGCTTGATTCTTGGTAATGGTGATGGCATGTATACTATTAACTTTCACGTCAAGAATATATCTTTCTAAATTAACTTTCACGTCATTTTCTGTAAAGAGTGCTACTATTCCAGTCTAATTATATATTCTGACGGGAAATTTATGTGAGCATTAGTTTGACTCTAATGTTCTTCTCGTTCGTCTTTTGGCAGGAAATTAAATCACTTTTCACGAAGAAGATATAAATAAAGCATCAATTTGAAAAAACAGAGAAAATTTTGACAACAAAAAAAAACCAGAGCATCAATTCGACCCCACAAAAAAAAAAAAAAAAAAAAAAAGCCAGTGCAGGCAGATTTGTAAAGCATTAATTCCATATAATTCACCATTTAATTATGACTTGCAGAAGACAGGAAAGAGAGAGAGAGAGAGAGAGACTGAAATAAAAACAGAGAACAGGGCAAAATAAAGTATACTTAATATTTATTACATACAATGCACATAAATAAAGTATCAATTGGTTTAAGTCATATGTTCTTCTCGCTCGTCTTTTGACAGGAAATTAAATCGCTAAGAAGATAGAACAGGGCAAAATTTGACAACAAAAAGTAAAAAACCAGAGCATCAATTCGACCCCCCCAAAAAACAGTAATGGCAGTGCCGGCAAATTTATGAAGCATTAATTCCATTAATTCAACATTTAATTGTGATTTGCAGAAGACCAAAAAGAGAGAGAGAGAAAGAAACTGAAATAAAAACACAGAAGAAAACAAACGACAAGAATAATTTCTTTTAAATTCTTCTTTTAAAAGACAAACGCACTCACCAGAAATCAAATTTTGCGACCACCGCTCAGGAATCAGGTTTGGAAACAGGAACGAAAAGCAATTTGAGTGGATTCATCCTCCCATTGAAGTCGGTTCCACCAGTCTTCTTCTCCACGAATTACAAATTTACGCTCTTTTGCACTGTTGGAATCGACCGGAAGCTTTTCAAGCTGATCGCACCCAAGTACCGCCATTTCTTTCAGACGAGTAAAAGGCAATGGCTTCCAGTAGATGCTCTCCAAATTTGGCAAATCTTCTAAATTAAGCCTTTGGAGATTTTCAAAAGGGCTTATATGTCCCATCATCTCAGGAGTCTCAGCAAATTTTCCGACGCTGATTATTTCTTCCATAGCATGGCAATTCCATAGCTCAAGAGACTTGAGGTTTGGAGCAAAAACGAGGAATGTCACATCTTTCAATTTAGGGCAGCTATGTATAGTAACAAGGTGAAGGCTGCGGAAAACAAAAGGTTCCCGCCTTTTTCGTACTATCTCTGTATAATCAATCTTCAACTCTTCCAACTCAATACCTATATAAATATGTAATTCATTGAGGTGGTTTAGATCTGCGAAAGCCGTAGCATCAATAATCGACGTTGTATCTCTGAACAACTGGAGGAAAAGAGATCGAATACAACTTTTCAACTTATTTGAGCTCAAAACAATTTGGAGAGCATGATAACTTCCCAAGGTCAACTCCAATACCTCTAAATATTTCAAACCGACCAATTCCTGTATCAAAACTTCACCCCCGCCAAAAAAAACGCTATCTTCTGATGCTCCATGAAGACCCCCATAGCCAGTAGCGAACATTCTCAACACACGTAACCTTGAAGAATTTGATATTAGTTGCCGTGGAATTTTATTTAACTCCCTTGTCCACCCCAAATTCAAACATTTCAGATTTACCAACAACTTTAACTCTTCTGGTAACTCTCTTATTTTGGTACGTGAAATATCAAGAAGTTCTAGTGACGAACCCAAATCTGACATCCCAACAGGTAATTGAAAATTCCAGCAGCGTGACATCTTCAAAACTTTGAGAGAAGGCATAAATTGGAAGAAGCCATCCGCGATCATCTCCAACTCCATATTAGAGGCAAGAAATAAAGTATGGAGATGAGGGCATGTGGGAACCTCTGACAGAGTTTTAATTTGGTTTTGCATCAATGACAATCTTCTCACATTTTCCCATCCTTTAACATCCGGTGCCTCTTTTAATCCAGCACCTGCACAAACCAAAAAGTTTCTCTTCTCCTTCTCAATTTCACAAGCTATCCATAGAGCCATATCACGAATAACGTCATGCATTTTTACTTTATCATCTTCCACCTCTTCTAATAAACATGCACGAACAAGAGTGTCCAAAATGTCATAGCCTTGGTTTTCTGCACCAGACCTGTCAGATTCCCCAAAAAATCCCTCGCCAATCCAACAATCAATCAAGTCCCATTTAAGAATGCCATAATCTTCAGGATATAAACAACAATACAAGAAACAAGATCTAATTGTATCATTCTGCAAACTATCATAGCTAAACTTTAAAAGAGGATACACCTCTTTTCCCAAACCTGCAAACTCTGAAGCTGATCTTCTTAACTCTTCAATTGCACGTCTCCACTGCTCCGCTTTCTTTCTGTAGGCCATAGCTCGACCAATAGTAATAAGTGCGAGTGGCAAACCACCACACTCTTTGGCCACAGTTTGGGCTAGCTCAACGATCTCATGATCACTCTCAAGAGTTTCTTCCCCAACATTTTCGCGGAACAATTCCCAAGCTTGCTTTTCTGATAGGCATGCCACTTTAACCGGCCTAGCTCTCATGCTGCCACAAACACCAATGGAACGGGTTGTGAATACGACTTTTGAGGTAGTATTTTGTGCGCTGGGAAGTGGAACGCCCACTTCTGTTAAATCAACCCGCTCCCATAAATCATCTAACAACAATACAAATCTCTTCTCTCCTAATCTCCGCAGGATGTCCACAGCTTTCTCTTCAAAACTTTTATTCTTCCATGAATCATCAGACAGACCTATCTTCTTCCCAATATCTTCTTGAATTTTTTCAAGTCGCAGGTCTTTTGAAACTACGACCCAAATCACACAATCAAAGTTTGTGGGACTCTCAAGAAATTTATTGTTGATATGGGTCAATAGTGTGGTTTTACCAACACCGCCCATACCATATAGGCCAATGATTCCCACTGATTCTTCTACAAGACATCTCCAAACTTGTTCAAGCTGTGATTGCAAGCCTACTATTGTTGGCTCAGTGGGTCTTTTATCTGCTACAGGTTCCGGAGCTCTCTCGGGCACCACCTCAGTGGCCACCGCCTCAAAAACTCCCTCGGCGATTAAAGTCTTTACATCTTGTAGCTTTTTAGCCACTTGTTTTCCGAATTTGTAGCTTGACCTGCAGTTCTTGGAACAGTAGCCTCCAACACATAATTTGCCAATTTCTTCAGAGCCGTCTGTGATAAGTTCATCGGCTCCAGTTTTAACAGCATCCACCCTCGAAACCCACACTTGCACTCCGTCCAGCCTTCTCATTTGTTGTCGTTCAGCGTCGACAACCCTCCTCATCACATCGTTCTTTTTAGCGATTAGTCTTCCCAGTTCAGTGTCCAAGGCATCAAGATTATCTTGGAGGTTACGTATGTATGCTGCTTTTCCAAGAAAGCAATCCAAGCAACGATTGAAAAGAGCACCATCGCATGTGATCTGAAAAATGCTACACATCTTTGGAATTTTGTTAAGAAAGAAAATTGATGGAGTTTGATAAACTGAAGCTGCTGTAGGCTATGGAAGAGAAATTTTAGTAATGACCTCTGTTCGTTATACGGCAAAAATTTTAAAAAGATTTAGGCACGTCTGATTCGGGCCCCACTGTAATTGCCTTTAAGAAAAGAGCATCGCACATTCACACTTGCAAACATGAGCCGCTAACTTTTGAAGGAAAAACAGTTAGTAATTTGTAATTTACTTGCCTTTAATAAAAAGAGCCTAATCGTCTGTCCCACTTGTATTCAAAAGAATCCACTTTAATTTGTAATTTATCGAAAAAAAATCTATTTTAATTTGTAGTTTACAATTGATATTACTTGCCTTTAATAAAAACAGTTAGTAATTTTAAAATAGATATTATTATATTTATTTTAGGAATATATTTTTATTTATTATAAAATATTAGATTCAAAATCTTTAAGTTAATTAAGACAAAAGGTTTTATGATCAAAAGAGAGTTTTGAAATCTTTTCCCTGTGTAGCTTTTACTTTTCTCTATTTGAAATATTACTATAGCACTAATGGTGCATTTATTAAACGAAAATCGGAATGAATTGAAATCGGAATGAACTGAAGTGGGAATGGAGAATAAGAATCATAATAAGTTGTTTACTTAAACTGTAATAATCAAAATCATAATGAGTTAGATTATTACAAATTGCTAAAAAGACTTTAATTAACTATTGTTATAATTATTAATTTGTATTTTAATTAGGAAAATTCTATAATGTTGTAAGTAAATTTAAGGCATTGATACTGTAATAAACGTGGACCATTGGATTAGATCAACGGTACCTAATAATTATAATATAATAAAAATATTTAAAAAAATTTCATTAACAGGTTTACAACCGGTTAAACATTTATTTAAAAAAATTAACTGGTTAAAATTTCAAAATTATAGATTTTAAAATTGAATTCTACGAAAGTCCAAATAGAATCAAAGTCTGGTCATAATTCGAAGGTCCCGGAATCGAATCTAAAAATCGTAGGACGCCAGATTTTGTATTTTCGAAGCAATTGGGTTTGCTGGCTAACCCGAATTTTGTTTCCTCGATCCTTCCTCTTTTACTGCAATCTTCGCTTTGAAAACTGTTTGAAGCCAAAAAGGAGTGAGAAAGTAGAAGCTCTACAACGGTTCGTGTTGGTGAAGGGGCTGGGTTCGTGTTCGTGAAGTGGTTTCGGTCCGACGATAACGACTCGGCGTCGGGAGTCAAGAGGAGAACCGGGCTAGGTTCGTCATTCTTTACTGATTCTCCTCTACCGCATTTGCATTGTTTTGACCAAGACATAGCAAATATGTATATATATAGAGCATGCATTATTCTCTCACCTATGTGTTGTGCTATTTCACTGAATTCTCAAACAAGTTGGTTTCTTTGAATCTCAAAGAAATGGAACAAACTTTCATCATGATCAAGCCCGATGGGGTCCAAAGAGGCCTTGTTGGTGAAATCATCAGCAGATTTGAGAAGAAAGGTTTCTCTTTGAAGGGTTTGAAGCTTATGACTGTGGACCGCCCTTTTGCTGAGAAGCACTATGAGGATTTGTTGTCAAAGCCTTTCTTTGGTGCTCTTATTGGGTACATAACCTCTGGTCCTGTCATTGCTATGATTTGGGAGGGTGAAGGCGTTGTTAAGACTGGCCGCACTATTATTAGAGCCACCAACCCTGCGCAGTCTGCTCCTGGAACCATCCATGGTGATTTCGCTATTGTGATGGGCAGGAATATCATCCATGGAAGTGACTCAGTTGCGAGTGCCCAGAAAGAAATTGCCTTGTGGTTCCCAGATGGCCCTATTAACTGGCAGAGCAGCCTTCACCCTTGGATCTATGAGTAAACTAATGTTTGGTTGAGAAACCTAATTGTTCCAGCAGTTAGACTTATCCCTATTACCTTATTTATGGTTACTCCTTGTTGGTGAACTGTTATGAAGTTTTGAGATAAATTGAGACCAATCCTGGTTATGTTGGATGCTTTCATTCTTGTGGTGGCGATTGACAATATTTAATGTTTTTTGTTGACTATATTATGAATTGAGTTTGTTAATGGTTAACACAAAAAAAAATTATATATATAGAGTATGCATTGGACTTTAATTTGATCTTTTTATTGTTTCTAAGTAAGAGACAAACGAGAATTATACAGATGTTACATCTGTAATGAAATATTGGCTATGCAGTAGAGAAGATCAAATAATTGTTCAAAATAAACAATTATTTTGAACATACGCATCCAGTCCCAAAAGAATAAAATCAGCCTTAATTTCGTTTTGCCTTTTGTGTATCATTGTAAGTGTCAATGCAACCATAGTTTCCTTTTTTACCAACCCACTTTGAAAAATTTATTTGTTCATGGTTCTATTTTAATTTATTTATTTTTTGAGTGATTTGCCTATGTGTTAAATTCGTACTTGGATCCTACACATTGGTGGTCAATGCTAATGTTTTGATGGAAATTTTCTAACTAGAGCCTTCAAGTTATTATATTATATGAATATTATATGGAAACAATGTAGTTTTAGTAAATTTTATAATTTTTTGTTGTTGTTTATATCTTAATTATATAACATTATATATTTTAAATAAGTTAAAGATAAAATTGATAGATTCATATATATATATATATATATATATATATATATATATATATATATATAGACACACACAAACATTTACATATATACCTAAAATCTATATAGAACCACTTATGTTATGATTTTTTTTTTGGGTTCAGATTTATGGTTTTTAGTTAAATTTTAAATTTATGATTTTATTAATATAATAATATATATTATAATTAATAATAATAATTTAATAAATAATCACTATAATTAAAATATAAAATAATAATTATGATAATAATTCATTAATTACTTTTTAGTAATTTTTTACAATCTAACTCATTTCGAAGCCAATTCCAAGATAAAATAAACACATCAATGGGATTCCAGTCCATTCCGATTCTGATTCTTGTAGGTCAAGTAAACCACTTATTCTGATTCCCGTTCCCCATTTTGATTAATTACAAGTAAAAATATATATATATAATTTATAGAAGAGTTTATATGATCATATATACATGCAAGGAAGACTCGGCTTGACTTTTAGTCTAATTGACTTGACCTGAATTTTTTGGCCTTTTACTCGAATTTAATGGTCAGGCTTGGGCCTAAATATTAGAGCCCGATTAAATTCAGATCAGGGTTCATGACCTACATGCTGGACTCGACCTGACTTGACCCTGAAACTTAAAAAAAAAATGTTTATTTTATGTTTATTATTTACGTAATAATATGGTTATGACCTTGAGTAATTTTTATTTTTATGTTACATTAAACAATTTTTGAAGCTTTTATATTTTAATGTATATGGGGAGGCTATGTCCAATTTTTAAATTTTAAATTAACTAAAAATTTAAAAAAAAAACTTTAAATGAAAGTGTGATTGAGCACAGGCTTTCAAATAATCGAGCCTTTTTAGGCTTGAAAATTTTATTTCAGTTATAGAGTTGGGCTCGGAAATGGCTAAGCACAGGCCCGACTCGACCCATTGCCATCCTTGCGAAAATACTATTGATCCATTACGAACTCATCAGTTAAATTCATAATCATTGTAAATGTGTTACTATCATTCAAATCTCACTGTAAATTCATAATCACTATAATTTTAATTTTTCATTTTGTCGTTCTCGTATTCTATGGTGTCGTTGAGACTTGAGAGCCGAGCCTTTTTTTTACCGCTTTCACTTAAAAAAGAAAATGAATATTATATGGAAATGACATAGTTTTAGTGAATTTTAAATTTTATAATTTTTTGTTGTTTTTTATATCTTAATAATCTTAATTATATAACATTATTTTTTAAAATAAGTTAAGGATAAAATTGATAGTATATATATACACACACAAACAAACATTTATATATATACCTAAAATGTATATAGAACCACTTATGATTTTTTTTTGAGTTTAGATTTATGATTTTTAGTTAAATTTTAAATTTATGATTTTATACTCAATTTCTCATTCGGGAAAGGGACATGGTCGATTTTTATAAACTAATTTAAAGAAAAAATGATAGATTTATGATTTTATTAATATATTATAATTAATAATAATAATTTTTGAATAAATAATCACTATAATTAAAATATAAAATAATTATGATAATAATTCATTAAGTACTTTTGAGTAATTTGTTACAATCTAACTCATTCCGAAGCCAATTCCAAGATAAAATAAACACATTAATGAGATTCCAATCCATTTCGATTTCGATTCTTGTAAGTTAAGTAAACAATTTATTCTGATTCTCATTCCCCATTCCGATTAATGACAATATATATATATATATGTATATATAATAATAATAATAATAATAATAATAATAATAATAATAATAATAATAATAAATTTATAGAAGAGTTTATATGATAAATAAAAATAAAAATCAAGATGCAAACATATATACATGCAAGGAAGACTCGGCTCGACTTTTAGTTTAATTGACTTGACCTGAACTTCCTGGCATTTGACTCGAATTTAATAGTTAGGCTTGGGACTAAATATTAGAGCTCGATTAAATTTTATTAACTTTATTATTTTAGTTATTATTAATTACTGTTAATATTATTTTTATTAACATTATCATTATTAACATTTATTATTATTATTATTAAATTTTATTAACTTTATTATTTTAGTTACTATTAATTATTGTTATTATTATTTTTATTAATATTATCATTATTAACATTTATTATTATTATTATTATTATATTTTATTAACTTTATTATTTTAGTTAACATTTATTATTATTAACATTTATTATTATTATTATTATTATTATTATTAAATTTTATTAAATTTATTATTTTAGTTACTATTAATTATTGTTATTATTATTTTTATTAATATTATCATTATTAACATTTATTATTATTATTAATATTATTAGTATTATATTTTATTAACTTTATTATTTTAGTTATTATTAATTACTATTAATATTATTTTTATTAATATTATCATTATTAACATTTATTATTATTATTATTTTAATTAATATCATTTTTATAATAATATTTATATATGTATGTACATAATGAAAATTATATTATTATTATTATTATTATTAAATTTTATTTATTTTATTATTTTAGTTATTATTAATTATTGTTATTATTATTTTTATTAATAATATAATAATAATAATAATGACAACAACAATAATAATAATGATAATATTGTTAATAATGATAAATTAATTATTTTTATTAATTATTATTTTTATCATTATTTTTATTGTTAATAATGATCATATTAATAAAAATAAAAATAATTAATAATAACTAAAATAATAAATTTAATAAACTTTAATAATAATAATAATAATTATTATTATTATTATTATTATTATTATTATTATTAATGACATTTAAAATAGGGAAATTTACAACCGTCCACCTATTTGTTTTGCATTTTTCAAAAATACACAAACACTTTTTTTTTTCAGCGCGCCACTTGAAGTTTACTTTTTGTTGCATTTGTCCACTTCCGCCTAATTTCCGTTAGTGAATTTAACGGAATGACCTTTTTACCCCTCAAAATTACAATTTAACCCAAAATAAATAGAAATTAGAGATAAATTGGATGGATTTAATTTTTTTCAAAGGTGGATGCTAGAAATTGGAGGAAAATAGTGTTTGTTTGTTACTAAATTTAGAAAATTTGTATTTATTTTTTTGGAGAAAAATAGTGTTTATTGCTTGCTAAATTTAGAAAATTTGTATTATTTTTTTGTGTATTTATTTTTTTATCTTTCAAAAAAATAAATACAAATTTTCTAAATTTAGCAAGCAACAAACACTATTTTCCTCCAATTTCTAGCATCCACCTTTGAAAAAAATTAAATTCATCCAATTTATCTCCAATTTCTATTTATTTTGGGTTAAATTGTAATTTTGAGGGGTAAAAAGGTCATTTCATTAACATTCCGTTAAATCCACTAACGGAAATTAGACGGAAGTGGATGAATGCAACAAAAAACAAACATCAGGTGGCGCGCTGAAAAAAAAAAAGTGTTTGTGTATTTTTGAAAAAGGCAAAACAAACAGGTGGACGAGTGTAAATTTCCCTTTAAAATAACAAAATTACATTGTGATTTGAACAAGGGTAATTTAGGAAATATGAAAAAATTAGAGGGATAGAAAAGTAAATTTATATTTCATTCTCATTCCCACATTTTCATTCCCAACCCCCCATGGGAATGAGATTCCCATTCTTTATTCTCAAATTATGTGGGACCCACACAATTTATTCCCATTCCTAAATTCAATTTTGTCAAGTAAACATAGCTTTGATTCTCATTCTTCCATTCCCATTCCTTATTCCAAAAAGTAAACACACCATAAGTGTCAAATGAAACAAAAAATATGTAAATAAGACATAAAACTAGTAAATTGATGGAAAAAAAAGGTAAATTAATGATGGAGTTGTAAATTACAAGAAGAAATTGTAAACAAAACAAAAAGTTAGAAAAATGACATTGTAAACAAAACAAAATAAAAACTTAGAAAAATGACATAGAACTTGTAAATTGACATTAAGTGTAAAATGAAACAAAAAATGTGTAAATTATACATAAAACTAGTAAATTGATGGAAAAAGAGGTAAATTAATGATGAAGTTATAAATTATATACAAAAAGTTGGAAAAATGACATAGAACTCGTAAATTGACATTAAGTGTGAAATAAAATAAAAAATACATAAACTACACATAAAATTAGTAAATTGATGGAAAAGAGAGTAAATTAATGTTGGAGTTGTAAATTACAAGAAGAAATTGTAAACAAAACAAAAACTTAGACAAATGACATAGAACTAGTAAATTGACATTAAGTGTGAAATAAAACAAAAAATACGTAAACCACACATAAAACTAGTAAATTGATGGAAAAGAGAGTAAATTAATGTTGGAGTTGTAAATTACAAGAAGAAATTGTAAACAAAACAAAAACTTAAAAAAATGACATAGAACTCGTAAATTGACATTAAGTGTGAAATAAAATAAAAAATAGGTAAACCACACATAAAACTAGTAAATTGATGGAAAAGAGAGTAAATTAATGTTAGAGTTGTAAATTAGAAGATGAAATTGTAAATAAAATAAAAACTTAGAAAAATGACATAGAACTTGTAAATTGACATTAAGTGTAAAATGAAACAAAAAATATGTAAATCATAAAAAAAATTAGTAAATTGATGGAAAAATTGGTAAATTAATGATGGAGTGGTAAATTGCAAGAAGAAATTGTAAAAAAAATAAAAACTTAGAAAAATGACATAGAACTTGTAAGCTGATATTAAGTGTGAAATGAAACAAAAAATTTGTAAATCACAAATAAAACTAGTAAATTGATGGAAAAATGGATAAATTAATGTTGGAGTTGTAAATTGCAAGAAGAACTTGTAAACAAAACGAAAACTTAAAAGAATGACATAGAACTTGTAAATTGACATTAAGTGTAAAATGAAACAAAAAATGTGTAAATTACACATAAAACTTGTGAATTGATGGAAAAAGACGTAAATTAATGATGGAGTTGTAAATTAGAAGAAAAAAGTGTAAACAAAATAAAAACTTAGAAAAATAACATAAAACTTATAAATTGACATTAAGTGTGAAATTAAACAATAAATTTGTAAACCACACATAAAATTAATAAATTAATGGAAAAAATGGTAAATTAATGTTGGAGTTGTAATTTGCACGAAGAAGTTGTAAACAAAACAAAAACTTAGAAAAATGGCATACAACTAGTAAATTGACATTAATTATGAAATGAAACAAAAAAATGTGTAAATCGCACATAATACTAGTAAATTGATGGGAAAATGGGTAAATTAATGATGGAGTTGTAATTGGCCAGAAGAACTTGTAAACAAAACAAAAATTTAGAAAAATGACATAGAACTTGTAAATTGACATTAAGTGTGAAATGAAACAAAAAATGTGTAAATCACACATAAAACTACTAAATTGATGGAAAAATGAGTAAACTAATGTTGGAGTTGTAATTTGCACGAAGAACTTATAAACAAAACAAAAACTTAGAAAAATGACATATAACTAGTAAATTGACATTAATTGTGAAATGAAACAAAAAATGTGTAAATCCCACATAAAACTAGTAAATTGATGGAAAAATGAGTAAATTAATGTTGGAGTTGTAAATTACAAGAAGAACTTGTAAACAAAACAAAAACTTAGAAAAATGACATAGAGCTTGTAAATTGACACTAAGTGTGAAATAAAACAAAAAAATATGTAAATCACACATAAAACTAGTAAATTAATGGAAAAATTGGTAAATTAATATTAGAGTTGTAAATTGTAAGAAGAACTTGTAAACAAAATAAAAACTTAGAAAAATGACATAGAACTTGTAAATTGACATTAAGTGTGAAATGAAATAATAAATTTGTAAACCACACATAAAACTAATAAATTAATGGAAAAAGGTAAATTAATATTGGAGTTGTAAATTACAAGAAGAACTTGTAAACAAAACAAAAACTTAGAAAAATGACATAGAACTTGTAAATTAACATTAAGTGTGAAATGAAACAATAAATTTATAAACCACACATAAAACTAATAAATTAATGAAAAAAATGGTAAATTAATGTTGAAGTTGTAAATTACAAGAAGAACTTGTAAACAAAATAAAAATTTAGAAAAATGACATAAAACTTGTAAATTAATATTAAGTGTGAAATGAAACAATAAATTTGTAAACCACACATAAAATTAATAAATTAATGGAAAAAATGGTAAATTAATGTTGGAGTTGTAATTTGCACAAAGAAGTTGTAAACAAAACAAAAACTTAGAAAAATGGCATACAACTAGTAAATTGACATTAATTATGAAATGAAACACAAAATATGTAAATCCATATAATACTAGTAAATTGATGGAAAAATGAGTAAATTAATGATGGAGTTGTAATTGGCCAGAAGAACTTGTAAACAAAACAAAAATGTAGAAAAATGACATAGAACTTGTAAATTGACATTAAGTGGGAAATGAAACAAAAAATATGTAAATCACACAAAAAACTAGTAAATTGATGGAAAAATGAGTAAATTAATGTTGGAGTTGTAAATTGTAAGAAGAACTTGTAAACAAAACAAAAACTTATAAAAATGACATAGAACTTGTAAATTGACATTAAGTGTGAAATAAAACAAAAAATGTGTAAACCACACATAAAACTAGTAAATTAATGGAAAAATAGGTAAATTAATGTTAGAGTTGTAAATTGTAAGAAGAACTTGTAAACAAAACAAAAACTTGTAAATATTGCATAAAACTTGTAAATCAACATTAACTTGTAAAAGTTTTATAAAACTTGTAAATCACACATAAAATTAGTAAATGTAACCTGGAACTTGAACAAAAAATAATAATTACCTACTACTTAGGTAACAGGTTACCTATTTATTTAGAATTAATGGTAGAGATTTTTTATTCAAATCTAACGGTCCACGTCCATTACGGTATCAATGCCGTAAATTTAGTTACGGCATTATAGAATGACCCTTATTTAGAACAATAATGCTACACATCCCAAATTTTTTATCCTAAAAAGTTATCCCAAATGATGTGTCATTAATTGAGTAGTTGATAATTCTTTACAAGATTCAAGTGAATTAATTGTATTATCTCACCAACCAATTGATAAATTCCATATCATTTGAGATAATTTTTTAAGATAAAAAATTTAAGATGTGTAGTATTATTGTATTTAGAATTTGAAATGATGACTTTTCACTAGTTGGCACTTGCAAGCTGCTGTTAAATTACCCAGGGGCCACCAATTTATAAGTATCGGAACAATTATTGAGGACGTAGGGGCCACCAATTTATAAATATCGAAAACAATTATTGAGGATTGTGCATGATGACTTTTCTCTGCTTGGCATTAAATTTCCAAGGGGCCACCAATTTATAAATATCTGTACAATTTGAAAAAGACTATACAATTTGTAGTTTAATAAAAGAACATAATCGTCTTTTTTTTCTTTTTTTTTTTGAATTACATGAGATTAATACTCAGATTACAATTTATATTATATGAGATTTACAATTAATATTTACAATCAGTTAATTACTGAGCCTAATTTACATGAATTCTTATGTAGCACTGCCTAGATTTTACCCTCTCTAATATTCGAGAGGTGTCTACTTCATTCACATTTCGAAAGAGAATAGACTGCATTCACTTAATAATTAAGGAAGAAAATAAACCCCTACTTGCGTTGCGGGGCTCAAACCGCTGCGCTCATAATTATGAGTGCAAGGTTCTGACCACTGGGCTAAGGCCCAATTGGTTAAGACCATAATCGTCTTGACTACTCAATACTTGTCTTTAATAAAAGAGCCTACCCCACTTTTTTTTTTTTTGAAAGGGAGCCTACCCCACTTATATTCAAAAGATTCCACTTTCATATGTAGTTTATATATATATATATATATATATATATATAAGTCCATTTTAATTGTAGATTAATAAAAGAATCCAGCTGGTTGTTTTGTCACTTTTGCTTATGTGGAATATGATCTAGCTTTTTCTTGTTAGCATTAATTTGCAATAAAATATAAGAAAGGCTGGTAACGCTAAAAGTAAAAATAATTAAGGCATTTTAAAATAATTTAATCTATCCAAAAGATTAATAATATTAAAAAATTTTAAAATTTTGAAATAATTTAAAAAATGTAATTATTAATTTATCATAAATAATTTTTTAAGTAAAATAGCTTTTTAAATTAATAAAATATATCTTACGCATATATAATATTCAAAATACTCTAAATTTTTTATATATTCATTTTAATAGTACGTTTGTATTTATTATAAAATTAACTTTAATTTAATAAAATGTGTCTGATAGATTGTAAAATATTAAAACATATTTTAAATATTGATAGTATATTTATTTTAGGAATATATTTTTATTTATTGTAAAATTTTAGATTCAAAATCTTTAAATTTAGGACAAAATGTATTATGGTCAAAAGAGAGGTTTGAAGTCATTTCCCTTAACCTTAGGTATAGTTTTTACTTTTCTCTATATGAAATATTACTATATCACTAACGGCGCGTTTATTAAACAGAAATCGAAATGAACTGAAATCAAAATGAGCTGAAATGGGAATGGAGAATATGAATCATAATAATTTGTTTACTTGAATTGTAATAATCAAAATCAAAATGATTTACATTATTACAAATTACTAAAAAGACATTAATTAACTATTGTCATAATTATTAATTTTTATTTTAATTATTGTGATTATTTTTATTCAAAAATTTATTATTATTAGTAATTATTATTAATCTTAATAATAATAATATTAACATTAATATATTAATTAATTAAAATACTTTTTATCAATAATAATAATAATAAAATCATCATCATCATTGGAGGTATCATTATCGGCGACAATTGCTGTTGTTGGATAACAAACAATGAAGATGAAGTTAGCGTTGTCAATAATTCTTATTCATCAATCCAAAAAATAAACACACTATGAATGTCTAAATCATTTAACTCACTTTTTTCCTACTAAAATCAATTTGCATATAGATTCCACAAATAATTAATATTCTTTATCTTCTTTTTTAACCTTATAATAATCATCATCTCTGTTTCTAGCTGTAAAAGAAATCATTCATCTCACTCTTTTCCTACTAAAATTAATTTGCATAGAGATTTCGTTAATCATTAATATTTTTTGTCCTTTTTTTCATCCTTATAATCAATCATCATCTCTGTTTCCAAATGTAAAAGAAAAAAATTTATGAAGCTTATATGTTTCTTTCTTTGTGTGCAATAATTCTAATAATGTAGAAGTGCAAAATATTTGACTTTAAAAATTTCTAATAAATGCAAATATAATTGTAGGTTAATAATATTTAAATATTTTTAAATGTAAATAACATATTTATACTTATTGTAAAGATTTTAAAAAATATTTGGGTTAAATAATTTTTACAATAATAAAAAGTCTCACGTATTAATATATTAAAATTATTTTACATTCAAAATTCTTTAAAGTTTTGTAAATTTATTTAATATTATGTTCCTATTTTATAGAAAAACTTATATTAATTCAATAAAATATGTTTAATAGATTGTAAAAAATAACTATTTTTTTGGATTGAAATTATTTAAAATGTCTGTATTATCACATATATTTTAATATTATATTTTTATTTATTATAAAATATTTGAGTCTCTGTTTTTTGTTAATAGAGATAAAGGATATTATTTGTCAAAAGAAAATCTCAATCGCTTACTGAAATCTTAAAAATCTACATGACTATTTTTTTAAATCTTGGGATATAGCTATCTTTTTCTCTAGGATTTAAGTTTCCTTCTATCCTAATCCAAGTCGTGTATTGTTGTTGTTGTTGTTATTATTATTATTATTATTATAAAAATAATATTAACAATAATTAATAATAACTAAAATAATAAAGTTAACAATCATTATTAACAATATTATTATAATTAAATTTTATTAACTTATTATTTTAGTTATTATTAATTATTGTTAATATTAATTTTATTAATATTATCATTATTAATATTTATTATTATTATTATTAAATTTTATTAACTTTATTATTTTAGTTGTTATTAATTATTGTTATTTTTATTTTTATTAATATTATCATTATTAACAATTATTATTAAATTTTATTAACTTTATTATTTTAGTTATTATTATTTTTATTAATGTAATCATTATTAACATTTATTAATATTATTATTAAATTTTATTAACTTTATTATTTTAGTTACTATTAATTATTGTTATTATTATTTTTATTGATATTATCATTATTAACATTTATTATTATTATTATTATTATTAATATTATTATATTTTATTAGCTTTATTATTTTAGTTATTATTAATTACTATTAATATTATTTTTATTAGTATTATCATTATTAACATTTATTATTATTATTATTATTTTAATTAATATTATTTTTATAATAATATTTATACATGTATCTAGATAATGAAAATTACATTATTATTATTATTAAATTTTATTAACTTTATTATTTTAGTTAATATTAATTATTGTTATTATTATTTTTATTATTAATAATAATAATAATAATAATAATAATAATAATAATAATAATAATAACAACAACAACAACAATAATGATAATATTGTTAATAATGATACATTAATTATTTTTATTAATATTATCATTATTAACAATAATGATAATATTAATAAAAATAATTAATAATAACTAAAATAATAAAGTTAATAAAATTTAAGAATAAAAATAATAATAATTATTATTAATGACATTTAAAATAATAAATTAATTGTTATTTGAATGAAGGTAATTTGGGAAATATGAAAAAGTATAGAGATACAAAAGTAAATATATATTCTATTCTCATTCTCTTATTTTCATTTCTAACCCCCCATGGGAATGAGATTCTCATTTCTTATTCCCAAATTGTGTGAGACCCACACATTTTATTCCCATTCTCAAATTACATTTTGCCAAGTAAACATGAGTTTCATTCTCATTTCTCTATTCTCATTCCCTATTTCATGAAGTAAACACACCATTAATTAAGAATTGTGTTAACGAAATTTAATAAAAAGTGAATACTTAGGTGAAATTCCACTAAGCAAAATATTTTACAACATCAATTTCATTTCAATTTACAATCATCTTTTACAACAAACAAGTGGAAAAATCATTAAAAGCACATTGACAGACACAAATGAACTAATGCACTCAAATATCTTCCAACAACACATCCATTCACTGAATACATAACCAAATAGAGCTCTATCAAGAATATCCTTTGCTTTTTCATAACATTCTTCACAAGGCTTGACTTCTCCAACTAATACACAGTGACAAAACAAATATCCTACGACTATCAATCCAAAGCATGTACTTTTTTGAAACTGACAAGTTTGTCCTCCAAAGGGACATATTGCTTTTTTTTTTTGGAATAGCTTTTGCTTGCATCTCTTCTAAATTAATGAATATCTCTATTTTCAGAGTTTTGCTTTGACTCTAACATATTTTTCACTTTTAAAATTTTTTTGTTACATATTTTGATCATCTTGTTATACTCTCATCTCTTCCATGATCCGTCTTAAATATTCAGGAGCTTAAAGAAAAGTAATTCACATACATGTGTAGAAAAAATAATAATAAAATTATCACAAAAAAAATTGTAGTGTTGAAGGGTGAAGCATATGAGATGACCAATTTCAAATAAATAAAAATTAGGGAAACTTGCTTTGTCCTTTTTCAGCCTTTCACACTAAAAACGGTGAAATATTACTCTCTCATAAAATTACAATCTTTAAAGTACTTTAAACAATTATAAACATCAATTTATTTTATTTTTATTAAAAAAATAAAAAATCACCAACATAACCTTTTTTTTTTATCTTTTTAAATAAAATTAAAACAGGTTTGAGGTTTATAATGATTTAAGAGATATTTTGAATATTATTATTTCAAAATAGAGATTATTTTGATAATCGAGATTATCTGGATCTAACCAACGCTTGTCTTCAATAATTCGAAAAGATGAATGGACATAGAATGAATGCATTAGCTGGCCACCAATTTGTCCTTTACTAGTAAGCCCATTCCCTGTTTCACTTGGAAGCTTTCACAAAGTTTTTTCCAGTGAACTCTTCCATATTGTAAGTTTGTATGTCTGCATTTTCTTCAAAATTTGCAGGAGACAAGACAAATGAAACTAAATTCACAATAATTACCACAGAATGCATAATTGAAAAATTGATTCACATCATTCTCATATGGAACAAGTAATACTTTATGACTGTCTCGACAAGAAAAAAAATTAATAAACAAAAAACTGGCTCACTTTGTCAAGCAACTGTAAGCATGCAGTAACACCAGCCAGCAATAGAAACTGATGATGCAGATTCAATTATACAGATGACTTTGCACTCCTTTCGCTGAAGAGAAAGGGGGCATTTTCGTACTTTTAGCAATTAAAAATAACATTCGAGTCCAAAATTTTTGGAGAGACAACGCAAATAAAATTGTATATAATTATTTTTCAAACAGGTACCTGATGACGAGAAAAGATGATAACTTAGATTAGCAGGTTGTGTTTATTCTGTATTATGTCAAAATTGAACTAATCCAAACTCAACATACTTATTAATCTCATAAAAGATCTCAGATTTTATACCTATCCATCGTCACCTATTTAACTAAATTAAAATTTCTTCATAATCATCACATTTTTAACATGTTATTGTTATTTTCTTTTTACAAATTTTAGCTGGATGCACTCACGTACAATTTTGTAAAATTGAAACGCAGCATGCATGGGTGCAAAGTAATAGACTTTGCAAATTATTAAGCCAGATTATATAAGAAAAAACATAAGGATCTCAATGGGTTTTTCCCCCCAAAATGAAAGACAAGTTTTTGAGATTTTGATATTTACCGAACACATTAAAAATCTCAAAAAAACAATGATTTTCACAGAATTATCAAATCAGCGTACTTCTTCTGTACACTGCGAGTTTCGTTTCTGCAATTAGATAATCAACGAACGGGAAGCTTTTGGTCAATCAAAGTTTCAGCCTCGAAGGCTGCTGAGTCACCCCAATGTCGCAATTAACATCACCGTGGCAAAAACCCTGATCCCATATCTCACTAAAATTTCTTTTGCGCTACTAATTTATCAACCTAAGGTATGTTTCGTTTGAATTTCAAAGTGTTTTTCGAAGCGTGTAAACGAGTTTATGTATGATTTTTCAGTTCTTGTTCGGACTTGTTTGTTTTAATGCTCGTTACGTTTCAGGAGTTTGATTTTAGTTTGCGAAACTAAAATGGGTATCTTTGTAGAGGTAGTTTTATCATTTATGAGGCCTTGTTGAATAGTATAGAGCATTGGGGCTTGATTTAAGAAAATTGTTTTAGCTTACAAGTGGAGCTTAATCTTCCTAAGTTAAGAGATTATTAGAGTAAATTAGGAGAAGATTGAGTTGTGTATTTAATATTGAAAAACATTGTACTATTGAGTCTTTTAGAAAAAAAAATGATGAATCCTAAAATGCTTTGCTTTAGCTCTAGTTCAAAAATGGAGATGGGGTTTTATCATTTAGGATTGTATGCTAACTCCATCAATAAGTGAAAAATGAAGAAAAAGAGAATGAGAACCAAATTATTATAGGTGACCTCAAATTTTGTGTCTTAATAAATTCCTTATTTCGTAAACCTTATGGAAAGAAGTTTCTGTGCTGTTGTTTTTTTTGGCTCCTGCTTCCTTTTTATGTTTCGATGTAAATGAATACAAGATGTGATTTGTAAAAGGAGTTAATTTTGTTTGATTTATATCATGGGCTGTCAGTTTAAATAATTTTTTTTTTTGTGTGTAGTTTATGTTCATAATCTTCTCATTGAAGGAAAGCTGTCGATACAAGGACTCAACAATTATCATAATCAGATTCAAGTATTGTGCTGTTTTGAGCTCTTCAATTGTCTAGTTAAATTATTATGTGATTAATTTTTCATTGATGATTTAATCTGTTCTTTGGTATGGCGTAAAAGAAGGTATTGGGTTTAATCTGTTTCTTGGTATGATGTAAAAAAAAGGTATTGGGTTTAGTGACTGAAATTGTGTCCCACATGATGTGTGCTAATTTGTATCAATACTTAATTCAAGCATCTATGACATGTCTGTATGTTCTCAGGCAGTTGCATGTTGTTAAAGTAGTGATGAAATACGAAGCTTTGTGAAAGTAACTGTACGGTTTTATTATCATTCCTTGAACTGATTTTGCCTTTTCTCCTTAAAGCTCACTTCATTAAACATCTATTGTAGATGGATGAAGTTTCTCTGAATACTGAACCCGTAGGTGATGATGATGCTGATGATTTTGAATAGGAGATTGTGCGATGACTGAATATGTTGGACAAACTGGGATAATCCAAAATCCATTGCCTCCTGCTGTTGGGATGGAGTTTGAGACGTATGATGACGTATATTACTTTTATAATTGCTATGCCAAGGAACAGGGTTTTGGTGTTAGAGTTAGCAATACATGGTACCGAAAGAGTAGAGAAAAGTATAGAGGAAAGCTGAGCTGTAGTAGTGCAGGCTTAAAGAAGAAAAGCGAGGCAAACCGCCCAAGACCAGAAACAAGAACTGGCTGTCCAGCAATGATAAAGTTTAGGTTGATGGAAACCAAAAGGTGGAGAATCATTGAAGTCAAGCTTGAGCATAACCGTTTGTTAAGCCCAAGAAGCGGAAAGTTTTACAAGTCTCATAAGCACATGGGTATTGGAACCAAAAGAACATTGCTCTTAGATGGTGCTGAAGAAGTTCAAAAAATTAGACTGTTTCGAACTCTTATCATTGATACCGAGGGAAATGGTAATATAGATGTTAATGGAGTATTTGGAAATGATGTTAATAGCTCAAATCAATTGAAGCTTAAACCAGGAGATGCACAAGCTGTCCAGAGTTTCTTTTGTCGTTTGCAGTTGACAGATCCAAACTTTTTTAATGTGGTGGATCTAAATGAAAAGGGATGCCTGAGAAACCTCTTCTGGACTGATACCAGGTCAAGAGTTGCATATAGGTACTTTGGTGATGTAGTCTTAATTGATACTACATGCTTGACAGAAAGATATGATGTACCACTGGTTTCGTTCATTGGGGTGAATCATCATGGACAATCAGTGCTGTTGGGCTGTGGTTTACTCGCCAGTGAGACTATAGAATCATATACATGGTTGTTTAGGGCGTGGCTTACATGTATGTTAGGACGCTGTCCACAAACAATCATCACTGACCAATGTAGAATCTTGAAAACTGCCGTCAGCAATGCTTTCCCAAGAGCTTATCATTGCTTTTCATTGTCATGCGTCATGCAAAAAATTCCAGAGAAACTCCAAGGATTGTTTGAATATGAAGCTGTTAGAGCTGCATTGCATAGAGCAATTTATCACTCTCTTAGGCCTGAGGAATTTGAGACAGCTTGGGAGGACACGATTCAACGTCATGGAATAAAGGATCATGGATGGATTCAAACTTTATATGAAGATCGTAAAAGGTGGGCTCCTGTTTATTTGAAGGAAGCATTTTTATCAGGAGTGTTTTCATTCCTGCAGAATGAGGTTTCTACTTCATACTTTGAAGGATATCTTGATAAGAGTACTCCTTTGAAAGAATTCTTAGACAAGTATGATCAAGCACTGCAGGCGAATTATCAACTGGAAGCCTTGGCAGATATGGATTCAAGAAATTCAAGTTGTATCCAGAAACCAAGATGTTACTATGAATTTCAACTCTCAAAACTGTACACAAATGAAATGTTAAGGAAGTTTCAGACGGAGGTGGAGGCTATGTACTCTTGCTATAGCACAAAACATGTCAGTGCTGATGGACCTATAACATAGATAGTTAAGGAAGAATTTGAGATTGGTAGCAACGAGAAAGATATTTATGCAGGAGGTGCTTTGTGTTTGTGGGTTGTTCAATTTCAGAGGATATTTATGCAGACACATTCTTTGTGTTCTAAACCAGAGTGGCATGCAGGAGATCCCACCTCACTACATTCTTTCTCGATGGAGAAAAGATGTTAAACGCTCTTATGTTCTTGATCACAGCTGCAGTGGCGTTGATATTAAAAATCCGGTGCACAGGTATGATGATTTGTACAAACGCATCGTGCAGGTCGTCGAGGAAGGCAGGCAATCTCAAGATCGTTACAAGGTTACTTTACAAGCTTTGGATGAGATATTGAACAAGCTTCATCTTGTAGAGGATCATCAAGTGTAATTTTTGTAGTTGAGAGCTCTAGATTTTGTAGATTCAGCTTTAAGCTTCTGTATGACGTATTTGATTTCCCCTTTGTTGTAATTTAAATAATAATATTGCTGCGGAAAGCCTTTGGTCTGTGAGTGAATGAATAGCATGACTCTTGAATAAAACTACAGATTTTAATTAAGATGGGTATCAAGATAAGTAATATTAATGGAAAAACTAGAGAATGAAATTCTTGGAAATTAAAAAAAAAATTCAATTCTTCCCCAAAAAAATTAAACTATGAGGTTGATAATAAAAATTTTTACAATAGCTTTCAATATTAATTTTCTGTAAAAATGAATGAAAAAAAAAACAATTACTTTATTGATCAGTTGGATATGACTTAAAGTAAGAAATGGAGTTAGATTACATATAAGACGCTAAATAATTGATTTTACCTTCGAGAAAAAAATAAAAAAAGAGCATTTCTTTATTGTCGTTTTTTTCTAATAGCATTTAAAAAAAATTAAATGCTGCAAATGACAATAAAATATTCTTTATTATTCTTTTTTCTTATAAAAAAAAAAGTTAATAGTGATATCTCTTTCCTATTTTACCCTCGCAAACTAATAAAATTTGCGAATCCAATACCCTATTGAAACCCGCACTTTCGCTTTCCCTCTTCCATTTTGGCGCGCGTTCTTCTCAATTCCAAAAGCCAAAAGGTCAGTCAGCTCTCTAAATCCATGGAAATAAACCGTTAATTGTGGCATGTTGTGGTTGAAAATTGTGCATCTGACCTGTCGCTTGTTCCTCTCGAAATGTGAAATCTTCTAATTTTGATTTTTGAGACAAATTTGAATTGAATTCTTCTGATTCGATGTGTCGATCTCTTGTTATACAATTTGTACGTGTGATAGAATGCTGTGCTTCGCTTCCTTTGCGTATAATTGCAAATTTTTTGAGTTCTGTTTCTCTTGGAATTTAGGTTTGTTTCCAAAGAGCATAACTTATTAATTTGTACAGGAGCTTCTGAAATAATGAAAGCTTCTTGCTTCACTCCCGAATTTGGAGTTCATTCTCTGACCAGTTTTTTTTTCTTAATGGTTATTTAGTTTTTGATTGAGGCTTGGTTTGTTTGCGCATGCCATTTGTTTGATTTCATGCCCTCATTTCATTTGAGTTCAAATGTTCTCCTTATTCATTTTGCGTGTCTCCATTTTGTCTCCTGTTTACAAAGGAGATGAAGAGTTAAGTTAGAATTTACAATTAGCTGCTGGTGATCTAATTTTCACTCCTTTTTTGTTTGGGATTGTGGTCTGAGCTATTTGATGACCAAAAATCTGTAAACATCCATGAACAATGAACCTTTGGAGTTTTAATGGATTTAATGAGGATCTGTTGGCATCATTATTGTCAAAATCTGTCGTATGGAAGCTTTTGCTCAGTCCTGTCAAGTATAGTAAAGCATGGAACTTCCCCTAAGGAGGCAATTCACCAAGATGGCTTTCAGAGTTTTAAGTTGAATATTCTTACTGCATTTTATTTGGCTGCATGCATTAGGATCGTTTACTTAAAACTTTTTGTTGTAGAGGTAGACGGAATATTGGCTTGGTGTGTGATGAGGTGGTGATGCAAAGACTTTAAATCGAAAGAAATGCCTGTAACTTTGCAAGATGATTATAGACCCGTGAATTAACCGGTCAGACTACAAGAAAGCTTTCCATAACAAATGAGGGACCTGTACTGATTTTCATCAATAAATATTACAGTTGAGGAGAAAATGCAATGCCATTTGTGCTTGGAGAAATACACTGCATCTGATTTGTTTAGTCTTCTTGAATGTTTTTGTGCAAAGTTCTAATTGCTTAAATGTTTCTGTAAGGTGCACTATATTAAACATTTTCTCAAGTTAAGGAGGAAAAGCATGTGTTCTTTTCAAATTTCAAGCCATTTTGCAGTTTTTAGCTTTCTAGGATACTGTTTGAAGTATTAGCTTGTAAGATCGACATCTAATGTTTTTCTTGTCTATATATATCTTAATACTCTTCTTTTCTCTCCTTGTAGCGCTTTCAACTATTTTACTGATAAGTGAGGATAGAGACAGAGGGATGAAGTTCAAAGCATTTCTCACAGAGAATGGAGTAAATCTCTTAGAAAAAAGATTCCTACCTGTCCTAGACAAAATGGGGAAGGTATGCCACCTCTTCCTTACTAGAGAGAAAGCTTGCTTCCTCCACAACCTTCTCAGTGGTGAAGGGATTCAATGTGTTGCCCAGTTTCACAAGGAAACTCTCTTTGATGATTACCGCATCTCAAGTCAAAATGAGGACTGCATTGTCTTTGCCATAGACATATCTCTTCTTCAGCGTGCTGTTTGAAGTAGTGTCAGTATTTGCTCTGAAATTGGTGCAGCTGGATCCGCTGCCAATTGCCTCCAAATAAAATTGGTGAAGAAGCTGCCTCCAAATTGTACTCAAGCAATGCCTTTCCTTACCTTGGAAACCAAGGGGTACAAGTCTGCAGTAATCCAAGATGTTCCAATTTCAAAACCATTGTCAAGGGCTCAAGTACTTGAACTTCAGACTGCTTTAGATATGGCTCAAGATTTACCTCCGACTCTGGTTCAGGTTCCGGATTTGAATCAGCTGTAGAATTTCGTAGACTGGATGAAGCATGTTGGTGATTTGGTAAATGTCTCCATTTGCAAATACGGGGATCTCCATTTACAAATATCAACAACTCTGATCACACTAGGTGCTGAGTTTCGAAAATTGTTGGTTATTGGAGAGAAAGCTGTAGCTCCATCTGAGGACCGAAATTTGAGTGCTCAGACTCGATCAGAGAGGGGGCAATATCCAGAGGGGATGCTCAATCTGTGCAAGTGAGCATGAAGCACTTTTCAAAAAGCCTCCACTGTCACTTTGCAAAGCCGGATTGTGCATTCTATGGTATTGCTCCACAGGTTGCTTGCTTGACGGGGATATTCCAGTTCTTCATTCCTGGCACACGTCAAACTGATAAATCAATTTTGGGCCAAGCCGAAATAGCATTGACTGCTGCCTCCTCACTTTTCATTCGTCAATTTCCGAATAGCATGGCTTTTCGGAATGTGTTCTATGCATATGCGTTGTGCTGGGTCCAATGAAATTAGGTATATTATTTATTTATATGGAAATTTTTTAATAGAAAAGATATACAGAAGATTTTTCTAGAAAAATTTAAATTTAAAGACTGTGTTGTAAAAGTGCATATATTATTTATTTATATGAAGATTTTTTAATATAAATCCAAACTTTTAAAAATTTAATTATTTAGAAATTTAAGAGTTAATATATATTGTGGCGGGCCTAGGCAACTACTTTAAGCATTATTTGATATTGCGATTGGGCATGCAGCTGTAAGCCTGTAACTTAAAACTACGTCACCTACTTCATTCTACACTTTTATAACAAGAAACTTGTAATACCAACAGATAATTTGGCCAATTTAGGTGTTGCGGTGGATTCTTTTACTTGATCGGTCTCATGTTGCTTCTCTTTTGCATAAGGTTGTTTTTAGGCGCCTGACTTTTAGTTCATCTAGCTTTTAGGCTGCCCGACTTTCAGTTCTTGTTATATTTTTATTTTGATTTTGATAAAATCTCCTCACTTTGGTGAGGATTTATCCCCCAATAATAATAATAATAATAATAAAATATCACCTGTCCTAATTTTTAGCAATCTCACCCTCATTCATTGAGGGGCTTAGCTGCGTAGGACTTGACCAGACAAAAATAATTGGGTCAACTTTGAAACGTTTGACCAAAATCCCACTTGAAATGAAAGTCTGTTTTAAGTGTCCAATTAGGTGAAATTTGGCTATAATGGTTTTAACGAAGGACTACTTCCTTTATTTCACGTTGAAAAAGAACTTAACAATAACTAACGTGTGGTGCTAGCTTTTAGTAGTACAACTGTACAAGATCTTTCCAATGTCATGCTACATAGAAAAGTGTTGAAACTTGAAAATTAATTGAGAATGGAAATTAAATCATCATCTTGGGGAAGACATAATTAAGCAAAAACTTATACCATTAACAATGAGTCTCATTTGCACCACTTTCTACCCACCATTGACTTTTGGAACGAAATGACATTTTTATGGAAACCCTAAAAGCTCCCGATAGTTTTTGGTGATGATAGCAAGATCTTTGCAGCATGGGATGGCTTTTATTTATGTGAAATATTTCTATAATAATTTATAACTCTTTCTTTTGAGTGTTTTCTTAAAATTTAACTGAAGTCCTCTCTGTAATAAAGTTGGTGTTTGGTGCACTACTTTTTAGTACTTTTTGACAAAAGTTTTACAAAGTAAATTAAAGTCAAATTGTAAGAAGCATAAACATTGGTGCACTAGAACACAAGTTTTACGTCTTCATTGAAACATAACGAGATTGAGAAATGGAATTACTCTCAGCACAATTCTTGCATAAGATAAAAACTTACTGATTCAAAAAATTTTAGGCAGGAGAAATATTTTGTAGGAAACAAATAGAATGAACAGAACAATAGTAAATTTAATTTCATTTTCGACATAATCTATTTAATTTATTCCCATTCTTACCTTTGGCAGCAAGTCTATGTAATTACTAGTGGTAAGATAGAATCTGAGTCAAAACTGAAGATGAGATATTGGAGAAAACCAAATAGAGACGACCGATGATTGAACAACTTAAAACCAAATAGCAACCACTGATGATTGAACAACTTCAGTCTATTTCCTTTCCTCCAATTCTCACCTTAAGTTGCAACTATTTATCACAAAAGTTTCGTTACCATTGTGAGTACAGGCAGACAGAACACCAACATAAGCTACCTCATCCGGTTTGATCGAAGCCCTAAGCATTTGGGAAAACATATCAAGAGCTTTATCACCATTGCCACTGATGGCGAGGCCAACAATCATGGTCGTCCATGAGAATTTGTCCTTTCAAAGCACCTTCCTGAATACCTTTTGAGCTTTCTCAACATCTGCGCATATACAGTACATGTCTATCAAAGCATTCCCCGCAAATATATCATTCTTGACTTTGTTTTTGTCAATATAAGTCTTTATCCATTCTCCCAGATCTAGTGCCCTCAGATTCGCACGAGCTGTAAGAATGCTAACAATGGTAAACTCGTCTCCCATTATATTTGAAGTTTGCATCTCCTGAAAAAGCGTCAAAGCCTCTCTGAACCTATTCACTCGAAGGTACCCATCAATCATGGCAGTCCATAAGACATAATCTCGTTCTGGCATCTGATCAAAACACTGTCGAGCTATATCGACTTGTCCTCTGTTTATATACCTCGAAACAATGGCAGTCCAAGAAATTACATCTTTATTCTTCATGTTCCCAAAAATCTCAAGAGCAAAACCCATTTCTCCATGAGAGGAGTTCCTTATGCTCCAGCAGTTGGCAGTTTGGTGTATGCCATAATTTGTATAAGACCAGATATTGCTTATACAGCTAGTGTAGTCAGTGGTTTCTCTTCAATCCCGGTAAAGAGCACTGGACAACAGTGAAAAATTCTCAGATATCTTAGAGGCATTTTCAGAGCATGTTTATATTTTGGTGGTGACAAACCTGTGTTACAAGTGTGTAGATATGGCAGGAGATGTTGATTCCGAAAAATTCCTACTTGGATGTTTGCTCACTTTTGTAGGGGGAGCAGTCTCATCGCAATCTAAACTTTAGTAATAAGTTGCCTTTTCTACCACTAAAGCAAATGATATTACAATTATTGAAGGTTGCAAAAAAATATTGTGGACGAAAAATTTCCTACAAGAGCTGGGTATAAAACGAGACAACTATGTTATGTACTGCGACAATCAGAGTGCTGTTCAAAGAATTTGATATACCATTCGAAATCTAAGCAAATTGATATGAGGTATCATTAGATACGAGACGTACTTGAGAAAGAACAGTTATAGCTTGAGAAGATTTACACAACGGAGAATGGGTTATGTATGATGGCAAATTCATTATTCAAGGAGAAACTGAAAAGTTATAAGCAAAGAGCGGGCCTGTGGTGCCCCCCACATGATCTAAAGGGGGAGATTTGTTGTATTCATCTCATATAGAGGCCCAAAAGTCCATAGTCCAAAAAGGATTGTTTGGTGTGCAATTATCACTAAGTTTTAGACTTAGATGAAATTTACCATTAAAAGTAGCTTTTTAAATGCTATAAAGAATAAAGGCAAGTGGCGGCTAACATTAAGAAAAGTAGAAGAAAAGAACGAGAGAGAGAGAGAAAAAAAAACACAATGGTGATTCCTTTGGTTTTGGGGCAAGGGTTTCCATCTTTGGTCGGACAATCGAAAAAGTGAACTTAACTATTTTTCTCAAATTTAGAAGATAAGTTATAGCATCGCCTTATACACATCCTACTAATCTTAATTTTTTGTTTTATCCTCTTATTAACTATTATTTAAGATACCTACTTATTAGAGATTGTTATTTGATATACTTACTAATTAGAGACTGTTATTTTAGATATCTACTTATTAGAGAGATATATATTAGGTTGTATTATAAGTTAAGATTATTGTAAGTTAAAATTTTCACATAAAAATTTGTGCCTCTTGTAATTGGCTTATTATTTTAGATTATGTTGATTTATTTTTTACTTATTTATTTATGGTATATTTCATGTTTTAATCACACAAAGAGAAAAAATATTTTGTTTTCACTTAATTTGCAGTTGCTTGTGTAAGTTCATTCTCGACAATCAGAATCTCATTTCCATGATTAACAAAATTACCTTCATTCCAAATTCTAAAATCAAACTTTGCCCTGATTAATTAATGAAAATATAAAAGAAAAAAATAAAATTAAAATCCTGAAAATGAAATTAGACAACACCTAAAATCGAACCAGCAGCACCTGCCGTCATTAGTGCAATAAACTAGTAGCTCCCCGAATCGCAGCCACAACATCTCCCATCGTTAGCACAATGAAACAACTTCTTCCTAAATTGAAACAGTAACACCTGACATTGCCAGAAATAATAGCCGTTGAAGCGTCGCAAGTCAATCTCACATGAAAGCAGCAGCCGATAGGCAGCCACTACAAAAATGATGATGATAATGATGATTTTTTTTTTTTTTTGAAATGATGATGATAATGCTTCTTTGGGAAAAAAATGATGATGATTATTATTCTTATTATTATTGTTATTTTTGGCATAATAAATAATTATTGTTGTTTGTTATTGTTAATTTTATCATTATTATTATTGAAATAAAGTAATTATTGTTATTAACAATAATTTTTTTGAATAGTAATAATGTAACAAACAATAATGATAATATTATCATCATTATTATTTCTTTTTAATGATATGACAAATATTATAATAAATATTAAATAATAATAATTAGAATAACAAACCAAAGATATTTTATTAACTTAAAATAATTCATTCCGATTCGAGGACAACATAAACACATCAACGGTAATACAACTCATTTCAATTTCAGTCTATTCTGATTACTGATAAGTAAATGAACCATAATTGTTTTTCTACCAATTATTTTATTTTATGTTAAATTGTAAATTTAGATTATTTTTTTATCTATAAGGCAGTTAGAGATAATATCGACACACCAATATAATAGTGAGAACATTTGAACATGTCAATATGGTTGCAGTACATTATGTCTAAATGCCAATATAGTTGTTGCCAATCAACTTAAGACTACTTGTAGAAGTTACCAACTTCAGTCCCCAAAGCGTCTACCCTACAACCAGCATAGTGAGTGTTATAAAAAGTTTTTTTTTTTTTTTTATAAAGAATAATTTTTTATTTATTTTTAAATGATTTTAGTTATTCAGATAATTGATTAATACTGAAAAAAATATATTTAATAAAAATAAAAATTATTATTTTTCATTTATTGATTGATATGCTCATAATTATTTTTTATTTTTATTTTTATCTTAATTTTCTGTTAAATTATATTTTGATATGTTAATTTTTATTTTTATTTTTATTTTTATATTTTATTATTATAAGTATATTTTAAGAATAAAGAAAAAATAAAAGAAAATCGACAGTAGAAGACATTAGGAAAAGAAATGTGGGCGGCCGAATTAATTAATTAATTAATAAAAAGGACAGCGGCTACTTGCATTAATTTAAAAAAGGAAAAAAGATAAAGTTTGGAATCACGAGTGAGGCGGCGGCTTCTATTATAATGGAGAGCACTTGAATATATGCTAATCAGTAATTAAAATATGGTGAAATCAGAATTTGAGAATTACCGTGTGAAAGTCAGGAAGCACCTGCCTGCCAAAAATTTTGTCATCGTGATGAATACTATGTTTCTGGATTTTTGGGGGCCCTGAAATAGTGGAAGCCACTATTTCAAACTAGAACAACATAAGGATATAAGCAGTGACGTTGAAGACGAGAGAGGGAGCTTGAGGTTGGGGGGAATGCACTCGTAAAGAGGGAAGAACAAGAGCGTACGATGGTCATATTCCAAATTGAATTTGAGACTTGATAGATTGATTAATCTTGTCTTGCAGGGGAAAGGCAAGTTTCCACAGGGTGAGCCGGAGGTTAAATAAAATATGTAGAGCTAGGTAATGTATTGTCCTTAGATAGCATGTCACAATAAATTATTTAAGCTAGAATCAGACCACTCATATTTCACTTCAAGTTGTATAACTTACGGGAGCGAGAGGGAGAGAAATAATTGGAAAATATAGGGGGAAAAAAATTCTCTTCTTTGTTAAATAAAATAAGTGATTAATTTTCTTAAGTTAAGATGAGGGGTAAAATTTAAAGATTTTAACTATGAAATTAATTACTCTCTTAAGTAAATTTAAAATTTATCGTTTTTAATTACATGTTTATAATTTGTATTTTCTACCAATTATTTTCATTTTATGTTAATTTGTATATCTAGATTATTTCTGAATGTATAGGGCAATTAGAGATAATATTGACATACCAATATAGTAGTTAGAATTTACCAATATGCATGATTGGAGTACATTTGTCAAAATACCCATATAGACCTAAAGTGAATTTAGACCTATAGATTAACATACACATTATGTCTATATATGTATATGAATCCAAAGTGGATTTAGATCTATGGATTAATACGAAATAAAAATAAATTATAAATATGTAATTAAAAATAATGAACTTTAAACTTACTTGAGAGTTCAATTAATTCTATAATTTATATTTTTGAGCATCATCCTTCCCCTTTATCTTAAAAAAAATAGCCATATATATGGGTAAATAAAGCACATTAAGGACTTAATTACTTTTCTCCGTTAAATATTAAAGTTAGCTTCAGCTGAAATGCAATGCAGTTTCTTCGATTTAACGTTTATACTTTGTTTACTATTTATAATATTAAATTTTAACTGTGGATGATCCTCTAGGAGAGAGAAAAAATATTAAAAAAATATTTAACATTAATGATAACAAATCTCAACTATTGATTAACCATAAATCTGAAAGTTATTAACGGATGATGCAGTGGATTTTCCAATGCGAAACCACAACGATTCTCTGCCAATTAATCAATAAAATAATAATTGTTATCACAACAGTAATTTAAACAAAATTACATTCTTTTTCCCCATTTTTAAGGAAAAAAAAGGAACGAAAGCTACACATTTTTCAAATTTTATGTTATATTTTCCAACTTATGTGCTGCACATGTAGTAGTATTAAACTTAAAAATTATAAAGAAAAAAATTTCAATATAACAATTAAGTTATTATTATTGGCGATCGCATGCATGCTTTCAAATTAAAGTAGTCGGCCATCAGTTGATGTGATTTTTTGGCATTGAATGACAATTTTAAAATGACATGTCAAGTAAAAGTAAAAGGATAAGCACATTTGACAATATGCCAGAGTTTGGTCTTATTAGCCCTCATAGATATTGTGAATTTATGAGGTACAAATTGATTGAAGCTCTATTTTGAGATAAAACACAAACAAATTTCAAATTATCCAAATATGAATTATGTTACGCAACATACACTAATGTTGGTGTTAAAAGGAAAAAAAAGGTTGAAAATAATAGTATAAAAATAAAATCATCCAAAAAAAAGTGGGTTGAGATGTAATTGGTTAGGGTGACCAGAAAATTTTAATGACACAAGTGATAGAAATTAAACACATTAAGGATTTAATTTTTTTTACCCTAAATATTAAAGTCAACTTCAGCTGAAATACAACGCAGTTTCTTAAATTTAACATTTATGCTTTGTTTATTATGTAAAGTATTAAATTTAATTGTGGATGCATTTTTCTAGAAGATCCTCTAGAAGAGACAAAAAAAGTACAAATTATTTAGTATTAATGACAACTAATCTTAACTATTGATTACCCATAAATCTAAAAGTTATTAACCGATGAGGCTGAGATTAGTGTATTTTCAAGTATGTTGATGTGTCATCCCCCATAAATCAATTACACGACGACAATTCAATCAAGAAATCAATTAATGTTTTAATTTAATTGCCAGGCTCAAGCCCAGGCTTTAAGACCAAACTTGACCATAGAAAATCAAAACTTCAAAAAATTTATTGTCATTTGATTTTCGGTAAAGAGGGCTAATATACTTAATATTTTCTCTGTTTTAATTCTATTCATTCTAGACGTGTGCATTTCAGTGAGATTATATCTTTTTACAGCAAGTTTATGCGAGCATTGGTTTAAGTCATATGTTCTTCTCGTTCCTCTTTTGACAGGAAATTAAATCGCTAAGAAGAAATAAATAAAGCATCAATTTGTATTAAAAAAAAAAAAGTAATGGCAGTGCCGGCAAATTTATGAAGCATTAATTCCATTAATTCAACATTTAATTGTGATTTGCAGAAGACAAAAAGAGAGAGAAACTGAAATAAAACCAGAGAATTTAAATTTCTTTTAAATTCTTCTTTTAAAAGACAAACGCACTCACCAGAAATCAAATTCACTCAGGAACGAGGTTGGAAACAGGAACGAAAAGCAATTTGAGTGGCTTCATCCTCCCATTGAAGTCGGTTCCACCACTGTGTGTCTCCACGAATAACAAATTTACGCTCCTTTGCACTGTTGGAATCGAGTGGAAGCTTTTCAAGCTGATCGCACCGATGCACCGTCATTTCTTTTAGATGAGCGAAAGGCAATGGCTTCCAGTAGATGCTCTTCAAAATTGGCAAATCATTTAAATAAACCTCATGGAGATTTTCAAAAGGGCTTATATGTCCCATCATCTCAGGAGTCTCAGCAATTTTTCCGACGCTGATTATTTCTTCCATAGCATAGCAATCGAGTAGCTGAAGAGACTTGAGGTTTGGAGCAAAAACGAGGAATGTCGAATCTTTCAATTTAGTGCAACTATATATGGTAACATGGTGAAGGCTGCGGAAAACAAAAGGTTCCCGCCTATTTCGTACTATCTCCATATAATCAATCTTCAATTCTTCCAACTCACTACCTCTATAAATCCATAATTCATTGAGGTGGTTTAGATCTGCGAAAGCCGTAGCATCAATAATCGACGTTGTATCTCTGAACAACTGTAGGAAAAGAGATCGAATACAACTTTTCAACTTATTTGAGCTCAAAACAATTTGGAGAGCATGATAACTTCCCAAGGTCAACTCCAATACCTCTAAATATTTCAAACCGACCAATTCCTGTATCAAAACTTCACCCCCACCAAATAAAACGCTGTCTTCTGATGCTTCATGAAGACACACATAGCCAGTAGCGAACATTCTCAACACACGTAACCTTGAAGAATTAGATATTAGTTGCCGTGGAATTTTTTTTAACCTATGTGCCCACCTCAAATTCAAACATTTCAGATTTACCAACAACTTTAACTCTTCTGGTAACTCTGTTATGCTGGTATATGAAATATCAAGAAGTTCTAGTGACGAACCCAACTCTGACATCCCAATAGGTAATTGAAAACCTTCTAATTGCCCACAGTGTGATATCCTCAACACTTTGAGAGAAGGCATAAATTGGAAGAAGCCATCCGCGATCATCTCCAACTTCTCATTAAAGTCAAGAAATAAAGTGAGGAGATGAGGGCATGTAGGAACCTCTGACAGAGTTTCAATTTGGTTTTGCATCAATGACAATCTTCTCACATTTCCCAATCCTTTAACATCCGGTGCCTCTTTTAATCCAGCACCTGCACAAACCAAAAAGTTTCTCTTCTCCTTCTCAATTTCACAAGTTATCCATATAGCCATATCACGAATAACGTCATGCATTTTTACTTTATCATCTTCTAACTCTTCTAATAAACATGCACGAACAAGAGTGTCCAAAATGTCATATCCTCGGTTTTCTGCACCAAACCTGTCAGATTCCCCCAAAAATCCCTCACCAATCCAACAGTCAATCAAGTCCCATTTAAGAATGCCATAATCTTCAGGATATAAACAACAGTACAAGAAACAAGATCTAACCGTATCATTCTGCAAACTATCATAGCTGAATTTTAAAAGAGGATACACCTCTTTTCCCAAACCGGCAAACTCTGAAGCTGATCTCCTTAACTCTTCAATTGCACGTCTCCACTGCTCCGCTTTCTTTCTGTAGGCCATAGCTCGACCAATAGTCATAAGTGCGAGTGGCAAACCACCACACTCTTTGGCCACAATTTGGGCTAGCTCAGCGATATCATGATCACTCTTAAGAGTTTCTTCCCCAACTTTTTCTCGAAACAGTTCCCAAGCATCCTTTTCTGATAAGCACGCCACTAGGAACTTCCTGTCAGCTTCCATGCTACCACAAACATCGATGAAACGGGTTGTGAATACGACTTTTGAGGTAGTATTTTTTGGTCCGGGAAGTGGAACGCCCACTTTTGTTAAATCAACCCGCTCCCATATATCATCTAACAACAATACAGTTCTATTCCCTCTTAAACTCCGGAAGATTTCTACAGCTTTCTCTTCAACACTTTTATTCTTCCATGAATCACCAACCAAACCTATCTTTTTCCCAATATCTTCTTGAATTTTTTCAAGTCGCAGGTCTTTTGAAACTACAACCCAAATCACACAATCAAAGTTGGTTGGACTCTCAAGAAATTTATTGTTGATATGGGTCAATAGTGTGGTTTTACCAACACCGCCCATACCGTATAGGCCAATGATTCCCGTTGATTCTTCCACAAGACACGTCCAGACTTGTTCAAGTTGTGATTGCAAGCCTACTACTTTTCGCTCGGTAGGTCTTTCATCTGCTACAGGCTCTGGAGCTCTCTCAGGCACCACCTCAGTAGCCACCGCCTCAAAAACTCCTTCGGCGATTAAAGTCTCCACATCTCGTAGCTTTCTAGCCACTTGTTTTCCGAATTTGTAGCTTGACCTGCAGTTCTTGGAACAGTAGCCTCCAACACATAATTTGCCAATTTCTTCAGAGCCGTCTGTGATAAGTTCATCGGCTCCAGTTTTAACAGCATCCACCCTCGAAACCCACAGTTGCACTCCGTCCAGCCTTCTCATTTGTTGCCGTTCAGCATCGACAACCCTCCTCATCACATCGTTCTTTTTAGCGATCAGATTTTCCAATTCAGTGTCCAAGGCTACAAGATTATCTTGGAGGTTACGTATGTATGCTGCTTTTCCAAGAAAGCAATCCAAGCAACGATTGAAAAAAGCACCATCGCATGTGATCTGAAAAAAGCTACACATCTTTGGAATTTTGTTATGAAAGAAAATTGGTTGAGTTTGATAAACTGGAGCTGCTGTAATTGCCTGTGGAAGAGAAATTTTAGTAATGACCTCTGTCCATTATGCGGGAAAAATTTTAAAATGATTTAGGCACGCTCGAGTCGGGACCCACTGTAAACAAGAGCCTTTAGACAAAGAGCATCGCACATTCACACTTGCAAACACGAGTCTCTTTAACTTTTGAAGGAAAAACAGTTAGTAATTATCTTTTACCCACTGCCCCCGAAGTAGGGATGGCAATTGTACCCGCAAACCCGCAAATTCGTCCAAACCCACCCGTCAAAACCCGTCCGTTGCGGGTAATTTTGCCCGTTGCGGGCGGGTTTAGTATTATAAATTAAAACCCGCACATGGATGCGGGTGGGTTTGGTATTAACCTTATATCTGGTGGATACCCGCATGGATATCCACCAAACCCGCAATATTTTTTTCAAATATTTTTAATTTAATTTTAATCTAAAAATGTATAAAGAAAATAATGTCATTAATTAAATTACCAAATAGCCAAAGGCTCAAAGTTGTGTATGTGTGTATGTGGCCTATATCCTATTCTAAAGTCATAATCTAAAGAAAACTAAATGCATTTTCCTTCGAATTAGTATTTGAAAATATTAATCTTAATTATTATTATAGGCATTGTGTTGGATGGGTGCTTATGGTGGTGAATGAAATGAATATCTTCTCTTGGAGCTTGTTTTAAATGATAATATGAAATGTAATTATTATTTTTAGATACTAGTTTGTATTTTTTAAATGGATTTGTGTAATTTATACTTAAATTTGAGAATTTGTGTTGAATTGATGTGGAAATTTTAATTTTTCATTTACATTATTTAAATATAAAATTGAGTATGTTATATGGAATTTGAGGTTATTATTATAAATTTATATATTAAACATTTGTAATTTTAAATACGGAAACCCGCAAAAAATCCACCGGATACCATTGCGGGTTTGGTAATTGTTAAAACCCGCTGCAGGTGGGTTTTTGTAAAAAAATTAAAACCCGCTGCGGGTTGCGGGTGGGTTTGGTAATTTAAATTTTGTGCGGGTTTGAGTTTGGTAATGGCAAACCCGCTGCGGGCAGTGCCCATTGTCATCCCTACCCCGAAGATAACAGTAACTTTGAATAATGATTAATGAATGACCCGATTGTAATTACCAAAAACTAGTTTTGAAAAATAATAAAACAAGAATTTGAAAAAGACTATTCGACTACTTTTTACTTGTGTTTAATAAAAAGAGCCTAATCTTCTGTCCCACCTGTATTCAAAAGAATCCACTTTTAATTTGTAGTCTAGTTAAAAAAACCAGCTGGTTGTTTTGTCACTTTTGCTTTTGTGGAATATGAGCATTTTTCTTGTTAGCATTAATTTTTAATAAAATATAAGCAATTTCAAGGCCACCGACGTTAAAACTTAAAAGTGAAAAACAATTAAGTATTTTAAAATTTTTTTGTCTGACGTTTCAAGGTTAAAGGCTGATCTGATCATGATAATTGCTGAAAAGATTAAAATACCCACTGAAATTTCTTCTCTGTACATTTTTAATTGACATATTATTGATTTTAAATCAATAGTATTAAATAAAGCTTCTCCACCGTGGTTCACATATACCCTAAATATTTAGAGAATTGATCATGTAAGTTTTTAATTTTTTAATAAAGATGTTAAGATTTTTTTTATCATTATGTTTTTTGAATAGTAATTAAAAATAATTTTAAAATTTTTAATAAATAAAAATAATATATATAATTTAATCTATCTAATAGATTAGTAATATTAATTTTTTTAATATTTGAAGTAATTTCAAAAATATAATTATTAATTTATCATAAATAAATCTTTAGGTTAAATGGTATTTTAAATTAATAAAATATGAATATCTCACATATTTTATTAAAATTATTTTATATAATACATAAAATACTCTAAATTTTCTATATATTCATTTTAATAGTATGTTTTTATTTATTATAAAATTTACTTTAATATAAGAAAATATATCTAATGGATCATAAAATATTAAAAATTATTTTAAATATTGATATTATTTTAAAATAGATATTATTTATATTTCTGCAAGATCTTCTCTACACTTTTTAACTCTTTTGTTATTGTTTTATTCTTATTTATGCCATGATATGTCTTAAATTTAAGGAGTTTAGATAAACACAAAAATTAGTGCACACTGCAATATAATGGTCCCCTAATTTAATCCCAAATTAAATTAGCGACATTAGATGCGGCTCCACATTTGAAAATGAACAGTATGCTCGTCAATTATTAAGAGCATGAAAGGGAGTGCAGAAAAAAAAAAACAATTATTAAGAGCATGACCTGGAAGATTGTGAATGAGCACTTGCACAGTTGATAATTGTAGGGGCCACCAACTTGTGAATATCGGTACAATTATTGAGGATTCTAGGGGCCACCAATTTATAACAATTTGAAAAAGACTATACAATTTGTTGATTAATAAAAGACCCTAATCGTCTCGACTACTCTATACAATTTGTGCTTAATAAAAGAGTCTACAGTCCTGTTATACAGTATTAAAAAATAAAATAAAAGAGCCTACCCCACTTATATTCAAAAGAATCCACTTTCATGTGTAATTTATCAAAAAAAAATCCATTTTAATTTGTAGTTTTATAAAAGATTCCAGTCCTGATATACACTAAGATCTTTTTATCATAATATTCTTTAAATAGTAATTAATTTATACAAAATAATTTAAATAATTTAGTCTATCTAATAGATTAGTATATTAAAATATTTTTAATATTTGAAATAATTTAAAATTATAATTATTAATTTATTATAAATAAATCTTAAGGTTAAGTAGCATTTTAAATTAATAGAATTATCTCACTATTAACAATATTAAAATTATTTTGTATAATATTCAAAATACTTTAAATTTTTCATATATTGATCATAATAGTGTGTTTGTATTTATTATAAAATTTACTTGAAAATAATAAAATTTGTCTGGCAAATTACAAAATATTAAAAAATTTTTAAATAATGAGATTATTTTAAAATATGTATTATTATATCTATTTTAAGATTATATTTTTATTTATTATAAAATATAAAAATTAATTTTTTTCTTAAAAAAAAATATTATAATCAAAAGCGAGATCTTAAGTCTTTTCGCTTAACCTTGAGATGTACTTTGCTACAAATGAAATATCACTCTACCACTAAATTAGATTGATTGTTCAGCTCACTTTTTTTCTACTGCAATCAATTTGCAGAGAGATTTTGTTAATCATTAATATTCTTTATCCCTTTTTCTTTTATCCTTATACTAATCATCCTCTCTGTTTCCAGCTTTAAAAGAAACCAATTTCTAACGCTATAAAGCATATATGGCTCTTTCTTGGTGCGCCATAATTGTAATAAAATAGAAGTACAAAAGATTTGACTTTAAATATTTATAATAAATGAAAATATAATTGTAGATTAATATTTTTTAAATATTTTTAAATTTTTAAATGCAAATAATATATTTATATTTATTGTAAGGATATAAAAAATCTTTGGGTTAAATAATTTTTATAATTAATACCTAATGGATTAATAATATTAAAATTATTTTACATTCAAAATAATTTAAATTTTCATAAATTTATTTTAATATTATGTCCATATTTCTTAGAAAATTTATATTAATATAATAAAATATTTCTAATAAATTATAAAACATTAAAATGTTTTTACATTCAAAATAATTTAATTTTTTCATAAATTTATTTTAATATTATGTCCATATTTTTTAGAAAATTTATATTAATATAATAAAATATGTCTAATAAATTATAAAACATTCAAATGTTTTTTGTATTGAAATTATTTAAAATATATATTATCACATTTATTTTAATATTATATTTTTATTGATTACAAAACATTTGAATCTATTTTTTTGAGTTGACAGAGTCAAAAGACTTTATCGGTTAAAATGAGATCTCATTGTCACTGCCACCTTGAAATCTGCATTGACCATTCCTTTTCTCTTGCCGTTTGTTTGTTTTCTTATTGACTTGTTTATTCATATCTTATACATTATTTTAATACTCTTCCACCTTTAATTTTTTATTACATTACATTACATTTTAATCTTAATTTTTATATTTTATCATTACAAACATATTTAAAAATAAGAGCTTGTTACGGTACATTATCTATTACGTACACACCCAATGGTGGAAGGACACATATGCACGGGAAAGAAAAATTGCTTACCAAATGCACCCTTTGTGAAGCTGGCTTAGGTACAGCGTCTGCAACGTAGCCTTGTCCTTAAAAAAATTTGAGAGTAGAAAATATGGGAAATTTACAAAAATAACCATAAAACTTTTACTATTTTCACAATTAACCCTCGTAACTTTTTTCTATCAACATTAGCCAAACACACGCTTCTCTCCCCAAATTACCCTTCTTTACAAACCAAAAGCAACTTTGTTTCTCCCCTTTCGTCAAACCAAAGGCAGCTTTCCACTCTTGAATCATCAACCAACGGCAATGGCAAAAGGTAACGATAAAAGTGAAATCCGATCATAATCTATCCGGATCCAACACTAATCGGCAACACATAGTGGTATGAGTTATTTTCTGAACTTGCTCGAGAGTTTCAGTGAACTGCAAGTCGGGGGTGAATCTGGCGATAGGCTGCCTGTCGCACGAAGCTTGGTGCGACAGGCACCTGTCGCACCAAGTGCAATTCTCGACGTTGTTGAATCCAAAATGGATTTAAATCTCCATTCATTAACATGGAATAAAAATAAAATAGAAGCATGTAATAAAAAAAATAAACTTTAGATTTATTGAAGAGAGAAATTAATTCTATAATTTATATTTTTAAGCTTCATCCTACATCTTATTTTAAAAAATTAGTCATATATATTAATAAATAAATCACATTAAAGATTTAATTATTTTTTTTCGTAAAATATTAAAGTTCGCTTCAGTTGAAATGCAACGCAGTTCCTTAGATTTAACGTTTATACTTTGTTTATTGTTTACAATTTAAAATTTGACATGTGCTATGTTACGTTAAACGTAATATACACACACTCACAGCAACAGTAACAAGATGTGACTTGTTACTATTGCTGTGAGTGTGTGTACGTTACGTTAAACGTTACGTTAAACGTAACGTAGTGTGATACTTAAAATTTTTGTTGTCGATGCATTTTCTTAGAAAATCCTTCAGGAGAGAGAGATAGAAAAAATGTTAAAAAATATTTAGCATTAATGATAACAAATCTCAAACCATTGATTAGCCATAAATCTGAACGTTTTTAACCGATGATGTCATTATGTCAAGATTAGTGTAATTTTAGGGATGCTGATTCATTCCCCATAAATCAATTACACAACAATTAAATTAACAAATCAATTAATTTTTTTTTAATTTAATTGTGGACTTTAAGACCAAACTTGGGCCTAGGTCCGATCAGGTCTAGGCTACCAAACAAAAAGTCGGGGTAGTTCCGGTCAACTTAAGACCACTTGGAGAAGTTACCAACTCTAGTCTCCGAAGCTTCCACCCTTTAAGTTTAATAGCCAGCCTTGTGACTGGGTGCAAATTTTTTTTAAAAAATATATAATTTATTTGTGTATTTAATTAAATTTTAATTTAAAAAAATAAAAAAAATAATTATTTGTATTTAAATTCTAACAAAAAATATTTATTTTTGTTGAAGAAGAGACGATGTTTTCTTTTTGATCTTTTTCGTGATACCATCCTAATCGAGGGTGATCAAAACTATTCTCCCAAACTTTTCATTAATTTATCAAATGTATGCTTATCAATTAAATTCCAAACTTGGTGCTCGATGTCGGCGGTTATGTCTGTGTTTGTACATTGAAAGACAATTTTAAAATGAGTCGTCAAGGGAAACGATAAGCACATTTGACAATTTGCTAGAGTTTGTTCTAGTACAAGGATAAGCCCTCGTATATACTGCATGTGAATAAACCACAAAGGGATTTCAAATTGTCCCAGTACTGATTATGTTACTTAACCTACACTAATGTTTGGTGTTAAAAGAGGACCAAAAAAAAAAAATGCTAATGTTAGAGTTGATATAGCATTAGGCAATAATAACTTGCGAAATAAACAAGAAATGTAAATACCAGATGGCACAGAATTTAACTTAATTGGATAATTCAAAAAGTCTTGTTTTAAGAAAATAAAAACTCCTACACTCTTTTAGGTTTTCAAAATCTAAAAAGCAAAAAGAATGAGAGAGAAGTCCGAGCACATACATCCCGCACTTTAAGAAAAAAAAGAGAAGAAGAGATTTGGTTTTGGTCTTCACGTATGAATGGGCTAACAAGAAGTGTTTTGAATAATAATAATATAAAAAACAACAATTCCAATATTATCATTATTATTATTGCTTTTTAGTAATATGACAAATATTATAATAAATATTAAATAATAATAATAATAATTAGAATAACAAACTAAGGGTATTTTAATAATTTAAAATAATTCATTTTGAATACAAAATAAAATAAACACATTAATAACAATACAATTTATTATAATTATATAATTCTTTTTCTCCCTTAAATATTAAATGCAATACAGTTTCTTAGATTTAATATTTATTCTTGGTTTATTATTTACAATACTAAATTTTAGCAACGGATGCACTTTCCTAGAAGATGCTGTAGGAGAGAGAGAAAAACATTAAAAAATACATGGCATTAGCGATAACAACTCTTAGCTATTGATTAACCATAAATCTGAAAGCGTGGGTTGCTGCCATTCAATTTAAGACTGTTTGCAAAAGTTACCAACTTCAGTCCTTAAAGCGACTCTCGACAGCCAGTCCAGTGAGTGGGTGTAATTTTTTTTCTTGGAAGAATAATTTATTTTTATTTTAAAATAATTTCAGTTATTTAGAAAAGTTGATTAACACTGAAAAGTTTATATTTAATGTAAATTAAAATTGTTTTTTTTTCACTTTTTGATTGATGTGCTTATAATATTTCTTTATCTTAATTTTCTGATAAATTATATTTTTATTTTTATATTTTATTATTACTATAAGCATATTTTTAAAATAAAGAGAAAATAAAAGGAAATCGAAAGTAGAAGACATTGGGAAAAGAAAGGTGGGCGGCTGAATTAATTAATTAATAAATAAAAAAGAAGAAAAGCAGTCAATTAGTCAAGGACGGAGGCTGCTCGCATTAATTTAAAGAAGGAGAAAGATAAAAGTTTGGAACCACGGGCGGGGCAGCGGCTTCAATTATAAAATGTTGCGGGAGAGCGCTTGAGAAAATTGTTTTGTTCCAATTATTGGGTCATGAAAATCCAAAGACCATAAAAGCAATTTAGTAACATTAAGTCGCTTTCATGTTGGAAAAAATAAAAAATAAAAGAACTGAAACAACAAATTGAATATTTTTAATTGAAATTTATGAGAAATTATTGGGTCTTTTTGAAATGTGCACTGAATGTGGACATTTCAAAAAATAAAATTAATAGTTTTTCTACCCTAAATATTAAAGTCAGCTTCAACTGAAATGCAATGCAGTTTCTTAAATTTAACATTTATCCTCTGTTTATTATGTAGAGTATTAAATTTTGTTGTGGATGCATTTTTCTAGAAGATCCTCTAGAAGAGACAAAAATAGTAAAAAAATATTTAGTATTAATGACAACTAATCTTAACTATTGATTACCCATAAATCTAAAAGTTATTAACCGATGATGCTGAGATTAGTGTATTTTCAAGTATGTTGATGTGTCATCCCCCATTAATCAATTACACGACAATTCAATCAAGAAATCAATTAATGTTTTAATTTAATTGCCAGGCTCAAGCCCAGGCTTTAAGACCAAACTTGGGCCTAGGTCCGATCAGGTCTCGGCGCCCTTCCGGCTATTGATTAGAGATCCCTTGAGCAAGAGTTCACTCTTTCGGTGGAGAATTATTAATACCCAAACGAAAATACTTGAACAAAGAAATTGGTTTTTGTTAGAACAGAAGAAATTGCAAAAGGTGGAATTGACCATAGAAAATCAAAACTTCAAAAAATTTATTGTCATTTGATTTTCAGTAAAGAAGGCTAATATACCTAATATTTTCCCTGTTTTAATTCTATTCATTCTAGACGTGTGCATTTCAGTGAGATTATATCTTTTTACAGCAAGTTTATGCGAGAATTGGTTTAAGTCATATGTTCTTCTCGTTCGTCAATTGACAGGAAATTATATCGCTAAGAAGATATAAATAAAGTATCAATTTGTATTAAAAAAAAAAAAGTAATGGCAGTGCCGGCAAATTTATGAAGCATTAATTCCATTAATTCAACATTTAATTGTGATTTGCAGAAGACAAAAAGAGAGAGAGAGAGAAAGAAACTGAAATAAAAACAGAGAAGAAAACGACAAGAATAAATTTCTTTTAAATTCTTCTTTTAAAAGACAACCGCACTCACCAGAAATCAAATTTTGCGACCACCGCTCAGGACTGAGGTTGGAAACAGGAACGAAAAGCAATTTGAGTGGCTTCATCCTCCCATTGAAGTCGGTTCCACCACTGTGTGTCTCCACGAATAACAAATTTACGCTCCTTTGCACTGTTGGAATCGAGTGGAAGCTTTTCAAGCTGATCGCACCGATGCACCATCATTTCTTTTAGATGAGCGAAAGGCAATGGCTTCCAGTAGATGCTCTTAAATTTCGCAATAACGATAGATGAAGCATTTGGAGATTTTCAAAAGGGCTTATATGTCCCATCATCTCAGGAGTCTCAGCAAATTTTCCGACGCTGATTATTTCTTCCATAGCACCGCAATCGTATAGCGAAAGAGACTTGAGGTTTGGAGCAAAAACGAGGAATGTCAAATCTTTCAATTTATGGCACTCCTCTATGGTAACACGGTGAAGGCTGCGGAAAACAAAAGGTTCCCGCCTTTTTCGTACTATCTCCGTATAGTCAATCTTCAATTCTTCCAGATTTGTAGCCAAATCAATGCGCAATTCATTGAGGTGGTTTAGACCTGCGAAAGCCGTAGCATCAATAATTGACGCTCTATCTCGGGTCAACCGGAGGAAAAGAGATCGAATACAACTTTTTAACTTATTTGAGCTCAAAAGAATTTGGAGATCATGATAACTTCGCAAGGTCAACTCCAATACCTCTAAATATTTCAAACCGAGCAATTCCTGTATCAAAACTTCACCCCCACCAAATAAAACGCTGTCTTCTGGTGCATCATCGAAACGTATGTAGCCAGTAGCGAACATTCTCAACACACGTAACCTTGAAGAATTTGATATTAGTTGCCGTGGAATTTTATTTAACTGCTCTGTCCACCTCAAATTCAAACATTTCAGATTTACCAACAACTTTAACTCTTCTGGTAACTCTTGTATTTGGGTATGTGAAATATCAAGAAGTTCTAGTGATGAACCCAACTTTGACATCCCAGAAGGTAATTTCAAAAGATAAAAATCCCCACAGTTTGACATCTTCAAAACTTTGAGAGAAGGCATAAATTGGAAGAAGCCATCTGTGATCATCCTCAAATTCTTATTAGAGGCAAGAAATAGAGTATGGAGATGAGGGCATGTGGGAACCTCTGACAGAGGTTTAATTTGGTTTTGCATCAATGACAATCTTCTCACATTTTCCCATTCTTTAACATCCGGTGCCTCTTCTAATCCAGCACCTGCACAAACCAAAAAGTTTCTCTTCTCCTTCTCAATTTCACTGGTTATCCATATAGCCATATCACGAACAACGTCATGCATTTTTACTTTATCATCTTCTAACTCTTCTAATAAACATGCTTGAACAAGAGTGCCCACAATGTAGTATCCTTGGTATTCTGCACTAAACCTGTCAGATTGCTCTAAGAATCCCTCACCAATCCAACAATCAATCAAGTCCCATTTAAGAATTCCATAATCTTCGGGATATAAACAACAATATAAGAAACAAGATTTAATCGTCTCATTCTGCAAACTATCATAGCTGAATTTTAAAAGAGAGTACACCTTTTCTCCCAAACCTGCAAACTCAGAAGCTGATCTTCGTAGCACTTCAACTGCGTGTCTCCACTCCTCGGCTGTCCTTTTGCAGGCCATAGCTCGACCAATAGTAATAAGTGCGAGTGGCAAACCATCACACTCTCTGGCCACAGTTTGGGCTAGCTCAACGATATCATGATGACTCTCAAGAGTTTCTTGGCCTACTTTTTCTCGAAACAGCTCCCAAGCATCCTCTTCTGATAAGCATGCTACTGGGAACTTCCTGTGACTTTCCATGCTGCCACAAACATCGATGGAACGGGTTGTGAATACGACTTTTGAGGTAGTATTTTTTGGTCCGGGAAGTGGAACGCCCACCTTTGATAAATCAACCCGCTCCCATATATCATCTAACAACAATACAAATCTCTTCTCTCTTAAACTCCGGAAGATGTCGACAGCTTTCTCCTCTACACTTTTACTCTTCCATGAATCATCAAACAGACCTATCTTTTTCCCAATATCTTCTTGAATTTTTTCAAGTCGCAGGTCTTTTGAAACTACAACCCAAATCACACAATCAAAGTTGATTGGACTCTCGCGAAATTTATTGTTGATATGGGTCAGTAATGTCGTTTTACCAACACCACCCATACCATATAGGCCAATGATTCCCTCTGGTTCTTCTACAAGAAGACATCTCCAAACTTCTTCAAGCTGTGATTGTAAGCCTACTGTTCGCTCAGTAGGTCTTTCATCTGCTACAGGCTCTGGAGCTCTGTCAGCCACCACCTCAAAAACTCCTTCACTGATTAAAGTCCGCACATCCCGTAGCTTTTTAGCCACTTGTTTCCCGAACTTGTAGCTTGACCTGCAGTTCTTGGAACAGTAGCCTCCAACACATAATTTGTCAGTTTCTTGAGAGCCATGTCTTATCAATTCATCAGCTTTAGTTTTAACAGCTTCCGCCCTCGAAACCCACTCTTGCACTCGTTCCAGCCTTCTCATCTGTTGCCGTTCAGCATTGACAACCGCCGTCATCACATCGTTCTTTGCTGCGATTAGTTTCCTTAGTTCAGTGTCCAAGGCATCAAGATTATCTTGGAGGTTGCTTATGTATGCTGCTTTTCCGAGAAAGCAATCCAAGCAACGATTGAAAAGAGCACCATCGCATGTGATCTGAAAAATGCTACACATCTTTAGAATTTTGTTAAGAAAGAAAATTGATGGAGTTTGATTAACTGAAGCTGCGGTGGGCTGTGGAAGAGAAATTTTAGTAATGACCTCTGTCCATTATACGGGAAAAATTTTTAAAAGATTTATTAGGCACGTCCGATTCGGGACCCACTGTAATTGCCTTTGGAAAAAGAGCATCGCACATTCACACTCGCAAACACGAGCCACCAACTTTTGAAGTAAAAACAGCTAGTCTGAATAATGATTAATGATTAATGACCCGATTGTAATTACCAAAAACTAGTTTTGAAAAATAATAAAACAAGAATTTGAAAAAGAGCCTAATCATTTGTCCCACTTGTATTCAAAAGAATCCACTTTAATTTGTAGTTTATCGAAAAAAAATCCATTTTAATTTGTAGTTTACTAAAAGAATCCAGCTGGTAGTTTTGTCACTTTTGCTTTTGTGGAATATGATCTCGCTTTTTCTTGTTAGGATTAATTTGTAATAAAATATAAGGAAGGCCGCTGACGTTAAAAGTAAAAGAAATTAAGGCATTTTAAAACTTTTCTGACCAAGGGCTAATCATGTAATTGTAAAAGATTAATGCACCCACCGAAATTTCTTCTCTGTACATTTTTAATTGAGATATTGTTATTTGAATCAACAATATTAAATAAAGTTTCACCAACGTGGTTTATATATATATAAGGAAAATAATAATTACATCTTAAATATTTAGAGATTTAAGAGAACGGTCATGTAAATTCTTAAATTTTTGTTAAAAACACTATTTTTTTAATTATAATATCTTTTGAATAATAATTAAAAAGATTGACTTTAAAATTTGTTAATAAATATAAAACAATATAAATAATTCTAGTAATGACCTCTGTTAGTTTTACTGGAAAAAATTTAAACAGATTTAGGCACGTCCTATTCGGGACCAACTTTAATTATCTTTAGAAAAAGAGCATCGCACATGTTGTCAGCACTTGTAGTTTAATATATTTGAAACAATAGAGATATTCGATTGTGGACTACTTTATACTTGCCTTTAATAAGAGAGCCTAATCATCTAACGCACTACTACTTAAATATTCGAACTTTAATTTGTTGTTTAATAAACGATTCCACTTTAATTTGTAGTTTAATAAAAAAAAATCCAGCTGGTTGTTTGCTTTTGTGGATCTTACTCCTCTGTGGAATATTACGATTTGCTTTTGTGGAATATTAAGCTGCAACAAATTTCATAATCAAATTTTTTAGCTGTTACTTCTTATCTAATTAAAATAAGTTGTATAAATTTAAAATAATTTATTCTTTTTATAATTCTTATTGATTAAATATTTTCGTAATTAATTTTATATTATAATGTAAAATATGTGAAATTTAAGCCAAGATTAACATTCAAAAGTTCATCACCTATAAAATTTTTTAATTCGTGTGTAGAGTAATAATAAGATTGCAAAAAACATGAAAAATACCACAATAATACTTTGAGTTTAACAATAAAAAAAATAAATGAAAAATTAGAAGTGTATTAAAGAAGAAAAAGGATATTTGAGAAATAAAATAACTATAGCTCAAAAAGGGAATTCATGAGAAGATTGAAGGGGTACTAATAGTCTAACTCTATGAAATATTACCACTAATCGCGTACATCATTCAGCTCACTATTTTATTGCTAAAATCAATTTGCATAGGGACTTCGTTAATCATTGATATTTTTTATCCTTTTCTTCATCCTTATAATAATCATCATCTTTGTTTCCAGCTATAAAAAAACCGATTTCTAAAATTATAAAGCATATATGTTTATTTCTCTATGTGCAATAATTCTAGCTAGGTAGAAGTGCAAAAGATTTGACTTTAACTGTATTCTAATAAATGAAAATATAATTATAAATAATTGTAGACTAATAATGGTTAAATAATCAAAGTATAAGTAATATATTTATATCTACTGAAAATATTTAAAAAAACTTTGGGATAAATAATTCTTATAATTAATAAAACATATCTAAAATATTAATAATATTAAAATTATTTTAAATTAAAAAATAATGTAAATTTTTATAAATTTATTTTAATATTATGTCCCTATTTATTTGAAAAATTATATTAACTTAATAAAATATGTGTAGTAGATTGTAAAACATTAAAATGTTTTTTATATTGAAATTATTTAATATATATATATATTGTCACATTTATTTTAATATTATATTTCTGTTTATTGTAAAACATTATAATATTTTTTTTTGAGTTAACATAGTGAAAGGATATTATTAATCAAAATAAAATATTAGTATCCCTTATTAAAATCTTGAAAATCTGCATGATTATTTATTTTCTCCAAGATTTAAATTTCATTGGATCCTATTTATTTTCCCTTGATTGCAACTACCAATCCAAAGCATGTACTTTTTTAAACCGGGTAATTTTTGGATACCTCCCCTGAGGTTTGCCCTTGCTACACTTAGAGAGAATGTATGAATATATTGACATATAGCACCCCTGAACGTGTATAAGGGTTAGACTGTTGTTTAGTAGTTAAGGATAGAAATATAATTACAAATATTTAAAATTTTCAAACGGTAAAGACTCTATTAATTGATTAAAGAAATCACTTGCACCTAGAATGCATAGTGACTGACTGAGCAAATCACTATGCACATTTCCAAGTCACTGAGCAAATCACCATATGCACATTTCCAAGTAGTCCATCAACTTTCTCTCAAGCTCAGTAAGTCACAACACAAGCCTAAACCAGTCAGCATTAAAAACATTCCCTCTCGAGTCAACAATAGCCGCCTCTGCTTCTCTCTTTCACCAACCACACTGCCACATCCATTGCTTCACCTCCAAAACATCGCAAACCGGCCTTCTCAAAAAGCCAAATTCCTTTAACTTTCACATAATAAGAGCTTATTCTAACAACAACCCATTTCAACAAAAAGACACCAACAAAGGTGGCGGCGGTGGCATCAACATAAGGGACGAGGCACGTCGACGCAATGTTATCCACACCCACAAGTACATGCTATTCAATGCAGGGCTGTCATGTACCGAGTTGTTTTCTCTCGACGAGGTTGTGTGCAGGTCACAGTCTGGGGGACTTCTCGACGTGCAGCACGACATGGGCGCTTTAAAGCACTATGACGACGCTTACTGGAGGGTGCTATTCGATATTTCGATTCACGAGTCAGGAAAATGATGTGGCCATTCGGATCAGGGGTTTAGTCAAAGAACGAGTGGGTGCTGCCGGAGATTGATAGTGATAATATCGTGAGCACTTTCAAAGGGAACTCGAATATGTTCTGGGCTGAAAGATTTGGCAAAGAGTTTTTGCAAATAAATGATTTGTGGGTTAAGCACTGTGGGATTAAGCACACAGGAAGTTTTAAGGATCTGGGCATGATTGTTTTGGTAAGTCAAGTGAATAGGTTAAAGGAAATGAACAAGCCGACTGTTGGGGTTGGTTGTGCTTCAACTAGTGACACTTCAGTTGCTCTGTCAGCTTATTGTGCCTCTATTGGTATCCCTTCTATTGTGTTTTTACCTGCGAATAAAATTTCAATTGCCTAGTTAGTGCAACCTATAGCAAATGGTGCTTTCGTTTTGAGTCTTGATACTGATTTTGATGGCTGCATGCTGTTGATAAGGGAAGTTACTTGTGAGTTGTCTATTTATTTAGCTAATTCTTTGAATTGTTTGAGGTTAGTGGGACAAAAGACTGCTGCATGCAGTTGTCAGTTATTATACTGAGGAGTGAAGGGCATTAATGTACTTTCATCAATAAAGCAAACGGCACTCTAACGCTTATACACGTTCAGGGGTACTATATGTCAATATATGCATACATTCTCTCTAAGTGTAGTAAGGGCAAACCTCAGGGGAGATATCTAAAAATTACCCTTTTTAAACCTGATAAGTCTGCCCTCGAAAGGGAATAGATTGCTTTATTTTGGAATATCTTTTGCTTCCATATCTTCTCCATTTTCAGTGTCTTACTTCTTAATTTTTTTTTCTTTTTTCTTTTTTTACATGCTTTGATCATCTTGATATAATCCCATCTCTTCCATGATTTGTCTTAAATATATATTAAGGAGCTTACAGAAAAGCACCCCACACGCATGTGTTAAAAAAAAATAATAAATAAAAATGTAACCAGAAAAAATGTAATGTTAAGAGCTAAAGTATGTGAGATGACTCCTCCTTGAAATAAAATAAAAGCAGGGACACTTGCTTCGTCCTTTTTCATTTCACACGTGAAAAGTAAATTTCATTTCATATTACTCCCTTATAGAATAATAATCTTTAAAATATTTCAAACTTCAAACTACTGTAAACACAACTTACGTCAATTTTATTAAGAAGAAAAAAAATTTACCGACATGCTCCATTTTAAATCGAGAGTAAATTAAAATTTATAATAATTTAAGAGATATATTAAATATTGTTATTTCAAGAGGGAGAGAGAGAGAGAGACAATCTGAAATTTACAAATGGACCACTAGTCTTCAATAACTAAATAGCTTTGCCACCAATTGTCCTTAGTAGTAAGTAAATTCCCCGTATCACTCCGAAGCTTTGACAAAGTTTTTGCCGGTGTACTTTTCCATATTATGACTGCAATTTTTTCATAATTGCAGGAGACAAATGAAATTGAATTCACATTGACCACAAAATATAAAATTGAAAAATTGATTCACATCACTCTCAAATAGAACGAGTAATACTTTGTGACCATAAAAAATTTAATAAACAAAAGGAAAATGATACTTGGAAAATGATACTTGCACCGAGTCAAACCCCGGATTAAACCCCAAATTCGAAACGACTCCATTTTACTAAGCTAAAAAATGCACCGTTTGATGTCAAAATTGTTGTCACTTTCCTTCGTTGATCGAGGTCAACTCCAACCATTATTGTCCTAAAATCTAGCCATCACGCATACCCAACCACCCCACTACCACCATCGACAGCCACCACCGTTTCACTTGTACACCTGAGATAATCGACCACAACTCTAGTCCCGATTGTGTTTGTGTTTCTATTTGTGTTTGCTTGAAATTGGGTCAAAACTTTTATACCATATCCATCATCAAAAAGCGAATCAATCACCACCGAATGAGGGAAAAAAACATGATATCTTGCTTGATGTGTGATCTGTAGAGTTTTTCAAATTTTTTAGCTCTTTATCATTATCTGTGAATTTTGTGACCTAGGTTTCTGGCAGTGAAGGGTTATTTTAGATTAAACATCTATATTTCATTTTATATGCTGAAACTCATCTTTCATGGACAATGTTCGTAGCACTGCAGGTTGAGCATAAAATCATTAACTGTCGGAACAGTTGAATCATTCAAGGTATAATATGTAATTGCTTAAAAGTAGATGAGTTGTGAAATCCATTTGTTACCTCATAAGATGATGAAATAAAGGAAGATGAGGATCCTATACTAAGATGTAATTGAAGTAGCTCAAGAATCGAAAAAATACAGCATTCCAAGTGAAGTCTATAATGATGAAATTACGGCTGTGGTAGTACTCAAGGATGAAAATTCAAAGATGAGAAAGTATATTGCTAGAATAACAATTTAGGGGCAGCTGGGAAGCAAGGAAATCAAAAATGAAAAGTGATAGAGAAACAGCAGATGAAAGAGACAGGCAAAGGGAAAAGAAAAGAATTGTTACTGTCGAAACCGCGTCATTTAATAAATTTTCGGGGCTTGACTCGGAGTGTATAGCAGCACTGCAAACAAAAAGCTAGCAAACTTTGTCAAGCAACAGTAAGCATGCAGTAACACCCGCAATAGAAACAGAGAAAGAAATGATAAAATGACAGGAAGGAAAAAATGAAAAAAAATCACAAAAAAAAAAGCAACCGCCAAAGGTCATATTCAAACCCTGCTGATCTGCTCCGGCATCTCTCCATCCCTGTTGATGATGTTGATGATGCCCCGTTCAATCACTTGTCAGTCGATTTAAAAAATGGAAGCAATGCATTCTGAGTTACTTGATCCTCCCATTAAGTTGTTTCCACCAATCTTCCTTTCCCTTGATAAGAATTTTACCTTGGTCTGCCCCTTCAAGATCCAATGGCAGCTTCTTAAGCTCTGGGCATTTAAATACAAAAATTCTGCATGCATCAGGGAATGGCAAGGCCTTCGAGTAGACGCTGTTCAAATTTGGTAGCCTCTTCAAGTAAAGAACTTAGAGTTTCGTAAGAGGTTCAAGATTTGACATCATCTTTTCACCTAATTTTCCAACACTGATTATTTCCTCCATATCATTTTATGTTAACAAAAAAGTTAACATAATCAATAGCACAACTTAGCTTTGAAATACAGGTTATAGGCTTTGCCACTAAACAAGCTAATAAGAATCAAGTGAATCTGCCAGCATCTTGAATGCCAACAGAGTCTGCTGAATGAAAATGTATCTGCTTTCAATGGATGGCTGTAGATGGAAACCTTACCTGTTCTAGAAATTTTCCTGCTCGAACATGATCCCCCTGAGCGAATGCATCAGTAGCCTGACAAGGAACCGTATTCTTACTTTATGGCTTTTAAAATTTAGAAGTCAATTGATACATACAAAGGTGCATGTTCAGGGCACATACAAAATGTGTGAGAAAACATAAATGACAGGAGAAAAAGTACCTACAGCTTTACAATATTCCTTCATTGTGCCCCTATATTCCATCATGGCTCTAAGGAGAGCCTGGAAGCTGTCCTCTTCATCATTTTCTGCAATTTTTAACATCCTTCAGGAGAAGGAAAGCTGAAAAATAAGGGGAAAAAAGACCGAACCCATAAATGAAAGAAAAATTTAGCTACTTTCTCCTTGTATATATATTTCTGCAGAATCATTACAGGTTGATATGGTTGATCAGACCAGCATTTAAAGCAAGTGAACCCAATTCTATATCATAAATCATTGTTGTTTTTCTTTAACATCGATATTACCTCAATGCATGAGCTAGTATCAACAGATATTTCCCTTTCACAAAATATGCAAAATGTTTCAGTCTTTCAAACTCAGAAAATTTTATCTTTTCTAACTAAAAGATATTTGATCTAACTGAAGCATTCTTTAGACATTCCAGAGCCACAAAGGGTATCTGTAACAAAATTCTCCAGGTGAGACAAAATATTCATATCATATTTTCCATTAGTTATTGCAGAATCTTCAGCATTCCAGAGCCACAAAGTATATCTGTTACACAGCTCCCCAGGTGAGAGAAAATATTCATATCATAGTTTCCATTAGTTATTGCAGATATATCAGTATAAAGCTTTCCACTAGTTCTCCAGTAAGAGGCAGAAATCAAGAATCCTACACATGTTAATATGCATAAATACAAAAGTGAGTATACACAAAAAAATGCACACACTAACAAATCCAGTCAATATAGTTAATATAAGAGCACATACCGGTCTTGTTATCTTGCTGCAAGTGCACCACATTAGCCTTGTATTCTGGTACTAATGCCTCCGGCAGTTCACTCACCACCTTTCCTAATGCTTTGGACCTCCACTCGGTCTTCACCGTAATTTCAGGAAATTCATCAGATTTCTCAGCAGCATTAAATAAAGCAGCAAAAACTTCCTTCTGTAATTCATTTCTGCCTTTTGGGTGCCTAAGCAATTCCCCATCTTTAGTATTTGGATTTTCCTTTGCAAGACGGAGACAATACAGTCAAAAGCTAATCAAGTAACCATATATGGATGAGAAATCCCTCCACCCCCTTCCAAAACAAAGTCTAAGAAATATCAGAATTCTTTCAATAAAAACCCTTCCCACCATGCCGTGCCTACTGAAGGAAATATATAGTCTTACAACAAGTTGAGAAAATAAATTAATTACCATACCCTCCGGAAGAATTCAATTGTTGCAATTTTCTTTCACGTGGAGGCCCTCCAAAAGTAGAGCACATATCCGTACACTGTTTATTAGATCCTAATAACAGGAAACCAGGTACTAATAACAAAACTAACACTTGAAATTCAACTGTAATGGAAAAGGATTTAAAAAATATATATATATGAACTTGTTATCTTGGAAGAAGGTAATAAGATACAGCAAACTTGGCACATTCATACATGAACACAAGAAATTTGTAGATTTTTAAAGCCATAATTTTGTAGATTTTTAAAGCCATAATCATTAATAATCATGAACCAAGCAATAAAATATGATTATTATTTCTTTTCTTCTAAATTACAGATGCTTGCGTATCAGAATAAAGTGATATACAATGGTTGTGGGCAGATACAAATGCATGATCAATAGGAAAAATCATCTGATTACTTGTATTACTAATTTGGCATATAAAGATTTTCATAACAGTTCAAAATACAAATAAATGAACAATTACATGAAGACACAGCCAATCACCCACTCCTCATCTCTCAAAGATTCATTGTTTAAAGATGAGGCAAATAATCTCCTTGTTACTTAAATAAGAATATCCAAATTCTCCACTATGGCACAATATACAAATTGCATATTCATTTTCCTGTTCAAAACCAGTGCTGAGAAAACTTAGTTAAGGCAACTGGCATGCATAAATAATTTTAGCATCTATCTTGGATGAATTTGCCAACAGAGTTCCTCTTGTATTCATTAAACTGACAATTATACAAAAAGTTATTGTCAGTGCATAATAAACTATTACATCCTACAACTGGTTTTTACATTACCTAAAATAGATTTCATTACTTTGGCCAAAAAGTGTTGCCTAGCCACAGAAAAGAAAAGGAATTGATGATCCCTCTATGATATTACAAAATAGATCGTCAACCACTTTTAACGGTCTCCAAAAAAAAAGGAGTCGTGTTAAAAAATTATGGCCACTGGTTATTTAATAGTCAGGAATTATTGTAACATATGTGAATTAAAAATGAATAAGTATGAGGCGGTTAAGAAGTTAGTAAAAGCAAAAGAATAAGCTGGAAACAGAGGAAACATATGCACGTGTAACAGAGAGTGAGAGAGAAGCTGCCAAACCGACCCAACTACAGACCCGAAAACCCGACCCGGAACCCGCGACCTTGACCCGGCCATATCTCCCATTTCCGGCCACCGTTTCTGCCGAGCTTGGTACCAATCTGAAGCTTAGAAGCCGGCCGTCGTTCCCTTGCCATCCTCCTCGCCAAAAACCAATCGGAACACCGGCGATCGAAGCATGAAACCCGTGACTGTTTCACTTTGCTCCGCCGGGATTTTCGCCGGTTTTGGTGACACCACCGGTTGGATTTTGTTCCCCACGACTCCCTCTTCTATTTCCGACCATCCATAGGCACCGAGAGTCACTGTTTTGCCGCCGGTCGATTGGTGGAATTCACGGTTGCCGAGCTAGATTCCGGCGTCGTTGCCGCGCGTTGGAGCTCACCGCCGGTACCATTGAACTCAGCGTGATTGGAACTTTACGATTTGAGCTTCCTAGCCAGTGTTGACCAAATTCCGGTTTTTGGCAATTTCACACTATGACGTCAATTTTGTAATTTATGAGCCTGCGGATATGTTAGTAATTCCTAGAATTGAGGATCGTGTGTAATTACAATTCCGAGGATAATTAAGTGATTTACGATTTCGGAGCATATTAATGATCTACGGACTTAAGGATATTTTAGTAATTTTATGAATACAGGAGTTGTCAATTATGAATAAATGTTCGTTTTGAGTTTATTGCATAAAATTTAGTCATAATTCTGATTCACAGAAAATAATTATGTCGTTTCCTTGATTTAGGAGGATCGCGAGCGAGAATCGGTCTGCAGATATGGACGATAACCGATTGTGAACACCGTCACTGAGAGTGGAATATACAAAACTTATTTTCATAGTTAGCGATGATAGTAAAGCATGTTTGCGAAATAAATATTTTAAATGTTCTGATTTAATGATTTCTCGGAATAGATTTTATTTACGCATTGGTATTTTATTAAAATGTTGGATTATTGATTTTACGTCTCGACTTTGAATAAAGCATGATAATATTTTAAAGATAAGAAAAGTGGATTCAAATGTGATATGATTTCAAATATGGTTAAGAGGTATGTAAATATGAGTATAATGATTGTTTTTTAAATCATTAGACAGTATCCTTCCCTCCAGATACAATGATACAGATAAGATGAGATGAGAGGCTTTTGGGGCCCGTCTGAACACATATAAAGGCTTTGGGCCGTGTGTTTGGACGCTTTTGCCTTTTGGGGGCATATGCATGCGGTATGATGATTACAGATATACGGATATGAGATACAGACAGATATTGAGATACAAATGATACATATGAGATACATGCCTTTGGGGCCCGTCTGAGTACACATAGAGGCTTTGGGCCGTGTGCTTGGGCGTTTTTGTCCCTTGAGGACTAGATTTTGCATGCACAGATATGATGAGATATGAGATGGTATTTCCCTGTCTATCCGTGTAGTTCCGGGGTGTGACGTTACCCAGATAGTACGTCATTGCCCGTCTGTTGAGGTCCAGATATGACGAGATTATTTCTCTGGGTACTTTTTTGGTGATGATTTTTAGATTTGTGAATTCTATATGATATTGTGATATGATTTCCATGGATAATAATCTGATTTCAATGTTTAATGATTTATTACTGGTTTCTCGCTTATGGTTTAATGAAATCGTGTTTGGAAATGATATGATTATTTCTTTTAAAGTAAGAATTAATTTTTAAAACTACTATCCACTCACTGATCTCACTGAGTTTTAAACTCACCCTGTTTTTATTATATTCCCCCCCCCCCCCACCAATAGGTTGCAGGTACACCAGACCAACCCAGCGATTGTAAATATATTTTGAGTCTTAGTCACGTGATGGTGCTAGAAGATATAAATGTTTTTGTTAGGACAACTTGGTTATCTCGTCCTGTTGGGATTGTCTAATTTTATTATATTATTCTTTTGAGATTAAAAATAAACTGAGATATTTATATTAGTTATAATATTATCTTTTGAGAATCTAATATAAAACTTAGCATTTTAGTTGAGAATGTTGATAACTGGAGTTTGTTGTATATTAAATTGTATTGGGAGTGCTATATTCATATTTGTAGATTGGGAGTGTTATATATATAAAAGAGATTTTGTCGTCTTTACTAATAGAATTATTATCAAGTCCATTTTGATGAGATTAGATAGACTCACCTGGGGGGATTCGGGGCGGGTCGTGTCAATTATGCATACCTTTTCTGAGGATTTACCATGAAATTTTGTTTTCTTACCCAAAGTCTCTGCCGAGTGATCAATTAGTTTAGACATGCTAAGAAGAGTGAAAAAAACATATTAGCTAAGAAAATGACTATAGAATGGGCATATCTTCTCCGAAGAATAACTTTATTGATCAAAGTAACTTCAGAAGGAAAATTCATGTTATCAAGCTACAGAAACATGCAAACCAATTATTATTTCAGGTTACAATATAGAAATATAAAATCATGACCTCAACCTTTATTGATCGAGAGGAACGTGCACAATGTAAAGCATCACAATCAGGTTAAATGAAAATGGTTCAAATCTTTAATTGAAATAAACATTTTTGGCTGAAACAAAATGGAGTCTTTAACTATCTGAAATTTTCTTGACCGCAGGTTTGGGGAATTTTTATCACTTAAATAATAAGTATAAATAAAATCACAGAGTGTCATTTTGCAAATACCTGCAAGTTTTTTCGGGCCTTTGAACCATGAAGATCTATATAAAGTACCCTATTGGGTTCAACTACTGAAATTAACCAAAGTATCTCATTCTCAATTTTGGAAGCCGTAGCAAATGGACGTTAATCAAAATGCAAGTTGAACCTTAACATATGCCAGCAGCATTTAAGACTGGATTTTGGTATGATATATAGAAGATGCGATTTACTAAATTACATAGAAGGGAAAAAGTCAGAGGCCTCCATCAAGAGGATATAGTCCTTACCTTTTGCATATCATATCCACAACTATCTGCAAGTTAAAAATAATACCAAATTAGCGATCACATGCACATGAAAAGAAAAAAGAAGAAGAAGAATAAAAGAAGAGAAAGAAAGAAAGAAAGAACATTGAAAAGGACAATATGTATTAAATTGGCATCAATTTATTTAAGACATTACCGAGAACCTCCTGAATCACAACCCTGTTCAGCTGGAACCCGTCTCCTGGAAATTTAAACAGAAAATCTTCCATGTCCTTCTGCAAATGGTCATCCTTTGATTGTTTCGGTTTAGATTCTTCTCTGCAAAGTGCAGACGTGGGAAACTCCTTTGGATCCAACTTCAATGGCTTTGATGCCAGAAAAGTGCCATTAGCTGGCTGTGCAGGTTTAACAGCGAAGATATGCTAAACCAACAAAAGATTGTCTATCATGTACATATCCTAATTGCAGCCTAGAAAAAGAAGAATCCCAAAACGGAGCCTTCACCAGTTGAACTGTGGTACTTTTCAAAACCACAAACTCATGAATAAAGCTCCCAATTTCACTAGTATTGTGACGGTTACTTCACTTACATGAATATTCAACAAACTTGAAATCCCCATCTACAATCACATGGTTACCTACAGTATGATCAATATTAAATGAAACGCAATTATACATAACAAATATATGGGGGGAAAAAAGAAAAAGAGAGAGAAATGAATGAAATACAATTGTACATAATTTCAAATAAAAACAACAATAAATTAATAAATCAACTTCCATTACACCAAAAATCGATTACTTGTTCCATTAATCATAACAGCATTCCAGATAAAATAATACCCAAATACGACAAACAAAAAATGCAGCATGCAAAAGAAGTGATTCAATAAAAAATGAGTTCCTAAGAAATATAGAAAGAAAATCCGAGAAGCTTACAACAGAGGTTTTGGTGAGGTTTTAGGGGAATGAAAGGGCCCCAGTTCTTCTCTACTCACTTCTTCTACCCACAATTGCTTTGAAGAATGCGTTTGTTCATATAGAAAAAGAAAAAAGAGTCTGTTAAAATGGGTTTATTTTATTATTATTATTATTATTATTTTTAACATAAAGTGTATGGGAGAAGTTTAGTGCTTATAAATATATTTCACATCACTGAGTATAGCAGAAGCCTAACACTTGTAAAGGGTGATTCACAACTTATAAACATATTCTATATTACTCAGGTATGAGAGAAGCCTAATGCTTATAAAGTGTTATCCATCCTAATTGCCAAATCCACTAGTGTGCATGCACAATGTGCCCTCCTATCGCTGTCTTGGCCGAATATAATTTGCTATACTAAAACATTACATTACAACAACTAACAATTAAGTGATATGAAAATAGAGAAAACAACAAATAAAATAAAAAGAAACCAATCACAAAATTGGAGGCTTTCAATGACATAATTAGTCCTTCTTCGAGAGCTTCAAAACAACATGTCATCTGTCTAATTCTTACATTTGTATTCCAAATTATGACTCTTTGCATCAGCAAGTCCTACATGATCAGAAGGGCAGTTAATGTGAGAAGAGAAATGAAAAGCTAATAATTGTACAAGAATGCCACCATACAACAACAAATAGAGAGCAAAATTTAACAATAAAGGAAAATAAAAATTAGATATAAATATGCAATAAATGGAAAAGCATTTACCATAAGTTTTATTCGAATTTGTCTACTTGAATAACCTTAAGATTAACATCCATCTCCGTACATTTTTCTATTTGAATAACCTGTCACTTCCCACAATTTATGACAAGCCTTCATCTTAACTCAGTGAGGGCCGTTCAAACGAAAACATTCTCGAGCCTTTGCAACTTTGACACAGCAGAACTTTAACTCTTCCAAATTTCCACTACTTGAAAAACCTAGTTTTTCAAGATGCTTCAACTCTGCCAAGGCAAATGACTTTGGATCATCACAGTCTATAAGCTCCAAGCATTGTGTACAGCTTTGAAACTTTTGGGAGCTCATAAGTTTTTGGACGGCAGAAAAACTTTTCAAGATGATGCTTAATACATTTAAACGTTTTAAACTAAGCAACTCCCAAACCAAGAATTCATTACCACTAAATAGAACGCTATTTTCTGGTATTTGAACAAGATAACCACAACTGAATATTCGCAGAACATGTAGCATCGAAAAGTAACAAATCAGTTGTTTTGGAATTGTAGGGAGATAATTTGTGTACTCCGGTTCAAACACTTAAGATTTACCAAGGCTTTTAGCTCTTCTGGCAACTCAGTGATGGGAGCATCTGAAAGACTAAGGTATTGTAGTGAAAACAATTTCGAAACCGCTGTTTGGATAAAATTTCAACGAAGAGAATGAAGAAAACTGATGAGTAGAATACAAAGAATTTGCTTCTGGGCTTAACAAAAGACAAGATGTTTCGATTTCTATACTACAACGTTCATAAGCAAATGCACATAGTTGAATCAACCAAATCAGGGAGAAAATACAATACTTAATTTGAATTGCAAGCACGACTAACTACTTTGCAATTCAGCTCTGACTTGAATTTTTTAATAGGGAATCATTTGCATCAAAATGCTTAATTGATTTACGACAAACGATTAAGGCAATTGATAGTGACATATAATCAAACCTTCATAATCTTCATAGCACAATATTAAAACAAGTGTAGAATAATCATTTCATGTTTCTAGAATTTCTCTTTAAATAAGAAACAACAAGTAATGATAACAATTTTAGGCAAAAGTTTCAAAATCATAGCTGTCAACATTTCTACATATTTCCTACATTTTTCTAAAAACATAAATAATTGAATAAAAAAAATGATCGGAAAACTAACCACCGGGGCAACTTCAATGCCACCTTGGTTTCTCTGGTATCCTAGTACTGTACATGGCTCTGAAGAATGAAAAGAAGGTAACAGTACAAAATCCGCCATCTGGACAACTAATAAATCATGCAAATCAGCGACAAAGCTGGCACGGTGGCTCCCATCATCAAGAATCGTTTAGTAATGGCGTTTCAATTATACAGAGATAGCTCATCATACCTTTGCTTTGCTCTTGCTCAAGTGAAAGGGGTGGTATTTCGTACTGTTGTCAATGGAAATAACATTTGTGCCACAAAAGTTTTGAGAAATAACACAAAGAAGATAGTTTATAATTACTTTTCAAACAGGTATCTTTTATTAGTGGAAGTGGCAATTTGGGTTTTCTGTGCTGTGTTGTCTTCTTATCATGTCAAAATTGAACCAACTAAACTTCTCCTTATGTAATAATTATCTCAAGAATCTCAATTCTTACAGAAATCCATTTATTATTGCGTCACCTAATTAATAAAATTATAAAATTTTCTTCATTAAAATAACATTTTAACGTGTTTTTACTATATTCTTTTAGAAATTATGTAGTATCACCTACAAAAGATGACAAATGTAACACATATCTAATTGACTAATATATAATTTAATATTAACTGATTAATTAATCCTTCGTAAAACAAGTTATCATATTAGCACGCTTATGATAAATCGTTACAATTCTTATTCCAATTGTTTAATTTAAACAATTCATCAAAAATGATTTAGTAAAAATCATTTCTGCATAACATTCTTGAGAAAAAGAAACTGAGTTCATAATTGAAAAACAAAGAATATTTGGATTTGAATTCACATCCAACTCAAACGGAACAACGATATTCATACAAAATCAGGAACCAAATCTTAAAATAACATGTCAACTTTGTTTGAAAATTTTACCAAAGATTCGTAATCAATATGCTTCCCGCTTATTGATTAGAGATCCTTAATCAGCATCCAAGCATTCACTATTTTGGTGGACTATTTTCAATACCCCAAATAAAAATCCTTGAACAAAGGATTTGGTTATCCTTAGAACAGAAGAATTTATAAAGTGTATATAGTAGACCATAGAAAATCAAATATCCAAAAAATTTTATTTTCATTTGATTTTCTGTAAAGAGGGCTAGCATACTTAATATTTTCTCTGTTGTGATTCTATTCATTCTGGGAGTGCGAATTTCAGTCTAATTATATTCTTTTACGGCAACTAAACAAAATTATGTGAGCATTAATTGAATTCACATATTCAAGCATCAATTTGTAAAACAGAGCAAAATTCGATGACAAAAAGTAAAAAAGCCAGAGCATCAATTTGACCCAAAAAAAAAAAAAGAGGAAAAAGAAATGGCAGTGCCGGCAAATTTATAAAACGTTACTTCCATATAATTCAACATTTAATTGTGATTTGCAGGAGACAAAAAACGAAACTGAAATAAAAACGGAGAACAAAAGACGTAGTCTTTTGCACGGAGCAAACGACGAGAAAATGCATAAGAGTTAATCAAAAAGAGATTGGAAACAGGAACGAAAAGCAATTTGAGTGGCTTCATCCTCCCATTGAAGTCGGTTCCACCAGTCTTCTTCTCCACGAATAACAAATTTACGCTCCTTTGCACTGTTGGAATCGAGTGGAAGCTTTTCAAGCTGATCACACCCACTTACCGCCATTTCTTTCAGATGAGTGAAAGGCAATGGCTTCCAGTAGATGCTATTCAAAGCTGGCAAATCTGATAGATCAAGAGTTTGGAGATTTTCAAAAGGGCTTATATGTCCCATCATCTCAGGAGTCTCAGCAAATTTTCCGACGCTGATTATTTCTTCCATAGCATCGCAACGGTCTAGATCGAGAGACTTGAGGTTTGGAGCAAAAACGAGGAATGTCAAATCTTTCAACTTCTGGCAGCTATGTATAGTAACACGGTGAAGGCTACGGAAAACAAAAGGTTCCCGCCTTTTTTGTACTATTTCTTTACAATCAATCTTCAATTCTTCCAACTCCTTAGCCCTATCAATCCATAATTCATTGAGGTGGTTTAGATCTGCGAAAGCCGTAGCATCAATAATCGACATTGTATCTCCGGCCAATTGGAGGAGAAGAGATCGAATACAACTTTTTAACTTATTTGAGTTCAAAAAAATTTGGAGAGCATGATGACATCCCAAGGTCAACTCCAATACCTCTAAATATTTCAGACCGACTAATTCCTGTACTAAAACTTCACCCCCACCAAATAAAACGCTGTCTTCTGATGCTGCATCAAAACGTGCAAAGCCAGTAGCGAACATTCTCAGCACACGTAACCTTGAAAATTTTGATTTTAGTTGCCATGGAATTTTATTTAACTCAAATGTCCACCTCAAATTCAAACATTTCAGATTTACCAACAACTTCAACTCTTCTGGTAACTCTTCTATGCTGGTATGTGAAATATCAAGAAGTTGTAGTGAACCCAACTTTGACATTGTGAAGGAAGCTCACTATTGAAGCAGTTCAGTGAACCCACGTCAGCAGAAGATTATAGTGAAATAAAGGAGTTCAGCTGAGTTGGTTGAAATGCCGTTATACAGCTCACAGTTCGTTATGAAGAATTAGTTAGTTACATGTAGAAATCACGTGTGTGAACTTTGTATATAAAAACGTGAGCTTGTAAACAATATTCATTAATTCAATATACTTGAAATCTTTCATAGTTTTATTTTCTCAGAGTTTTTCCATTAAACCAAACAGACTATCTCTGTTATTTTACATGGTATCAGAGCCACAATGGCTAACTCAAGCACTGCAACTTCAAATCAATCAATCATGAATTCAATTCAACCATTACAAACTTCATTTACCTTCGCAGCTACTGTGAAATTAGATCGATCGAATTTTCTACTTTGGCGAAAACAAGTCCTGACTTCGATAATAGGCAATCGTCTGGAAAAATTCATTTAAGAACCACAAGTTATTCCTGAGCAATATCTGTCAAATGCAACAGCTGATGGATCTGGAGAGAACGTTGAAAATCAAGCTTATCTCAACTGGAGAGCACTGGATCAAACACTCCTTGGTTGGCTGCTATCAACCATAAGTGAAGGTATTCTAAGTTCAGTCCTTAGCTACGATACCTCTTTTGATGTGTGGAAATCTATTGAAAAACAATTTGGAGTTCAATCAGAAGCTAAGATCATGCAACTTCGTTATGAAATGAACATTTTAAGGAAAGATTCAATGAATATTGAGGAATACTGTGCAAAAATGAAGCTACTCGCAAACAAACTTGCTTGTGCTGGAGATATTATTACTGAAAAAGATCTATTGATGAGGATTTTAAATGGTTTAGGTTCTGGCTATTTAGATCTAGCTTCAATTATTACTGCAAATAAGATGAGCTATGATGATGCATATCCTTTACTGCTGACTCATGAAGCTAGACTTGAACAGAGTTAAGGTACCAAAACCATGCTTAATGCAAATTATAGTTCAATGAATGCTAATAACTCCTACATGAGAGGAAATTTCAGAAGAGGCACATTTGGTAATGGAAATTATGGTCGCTTTGGTAATAGAAGCTTTAATGGTGGAAGAGGTGTTTTTCATAATACATATCCTAGAGGACCTTCTACTGGTGCTGCAAATTTTGGAGGCTATGGCAGAGGACAATCAATGCAATTTCTAAGGCCAGCTGTGAGACCAAATTATCCTCCTCCAAATTATCATCCTTCAACTAACATGCCTTCTGATGAGTCACCACCAATATGTCAAATATGTCATAAGCCAGGTCACACAGCAGATGAATGCTGGTACAGATATGATGACAGTCCTACTCCATTACCCAAACACTTTGGAAGGGGTAGATCATTTGGATCAAAGGCTGCCTATATGGCTAATTTCGATTCATTTACAAACTATGCTGCTCCAACAGTGGAAGATAACTATACTGCTCCATTTTACTCTGGCCTAAATCCCATGTACCACTCATCTTATCCATCTACAGAATGTAATATTCCTGAAGCTTATCTGACCAACTATGAAGGGCCTGTTGATGATGGATGGTATCTGGACAGTGGTGCCACACATCACTTTACCAACAATATGGCTAACATGAATATCAGAGAAGAATTCAAAGGGTCAGATCAGCTTGTTATCGGCAATGGTCAAGGTTTGTCTATAACTCATGTTAGTGATGCATGTTTTACTTATAAGGGATCGAATGCTGCTTATAAACCAACTCATATCTTGCTAAAAAATATGTTGCTAGTGCCTGACATCACAAAGAATTTACTAAGCATATCAAAATTAACCACTGACAATAACTTGTCCATTGAATTTGTTGGTGATGTCTGCTATGTGAAGGATTCTCTGACGAGGCAAGTGCTTCTGAGAGGACTTGCTGAAAAAGGATTGTATAAGCTGATACTCAAGCCATCTGAGTCTGTTCCTTCCTCCTTCCTGTGCCAATCTTCTCATATTCAACCATTGTCTATGTTGTCTGCATGTTCTCTTGACTCTCATGTTCTAAATAATACTCAGAATAATGCTTTCAGTTCTGTTTTTCTTTGTAATGCATCAGACAATAAAGTTTCCAGTCCAAATTCATCTTGTAATGGATTGAATAATAAAGCAATTCTTCTCCATAGACGTTTTGGTCATCCAAACTCTCAAATACTAATGCACTTGCTGAAAAATGATGCTTCTGTTAATCTCTCAAGTAATAGCATAAAACAAGCACTGAATCAAATTTGTGAAGCCTGCCAAATGGGTAAATCTCATAAACTTCATTTTTCCAGTACAGAAATCAAAACAACTAAGGCTCTTGAACTCATTCATACAGACTTGTGGGGACCCTTACCAATCCCATCTAGAGAAGGATATACTTACTATATCAGCTTTGTGGATGATTTCAGTCGTTATACTTGGATCTATCCTCTCAAACTGAAATCAGAGGCTTTAGAAGTCTTCAAACTATTCAAATTGCAGGTTGAAAACCAACTTAGCACCACCATTAAACACCTGCAATCTGACTGGGGGGGAGAGTATAGGGTTTTCACTCATTTCGTAAACCAGTGTGGAATCACCTTTAGACACTCTTGTCCCTACACACATCACCAGAATAGAGTAGTTGAAAGGAAACATAGACACACTGTTGAGTTAGGACTCACCTTATTGGCACAAGCCAAGCTACCTTTCAAATTTTGGTGGGATGCATTTCATACAGCTGTGTATCACATCAACAGACTGCCATCTGCAACCTTGAAACTTCTTACTCCTTATGAGAAAATATTCAACCACAAACCTGATTATAGTATGCTCAAGTGCTTTGGCTGTATATGTTATCCTTACTTAAGAGATTACAATAAGCATAAATTCAATTATCACTCAAGCAAGTGTATTTTCATTGGTTATAGTCCATCTCATAAAGGGTACAAATGCATGCATCCTTCTGGTCAAGTATATATAGTTAGACATATTGTTTTTGATGAGTCTATCTTTCCTTATTCCACAGATTCAGTTTTTCATTCTACTGAATCATCCCCACACTTGAAACAATCTTTCACACCTCAACAAGTATACCATTTGTCAACATTATCAGTGTCAGTCCATGATAACTCATACAATCCACATTCTGCAAGTTCAATCAGAAGTAGCTCTCAGAGTTCAGACAATCCATCTCATACTGATAATCAGAACCTTCCTTTACAACAACACATATCAACCAGTGAACCATCTACAGAACCATCCACAGAACTACCTGCAGAACCAAATATTCCAACACCACAATCTATACCTTATCCATCATCTTCTGTTCAATCGAATATCCATCCTATGACTACCAGAAGCAAAGTTGGTATCTTTAAACCTAAACTTTATACTGCAACCCTCCTTCACAAAGAACCAGATTCAGTGTATGAGGCCATACAAAATCCAAAGTGGCTTACAGCCATGAAAGAAGAATATGCAGCTTTAATGCAAAATGGTACATGGTCCCTAGTACCAAGAATGGCTGATCAGAAAGTAGTTGAGAATAAATGGGTGTACAGGGTGAAATACAATACTGATGGAAGTGTGGCCAAATACAAAGCTAGGTTAGTAGCTAAGGGATTCCAACAAGTTATGGGAGTCAACTGTTTTGAAACATTCAACCCTGTCATAAAGCCAGCTACTGTAAGGGTAATTCTAAGTTTGGCTGTGATGAATCAATGGAAGATAAGGCAAGTTGATGTGAATAATGCTTTCCTCAATGGAGAGTTAACTGAGGAAGTGTTCATGGATCAGCCAGAGGGGTTTGTTGATGTTGAGAAACCATCATATGTGTAAGCTTCATAAGTCTCTGTATGGTCTTAAACAAGCTCCAAGAGCTTGGTATGATAAGTTGAGAGGATGCCTATTACAGTGGGGATTTGTAAATTCTAGTTCAGACACTTCTTTATTTCTAAGAAGGAGTAAGTCATCTCTGATCTTAATCCTCATTTATGTCGATGACATTCTAAAAACAGGACCAAATAGTTCTGAATTAGAAAGCTTCATTGCTGAGTTTAGCACAATGTTTGCTCTGAAGGATCTTGGAGATCTCTCATACTTCTTAGGAATTGAGGTTTTGTATGACACAGATTGTGTATACTTATCACAAAGGAAGTATATAAGGGATTTGCTATCAAAGGTTGAGATGATAAACTGCAAGGATGTTAAAACTCCTATGAGTACAGGATTGAAACTGCAGAAAGAAGCTCAAGGAAGTCTGGGTCATTATGTTGAAGATGTTACACACTATAGAAGCATCGTTGGTGGAATGCAATATTTGGTTCTGACTAGACCAGAGATTGCATTCAGTGTCCATAAACTAAGTCAATATGTTTCGGCACCAACTTTGCAGCATCTCATGGCATGCAAACGTGTGCTGAGATATCTGAAAGCAACACAGAATTATGGACTCAAGTTTATTAAAGAGGGTGATATGAAGTTGACATGCTTCACAGATGCAGATTGGGCAGGGGACCTGGATGACAGGAAGTCAGTTGGTGCTTACTGTGTCTACTTGGGTAACAATCTGGTGTCTTGGTCATCCAAGAAGCAACCAGTCATTGCTAGATCAAGCACTGAGAGTGAATATAGATCACTAGCTGCAGCAAGTGCAGAGATAAGCTGGTTGCAATCTCTGTTTTCTGAGTTAAAGCTACAATGCACAGAAAAGCCTGCTATTTGGTGTGACAATCTTAGTGCAACTGAATTAGCTCGCAACCCAGTTTTTCACTCAAGAACAAAACACATTGAGATTGACATACATTATGTTAGAGACAAAGTACTTGCTGGAGAATTAAGTATCAATTATGTACCAAGTGAGGAACAAGTAGCTGATATAATGACAAAGCCACTCTCATTCATAAAATTCAACTATTTGAGGCCAAACTCAACGTCCTCCCATGTCCCTTGAGTTTGAGGGGGGCTGTGAAGGAAGCTCACTATTCAAGCAGTTCAGTGAAGCCACGTCAGCAGAAGATTATAGTGAAATAAAGGAGTTCAGCTGAGTTGGTTGAAATGCCGTTATACAGCTCACAGTTCGTTATGAAGAATTAGTTAGTTAGATGTAGAAATCACGTGTGTGAACTTTGTATATAAAAACGTGAGCTTGTAAACAATATTCATTAATTCAATATACTTGAAATCTTTCATAGTTTTATTTTCTCAGAGTTTTTCCATTAAACCAAACAGACTATCTCTGTTATTTTACAGACATCGCCAAAGGTAATTTCGAAACTGGCCAATCCACACAGTTTGACATCTTTAAAACTTTGAGAGAAGGCATAAATTGAAAGAAGCCATCCGTGATCATCCTCAAATTATCATTAGAGCCAAGAAATAGAGTATGGAGATGAGGGCATGAAGGAACCTCTGACAGAGTTTTAATTTGGTTTTGCATCAATGACAATCTTCTCACATTTTCCCATTCTTTAACAGCCGGTTCCTCTTTTAATCCAGCACCTGCACGAACCAAAAAGTTTCTCTTCGCCTTCTCAATTTCACTGGTTATCCATAGAGCCATATCACGAATAACGTCATGCATTTTTACTTTATCATCTTCTAACTCTTCTAATAAACATGCATGAACAAGAGTGCCCACAATATAGTATCCTTGGTTTTCTGCACTAAACCTGTCAGATTCCTCTAAGAATCCCTCACCAATCCAACAATCAATCAAGTCCCATTTAAGAATTCCATAATCTTCGGGATATAAACAACAATATAAGAAACAAGATCTAATCGTCTCATTCTGCAAACTATCATAGCTAAACTTTAAAAGAGGATACACCTCTTTTCCCAAACCTGCAAACTCAGAAGCTGATCTTCTTAGCACTTCAACTGCGTGTCTCCACTCCTCGGCTGTCCTTTTGCAGGCCATAGCTCGACCAATAGTAATAAGTGCGAGTGGCAAACCACCACACTCTTTGGCCACAATTTGGGCTAGCTCAACGATATCATGATGACTCTGAAGAGTTTCTTCCCCAACTTTTTCTCGAAACAGTTCCCAAGCATCCTTTTCTGATAAGCACGCCACTTGGAACTTCCTGTCAGCTTCCATGCTACCACAAACATCGATGAAACGGGTTGTGAATACGACTTTTGAGGTAGTATTTTTTGGTCCGGGAAGTGGAACGCCCACCTTTGTTAAATCAACCCGCTCCCATATATCATCTAACAACAATACAAATCTCTTCTCTCTTAAACTCCGGAAGATGTCGACAGCTTTCTCCTCTACACTTTTACTCTTCCATGAATCACCAACCAAACCTATCTTTTTCCCAATATCTTCTTGAATTTTTTCAAGTCGCAGGTCTTTTGAAACTACTACCCAAATCGCACAATCAAAGTTGGTTGGACTCTCGAGAAATTTATTGTTGATATGGGTCAGTAATGTAGTTTTACCAACACCGCCCATACCATATAGGCCAATGATTCCCTCTGATTCTTCTGCAAGACATCTCCAGACTTGTTCAAGTTGTGATTGCAAGCCTACTACTGTTCGCTCGGTAGGTCTTTCATCTGCTACAGGCTCTGGAGCTCTCTCAGGCACCACCTCGATAGCCACTGCCACAAAAACTCCTTCGGCGATTAAAGTCTCCACATCTCGTAGCTTTTTAGCCACTTGTTTCCCGAACTTGTAGCTTGACGTGCAGTTCTTAGAACAGTAGCCTCCAACACATAATTTGTCAATTTCTTGAGAGCCGTCTCTGATAAGTTCATCAGCTTCAATTTTAACAGCATCAACCCTCGAAACCCACCATTCCACTTGGCCCAGCCTTTTCATTTGTTGCCGTTCAGCATTGACAACCCTCATCATCACATCGTTCTTTGCTGCGATTAGTCTTCCCAGTTCAGTCTCCAAGGCTGCAAGATTATCTTGGATGTTGCTTATGTATGCTGCTTTTCCAAGAAAGCAATCCAAGCAACGATTGAAAAAAGCGCCGTCGCATGTGATCTGAAAAATGCTACCCATCTTTGGAATTTTGTTAAGAGAGAAAATTGGTTGAGTTTGATTAACAGAAGCTGCTGTGGGCTGTGGAAGAGATATTTTCTCGTCAGCATTAATTAATTTCTTATAAAGTAAAAGCACTTTCAAGGCCGCTGACGTTAAAAGTGAAAAAACAATTAAAGATTTTTTTTTTTAATAAGGACAATTAAAGCATTTGAAAACCTTTCTGACAGACGTTTCAAGGCCAAGGGCTAACCATGATAATATTTGTTCTCTGTACATTTTTAATTGAGATATTATTTAAATCAATAATATTAAATGAAACTTCTCCACCGTAGTTCATATATACCTTAAATATTTACAGAAATAGTCATGTAAATTTTTAAATTTTTAATAAAAATGCTAAGATTTTTTTAATTATTATATTCTTTGAATAGTAATTAAAAAAATTGACTTTAAATTTTTTTAATAAATACAAAATAATATAAATAATTTTATCTGTCTAATAGATTAATAATATTAAAAAATTAATATTTAAAATAATTTTAAAAATTTAATTATTAATTTATCATAAATGAATCTTTAGATTAAATAGCATTTTACATTAATAAAATATATCTCACGTATTATACTAAAATTATTTTATATAATATTCAAAATACTCTAAGTTTTTTATATATTCATTTTAACAGTATGTTCATATTTATTATAAAATTTATTTTAATATAATAAAATATGTCTAATAGATTGTAAAATATTAAATATATTTTAAATATTGAGATTAGTTTAAAATAGATATATTATATTTACTTTTGGAATATATTTTTATCTATTATAAAATATTAGATTCAAACTCTTTAAGTTAATTAGGAAAAAATGTATTATGACCAAAAGAGAGTTTTGAAGTCCTTTCCCTTAACCTTAGTTGTAGCTTCTATTTTTTTCTATATGAAATATTACTGTAGCATTAATGGAACGTTTATTAAATGAAAATCGGAATGGACTGAAATCGAAATGAGCTGAAATCAAAATGGAGAATGAGAATTATAATAAGTTGTTTACTTAACTATAATAATCGAAATCAGAATGAGTTAAATTATTACAAATTGCTAAAAAGACATTAATTAACTATTGTTATAATTATTAATTTATATTTTAACTATTGTGATTATTTTTATTCAAAAAATTGTTATTATTAATAATTATTGTTAATCTTAATAACAATACAATAATATATTAATTAATTATAATATTTTTCATCATTAATAATAATAATAAAATAATCATCATCATCATCATTGGGGCTGGCAAAAAAGCTGGGGCCGGATAAGGGTTTAGGAAACAATACCCAAGCCAGGCTCAAGTCCTATATTTTTTTTTAAAAAAATTATAAATTTAAATAATAATTTCAAATTTGAAAAAAAATGGGAAAATAAAAAAGTAAGCTTAAACTCCTAATTTGTATATCAATAATAAATCAAAAAACTTAAAATTATAATAGTGAACTCTCTTTTAAATGTTAATTAATTAAGAGCTATTTGAATTAAAGAATCCAATACTAAAAATTTGAATCTCTAAAATTTTATTTACTTTATTTATTATTTTCTTTTGAAATATTTATTTTCTTTAACTCATTGTTGAAAATTAAAATATACCTCACAAGTCTAAATATAAACTTTATATTATTTTTCTGAATTTTTGTTCTCATGAAGTTATTCCCCTTTTTTTTGTAAGACAACATTTCTTTCTGGTTTGCACGAGAAGAGAAGAATCCGTGTTCAGAATTAAGAAAAACAAAACACAAAAATTTGAATTCAAATCATACAAATATAGAACAAGCAAACTGAGCCTTTGGGTTGTGAAAACTTTGCAAGATTTTGAAGATAAAAAATCTAATGGAACAGAACCAAGATTTTGTATAAATAGGAGTACAAGTAACACCGTCTTGATAATCACTATTCAATTCATGTGTTCTGTGTTATTTAATTCAATGCTAATATTTATATTTCTGCAAGATCTTCACTATACTTTTTAATTCTTTTGTTATTATTATATTCTTATTTACGCCATAATCTGTCTTAAATTTAAGGAGTTTAGAAAAATATAAAAGTTAGTGTTTTCAACTGATTTTGGGGTAAGAAAAACCAAACCAATCTAGAACAATAAATTTGTTATTTTGAGGGGAGATGGGGTACCTCACTGGTTTATTGTGTGTTGGGCGGTGTATCTGAAATTTGTGGGAGGTGAGAAGGGGAGAGAGAGTGGTAACAATGGTGGAAGGTCAGAAACAAGAGAGGTGTCCTTCAAAACGAGCTTCACGCCTGCAAAACAGTGAAATAGAGGTTAGAGGTGAAGCCGGGGTACCCTGGCGTTCACACTCCGACGCTCAAGTTAGCAAACTCAAGCTTTTATGGCAAAGAGAGCTGGCTAGCCCTCTGTAAATTAGGGTTTTAAGGTTGAAGAAAACCTCTTTTTTGGAGTGTGAGTGTTTTAGGGCGAATGAGAGCCTCCTGGAGAATGAAACCTAGGCACCTTTATATATGGAGTACCTCAGCTGCCACGTGGCGTACCCTTTTTGGCTAACGTCCTTTTACCTCTTTATAATTGTTTTTGGGCCGTTATTTGCATGTTCGCGGCGTATCTCATCTTTTGGAAACGTGGCGCGCGCTGGAGAGTGGTCCAGGGTACCTCTGCAGTAGCTGTCGGGTAGGCGGCTAGGGACCACTGTCCTTGGGACAGTGTCCTTCACTTTTGGCAGAGGTAGCAGGCGGCTGTCCCTCCTTTTAGCACGTCGCTTTTGATTCCTAATTCTGACAAAATCAAATGATATCTTTTAGGAGGCGGAGACGTTTCTCATGGCGGGTATTTTTCGGTGGATTCTCTTGCATTCGTTTTTCCGGATACCTCGAATTACATGGGGTACCCCCTATTACGCGGGGTACCCCTATCTGTATGGGGTACCTCTATTTGTATGGGGTACCTCATATTATATGGGGTACCTCTATTTGTGTGGGATACCTCTAATTGTGCAGGGTACCTCTATTTATACGGGGTACCTCAAGTCATGCCGGGCACTTCGGATTATGCAGGGTACCTCCGATTGAGCTGATATCATTCCATTGGCTGACACGTGGCGCTCTATTACCTTTCCTACTTTTCCCTCAAACAACATCCCCCTAGTTTCTTTTTGGCGAGAAGTATTGGAGGCAAAAGAAACTCATTGTATGAGTGACACGTGGCAACGCGGTTGGACTAGAGGGTACCTTGCTTAGCTTCTTCCCTTGACTAAACTTTGTGTACTTCAAACTAAAAATCTTCTCTTTGTCTTTTCCTTTTCCCGCTTTTTTTTTTTTTTTTTTTTTGACGATGAGAAAGAACAGTTGTCTTCATATGTCTCTCTCCTTTTTCTTGGGAAGTGGCAGCCGTCTGACACGCAGTTTGAATTTTGAAAATACAAATCTCACTCAGACATCCATGAACTCCTTTCTTGGGCAACGTGTTCTGTCAGGTTGAATTTAAAACTCCTGACGTGTGTCAAAATTTTGAAAATCCCCAAACGAACTCCAAAAAATTGATTATTTCCAGTAGCCTTTTTCTTCCATAATTTCGTCTCTTCTTCTAAATGCATCAACATTATCACAGGTGAAAATAAAAATTTCTTTACTTTTTTTTTTTTTTTTTTTTTTTTAGCCTCGTTCATCTTCCCTAGGCTTTATTCTCCCTTTACTCTTTTTCTTTTATTTCCTTCCTCTTCCGTTTTCTTTCTTTCCCATTTTCTCTTCTTTCTCCATTTTCTTTCTTTCTTCTTTCTTCTTTCCCTTTTTTCTTTCTTCCTTTTCTTTCTTTCTTCTTTCTTCTTTCGGCCGGCGTTCTTCTCGAGTGTTTTCCGGCGCGTTTTCTCAGCTGCTGCAGTGGTGGTTTTGGTTCCAGATCTAATCGGCTCAACGCGGTTTTCCGGCGGCTCACGGCGAGATCCAAACCGGCGGTAGCGCGGTAATCCTCCCCCTTCCTTGTTTCCTCATTTTTGTCTTACTTCCTCTCTCCTCTTTCTCCTTCTCTCTCTCTTCTTTCTCTCCTTTTTGCGATTTCCAGCGTCGGATTTGATGGTTGCGGCCATGGCAGCCGATTCTTCTTGGTGGCTGCAGCTTCTCGGTTTTCTTTTTTTTTTTTTTTTTTTTTTTTTTTTGCCGGCGTTCTTCTCAGAGTTTTCCGGCGTTTTGGTGACCGCAGCTGCAGCGGTTAGCGTCGGTTCGGTGGCTGTTGTTCCCTCCCGCGTCGGTTTGCTGCAGCTTCTTCATTTTTTTTTTTTATTGCTTCTCCCTTTTTTTTTTTTTTGGGCCGGCGCTTTCCCTTGGTGGTTTCCGGCGTTCTTTTTGCGATCTCCGTCGTCGGTTCTCGGTGGTTGCCGCCATGGCAGCCGGCGTTGGTTCTTGGTTGCAGCCCTTCATTCTTCATTATATTTATTTACTTATTTATAAATAAGTACATATATTTAAGTTTATTTTTATTTTTATATTTGCATATTTTTACTCACTGTTTTTGGTTGCCTGCAGCTTCGTCTTGCCACGATTTTCAATCCCGATCTACTGAGTTGGTGAACCATAGGTATCCCTCATCATTTCTCCTCCTTTGGCGCATTTTCAGTGGCGCTATTTTGCATACTCTGAGAAAAATTTATTTTTGGTTTTTGTTGTGTTTGTTTGTTTTTTTTTTTTTTGTTGGTTGGTGTTTGCATTTGGTGGTTGATGTGTGGTGGATGGTGCTTGGTATGGACATGTTGCTGTTTGGGAAACGTGTGGTTTGCTGGATGTGTTGTTGGGGGCTTGTGGATGTGTTGTTGGGGGAAAGTAGATGGGTAAGAAACACACGGGACCCCTGATGAAGCGACGTAAAGTTGGGGCTAGTAGGGTTGACAGCCTTCCTACGGGTTCCCCTTCCCACATCTCCATTAGCGAGGGGGATCGGTCCCCTCCTAGTTCCTCCAAGAGTTGTAATTCTCGTTCTGAGCCCCCTCCCCCTAGGAGTACCCCTCGTGTCAGCCCACGCTTTCCTAGTAAACGGCCTACCCCCCATCCTCGAAAGAAGGGTAAGCCAACCAAGCCTAAGGTTCCAGCTCGTTCCTCGGTCCAGCCGCCTAAGTCTCCCCCTGCCACACCTTCAAAATCTAGCAACCCTTTTTCCCTAGGCATTAGGAGGGCTATTTTGGGGGACTTAGAACAAATTAGAGCCAAATACAATATTCCTCCGTCTGTCCAGCTTAGGGTACCCCATGTAGATAAGCGACCCGAGTGTCCAAAGTCTGATGGGATTGCTCTCCATATCGACCTCTTCGATCTAGGACTCCGCCTGCCCCTCCAACCATTCTTTATGAAAATGTTTAGTTATTTGGGGGTAGCTCCTGGGTAGCTGTCCCTTCCAGGGTGGAGGACACTGACGGGCTTACATGTGTTATGGTTGGAGGTCGTGAAGCGCGACATTTCTGTTCGGGAGTTGAGGGGCCTTTACCAATTCAAGAAGTCTAAGGGTCCCGGCATTGCTTACTTCTCCCCCTGGGGTGATCATGGCCACATCGTTGAGGGGAACCCCGCCTTGAAGAAGGGTTACCGAAAGGGATGGTTTGTCGCTGAGGGTAGGTGGGGGACAGAGACTCTGGGTGAGAAGGGCGACCCCGTGGAGGTTCCCCATTCCTTCAACGTAGACTGTAAGTATCTCCCTTACTTATGGTTCTTTATTGGAATCTTTCGCCTGAATGTCTCGCTAACCTTGAGTTCTTTATGCTTTCGCAGGTGTGACATGGGCTAAAGGATCATGCCCAGTTCAGGAGGTGGGGAGAGAGGTGAAGAAGTTTGTGGACAGGCTTCGAGGTGCACAGAGGGGTAGTGATGTGCTGGAGGAGAGCCGATTATGGAGAGCGGGGCTGATTGACCGAAGTCCTACACCTGCTCCTGGGGGTGACTCATGTATGATTTGGGTGTCGGGGGGTATCCTATTATTACTTATGGGACTGGGGTACCCCATTATCATTGCATTCTTCGTTTCGCTTCCCCGCTTTCCTTTTCCTATTTTTTACTTTTGCAGTACTTAGTACTTGTCCAGCTAACATAACTTTTGTGCACTGGGTGCAGTCATGGAATCGACGGGTGACGCTTTTGACGCCTTCTTCCAAGCGGTAGTGGGCGGTGCTTCCGGATCTCAGGATTCGGCGGTACCCCCGAAAGGCTCCCGACCTCCTCGAGCTCCCGGTCCAAAGGGGAAATCTCAGGGCACCTCCCACAGCGGGTCGAAGGGTACCCCTCGCTCGAAGAAGAGAAAATTCGGGCTGGTTTCTACTTTCCCTGATGAGTTACGTGAGGGTGACTTAGACTCGGCTTCTAACAAGGAGGTTTCGCACTTGGCTCGCCACTTTTACTACTCTGCTGAAAATGTTACCTCCGAGGTTGCTGAAGAGGCTGACAAGATGAGCTTGAGCCAGCGTTACGGTCAAGCACTTAGGGCTACCCAAGAGGTAGGCTTTCCCGGGGTACCCCGGGTGTACTCTTCATCATTTTCTTTTTACTTATTTAATCTTTTTTGTCATACACATATATTTAACATGTCTTTCATGACCCGCAGACATCCTTTGTCCTTAGCCACTGCCTTCCGGATCTCGACTCCCTTGTTGCCGCACAGTCAGAGGTCGACAAGTTAAGGAGTGAGCTTCAAAGCCATCAATCTCGTGAGGATCAGCTCGCTCGAGAAGTTAAAACTCTGCAAGAACGCAATGCTGGCCTATCGGGAGAGAAAGCTAGGGTGGAGAAGGATTGTGAGGAGTTGAGGGCCACCAACGGAGATCTGCTATCTCGACAAAAGACGATGGCGGAGGATGCATTCTCACTCATCATGACGGAGGTGTGGAGTGTGGATCCGGAGTTGGAGGTACCCCGCGTGCAGAAATTTGTCAACAAGGCTACGATTCTGAAGACGATTGCAGAAAGGAAGAAGTCTTCTCAGGCACGGTCGGGTACCCCTTCCGGGTCGCCTAGGGTACCCCGTGCGCTTCAGCCGTTGCCTGCCTCGGATGCCCCTACTTCGGCTGCTCACATTCCGGGTACCTCGGAGTCCTCTGCAGATCGCCCTCTGGAGACGGATGTTGGGGATGGCGTTCCCCCCTCGGTGTAGCCTTTTCATTGTGCCCTTGCTTTTCGGATCTATCCATATTTTGTTGTTTGGACCTTGTTTCTTTCCTTTTGGTTTCCTGGGATATTTTGTATGATTGAGACTTCACTTTTGTTATGATACTATACCACCGAGCCCTCTTATACTTTGCATTCGTGTTATTTTGCAAATGAATGCTTGGCTAAACTGTTATCTTGTAAATGCTTAGGGTACCTCTCATTTTTTTGAAATGAGGTACCCCTGGTACCTTAACAACGATTCAGCATTAGGCGCCTGCTGGTTTACACAGATCGGCGAGTTTGGTGCATGCCCTTCTCGGCAACCTTGGCGGATTTCCCACAAATAGGTCATCAAAACATCATCGCGACATCTCGATCAAAAATTGAAAGTGCGCAATTGGTCCAACCAATCAATTTCTTATTCTTTCGAAGTTCTCTCCGAATTTTTGAATAGCTTACCCCCTACTTTGCTCAAGTACGAGGACGGAGGTGTGGGTGTTCTCATACCTAAGCCGAACCTCGTGCCGCTAGGGTATGACGGTTTTCCTTCACCCTCGGGTCCTCTTTGACCCTCCCTCTCTTTGTCTAGGTAGCTCGGTCCTGCTTCCACATAAAGGCTATCCCTGGGTTGTTCCCTCTGTTGCCCCTCTTGGCTTTACATAGATCGTCACGATCTTGGCATATCAGGTACCCTGACTGGTCCTGTGTTTGGTTAGTCGTAATTGACAAGCGTATGGCGAGAATTGCATATAACCAGATGCAAGGGTATATTAATGGCGATAAGTGAATATAATCTGTATTCTAAGATCGAAGTGGCGAAAAATAAAGGAGATATCATACTTGCAAAGAAAGAAAATGCATTTATAGATAACAAAAGCGTTGGTCAGTACATGACTTAGCTTTGTTATCCTAAGGAGAATGGGAGACCGCAAGACCTCCTACTCTTTTCATTTGAAAATTAAAGAAACTTCTAAAGTTGCAACTGACCAACATAGGGCATTTGGGGTACCCCATTTGGCCTACCACCCAAAAACATTAAAGAAAGCATTAAATAAAGCAAAAGACTAAAGGTTAAGACACTGTCCTTTAGTAATATTTCCGTAGCATTGCAGCATTCCAGGGGTGCCTCACGATTGTGCCATCCATGTGGAGTAGCCTGTATGCACCTGTCCCAACGGGTTTGTCGATGCGGTAGGGTCCTTCCCAATTCGCCCCAAAAGCGCCTTCGCAGGGTACCCTAGTGTTCTGCGTTACCCTTCTCAAGACCAAGTCTCCTTTCTTGAAGGATCGAGGGCGTACCCTTTTTTCATATAGACCCGAAATGCGATGCTGATATATGGTTGTCCTCAATTCTGCTCTTGCCCTTTTTTCAGCCACCAAATCAAGGTTTGAAGCAACCAAGGAGGTGTTCTCGGCCTCATCAAAGTATTCAACCCTGTGAGAGGGTACCCCAATTTCTGCTGGAATCACTGCGTCAACACCGAATGCGAGGGAAAACGGGGTCTCCCTGGTGAAGGTGTTTTGAGTAGTTCGGTACGCCCACAGTACCCCAGGTAGCTCGTCTACCCATGCTCCCTTTCTTTCTTCTAGCTTCTTCTTCAGGATACCTTTGATAATCTTGTTAACGGCTTCGACTTGCCCATTAGATTGGGGATGGGCAGGTGTAGCAAATCGGTTGGCGATCCCCAACTCCGAACAAAAGCTTCGAAATTTTTCATTATCGAATTGCTTGCCGTTATCACTGACAATTGCATAGGGGATTCCAAATCTGCAAATGAGGTTTTTCCAAATGAATTCGGTGGTTTTCCTTTCTGTGATGCTTGTTAGTGGCTCCGCTTCCGCCCATTTTGTAAAATAATCTACCGCCACGATTGCATGTTTTGCTTGTCCCCTCCCGGTAGGTAACGGGCCAATGAGGTCCACTCCCCACATAGCAAAGGGCCAAGGGGAAGATATAACTGTTAGCTTCTCTGGGGGTAGGTGGGGTACCCTGGAGAACCTTTGGCATTTGTCACAGCTTCGTACCATATTCTTGGCATCTTCCCGCATGGTTGGCCAGTAGTACCCCTGACGGAGTGCTTTTTGCGCCAGTGATTGTGCTCCATAGTGATTGCCACAAATCCCCTCCTGTATCTCCCTCATAACATACTCGGCCTCGTCGCTTCCCAAGCATTTAAGATAAGGAAGAGTGAACCCTCTTCTGTATAGGGTACCCTGGATCAAGCAATACCGGGCAGCTTTATACTTTAATCTTCTTGCTTCACTTTTATCGGAGGGGATGTCTCCGTCCTTGAGGTACCTTATGATAGGCTCCATCCAAAGCCCCTCGTTGGACAGCGATCCTACTTCCAATGGCTCTGGGAGACCAACACTGGGTGCGGGTATGTGTTCTGTTGTGATGGGGCCAGATGATTGGGCTACCCCAAGGGATGCCATTTTCGCTAGGGTGTCGGCTTCGCTGTTCTCCAGTCGGGGTACCCGTTCCACCTTAACCTCACAAAATTGGGACATCAACTCTCTGGTTTTCCCGAGGTACCCTTTCATGTTTTCCTCTTTCGCTTGATATTGTGCGGTAATTTGGCTTACCACCAACTGGGAGTCGCTCTTGACGTGTACCCTTTTCGCTCCCAAAGCCTTCGACATCCTCAGCCCCGCTATGATGGCCTCGTATTCGGCTTCGTTGTTTGAAGCCTTGAATCCAAATTGCAAGGCGTAGCATATTTTCACCTTATTCGGGTCGATTATAATAACTCCTGCACCACTTCCGTGTGAGTTAGAGGAACCGTCTACATATATTTCCCAGACCTGTCCCCCTTCATCGGTGGGTGGGGTATCTAACAAGTATCTCAAGTCACCTTCACCACTTGAGTCATTGGCAAATTCCCCAATAAAATCAGCGATGGCCTGTGCTTTAATCGCCAAACGAGGCTTGAAGATGATGTCGAACTCGCTTAATTCAAGGGACCATCGGAGAAGCCTTCCGGACATGTCTAACTTCTGGAGGATTTGCCGAAGGGGAAGGTTGGTGACGACCGCAATGGTGTGAGCTTGAAAATATGGTCGGAGCTTCCGTGCGGAGACCACCAATGCCAAAATGATCTTCTCAGATGTGGGGTACCTCTTTTCGGCATCAACCATAGCCTTACTAGTGTAGTAAATAGGTCGTTGTACCCCATTATCATCCTCTCGGAGTAACACAGAGCTGGTGGCATGCTCAGATACGGCGAGATACAACAAAAGCACCTCTCCCGGCTCAGGTTTGGCAAGTAGTGGAGCATTCACGAGGTACCCCTTCAGTTCTCGGAAAGCCTCTTCGCAATCGGGTGTCCATTGGAGCTTCTTGCCAGTCTTCAAAGCTTTGAAAAAAGGCTTACACCGGTCAGTAGCCTTGGAGATGAAGCGGCTCAGAGCAGCTACCCGGCCCGCCAAGCTTTGAACCTCCTTGATGGTGCTCGGCGATTTCATGTCAAGAACTGCGCGAATTTTATCGGGGTTGGCTTCAATCCCCCGTTGTTGTACCATGAACCCGAGGAATTTTCCCGAGGTGACCCCGAATGCACATTTTTCAGGGTTAAGCCGCATCTGGTGTCTTCTCAAAACGGTAAATGTATCTCTGAGGTGCCCTAGGTGTTCCCCCGCATGCACCGATTTGGTGATCATGTCGTCTATGTACATCTCCATGGTGCGCTCGATTTGTTCTTTGAAAATTTTGTTCACTAGCCGCTGATAGGTAGCCCCGGCATTCTTCAAACCAAACGGCATAACCTTATAACAGTATAACCCCTGGTTGGTGATGAAGGCCGTCTTCTCTTGATCGGGTTCATACATCGGGATTTGGTTGTACCCGGGGAAGGCGTCCATAAAACTAAGCATCTCGTGCCCCACTGTTGCATCAACCAGCTGGTCCACCCGGGGAAGCGGGAAGCTATCCTTGGGGCAGGACTTGTTCAAATCGGTGAAGTCCACGCACATACGCCACTTTCCGTTTGATTTCTTGACAAGAACAACGTTGGATACCCAATCGGGGTACACTGCTTCCCGGATAAATCTCGCTGCTAATAGGCGGTCTACCTCTTGTTCAATTGCATCGTACCTCTCTTGGTTGAAGGCGCGACGCTTCTGTTTGACCGGTTGATTATGCGGGCTGACATTAAGTTTGTGACAAGAGAAGGAAGGTGGGATACCCGGCATATCCGAGTGGGACCAAGCGAATACATCGTGGTGCTCGCGTAGGAATGTGATGAGCTTCTCTCTTTGTTCCTCCGAGAGGTTGGAGCCTACTTTCACTGTCTTTGTTGGGTCGGTGGCACAAATCGAGACTGAAATAAGGTCTTCAACTGGGGTACCCCGCTTTTCATCTTTCAATATTCGGGGATCCAAAGGTGCCTCAACTTCACATCTGAGCTCCTCCTGGTCCCCGTGGGGTACCCTCGAGCTATCCCCCGTAACTGCTTCTACTCCCATTGGTGAAGACTCCAACGGTTTTCGTGGGTGGGCTACTTGAGGAGAGTTTTTGAGTACTGCTCTCCGCTGTCTAGCAAGTGCTCGCTTTGAAGGGGAAGGTGTGGGCTGGCTGCCACTGGGGTACCCCTTCATTGGCGGATCGGAAGCTATTTGGTAAGTGACTTTGGAGGCCACGGAATAACATCCACGAGCCGATTGCTGGTCCCCTTTAATGGTGATAACTTCTTGGGCGGCCGGGACTTTCATGGCGAGGTAGTGCATGGATACCACCGCTTTAGTTGCTACTAAGAACGGCCTACCCAATATAATATTGTAGGCACCCGGGTGATCTACAATAAGAAAATCAATCATATGAACAACACGGTGAGGTACCTTACCAAGTGTAACGGGCAGCGTAATGATGCCTTTTGGTATAACCATATCTCCGGCGAACCCAATAAGAGGCGTAGCATATGGGGTGATCTTTGGCGACTCAATCAATAGTTGATCCAAGGCGCTTTTGAAAATGATGTCAACGGAGCTACCGGTATCTACGAGAGTTCTTGCTACCTTACCAGTGGCAACCTTCAACGTGATTACGAAGGCATCGTCGTGGGGGTACGAGATGCCCTCCGCATCTTTTTCTGTAAAAAGGATAGGCGGGGGATGGTGGGGTACCTTCGGTGTACCCCATTCATTAAGGTTGACTTCTCTGCCAATATTGGTGTCATTGATTCAGCCACAATTTTTCTATCATAAAACAATTGCTGCAATGTTTTCCTGAAGTGATCAACAAGATGAGTAACAGGAAATTTTCGAGGTTCCCTCATGAAAGCATTAACACTCTCCGCGATGTTGGTGGTAAGAATGCTGTACCTCCTACCTTGAAACTGAGACCTTGCCCAATTACACGTGCCGACATTATTTTCTAGGTAATCAGCCGCACCCGAGTGGATCATCCACAACCCTTCAAGTTGTCTCTTAAATTCCTCGTGGCCATATGCTTTTGCTGCATTAATAAAGGCATGCTCAAATTCATCCCAAAGAGCTTTGGACATTCTAAATTGTGACTTAATGTTACCTTTGACGTGGTAAAAACAAACGCCATGAGTTGCATTGTGAAATACTTTAAGAACGGCTCTCCTTATGGCAGTGCATCGATCAGAGATAATTACCAACTCAGGTCTATCACCAATCACTCCGTGTAACTTCATCATAAACCATTCCCAAGCATCATTATTTTCTGAATCCATGATCCCAATGGCTAACGGATACAATTGATTGTTACCATCAAGACATGTTGCCACGAACATGCTTCCACGATATAATCCCTTTAGATGAGTACCATCTACAGCAATGACAGGCCGAATGTACTGCATAAACCCCTTGATGGAATATCCGAGTGCTACAAAATAGTACAAGAAATTACCATCTCCATCCTGCTCGAGGTGAGTGACTGTACCCTCATTCGTTGTAGTTAGTACGTGAGAGTATTTAGGGAGCAAGTTGTATGACTCTGCAGGGTTGCCGCGAACTATTTCAAGACCAACTTCTCTCGCCCTATATGCCTGCTGGTATGTTAACTGAACACCGTATTCCTGTTGCATATCTGCTCTTATGTCATTGGGAGTATAAATCCTCTTATCTTGAATATATTTTTCTGCGATAATATGACCGACAACCCGGCTCCTTACTTGATGACGTCCATCAACCAATACCTCATTATGACAAGTGTGTACATTATCAATTCTCTTCACCACCCAAGGAACATTTTGCTCGTTCGAACTTCTAGTTGCTCGAATACGTCATTTACATGATTCTGAACAACAGTGAGCCTCGAAACGTGTCGTAGTAGACCGTGCAATCTTGAAATCAAACTTATCTCTAAAGGCCACCTTGCGTAGTTGTAATATAAGCTCATTCTTCTCAGCAAATAGCTTACCCACGCTGATATCATCTGAGTCACAACTGCTAACAAAGCTTGGAGCAACCATGTTCGAAGGTAAAGTTGGAGCAAGACTTGTAAAGGGGTCAATTCTCCTTCTCGATCGAACCATAGAAGGAATAGGTCTATTGCCTCTGTTATTCACAGGAGTATTGTCTTCACACTCATCCTCATGCTGAAACGACGGAACATTCGAATGACCGACTCCTCCATCATCACCATCATTATTGAAACGAGTGCCCCGCCTCGTATTATTAGAAGGTTCTGCACAAACATTATCCTCCTCTGTCTCATTATGAAAATCATCATTGTCCCGAAAATCATTGTTGTGATACGGAGAATATCGTTGCTCCAACGACGTTGTTATTGGAAATACCGTTGCTCCAACATCCTGTAACGTAACGCTATTATCATCAATGTTATCATAATTGTCGTGGATTGGAGAGTAATATTGCTGCAGCGATATTGTCCTTGGCAACACCTCTTCATCATTATCGGGGCCAGACATATTTGCTCTAAATGAAGTTTCTATATCGACATGTGGCTCAATACCTTCGCTCGGAAGTCGAGGTGATGTGGTCACGAATATAGGAATGCATCCAAAATTAGCTACGTCAGATGCCATATGCAACACAACCCTCACCATTTCATCATCACATATATCCATGGGCATTGCACATATACGATATAATGTGTTACTAGACCTCAAAGTTGTCTTCATTGTGATACTATAGTCATTAGGGTTTATTTTTAACACCTCGTATACTCTTGCCAATAACTGATCAAACAAGTAATTTTTTCCAACCAAAAAAGCTCGATTTTTACCATTCACGTACTCCATACAGCCATTCTCTAATGTCTCCCACCAACCATCGTAACACAATTCAAGTACAACTGAATCCATTAAGCCTGAAATTATAAAAAAAAAAATTATTTGAGTCCTATTGAAATAATACATTTTTAATAAATCTCCAAGGGTGCCTGTCGCACCAAGGTTTGGTACGACAGGTTGCCTGTCGCACCAAGGTTTGGTACGACAGGTTGCCTGTCGCACCAAGTTTTACTGCGACAGGCAGCCTGTCGCCAGACTCAGATTCACCCGACTGAGTTCAGTAAGTTCAAAAAATAATTCATACCACTGAGTGATGTAGATTTGTGTTGGATCCGGATAGATTATGATCGGATATCACTTTTACCGTTGTCTTTTGCGGTCGCCGTTGGCTGATGATTTAAGAATAAAAAGCTGCTTTTGGTTTGGCGATATGGGAGAAACAATGTTGGTTTTGTTCTGTAAAGAAGGGTAATTTGGGAAGAAATGCTTGTGTTTGGCTAATGTTGATAGAAAAAATTAAGACGGTTAATTGTAAAAATAATAAAATATTAATGATTATTTTCGTAAATTTCCCAAAGGGAATGCAGGAAAAAAAAAACAATTATTGAGAGCATGACCTGGAAGATTGTGAATGAGCACTTGCACAGTTAAATTATCGGAACAGAATTGTAGGGGCCACCAACTTGTGAATATCGGTACAATTGTTGAGGATTGTGGGGGCCATTAATTTATAACAATTTTAAAAAGACTATACAATTTGTAGTTTAATAAAAGAGTCTACAGTCCCGTTATACAATATTCAAAATAAAATAAAAGAGCCTACCCCACTTATATTCAAAAGAATCCACTTTCATGTGTAATTTATCAAAAAAAAAAATCCATTTTAATTTGTAGTTTTATAAAAGATTCCAGCTGGTTGTGTTTGTCACTTTTGCTTTTGTGGAATATGATCTAGCTTTTTCTTGTTAGCATTAATTTGCAATAAAATAAAAGAAAGGCCGGTAACGTTAAAAGTAAAAATAATTAAGGCATTTTAAAATAATTTAATCTATCTCTTATAAAAAAAATAATTTAATCTATCTAAAAGGCTAATAATATTAAATTTTTTTAATATTTGAAATAACTTCAAATATGTAATTATTAATTTATCATATTTTTTAGGTAAAATAACATTTTAAATTAATAAAATATATCTCACGCATTATATTAAAATTATTTTATATAATATTCTAAATTTTCTAAATTTTTTATATATTCATTTTAATAGGACGTTTGTATTTATTATAAAATCTACTTTAATATAATAAAATGTGTAAAATATTAAAACATATTTTAAATATTGATATTATATTTATTTTAGGAATATATTTTTATTTATTATAAAATATTAGATTCAAAATCTTTAAGTTAATTAGTACAAAATGTATTATGATCAAAAGAGAGTTTTGAAGTCCTTTCCCTTAACCTTAGGTGTAGTTTTTACTTTTCTATGTATGAAATATTACTTTAGCACTAATGGTGCGTTTATTAAACAAAAATCAGAATAGACTGGAATCGAAGTGAGTTAAAATAGAAAAGGAGAATAGGAATCATAATAATTTATTTACTTAAGCTGTAATAATCAGAATTAAAATGAGTTAGATTATTACAAATTACTAAAAAGACATTAATTAACTATTGTCATAATTGTTAATTTGTATTTTAATTATTGTGATTATTTTTATTCAAAAAATTGTATTACTAATAATTATTGTTAATCTTAATAATAATAATATTAACATTAATATATTAATATATTAATTAATTAATTAATAATAATAATAATAATAATTATTATTATTATTATTATTATTATTGTCATCATCATCGGCGATATCATTATTGGCGACAATTGCTGCTATTGGATTGCGAACGGTGAAGATGAAGTTAGCGTTGTCAATAATTTTGATTCACCAATCCAAAAAATAAACACACTATGAATGTCTAAGGACTTGTTTGAGATTGAGGTGCTGTAGCTTTTAAGCTACAGCTGCTGTGGAAAAAAAAAAGTTATAACTATATAAAAAAAACAATAAATAGCAAATACAAATTTTAAAAAAATTATTAAACATGTAATATATTTTCTATGATACATGTGAAAAATCATATCAACATAACTTTCAATCTGCAGCAGCTAGTATTTACCAAACACTTCAGTGTTGTAACTTAAAATCTATGGCTGTCCAATCTCAATTCCAAACGCACTCTAAATCATTTAACTCATTTTTTTTCCTACTAAAATCAATTTGCATAGAGATTCCATTAATAATTAATATTCTTTATCTTTTCTTCTTCGTTATAATAATCATCATCTATGTTTCTAACTGTAAAAGAAATCATTCATCTCACTCTTTTCCTACTAAAATCAATTTGTATAGAGTTTTCGTTAATCATTAATATTCTTTATCCTTTTTTTCATCCTTATACTAATCATCATCTCTATTTTAAAAGAAAACAATTTCTAAACGTATATGTTTCTTTCTTTGTGTGCAATAATTCTAATAATATAGAAGTGCAAAATATTTGACTTTAAAAATTTCTAACAAATGCAAATATAATTGTAGGTTAATAATATTTAAATATTTTTAAATGTAAATAATATAGTTATACTTATTGTAAAGATTTTAAAAAATCTTAAAGTTAAATAATTTTTATATTAATAAAAAAACTCACGTATTAATATATTAAAATTATTTTACATTCAAAATTCTTTAAATTTCTGTGAATTTGTTTTAATATTATATTCTTATTTTATAGAAAATTTATATTAATTTAATAAAATATGTCTAATAGATTGTAAAACATAACTATTTTTTTGGATTGAAAGTATTTAAAATGTGTATATTATCACATATATTTTAATATTATATTTTTATTTATCATAAAATATTTGAGTCTTTGTTTTTTATTAATAGAATTAAAGGATATTATTTGAATCTCAGTCGCTTATTGAAATCTTAAAAACCTACATGACTACTTTTTCAAATCTTGGGATATAGCTATCATTTTCTCTTGAATTTAAGTTTCGTTGTATCCTTATTCAAGTCGTGTATTTGTGCTTTCTCTTCATTTATTTTGCACTTTTGACAGCTAGGCAGAATTTGGTGTGGCAAATCTTGCACCAACACTAACCTATACTTTTAATTAAGAATTGTATTAACGAGATTTAATACAAAATTTACATCTAGTCGGAAATAATAACAATAATTTTGACCAAAGGTTCAAGGGCCACTACTCATGCTAATATTTTAGGTGAAACTTATTCGAATGCAAAATTATAGACAACACAACTGAATACATACTAGGTGAAATTCCACTAAGGAGATAATATTAAATTCAACGAGATTTAATTCAAGTTCATTTCAATTTACGGAAGAAAATATTAAAACATCAAGTTCATTTCAATTTACAATAATCTTTTACAACAAACAGGTGGAAAAATCATTAAAAGCACATTGACAGACACATATGAACTAATGCACTCAGATATCTTCCAACAACACATCCATTCACTGGATACATAATCAAATAGAGCTCTATCAGCTGTTAGGAATATCCTTTGCTCTTTCATAACATTCTTCACAAGTCTTGACTTCTCCAACTAATACATAGTGACAAAACAAATATCCTACAACTATCAATCCAAAGCATGTACTTTTTTGAAACTGACAAGTTTGCCCTCCAAAGGGACATATTGCTTTTTTTTTTGGAATATTTTTTGCTTGAATCTCTTCTAAATTAATCAATATCTCTATTTTCAGGATGTATTTAGTTGGAAGGAGAGGGTGAAGGAAAGGAAAATAATTTAAATTTCTTTTTTATTTTCGTTGTTTGGTTTGACATAACTTATAAGAATTTAATTTTTATTGAAATTTAATATCTATTACAATATAGAATTTGAATTCCACACTAAGAAGTGAAGAATTCAAATTCCCTTTGTGTTGGAAACTAAATCTTCCAAAACTAACCCTTCAACTTTTTAACTTATTTAATGTAATCACATAATTATTATTTATAAATTTATTTTATCAATTCAACATTATAGATAATTTTAAATTAATTAAATTTAAATAATGATTTAAAAATTTTAATAAAATAAATTTATTTAATCTGAAAATATAAAATATTATTTTAACAGTCGTCGGATAGTGTCGCCGCCGCCGCCGATGTGATTGGCGCGTGTTACTCACTGCCACTACCATTCGACTTGCCGACCAACGATCAACATTACTACGTCGTTATCGAGATAAAAAAAATGGTCGTATGTTGTTCAAATCCAGTTAAAAAAATTTAGAAACTTTTTAACTTCCACAGATCCCGCTGATCGGCGGTGATTTGGCAGTTAATAGTGGCTATGGATGGTTGAAAATGGAAGTGGCAGGCTTGATGGACAAAGCCAAGGCGACGGCGTGACCAGAAAAGGGCGAAACTCACCGATTTGAGGCAGCGATTTCCACGACTTTTCGCGGTTCAATCGGCAGCTTTCCGGCAGTGTTCCGACAGCAATGATGGCTAGGGAATGATGGCCGGCTCTTGATGTTCTGATAAGTACCTTCCTTGCGGGCGATGTGGCCAGAATTAGAAACCGCTTTCTACCATTTACTTTTTTTTTTAATTATACACATGATAAATATTGAAAGCTTAATACTTATTAAGGTTAAAATTGTCTAAATAAAAAATTAGAGATTTTCTTTCTTTGTATAATTATGTGACAAACCAAACATTAGAAAAAAATTTCACTCTCCTCTCCTCTCCTTTTCTCTCTTTTCCTCTCCATTCCACTCTTTTCCTTTCCTCCATTTTCTTCAAATCAAACATCACCTCAGAGTTTTACTTCCACTCTAAGTCTCTAACATATTTTTCACTTATAAAATTTTTTTGTTACATATTTTGATCATCTTGTTATACTCTCATCTCTTCCATGATTTGTCTTAAATATTCAGGAACTTAAAGAAAAGTAATTCACATGCATGTGTAAAAGAGAAAAAATAATAAAATTATAACCAAAAAAATTATAGTGTTGAAGGGTGAAGTATATGAGATGACCAATTTCAAATAAATAAAAACTAGGGAAACTTGCTTTGTCCTTTTTCGGCCTTTCACACTAATAAAAAGTGAAATATTTTTCTCTCATAAAATGGCAGTCTTTAAAATACTTTAAATAATTATAAACATCAATTTATTTCATTTTTATTAAAAAGATAATAAAAAATCACCAACATAACCTATTTTTCTTTTATCTTTTAAATAAAATTAAAATAGATTTGAGGTTTATAATGATTTAAGAGATATTTTGAATATTATTATTTCAAAATTGAACTAATCCAAACTCAACATATTTATTAATCTTATAAAAGATCTCAGATTTTATACCTATCCATCGTCACCTATTTAACTAAATTAAAATTTCTTCATAATAATCACATTTTTAACATGTTATTGTTATTTTCTTTTTACAAATTTTAGCTGGATGCACTCACGTACAATTTTGTAAATTGAAACGCAGCATGCATGGGTGCAAAGTAATAGACTTTGCAAATTTTTAAGCCAGATTATATAAGAAAAAACATAAGGATCTCAGTGTGTTTTTCCCCCCAAAATGAAAGACAAAAGTTTTTGAGATTTTGATATTTTATCGAACACATTAAAATCTGAAAAAAACAATGATTTTCACAGAATTATCAAATCAGCGTACTTTTTCTGTATACTGCCAGTTTCGTTTCTGCAATTAGAGAATCAACGAACGGGAACCTTTTGGTCAATCAAAGTTTCAGCCTCGAAGGCTGCTGAGTCACCCGAATGTCGCAATTAACATCACCGTGGCAAAATCCCTGATCCCATATCTCGCTAAAATTTGTTTTGCCCTACTAATTTATCAACCTAAGGTATGTTTCGTTTGAATTTCATGTTTTCCATTAACCTTTTTGCTCATTGATTGGAAACTGTTTGTCGAAACGTGTAAACGGGTTTACGTATCATTTTTCAGTTCTTGTTTGGACTTGTTTGTTTTAATGCTCGTTACGTTTCAGGAGTTTGATTTTAGTTTGCGAAATTAAAATGGGTATCTTTGTAGAGGTAGTTTTATCATTTATGAGGCCTTGTTGAATAGCATAGAGCATTGGGGCTTGATTTAAGAAACTTGTTTTAGCTTACAAGTGGAGCTTAATCTTCCTTAGTTAAGAGATTATTAGAGTAAATTAGGAGAAGATTGAGTTGTGTATTTAATATTGAAAAACATTGTACTATTGAGTCTTTTAGGGAAAAACATCTTAAAAAGCTTTGCTTTAACACTAGTTCAAAAAGATGGAGATGGGGTTTAATCATTTAGGATTGTACGCTAACTCCATCAATAAGTGAAAAATGAAGAAAAAGAGAATGAGAACCAAATTCTTATTGTTCACCTCAAATTTTGTGTCTTAATAAATTCCTTATTTCGTAAACCTTCTGGAAATAAGTTTCTCTGCTGTTGTTTTTCTCCGGCTCCTGCTTCCTTTTTTGTGTTTCAATGTAACTGAATAAATTTATGTCAGTTTAAAATAAATTTTTTGTGTGTAGTTTATGTTCATAATCTTCTTGTTGAAGGAAAGCTGTAGATACAAGGACTCAACAATTATCATAATCATATTCAAGTTTTGTGCTGTTTCGAGCTCTTTATTTGTCTAGTTAAATTATTATGTGATTAATTTTTCATTGATGATTTAATCTGTTCTTTGGTATGGCGTAAAAGAAGGTATTGGGTTTCATCCGTTCCTTGGTATGATGTGAAAAAAAAAGGCATTGGGTTTAGTGACTGAAATTGTGTCCCACATGATGTGTGCTAATTTGTACCAATACTTAATTCAAGCGTCTATGACATGTCTATATGTTCTCAGGCAGTTGTATGTTGTTAAGGTATTGATGAAATACGCAGCTTTGTGAAAGTAACTGTATGGTTATATTATCATTCCTTGAACTGATTTTGCTATTTCTCTTTAAAGTTCACTTCATTAAACATCTATTGTAGATGGATGAAGTTTCTCTGAATACTGAACCAGTAGGTGATGATGATGCTGATGATTTTGAGGTCGTAGGAGATTGTGCAATGACTGAATATGTTGGACAAACTGGGATAATCCAAAATCCATTGCCTCCTGCTGTTGGAATGGAGTTCGAGACGTATGATGACGTTTATTACTTTTACAATTGCTATGCGAAGGAACAGGGTTTTGGTGTTAGAGTTAGCAATACATGGTACCGAAAGAGTAGAGAAAAGTATAGAGGAAAGCTGAGCTGTAGTAGTGCAGGCTTCAAGAAGAAAAGCGAGGCAAACCGCCCAAGACCAGAAACAAGAACTGGCTGTCCAGCAATGATAAAGTTTAGGTTGATGGAAACCAAAAGGTGGAGAATCATTGAAGTCGAGCTTGAGCATAACCACTTGTTAAGCCCAAGAAGCGGAAAGTTTTACAAGTCACATAAGCACATAGGTATTGGAACCAAAAGAACATTGCAATTAGATAGTGCTGAAGAAGTTCAAAAAATTAGACTGTTTCGAACTCTTATCATCGATACCGAGGGAATTGGTAATGTAGATGTTAATGGAGTATTTGGAAATAATGTTAATAGCTCAAATCAATTGAAGCTTAAACCAGGAGATGCACAAGCTGTCCAGAGTTTCTTTTGTCGTTTGCAGTTGACAGATCCAAACTTTTTTAATGTAGTGGATCTAAATGAAAAGGGATGCTTGAGAAACCTGTTCTGGAGTGATACCAGGTCAAGAGTTGCATATAGGTACTTTGGTGATGTAGTCTTAATTGATACTACGTGCTTGACTGAAAGATATGATGTACCACTGGTTTCATTCATTGGGGTGAATCATCATGGACAATCAGTGTTGTTGGGTTGTGGTTTACTTGCCAGTGAGACCATAGAATCATATACATGGTTGTTTAGGGCGTGGCTTACATGTATGTTAGGACACTCTCCACAAACAATCATCACTGACCAATGTAGAATCTTGCAAATTGTTGTTGGCGATGTTTTCCCAAGAGCTTATCATTGCTTTTCATTGTCATGCATCATGCAAAAAATTCCAGAGAAACTCCAAGGATTGTTTGAATATGAAGCTATTAGAGCTGCATTACATAGAGCAATTTATCACTCTCTCAGGCCTGAGGAATTTGAAGCAGCTTGGGAAGACATGATTCAACGTCATGGAATAAAGGATCACGGATGGATTCAAACTTTATATGAAGATCGTAAAAGGTGGGCTCCTGTTTATTTGAAGGAAGCTTATTTATCAGGAGTGTTTTCGTTCCTGCAGAATGAGGTTTCTACTTCATACTTTGAAGGATATCTTGATAAGAATACTCCTTTGAAAGAATTCTTAGACAAGTATGATCAAGCACTGCGGGCGAATTATCAACTGGAAGCCTTGGCAGATATGGATTCAAGAAATTCAAGTTGTATCCAGAAACCAAGATGTTACTATGAATTTCAACTCTCAAAACTGTACACAAATGAAATGTTAAGGAAGTTTCAGACGGAGGTGGAGGCTATGTACTCTTGCTATAGCACAAAACATGTTAGTGCTGATGGACCTATAACATACATAGTGAAGGAAGAATTCGAGGTTGGTAGCAACGAGAAAGATTCAAGGGCTTTCGATGTTTTGTACAATGCCTCCGACTTAGAGGTGCTTTGTGTTTGTGGGTTGTTCAATTGCAGAGGATATTTATGCAGACACATTCTTTGTGTTCTAAACCAGAGTGGCATGCAGGAGATCCCATCTCAGTACATTCTGTCTCGATGGAGAAAAGATGTTAAACGTTCTTATGTTCTTGATCACAGCTGCAGTGGCATTGATATTAAAAATCCGGTGCACAGGTATGATGATTTGTACAAACGCATCGTGCAGGTCGTCGAGGAAGGCAGGCGATCTCAAGATCGTTACAAGGTTACTTTACAAGCTTTGGATGAGATATTGAACAAGCTTCATCTTGTAGAGGATCATCAAGTGTAATTTATGTAGTTCAGAGCTCTAGATTTTGTAGATTGAGCCTTAAGTTTCCGTATTATGTGTTTGATTTCCCCTTTGTTATAGTTTAAACAATAATATTGCTGCGGAAAAGCCTTTTGTCTGTGAGTGAATGTATAGCACTCTTGAAAAAAAAAATTATAGCATTCAGTTAAGATGGGTATCAAGATAAGTAATACTAATGGAAAAACTAGAGGGTGAAATTATTGGAAATTAAAAAAAAAGTTTCAATTCCCCCCACCCCCGCTGCCCTCCCCAAAAAAAATTAAATTATGAGGTTGATAATAAAAAAATTTACAATAGCTTTCAATATTTTTAAGTTTTAAATTTCCGGTAAAAATGAAAAAAAAAAAAAAAAAACGATTACTTTGTTGGTCTGTTGGATATTATTCAGAGTAATTTTCAAACACTTTTTTTCTAAACTAAATTATGGAGTTTAATTATAAAATAAGAAGCTAAACAATTGATTTTGCCTTCAGGAAAAATATAAAAAAATGTATTTCCTTGTTGTCCTGTTTTTCTAATAGCATTTAAAAGAAATAAAGGTTGCAAATGAGAATAAAATATCCTTGATTATTCTTTTTTCTTTGAAAAAAAATCGGTTAATAATTATCAATGATAAAATAGTGATCGTCTTTCCTATTTTACCCTCGCAAACTAATGAAATTTCCTTATCTAATACCCTATTAAAACCCGCACTTTTTCTTCCCCCTCTTCCACTTTGGCGCGCGATCCTCTCAATTCTAATTTCTGAAAGCCAAAAGGTTAGTCAGCTCTCTAAACCGTAATTTTCTGTTTGTTTCCCGAGAAAATCCACGAAAATAACCCGTTAAGTTTAGCATTTTTAGCTAGTTATGGCTGAAATTTATAACCTCACCTGTTGCTTGTTCCTCTCGAAATTTGAAATCTTCTAATTTTGATTTTTGACACAAATTAGAATTGAGTTCTTCTAATCCGATATATCAATCTCTTGTTATACAATTCCTATGTGTAATAGAATGCTGTGCTTCACTTCCTTTGCGTATAATTGCAAATTTTTTGGGTTCTGTTTCTCTTGGAATTTAGGTTTGTTTCGAAAGAGCATAACTGATTAATTTGTACAGGAGCTTCTGAAATAATGAAAACTTCTTGCTTCACTCCCGAATTTGGAGTTCATTCTCTGACCAATTTTTATTTCTTTTAATCGTTGATTAGTTTTTGATTGAGGCTTTGTTTGGTTGTGTATGCCATTTGTTTGCTTTCGTGCCCTCATTTCGTTTGAGTTCAAATGTTCTCCTTATTCATTTTGCGCATCTCCATTTTGTTTCCTGTTTACAAAGGAGATGAAGAGTTAAGTTAAAATTTACAATTAGCTGCTCGTGATCTAATTTTCAATCGTTTTTTGTTTGGGATTATGGTCTGAGCTATTTGATGACCAAAACTCTGTAAACCTTTATGAACAATGAACCTTAGGAGTTTCAATGGATTGAATGAGTATCTATTGGCATCATCATTTTCAAAATCTGTTGTATGGAAGCTTTTGCTCATTTCTGTCAAGAGTAGTAAAGCATGGAACTTCACCTAAGAAGGCAATTCACCATGATGGCTTTCAGATTTTTAAGTTGAATATTCTTACTGCATTTTATTTGTCTGCGGGCATTAGGATTGTTTACTTAAAACTTTTTGTTGTAGAGGTAAATGGAATATTGGCTTTGGTTTGGGGTGAGGTGGTGATGCAAAGACTTTAGATCGAAAGAAATGCCCTTAACTTTGGAAGATGATTATAGCCCCATGAATTAACCGGTCAGAGTACAAGAAAACTTTCTATAACAAATGAGGGACCTGTAATGATTCTCATCAATAAATATTACAGTTGAGTACAAAATGCAATGCCATTTGTGCTTGGACAAATACACTGCGTCTGATTTGTTTAGTCTTCTTGATGTTTTTGTGCCAAGTTTTAATTGCTTAAGTACTTCTGTAAGGTGCACTATATTAAACATTTTCTCAAGTTAAGGAGGAAAAGCGCGTGTTCTTTTCAAATTTCAAGCCATCCTGCAGTTTTTAGCTTTCTAGGATACTGTTTGAAGTATTAGCTTGTAAGATCAACATCTAATATTTTTCTTGTCTATGTATCTTAATACTCTCCGCTCTGTCCTTGCAGCGCTTTCAACTATTTTACTGATAAGTGAGGATAGAGACAGAGGGATGAAGTTCAAAGCATTTCTCACAGAGAATGGAGTAAATCTCTTAGAAAAAAGATTCCTACCTGCCCTAGACAAAATGGGGAAGGTATGCCACCTCTTCCTCACCAGAGAGAAAGCTTACTTCCTCCACAACCTTCTCAGTGGTGAAGGGATTCAATGTGTTGCCCAGTTTCACAGGGAAACTCTCTTCGATGATTACCGGATCTCAAGCCAAAATGAGGACTGCATTGCCTTTGCCATAGACATATCACTTCTTCAGCGTGCTGTTCGAAGTAGTGTCAGTATTTGCTCTGAAATTGGTGCAGCTGGATCCACTGCCAATCGTCTCCAAATAAAATTGGTGAAGAAGCTGCCTCCAAATTGTACTCAAGCAATGCCTTTCCTTACCTTTGAAACCAAGGGGTACAAGTCTGCAGTAATCCAAGATGTTCCAATTTCAAAACCATTGTCAAGGGCTCAAGTACTTGAACTTCAGACTGCTTTAGATATGGCTCAAGATTTACCTCCGACTCTGGTTCAGGTTCCAGATTTGAATCAGCTGCAGAATTTCGTAGACCGAATGAAGCATGTTGGTGATTTGTTAAATGTCTCCATTTGCAAATATGGGGATCTCCATTTACAAATATCAACAACTCTCATCACACTAGGAGCTGAGTTTAGAAAATTGTTGGTTATTGGAGAGAAAGCTGTAGCTCCATCTGAGGACCGAAATTTGAGTGCTCAGACTCGATCAGAGAGGGCAATATCCAGAGGGGATGCTCAATCTGTGCAAGTGAGCGTGAAGCACTTTTCAAAAAGCCTCCAGTGTCACCTGGCAAAGCCAGATTGTGCATTCTATGGTATTGCTCCACAGGGTGCTTGCTTGACGGTGATATTCCAGTTCTTCATTCCTGGCTCACGTCAAACTGATAAATCAATCAGTCTGCATTGCAGGCTTCCAGTGCTCGACCCAGGCACATAGTCTATCAATTAACCATCTCTGGCTAAGGTACAAGCCTCTGAAGCCTTATGGTTACTTGGATCCTCTTGAATTTTGTGGGATTAAAATGAGAGATGACGAATGATTTAAAATCACAAGTCTGATATTTTGCTTTCTAAGTGGAATATATTCGAATGAGCTTAATGCCAAAATTGGTAATGATGAACTTCTGCGTGTTTCCCTTAACAATCATATATTTTTGTGTTTTGCACCTTTTGCAGAAATTTTGTGTACATAGATCGACTTAATTATCAAATCACAAGACTAAAGGAAAAAGAAGTGGAATTTATTCATATTGCATAGGATTAATTTTCACTTTTTTTTTTTAACTTAAATTACTATCTCTCATGCATAATTGGCAATTGATGGAATGTCGCAATTGTATAACATGTGCATTAACGAAAAAATAAATAAATAACAGAAAAAAAAGTAGGGTGAATGCTTTTTAGGGCAAGTTTGGGATTGCGGTTCAAATTTCATAAGCTACTTATTTTATAATTTTTGATAAAAATAGTGTTTGTTAAATTTGTAAAATTAATTTATTTCATAATTTTCTCCATTTTTGTTAGCAGCTTTTAAAAGCAGGTGGGGGTTGTTTTTTATAAGCAGCTTATTTAATAAGTTACCACACCTTTTTAAAATTCCTATTATAACTCTATATTTTAAGTAAAAAAATAATTGTATATTACTTATCCATAAACCTTAATATTTAAATCATTAGATATGATATTACTACCATAATTTTATTACTGCCACAACCACGTACGTTCTCTCTAACTTTAATCTGGTAAGTTTACATTCTAATTGAGTTTTTTAATGTAATTTTATATATTTAAGAAAAAAATATATGTGTAAATAATTTATTAAACATACTCTAAAAGTAACAAGCAATTAAAACTTATGTTTACTTTGATCATTATATAACAAAACATCACTTTTGTAATTAAATTTATCAAACGCATGTATTCTACTTTTCAAACTCATAGCAACTGCAACAATACAATTTATCAAGCACTAAATTATTTTTTTAATTAACAATTTATTTCATTTGTATAGTACAAACAATTTATTTCATTAGTCTCTGCAATCCCAAACTGATCCCTAGTCTCTACTATTTTGACTCATTATTATTTACTCGAAATTTTAAAAATTGTTTAAAGCACTTGCATTACTATTTTCATAATTGTTGGATCTAGTTTTTTTATGGATAAGATGATATAACTTAGAATTCAAATAAATCTAACATGCAATAATTGAAAAATAAAGAATAATTAAATAGCTTTTAGTGGAAATATATATATAATAAAGATCTTTTGGCTACCTGAGAAAATCTCTTTAATAATACTCTACTTGGCTATTTAGGATCAATCTTTCCTGAGCCAGGTCTCTTTCTTACCCTTATAGCCTTCGGCTTCTTAAATAATAATAACATCAACACTATAAGGGTCCAGCTAGATTTGGTATCTCATTTTTCGACATTTTTTGATCAAACCATTAGATTCAACCCAAGAGTTGCAAAAAGTTATTAGAATGGCAAGGATTTAATTATTTGGTTATTAACACTGCAGCCTCTCATTTTTTCTGAAAATTATAAGGAAAGATTAGTTTTCAAAATTTTTACACATAAGTTCATTAAAATATTTTATTATCTTTACATGAATCAAGGGTAATTTAGTAAATGAACATAATTAAGTATTAAAAATATGAATGGATTATTTTAACTTGCTAAAATACTCTCCATATCCATTTACTTGAAATACTAGTTGGATTAAAAATTTACAATATTGTTATCTTAATACAGGATTGAACAAAGTTTTATATAAGTTTTGACAATATTAAAATGAAAAATAAATAAATATTAAATAAGTACTTGAACGGTAATTTAAGTTTCATTATAGAGTTTACAAATGCTATTTTCAAAATAATAGATTTCTATATGCAAATTTGAAATTATGTAAAATTACTTAAACCTTATCACTGAGCTGAGAAAATATTTAGAAAAATATAATCTCAATTATTTACTTAATGTGAAAACAAATAAATTGTATAATATTTATTCTATTACTTAAATTTAAAGTTGTAAAGAATGAAACTTAAAATTAAAATTATAAAGAATGAATAATATCTTAAATTAATGGATTATGAGAAAATTATCTTTAAAAAAAAATTAAGATTAACTAACTTTTAAGGCCTCTAATTTAATCTGTTTATCTCATGTCGTTAACATAAGATAAAAATTTTAGTGTAAAAAATTTATCCTAGATGTCCCTTTAAGGTAAAAATATCATTATCACATTATAATTTGGTAAGTCCAAACTGTGTTATTCTTAGTTTACTTACTTATGCAAAACACTATATTAGGATTAAATTTTAATAAAATAATTCTATTCCACCATCTTTAATTGCTTTAAGGAGGTTCTAATTATTTATATCTTATTATACAAAGTAAGATACAACTCCTTTCTTATTACATTGGTAAAGAAGAAAACATAAATCCAATAGATATTTTTTAAGAGAATGCAAGCATTATTTTTACGAGGTTGTGTTTAAGAAATCAATCTAATTTATGTGATTAAAAATCTCTCTAGTTTTTTATATTTTAGAAGAATTATACGTTTGAGAATGAATAATTAAAATTTAAAGAATGACGGATTGATTGAGAAGGAGATAGAGATAATAAAATTTTTCAAGAATTTGAAAATTATAATGTTTTAATTGGGGCTTATTATATAAAATTATTGAAACTTATAATTTTCATTATTTGTAGAAAATAACAACGACTGCTAGAAAAAATAATTTTTTTAGAATTCTAAAATTATTATATTTTAATTGGGGTTTATTGTGTCAGATTTTTAAACATATAATTTTTATTTTTATTATTTATAAAAGACAATAGGGCTGCTAAAGAAAATGTCAAAATTGAGTGTTTTGGTTCAAGGGGGCAACATAGTTTTGTCCTACTAATAATTATAATTTTTAAACGAACTTTTTTCAAGTGAAAACTACAATTTTAAGTTAAGATGTAAAATTGAAACTTCCCAGTCGTGATGGCAAGGTATTATTAGCATTAGCCGGTTGAAATTCATGCCGCAGCATAAGCAAAATTAATATGTACGTTTTTTTTAGAAATAACCGTATATATTTTTTATTATACTTTTAGTTTACTTTCTTGAAATATATAAATTTTAACTTATCTTTTTGTTTATTGTTATTGTTGTTTTATACGAAGGGGTGCCTGCTTATTTTCCTCCAATTTTCCACCTGTACCATTCACAAATCTCTCCCTCATTCCAAATGGCCACCATTTTTTCTTCTTTTGAAAAAAAATTAATCAACTTGCAAAAGATGTAGAATCTCTAGGAAAGCAGTTATGACTTAAGAATGTGTAGTTATGACTTAAGAATATGTCACCTACTTTATTCTACATTTTTATAATAAGAAATCTATAATATTAGCCAATAATTTGGCCAATTTAAGTGTTGTTGTGGATTCTTTTACTTGATGGAGCTCTGCACCTCCTGATTGCTTCTCTTTTGCGTAAGGTTATTTTTAGGCTGCCTGGCTGTCGGTTCAGCTAGCTTATGTAATTTTTGTCTGGAGATTTCTTGCTATATTTATTTATTTATTTTAATAAAATCTCCTCATTTTGGTGAGGATTCGTCCAAAAAAAAAAAAACCACCAAACCTGCAGCCTGTAATATCAGCTGTCGCAGCTTTTATCGATCTCACCCTCAAATATCATTCAGGGCCTTAGTTGCTTAGGACTTGAGCAGCCCCTATTAGTTGGGCTGAGTTTGGAACGTTGGACCAAAATCCAGCTTGAAATGAAAGTCTACAAATGTCCAATTACATTAAATCTGGCTAAAAAGGTTTAATAGTACAAGATCTTTCTACTGTCATGCAACATAGAAAAGTGTTAAAACTTGAAAATTAATTAAGAATGGGAATTAAATCATCATTTTGGGTAAGACATAATTTAGCAAAATCAGAATCTTTGCAGCATGGAATGGCTTTTATTTATGTGAAATATTTCTATAATAATTTATAACTCTTCCTTTGAGTGTTTTTCTTAAAGTTTAACCAAAGTCCTCTCTGTAATAAAGTTGGTGTTTGGCGCACTACTCCTTAATACTTTTGGACAAAAGAAATTAAAATCCAATTGTAAGAAGCATAACATTAGTGCACTAGAACATAAGTTTTGCTTCATTGAAACATAAAGTGACCGAGAAATGGATATACTCTTAGCACAATTCTTGCATAAGGTACAAACTTACTGATTCAAAAAATTTTAGGCAGGAGAAAATATTTTGCAGGAACCAAATAGAATGGACAAAACAACAGTAAATCTTATTCGTTTTCGACATAATCTATATTTAATTTATTCCCATTCTTACCTTTGGCAGCAAGTCTATGTAATTACTGGTGGTGAGACAGAATCCGAGTCAAAACAGTAGATGAGATATTGGAGAAAACCAAATAGAGACCACCGATGATTGAACAACTTCAGTCTATTTCGTTTCCTCCAATTCTCACCTCCGGTTGCAACTATTTATCACAAAAGTTTCAGATGTATAAACAAGCAAAAGGTGGACGTAAAATATTGGAGGAAATTAAACAGAAACAAAAATGAATTTTAATTTGTTTAATTCCCTCCAATTTTCACATACAGCTTCCTACTGAAAAAATTTAACAAATTCTAAAAGATGGCCAAATCTATGTGGCCATAGCTAGCATCCTTATAGGCTTTGTCAGGCGGCAAAGCATTCACAAGAAAATTGATGTGAAATGTTCAGAAAAACAGCCAAATTTACATGAACACTGAGCAACAAACTCATAAGTACATTCTTTCGTAAAACTTTGGACCAAAATTGTATTGATTTGGCCCTTCCCCTGTTGTTAAAATTCAGAAGCACATGGCTTTCAAGAACATGTTGTGTACATGTGCATTGTATGTTACTACAAATACATAAAATACAAAATCCTCCAACTAATTGAGGTTCTAATCTAATTTGTCCTACTACAGATGAAAACTCAGATCATGTTTCTCTCTTGCTGGAGACATTCTGAGAAAACAATTAGATCTCGTTATAGACTCACCAATAATCTTTACATGAACATGAACCATGCTTGAAATGATGGAAACGAGTTTTATCCCTAACAATAACTTCTCTATCATACACCATTGACACTAATTTCGCCATACGGTGACAGTCCACACACATCCTAAGGTTCTTCACAATTCTAATGGTGACCCCAGGTCCTGAACTGATCAGCCCGAAAGCCATAGCTAACTTCTCACTGTGCTGGTAAACTGCACGCTCTTTATCCTCTTCTCCTACATCGAGGAACACCTCAGAAATATCAGGCATATACCCTACAAATTTCAAGTCACTCGTCATTTCATCCAACTTCAAGTAGATTTCTTTTGTTTGAGGATGTGATTTGTCCCCAGCAACAAATTCATGGACCACACCATTCATCTCTATCATACTGCAACCTGGAGTCTTCTTGATTCCTCTATCAAGTATCATTTGTCTCAATTCACGAAAATTATCCCATCTATTGCAAGCAGCATATATGTTACAAAGCAAAACATAAACAGCCTCATTATCGGGATCCAACTCAAGAATCTGCTTAGCAGCCATTTCAGCCATTTTGGCATCTCTATGAACTCTACAGGCACCAAGAAGAGCTCCCCAGACAATTGAATTTGGCTTCATCGGCATATTCTTTATAACTTCAAGAGCTTCATTTAGATGCCCAGCTCGGCCAAGAAGATCAACCATGCACCCATAATGTGCCTCATTAGGCTCAATTCCATGCTGGATCGTCATATCAGCAAAATACTCTCTTCCTTCATCTACCATGCCAGTGTGAGTGCAGGCAGACAGAACACCAACGTAAGTTACCTCGTCCGGTATTATTGAAGCCCTAAGCATTTGGGAAAACATATCAAGAGCTTTATCACCATGGCCATTGATGGCAAGGCCAACAATCATGGCCGTCCATGTGAATTTGTCTTTTCGAAGCATCTCCCTGAATACCCTTTGAGCTTTCTCCACATCTCCACATTTACAGTACATGTCTATCAAAGCATTCCCCACAAAGATATCATTCTTGACCTTGTTTTTGTCAATGTAAGTCTTTACCCATTCACCCAGTTCTAGTGCCCCCAGATTCGCACATGCTGTAAGAATGCTAACAATGGTAAACTCATCTGGCCTTATATTTGAAGTTTGCATCTCGCGGAAAAGTGTCAAAGCCTCTCTGAACCTATTCACCCGCAGGTACCCATCAATCATGGCAGTCCATAAGACATAATCTCGTTCTGGCATCTGATCAAAATACTGTCGAGCCATATCGACTTGTCCTCTATTTATATACCCGGTAACAATGGCAGTCCAAGAAATTACATCTTTATTCTTGATGTTCCCAAAAATCTCAAGAGCAAAACCCATTTCTCCACAAGCTGCATACATATCAGTCAAAGCATTTTCCAGTATCAAAGTAGGTACGATCTTGCACTCTTTAACATACCTGTGAGCCCGCTTGCCAACATCTAAGTCTTTCAATTTAGCACAAGCCGATAAAACCAACACAATGGTAACTGAAGTGGGCAACACTCCTTTCCTCTCCATCTCACCAAAAAGCTTCCTAGTTTCATCAAATTGCTTCACTCTTTTATACCCCGAAAATATCACATTCCAAGTAACCACATCATATTTACAACTCAAATCAAATATCCCACGAGCCATGTCAACTTCCCCACACAAACAATACGTACTAATCAACGCATTTTGCACAAACACACTAGAATCAAACCCAAATTTCACCACATGACAATGCAACTCCTTACCAAACTCCACAGCAATGTCACGCGTAAAACCCTTCAACAAGAACGGAAATGTATAGTTATCAGGCCTGACATCACTCTTCAACATATCCAAATACATCAAAACTCCGTTTTTATGAGAATCAATCCTAGAATAACCCTTGATCATAGTGTTCCAAAGAAACACACTTGGTCGGGGAATTTTCCTGAACACTTTACACGCATACTTCATGTCACCTTTTTCACTACAACAAAAGGTAACGAGTTTGTTTTGGACAGTGGGGTTTGTTAAAAGTCCAAGTTTGATAGTTTGAGAGTGGATTTGCTTAAGTTGGTGCATGGATTCGCAGGTTTCAATCAGAGAGATGAGTGGGGTTTCTTGGGTGAGTGTAGATGGTGGTGATATAGAAGAATTAGAAAACATTTTGTTGAATATTATTGGGGTTTTCTTGAGAACGTGAGTTCTGGAGGGAAATGAAAGTGTCATAAAAGATCGAGAGCAATTGAATTGCTCAGCATTTCATTGAGCTTACTGCATAGAGTAGTAAACAGTAAATAAAAATTTTATCATTCCATTGAGCTTAGGCCTTAGAGTAGTAAACAGAAAATAAAAATTATAATTCCCAAAAAAAAAATGAAGAGCTCAGACGGCACTTGCTTTCATCCAGAGATCAGATGATCGTGATGGACCCAGCCATCACTTGGTGATTATCTTCATCGCTCCACGAATTTTGCACCAGCCGGGAATCGAACCCGGGTCTGTACCGTGGCAGGGTACTATTCTACCACTAGACCACTGGTGCCTGATGATAAAACTGGTTGCGATGAATTTAGTTATCGAAATTAAAGATGAGTAAAAGCGCTTCTTAAAGCCTCGGCGCATTAATTTAACCAACTTTCGATAATATTGAAAATAATAAATTCAAGGCTGAGAGAGTGCTAAAGTCGGTAAATGACGGTATTAATAATATAACCTTTTGATCCACTGAATCCAAGAACATTAAGAAGCAGTACCGTTTCCTAAATACTGAAATAAAATTCATTACAGTAGGAAAATAATAGGCGGGGAAAGAAAAGACTAATGACATCTGCTACTATCAAACACCTATAAAAAGGAAAAAAAAAAAAATTCTCTGGAGCAAAACCATCTTTGCACTAATTCTTTTGTTAGATGAAAATGAAACCTACACCTAAACCCCTTTTTCACAGTTGCATTACTGGGAATCAGACGACAGAGATCCATACTGGAGCCAGTCCTTGGCACAAATGAGCGCCTCCAGTGTAACAGGACGCAATGAACTCCGGTAGCTATCTATCTTCTTGCTCACCGTATCGAACACGGAATCAGTAGGAACTGTAGAGAATGGTATGGACAAGATATCAGAAGCCATCCTGGAAAGAGTTGGGTACTTCGCCTGATTCAGTCTCCACCAATCCAAAATATCAAAATCTTGTGTACGAGGCAAAAGGAACTCCTCAAGATACTGATCTAATTCTGATCTCATTGGCTGGCCACTAGTATCCTCAGAGATATAGACTTCAAAATCAGAAAGCCCGTCCCCAATAGAAATAAGAGACATGTCTTGCGAATGTTCCTGAGGGGTTCCCTCTTCAATATTTCCAGCATGAAGGGTCTCTTCTCGTGATGCCTCAGATTTTGGAATGACCTCAAGCCCTTCGTCCATAAAAGTGTCTGGCAGTGCTAGCATCTGCACAAGGTATTCATGAAAGAGTTCATGCAGGCCATCATCAACAGCCTTGATCCACATCCCAGCATCCTCACCATATATCCTAGAGAAGCTGAACTCAATAAGCTTCATTTTGAACCTTGGATCGATAACAACTGCAATCGCCAACACTAGAAAGCAGTCTTTCCAATATTCATCAAACCTTTCTTTCAGAGGTTTGGTCAGGTAGCTGGTGAAAGGTTCTTCACTCATGGCTGCTTGCGTCAGTTCTGCCTGAATCTTTGACACTTCATGGTAGAACACACTGGCAGTAGGATATGTTGGAGAGGTTAAAATGTTTGCCGCATCAAAGAAATACTTCAAGTATGTACAGAGAATTTCTACCTGCTTCCAATCATCCATTGTTGGGGTTGCTATTTTGTAGTCTGGATCAAAAGTTTCCAAACAAGCAAATACTTCCTTTAGTTCATGAGCAGCCACCAACATATGGTAAGTTGTGTTCCATTTAGTTTGGTCATCAATAAAAAGTTCCTTCGTACTAGGGACTTGAAGTCGTTCCTTCAGCTCAAGAAACTTCTCTTCATGAGTATCTGAAGTCTTGACATACTTTACGCTGGCACGAATTTTATCGACAGTTTCCCAGATTGCTCCTAGAGCATCTTGTGCAAGGCGACTAATAACACGAGCATAGCAATTCCCTTTTATCAGTTGACAATTTAGCATAAATGGATTTTTGACAGAAAGGAAGCCTCTGAGATTTCCATTTATTGTTTCATTTGAGAAGGACCGATCAAGAGTAAGGGTAAGCAACTTGTTCTCTAGACGCCAATCAGATAGGCAAGACGCGAGCGCTTGATTGAAGGCAACATCTGAGTCAGGGGATGGAACCATAACCACATTAAGAACACGATGATGCAAGTTCCAATCACCATCAATAAAATGCCCAGTTAGGACTGCATAGCCTACAGATTGATTTGAAGACCACAAATCCAATGCAAGGTTGACTCGTCCATGAATTCCACTAATAAAATTCAAAAGTCTTTGCTTCTCCCTTAGATATATTGCCACACAATCCCCCTGGATGGTGTTGAAGCTTGCCACATTGAACTGGGGTTGAAGAGTATGAACAAAATCAATGAAAGCAGGATGTTCAACAATGTGTGGGGGATACTCATGCACAATGATCATCTTTGCAATATCTTGGGTACTGCGATCCTGATTGAAACTGATGCTTGAAATTCCAGGAGATGCTCTATAGCGTCTTTTAGGTGGATCGGTGACACTCCCAGGTTTGGTGCTTGGTGTGTTTGGGGTTTGCTGATTTTTCTGACGGCTTACAGGGCATATTCCCATGGTAATGTGTCGTTTGAGGTGGCTGGTGCCCGCTAGCTTTGAACCAGTAATGTAAGCAAATGACTTCTTGCACTGATTGCAGCAGGCCCTGGTACATCCAGCATCAACAGTTTCCACTGTGAAGTAGTCCCAGACAATAGACTTCTTTCTCCTACGCTTATTAGGCTGTGTTTCCAAATTCATAAGCTCTCTGTTCCCAGAAGGAGAACTCGGGGTAATAGGAGTATCAGGCATTACAGTTGCAATAGGGGTATCCATCTCAAAAACTAGTTCTGAAATAGAAGAAAAATGAAGCATTAGAAAGATCATAACTTAATGAACTGTCATTGTATGAAGAAAACTTTGAAGAAGGAACCGATAAAAACATCTCAGGAAAATACACCATCAAATAAAAATTCATAGAGTTCAAGCATATGACAGATATCTAAACATTTATTTAACAGAAAAAAGCCAAGCTGGTTTGATTATCATTATACTAGGAAGCATCTTTAAGTGCCAAAAGAAATGATATCTTCTTTGTCTCACTTGTTTAACAATCAAACATCATGATTATTGAGAAATTTAGAACTTTTTCAATTGTCGTGTTTCATTCTGGAGGCACGAAGTGTTGGCTCTGATTTACCATCATATTACAGATAAATGGTTGTCATCCTAGTTTCACTTCAACTATCCCTTAAAAATTTACCATGTTATATAATTGCAACTTTAAACACCAATAATCAAATTCTGACAGACTTGGACAACATTATTAATGGCAGTACCTTATGTCAAATGAAGCACATCATAAATAGTGGACCCAACATGCAGTAAGAGCATTTACCCCACTTTGAACAAACAGCAGTAAAACTCAAAACCACATGAGACCAGATTCTTTATCCTCACCAATATTTACCAACAGCCACTCCCGCAGATACAGGCTGCCTATGGGAAAATAAGAATCAACACAACTCAAACGTACACAAAGTCACAAAGCAATCTAAGATTATTCCAGTTCACGCAAGTAATAGACAAGCAACTCTGTGGACTTAATTATGTATGCCAAGTGGATCTGGGCCATTCGCAGCAACAAGAAGCCCACATGCAAAAAAGCAAACAGTCCACTACTAGAGCATCACCAGGAAAGAACCTATAAAAGAGCTAAATATTACATGTAACATGTAATATGAGAACAAGAACCATCATTGAGACAAGTCCTGCCGTGGAATCCAACATCAATTTTCAAGAAATTTTCCAAAGTTTTCTTTTCTTTTTTTTTTTAACCAAAGTTGGATAATCGAGCTTAAATATCAAAACAACTTACACAAAACCTAGAGATAATTGAAAAACCCTAATATATGAACACACAATATCTTATGCGACAAATTGGCAACAAGTACCATTGGCATGACCAAACCCAGAAATATTAACAGCCAAGAACATGAAAATAAATGGGCAAAAAAACTAGATCCAAGAAAACCTAGAAACCACACAGAATCACAAACACACCGAATTTCAAACTATCAAAAGCAGGAAACACAAAAGATAGAGAAACTCACTACGACTGAGGAATCTGCGGAAAGAAGAGACGAAAAAAGAACGGCTGACGATCGAAACCGCAAAATCAGAATACAGGGTTTTGAATTATCCAGAAATTTAAGTAATTAATTAAAGTAATAATATTTGAAAATTTTGAATTTTGGTTGCAGGGAAAAATTTGGAGGTAGAAGGAGGAGTTAATGGGCTTGAGCTTGAAGGTTTTGAGCTTTTTTTTTTCCCTCTTGCAACGAAAAAACAAAACCCTAATTGGACATGGACTAGGGCTAGGGCTCCCCGACCTTATGAGCTTCGTTTCGATTTAGGCCTTTTTTGGCGATATATCAGTAGTGCCTATTTATATTAACCGAGGACAAAACGGTAAACTCATCATGGAATTTGGGTCCATTTATTATTTTTTTTATATTTTTCTTTCCAAATCTGAAGGGGTAGTTGTGAACGGTTATTGAATCTTGACCGTCCATTTTTTATTTTTTAAGTTTTTTGAATGCATTACTTATTTGTTTCTAGTTATGGCAGTAATCAAATATTAGGAAAAACACCATTAGTTAGGGTTTTCTAATAAAACCTAATTGGTTTTATATATAATTTTGTTCAAATTAGGAAGAAATTTCCCACTACAATTAATCCATACTTTGAATTTGGGGTCTAAAGTTAAGGAATTACGTGGTTTTGATTTTTTTTTTCATTTTAAAAAAGGGGGAACTAATTAATTCGACCAGTAAAGTTTATTATGGTAATATAATAGGATTCCAACACCACTCACATAAATGGTGAGAAAATTAAGTTCCTGACAAATATCATGCTACTTATAAAATGGAAATTGAGAAAAAAGAATAATAAAAAAATCAGATGATAAATGTTACAAATTTAAAATAGCAAAACTCCACTATTTCTTAAAATCTAATGTTTGCCCGAACTATGCAAATTGGTAACTTGTAATTAGGTAGTGATATGGTTACCCTTTCTAGTTCAAAATTTACTTCATGATTATGAAATAGAGAAACTAGATACCACCTCAATCTTATCAAAAAGTGAAAATATATTTGTATATTTTGTATATTGATTAAAATAATTAAAATCCTTCTAAGACCGAGTTTGGTAATGTTGTAATTTTTAAAATAATTGTTGTGAAAAGAATCATTTAAAAGTTTGGTAAAATTTATTTTTTAAAATTTTGTTAATTTTAAAACCAGTCGTATATAGTTGGTAAAATTTACTGTTAAACTGGTGTTAAAATATAAATGATTGAATTGGATATAATAATAAATAAAAGTTATTGAAACCTTTATAAACATGTGTATAGATTTTTTTTATTGTGTAAAAATAATAATTGATAACTAAAATAACTATTTTATATTATTAATTTCATTTTTTATTTTGCTACTCAGTCTAATAATAATAATAATAATAATAATAATAATAATAATAAAAAATTATTATTATTATTATTATTATTATTATTATTAGTAGTAGTAGTAGTAGTAGTAGTAGTAGTAGTAGTAGTAGTAATTATAATCTCTTTAAAGTTAATAATTTTATTTTCTAATTAATAAAGATAATATTATTTTTTATAATAAATATGAGGATATATATGAAATTGTATTACGTATAAAAGTGACTCTTAAAATTAGATTTTGAAAAGTTACTCATTCCCTACTTTTCAAAAATTATTGGGAATGATTTTAGTAAAAGCAAATTCTAAAAAAATTTATCAAATACTATAATTAATTTCTAGTTTTTAAAATCATTGTTGACCCTCCCCAAAGCAATTTCAAATGGGTCCTAAAAGTGATTTTCCAAGAACAGTTGCCTATTGTTTTCACAAAAGTGTTCCTTCATGTTAATTATTTTATTTTATACATTCTTAGGTTTGTCAAAAAATAATTAGTCATGAGTTAGTTAAAACTATCACCTTGACAACCCACACCATGTAATTGATATCCTGTGTTTAAGACATACCATAAGTGACTTAAGGGTTGTTTTGCTTCAACAAGGCAAACCCAAGACTTAATATTATCCTGGACTAAATTTAAAATTTATATTTTAAAGCTTATATTTTAAAGCGAACATAAAAATTTATAAGTAGAAAAAAATACATTAAATAAGGGGAATACCAAAAACTTTATCCCTATAAAAATGTACTATAGATAAAAATAATTATAAAAAAAGTAGAAAACAAAAGGTAATTCAAATATCAAAATACTAATTTTCAATTATAGAATCTGACATTGCAACCTATAATAATATGTAATTATATAAGAATTAAGAAATTGATTAAGAATTTCAAACTAAAATAGATCAATATATGTAATTATAATCAATTAAAAATTGTAAGTAAAACTTTTATGTTTGAAATCAAGTATGAAATTACCTTGTTTAATAAATTAAACAATTAAAATTTATTCATCCATTCAAATTATAAAAGTATTATTAGTCAAAAGTTTCAATAATAGACTAAATTGAATTAAGCAAAAAAGTACTTAAGTGTAGTTTTTTCTTTTTCAGGCGCTCTATCTCTCTAGTTAGATGTTGATGATCCTTCGATCAAAAGCTCCTTAAAATACTTAAAGTTTATTTGTAACTTGTCCTCCTAGTTAATTTAACTAAAAAATAAAATCTAAAAATTCACATAAAAAGTTTATGAAAATATTGATAATTGTTACTATATGTTATTTTTGTAAGTATTCTTAATACTAGTGACAATGTTATATTACATTGACATACTTTTTTTTTTCAATTGGAAGTTTTTAAAAATAAATTAAAGTAATAATAAAATTTGAGCTTTCTAATGTTTACAATCTATTCAATAAATATATAATTTAATCATTTTATAAAATAAGTCACTAATTTTAATTGAAAATAATATAACTGAATTAGGGACATATTTGAAAATAAAATAAAAACTATATTGTTATATAAAATTGATGAAAACAGAAGGATAATTGAGTTAGGGACATATTTGAATATAAAATAGAAATTCTATTGTTATACTAAATTGATCAAAACATAAGGGCAATTGATTTAGGGATATATATAAAAACAAAATAAAATCTCTATTATTTTACTAAATTAATGAAAAAATCAGGAGTATATTGATTTGTTTGGACTAGACCGGGCTCATTCAATTCATAAAAAAAATCTCACTCAAAATTGGTTCAATCTTTGAATTGAGAGTGATTCAATTCTAATAATTTCCATTTAACAAAAGCCTTTAACCATTTCAACAGTTAAGAGAAAAAAATTAAAAAAAACAAATCTAAGCCTTTAACTCCCCATTGACATCTCCTTGATAGATGCATCAATTTAATTTTTAGCTCCTATATTTTCTAAGACATTTTATTTCCAAGATATTCCAATTGGTGTTCATTTCTTAGGTTCAATCAAGGCTTCGTTCGTTAATACTTTAATACGGTGCTGTGGGTTTACGGTGAAATAAAAAGCTTTTAAAAATATTCTTTTACTCTCACAGTACAAAACAAAAAATAATAAATTGGATGCTCGAACTTTCTGATGCTGCTCAAATTGTGTTATTTTGTTCTCATAATATATACATCAACGAAACAAACGATTTAAAAATGATTTCCAACGGCCAACATGGGGTCCCCAATATTCTACATATGCAGAAAAATATTATACGTGCGATTGAAGAAATGGCCCCATATTTTGTTTCAAAAGAAAATTAGTATGAAATTCTCTTTTTTTTTAAAAAGAAAAAAAAGGGGACAAATGACAATGGAGAAAGCAAAAGCAAGGAATCTTTCTTTGCAACAAAAACAAACAGTTTGCCTATCTGTTTCAAGAGTCAGAATGTACAGAAAATATCTTCATTAACTTGTGTGCACATCACCAGAAATTTTAAATATATATATATATATGGAAAGTAATAGCTAGGATTATTAAGAGCATGCATACGACATGTGACACGATAAATACAAAATCAATTTTCTTACTATTGTTTTTCCAAAATGGATTTACTTTGGTGTTTTGGTGTATTTTATTTGCATTAACAGAAAAAATAATATTAAATGTAGTGTTTCATTTGGGTGATTTTTGTGTAGTTGTATATCTTGGCTGCAATTTAGGGCGTGTTTATATCTACTGCATTTTAATTCAATTTCATTGTTTTGGAAGGTTTAAAAGTGATTTTTAAAAATTAAAATTTAATTTGATATTTTGTAAATTTTTTTTAGAAATTACTCTTGCCAAAATCACTTCATTGTATAACAAACTTTAAAAAAGAGGAAATGAATAACTTTTTAAAATCTGATTTTGAGAATTAATTTCATATATATCAACTTATATATTATAAAAATGTCCAGTTACAATATAATTGTGGTTTCATACCTTTTTGTTTTTTGTTTTTTTGTGATCCAACCCAAGAGTTGCAAAGGTTATTCCAACGGCTTGGATGTTATTATTTGATTATTAACGATGAGGTCCCTTATGTTTACTAAAAGAATAAGAAAATATTAAGTTTCAAAATTTTGACACATTGGTCTGTTAAAATATTTTATTATCAAAGATAATTTAGTAAATGAAATATTTATATATTAACAATATGGATGGATTATTTTAACTTGCTAAAATACTATCCACTTCCATTTACTTAAAATACCAATTAGCTTTTAATAATACTATTTTGTATTTAGTGTAACACAAAATTGGATAAGATTTTATATAAATTTTGACAATATTAAAATGAAAAATAAATAAATATTAAATAAATAGTTTTATGTAAAATTATTTATACTTTATCACACGCACGAAGCCGATCAATTATTTATTTAATATGAAAACAAATAAATTGTATAATATTTATTCCATTACTTAAATTTAAAATTGGTTGAGAAGGAGATAGAGAGAATAAATTTTTTAGAATTTTAAAATTATTATATTTTAATTGGGGTTATTACATAAAATTATTAAAACTTATAATTTTTATTATTTATAGAAAATAATAGGGATTTTTGAAGAAAATGTCAAATAAATTTTTTAGAATTTTGAAATTATTATATTTTAATTGGGGGTTATTGTATAAATTTTTAAAACTTATAGTTTTTATTATTTACAAAAAAACTACAAGGACTGCTAAAGAAAATATCAAAATAATGTTTGGTACAACGAGGGTAAGATAATTTTTCCCATTATAAAAACCTAAAATTATTCATATTAATTAGGAAATAAAATCATTAATCTTCAAGCGATTATTACTATTACTTATTATATTGAGATAACAAAATAAAAAAATAAAACTAATAATTTTAAATATTCTTTTACTTACTAATTATTACATACACACAATAAAAAATATTCTATATATATGTTTGTAAATGTGTAAATAGTTTATTTTACGTTATGTCTAATTCAGTTATATATACATTTACAGTTGTTTAATAGTAAGATTTACTAAATACATACAATTTATTTTTAAAACTTATAACACTTTTAAAAATAAATTTCACTAAATGTTTAACTATTTTTTTTATAGTTGATTATTTTTACGATATAGTTAACAACAATTATTTTAATAGAATTCCATATATATCCTCATATATATTATAAAATTGTTCATATTAATTAGGAAATAAAATCATTAACCTTAAAGAAACTATTACTATTACCCATTATATTGAGATAACAAAATAAAAAAATAAGATTAATAATATAAAATATTTTTTTGTTATCAATTATTATTATTATTTATAAATGTATAAATAAATTTATTCTAGATATGTCCAATTCAATCATTTATATTCTTACAGTAGCTTATTAATAAGATTTATTAAACACATACAATTGCTTTTAAACCTCATAACACTTTTAAAAATCAATTTTACTAGACTTTTAACTAATTTTCTTTACAATTAATTATTTTTATATTATAGTTAACAGTAATTATTTTAAAAGTTACAACATTACTAAATGAACCCTTAATTTTAAAAGCATTAGTTAAGAGTTTAATTTTATCAACAATCATTCTTACTTGCAATTAATACTTATCAACTATTCACTCTTGTGAACTCTTACTTTACTTGGACTTGATAACTAATTATTCGTAATAAATTTAGTCATAGCACATAGTTCCAAACATGCACTTAATCAAGTTTTATGCATTTACGGAGAGCAAAGAAAAGGTCCGATATCTACTAAATAAGATTATATCCGGATGATACATACAAATTAAATGAAGCTCAAGAGAACATGAGGTCATAAATCTATTAACTAAGACTAGAAAATTAGCTTGAAAGTCATGAAAAGTAATTCCATTCGTGTATGATTAGGCCTAGATCTCTACGTATTGATCAGATAATTTAATATTTGTCATTTAAAGGCGAAAAATGTTTGATATTTACCATTATTATTCTTGAACTTTAATATGCAAGATCAAGCTCTAAGAAAACAAAAATTGTGAATTACATTGCAAATTAATGAACAGACATGAATATGTGTGTGTGTGTGTGATTATTGATACTGATTTTCTAGCAAGTTCATAACAAACTCAAGATTACTGTGTACACCAAATTGGAGTAAGTAATATTATTATTATGGATAAATACTCTTTTAATTTCTATATTTTGAGTTAAGTGCCCATTTAATATTTATATTTAAAAGAATACTCAAGACATCTTTGTTGTTAAGTATGTTACACTTATCTTTACTTTTACTTTATTTTTACAATAATACCCTTACAACACTATTCTTGGGGATATTAATAAAAAGAAAAAAACTGATAATTTTATCTAATTAACCTTAAAAGTAACATAAAAATTTACTCTAACTTTTTTATTATTATTTTACTTTTAGGATTAATCCGGTAAATTAACTTTTTATAGAATAATTATTAGTAAGATTATTGTAAGGATATTGAATATTGCTTTAAGTTGGTTGATATTAATTAATTTATTAATAATTATTAGTCAAATTATTGCATAGGTATAAAAATAAATATTAGTTTTTTTCACATGGATATTTATTAGCTAATTTGCTAATAAATAATTATTGATTAATTTACTACTTAACCTTTTTATAGATAAATTAATTAACATCGCGAATATTGTTGGAAGAGTATTATTGTAAAAGCAATAAAAGTAAGAGTAAGAATGTAACATATTTATCTCTAGGGGTGTTTTGAGATATTTTTTAAAATAAAGGGACTAAACATGTACTTAAATTAAAATATAAAGATTAAGCGAGCATTATCTTTATTATTACTCATTAGTAAAATTCATCTTAAAAGGAAAGGGGAGGAGTTCCATTTTATGGTAAAAAATGCTTTCATCTCAGTTAGGGGTTTTTAAAAAAAGAAGAAAGAAACCAAACGGTTGTGGCTCCGTTGGCGTCACAGGCTGAATAAGTGGGAAGAGCTCTCGGGTTTGATCCCCACTAAACACACCGAATCCGAATTAGTCGGGGCCCAATACGGTCGCCTGAAACTGGGTGGTTTAAACCAAAAAAAAAAGAAAAAAAGAATAGGGTTTTAAAAAAAAAGAAAGAAAAAGAAAAGAGAAGAAAAGAAAACAGATCGGTTCAATTTCAAGTATTTTGTTTCCGCAATAAGATCCGAAGACTTACCACGATAATAAATCAAGATTATACTGTAAAGGGTGAAATTCAATTATACATGACAATAATCTTAAATTTAAGTACAGTTGTTAACATGCCAGTAGTTGAAAAAAACAAACTACAGCTTCAGGAATAATTAACAAACCATTACACAGTGAGCAATGTCAATGTGCAATAGCATACAAACTGTTAGTTAATTACCTAAATCGAAATGAAAAATTTAAGAATTCGAATTCAATTATATAAGGGGATCAAAATTCTAGCCAAATTCACAGAGAAAAGAGAACAAAATATTTTCACCTTGCTTGTAATAGTCTAATAGATAGAAGAAGAAATTAAGTCCTTATTTGCCATTTCTTCCCACAGATTTCTTGAACTTCTAATAGCTGCAGCTAGCCACATCAAATCGTAGCCTATTATTAGAAAAAGAAGAAGAAGAAGAAGAAGAAGAAAGAAAGAAGTTCAAGAAAGCTGTGGAAAAACATGACAGGAACTTGCATCATATATATACACACACACATAATTTCTTGATTTTGCACCACAAGTGATTTTAATGAAGAATTCATAGACATATATATATATATATATATATATATATATATGTATAGAAATGGAAAGAGAGAGAGAGAGAGAGAGAGAGAGAGAGAGAGAGAAAGAGAAAGAGAGAGAGATTAAGCTAGGTAGCTCAATATTGTAGCTATAACTTAAAGGACCACGCTTGCTAGATAGCTTGTAAATCTCCATAAACACAGAAATGTAATTTATGTACATACAAGATGATGATGATGATGATAAGAATAATAACTTGTGGGGAACAGCTTGCTGGGTTTGTAGGGTTTTGAATTGATTATAAATTCACAAGTTGTACAACATTATCAACTGAAAAAAATATTACAGTACCACACTTTACTTGTGATGGCTTTCTTATGTAGGGTATAGCTAGAGATATACATACAACATATGGTACATCTACATGGAATATATTTATTGGTTCAATTATTATTATAGTCCTTTTTTTTTAAATTTTTGTGGGTTGAAATATCAGAATATATAGAATACAAAATTCTGAACAGTTTAATAAAAACAACCCATCCCATCACATGCATATGCATATACATGTGGTGATTATCTAATATGGCTCTGATCATCTCTTTTTATTTTTGAAGGGTATGGAGATTGTTTTTGCCCTGCATGGTCCCAAGCCTCACGTTTGTTTTCTACCTTACACGAGTAGATTTTATAACAGTAAAAGAACAGAGAGAAATGAAATTTTAGAATATTTAATTTTTCTGATCTGCTGTGATATTTGATTTTTTTTTTAAAAAAAAAAAGATGTAAGTTTACAAAATTTCTTATACTAACATGAAAAAAAGGGGTGGGGGCCTGCATGAAAAAGTAAATAAGCTTACGCAGGTTTGTTGACATTTAATTTTACCGTGGACTAGGCTGGTTAAATGAGTAACGTAAATCAATAGGTTACTAGTACTACTGCTGTGCTGACAACCCCCATCCGTCGTCTATCATCAGCGGCTGTCGGCTGCCGGTGTCTATTAAAGGAAAAAAAACAAACAAATATTGTTGATGTTAACACCTGTCTTTATACCATTATTATTGAGCTCTCATGTACCATCTTCAATTTATGCATCATACGGTTTCATTGACAATATACCAACGCCAAGTTCTCAAGTTTGATTCTCTAATTTGCAAGCTTTATTTCAATTCGTCATCAATTTCTTGCACTAATACCATCTACGAGCTTCCTGCATTAAATGTTAGTCCATGTTTCAGGTGAGGAGTTATTAAGATTTGTCTTTAATATTATTATTTGACCCTTATTCATCAACTTAAACTTTTGGGCAAGTTTCACTAATAGTTCGAATCGTTACTATTAGATCTACGCAACCACTCAAACATGTGTATGGCCATAAATTGAGCTTTTCTTTGTGAATCTTCTTTTGCTATAACTTGATTATCGACGTTTATGAGTGATTGCCACTATTATTGATTAGATGGGCTGGCTAGCAAACGAGTGACTAATAAAATTTTAACGATATTAAATTTAACTTAAATAAATGTTGGTTGTCGACAACACCGACTAATTGTAGCCGCAAATATTAAATTTTTTTAATTTTTAATTCTAAATAAAAAACTAAAGCGATTTAATTATTATAAATAATAATAATAAAATAATAAAATATATATTATAAGTAGTCTCACACTACAAACTTGGTACTAACTTTGGTATAATACAACACATTACAGTTTCTACATCAAATATTTTTTTTTTGATATAATCACGAGGTATCCTGGGGAGGGCCCCAACTGTGGGAGGCACCTTTAAGCCCGTACCACAACCCAGACTAGAAGTCCCCGCTCGAACCGGGAGGCACAGGTTCTCCCAACAAAGGCGACTTCCCTGCGACTCGAACTGGGGAGCAAACCCAGTCAAGCCACTTAAGGGGACTCCATTGCCAGTGGAGCCAACACTTTGTTGGTTTTCTACATCAAATATTATACATCCAATTATATAGTTTACCAAACGCACACTAAGTGCACAGTCAAGTTCATTACATAAAAGTATTAGTCACAAATTAATAGACAAACTATCGATATATATCTAACTCACTAGTAAGGAGAAAAATCAATCCAAACAAAAAAAAAAGTGATTAAAAGATACATAAAATGTAAATTACCACTAGGGATATCTTTTAAATACACAAATTAATTAATATTAATTAATCACTAATCATGTATCACAACTTCTGAGAATTTAATTATACGGCCATTTAAATCAAATGGGGAAGAATTATAATATTAATGAATGGTTTCAAATTCAATGTTATTTCAAATCTCATATATATATAGACGAAGGGGTAAGAGCCATCATTAAGAGAGAGCATTCATGCATGGACCACCAAAAGAGAAATAATAACAGGTTGGCTAAAGCGAAATTTCATGTCGATCCTGAAAGCTTTTGGAGGAATTATTCGTATGTGCGGTTACTGTTGTCTGTTAAAAGTTCTTATTCAGTCATCATCATCAACATCAATTTCCATTGCTGAAAAAGAGCAACAATAAATTAATCATTTACATTTAAAGTTCAAATACACACAATTGGCTTTTCTGCATTTTTGTTTTTACTAGGCATGATTCAGCTAGCCAACACATTTACAACAGGCAAATATATGAAGCCTATGACTAAACTACTAATTACATATTCTGGTAATTGGGGGCGCCTGCTATACATATAGTTCAAATATATATATATATATATATATATATATATATATATATATATATATATATATATATATTATTTATATATATATATTTGGATTGTGTAGTTTATTGGATTTTAATTAAGTGTTTTTTATTTAGCATGCACTTTGTCTAATTTTGAGGGTTATAACTCATAAATGTTTTCTTTAAATAAAAAAGAGTTATCTATTTGTTAAACCTTTGAAGTCTGAAAATTTATTAATTTCAGACTTTTTTTAAATTTGTTTAGAAATTTATCTTTGAATAAAAAAAATAAATTTTTATGACTTTTATCTTGATGGAAAAAAGGTCCGAATGAGTAAATATCATATCACAAAAATATCTCTATTAAATATACTAATTTATTAAATTATAAATCTTTTTTTTTGTTTTGACCTACTACTTGAACATAAATGTCAAATAATAATGTTTAAGATATTTTTTATTTATAAAAATAAAAAATGCCACTTATATTAAGATATTAAAAAAAAACAAACTTGTCATTTAGACTTTGTGTTTAGACCTATTCAACCTTTAGCCAAATTCAGATTTCATACCGAAAAAAAAATGCTACCTTAATATTATGTCTCGTACGATCCATATACTATGTTTAACCCTTTAATAATAAAATTTATCAAATGAGTACGCAATGCTTACATTATTATTAACAAGAAAATTTATAAACTAAAGAAATTACTAGTTTTTCCCTATTGAAATCAGTATATACCACTTACCCTTTTATTATTTTCATAATAGCGAGTAATCCTCTCTGGCAGCATAATTTTACAGTATTACCCTTTTTTTAAATGCACTTTTATTCATATTTATTATAAATTAAATAAATCATGTGATTTCAATGGAAATTAAAATAACAAAATTTAAGTACTAAAGATGTGAATAAAAAATTAATAATAAGATATTTTTCTTATAATTTTTGTTATTTTTTAATTTTTTATAATAAATATATATTTTATATTCCCAAATAAATTATCAAACAAATGACCTATTTACCCCACTTTTCTTTTAATTTTTTGATACCAAGAGTTTTTTTAATATAATAAAATTGTATGGAGATAAATAGTATATATATTAATCTTAATAGAGGGAAATTGATAATCTTCTTACAAGCTACTCCTACATTTTCACACAACTAGTAATAGAAGCAAACATTTTTGTAAGCCACAAGAATCCCCAAATGACCCTTCTTGCTCATTAATTGATTATAAATTTTCCACTAACACCAAAAGAAATTTTTTAATACCAAAAGTTTTCTTTTGCCTCTTTGGTTGTCAAGGGCTAGAGTTCAACTTTGGGAAGATACATAATCATTTTAGATCTATTTGGGAATCAAGTATGGACATTTTTTCTTTTTTGAAATGAGTAAATTTCGGCCTACCTCGCTCATGAAGTGATAATATTCAAATTGTCCTCTTTATTATTGAAAATATCAAGTTACCCCAAAAACTCATCATCTTTCTGTTAATGTAAATAACAAAAATGGTAAGATGATACTTATACAAATTCATAATGATAGTTAGGCATAGAGGCATGTGGATGACGACAACATGTGTAGGCATCATCAAATCACTCTGCATTTTTACTTAACTCCATTTCAATTTGTAGTGTAAATGTGTCGTGTAAATGTAGAAAAAGAAAAAAAAATGATGGTGTGGTATAAAAAACCAAAAACACTTGGCTTTTGCGCCAAAGTAAAGTTGTTTGTACAAATAGTGAGAAGACCTCGCTAAGACAAAAAAATAGAGCACTATTAAAGACACTGTAATCAATGGCGATGCCAGAAATTATTTTTAGCAGGGGCTAATTTCAAATAGTAATTAATTCAAGAAAATAGTCAGCAAATAACATATATCAAAATAAAAATCCATTAAAGCATTGAATTAATAAACTTATAATTGTCCTTGACGAGGTTTCATATGTTGAAAATGTTGAAGAATAATCTCATTGTCAAGACTATAAAATATAACATTTTCTATGTATACAACAAGACTATCATTCAACCATTGATCTCCCATCCGATTTCACAGACAATTTTTCACAAAATTCATAGTTGAAAATGCCCTTTCTACTATAGCTATGGCAACTAGTAAAATCAATACTAATGTCACCAATAAATAAACTAATGAATATAATTTATCCTTCTTAGTCTCAACTAATTTTCTTCTAACTCACCAATCCCTTTCAATCCTGAAAATTTGTTGTCAGAACTCACATCTATAATATAAATATCAAGTTGAGTTTCAAGTGCCACAAGATCCATTGGAGCAAAATCATTTGGATAAAACTCAACAAGGCGAAGTAGTTTCTGTTTATCAAAAGCCGCAAATGAGTCATTGGGGCATAAACATGCCACACAAAGAAGCAACTCATTATTCATCTCATTGAAACGATTGCTTGATTCTTGAAGTTGCATGTCCAAAATTGCATAAAATAATTCAATACGAAAACGTTGTAAATTTGTGATCTTCTGAGTCTTGCGTTGTGATCCCCCTTGAGTTTGAAACAAATCATCCATATTGAAAACATCAATATCACGCTTCACACAATAAGAAGAAGTTTCACCAAGTAAATAATCTCATTCATTTTCTCTCATTTTTTGCAAGTTTCTCTTATTCACTACAATTAATTTCATAGCATTCACAATGTCTTGATCATTTTTTGTAATGCTTGTGATAACTCATGTGCAAATTTGAGAATTTTTATCATTAACAATAAGCTAAACACAAAATCAAATGATTGCATGCACTGCAATAACATTGTAGCTTGAAATCTTTGTTAAGAATTTCCCTAGAATTTCCTTTATTTGAAATTATCTCAAGCACATCAATAATAGATGGAAACATGGTAATTATGCTCAATAACGTACCATAATGTGAGCCCCAACGTGTATTAACAGATCGCTTTAAAGTAACCTCTTGATTTAAACCTTGTCCACTTGAAAGTTCACCATCATCGAGTGCTTTAATAACTGCTTGAGCATGTTTCTCTTGAAGAATATCACGACATTTTGCTAAAGCACCAACAACATTGACTAACATTGTAACTAAATTGAAAAGATAATTAATATTTTCATGCTTCTTTGCCATATAAATTAGAGCCAATTGAAGTTTATGTGCAAAAAAAGAATAAAATAAGCACATTTGTTGTCCTCTAAAATCAGTGCTTTAAGACCATTGAACTCACCTTACATATTACTAGCTCCATCATATCTTTGTCCACACAACCTAGACATACTCAAACCATGTCTTGAAAATAACCTGTTAAGTGTCTCTTTAAGTGAAATAGATGTAGTACTAGTAACATTTTCAATCCCAATAAAACGCTCAACCACATAGCCATTTTTATTCACATAACGCAAAACAGCAGTCATTTGCTCCTTTGCAGAAATATCACGAGATTCATCAATAAAGATAGAAATCAAAACATCACATATCTCTCTAATAATAATATTGGTAGTTTCAACTGCAGCACAACTTGCAGTGTCTTTTTAAATCTCATTTGATGTCATTTGAATATTTCCAGGAGCATTATTAAAAGTAACAACATTAATGTTTTCATTATGATCAGCAAGAAAGCATAGAAGCCCAAGAAAATTCCCTCAGTTGCCTGAATCTCTAAACTCATCATACCCATGAAATGCAAACCCTTATTTTAATAAAAACCAAATTCAATCAATTGTAGCTATCATGTGAGCTCGATAATCGCTTTGATGCTTGTCAGAATGTCTTGTGTAAGCTGTTCGAATGTGTTGATTTTGATTCATCAACATTTCACATTTCTCTCTAACTTCGTTATGGGCACTATCAACATCTCCCTTGTGTTCAACAATTTTTTTCAGGTTTCCTCCAATTTCTAAAACCTTTACCAACAAATGAATCACCACCCCCTTTATTATCAGTCTCTTCTTTAAAAAGATAATGAAAGAGACAAAATGTCGTATCTTTTTCTATGCTATATTCCAACCAAGGTCTAAATTTCCCAAACCAATTACTATCAAACCGCCTTTTTTGGTTTCCAAATTCTAAAAGTTTGAAGTTGTGATTTTTAAGTTAAATAGGACCTCTTTGTAAGTATACTCTTCAGACTTGATCTTGAATAGTAAGACTATAACAAGAGATTGGAATTCGTAAACCAGGATATGTAGGAAGATCTTGTAAATTGAATTTTTCATCTTGATTTGAGCTTTATTTTGCTTTCTTTGGAGAAGGTTGTGACCATGGTTTTCTTGAGTAATATTTCTCCATAACTATGACAAATAAATACAATTAATTGTGAGAATTTAAATAGAAACGAATACAATTTCCATGTCAAAATCTAAAAAAATGAAAATATTACAAAATATTAATTTAATAAACCAACTACCTGACTAAATTCCCAACCACTAAGTTACTAACCCATCGCAGAATCACCCATGGAATTGTTATTCTATTATTTATAATCAGTAAAATTAAAAGCATCGCCACTTTATCAACCCACAAAGCATCGCCACAATATTCCATTAAAAAAGGTATAAACCAATTCAAGAATTAGAATATTAAATCATAAAGTGGTAGAGGTGTTTAATTATCAAAATAATTTAATCAAATTTTAATAATTAATATAAAAGCTGCAAAAGTGTGACGGTAGTACCAAAAAAATGGAAAGATGCAGTGGTGCAAGGCTTCGAGTGTGAGCTTCAAGTTGTAGCATCTATGGCATGAAAACAAAGAGATGTGATGGCATGAAAACAAAGAGATGTGATGGCATGAGAGTTGGACAGAGATAGATGACAGGTTGATGGTAGTCGATGGAGGTTTTCTTTGGCAAAGGATTGATGGTGATGGTTATGGATTTGATTTTGAGTTTTTTTTTGGATTTTTAATCGTTGCTTTAAATATTGGTCTTTTAGTTATTTTAAAAACTTACTAGGGGCTTTATTGTAAATCCACTAAAAATAAGATGAATTTAATTTTTTTTTAAATCTAGCAGGGGCTCAAGTGGTGCCGCCACTGACTGTAATGATGAAATTGGAGGAGCAAGATGAACTCAAGTAGTAGCAATAGAGAATCTGAGTCTGAACAGCTTCATTCGACAACTAACGTAAGAAAAATAATTTTTTTGTAATATTTTTACTACCATCTTTTGTTTTGGGCTGTATGTTGGTATTTATGTAACTTTTAGTCTTGATAATGTTAGGTTAATGACACTGCATCAAAGTGTTAATAGTTGATTTTGAAACATTATTGCAAACCCTAGGTTTTATGAATTTGGGGTTTTTGTTTCTAGTAAAAAAAAAAAAAAAGAAATTCTTACTTGTTTTTGCACTTAGAAGACTACAAATGATAGAAACAAACCAGGAATTATGTTCTTTTGTTGGTTTTTATGAGCATTACAAGTTATTGCTATTTGTTATGGTTGTAAGGCTTAGTATATATGATGATTTTGAACTTAGAGTGGGTGGATTTTTGTTTAACATTGTTTTTGTTTCATTATGCTTACTATTTAGTTATCATAAAAATTGTAATGCTAATTTGCGTAATAAGGTTGTATATGCTTGTTCTATGGTCACAATTTTACATGTACATGTATAACTTATTGACAAAATTTATTGTGTGCTTTTCTTATGTTTTACAATTATTAATTTGTTGCAAATTATTTGACTAGTACTAGTATATATATGGATTATAGATTTTGAAGCTTGTTTGTGTGTTATGATATATAAGAGAAAAAATGTCAATTTTTGTTAACTTTATGGGTGTAAGGTGGGATGTTGGCTTCATGGACCCAGAATTTCTAAGTAGTGTAAACTTGATCAATGGTTCAATGAGACAAGTTTTAGGAGAAATAGCTGGCCTCTTGAGAGGTTTGTCATTGAGGTTATATTGCCGTAAAATAAAAAAAATAGAGCAATAGAGATTAACAGTGAAATATATCAGGTGTGATGCTTGTTTAATGACAAGAAATACACAAAGATTGACTTCCATATAGAGATACTGTTGAATTTGATGATCGTGGACAAAAAGATATTATTTGATGATAATATTTAGAGTATTGCAAAAAGAAGCATCACAACCTTCTAAATCAGCATCCGCTAAAAAGAGTAGTAGGAATATATTAAGAGTGTCACAAGGAAGAGAAAAAAAAGGCAAGACACTTACCCTTGCTCTTGCCTCTAGATATGAACTTGAACATATAATTCCATCACCCTTTGCACCTAAACTTGTCGTTCCATGACCCCTTGAACCTGAGCCTATACATGAAACTGAAATTGCACTTTAACATCAAGCATAACAAGTCATATTTGATCTTAGACTATTAACCACACATGATCCTGAGCTACCTACGACATTAATAGTCAATGTATTAACCACACAACAACTTCTTGAGAAAATTAGGCCACTAAAAGAAGCAATCTACAATAAGATCAGCCTCTGCCACTTACAAAAGACCTGGGCAGTGCCTTTAATGACACACACCTAGCTTATGACCAAACTTCATTGCCTATTTCGACAATTAACCCAAACATGTGCCAAACTCCAGCTCAAGCAACTACCCATGCAGACAATGATAATAATGCTTCTAATCCTGTACACCATTCAGATTGTAGTGACCATTTCAGTGACTTTGATGTTACTGATAATTTCTATGATTTTAAGATGGAAGATGCATTTGGAATTTATAATGATGACAATAGGCTGGATTCTGATTACATAAACCCATCATATCCTAATTTTATGAAGAAATTGCTTTACAGAAGATTAATTGTCCTCAAATCCTACCTTAGAACCATTGCTTCCTACAATATCAACACTTTTTCAACTAATCTCTAAACCTGCACAGTCAATACCAGCTCCACAATAAGCATCAAGTGTTGATCATAAACCCGCACTGCCTCTTAGATTTCCATCTCAAGTTGACCAGGTCAAACTATCTCAAACAACTACAAGGGATTGAAATAAGGGTCAGAGGAAGAGTAGTAAAGTTCAGTCATCTTTTATGCTTACAAAAAAAAAAGTTGCTTATGTGAATATAATGGCTTCTCAAAGGATTGCACAACAGAAGTAGAAAAGACAATCTGTTCTTGCTAATCAGTAGAAAGAAAAGACAAATAAAATTCTATAGATTCTTAGTTTGTTCAGAGCAAGCCTAAGCCAACAAAATCAAGGGCAACTAGGAATTTCTCAGCTATTGGTCCTTCAACACAAATAATAGTAGATGATTTGCCTCATCCTTATGCTCAAGATGAGTTTTATTTATGGTTTGATTAAAAAAATAATGACAATAATGAAGAAACAACACACAAAGACAATGATAACTTTGATGATAATGATGATGACAGTGATAGAGATAATGGCTTGTTAGAGGGTTATGAAAGTGACAATGTTGTTTTTGGTCTAATGCTATAATCAGATAATGAACATTCGTTTAGTATAATGTCTCACATATTGGGGGGTAAAATGTTTGATGATGACAAAGATCCAGTGGAGTTTAGGTTTGGAATGATTTTAAAAAACATAAAGTCTTTTACATTGGCCCTTCATTTTGTATTCAAGAAGGCTTTCAAGGTGAAAAAAAAGAAGTGAAATTTAAAAGAATAAAGATATTTTGTCATTGCTATGCATCCAAGTGTCCTTTCAAAGTATATACTTCATTATAGAGACATGGTGAATGCTTCCAAACAAGAAGTTTTCACAATATTTATACATGTAAAATGATTGTAAAAAAAAAAAAAACAGAGGCAATAACTGCTTGAATTGTTAGAAAGTACTAAAAAAAAATCATTGTTGATCCTTCATTTTCTGTGGATAACATGGTTATTGATATCAAACACATGCTCTGTGGAAGGCTTATAAGGCTACAAGAAAATTTTTAGAGTTAGCAAATAGTGAAGACCATGGCTAGAGCTTCAAAGAACTTTAAGACTGCGCTCACATGACAAAACAACAAATGCTAGTTGCAATCATAATGCTTAAAGTTACAAAATCAAGTATCTCTACTGACAAGTGTATGTTTCAAAGGTTCGTTATTAATTTCTTAGGACTTAGAGATGGTTTCAAATAGGGTTATAGACATTTATTGGTCTTGATGGATGTCATTTAAAAGGATCATTTAAGGGTGTACTTATATCGACCGTTGCTATTAACACAAACCAGGGGATCTTTATGTTAGCAGCATGTGTGTGTGAATCAAAGCTAGATAGTTCCCACCACCTGAAGTAGTCACATCATATCCTCTCACATTTGTAGTAAAGCCTTTTAGGATTTGTAGCAAATTAAAAAACTTTGATTATTGCTCACTCACCACAGTCAATACATGATTTATTTTTTAACTTGATGACCTTGCCATTCACTTGCACTTCTCTTCTTTGTCTTTGTCAAAAAAGTTACTGAGCTTCCCTTAGAGGATGGAATTATCACTGGTTTGATGGAGCTTTTCAAGCAATGGCTAGATTTCAATACTTTTGAGTTGCTAGTGTATATATAGGGGTCTACAATATGAGATAATGCCCTCACAAAAATTTTGAATTTTGAACAATTTTGAACTAATGGGAAACTTGTAACTTGTATAACATGCCACAACTACACATGGGCCCAAAAGTTATGAAATTTGATTTTTATGGCATTATCGTGATTTCTATATAAGGGCATGATTGTAATTTGTTTAACTAACATGTCTAATTCAGGAAAACTACTAATTTATTTAGGTCTATTAAGTGATTTTCACTGTTTATTTTTAAACTCTTCTTCACTATTTATGTATTAATGTTTTAATAGTTAACTTTTTTCATTTTCAATGATTAGCCACACATCAACTATTTTGTTGATCTTCACAACGCTGTTAAAAGAATATTCTGTTAGGGTAGGGGTGCTTTCGAACTTTCATGACTAAACGACGGTCAATAGTTAAAGATAATAAGTTTAAGGATAACTTGATGTTTTCAATAGTAAGAGAAATAATTTAAAAATTGTCACTTCATGAGGGATTAGGCCAAAATTTACCATTTTAAAATTAATATTGGTAAGTTTTATTAAAGGATTTAATTGCCTATCAAGTTACAATCGTATTTTTTTTTCCAAATTCCACTTGTAGAAGTGTCATTATGCACTCTACTATTAAAATAATATTAAACAATCCATTAAGTTTTTGAATCTAATAGTTATTTTATAAAATTTAATCTACTAATTCTCTTTCTTTAAAAAATATAGAAGAAATGAGTCAATATTTACCATAAAAAGGCTAAGCTATAAAAGATGAGAAAGTATACTACTCGAAGTCCTATATAATTACTTTAATATACCATAAGCTTCTTGAAGCTTTTATACCTTATCCTTCTTAATACTTTTTTTTTAAACTGATTCTATTTATTGTCATTACTTTTATGGGTGCTGTTAAGTTACTGTAACTTACAGCTCACCTAAAACTAGTTTTTCACAACTCCTGAATTGTTTGAGTAACAAAAATTAGAGTTGTAAAAAAACTAATTTTTGAATGGTTGTATGTTACCGCTAGTGTAACATAGTAAGGTCCTATTTTTATATACGTAGTAGCTAAATAATCTCAATCCGTTACATAAAGCAGATACTGTACAATTTTTTAATTTTTCAAAATTTTTTCTCTCCCTTTGTACAAATCACCCATGTGAAATGAAATCCCCAAAATGTCAAACACGAGTGAGTGTATAAGCTGTAGATATCTGTCTGCTCCCAAGCAAAAATAGATATTCATCAAGCACGTTTAACGGTTGAGATTGAGGTTTGAATTTAAAGATTTTGAATATTAAATAATCAATTGTTTTCTTTTGTTTTTTTTTTTGATAGAATAATCAAATAACGGGCAAGATCGTAAATTCCCACTCCATATTCTTGTTATTTATCAAATTACGTTTACGGGTCCGAAATTCTAATTAAATTACGTATCAGGACAATTGGTTAAAACTTCGCCACTTGAGAAATCGAGCAACACAGCACAAGAACAAAATCAAAATTAAAAGATAAAAAATGAATTTTTACGGAAACGATCTCTCGCTTTTTGGTTTCACAGACTTCACCGATCCCCTCATTCCTTATAACCGGCGTACGCTATACGACGACGATGATGGCAGTGACAGTAATTATGATTACGGAAACAGTAGGAGTAAAGCTGAGACTCCGAGTCGCCAGAGTCCGCCGAGGCACCGCCACGACGGCACGTCGCCGTTGCCGTTTGGGATGGACTGGAGCACCCCTCCTCGCAAATGGGTACTCCTCTTTTTATTAAAAAAAATTTAATCTTTAACTTTTCTGTCCCTTTTCGCTAATTTGATTTTATTTATGGAGTTTGAATTATATTTCTGTTAGCTTGATTCTTGTAGTTTTTGGACTGAATTTTGTTTTATGGGTTCTTTTCAAGTTTGAATTTTTGTAACTGTTTAGGTGAAATAGTGAACTGTTACAGTTGTTGATTGTTTGTAGCTCTTTAGCTGGTAATAATGTATATGATGCTAAGATTTAAGTATATTGTTGTATAGCTCAGTAGTTGTAATGAACCGGAGAACTATACCTCATATTGAATTGGAATGTGTGTATGATGAAAGTACTGTTTTATTAATCAGGGGTACTTGTTTGTTTAGCTAGCAAGGTTTCTAGTGGTTGTTTAGGCCATCTCCAATGTGACACCAAAACTAACACCAAACCACCTTTTACACCATTTTTGGTGTAAAATGCTTCTCCAATGTAACACCAAAACCAATATTATTATTGTTATTGTATTTTTCTATATTAATGTAATGTTTAATTTTCATAATGTACTAATTTAGTTAATTAAATGCAAATTTAATAATTTTCTTTTTTTTTTGTTAATTGATATAAAATTACTTATTACTTAATTATCTATATTAATAGTAATATTTATTGTGTTAATTGAATTAATTCTTGAGAATCAAAAGAATAAAAAAAAGAATATTCTTTTTGGTGTAAAATTTGGTGTAAATGGGTTGGAGGTGAAATAGTAATTTGGTGTGAAAAAGGTACCATTTTGGTGTTGGTGTTGCACCAAAATGGTGCTAAGCATTGGAGATGCCCTTAAGCAGTGTTGGAATCAAATCTCACTCACATTAGGGTTGAGGAGGCTAGGGGGATTTGGGATACTGGTACGGATACAGAAAATTCTGTGTTTTGTTCATCCTCTTTATTCATGAAATTTGGTAACTGCAATAAAAGTCACTGAATTGTGAAATCAGTAGTCATCTAATGGAACAGAGTCATGATCAGAATATAATAGTTTTTTACTTTGAAAATAACTGTTAACGTGCGTAGGAGGCAGACTTTTTTCTCTTATACTAGTTAATACATTTCCTTTTTCCCCCACCCCTCTGGGGGATGGTAGCCTGGGTATTTCGGGAATTTATTGGGTTGAACTGTGCAGTTGAATTATTTTATTGTTTCTGGTGTTCAACGAATTGAGTTGTATCAGCACATATGTCAGTCACTATTTGGACAATAGTTTTTATATTTTTGACCTTTTCATAACATCTCCTACTCTCTGAATGCAGGATGGAAGGGATACTGTTTGGCCACATGATCCTCATACAGGATGGAGTTATTGCGTGACAGTGCCTTCTTGGACCCTCCTGCCAAACTCAAAAGGTTCAGAGACTGTGGCGGTACGTATACAGATATTCTTTAGCATCTTACTTTTTTCAAGTTAAACCTCATAGCTTTACGTCCATTAGAGTTTGCTTTGGCATTAAAAGAACTGTTCAAAATCTTCTTCTGATTTTTCCCTCCTTATTCAAATTTCAAAGCAGCCTTAAAAGATTTTGACTTGAATTTTTCTGTTGTTAGACTGTCTAAACTTGGATCTTTCTCACAGTAGCAAAATTACATATATTTAACTGCTTTTCTCTCTTGATTTCTTTTTTGTCTGGTTTTACTATTAATTATATTATTTATTATTTTTCTTTGTTTTAATATTCTGGTTTTACCGTTCGTTGTCTACAGTTTTACAGAGTTCAAGTTGGTATACAATCGCCAGAAGGGATCACAACTACTTGGGGGATATTGCGAAGATTTAGTGACTTCCTGAATTTACTTTCAGAAGTAAGTAGGCATCTCATTTGTGGCACCTTTAAAAGTAAATTATCCTTTTTTACTTACTCCCTGTGCTTTTTCAAATTTTTTTTCCTGTTCAAGTAAACTTTTTCCTACTTGGTACAGTGGCTTTACAGTTTTCTCATTGCTTATTGTCTTTTGTAGCTTAAAAAGGCTTTTCCCAAGAAAGAATTCCCTCAACCTCCTCCGAGGAAGGTCTTGAGAGTAAAAAGCAGAACACTGCTTGAAGAGGTAGTGGTTTTTTATTATATTATTATTATTTTAGGGAAACTCTGATAGTAAAAAAATGTCTTAGCAGCCTACTAATTAAGATATGTTGTGATGCAGAAATTGCACTATTATGAATTTTGTATTTGATTCTCATCGTTTATCAATTAGAGATTGAGGTTTCCTCTATGCATAAGGATTGAACTGCTCCATTCATGTGTCTGCCCAGAGAATATGTAACACAAGTGGCCACCTTTTTTCCAGCGATTCTGCATCACATTGAAAAAGGAGATATAGCATGCTTCATTGATACATATTTTGAGGACATATTATTTGACCAAGAACTTGCTGCTTGACTAAGGCAGAATCAACATTGATTTGCCAATTCATGATGAAATTTTTATTAGTTCTGTTCATGAAAACTTTCAAGAACTAATTGCCCTGAACGTTTAGGCCTCAATATCTCATTTTGCATAGAACTTTTGGAACTGTTGATAACTTTCATATCATCACAATGTGGAAAGCTTGTATTTTCTTTTAGAACTTCAAAAGATGAGTTTTAGTGATTTTCATAAAGAATTAGTTCATATCCTAAAAATGGTTAGTTTATTGCAGCGAAGAAGTTCTTTGGAAGATTGGATGGAAAAACTTTTATCAGATATTGATATTTCTCGAAGTGCTCCAGTAGGAACATTTCTTGAGCTAGAAGCTGCTGCAAGGTCTTGTATGTGCTCTTTCCATCGTAAATAACCATGCATTAATATTCGGACCTTGAAGTGAAATCTGCTATAATACTGACAAATTCTAGATTGATGATTGCCTGTCAAACTTAAATGTGCTTCTTGGATATTTGCCCTTTTCAGCATTCTATGATCAGCAAGAATCTGATGCACATTCTTCTGTAACTGGTTTGGGCCCCTCATTGTTACAAAGCAACTCAGATGCTTCTGTTATTGCTGGTAGTTCATCAGTTGCTTCAGATCATGGTATTGATTCTCCTGATCAGATTTCGGAAACTGGAACACCTACACGTGGAAGAAATAGCTTTGGTGATGTTGGTATTGGGTATCCAAGGCATAAAGTGTTTGCCCCAAGAGATAGCAGTATTGTAGGCGGAGATAAACCTACTGAAGATACAGCTAAATCTAAGACTCTTCCTGGGGGTGAAGCTGAGCTTTTACATGAGCCAGAGTATCTCAGGCTGGATGGCCATGTTCGTAGACTGTCCACAGAGAGTGTTGGAAGTGACCTGAGTTCCATAAGAGCTAGTGAAAAATCAAACTTTGGGGTGTCTAATTTGTTTGGTGATGGCTCTGTCGACCATCCTGAAGGTGGTGAAACTTCTCGGTCCATGGATGCTCATATAAGCTCGGATGCACTATTTCCACAGAATTCATTACTTGCTCTACCATCTGATCAGCGTCTAAAATTAAATAGGGTTCTTAATAACATGCAGCAGAGACTGACTGCTGCAAAAGCGGACACAGAGGATCTACTAGCTAGACTAAATCAGGAAGTTGCTGTGAGACAATTTTTGACCACAAAGGTATGGCCAAATGATAAAACAATAAGATTTTGATGTAATTGTGACTTGCTTGATGCATTACTTCTGGGTGCTTCAGTATTGATGTTATGGAATGTTATTCTTATTTTAATTACATGTGATGATGATGGTCTTGATGTACATAATAGAATATAAATACATGCTTTACAGAGTTTTATTAATTTGAATCTGCTGTCCTGGCAACGAGTAATAAACAGATTTTTGAGAATTTTCCCCTGTAGGTAAAAGATTTGGAGGTAGAACTTGAAACCACATCGGAGAACTGCAAAGAAAACATGCAACAAGCTGTTTTAAACGAAAAGGAAAGGTTCACTCAAATGCAGTGGGATATGGAGGAACTTCGAAAGCAGCTTTTGGAGACAGAACTAAAATTGAAGTATGAACAGGTTGGATTTCTAACAGAAACATATTTTTTGTCATCTATCATTCAATTATTCATAAGCTTTAGGAAATGATGTCTGTACATATTCCAGGACGAAAGGGCTCGTGCTGAGTCATCAAAAATGTCAATCATTCAGGAGAATGAAATGTTGCTGCAGGAGTTGGAGGTTGTGAGGGAACTGCTTGAGAACTTGCATAAACAACATGAGGAGTCAGAAGTGAAATCAAAAACAGATGTGAAGCTTCTTGTTAAAGAAGTCAAATCTCTTCGAAGCTCTCAATCAGAATTGAAGCAGGAGCTTAGCCGCTTGATGAAAGAAAAGTTAGAAGTAGAGGTATATGCTCTTCAAAAACTGGTATTTTAATAGGTTTTCTGCTATATGACGAATATAATTTATTGCGAAATGAATTTATTATTGATAAAGCTTTTTAATCAATTGAGAAAGAGCTAGTAATCGGTTCATTGTGTTAGTTTCTAGCTAATTTTTCAGCCTTTTCTTTTGGAGTTAAAATTCTTGGAATTGTTTTTCTTTTTGAGCTTAAGTTTATGAAATATAAATTTTCTTGTCGTTCGTATTACATTGGAAGTAACCATTTTTCTTTACAAATTACAGCTTCTATTGGAGTCATGGTCGCACTAAAGTCTTGTAAATCATGCATGTGGATCTCACTGGTTCTCACTTATAGAGAACAAGTAGAAAAATGAACCCCAAATATCTTATGCTCTTCAAAGTTCATGGTACTAAAACATGGAAGCCACATAAGAATCCAGCATCTATACATAATGGTCTATTGGATGAGGTACCCTAGTAACTGGACGAGGAGAAAAATAAGTTCTAATTTGTTGTCGCTGTCCCATTTCTTTCTTTCAGTTCTAAGTAATTCAGGTCAAGAGGCAGCTTTTTTCCCTCTCACAACCCGACTCCCCCTCCCAAAACCGAATTTAATTGAATTTAGTTTGGTTTGATTTTACTTCATATTTTACTTCATCCAATCAGTTGCAAAACCCATGATCTCATTGTTTGTTTGCCTGAAGGCAAAAGCTGTTTCCATTCATTGGGCAAGCTTCTAGACGGGGACCATCATGGAGAAAAGAGTGAAAAAGGCTCAACTTAGAGGGTAGAAAATGGAACTTAATATACCTGGATGGGGCAGTGGTCAGGAATTTTAGGGGAAGGAGAAGGTTTTACCATATGCTAAGATGAATACTTTATAGATATTAGATACTTGGGCATCTCAGTCTTTACTTTTTCACCATGTTCTTGCTTTTGGCTTTATGGAATGTTTAAAGTTGTGGCCTTGATAGTTTGCAATTTTCACCACTTTTTAGATTTTTTCCTTCAATACTTGCTGTGCATTTAGGGCCCTTTGCTCTAGGTTGTTATGTCAAAAGAAATTTAGACTGTTGTTGCATGTATACCTTTCAGGGGGTTCTTCAAAAGGAAAAGCAGAGAATGGAGCATGCAGATATTGCAAATTTAAAGTTACTACACGAGTGCGAAATTCTTCGCAATCGGCTTCAAGAATGTAGCGTTAATTTCCTCAGTGAAGAGGAGGATAAATTGACTGTGGACACTTCATCACCATCTGATGCTATAGATCTTTTAACAACATCGGACAATAGAATTGGGCTCCTTGTCGCAGAGGTATCTTGTTGATGCTTTGAATTATATTTCGCTAGTATTTATACTGATATGTGATTGCCTCTGCTATAATATTACAATTTATTTCAAGACAAAAATTATGAATGACTAATTTGGTAGAATACGATGATAACCTATCATTATCATTACTCTCTCTGTTGTGTCCCCTTTTACGTGGCCTAATAAAGATGAAAATTATGGCCTCTAATATCTTCGGTCTCCTACCACTGCACTCTTTACTTTTCCCCATCTTGATAAGTTATGCATGTTAACACTGGAAATATGTAAAATTAAATGGTGGATCAGAAAATGGATCCTAGTTTTGTGCCTTATCGTACCTCTTTTTGTCGAGATAAGCATGTGTAGTGACAAGACATACTGATAAATCATCTATCTCTGTCATAACTTTTCTTCCATCATGGCTCCTTCAATCTCCGTGTCATATTTCCTAACTATTTAACATTTGGTTCATGAATTGAATAGACCCAGCTACTTGCACAAGACATAGAAAGGTCTATGACTGGGTTGGACAAAACTTGCAATGCAAATGGCAGTGATCGGAGGAGTGATGATGAGTTGAGGCAAATGTTGACAGATATTTTTATCGACAATGCCAGATTGAGAATGCAGGTCAACACAGTAATTCGTTGTGCTCTCAACACACATGTAAAGTCCGATAATGACGACGGCAAAGAGGAAACTCCTTTGAGAAAAACTGTTCTAAGCAGATTCTTAGATAGGTAAACATGTCGATAGTTGTTTTGTTGTAGCGATGACTTCTTAGTCTCCTAGTAAATACATCAGCTGTTTGCACACAGCTTTACAGGTTTTATGTAAAATTAGCGATTGCAGTATTGTTGTATAAAATTTAACAATTACCCCATCATAATGCCATATACAAAGCCATGCTTGAGTATTGTAGTTAAAACCAAAGCTTACAGTGTTAACATGACGCAGCTAGCCATATGCATGTAATAGATAGGCTATGTATAACATTTGCGAGTCCCTGTAAGCCACTCTGTTAAGGACAGATGCTATAACAATATCATAATATGTCATGAATAAACTTCATATTTACACTCATTTGAGGAACTAGATATGAAAAATGGGAGCATCGTTCAAAGTTCCAACAATGGCTAACACTAAGGTGTCGTTTGTTTTTTTTATCTGAAATCTGAATAGACCTGAATTAGTCTGAATTCTGAATAGATATGAATGTCTGAATCTGAATAATATGTTTGTTTTTTCGTCTGAATCTCGAAAAATAAGTATTAAGTTGTTTGTTTTTTTCAACTGAAAAAGCTGAAAATATGTACTTTTACATTTGTATCCTTATTAAATTTGAATGTCAAATAAATAATATATTAAATACCACAATATTTTAACATTTATAAGTAAAATTATATTCAAGTAAATACATAATTATTTTAGAATTTTAATATATAAAATACCATAAATTTCAAATTTTATCGTATATAATATAAGAAAAAAAAACAGGGATATTTTTATGTGGGGTAAATGTCTATGGGTGAGTTTTGGGATAGACATGAAAAATAAATTATAAAACATGGATATTTTTGACATTAGTAAGTAATTGACTTAATTCAAATTTATCCATTAAGTAAAAAGCCAAAAAAATTAGCTTATTTTATTAAGTCAAAATTATCTAAAAAGTCTCATTAAGTTATAAAAATAAACACCTCTAATTAACTTAATTAATTAAGTTAAGTCACTTTAAGTTATTAAGTTAAAAAACAAACGCCACCTAAGTCTTGACAATTAAATTGTGTAGAGATAGACTTTCTTGGTAACATGGGTGGAATAGACATTCCTTTTATATGAACATATACCCTTCGAGGATAAAATTTTAAACTACGTCATACTAGAATTATTAAGGGTAATCTTAATATTTTTTATTGTAAATATCAATTAAATTCTGATTGTAATCTATTAATATCTAAAAAAAATATGTATGAAAAACAGTTACGGAAACTAAAAAGGAATATCGATCGTTACAAATTCCTTCATGCATTTTATATCCAACTAAATACATACAAAAAGGGCAAAAATTATATCAAGTGAAAAGCATGGATCTCTCAGGAAACATAATTGGCAAATCAGTTGGTAGAGAAATGCCACACTTCAGAGCATGCCTTCTCGATAGGCGATCTTAAGAAAAGGATTCAAGCCTTCTCAACAGGCGATCTTGAGAAAAGAATTCAAGCTCTCACCATTGCAGTTATAGTCATTTATTTTATTGCTACTCACCCCCTCCAAACATGCCCATCATATCTTTGGTAGAACCCATTTGTTTCATCAAGTTCTGTAAACCACCCACTCCACCGATCTGCTTCAACATCCCCTGGGGAAGAACTTTGCTCATGTGTTGTGCATTCATATTTCGGGACAAAGCACTCATCTCACCCTTCTTAGGAATCTTAAGACCCTTCATTTTGCTCCAGATCTTGGCAAGACGCTTATACTCTTCCAGCATCTCCATTACTTCTCTAACTTGACGACCAGATCCCCGTGCTATCCTCATAATTCGGGAATCATTCATGAGCTTAGGATTTGAACTATCCAACTCTGTATCAGATATTAACACGTTAGCAATTAAGAACAGAGCACTGTTTTGAAAAAAAGAAAAAGAAAAAGTTAGCTCCCAAGCCATGAGGTTATTTATGAAAGCAAAACACATAAACAGCAATTGCTTGCCTTCATTTGTCATAGAATCCATCATTGTCATATAGCGCTTTATCTTTGCCTGGCTTTCCTTTTCACGACCTTTCGGCATTAATTCAGAACTGAATCCTGGAAGCATAGAGAAAACCTACATAGAACAACCAAACACAAACACATAGAAATAAGTTAATAATTCTCAACAGAGAAATCAGTAAACACAAGTTCAACTCTCTGAAGAGATGGAAAGACCAGATTTCAGTCGATAACTCACATAGGACAAACATGTGGATATTCTTATTCAAAAATGTATCAGTAACAACAGGGATATATTTCCTAAGGTAATAGTCCAACATCTTTGTTGAATTTTATCTAATTAGCTTTGTGAGAGGGAGAAAAGCCAAGACCCTATAGGGAGGTGCAGTTTACCTCTTTTTTGAGTGATTTGGAATGAAATGAACATTAATATCTTTAAAGGTTCAAAAGAGGACACTATTGATGGCTTGTAGAATGGAGTTCACCTTTTAGCTTCACTTAGGGCTTTGTTCTCTAAGGTGATATAGGAGTACCTTTTCTTTAAGACGAAACTTCAACTTGGTATATTAAAGAAGAACTGGACCACACACACAAGTATAACCAGAAAGAAAAAGGGAAGGCAAATTAATAATCTATACAAAGTCCATCCAACAGCCCCTAAGAAACCTCCATCCTTCCCCCATCAGAAACAATATATGAAGTTATTCCAATTAACCCCAAACCCTCCCTCCCATTTTAGACGGACGAACAAAAAAGAACAATTTTTAAGGTCCTATGTCACTGAAGCTCAAAGAAATAATTAAAGCCTAACTCTATCCCCTAAACAATCTATGTTTCCTTCCTTTTTCTTTCCGAAAATACATAAAACCATAGCCAGATTCAGGATCACATTTCTATCCTCGGGTAACATATTTTTCGACTTTTGATAGTCTAGTATTCTTTCTATTTATCTCATTCACCCCAAATCCAAAATAATATCCACCATCACATCAGAGAAAACAGCATCAGACTACAGATTAAAAAAAGGGGGGGGTGGTGGGGGTGGGCGATAGTAGCAAGATAATAACCTGGCCAATAGGACCCATTTTCAGTATGTTTTGGAACTGCTCATACATAATTCTCAATGTGAAGTTCCCTTCTGAAAGCTTTTGCAAAAGCTCAGGCTGTTGATCCATTGGAACAACTTCATGAATTTTGTCCATAAATCCAGACCAGTCACCCATGCCTAATAGGACAAATAATCACAAATGAAAATAATGATCAGGACTGAAGGCATCTTTTATTCACAAAATCAGCAGTTAAACAAGACCAAGCACAAATGTCAAGACAACAAAATACAGCAGCTTACCTAAAAGACGGCTGACAAATGGCTTAACATCAAATACTTCAAACTCATCCATATGTTCTCCAGTACCAATAAAAATCACAGGACTCTTTGTGGCAGCAACACTGCGCAAACAAGTTCAAAGGAAAATTTAAGTAATGAATTTTAGAAAAGAAGCATTCTAATACTATTTTTTCCCAGCAGGAAGGGATGTCTCTAGGCATGTTATTCCGCATTTTAAGTTCCCCCTCTCCTTGCAATTAGGGTAAAGATTTAAGGCATAAACAATAAATATCAATTCGCTAAATATGCAGCATATTTGCTACAAGAAACAATATGGATAACCTACTCTACTCAATGTAGATTTTGAATTACAATGAAAGCTAAACAATAGTAAAAATACTTACGCACTAAGAGCACCACCACCCTTAGCATGACCATCCATTTTAGTAACAATCACAGCTCCAACAGAAACACTTTGCTTGAATGCTTGAGCTTGATCAAATGCGGCTTGACCAATACTGCTATCCATAACAAATATAACAAGATCTGGTTTCTGGTATATTCAGAAGGTAAAAAAGAGAAACAGAGAAATATTAGCACCTATTATCAACCATTGACTACAAAATACGGCATGTAAATCAGAAAAGATTCACTACCGTTGCTTCAGAAACTTGACGCATCTCTTCAAAAAGAGCAGCTTCCTGTTTATGGCGACCACTGGTATCAACAATTATGAGATCACAGTTTTCCTTTTTAAATGTTTCCACACCTTCCACTGCAATTCTCACAGGATCAGACTCTGTGTAGCTGTAAGTTAAAGCCCCAATATTATTTTAATTGACAAAGTACATATAATAGGATAAGAATATCAAAGCCCAAATCAGCAGTTTCGGATTACCAAGTACATGGATTCACAAACGAGGATCAAACTTAAACTTCCAAGTCCATAATATTTATTGGCAGTGCCAATAATATGTTTTTCCCACACTCAAAGAGATAGCCAGCCTAGTTTAAGCAACTATTTTTGCACAGAAATTCATCATAACTTGGATTTTCCAGCCACTCCAATCAATGTGTTGGACAGCTAAAATCACTAAACAGTCTCTTTGGCAGCTGGAATTTAAATAAGAACTTCAAAGTATGGAATTTTGTTATTCCTCTTTAGAAAAGTCAGAGACAAGAACCTCTAATCAATCCAACCCTATAAATATGCGTTACATTTCCTATATCTTCATACAATAATCTAAATCAACAAGTAAACATACAATTCATCGATTTCTAAGTTCTCAAAAGCAGACAATATGTCCAGTAGATTGTCAAAAGAGTACCTTCCATAAAATGGAATCTTAGCTTTGGTGGCATTCTGCTTCAACTGATCAAAAGCACCAGCTCTGAATGTATCAGCACAGACTAAAGCCGGTTTCCAACCTTTCTTTTGATGATAATAAGCATATTTTGTACATGTAGTAGTTTTCCCCGACCCTGCATTTTTTTTCAGAGTGATATCTTAGAATAAGATAGAAAACACTTCGAAGCAAGTTGACTTATTGACAATATTCAAACCATTCACAGTGGCCAGCGCAAATTATCATTGGCAGCCCATGTTGCCCAAAATTAAGCGCACTACTAAGCTCAAACGTGATGTTTAAGCAAATCCACATTCCTTACATGCATAATTCACAGTGGCCGATGCAAATTATCATTAGCAGCCCGTGTTGCTCAAAACTAAGCATAACACTAAGGTCAAACATGATGTTTAAGCAAATCCACATACCTTGCAAACCGACAAACATGATAACACTTGGCTTCCCTTTCTTTGGAGTGAAAGAAGGCTTCCCAGGGTCCAAAATTTTACAGAGCTCGTTAAAAATGGCCTAAAATCAAAGCAACTGACTTTGTCATTCAGAATAGAAACGAAAACACAAAATATGAATACTCTCATTAAAAAAAAAACTACAAATACTTTCATCAAAATCAAAGAACAAAAATTAAAGAATTAAAGGAAAAAATTAAAACAAAGAAACGGCGCCGTACCTGCTGGATGATTCTGCGCTTGTTATGACCAGCAGCAAGATCGTCGAGATTGACGATCTTCTTGATATTAGTCTGCATTTCACGGACGAGCTTGAACTGCACATCTGCTTGCAAGAGAGCGCGCGTGATCTCGTTTAAGCATTCGTTTAAGACCTTCTCGTCGATGATTGTGGCATTGCTCATCTGCTGTATCGCTCGGGATATGCTCCCTCCTAACTGTGCTAACACCATTTTCGCTTATCGAATTCGAAAACTCCCCTCCAATTACAGATATTAGGGTTAACTCTTTTTTATGAAATGAAGAATTAGGGCAACGAGAGATTTTGGTTTTGCAGAAATGAAGATGCGAATTTGGGACAAATTCTTTTTTGTTACCTGTGCATTCAGTTTGGGAACGTAAGTGATTCCTCAAATTGGGCCCCGATTGCGCACTTGCCGGCCACATTACTAAATGACCTTCTCTTATTTGCTTTGTACACCCCTAATTCTATTACATTTTGTTCAAACTTTTACCCCTTAAGTTTTAGAAACTTACAATTTACTACATGGTTTTCATTTTATTTAAATATACCCCAATCTTTGCAAATCCCGACAATATACTCTTATTAAGTCATGTTACATAAATATAAATCCAAGGTGGCGCACGACAAAGATGAAAATGCTACAGAGAAAAATTATCTATTCAAGTTGAGCATACTCTATTCTAATCTTAATTTTGATGATGGATGACAGATTCTAGTACGTCAAGTAAAGTCAAAAAAGTTGAGTAAAATAATAAATCGAATATTTTTTATTTTCATAAATTTTTGGATATATAGACGTGACAATTAAAAAAAAAATGTAAGGGCATACATTTGGCACGTTGATGGTATTGCCTATTGGGGGGCATATTAACTCTTTTGGTTTCTAGTTATTTCCCTTAATTTCGAAGACATTTTTAATGAAAAACTGTCTTATCATTTTCATTTCGAAAATTTGTGAAAGAAGGAAGTAAGCTTATATTATTTCTATTAAATTTAGCGGCAGATAAATTTTAGTTAAGCCTAAAATTTTATAAAACCGAGAACATCGATTCCATTCTCGAGTTTTTTTTTTTTTTTTTGCGCTCATACATGCGTTCGATTTTCTTTGTGCGTGTGTATAGACACACGTGCTTTCTTTACATTTTAGGGGAATAAACGTAATTATCTTTCTGTTGAAATTACAAAATTATAGCAGCCACGTGTGCTCTCGTCAGCTCCGGCGACTCAGATATGGCAGCAACAGCAACTGCTGCCGCTGGTGGAGCACCAAAGCTCAGTCACGCAAGCTCAAACTCAAACCGTCGTCGTTTAGACCCATCAAAGAAGCTGACTAGCTCCATCAAATTCCTTATCAAAACCCCGAATCACTCATCCACGTCAAGCATCCAACGGCAGTTCACAACCCAAGCGTCTAAGGATCCCCAGACAGAAGAGCAAGAAGAGTCAAGCATCGATGATAATGCTGAAGATGCCTTCACCTTTGAGGTAAATGCTTGCCCGGATTGTTTTTTGCTTATGACCCTATGTTTGGATTGAACTGTTGTTTATGGCACATTATATATGTTTAGGTCTAATAGCCAGTATTACTTGCTCAGTCGCCTGATAAACACAACCACTACATAAGCAGTCAATAATAGTATACGCATTATATATGAAGCATTAATTATGCTTGCTTAATAGTGTGATCCACTGATTGTAAACAATGAAGCATCCAAAGGTTAGCAACATTACATTATCTTTATTGCTAGTTTTGGAATCTGGGGCCATTCATCCTGCAATGCTCGTGACTTGTTTGACTGGTAGTTTCTAATTCAGGCCACCTCAAGCTCGGGTGCTTAACTTCATAAGACTGTGCAGTAGTGGTTGAAATAGTTTGTATTCACGGAAATCTTAGGTCCCCAAAGTCATTCTTTGCCTGCATACGTCCATGTGTTTTCCTCCAGATATCTTAGGAGACCCCAGTTACCTGATATTACATAGATAGCCAAACGGACAACCGGTATCCATTTGGTGAGGATAAACGTTTGTTCGTTATCTGATATAATTGTGGATAGCAATGATCAGAGAATCTGAGAGAGTACTCTCGTTTTCAACTTTGTTTACCAGAAGGATACCCACTGATTGGCGTGCTTCTTTGGTCTAAGCAGGAAGATCTGAGCTACTTGTGGAAATTAGGGGTTGGTTCTTTCGTTGGTGCTGCAGTGATCAAGTATGGAAGCATCCTTTTCCCAGAGATAACGAGGCCTAACATCTCGCTGGCTCTGGTTATGATATCAACTCCAGTTGTTGCAGCAGTGTGGCTTTTAATCAAGCAAAGCAATTCGGTAAAATTGAAGGATTAATTCAAAAATCAAATGTGCAACTGAATCTTCTTTTCATAATAAGTAAAGACTATTATGATGCATGAGGTAGCCATCCATTGCAATATCAACAGAAGAAAATTGATTCTAGCCTGAGCAAAAGCTGCAGTTTCATATTTTGCAAGTTCAAAAACCAGATAATCAAAATTATTGCAGATCCATGTATGCTGGGAACGCTAGTGCATTCTGATGGTATGTTTGGGATTAAGATGCTCCGGTTGATCTTTAGGCATACCAGTTCTGGCCTCAAAATCAATGAACAATCGAAAGGGAGAATCTTATTTTATGACAATTGAAGAGGTGAATCTTTAATATTATGCCCCAATACAAAAATTTACAAAGGAGAGAAAAAGACAAAAAATTAAAGAATTTCTATGAGCGTGTATATTGATTCCTTCACTGCAGAGCTGATAAGTATCGGTTAAAGCAACCTCAGTAAATGATTGTATGATCCTCCTGAAAATCCTCCAGAAAAATTGACATCCTAAGCGGTACAGAAAGGCCAGTATTAGTGAGTTTAGGCTACAACAATGAACACAGGCTACAGATTCTCTTTCAGCCATTTTAGAGCTCCGTTTGCAACAGACCTGCAAATTCAACAGTTTTGTTGGTGAATGCAATATTAGAAGATTATAAAGGAAAAAGGATCAGTTAATAGAGAAATATTAATACATCAATTATGATGGACAAAGTCATTCAACCACAATATATCAAATGGCAAGGTTTGATGATTTCAAATGTGACTCCTAATTTCTTCACAGGTTCTCAAGCATCCCATCAAACAAAATTTATGAGTGATCAAAAACCATTATACAAGCATCTAGAAGTATAATTTAGGAACCCACTGTTGACGAATGTGAAACATAAGATCATTACAAAACACATGCTCTATATGAATCCCAGATATTGAAACAGACAAGCCTAAAATGTTAGTAGCATGACTAAACTTAAAAAGTAACCCACATACAAATCACGGTACATAGACATTACCATGCAGTACATGAAAAACAGTGAAGAGATTTTACCCCGCAAAATCTTTTAACTTCTTCCATGGGTCATTCTGGTCTTCTGGTTCTTCATTTTTCTCGGCCACAGTACCAACCTGACTTGCTTCTGGGCTTGTAGTGGCTGAAGCAAAAATGATATTCCAGTTATGGAACCCAGATAGTAATCTCCAAATTGTCTACTTTGCATGCGTAATGACAATTTTTCCTTTTTTGAAAATCATGCACCAGTGACATTAAGAGGGCATTACTTCACTTTCAATTCAATCCATTCACAAAGAAATGCCAGAGTGTAGAAATGTACCCTTCTTTTCTACTATTAGTTGATCAGGATGCAGCAATGCTATAATAGATGAGTCTTTTTGTGGTTTTTTGGGAGAGGTTTGGTCTTTTATGCAGCTGTTGCTCCAGTAGCAACTTAGGGCTGCTGGTTCTTATTTTGGTGAACAGCATGTATCCACCTTTTGGCTAAATTGAATTTTGTTATTAATACAATTATCTTGTTTCCTAACCAACAAAGAAATATCAACTACCCATTATTCTCGTAAAACCACAAGCACATGGAATCAAAATTAAGAATAAGCATTTGAAATTAATCTAAAACAATCAATAGATTTTCAAATAATAAGGCAACAACTTACTGGCTGCCTGAGTTTTGGGCCGAGTTCGTGTACGGCTGCCAGTGGTGTTTCTTAGAGAAGCAAGTTCTTCAAGCAATTCGCGCTCCTTAGCACTGCAAATATATGCAAAACTCGGGGAATCTTCAAGGAAATAATTTGATCATTGATTATAATGACATGAAAGAATCAAAACTTTGTTCTTCCACCACAGTACTCCCAGCTTATCCACCAAAAGGAAATTACATAGTTTGCCTTTATGTTACCATGTGATTTTAATAAGGTTTTCCCTGAATGCCTAAGAGGGAAGTTAAAAGTGAAATAAAAATTAACTAGTCTGACATGTTGACTCCAGCTTGTCATATTTCAAAATGAATATATACTTATGACCATTGGCCTTAGAAGAAAGAGAAAACTTATTGATTCTCAAACATTAAAGTAAAACATTTAATCACCTTTCTAATGTATAAGTACAAGCAGAAAAGTTAATGAAGTAAAATAGAAAATGGAGATGGAAGAACTTATAAATGCCATCAACATCAAGCAACAATAGATGTAAAACATTGAGGTTTTCCAAAATGCAGTCAGAGCAAAGCCTGGGCTAAGGAATACAAACCATAAAACCATAGCAAAAACTACAGAAATGATATGGCACTATATCATATATGATACAAGAAATAATAAGATAATGACAGAGTTGAGCTGTATTATGGTTAAAGATGGCGAATATACATACCTTATACGATTTGGAATGGTAACTTTAACTGTAAATAAGTGGTCACCACGTATAGAAGGCTTGTTCAGTTTTGGAGCACCTTTCTTTGCCAGAACTAGCACATCACCTGGTTGAGTACCAGGTGGAACCTGTAGTTCAGAAATCCCTTCAACTGTCTTCACCTATTGAAACTCAAAAGGCATTAGTGAGGTGGTAATGTGCCCAATAGAAAATGCAACTAAGAGAAGATCCAAGTATAACAAGAAAATTTCTTCATATAAATAAAACAGGTTTCAAAAAAGCAGTGTGGAAATTTGGAAAAGTTCAGAAGTTTTAGATCCAATTGTTTCTGAGGAAGAGTAAACCACTATTTCAAAATTTATGCCAATCTATTGTCCCTAGTCCCCAACTGGAAGAAATAATGAAAGAATCTACTGTAGGTTGTAGCAATGGTGCCCAACAGAGATTCCTGGAGGCAACTAAGTTTTGCAAATGGGAGAGGGTGAGGTCTTACAACACTGTTCACTTCACATGCAATATAGTTTTACGTATAAAACTATAAATTCCAATTGAAAGACAGTCTTGAATTTCTCTCCCTCCAACATATTAAGATCCACATAAAGCAAAGTATGTCAAGCGCACAGCTTCTCCCGACACAAGCATATATTACTTGGTTCAGAATATTAATTCACAATAATCATTTCTTACGAGTCACAAACATAAACTAAGTTGCAAACAAGCTTGACTGTTGCGGCTAAAAGGGACGTAGATGAAGTTTAAACTTTATAAGAGATCCAAAGCTTCGGAGCAAATACTTCTACAAGCCTTTTGCAACGCAACTGTGCCAATAGTTTTGCAAAGGTTCAATGATAAAATTTGCCATCAATGATTCAATTAATTCCCATATGTAAGAATCATCTGATAAAATTCACCAAACGTCCAAGGGCTTGTAGCATGAGTAAATTAAATAACAAAACCAACAGAAAATGAACTACGTTACCTTTACCACAGTTCCCATTATGGCATCAAGATAACTGATTGATATCGTTGAGAAAAGATCTATACCATCTCTTTGGATTCCTGGAATCTCTTCAACATCAAGATATACATAAAGATCTCCCGGAGGGCCCCTGCAGGGACCAGAGAATCAATTGGTGATCACAACTAAATCAGCTGAACTATCAATAACAAAGCAAAAGTTCAAAGATACTAGAAGCAAAATTCCACCACATACCCTCTCGGCCCAGCGTCACCTTCCCCAACAACCCTGAGAATGCTGCCGGTGCTAACTCCAGGAGGGACTTTGACTTTAATATTTTTCTTTAAACGTATTCGTCCTTCACCAGAGCATTTCCGACAGTACTCAGAAATGACTTCACCCTCCCCACCACAACTTGGACAAACAGAAACCTAACAGGAGTAATAAGAACGGCTATTTAAGAACAAACCATAATAAACACCAAGCTCATAGAAGGCAAAGTATATACAAGTGCTTGAAATACAGAAAATGATATTAATGATACCACTCGTGAACATGAATCCCAACTTGACTTCAATTTGGCACATGCCTCTAAGGCGTGCTGCTCACACACATGGAAGGCTTTACAATAAGCCAATACAAGTATCTTCACACAGCTCTATCTTAAGTAACCAAAAGGTGAAAAAGTTGAGAGAGTTCAATATGAGAAACAATCACAAGTCCTAGGGATTATCTTCAATTTCAAAACTCCACATTATACAGCCATATCAAGTGATTAAGAATCCAAAAGGCTCAGGAAGAAAAAAGTGTGCAACTACCTGCGAAAACAAGCCAAACGGAGTTTGATCAGTTCTCATAACTTGACCCCTGCCACCACAAGTTGAACATATCCTCATCTTGGAGCCCATCTTTGCACCAGTACCAGTACAAACTTCACATGTTTCCAAGTGGGAAAGCTCAAATTCTTTTTCAGCCCCAAAGATAGACTCAGAAAACTCCAACACAATGTCATAACTGAGCCACAGTGAATCAAGTCAAACATAAGTATTCCAATAATAATAAGTTAATACATGTACATAAATATTAAGAGTTAAAACATTTTTCAGCACTTGGTGAAACAAAAATTAGTGATCATGGATCTGCCATATTTTGTGAGAAGAAAAATTAACCCACCGTAAATCTTCACCCTTGGTAACAGTACTACGCCGGCGTGTTCTAAATCCAGTTTGGTTCATACCAGGAAAACCACCCATACTTGGTCCAAAGAACGTCTCAAACAGATCAAAAGGATTAGTCTGCACGGAGGGAAAAAGAGGCAAGTCAATGTAACATCAAACCATGCAACTGTGATTCACACCATATACAGTATCATAATTTCTCATAGGTTATAGGTCCATTGAACAATTCTTTGTCCACTACCAATAAATCAAAGTCTTTCCTTCTCTTCTAGTGAAAGGTATCAACTTTCACAATCAAAAGAAAGTCATTATTTCCAGTTGATAACAACATTTCTTTTTCCTCTATCCAGAAAAATGTGTTTCATCTTTACAGGAATGGGATCCTCAAGAAACAACCCACCACATAGAGAAATCACGAACAAATTCAGCACCCAAGATATTCAATGCATAAAGTGAAAATATGATTACATGGATTACTTCGACTAGACTTCCCCAGAATCAAACATAGACATAAAAACAGTTCCTGTGTGGGAGAATATAAGACATCAATTTTGCTCTCCAGAAACATTTATGCAAGCTCATAGAAATTAGCCAATGGTACTGTTAGTAAACTCATTAAGAAAACTAGAGAACACAGCAGGTGGACATGGATAAAGGCAGTCCTCCCACAAGTTAATGGATAAGGTAATTGAATCAATCTGAGGTGAGACCTCGCAAGTGGTTAATCAAAGGAAGACAACGTTGCCCAAAATAAGCTCCAAAGATGTGTGTTGCATGTTACTCAAGAATGTTTATAGGCACTTTCATATCTTTCAAGAACAAGCCACCTTCTCTCCCCTGTTTGTTGTCAGCAAATTAAGATCAAAGAATGAATATACAAGTAGATGCAATACCGTATAAGCACTTGATCCTCCGCCTACAGTGCTTTTGACTCCAGCTTCACCATATTGATCGTACATAGCCCTCTTTTTATCGTCTGATAGCACCTGACAGTGTTGTACTTCAGAATTCAAAAAGACAATATGATAAGACAAAATACTAAAAAGAAATTATATAGTCAAAATCCAAGAAGTTGATCAAAAATTTGTTAAAACAAAATGTTACTGAACATTTTAAAATATGATAAAACTTAAGAGAAAATAATAATAATAATAATAATGTACATGAGGATGAATGTTTGCGGTGACATTTAAATGTATGGTATAAGCATGCTGTAAGCATTGATGTATTACAAAATATACTAAAATGCAGTGCCAATTCCTTATGACATCATTGAATAATTTCTTCTTCTAAAACCCAACCCCAACCAGTTTCCTAACGCTAAGAGAGATGCACAACACAAGAAAGCAGGAAACAGTACTAAGGAAAAAAATAGGTGCTCTATGGAAGAGTTCAAAACCTTGTTCAGCATTCATAATAAGAAAAAGGATGCTGAATTAAGGAAAAATTACCAAAAGTTAACGTGTAGACAATCTGTTGTCACACCAAACACTCAAGGCAATTTGTAAGTTCAGGAAAGTAGACTGTAGCTGAAATAAGAAAACCAGAAGCACTTGGACTCCACAATTCAGAGACTTCGTAGTTCAAACCAAGCAACTAGTAACTCAATCCAGATCATAATACTGATCCTAATCTATCAAAATTTTCATCAAGTCAATTTGGCCCGGATGGCAATTTGGCATTGCTTCATAATGCAAGTAATTTCATGATTTCTCCTCATTGAATATACCGCACATCAGAACCAGGAAGCAATAGTATTCTTGACTCCAATCCTAAAGTGGCTAGAACAGAAAACTATTTATTTCAGCCAAAAAACTGAAGACAGAAAGGAAATATTAAAACAAAATATTAACAAAGAATCAGGATTGACAGTTGACCAACCCTTGCGAGTCAGGTCAGCAGCCAGGGCTCAATTTCTGGATACCTGGACCTAATAGAGTACCAAATTCATATTCTAGAGTTCAGAATCTAGAATCATGTTTCATTTGAACCACTAAACTGTTAAGTCCTTGCAGATACGACAATCATTTCACCAACATAAAGAACAAAAACAATGAAACCAAAAGATTCCACAGAACTAGCACGACAGGGATATGAATACCCAAATCTAATCCCCCCAATATGACATGGAGAATTCTAAACATAAATATACTGAGGTATAGTCAATAGAAGATAATCAACCCAAAAAGCCATCCTCCTACACATGAATGAATTTTTCAATCCCCTTCACCATACATCACTTAAGGTCCTGAAATGCTGAGTTGTTGCATATGCATCCATGAAATTTGGAAACAAATTGTTGGTTTAAAATTCTTATGCATACCTCATAGGCAGCACTAATCTCCTTAAACTTTTCTGTTGCTCCAGGTTCCTTGTTGACATCAGGGTGGTACTTCAAATTTACACAAAAAGCAAAAAGTTAAAATCATATGGAGAAAGGAAGGGGAAAAACAAATGAATGCATGGTTAGTTAAACTAATAAATGGGCTTTAACAAGCACAAACACAGACAAACAAATCTACTTCTCTACCAAAGTATCCCCTCCAAAGGAAAGAAGACGTGCAAAATGACACCAAATCAAGTCAATCAAGAAAGCACCAGATAGAACAAAATTTAACCCTAGTTTCATACATTCATCTTTGCTGGAGAAATTAGAATCATCAGGAGGAAATAAGGAAAAAAAATTGAATGCATCCTTAGTTAAACTAATATTAAATCTCTTTTTACAAGCACTAACACAGACCAAAAAACTACTTCTCTGACAAAGTATCCCCTGCAGAGGAAAGAAGGTGACTCAAAATGACACCATATCAGCTCAATCTAAAATGCACTAGATAGATGAAGATATAATTTTATTTCATGATAATTGGAAGTAAGGTATACATTCATCTTTGCTGGAGAAAATAAGTACTCTCAGACACATACAGCTGGAGGGAAGAACATGAACATTGAACACCAGTAACAAATGTAATGTCCAGTTAGTCTTCACCTTAAATCCACATATGGAAAAAACCAATGATGAAACACAACGTTTTGGTGGTGGTGGGGGGGGAAGGTCACAGATCCCACAAAAATAAATATGTCCATCACTACAAATCACACCCTTCTCCTGAATTCCACTACCAGAAACAATGCTGAACAAAGATCCTTAGTTAACTCAACAAGTAAGTTTCCCAAGGTTCTACTGTTGGAGGAAGCATAGTTCTCAACTTCTCATACACCCACTAAAGTTATAAACAAAGTAAAAACAAAAACACAGATAACTAAACAAAGTGTAACCAACTTTTGACATTTTCTGTCTGGGACATGAGAAACTGTACAAACAAAAAGAACCCAGAAATCATACAAAATAAAGTCACAAGACTTCTACCACAATCTGGATAGTCACTAGACAGTATCTTATCTCACACACCCACTTAAAGTTTCTGCCTGCAACTGCTTTCTTTTCAGCTTGACTGCTGAAATACATACAAATTTGACCTAAAATGAAGAAATATAAAATCTTTCTCTCAAATTTCAGAAACCCACTTAGCATTTTCTTCTCTTATCTGATATCCCAATTCAATTAATCTCCTTTCTTTCATTATTCTTCCCTAATTTTCTCAACAACCAAAAATGTTACCAGCAAAATTCCATATACAGAAAAGCAAAAAGAAAAAGTCGCATTTCTTTATCCTACTTTCCTTTTATTTGATTCTTTCAAATACCCACTTCATATTTTCTTCTCTCATCTTTCCATTACCTCCATTTCTCAGTGACCAAAAAGAACCCGCCAAAATAAAAAAAAATATATTTCAATTTCTCACCTGACGAGCTAATTTTCGATAAGCCGCTTTAATCTCTTTGCCACTGGCAGACTTGGGGACTCCAAGAGTGGCGTAGTAATCCCCAGAAGCACAAACCACCGAACGGCCAAAACGGTACGTAGAGGATCTTGCATTACTACTATTCAACTTCGAACCTCCAAAAGGACAAGAATCAGCACTCAACGTCAAAGCAGCGAAGTTCTTGTGGGACCTGAGGCGGGTCCCACCAGCTAGGAACGAAGAAGATGAAGAATGGGAGAAGCTGAGAGAAGGATGGGGAAGGAGAGTGAGAGTCGTTGCGGTGGAAACCATCGCAAGCCAAACCAAGTGTTTGATGAATTGTCTCTAAGAGTAAAATCAAGAAACTGAGTAGTAGAAATGTTCTGTTTCCGTCATGACTTTTGGTTTTTCAGCTATCTGATTAAATGAGTAAGAACCGAGAGAAAGAAAAGCCAGCGACGTGGGAACCCATAAAGATGTGTGGTGCGATTTTCACACACACACACATATATACCAACACGTTTTCAATGCTAGCCAGTACTTTTTCACCTCTAAATTTTCATGTTCTTTTCTCTCCTGTTCTCTCTTATTGACCATTTTGTCACGGGAAAGGTTTGTTAAATCACTCGAAAGGTTTGTTAAAGACAAATAGTAAATTATCATCAAGCGTGTAAATCAACGAGAATGAGACTGTTATTACTTAATTAAGTTTGATACTTAAGAATATAACTGTGTTAAACACTTGTTAGAATAATTTTATCGTTTTAGTAGATTTTACCCGACTCAAATCTAAATTAGTCGGGATTCAATATCATATGGTCTTTTGTATCAAAGATAAGTAGTAAATTTATTTTTGAAAAAAAATATATAAATTTAATTTATTCAAAAAGACAATTATAAATTTAGGGAAAGAATAATTATAAATAATTTCTTTGGAAAAGATTAAAATAAAGATGTAAAATAAAGCTAAAATTGGATGTTTTTCAAGAAAAATTGTTTTGGATGTTTTTCAAGAAAATTTGTGTGGGACTATCCTACTATCATTTTCCCATGTTATCTTTTTATCTTTTATTTTTTTAAATATTATTTTCCAGACTATCACACAAATCTTTCTGTAAACACATTTTCTCCCTATACGTACCATACAATTTTTAAGAAATGAAATTTTACTTCATGTAAATCCTTCCTTCCTAATCCAAAATTGACTTAATTTTATTATGTACAACAGCCAATTCTATGTACTAGAGAATAGTCAAATTGCTTGCACCATTTTCATCAAGACAAAAAGGAATCCAACAAAAAGTACAAAAGCTCATTAGAAGCCCTATAAGATTCATGAAAATTGATTCATTTAACTTGGTTAAGCCCATGACAATTCCTGCTACCTTCACGAGCAGTTAAGAAAGTATAACCTACAATAGACTTCTTCTACAATATATATTATACACAATCCATCGAAAATCTAAAGCAAAAAATCTAATATGGCATTAAAAGTAGAAAATGATAATTGCTGAGATTAATTAAGATGTCAGTTTTATTGTGATTGAATCAACCAAACCAAGGGAAAAAAGGAAAACACAACTTAAGACTTTCTATTGCTTTTTTCTAGACTTTTATGGAGCTCATGTATTTCCTCCAAAGGCTTGGCTTTACTTCCATTTCTTTATTTAGAAGACATCAGGGTGGAAACGTCCAGGAATAGAGCTGCTTTGCTGAGCCTGCTTCAAATGCATCGACAAGGCATAGTTGTTTATCTCTAAAGTCCTTAACTGCTCCTGATACTGAGAAACCATATGTTTCTGATATTCCACTTCTCGGTTTCGATTCTCATAGTCTTTCTGGCGTTCATGCTGAATAGCCACCGCACGTTTCAGGATCGAATTCTCTCGTATCACAGTTTCGATTTGCTCCTTCAGTGTTGCATTTTCCTGACAAAGGAAAAATCTTTATTATAGAAGCCCACAAGATAACATATGCAACTAAAGCAATACGACATAGAACTGCTTGAATCACTTCAAGAATGGGATTCTGCGACAGAACTTCAGGAATTGTATGTTTGTTACATATTACAGTGTTCAGATGTCAAGGCAATGATAAAACTTTTTGCCCTATCAAAAATCATGACCCATATAAGCAAAAATATTACTGTAAACCAAGTTCAGTAATGTATCTTCAACTTCATTATCAACCCTATTAGCAGTCATTTAGACTAGTTAGAGAATAGACACCAACCTTTTGAAAACTTTGGGCTGCCTCATCAGAAGCACGTGCCACGATGGATTTTTCCAAAATCTCCAGCACTCTTGAAGCACGGGCTCTGGCATCATCCATACTAGTAGCACTCGTCATTTCTTTCACAAACAACTCAACCCATTCAGCACCGTTTTGTGGAAACCCGCTAGGATCTGACGAAGAGTCAGAAGCTGCGGCAGTTTCTTCACCTGCCATTTTAGCATGCAGCTGTTAGAAGGATTTTAAAATGCAGCCTGAAGCAGAACAAATTTGATCAAAACATAATTGCATCCTAATTCTTTTGTGATCCTGCTCCCCCCTGGAAATGCAATATTACAGCTCGGGTAATAAAAATTATTAGAAAACAACTTTCTCAAGCCATGACAATCTTGAAAATAAGTATAATCATTATATCATTTAGAATCCTTGAGTAGAGAAGCAAGACATCTGTCACATTAGTTTCAAATACATAAGAAAAACTATTTGAAGAAATGAAAAACCAATATTTCTGCACATCTCAACAAATGCCACAAAAAAACACAAGACATAAGAAAGGCAGCTATAAAAGGTCAAAGTGAAAGATACTTTGTTAAATATAGTGAAGTTAATGTCGGCGCAAGTAAAATTATCTTGAAATTATACAAACTAACATGATCTTGAAATGCAGCTAAAAGATTAAAGCAAAAGATAGGAAGGTTAGTTAACAAGTTAAAGCAAAAGATGCTTTGTTAAATGATGAACTTTGAGCTTAATGTTGGCACAAAGTAAAATACTAAAATTATCTTGAAATTATACAAACTATCATGAATTTTTCAACTGCTAGTGACCATATACAAAGAGAGCAATGGGAACAGTAATGCAAACAGCACTCTATACTACCAGCAGTATACATCAACGTAAGGGTTAAATGAGCTGCAACCACCATCAAGTTCATTTATCCAACAATAAATTGCATATCAAGACTCGACTATAAACTACATCTGCTACATATGCGAAGTATGTAATAAGGAGGATATAACAAGTAAGACTTTAATCAATGCATCGCCAAATTGAATACGAAATTTTTTAATTTATGCTATATTATCATATATGTGAATATAACGTCTTATCCAATTGCTTTAAACATGAAGTAATTGCCTACCTGCAGCAGAATTTGTACCCAATTCTTCCTTAAAGCCCAACCTTTCCTGATCTGACCGTGAACAAAGTTCATTCAGCTTCTTGATTGTAGAATCCAGATCAGCATTACATTCTTCCAGAGCTCTCTCGAGAAGCTGCAAGGTAGTATGATAAAAACATAAAATCTCTCGATCACACATTCGATATGATTCACTTCATCTTTACTCTTCTTCTTAAATCAATGTACCCCCTCCCCCCCCCCCCCCAAAAAAAAAAGAACTAAAATTCATATCTTCAGGATTTTGTTGAAATTAATAATTTGAACAAAATTCAGAGCTTTGATATACAATTTGGTTAATTCTCATTATTCCTAAATTTTAAACTAGTTTCTAACATAATTACTTTCCAAAATATTTTATATAAATTCGTTTCTCAAAAACCCAAGAAAAAATTTACCGTTTTTTAAGAATCAAATCAATAAATCAGTAAATACAAAAAAGAATACACATATAAACACATAAAATTTATTAAAGAAAAAAATCATAAATTTATTTATTCACAGAAAAAAAAGAACCTGGGGTTCGAGCTGAGGAAAAAAGGCTCGAAGCCGATCGAGGAGTTGCGGCGCAGTCGTCGGCGGCGGCGGCGGTGTGAACTTAGACGGCGAAGCCGAGCCGCATCGGACGCGCTTGGAAACCGGAGGCGAAGAAGGAAGATCTTCAAAGAACGATCGTTTGTTTCCGCAAACAGCCACGGCCATAGTTACAACTTTGATTCTCGAGAACTTTCGATTGATAATTTAGAACCCAAAAAAAAATCCAAAAGATAAATTGATAATTAACAGAAACCCAAAATAACAATTGAATTTTTTTTTTTTCCTCGTGGGTGCTTTTGCCTTTAAATTTTCTTGGGCAAGAGGTTTTGGTTTTCTTTTCTCTGAGGGTTTAATCTTCGATGCGTTCTTCCGCTTGTATTTATTGCCCCACATGGAAGAAAAGGCGGTGGTTTTTTAAAAAAAGAAAAGGAAAAATAAAAGAGAACAAAAATCTTTAGGGTTTGTTTTTTAAACATCAACGGTCTAAAAGAAAAATCTTTATTTTTATTTTTTTCGTAGGTGAAGATGGTAGCTTGTTCATTTTCATTAGAATAATTAAAGCCACAAGCGTATAAATAATATTGCACAAATTGAAAACAATATTCGTATAAATTGATGTGGTTTAATTTAATTAACTATATAAATATGTCATATTGAATTTATAAAATATTTGTGGTTATATTATTATTCTTTTTGTTAAATTGACCTTTAACTTTTAGTTAAATGATTTATATACCCTTTATCTCTAATTTACATTAACACTAAAAATTCAAGATAATGAGGTAATTTGGTTGGTCATGATGAATAAGAATTTGGATTTTAATATTATTTTGGTTGAACAATTATTTTTTAACCAATAATTAATCAGAATGGATTGGGATACAAATAAGCTAAAATTAAAATGAAAAAGAATCGGAATAAGAAATAAGAATCAGAATAAATTATTTACTTAAGTTATAACAGTCAAAATTAGAATAGATTATATTTTCATTGGTGTATTTACTTTGTTGAGAATTGAAATAAGCTACAAATTACAAAAATGTCCTTAATTAATTATTGTCCTCAATATTTATTTTATATATTATAATAGAAACAATAATGTTGACGACGACGACGATAATATTAATAACTATAATAACAACAACAACAACCACCACGACAATAACCTTAATAATAATAATAACAATAACAATAGTAATAGTATTCATAAATTAAATAATAATGATGACAATAATAATAATAATAATGAAAATAACAAAAAAAAACAGCAATAATAGTAACAATAGTGATAAAATAAATAAATAAATAAAAATAAAAAATAAAAAAATGATAATAATAATTTAAAAATGACCTATTTGTAAATATTCCAAACTTATGGATATTTCTATAAATTTTAAAAAGTATTGTTAAAAAAAGGCCAAATGCAAAATGGTGAGGCTATTTAAACTCACCATAATACTCCAGTCACCAATTTTTTCATTAAAAAAGTTTAATTACTAAAATGTCCATGAGTTAAATTACTATTATAGACAATAAAATATAATTTAATGAAATTAGCCTACCCTCCACCATCCATGAACCCGATTAGCTTAAATTGATTTTTCTATAAAAAGAGTAAAAGAGAGCAAAGTTTTAATTCCATATCATTTTCTTTTTACCTTTTTGCTTTTGCTCTCCATATACATTTTTATAGCTATCCTGTCTTTTAATATATGATATTGTTGATTAGTAAACTTTTATCTCTGAGATTCAATCTCCTTTCAACTCAAATATGTTTCTCAACTAGAGACATATTTATTTTTTGAATCAATTATGAATCAAAGAGAAAATAAAAAGTTTGAATATTTTTATGGCTTTTCTTACATTTATGATCCAATCATGCAATGAGTTCCATAAGACTAATTAGAAATTGAGTTTGATTGAATTCGTTTACAAGTTATGAATCTTGACATGGATTAGACAACAAATTAAAAATAAAAGTCATATACCCGAGCCCAAGGAAAACAAACCATGCGAGATATGTAAGCCATTGATGAAATTAATTTAATAAGGATATATTGGGTAGTAAGGTGGAAATAAAACTTTGATTCTTTAGATTGTAAAAGGAGTCTGTTAAGAAAATGGATTTCAAGAGTATCTTAGTAAGTTCAAATAGCTCACCTAATGCAATTTGAATATTTTCGAAATTGAACGGGATTAAAGGGTCAATCTCAAAAATGATAACTTGATTCCCAACCCTATTGAAAATTAAGCTCTCACTCCTTAATCCAAAAAAATATGTGGATACCATATATTTTATTCATATTCTCCCTTCTACTATAACAAATGGACAACATTAATCATTCCGATTCCAGAATTTAATTTCTTGATCCTATAATTAAGCACACCATTACTTTTTATCACTTCAACAATCAACCCCAATTTTAATGTTTATTCGATTGTGTCAATTCAGAATAAAAAAAAAAAATCGTCGCACAAGTTACCTAATCCTTCATCATCAAGAAAATTAGTTATAGAACTCAACCAAAAAGTTATTTAGTTTCCCCGAATACCTTAATAATATTTATAATTTTTTTCCTTTGTTGTACTACTTATACTTACATAAATCTTAGGAAAATAGTAAAAAGTTAATTTTAACTTACCCGCACCCGAATCTCTAACAAAAAGTCAAATGAAAAAATAAAAACATAACAAATAAAAGGATGGAAATGAGAACACGAGCTTTCATACAATGAAGACATTTTGAGAGATAGAAAATCACATTAACTATGTGTATTTCACAAAATGATAAATTTATGACAAGTAACTGAATAAAAATTTGATGAAAACTAATTTAGTGTTGCTTGTTAACAAACTTTAAATAAATGTATCTCAATTAAGAAGGATTAAACTAAGTTTGAGTTTTTTTTTTCCATTGTATTCCATTTTTTTAAAAAAAATTAAAAATAAAACAATTGGTATATTCAATAGCGAATGCAACTATCAATTACAAATTAAAAAAACAAGTAAATACCATAATTTATAGAATTTCTATTCACTTAATTAGTTAACGATTTAGGTACTCGATAATTTTCTTTTCATAATGTTGCAATATATTGTATTAAGTATTTCAAAGAACAGATATTACGTATACATCTTATTTAGTCGAGATACTTAGAGCTTATTTGGGATTGGTTTTGAGAGATTTAAAAGTGATTTAGAAAAAGTAAAATCTAAATTTAGTGTTTGGTAAATTTTTTTAAAAATTGGTTTTGACAAAATCTGCCCATCTTACAACAGATTTTGAAAAGTAAGGAATGAGTTGTTTTTCAAAATCAGATTTAACTTTATACTTAATACAATTTCTTATATATCCTCATATGTATTATAAAAATCTAAAATTATCCTTATTAATTGGAAATAAAATCATTAACTTTAAAGAGATTATTATTATTATCAATTATATTGAGATAACAAAATAAAAATAACATTAATAATATAAAATATTTATTTTAATTATTAATTATTATTTATACTCAATAAAAAAAATATTTTGTAGACGTATTTATAAATATGTAAATAAATTTATTCTGACATTATGTCCAATTTAATCATTTACATTCATACAATAATTTAATTGTAAATTTACCAAATACATACTACTACTTTTAAAATCCATAATACTTTCAAAAATAAATTTCACTAAACGTCTAACCGATTCTTTCTACATCTGATTATTTCTATAATATAGCTAACAACAATTATTTTAAAAACTATGACTTTACCAAACCGGCCCTTAGTTTTTATTGCAATTGACGAGGTAAATGATGATTCATAATTCAAATGGTGAAATTTGATTAGTCACACATCAGCTGGAATGCATATTCCATTTGAATAAGTATAACACCACTCTTATATATGTTAAGCAGAACTGTTTATTATGTGTTTGATTATTGAATCTAATCATAATATCGCTACAATATTTTTTAAAATCTATGAGAATCTTACGGAGGAAATAAACGAGATCGAAGATTATTTAGATGATATCTAATACATAAAATAAGCAATAAGACAGCCATTTTATGACTGATATAATTTAAAAGTGTGACATAATATTACACAATCGTTTATAACTAGAATAGTTTCCTATTTATAGCCTATGCTAATTGTGTAAATCACTTGTATGATTATTTTTAAGTCAACCACCTTATTCAAATCTCACGTAATTGGGCCATGATATTTCATTTGAAGCTAGATTTTGATCCAACCTTCAAAACTCGGCCCAACTAGGGATGGCATCCAAACCCGGACCCGGATCGGACTCGGACTGAACCCGGAAAATCCGGTCTGAGTTCAACCCGCACCGGAATAATTTTTATCCGGAATCCGGAATCATGTTTTGACAACCTGCATATTTCCGGGTTCAGATCTGGTTTCAGGTGAACCCGCAAATCCGAAACCCGGACCCGGATATTATTTATTTTAATATTAATTTTTATCCGTAAATCCGTAAATATAAATAGAAAAAAAAAAAAAAAGTGAACCCTAGATCTCTCTCGTTCCTCTCTCGAAATTTCTCCTTCAGCTCTGAACTCTACTGTAAATATGCAATTTCTCCTCTCAATCTCTCAAGTCTCATCTGTAATCTGTTCCTCTCTCAATCTCTCTCACCCGTGAGCCGTGACTCGTTCCTCAGTCCTCAGTCCTCACTTAATCTCTCTCACTCTCTCTTCAACTCTCCTGTAATCTCTTCTTCGAAGGATCAGATCAGTTCTTTGCGGCGTGGCCTGTCATCACCTTCACGGTGAGGCTTTGTTCGTTTCATCACTCATCAGCAAGCATCACTCGTCTCATCTCTCACTCTGTTGCGGCCAGCAAAAGGGGTTGAAATCCACCTCAGTAGTGGCTGTGTTCTGTGTTCATCAGCATATACTTCAGCTGCCGCTATGAATATTTGTGAGTTTCGGCTTTTCTCTTTACAATTTATGCTCTATTACACTTTGATTTTCCCTCTTTGCAATTTTCGTGCTGTTATGCTTTGAGCTTGTATTGCTTCTGGCACAATGTGATTTTCCCTCAGACATAGTTTTCTTTGTATATGAGAGCACTTGGCTAATTATAAGCTTTTTGTTTTTCTGAATTATTTGCCTCGTTTTGTTTTTTGTTTTTCTGGCACAAGGAGACTTTTTTCTCTCCTTTGATGTGACCAAAAATCTAGAAACTGTTGTCTAAAACAGAACAGTTGCCATTTTTCTTCTAAAGCGCATTGTTGGTTTTGTGCATTAAGAGTTGGTTAGTGAGTAAGCTCAAAATTGAATTTGAAGTATAACTAGCCAAAGGGCTGCTGCCTAGCTTATAGCTTGACCCTGTCACTGTATTTAATGTGGGTTGTAGTTGGTTTTGTGGTTTCTTGGATCCATTTCTTCTGGTAAGCAAAAAGTTGGTTCTTTGTTATTTATTTAATTCATCAAAAGTTTGCAACTTTTCTTGTTACTGATGCATTTAGGTACTTTTATGAGCTTCGGCTGGGTATTAATTAATTATGTTTTAGTTCGTGGTTGTGGGGTTGTGTTAATAAAAAGGTGGTACTGACTACTGGAGGAAAAAAAAAACTGCATCTTTCTGTTTTGGCCTCATCCCTTTTGATTCATTATTCATCTTATCTTTTGGACATTCGAGGGCTGCGGATATTTTGTTTTGCTTTGCTTAGTTGAGCTTCGGCTGGGTTATTTTGAGCTGAATAGAAAAATAAATAAAAACAAAAACAAAACAACCAAATTTGTTTTGATTTGTTGCAGTCCTACAGTTTTCTTGAATTCATAATTAATAATGTTCTTGTTAAGAATTCAAAGTTAATGTTCTGTAATTTTCTTGATTAATAATGTCTCTTCATATAGTCTTATGAATTCTTGATTAATAATGTCTTGATTAAAATCTTAATCTTATGAATTCTTGATTAATAATGTCCTGTAATTTTCTTCATCAGCATAAGAACTGTTCTCTTCATATAGATTAACGAAATTCGGTTAGGATACTCACTGTGACTGTCTTCGCAATTTAATTAGACTGTGTTTGCAATTTATGTGTTGTTTTGCTCTGTTTGTAATTTTAATATCTACACTTCGTGACTTTAATAGCTAAACTCTGTGATTTTTAGTATCTATACTCTGTTATGCTTCAATGTTATTATTTATAGTTTATTGTATTGTTCTTATTATCAATTTATCACTAATTGGTTGTCTTGTTCATTATGTTTATGATTTACATATTTTTTGTAGATGGAATTCCAGAGGAAGCAATACTTTCTGCAGAGCATTTGATTGATGAAAGTTGGATGAGTGAGCAACAGTCAAATGAAGTGGATGATTCAGAGTTTAGTCTTTAGCACTAGTGGCTGGAAATTTGAGCTTTAAATTGTAGAATTATGTTATGGATTTGTATTTGTGGATGTTTATTACTTTAAAACTTTGAATTTTAGATTCTATATTGTGTTGTATTTGTTTTATAACCTGGATGTGTTATATGTTCTGTTTTTTTGCCCTTTGTCCAGCAAATTTTGTTGAACCAAAGTTAAACAATTTGGTTCTAGTAGTCTGGTGGTTCTGGATGTATTATATGTTCTGTTTTTTGGCCTTTTATCCAGCAAATTTTGTTGAACCAATTCTAGGAAGAATACTGTAATGTGTTGTTGGGGAAAACATTAAAACATCCCCTGTGCCCTGTTAAATTAAGCAATCTGGTCTCTAAAAATAATAATAATAAAGCAATCAGGGTTCAAAACTCGGAATCTGGAAACTCGGATTTTTCCGGGTTGAACCCGGACCGGACCCGGATTAAAAAAAATCAGGTTTAATGCAGGTCCGGCTATGAGAATTTTGTGTCTGGATCCGGATCTGGAGCAGCCAAACCCGGACCCGGACCCAGAAATTGCCATCCCGAGGCCCAACTAAACCACTTATGGGTTCACAATTTTAATACTTAGTCTTCACACGTATTTTCTTCCAAAAAAAAAAAATCTTCACACATATTTAAAATCCTTATAAAACTCTAAATTTGCAACTACAGTTCTATTACTCGAGGAAATTACATAAAAAGACAAAACATGAATTAAATTCAATTAATGTATTTTACAGCTACAAATCATGAACCCTCCCATCATTAAATGATATAATTAATTTTTTTTAAAATCAAATAATTTTGAGGAAATAAAGCAATAAATTATATACAATGATAAGATTTTTTTTAAAAAAGATTATTTTTTAAAAATTTATTAAACTCTATTATAACCTTTTGTCATTTTTTTTGTAACTTTCATTGAAGTAAGGGTTATATATATAACAAGTGGGGTTTCATAAGAGTTTTAAAGAAGTGTTTGGAGCTTTGCTCTCCAATAATTCAATGACTATACAGTGTACAATCTGAATGGCCATGTAATGGGTTGGGCCCGGGCTTGGGAAAAACCGGCCCGGCCCATCAATTTGGCATCCTTCCATTCCAAGTGAGAGTACTTCATGAGTTTGTTGCTCAATGTTCATGCAAGTCTTGTGGATTCTGTTTCTGTGCTGCCTTGCTGCGTAAGAAGGTCTATAAATTATACTGGCCATCGCCACATTGTTTCGGGTATCTTGTTTTCAAGTCTGTCACTGTGAATGCTGTATGTGAAAATTGGAGGGAATTAAACAAACACATTAACATACTTTCTAGTTATTGTTTAATTTCCTCCAATATTTCATGTCCACCCTTCACTCGTTTATACATAATGGATGAAGCTTTTGTGATAAAGACTGGCAAATTGAAGGCGAGAATTGGAGGAAACGAAATAGATTGACTTGGGTCAATGACAATCTATTTAGTTTTCCCCAGCATCCCATCAGTAGTTTTGACTCAAGATTCTGGCTTACCACAAACAATACGCATGGAAACTTGCTGCAAAAGGTAAGAAAAAGGAAGAAATTGAATAGATTATGTCTAAATAAAAAAAAAAGAAGGAAACGAAATAGATTGACTTCGGTCAATGACAATCTAGTTGGTTTTCCCCAATATCCCATCACTAGTTTTGACTCAAGATTCTAGCTTACCACAAATAATACGCATAGAAACTTGCTGCAAAAGGTAAGAAAAGGAAGAAATTGAATAGATTATGTCTAAAAAAACAAAATTAGTATTGTTCTGTCCGTTCTAGCTATTGGGTTTTCTGCAAAATCTTTTCACCTGTCTTAAAATTTTGAATCTTTTCACCTGCCTTAAAATTTTGAATTAGTATTTTTAAATAGCAAAGTTTTTGCTCAATCACTCTGTCTGTCCTAACATGATAATTTAATTTCCACTCTTACTTACTTCAAGTTTTAAACTCTTTAATTTTTAGGAGACAAAGGAGACACCCAGTGCATGTAGCACAACTTGTTACGTGTAATTTGGATATACTACATTTTAAGCAATTGAATGATTTCAGAAAGCTAGCACCACATTTTAAGGTTCTTTTTTCCTTTATTTTTATTTTTCTCTTCCTCTAGTTGCTTCAAATACACGAAAGAAAGGAAGCAGTCAATGGTTCAGATCTTTTATGACAAGAATTCCGAGTTACTGAAAGAGCAAGTTACATATATTTGCTAATATTGGATAACTGAAGAAGGCGAACCATATAAAAGTTCTTTCTATTGAATTTGTAAAAGTGAAAAAAACCGACGAAAAACAAGCAAAGGCACCATAATTGTGGTATTTCAGTTCCTCCACGTATAGGAAAACAGAATAATGCTCTGTAAGGCAATGCCTAAACTTACCATATTACTCCAAATAATGCATCTGGCGCAGTGTGATTCATTTATATTAGATCTATTATATTTTGATTCATTGTATAAAAGTTCATTAAAGTATAATGCAATATCATGTTTAGTGTAGTGTGAACTATATTCTACACAAATATACAAATATTCATTATTAGTTATATAAATTAATTATTAAATAGTTAATTTTTATATTTTATTATTATAATATAAAGTAAAATAAAATTTTTATATTACCAAATGATATGACATTAAATTTATCTATTATAACATAAAAAAAGAAAAAGGTTAATGTAGCAAATTACCAGGTTTGTCCAAATATGAAATTGCATTGCGTAAATGACAAACGCACTTTCAAATAAACCTAACTTTAACTTTTAACATTCAAATTTAGGCGTATAATATATTGTTCGAAAACTATCACTAATGGGGTCGATACTAACTCACTATTAATGTTATGATCTCTATTTTTAGCCCAAATTTGCATTTGAAGTGGCTTTCTAGTTTCTACTAGTAAACTTCCACGATTTTTAAAATTTCATTGAAGACTTGGGTTTTCTTTTTGTCTCTTGATTTGCATCTGAAGTGGCTTCCTACCAGGAAACCACTTGGATTTTTTTTTTTTTTTTTGGTATAAAGTCAAAAAGTGATATAATTTAAAGTGCCTTATAGCCAAAAGCGCCTTATACACGATACATGACTTTGTATCGTGTTCTGTTAACTATCAAATATCTTAGCAAACACATATAATATATTTCTAATTCTCTATTTAGTAAACTAAATTATAAAGTAATATAAAAAATGCTAAATTCCAACTACTAAAAGGAAGTTAGATTGTATAATTTCCAAAAACTCGATCTTGTGATTTTCAAGTTTTTTTTTTAGCACTGCAGCTTGAATGTGGTGAATAATACTTTGCACACCTCTATCTTAAATAAAATTAGATTATATAATAATTTTATCTATTTTTCAATACTAATTTATGATTCTACCTCTCAAACTCTCACGCCAAAATTATTCTAAAATTTTCGCAAATAAATTATGATTCTACCTCTTAAAATTTTTAATTTCGCAAGAAAGGTATTTTCTGAAAACGCTTGTTTATTTTCTTTTACAAAACCAATAAGGTTAAAAATAATGCTATAGTTATGATAAATTGAATTCAAAGTAGTTGGAAATATTATTATGTTTTCGACAATTGCTTACTACCGTCGGCATTTACAATCGGTTCATCTGCCACCAAATTTTAAGTTGTCATTGGGCATTTATTAATGTGGAAAATGAAAAAAAATGGAGAACATGTTGTAAAGATGCTAAACATGATTGTTGGATTGCTGAAGGATTTTTAGATCAATATGATAGAAGTGGAGCATACAATGAAGGATATTACATTATTGGTATTCTTCTTCATGCATGTCTACTGGAAGAAGAAGGAGACATAGCAGAAGAGAAAAGTGGAGAACATGTTGTAAAGATGCACGATGTGATCCGTGACATGGTGTTATGGATAGCTTGTAAAATCGAGAAGGAGAAGGAAAACTTCTTAGTTCACGCAGGTCTTGGATTAACAGAAGCACCGGAGATTCAAAACTGGAGAAACGTTAGAAGAATGTCCTTGATGAAAAACAAAATTGAGAATCTATCAGAAACTCCAACCTGCCCTCACCTTCTTTCCTTGTTTCTTAGCGACAATAGTTTGAAGATGATCGCAGGTGACTTCTTTCAATTTATGCCTTCTCTCAGAGTTTTCAATATGTCAAATAATCATTTGCTATGGAAATTACCATCAGGAATTTCAACATTGGTTTCACTCGAACATCTTGATTTATCCGGTACAGCCATTACACATTTACCAATTGAGCTACAAAAATTGGTAAATTTGAAATGCCTGAACTTGGAGTACATGTATAATCTCAATCAATTTCCAAGGCTGGTGATGTCTGCATTTTCAAAGTTACAGGTATTGAGAATGTTTGATTGCGGTGGCTCCAAAATTGAAAGATTAAAAAGCAATGTTCTGTTTGGGGTCATCAATTTTTGGTGGAGGAATTGATCGGTATGAAACATTTAATGGCGTTGACCATCACCTTGAAAAGTTGGGAAGCCCTCCAGGAACTTTTGATCTCCCAGGAATTGCAAAGATGTACTCAATCTCTTTTCCTCCGATGCTTCAACGATTCAAAGTCACTCGATATTTTCTGTTTAGCATGCCTACACAATCTCAATAAACTATACGTTGCTGGTTGTAACCATTTGGAAGATTTTCAGATGACTGTACAAAGATCATCGGTGAACCAATTAGCCCATGGTTTCCACAACCTTCACACAGTCAAAGTAGGCTTTTGCTTCAAGTTGAAGGACTTGACATGGCTCGTTTTTGCTCCAAGCCTCAAGTCCATCGTTGTATTAAGTTGCTGCAACATGGAGCAAATAATCAAAGCCGAAAAATTGAGTTAACTTCATCATCATCCAGAGAGGAAGAAGAGTGTTTTTGCAAAACTCCAATTTCTTAGCCTGGAAAATCTAAGAAATTTGTGTTGTATCAATTGGGAGGCCTTGGCCTTTCCAAATTTAAAGGAAATTAGAGTTGAAGGATGCCCCAAACTTTTCAAGCTTCCTCTCGATTCTAACAGCGCGAAAGGGTGTAAAGTCGTTATCAAGGGAGAAGAAAACTGGTGGAAAAAGCTACAGTGGGAGGATCAAGACACTCAAGATGCTTTTCTTTCTTGCTTTAAACCAGCTGTTAATCAGAGATCTTGGTGCGAAATTTTGAATTGACTTGTGGTAGCAGTGGGACAAACCCTTGTGTTGTTGTCATGTTGTCATTTGTTTGTAATGTTACAAATTTTTTCTTTTCCAATCGATGAAAAGTACATGATGATGACCAAGTTTTAAAAATCGACTTTAATAGTTATTATACCAAGTTAACAACATGAGATGTGATGACGATTTAAAAAATTAATGGTTAGAAGCAATATTTGACAATGAAAAAGGAAATGATTATTAAATCATATGCTTTAATAGTATATTCGTATTAAAAAAAAATGAAAGTATTGCATTAGAGAATGAATAATAAGAATTTTAAAATGTGAGAAAGTTTTAAAACCCTGCAGTTTTAATGTTTTAATTTCATAATACTTTAAAATCGTGTGGTTTTAAAATTTTTTTAAATTTTCCGCACTTTAAAATCCCAAATCAGAAAACTACAATGGATATATATATATAGTCTGAGAGAGTGCAAGTGGCCGTTAGATATGATCCAATGGTTAGTTCATATTTTGTTTATAGTATACTGCTTCACGACATATGGGCCCACTTTATACTTTCTCTCATCTTTCTCTCCCCCAAGCACCACTCTTTTTTAAAATTGAAAAAATAAAAGAGAAAGCTCAATAGTCATAGTTCTAGAGAGAGAAAACTAAAAAAACCTTTTACCCAGCACGATTTAAGCAATTTGTAGCTTGAAATAACAAATTAAATTTAGTTTGGACTTTGCAGCGACCCGTTTATTGTCAAATTGACTCACCGTTTGAAATTTGCAGCTACCGGAGCTTCGTCATTGCAGCGTCGCCATCGAGTTTCTTTTTTCAAGTGAGTTGCAAACTAATTCATATCCATCATCTTTAATTATTTATTTTAGATCCTAAATTTGTGTTTTTCTTCTTTTTTTCCCTTTATTTCATTTGTACTAAAATGAATGCTCAAAATGTGGCTGGCCAGTCAAACTGTGAGGATAGTCTCTACGTACCAGAAGTAGCACTTGACCGTAAGCCACATAAAGGTCAAGAATTTGATACTTTAGATGACACTTATGAATTTTACAACAAATACGCTAAAGAGTCTGGTTTTATTATCCAAATTAATTCTAGTAAGATATGCAAAGATAGTAATGACATAATAAGGAAGTAATATGTGTGCTTTAAAGAAGGACAAGCAAGACAATCCAAAGTTGTTAATCATAAGAGGCGACGCGACATAATACGAGGTGGTTGTAGTGCAAAATTAGTAGTGTTTAAATCCGAATTGGGTAAATATATGGTTTGTATATTTGTTGAAGAGCATAATCATGCATTATCTTCACCTCGAAGAGTTCATCTATAGAGGTCTCATCGTTTAATGTCAACTGTTCAGAAAAGATTAAGTCAACAATTAGTTGCAGTGAACATACCAACATGTCAGCAAATCAATCTTTTTGAATTACAGACAGAAGGCTTGAAAATATGGGATGTGTACAAAGAGACATTTATAATAATGATAGATATTTATGAAATGAATTAAAGTGTCATGATGCAGATATGTTGTAGGCGGGCACACAAGTTTTACGGTGATGTGATTGTGTTTGATACTACGTACAACACCAATTGATCTAGTATGATTTTTGCACCTTTTGTTGGGATTAATAAACATGTTCAAACTATTGTTTTTGGTTGCGGTTTTCTAAGTAATGAGACAACATAATAATTTCTTTAGTTTGAGCAATTTAAGGAGGCCATGCCGGTGATAACCTAAAAATGATTATTACTGATCTGGATCCGGCAATGGCAAAAGCTATATCTCTAGCCTTTCCACTCACTTTTCATGGATTTTGCATGTGGCATATATTGAACAAATTTTCGGAGAGACTAAGCAAAACTATGAAAGAGTTTGATGCAATGTGGAAGGATGTTATAGATAAGGCAAAATTAACAGAGAATGAGTGGCTATAAGGGGTGTATGAAATCAGATCAAAATGGGTGCCTGCATATGTGAACCATGTGTTTTCAGTTGGGATGTCAAGTAGCCAACGAGCTAAAAGTAATCATGCAATTTTCAAGAGGTGTGTATAAAAAAATAATTCACTTCTCAACTTTGTTTTTCGAGTTAATAAAGCACTTTCACAACAACGTCATGAAGAGTTGATTGCTGATAACAAATATTTGAATGAGAGACCAATATTGAGATTACGATTACAAATTGAGACGCAAATGTGTGAAATTTATACATATGAGATTTTTTATATGTTTCAAGATGAATTATGGAATAGCTTGTTACATGCAATCGAGCTTGTTAGAGAAAATGAAGATTGTTTGGTGTAAAATATTGTGAATAAAGAATATGGTGTTTCAAAAGTCTTTGAAATACTTTATGCCAAGAAGTTAAATTTTGTTTCATGAATTTGTAAGAAATTTGAAAGTGAAGGTATCCGTGTACACATATGCTAGCTTTGTTCAAGAAATTGCAAATTTGTTTTATGCCTAATATTTTTATTCTAAAAAAGGACTAAAGCTGCCAAACTTGAGAGGATCATGGATGGAGTGGTGTTGAAATAAATGATTGTTTAGACAAATCAATTTTATTAAGGAGGATTAAATGTGATTGATAAAGCTGTTTTGAGTGAAGCAGCATCTAAAATTGTTATTGAGAACTTAGAAGATACTTTGAAAAAGGTTAATTTAGTCATTGAAAGTTGTAGAAGTGAGGGAGTATTAGAGATTCAGAAAAGAATAGTGATGTGCAACAACCACACTTTAATGAACCACTTTAAGTCAGGGCTAAAAGGTGTGGAAAAAGACTTAAAGGCAAAAAGGAAAAAGCAAAGACAAAGCGAAAGGGGAAGACAAAGGAAGATGTTGCAAGTCACAATTAAAGAGGTAAATGACCCTTGCTCATAAAGAGGTAAACGTGTCTCTTAATATTTATTTTGTATTAAGTTTATCACGACTTTCACTTTTTCAAATTTTTAATAAGATGTTGTGTTATATGATTTATGTTGGAGTTGAATATAGAAAGAAACATAGATTCGATGATGGAAGCTACGCTTTCATGGGTAATTTGATTTCATTCAAGCGTGCCTTCATTATAAAATTTGATTTTTTAGTATTAAAAGTAATTGAATAAATCTATCATTAACTTTTTTTTCTTTTTTAACTCATTGTACAGATTACCCATGACCTTAATTTTCCGAATAGGTGTTCGTTCCTCTTCTTTCTTATTCCTTTTCCTCCAGATCGCTCCCTATAAATTAAAGAGCCTGGCCAAGATCTCTGCATCTCTATCACTTTTGGAATTGTCAAAATAGTTGGGGGTCAAAATGAATCAGGAGAAGTAATGCTGCTTCAATTGCTGTAGCAGTTTATATATTTTTTTTATGTTATATTGCGTGATACTCTTGTTTGTCAAAGAGGAGAATTCCTTCAATTTAACTTTTTGAGGATGTAATTTGATGTTAAAGCCTGTCATATGTACGTGAGAACTCATTGGCTTTAGCTTTTAATTTATGAAAATTTTGATATCAAACCTTGTGATATGTACTCTAGTTTGATAAAATGGGAACTTCTTGGTAGATGCCACTACAACAGCATTGGTGCTCTAACAAAAGTGACCAAACTACGAACAAATAGTAATCCAAATTGCGTTTTCATTTACATTACAAGCCTAAAAGACAATGGAACTCTGGAAGCACCTGGCTGTTGAAGCACCTACTGTAAAAGGCATAAAATTATGCACTCATCATAAAAGCCAAATGCACAACGAAAAGTACAATATATGCACCAACAATTCCATCTGCAATCCAACATGAAGGAAAATCCCATTAAAAAATGCCACACATTTGAACTGATCCAAAAGTTTCTAAGATAAAGTTAAAATTTAATAAACATAAAAACTTTAAAATCAAATTGATTGACAATATTGACTATTATTTTAACTATATTTGCACTTCTATAAAGAAACTCAATTGCGGCGCTGCTACGATGGACCTTAATTTCTCTCTTGCTGATCAAAAAGCTGCATTTTCACTTCAGTTCTGGGTTAAGTAGTTCAATCTGTGATCTAAAAGACAAATTCAAACACAAATTTAGGGATTTAAAATAAATAATTAAAAAGAATGAATATGAATCATTATGCAACTCACTTGAATAAAGAATTTCATTTGTTAAATTTGCAAAAATAAATTTAATTTGTTCAATTTGGAATTTTTTATTTTAAGTTGCAAATTGCTTAAATCGTGCTGTGTAAATTTTTTTTTAGTTTTCTCTCTAGAACTGCGACTATTGAGCTTCCTCTTTTATTTTTTCAGTTTTCAAAAATTATAAAAACTCTGCAATGTGGGCCCATGTGTCATTAAGGAGTATACTATAAACAAAATATGAAGTGACTGTTGGATCAAATCCAACGACCACAAGCACTCTCCCAGACTATTAATTTGATCCAGGATCCTCGATTAGAAAACCATATATATATATATATATATATATATGGCAGGTGCAAATAATATTACTCTTATTACTAATGTATTTAGTTTTTGTTGAGTTACTCTTATTCAACATGATAATTTAATTTTCATCTTTAACTATTTTCAACCCTCTTGTTCCCGAGACAAAAGGAGACACCAAGTATACATAGCACAACATTAAAAAGGTATTGTACTCACTACATATTTACATGTAAAAGGATTAATTTCAAATTACTACTTGTGAATTGTCTATCTTTGATCACCCCTCTTATTTTTTAAAACTTCAATCTACTCCTTATTTCTTTAAGAAGACAAAAAAAAAATAAAGAAAATAATCATCAACCCACTCCCCTTTTTTTCTTATCTTTTAAATAAAAATGGGATAACTTGAGGATTTCAAAAATAAAAGGGACGATTTGGATATAATCAATTCATGAAAAGTAATCCAAAATTTACCCCATTAAATTTTGGATTGACATGCCAGCAATTGAATTAGATCAAAAGCTAGCAGCATATTTTTAATTTTCTTTTCTACTTGCTTCCAAATGTAATACATGATAAGTTAAATACATGAAATAAACCAAGTGGTCCTTAAACCCTCTCAACAAAATTTCAACATATACTTGACCATTATTGACTTGCAATTAAAGCTGGATTTTGGCCCAATGTTACAAATTCAGCCCAATTAAATCACTGATCCAACAATTTGATTCAATACCTATACAATGAATAGGTGCAGAACAAACTTTTAGAAAGCCATTTGATTCTGTATGTGCAATGTACAATTTCACGGACGAAGGATGAAAAGACAGTGGTCAACAAGGACGGATACAGTATAGGAAAGTTTGAAAGGATGATTTTGTAAAAGACTTTACTTTCTTTAAATTTTATTAAAACGTCCCGTCTGAGTTTTTGAAACTATGAAAATGCCCAATAATTTTGAAAATTTTCAACCTGCTCCATGTGTAAAATCATAATTGGCGGTGATTTTCTTTTGTTTGGTGCTTTGCGGCGTCACCATAATTGGCGGTGAGTCTGGTGACAGGTCTCAATCATATGAGGTCATTCGAATGACGCTGCCCCTGCTACGTCGTCGCATGCGTATACCGCAGGGCCTACAGTTCAATCTACCGACCCATTTTGAACTTGAATCAAATAATTTAAACAACTATTAATTTAAATCAATTTAATTGGCAATATTTTTTTTTTTTTGAGTTGTAGCAGTCTGTAAGAATTTATTTAGATAATATCCACGTGAGTTAAGACTTAATACAAACAAGAGCAATGATAATTAAACAGAAATCGCCCCCTAGCTTCAACTCTCTGATCTTGTATCTGCTCTCACAATTGTTTCTTATTTCTAATATCCCGCTCGTTTCTGAATATCCAAAATTCCAAATCTACTAAGGTTCATATATCAAATAGTTCAGTCATGTTTAAAACTTAGATGTTCAAGTTGCATAATTAGATGTTCAAATTAAACCCAATTAAATTTATTAAAACAAGGTCTAAGATCCAATTTGAAATGTGGTCTAATTTATCCCAAATGTACAACTTGATATTAAAAACTAATCAAAATTAAATATATTACCAAAAAAAACGAAAATATCTAACGCTATATATTTATTTTTTAATCTTCAAAATTTGGCAACTTCATTTAAAACTTATCGATAAGATTATGAAAGCAAAGAAATAAGGTATAAATTTTTTTCTTCGGTTTGTAAAAAATCTTGCAAACGCCGATTATATATACACATATACCAACCTAAAGAGAAAAAATGCTGACAAAAATAATGATAAACTAGTACTGGTCTACTTTATTTATCTTTTTTTTTTATCAAGTAAATAAATCGATACTAGTTTATCATTGTTTCTACAAATAATTTATCATTTTTTTGGTCAGAATATTATTATTCACGGGCGCACACACACATATTATATATAGGGATAACAAAAATCCTCCGTGAGCCCCACCCCAAATGACGAAAATTTTGAAAATTTTTTAGGAATAAGGTGGGGAGTGGGGGAAAAATAATCTCTAAATTCTTAATGGGGTGGGGTTTGATTTGGCATTCCCCGCCCCACCCCATCCCCAACCCCAACCCAAACCCAATCCCCATTATATATAAATATGTTTTTAATTTTTATTTTATCAACTATAATGTCAATTAATAATTTTTTTGTAATATAAATATGATATGAATAAAAGAAAACCCTACAATTTTTTTCAACTTTAAAGCATTGTTATGTTTTCTTTTCTCTTTTAAGATATTACCCTCTTTAAATATTTTTCACTTTTAATATCATTTTAAGATATTTTTTCAAACATTTAGAGATTTTTTAAAAATAATTTGAATATTTTATAATATGATGATGATTTTATTTTAAGTCTCTAATTTTTAATTTACTGAAATCATGTATCTATACCTACTATAAAATAAATAAATGAGGAATAGAGTAGGGATGGAGAAATCATTCCCCACGTGGAGATTCCCCATCTCAATCCTACTAAATTTCTTAGGGAATGAGGTGGGGAATAGAGGCAAAATTTTTTAATGGGGTGGGGAATGGAGTATGCCTCCCCACCCCACCCCATTGCCATCCCTAATTATATATACTTGTTTCATTAATTAGCTATTTTACATTTTGATGAAGAAAAAGCACACTGGTCTGGTATTTGTGACCTTTCACTAAGCAGGGACCTTGGAACAGACACATGCGGCAAAAGTAGATCGATTAACAACATAGTAATTTATTATTTATGCTTAATTTATATATCCAAGTTCCTAACAGCATTCTGCTACCTAAGCTGGTGGATAAGCAGTGATGGTTAATTAATTAGTTGGTATTTTTGATTAATTAGATTGGAGCTAGAAGATCTATCATTCATTAAGTTAGGCTTTAGACAATTTGTTAGACACTTGACGAAGTTGTTCACTGTCACTCCCGTTTGATTGGATTGTCAAAACTATCCCATCAAATGCCAAAACATGTACTGTGTTGTCATATCTTAGGTCCTCTTCTGTTATGTGCTTATTCTCAATAGATATTGCTAGCGAGCCAACAGCCAAGCGATCGATAATGTTACAACTACGTTGGGTTTCGATTCTTCGGTTTTGTGTACTCTTGGCAACTGGCATCATCAGCTGGGTGACTTGTGTAAAAACAACAAGAGGTTTTAAATAAGTCCTTGCATAATCAATATTCCAGCGTCAACGTTGCGCGTTCTACGTCATCTTGGTGACATCATGGCATGCATGGCGCCCGCAGGGCCTCCTGTTCAATCTACCCTTCAACCTACAATTAAAAGTATTAAAAAAAATAATTTATCCTCATTTTTTTATTAAGCAGACCAGAAAAAAAATATATTGGTGCTTGTCATAATCTTTTAGAATAAATTGAAATTTTCACTATATTACAAGTAAAATAAAAATTGTCTTTTTATCTTGGAACGAATTGAAGTTTACCCATTTATTTATATATGTATACTTAGATTTGGACCAATATCAAATTAATGGTATTTAATTTACAAATTTTATTATATTACATCGATTTGTATAAGATAAATTTATATAAAAATTTGTGATTATATCGTTTCTCTTTTATAAAAGACTTTACACCCTTTAAATTTTATTAGAACGTCTCGTTTGACTTTTTGAAACGATGAAAACGCCCAATAATTTTGAAAATTTTCAACCTGCTCCATGTGTAAAAGGCCAAATTCTTTAGTTTGGTGCTTTGCGGCGTCACCATAATTGGCGGTGAGTCTGGTGACAGATTTCAATCATATGAGGTCATTCGAATGACGCTGCCCCTGCTGCGTCGTCGCATGCGTATACCGCAGGGCCTACAGTTCAATCTACCGACCCATTTTGAACTTGAATCAAATAATTTAAACAACTATTAGTTTAAATCAATTTAATTGCCCATTTTTTTTTTCAAGTTGTAGCAGTCGGTAAGAATTTATTTAGATAATATCCACGTGAATTAAGACTTACTACAAACAAGAGCAATGATAATTAAACAGAAATCGCCCCCTAGCTCCTACTCTCTGATCTTGCATCTGCTCTTACAATTGTTTCTCATTACTAAATCCGATCCGGCTCACTTCTGAGTATCCAAAATTCCAAATCTACCAAGGTTCGTATATCAAATAGTTCAGTCATGTTATCAGTCGCCTGGGTCTTTACGATCCTTGTCACTCTAATCTCATCAAACAGATTGGCTAGGCATGCCGGCATGGTGGCTTCTTTCAGGTAACCATATGCAGTGGCAAAGTCGCTAAGGGACAACTGGGGACAACTGCACCCTTGCTCAGTCTAAAAATTCTAAATGATGTTCTCTAACTAGTTAGCTGAAATTATAAATTTATTCTCGTTAAATTAATTAAATACATCAAATTTAAATTCAAAATTTATTTTAAAATAACGAAAATCTCATTTTTTTTAATTTTATTAGTCCAGTTGCATAATTAGCTGTTCAAAACCCAATTAAATTTATTAAATCAAGGCCTAAGTTCCAATTTGAAATTTGGTCTGATTTAGCCTAAGTGCACATTTTTTTTTTCGTAGGGCCCAAATGTACAACTTGATAATAAAAACTATCCGAAATTAAATATATTACCCAAAAAAAAACAAAACAAAAATATCTAACACCATACATTTGCTGTTTTTCAATCTTCAAAATTTGGCTGCTTTATTTAAAACTTATTGATAAGATTATAAAAGCAAAAAAAAAAAAAAGGCCATAAAAGCTAAGCGATTAATAATATTACAACTAAGTTGGGTTTGGATTCTTCTGTTTTGTGTACACTTGAAGACTGGCATCCAGCTGGGTGACTTGTGTCAAACAACAAGAGGTTTTAAATAAGTCAATATCAATCGCCTTGGAGTATTCCAACGACGTTGCCCGTTCTACGTCATCATAGTGACATCATGCCATGCAGGGTGGCCACAGGGCCACCAGTTCAGTCTACCTAATTAGTAGCTACCCACTTGACTTTAATCAATTAACAAGGTCAATTCATTAAGAAAAATTATTACCAAACTAAAATCTGATAAAAGAGTGATAAAAACACGCTCAAACATATTATTTTGAATTTGTTTGAAAAAAAAAATTAAGCTCACCTAAAATAACTTGTTTTGGATGTGAGTTTTTTGTCAGCCTTTAGTTAAAACATTAATACTCATTAATTAAACAACTTTTAATTCGATTCAATTTATCAAAAAAATAATTTATCTAAAAAAATTTAATTTAGGGTTCGTTTAGAATTGAAGTTGGACAACTGTAACTTAAAAGCTATAGTATTAAACTGTTTGATAAATACAAACTACTCTATGTTGAAAGGTATTTTGATATGATTTTTTACTCTTATGAAAGAAAATTTATTATATCTTTAATAATTTTATGAAAATTATTATTTAAAATTTATATTTATTACATACTATTTATTTTTATTTTATAATTATAATTTTTTTTATAATAATTATAACTTAAAAGATAGAGCTCTTTAATCCCAATCAGTATCTCAATTTACTTAGGTAATATTAGGCAGTCGGCAAGAATTTAGATAATATCCACGTGACTGAACCGACTTTCAAACTAACAACATTCTTCGTATCATACAAAGGTATCTTCCCCTTTTTCACTTGATATGTAATGCTGTCGGTACGTGTCAGCAGCTCCTATCATTTCCCTCCCTGCGGTCTCTGTATAAATAGAAGGCTTTGGTCACCACTCACCAGCACCTTAATTCAATTCATCAAGAAACTGCTGATAAATTATAAATTATATAATCGGTAAATTATATATTATATAAGTTCTTACTCTTTGAAAATGTCTGCAGTAGCAACCACCGCCACCAAGCTTCTGCTATCCGACCTTGCACCTACACTTAAAAATGTTCCCTCTGATTATATCCGGCCCATTTCTGACCGTCCAAATCTCACTGATCAAGCTCACATATCTGACGGTTCAATTCCGCTTATCGATCTCCAGGGCCTTTATGGTCCTCGCCGCTCTGATATCATTAAACAGATTGGCCAGGCATGCCAGCATTGTGGCTTCTTTCAGGTTATATATATACATATGTAGCAACTTATAATATGTCCCTTGTGCGAATGATCACATCTTTTAAAATACAGATTTAATTTATTGGATATACTATATTTTGTATCAGTACTTTTATTTTTTTAATTAACTAATACATATAGTATGTACAGAGAATTAAAAGATGCGGGCATCCAGCCTAAAAATAATTATAACAATTTGTATGTTAGAGCTGGTCTATCTTATTTTTTAACTAAAGAACTAAACTGGCTCCTGTTGTTTTCATCAGCAATCTGTCAAAATTTTTGTTCTCATTGCTATTTGTTTCATTAATTAGTTATCTTTCATATTAATTACTTGCTATGAAATACCAATGTCCAGGTGAAGAACCATGGAATTTCGGAGGCAATGATCAATAACATGTTGAGCATTGCAAGAACATTTTTCAAATTGCCAGAGAGCGAGAGGTTGAAGATTTATTCCGATGACCCTTCAAAGCCAACAAGACTGTCCACCAGTTTTAATGTCAAGACTGAAAAGGTGTCCAACTGGAGAGATTTCTTAAGGCTGCATTGTTATCCACTTCAAGATTACGTGCACGACTGGCCTTTGAATCCTCCATCCTTCAGGTATATATAATTAATAATTATTGTATTCATTCTCAGGTGTATGACGTCCGCATTTTAGAGGATTAGTGCTAACCCCGATGATTCATTTGTTGACACTTGACAGGGAAGATGTGGGTGACTACTGTACGAGTGTTAGAGGGTTGGTGCTACGGCTGATTGAGGCCATATCTGAGAGCTTGGGGCTTCCAAGTGATTATATAGACAAGGAGGCATTGGGCAAACACGGGCAACACATGGCTTTGAACTACTATCCACCATGTCCTCAGCCTGAGCTTACATATGGACTGCCAGGGCACACTGATCCAAATCTAATAACTATTCTTCTTCAGGATGATGTCCCTGGATTGCAGGTCCTCAGAGATGGCAACTGGGTTCCTGTAAATCCTATTCCCAGCACCTTCATTGTCAACATCGGCGATCAAATGCAGGTTCTCAGCAATGATCGGTACAAGAGTGTGCTCCATCGAGCGGTGGTGAGCCGCGACAAGGAGCGCATATCCATTCCAACGTTCTATTGTCCATCGTCTGATGCTGTGATAGGTCCTGCTAAGGGTTTGGTTGACCAAGATCTCCCAGCTGTCTATAGAGATTTTACTTATGCTGAATATTACAAGAAATTTTGGAACAGGGGACTTGCAACTGAGTGCTGCTTGGACATGTTCAAAGCTTCAAGTACTGTTTGATCTTGATCAATGAATTTGGAGATCAATTTTTGATCAAAAAGTCTAAACAATTGACGATATTTTATCTGTTATCAATCATTTTATTTTATTAAGCAGACAGAAAAAAAAATTATTGGTACTTGTCATAATCTTTTAGAATAAATTGAAATTTTCACACTATTACAAGTAAAATAAAGATTGTCTTTTTATCTTGGAACGAATTGAAGTTTACCCATTTATTTATATATATATGTATACCTAGATTTGGACCAATATCAAATTAATGGTATATAGCTAAATTAAACATTTATAAAATTCCAGTTTTAACTGAAAATCGATCCTTTTGTTTCACTAGACTAGTTGAGAGAACAGTACATATATTAATTGACAAGCTTCTGGATACATAATCTCAATAAGTGGATAAAATAAAACTAGAGAGCTTTCAATTATTAGGAAACTAAAAAATAGAACCGCGCTTCACACGGCTTTGAAAAAAAATTTAGTATTATATTTTTTTCTTACATTACACTTGATGAAACTGATAAAAAATATAAATTGATTATTTTTTAAGATGAGGCAGCCTTGTAAAAAATAAAAAAAGCTATTAGCCAACAATACAAATAAAGAAACAACGCAAGATAAAGAATAAAATGAGAGAATATATTATAGAGTGATTTTATTTATTCCAATTGTGTGTGTACAAAACAAAAAGATGAGTTCTCCTTTTATAGTTACATAATCACTCCATGAAATTGATGAAAAATTATGGATCATAATTCCTTGTGAGATAGTAGGAGTTATAGGGAAGCTAAATGTTGCTAATGAGAGATAGTGAGAAGACTAAGAGATATATGTTATGAACATCTACATTTTTTTAAATAAATTCATAACATTCCCCCTTAGATGTTCATTATAAAGAATACGCTTCATTAAAATCTTTATATAATTGTTATTGTGTAATAACAATTAAATTAATTATGAGAAGATGAAAAGTCAAATCTAAAAGAAAATTTCTCTATTTATTAGATAATAGAGAATATACAAAGATGAGAAATGGTGATGCCACATCACCTCCTCAAGTCCCAGCTTTATATATATACTAGGAAATAGAACCGCACTTCGTGCGGCTTTAAAAAAATAATTTAATATTATTTTTTTATTATTTTACACTTGATAAAACTGATAAAAAATATGAATTGATTTTTTTTAAAGATGACGCAGCCTTATAAAACTAATATTATTTATGAAAAATAATTATTTTTTTGTTATCAGTCGATGGTGTGAAAACACTTCCTAATGTCAAATTCTAAAAACCAGCGAGAAATTCCCCACTCTATTTATGAAAGTTAATTATTTTTTTGTTAACTTTAAAAATATATATTAATGTGTATAGTTAAGTGTACACAACATTTTCATCAATAAAAATTATATTCACACTAATCAACTCTCCATTCTTCTTGGTATTAATAGACTCTCACATTTTACAAAGTCTAACCCTTATCATCCAACTATCTTTATCATTGTTTAACTCATGAAGAAAAGAATACTCCATGAAGCACACAATACAAAAAATTTAAATAAGTCAAAAAATAAAAACACAATAACATTTCTAAAGCGAATGTTGGTTAAATAAAAAAAAATCCAAACATAACAAATCTTAAATACTTAATATTTATATAGTTTGAAGAAGCCAAAAGACACTAAATAAAAGGTTGCATAATTAAATATGAAATTATGACATTAAAATTAGGTCCTAGTGGTATTGGTGAGGGAAGATGAAAGAACCTTTCTTCCTATATTAATTAGTTGATGTATTTTAAACCACTAAAGTTTAGTTGTTGGCTTAATAAAATAAATGAATGTTTTAAAACTATAATTAATTTATTATTAATGGTTACATATTGTTGAATTTAAATAGAAAGAAGAAGAGACATGTAATCTTTTATAATCTACTAATTATTTTCTATTTTTAATATTTTGTAATGTAATTATTTTTTAATCTCAACCAATATATTAGATTATAGAGAATATAAAAAGATGAGAAATAATAATGCCACAAATCTTAACTACTTAATATTTATAGAGTTTGAAGAAGCCAAAAGGCACTAAACAAAAGGTTGCATAATTAAATATGAGATTATAGTATTAAAATTAGACCCTAATGACATTATTGAGGGAAGATGAAGGAACATTCTTTCCTATATTAATTAATTGATATATTAAGCCACTAAAGTTTAATTGTTGGCATAATAAAATAAATTAATGTTTGAAGACTTATAATTAATTATTATTAATGGTTACATATTATTGAATTTAAATAGAAAGAGGAAGAGACATGTAATCTTTTATAATATAATAATTATTTTTTATTTTTACTATTTTGTAATGTAATTTTTTTTAATATCAACCAATTTATTAGATAATAGAAAATAGAAGAAGATGAGAAATAGTGATGTCACATCACCTCCTCTAATCTCAACTTTATATATATATATATATATGATGCTGTTCCAATCCGGGAGTCCCAGATTGGAACAACATCCGGGAAGAAATTTTTGGCCGTTGGATTCAAGTCCAACGGCCCCAAATTCCTTCTTTAAATTTTTTTTGGGTTGGCTGCACATGGTGGGCCACCAGCCTCCCTCTCGGACGTTGTTCCAATCCGGGATCCCAGATTGGAACAACACTCTATATATATATATATATAGATTTTTAATATTTTGTAATGTAATTATTTTTTAATCTCAACCAATATATTAGATAATAGAGAATATAAAAAGATGAGAAATAATGATGCCACAAATCTTAAAAATTTAATATTTATGGAGTTTGAAGAAGTCAAAATGCACTAAACAAAAGATTGAATAATTAAATATGAGATTATGACATTAAAATTAGGCTCTAATAGAATTGTTGAGGGAAGATGAAGAAACCTTCCTTCATATATTAATATTAATTAATTGATGTATTTTAAGCCACTAAAATTTAATTGTTGGCATAATAAAATAAATGAATGTTTCAAGACTTATAATTAATTATTATTAATGGTTACATATTGTTGAATTTAAATAGAAAGAGCAAAAGACATGTAATCATTTATAATCTAATAATTATTTTCTATTTTAATATTTTGTAATGTAATTATTTTTTTAATTTCAACCAATTTATTAAATAATAGAGAATATGAGATGATGAGAAATGGTAATGCCACATCACCTCCTCAAGTCCCAGCTTTATATATATACTAGAAAATAGAACCGCGCTTCACGCGGCGTTGAAAAAAGAATTTAGTATTATCATTTTTTCTTACTTTACACTTGATGAAACTTATAAAAAATATGAATTGATTTTTTTTTAAAGATGAGGCAGCCTTATAAAAAAAAAAACTATTAGCCAGCAATACAAATAAAGAAGCAACACAAGATAAAGAATAAAATGAGAGAATATATTATTAAGTGATTTTATTCATTCCAATTATGTGTGTACAAAATAAAAAGATGAGCTCTCCTTTTATAGTTACATAATCACTCCATGAAGTTAATGAAAAATTATGGATCATAATTCCTTTTGAGATAGTGGGAGTTATAGGGAAGCTAAAGGTTGCTAATGAGAGATAGTGAGGAGACTAAGAGATATATGTTATAAACATCCACATTTATTTTAATAAATGTATAACACTCCCCCTTGGATGTTCATTACAAAGAATATGCCTCATTAAAACCTTTACATAATTGTTATTGTGTAATAACAATTAAATTAATTATGAGAAGATGAAAAGTCAAATCTAAAAGAAAATTTCTCTATTTATTAGATAATAGAAAATATAAAAAGATGAGAAATAGTGATGCCACATCACCTTTTGTAGTCTCAGCTTTATATATATATATATATAAGCTATTAGCAGCAACAAAAATAAAGAATAAACGCAAGATAAATAATAAAATGAGAGAATATATTATAGAGTGATTTTATTTATTCCAATTGTGTGTGTACAAAATAAAAAGATGAGCTCTCCTTTTATAGTTACATAATCACTCCATGAAATTAATGAAAAATTATGGATCATAATTCCTTGTGAGATAGTAGAAGTTATAGGGAAGCTAAATGTTGCTAATGGGAGATAGTGGGGAGACTAAGAGATATATGTTATGAATATATACATTTATTTTAATAAATTCATAACACTCTCCCTTGGATGTTCATTATAAAGAATATGCCTCAATAAAACATTTACATAATTGTTATTGTATAATACAAATCAAATTAATTATGAGAAGATGAAAAGCCAAATCTAAAAGAAAATTTCTCTATTTATTAGATAATAGAGAATATACAAAGATGAGAAATGGTGATGCCACATCACCTCCTCAAGTCCCAACTTTATATATATATATATATATATATATAGATAAAGATATAGATAGATAGATAGATATAGATGTTACTTAATGAATTATTCCAAAAACCCGTTTTTCTCAATAAGTAGATCCTAATGCTTTCACAATTGTCTACAACTATAACAAATCTTGAGGATTTCACTATTGATTACAAGATTCTTTACCAATGACTTTAATAAACTGTGTCACACAAATTCAAGGAAAGGGCATATATATAATCTAACAAGGCAAAATTCAGTACTCATAGTCGTGCATAATTCTAAAGAAGGGAAAATGAAATGTGGTTCTTCCATTAAATTTGTTGCTAGTTTTAATTATTAAAACAGTAACCAATATTTTCATTCCACCATTTCTGATATTAATGATGAATCTCTTATTAGAATGAGAATGAAAAAAATGTACTTTGCTCATTGCATTTGTAATTAGAAAAAGATATTGCTTATGAAATTATAATTTAAAAAAAAAACACTTTTAATTTATTTGCATCTGCCGTTTAAAATAGAGATTTTAATGATTTTAATTTGAAAGAGAAATGATATATTCACTTTTTTTTACAAATTATTTTATACAAATTGGCATGGCATCGTATAAGAAGTTAAATAAAAATAACACAAATCATACAATTTGATTTTGTTATTTTATATTTTCGGCAGCAATACCTATAGTTGGTATTACATGAAACCTTAACAAGCAAAATCTATCCTTAACTAGCTTCGAATTTTGTGATCGTTTCAAGAAATCTTAGATAGTTTTTTCTCATTTCCCTTCTTGAATTATCTTATTGAGTTACGATGGATGGGTAGCATGAAAATATGTAAGAAAAATATAGACCTATAACTTTGCTCAGAAAATTCATTGTTTGATTGGTGTTTGAATCTATCCCTAACTAGCTTTGAATTTTGTGATCGTTTCAAGAAATCTTAGATAGCTTTTTCTCATTTTCCTTCTTGAATTATGTTATTGAGTTACGATGAATGGGTAGCATGAAAATATATAAGATAAATATAGAGCTATAACTTTGGCTCATAAAATTTCTTGTTTGATTGGTATTTGAATAGATTCAATCTCCTACCAATGGACACGGAATGTTTTGGTTTTATCCAAACAAAACCATGAAATGAACTTGAGGGGTTGCAATTCAAAATACACCATAAAATACACTAAATTTGCCCTTAGTTTTTATCGCAATTGATGTGGTAAATGATGATTTATAATCCAAATAGTGAAATTCTATTAGTGGCTTATTAATTGGAATACATATCCCAATTGAATAAGTATAACACCACTCTTATGTATATTAAGCAGAAGTGTTTATTATGTGTTTGATTATTGAATCTACTCATAATACCGTTGCGGTATTTTTTAAAAATCTTTTAGACTCTTACGAAGGAAATAAATGGGATCGAGGATTAATTAGATGATTTCAAATACATAAAATAAGCAATAAGCCAACCATTTTATAATTGGTATAATTTAAAAGTGTGACATAATATTACACGATCGTTTGTAACTAGAATAGTTTCCTATTTATAGCCTACGCTAATTGTGTAAATCACTTGTATGATTTTTTTTAAAGTCAACCACTTTATTCAAATCTCACATAATTGGGCCATGATATTTCATTTCAAGCTAGATTTTGGTCCAATCTTCCAAACTCAGCCCAACTAAACTACTTATCACAATTTAATATTTAGTCCTCACACCCATTTGTAGCTGTAAATGATAATTTTACCCCTAAATAAATTAAAAGACCATTTTATTTTATAAAAATTTTAAAAAATAAAAAATTATAATTTTAAAATACCGCAAAATTTAATAAAAAATAAATCTCAAATAGAGGTGCTTAGCTAATTTTTATTGCATTTAGATTTTGCAATATTTTAATAATTAATTTTTGTTAAAAAATTATAATTTTACAAAATTTTATCAAAATAACTGAATTTATTTATTAAAAAAATAAGTCCCAAAATCTTAATAATTTAGGAAATTTTTATTAAATCCAAAACTTTTGTATTTATTTTTATAATTACAATTTTTTATTAAAATAATTTTTATTAAAAAATAAAACTATAATTTTGGGATTTATTTTTAATTAAATTTAGGGTTATCTTTGTAATTATAATTTTTTATTTTTCAAAGTTTTTATAAAATAAAATGGTATTTTAATTTATTTAGGGATAAAATTAGTATTTTGTTTAAATTATTTAACGATGTTAGTGCAAAAGTGGCTAATTGATACGAATTTAAAAAAAAAATTAGTGCAGAAAATATGTTAGAATTTTGTGATGATTAGATAAATATAAGGTAAAATATAAGTGGTACAGTGATAATTTCCTGAGTTTTAAAGAGGTGTTTAGAGCTTCCCTCTTTAATAATTCAACAGTTGTTAAGGCCATGTCGTGGGCTTGGGCCTGTGCTTGGGAAAAACCTGCCCGGCCCATCAATTTGGCATCCCTCCATGGGGGAGTGCCGAATGAGTTTGTTGCTCGGTTTTCATGCAAGTCTTGTGATTCTGTTTATGTGCTGCCTTGCTGCGTAAGAAGGTCTATAAATTATAATGGCTATCGCCACATTGTTTCGGGTATCTTGTTTTCAACTCTGTCACTGTGAATGCTGTATGTGAAAATTGGAGGGAATTAAACAAACACATTAACATACTTTCTTGTTATTGTTTAATTTCCTCCAATATTTCATGTCCACCCTTCACTTGTTTATACATAATGGATGGAGCTTTTGTGATAAATATTGGCAACTGAAGGTCGAGAATTGGAGGAAACGAAATAGATTCACTTTGTTCAATGACAATCTATTTAGTTTTCCCCAATATCCAATCATCAGTTTTGACTCAAGATTCTAGCTCCTGGCTTACCATAAATAATACACATATTGTTAAGTTCATTATTTATAGAGTTGGCATCTTATAGCAAGTTTAGTTAAATTAGAAGTTTATTTATTGTATATCTTGTAATAGGGATTAATTTATTAATTTCCTAATTTAGTGAGATTCTAATTTATTAGAAATATTTATTTTCTAATTTAATTAGATGTCTAATTTAACAAGTCAATTAATGATGAGATTCTATAATTGGCACATGAGATCTATTTAGAGCAAGAAGTTTGTTGAAACAGGAAGTTTATTAAATGCTTTAGATGTTTTTAAAGAGACAAGTAAAACAAGAATATTAGATTTATTTCTATTCAGATTCATAGAAATTATAAGAGGAAATAAACTTTTATTTGGAAAGTATTTAAAACTTTTAAGACTTGCTATTTTGGTGAAACCTTAGTGCCTATATAAAGAGAAGTATTTCACAATTGGAGGAACCCACAACACAAAGCATAAAACATAGAAGCAAAATTTGGCCTCCTCCTTAGAGAATATGGATTTGGCACATAATGTTGTGTTGATTTGTTTTCTTATTTTCTTTTCATTTCTGTTAAGGGTTTATATGGATCTTGGATTACTAGACGTTGAAGAATTGAAAAATTGCTATTGATCACTTTGCAAAGTGCCTTGAGTATTGTGGATCAAGAGGGGTAGCAATTATTCATGAGAAGTATATTCAGTCTAGGGTTGAGTAAATTGTATGGTGATAAACTGTAAGTGAGAGTCTAAAGTTTGGTAAATCTATAGGTTATAACATCTCAACTTAGTAAATTGTTTTTATCTGGGTGTGGTCTCATGGATGTAGAATTAATTAATCCGAACCACGTAAAAATCTCGGTGTTATTTATTTTCTACATTTTATTGTGTTTTTGAAAAATTAATATTCTTTATGCGGATAAATAGTAATATTGAACAGTAATCTTGACAGTAACTATGAACAGTAATCTTGATAGTAACTATGAACAGTTGTGGGTGAATAGAAACGGTGAACAATACATCTATTTGTGATAGATCTAAATTCCTTTCACATATGAACTTGCTGCACAAGGTAAGAAAATGAAGAAATTGAATAGATTATGTCTAAACAAAAAATATTAGTATTGTTCTGTCCATTCTAGCTATTGGGTTTTCTGCAAAATCTTTTTCACCTGCCTTAAATTTTTGAATCAGCGAGTTCATACATATCTTATGCTAGAATTATTGTTCATCGTTTCTTCATGTTTAAGAGAATATAATTAAAGACGTTTGAGACATAATATTCCCTTTGAAGGCGTAAAATTGCATAGATGCAGCTCCAATTAGTGAAATGATCTAAATAGGCTCGTATCCCAGTCATTCGCAAAATATCTCTCAATTTCAACCAAATTATGTTTTGCAATAGGTTTGAGAACCTTGACTGAATATAAATTGGTTAACTACTTCCAATGCAGTCTCAAAATCATTTTCGTTGGCATTAGCTGCTTCGCCATCTTGATCAGAAATATACACCGTAAAATTCAAAGAATCTGAGGTTCTTTGATCGAAATTTGAAATTATCTACATGCAAAAAATAACAAGTAATGCATTATAAGGTGAATGTGACACTAATTACTAGAACATGCAATAGATGCCCAAGTGCAATTGAATGATCAATAATGGACTAGAAGCCCAAGTGCACGAGACCAAACCCAATTGGGGAGCCCAATCATTAGAAACCATAAAGAGCTTTCGTGGTTTCTGTAAAATTGCCATTTCATTCCGAGAATTAATGGCGGGTACTGGGCAGAAAGTGGTGCAAATCATGCTCAATGTTAATGTAATAATAACATAACATTTCCGAGTGAGATTACCAATCAACAACTATAATCAAACGGTCATTTAACCGACATCTATATAAAACAGCAAAGTTTTTGCTTAATCATTATGTCTTCCCTAACATGATAGTTTAATTTCCACTCTTAATTACTTCAAGTTTTAAACCCTTTTTCAGGAGACAAAAGGAGACACAAAATGCATGCAGCACAACTTGTTACATGTAATTTGGATATACGTGTTAAGCAATTGAATGATTTTAAAAAGGTAGCACCACATATTAAGGTTCTTTTTTCCTTTTTTCCTTCTTCTCTTCCTGTAGTTGCTTCAAATACATGAAATAAAGGAAGCAGTCAGTGGTTCATATCTGATGTAGGAATTGAGCCAAGAGTAATTTCATTAGTCAGACTTTTATGACAAAAATTCCAAGTTACTGAAATAGCATGTTTCATATATTTGCTATTGGATAACTGAAGAATGTGAACCATATAAAAAATTCCAAGCATCTCAAGTTCTTTCTATTGAATTTGTAAACATGTACACGCAGAGAAAAAAAAAAGGACGAAAAACAAGCAATGGAACCATAATTGTGGTATTTTAGTTCCTTCACGTATAGGAAATCAGAATAATACTCTGTAAGACAGTGCCCAAACTTACCATATAACTCCACATAAATGTGTTTGGCACATTGTGTTTCATTTGTAATAGTTGTATTATATTATGATGTACTGTATAAAAATTCATTAAACTATAATGTAATATTATGTTTAGTGCAGTATGAACTGTATATTATATACAATAATACAATCTATCACTATTTTATTTAACATATTAATATTTAAATATTTATTATTGGTTATATTAAATTAATTATTAAACAATTAAATTTACATTTTATTATATAATATAAAGTAAAATAAAAATTGTAATATTACCAAATGATACGACATTAAATTACAAATTTATTTTTATTTGTTATAACATAAAAAAAAGGAAAAAAAAAAAGAGAAAAAGAAAAGCTAATGCAGCAAATTACCAAATTTATCCAAATATGTATGTGACTGCATTGCATAAATGACAAACACACTTTTGAATATACCTAACTTTAACTTTTGACATTGACATTTGAATTTAGGTGTATAATATATTGTTCGAAAACTATCACTAATGGAATCAATACTCACTCACGATTAATGTTATGATCTCTATTTTTAGCTCAAATTTGCATTTGAAGTGGCTTCCTACTAGGAAACTTCCATGACTTTTAATTTTTCATGGAAGACTTGGGTTTTCTTTTTGTATCTCAATATTTTAAGTGGTTTCCTACCAAGAAACCACTTGAATTTTCTTTTTGTATATAGTCAAAAGTGATGTAATTTAAAGCGCCTTATAGTCAAAAGCGCCTTATAACTATTTGTATAACGTCCAGTCAACTAAGTAATATCTTAACTAAATTTATAATATATTTCTAATTCAATTTAGTTAACTAAATTCTAAAGTAATATAAAAAATGCTAAATTCCAATTACTAAAAGGAAGTTAGATTGTATAATATCCAAAAACTCTATTTTCTGATTTTCAAGCAATGTTTTTTAACCACTAGAGTTTGAATATGGGGAATGGTATTTTGCACACCTCTATCTTAAAATAAACTTAGATTATATAATAGTTTTATTTATTTTTCAATACTAATTTATGATTCTACCTCGCAAATTCTCACGCCAAAATTATTCTAAAAATTTTAATTTTCGCATATAAGGTATTTTCTGCAAAACACATGTTATGTTCTTAAGTTCTTTTACAAAACCAATAAGGTCAAAAAATAATGCTCTAGTTATGATAAATTGAATTCAAAGTAGTCGGAAAAATTATTATGTTTTCAACAATTGCTTACTACCGTTGACATTTAGAATCGGTTCATCTGCCACCAAATTTTAAGTTGTCACCGACCTTTTTTTTTCGTGGAAAATGAAAAAAAAAAAGAGACATTATTCTTGTAGTCCACATTTTCCACACTTCTAACATAGGATTCTTCTTTATTTTACACCCAAAAAAAAAAAAAAAACAAACTTGGGATTCTTACAAGTCAAATTTGGTTCACATGCACACAGTCATACTCGTAAATTTTAATTGGAAAAATTGTGATGTGGGATCACAGCCCCCTATTTCTATATATTGGACCACACAAATTCTTGTATTACCTCATACGAATAATTCTTTCCATATTACTTGTATTGGTGGAATCTTGACACAAGAAATGGGCAACGTTATCGGAATCGAATTCTCATGTGATGCCATTTTCTCTCGTTGCCTAAATTCTCCTCTCAATAAAGCAGCATATAAGCCAGCTTGAAGATAATCTTACCGTTTTGCAGGCTCAATTGCCAAAATTAATTGAATCTAAGAACGATGTGATGGCAAGAGTTGCCAATGCTGAGCAACAGCAAATGAGACGGCTCAACACAGTGCAAGGGTGGCTTTCAAGAGTGGAAGCTGTGGAAACTGAAGTTGGTGAACTGATGAGGGATAGCTCTCAAGAAGTTGATAAATTATGTCCGGGAGGCTGCTGTTCCAAGAACTGCAGGTCAAGCTTCGAGTTCGGGAAACGAGTGGCTAAGACGCTGCAGCTTGTGAATAATTTAATGGGTGAAGGAGCTTTTGATGCGGTCGCTGAGAAGGTACCGCGGCCTGCAGTGGACCAGAGGCCTTGTGAACCAACAGTGGGTTTGGAATCAACATTTGATAAAGTATGGAGATGTCTTGGAGAAGAACAAGTGGGAATCATTGGCCTATATGGCATGGGGGGAGTCGGAAAGACGACTCTGTTAACCAAAATCAACAACAAGCTTCTCGGTGCACCAAATGTTTTTGATGTTGTGATTTGGGTGGTGGTGTCTAAAGATTTACAGGTTGAAAAGATTCAAGAGAAAATTGGAAGAAGAATCGGTTTTCTTGACGAATCATGGAAGAATGGAAGTCTTGAAGACAAAGCATCGGATATCTTGAGAATTTTGAGCAAGAAGAAGTTTTTATTGTTATTGGATGATATTTGGGAGCGCGTTGATTTAACTAAAGTGGGTGTTCCTTTTCCCGACCCTGAAAATAAATCCAAAATAGTCTTCACAACTCATTTTCTTGAAATCTGTGGTGCATTGAAAGCTCACGAGTTCTTAAAAGTAGAGTGTTTGGGACCTGAGGATGCATGGAGATTGTTTCGTGAGAATCTCCGAAGAGATGTTCTTGACAACCATCCAGACATTCCTGAACTAGCCAGAAGTGTGGCTCAAGAGTGTGCTGGTTTGCCACTTGCACTCATTACCATCGGTCGCGCAATGGCTTGCAAGAAGACACCTCAAGAGTGGCACTATGCGATTCAAGTTTTAAGAAGATCAGCCTCAGAATTTCCAGGTATGGGAAAAGAGGTGTATCCTCTTCTAAAATTTAGTTATGACAGCTTACCTGATGACACAATACGATCTTATCTCTTATACTGTGGTTTATTTCCTGAAGATTATAGAATTCGTAAAAGTGAATTGATAGATTGTTGGATTGGCGAAGGATTTTTGGATCAATATGATAGAAGTGGAGCATACAATGAAGGATATTACATTATTGGTATTCTTCTTCATGCATGTCTACTGGAGGAAGAAGGAGGAGACATAGGAGAAGAGGAAAGTGGAGAACATGTTGTAAAGATGCACGATGTGATCCGTGACATGGTGTTATGGATAGCTTGTAAAATCGAGAAGGAGAAGGAAAACTTCTTAGTTCACGCAGGTCTTGGATTAACAGAAGCACCGGAGATTCAAAACTGGAGAAACGTTAGAAGAATGTCCTTGATGAAAAACAAAATTGAGAATCTATCAGAAACTCCAACCTGCCCTCACCTTCTTTCTTTGTTTCTTAGCGACAATAGTTTGAAGATGATCACAGATGACTTCTTTCAATCTATGCCTTCTCTCAGAGTTTTCAATATGTCAAATAATCATTTGCTATGGAAATTACCGTCAGGAATTTCAACATTGGTTTCACTCGAACATCTTGATTTATCCAGTACGGCCATTACACATTTACCAATTGAACTACAAAAATTGGTAAATTTGAAATGCCTGAACTTGGAGTACATGAATAATCTCAATCAATTTCCAAGGCTGGTGATTTCTGCATTTTCAAAGTTACAGGTATTGAGAATGTTTGATTGTGGTGGTTCCAAAATTGAAAGATTGAAAATCAATGTTCTGTTTGGGGGTCATCAATTTTTGGTGGAGGAATTGATGGGCATGAAACATTTAATGGTGTTGACCATTACCTTGAAAAGTTGGCAAGCTCTCAAGGAACTTTTGATCTCTCAGGAATTGCAAAGAAGTACTCAATCTCTCTTCCTCCGATGCTTCAACGATTCAAAGTCACTCGATATTTTCTGTTTAGCAGGTCTACGCAATCTCAATAAACTATATGTTGCTGGTTGTAAACATTTGGAAGATTCTCAGATGACTGTACAAAGATCATCAATGAACCAGTTAGCCCATGGTTTCCACAACCTTCACACAGTCAAAGTAGGCTTTTGCTTCAAGTTGAAGGACTTGACATGGCTCGTTTTTGCTCCAAGCCTCAAGTCCATCGTTGTATTAAGCTGCTGTGACATGGAGCAAATAATCAAAGCCGAAAAACTGAGTCAACTTCATCATCATCATCAAGAGAGGAGGAAGAGTGTTTTTGCAAAACTCCAATTTCTTAGCCTGGAAAATCTAAGAAATTTGTGTTGTATCAATTGGGAGGCCTTGGCCTTTCCAAATTTAAAGGAAATTAGAGTTGAAGCATGCCCCAAGCTTTTCAAGCTTCCTCTCGATTCAAACAGCGCGAAAGGGCGTAAAGTCGTTATCAAGGGAGAAGAAAACTGGTGGAAAAAGCTACAATGGGAGGATCAAGACACTCAAAATGCTTTTCTTTCTTGCTTCAAACCAGCTGTTAATCAGAGATCTTGGTGCGAAATTTTGAATTGACTTTGTGGTAGCAGTGGGACAAACCCTTGTATTGTTGTCACGTTGTTATTTGTTTGTAATGTTACATATTTTTTTTTTCCAATTGATGAAAAGTACACGATGATGACCAAGTTTTAAAAATGGACTTTTAATTTAATCGTTATTAGAACAAGTTAATAATAGGGATATGATGACGATTTAAAAAATTAATGGGTTGAAGCAATATTTGACAATGAATGATGGAGGTAAGTTGCATTTATTTTATATATATAATCATTCTCAAGAATAAAAATCTTTATTTTTTGTACGTGGACATGCTATTAAATTATATAGTTTAATAATTAATTAAAATGATTATGTTAGATCGCATAATTTAATAGTATATCGTATTAAAAAAAAAGTGAGGGCACCTACATTAGATAATGAATATATATATATATATTTTCCAATCCATGATTTTAAAGTACGGAAAAGTCCAAGAAAACTTTTAATGTATTTAGTTTTTGCTAAGTTACATCTTATCCAACATGATAATATAATTTTCATTTTTAACTATTTTCAACCCTCTTGTTAGCGAGACAAAGGAGACACCAAATATACGTAGCCCAACATTAGAAAGGTATTGTACTCATTACATATTTACATGTAAAAGGATTAGTTGAGACAAATGAGACACCAAATATACGTAGCCCAACATTAGAAAGGTATTGTACTCATTACATATTTACATATAAAAGCATTAGTTTCAAATTACTCCTGGTGAATTGTCTATCTTCAATCATCCCTCTTACTTTTGAAGATCTCAATCTACTCCTTATTTTTTTAAGAAGACAGAAAATAAAGGAAAAAATTCATTGACCCACTTTCATTTTTTTTCTAATCTTTTAAATAAAAAAGGGATAAGTTCATGGTTTCAAAAGTAAAAGGGATGATTTGAAGGAAAATGAAAGGTAATCCAAAATTTACCCTATTTAATTTTGGATTGACATAGCAGCAATTGAATTAGATCAAAAGCTAGCAGCATATTTTTAATTTTCTTTTCTAGTTGCTTCCAAATGTAATCCATGAAATAAACCAAGTGGTCCTGAAACCCTCTCAACAAAATTTCAACATATACTTGACCATTATTGACTTGCAATTAAAGCTGGATTTTGGTCCTATGTTACAAATTCAGCCCAATTAAATCACTGATCCAACAATTTGATTCAATACCCGTGCAATGTACATGTGCAGACATTTTTAGAAAGCCATTTAATTCTGTATGTGCAATGTACAATTTCACGGACGAAGGATGAAAAGACAGTGGTCAACAAGGACGGATACAGTATAGGAAAATTTCAAAGGATGATTTTGTAAAAGACTTTACTTTCTTTAAATTTTATTAAAATGTCCCGTTTGAGTTTTTGAAACTATGAAAACGCCCAATAATTTTGAAACATCTCAACCTGCTCCGTGTGTAAAAAAAGCCCAATTCTTTTGTTTGGTGCTCTGCGGCATCACCATAATTGGCGGCGAGTCTGGCGACATATCTCAATCACATGAGGCTGTTCGAATGACGTTGCCCCTGCTGCGTCATCGTATGCATATACCACAGGGCCTACGGTTCAATCTACCGACCCATTTTGAAAATGAATCAAATAATTTAAACAACTATTAATTTAAATCAATTTAATTGGCTTTTTTTTTTCCAGGTTGTGGCAGTCGGTAAGAATTTATTTAGATAATATCCACGTGACTTAGACTTATACAACAGGAGCAATGATAATTAAACAGAAATCACTACCGAGCTTCTACTATCTGATCTTGCATCTTCTCTTACAGAAGTCAAAATAATTTTTTCTTTAGTCCGTAAAAAATTTTGCCCACACTGATATAATTTTCTAGCTATTCCACTGATTATATATACACATATGCCAACATAACGAGATAAAATGCTGACAAAAATAATGATAAACTAATACTAGTCTACTTTTTTTTTTAATCAAGTAAATAAATCGGTACTAATTTATCACTGTTTCTACAAATAATTTATCAATTTTTTTTTTGGTCAGATATCATTTTGTGACTTTCACTTAGTAGGGAACTTGGAACAGACCCATGCGGCAAGAGTAGATCGATAGACAACATAGTTTACTATTTATGCTTAATTTACATATCCAAATTCCTAACAGTATTCTGCTACCTAAGCTGGTGGATTAGCAGTGATGGTAAATTAATTAGTTAGTATTTTTGATTGATTAGATTAGAGTCTATTAGATACTTGGCCAAGTTGTTCACTGTCACTCCCGTTTGATTGGATTGCCAAAATTATCCCATCAAATGCCAAATATGTACTGTGTTGTCATATCAATTAATTATTTAAGTGGGATGTGGATCCTCTTCTGTTATCTGGTTATCCTCAACAGACATTGCGGGCTAGCTAAGCGATTAATAATATTACAACTAAGTTGGGTTTGGATTCTTTTGTTTTGTGTATTCTTGGGAACTTTGTCAATGGTCGGTAGTCGGCGAGAATTTAGATAATATCCATCTGACTCAACCGACTTTTATACTAACAATATTCTTCATATCATACAAAAAGGTATCTTCCCCCTTTTCACTTGATATGTAATGCTGTCGGTACGTGTCAGCAGTTTCCATCATTTCCCTCCCACCAGGCTCTGTATAAATAGAAGGAAGGCATTATATCACCACTCACCAGCACCTTGATTCAATTCATCAAGAAACTGCTGACAAATTATATATTATATGATTGGCAAATTATATACTATACAAGCTCTTACTCGTCGAAGATGGCTGCAGCAGCCACCACCCACATCAAGCTTCTACTATCCGACCTTGCGTCTACTCTTAAAAATGTTCCCTCGGATTATATCCGGCCCATTTCCGCCTCCCAAATCTCACTGATCAAGCTCACATATCAGACGGTTCAGTTCCGCTTATCGATCTCCAGGGCCTTTATGGTCCTCGCCGCTCTGATATCATTAAACAAATTGGCCAAGCATGCCAGCATGGTGGCTTCTTTCAGGTTATATATACATATATAGCAACTTATAATCTGTTTCTTGTGAGGATGATTGCATCTTTTAAAATTGCATCATATAGTATGTATAGAGAATTAAAAGAAGTGGACACACACACCTTAGAATAATTATAATAACTTGTACATTAGAGCTGGTCTACCTTCTTTTTTAATTAAAGAATTAAACTGGCACCTGTTGTTTTTATCAGCAATCTGTCAAAAAAAATTTGTCTCATTGCTATATGTTTTCATTAATTAGTTATCTTTCATATTAATTACATGCTATGAAATACCAATTTCCAGGTGAAGAACCATGGAATTTCGGAGGCAATGATCAATAACATGTTGAGCATTGCAAGAACATTTTTCAAATTGCCAGAGAGGGAGAGGTTGAAGATTTACTCCGATGACCCTTTAAAGCCGACAAGACTGTCCACCAGTTTTAATGTCAAGACTGAAAAGGCGTCCAACAGGAGAGATTTCTTAAGGCTTCATTGTTATCCACTTCAAGATTACGTGCACGACTGGCCTTTGAATCCTCCATCCTTCAGGTATATATAATTAATAATTATTGTATTCATTCTCATGTGTAGACGTCTGCACTTTAGAGGATTAATGCTAACCCCGATGATTCATTTGTTGACACTTGACAGGGAAGATGTGGGTGACTACTGTAGGAGTGTTAGAGGGTTGGTGCTAAGGCTGATTGAGGCCATATCTGAGAGCTTGAGGCTTCCGAGTGATTATATAGACAAGGAGGCATTGGGCAAACACGGGCAACACATGGCTTTGAACTACTATCCACCATGTCTTCCGCCTGAGCTTACATATGGACTGCCAGGACACACTGATCCAAATCTAATGACTATCCATCGAGCGGTGGTGAACCGCGACAAGGAGCACACTCTTGTACCGATCATTGCCGAGAACCTGCATTTGATCGCCGATGTTGACAATGAAGGTGCTGGGAATAGGATTTACAGTAACACATTTGCCGTCTCTGAGGACCTGCAATCCAGGGACATCATCCTGAAGAAGAATAGTTATTAGATTTGGATCAGTGTGTCCTGGCAGTCCATATGTAAGCTCAGGCTGAGGTCATGGTGGATAGTAGTTCAAAGCCATGTGTTGCCCGTGTTTGCCCAATGCCTCCTTGTCTATATAATCACTCGGAAGCCCCAAGCTCTCAGATATGGCCTCAATCAGCCTTAGCACCAACCCTCTAACACTCGTACAGTAGTCACCCACATCTTCCCTGTCAAGTGTCGACAAATGAATCATCGGGGTTAGCACTAATCCTCTAAAGTGCGGACGTTTCGCGGCATATCCATTCCAACGTTCTATTGTCCATCGCCTGATGCTGTGATAGGTCCTGCTAAGGGTTGATTGACCAAGATCACCCAGCTGTCTATAGAGATTTTACTTATGCTGAATATTACGAGAAATTTTGGAACAGGGGACTTGCAGCTGAGTGTTGCTTGGACATGTTCAAAGCTTCATGAACTGTTTGATCTTGTCATTACCAATGTATTTGGAGATCAAATTTCGATCAAAAACTCTAAATAATTGACGATATTTCATCTGTTGTCAATCATTTTATTTTATGTATTCCATCCATTTCTCTGGTGAACTTTAGTTCATCCCTCAGTTAGAATGACAATCTTCAATTTACCTCCAAAAATATTTAAAAAAAATCATTATTTATTGTTAAGCAGACAAAAAAAAAATCATTAGTACTTATAATAATCTTTTAGGGTAAATTGAAATTTTCACACTTTTACAAGTAAAATAAAGATTGTCTTTTTATCTTGGAACAAATTGAAGTTTACCCATTTCTTTATATATGTATACTTAGCTTTGGACCAATATGAAATTAATCTTAGCTTTGGACCAATATCAAATTAATGGTATTTAGTTAAATTAAACATTTATAAAATCCCAGTTTCAGCTGAATATCGATCCTTTTGTTTCACCAGACTAGTTGAGAGAACAGTACATATACTAATTGACAAGCTTCTGGATACATAATCTCAATAAGTAGATAAAATAAAACTAGAGAGCTTTCAATTATTAGGAAATGTTAATTAATGAATTATTTCAAAAACCCGTTTTTCTTGATGAGGTTCCAGTAACTGCTTGACATGCAAGCAGACCCTAATGCTTTCACAATTGACTACAACTATAACAAATCTTAAGGATCTCACTATTGGTTACAAGATTCTCTACCAATGACTTTCATAAACTGTTTCACACAAATTCAAGGAAACGAGATAGATATATATATATATATACACTAACCAAAAAAAAGGGGTGCAAAATTCAGTACTCATATTCGTGCATAATTCTAAAGAAGGGAAAATGAAATGTGGTTCTTCCATTAATTTTGATGCTAGTTTTAATTATTAAAACAATAACCAATATTTTTATTCCACCAGTTCTGATATTAATGATGAATCTCTTATTGGAATGAGAATGAAAAAAAGTACTTTGCTCATTGCATTTGTAATTAGAAAAAGATATTACTTATGAAATTATAATTTAAAAAAAAACTTTTAATTTATTTGCATTCGCCGTTTAAAATAGAGGTTTTAATGATTTTAATTTGAAAGAGAAATGATATATTCATTTTTTTTTACAAATTATTTTATACAAATTGGCGTGGCATTGTATAAGGAGTTAAATAAAAATAACCACAAATCATACAATTTGATTTTGTTATTTTATAGGGAAATTATCAGCCATATACCCTTAAATGACACCCGTATCAAACGTGTGTGAACACTTTTCAAGTGTATCACGCGTATAACCTAAGTTGACAAAACACTTCTGCCGTCCACCAATTCGTTAACTTCCGTTTGCAAGCTCTGACATCATAAGAGTAACGAAACTCTGATTAAAAAAAAACGAAATGTCATCCCATCTACCTAGTAAAAAATGACATGTCATATGATATATATTGATAAAAATGATATGTCATCCCATTTATCGGATAATTGTTAATAATTGCTAAAAAAAACTACTTTTCAATCGAATCTACTCCTCCAAAATTTAACCAAATTTTTTTAAGATCTACTCCTCCAACTCCAACTAGAAATTTTTATGATATAATATGTATAATTGTAAATAATATATTGTTAATAATTTTTTATGGTATAATATGATTTTTTTTATAGATAATTGTTAATATTATGTACCATTAATAATTCATTTTTTAATCAAAAAAATGTATTGTCAATAACAAAATAAAAAAAAATTGTGTATTGAAAATTTACGTTAATTTTTGGAGTAAATTTATCTTTTTACCTCATTTTGAGTTTTAAGGGCAAAATAGTCAATTTGTCACAATTCTGTTAACTTTCTAACGGAAGTTAACGGATTGGTGGACGACAGAAGTGTTTTATCAATTTAGGTTATACGAGTGATACACTTAAAAAGTGTTCACACACGTTTGATACGGGTGTCGTTTAAGGGTATATGGCTGATAATTTTCCTATTTTATATTTTCAGCAGCAATACCTATAGTTGGTATTACATGGAACCTTAATAAGTAAAATCTATCCCTAACTAGCTTTGAATTTTGTGATCGTTTCAAGAAATCTATGATAGCTTTTTCTGATTTTCCTTCTTAAATTATCTTATTGAGTTACGATGAATGGGTAGCATGAAAATATGAAAGAGAAATATAGACTTATAAATTTGACTCAGAAATCTTATTGTTTGATCGGTGCTTGAATAGATTCAATCTCCTATCAATCGATACGGAATGTTTTGCTTTTATCCAAATTAAACCATGAAATGAACTTGAGGAGTTGCAATTCAAAATACACCATGAAATGAATTTGAGACTTGCATAGCATGGGTGGCTTAAAGGTATTTGAGGTGTTAGGGGAAAGAAAAATATTTTGCCTTTTTAAATTCATTTAATAAAATTTTCATTATGGATTTTAGTATCCTCTAATATCTTGATTGTTATCATATTTTCCATAATTATGTAAATATCTCTAATAATATTTCAAAATTCAATAAGATGATATGAATAGTTAAGATATTATGTGGTTATAGCGTATTAATAAATCATACCTATGGCATTACCTAACCTATCACACAATGTAACTTATACATATACACACTTAATTTTAAGAGAAACATGCAGATATTAATTGATCATAAATAATTCGCGGATATACTTGAGCTTCCAGTTGCAAGTGAAAAAATTATGATTTGAGACTGACTGATCTTTCAAATTATAACTTGCATGACTTATCGTTTATTTATTTAGAAGCAAGACAAAATGTCGTCTCAGATGCACAGAAGACAGAACTACAATGGAACCAGTTATTTTTTTACATCTTCAGGACGTCCAATTTTGCTATTGAGTATCCAAAAGCTAATGCACATATTACAAGAATTACAAGAAGTAAAACAGCTATAATGGGTTAAAAAAAATCATCATATTTATATAACCATAATAACACTACAAAAATGCACTGATGAAACAGCCTATGACCATTACAAAAGAGATAAGAATGTACATTTAATACTCCACACAACTACTAGACTTTTATATCCTGGAGAACCTCCATTAACCAACTCTTGTTTATGAGTCCCTGTCACTGTTTGCCCTCAGCTAGTTTTGAAGGCCTTGGTGGGCACGGTGACCAGAACTTTGCCTAATTTCTGCTGCTCGGAAACCTGATGGATGGCATTTTGAATTCTTTCAAATACCACAAAGAACTTGGCCGCATCAGTTGGACTTAAAACCTTCTTCACCACCAATTCTAATGCCTTCAACCTGTTATGAAAATTTTCACATTAGCAATCAATAACTCTCATTTTGTGGTAGTTATTTCAGTTGACGTGTGTTTACCTTTTTGGGTGTAATGGCCTTAAAACTTCCAACAGTGAATGGAATGTGTAAAATTCACCTATGCTAAACAGATTTAACAGCCAATGCATGACATTTTTTGTAGGCATCACAATAAGATTAGATATATCAGGTAATAGCAGTTTTCTTAATCAAGATAGAAATCCAACCTGAGCTGTTGGGCCTTAATTATGACCCGTTCAATCTTCTTAAATTCTTTCTGAATAAAACCCAATGCAGAACCATCTAACCGCTTTTTGTTCAGTGAAGCAAAGGGAAGGTGAAGGACACATGTTGCTTGAATCTCAGCCATTTCCTCATCAATTATTGCCTCCTCAATCCGTATCTCATGCATGACCTGTGATAGGAGCCGTTCAGCATCACTTGACTCTGATTTGGATGATGATGATATTGAGGATGGGGATCGAACCAAACCACGAGCAAGGTCCAGAATGGCAGAGGGCCGCCAATCTCCTATCCAATATAGGGCAGCCAACTCATGAGGTGGAGTCCATCTAGGCATGAGGAAGCCGGCCACATCCTTGAGATATGTTGGGATGCTGGAATGGTTATAGTGGGTACTGAACCTGTTCAGCTGTTCCTTAATTAGCTCCTCAAGCTCCCACCTTGAATTGAGCTGTTTCTCAAGACTTACTGCTCTAGTTTTCTGCTCTTGCCTCCAGAGACTATACTTTTCCCTGGAAATGTCTTCACCTGATTACCACATCAACTTTGAGATTAAAAGGAGAATGGATCGGACGGAGAATTTGAGCACAACAATAGTCTGTACATCAATGTAACAACATTTTTTATGTCCTATGAACTCAACATCTATAATTGAAGTGTTTTTCAAATGCACCACTATTCCCAAAGCAGGTACCATCCAAAATAGTCAGCTTCTTCGCTGGAAAGAGGATGCATCAAGATCAACCACTGCACCACAATTATGCTACTTAAAAGAACTCTGTTAAAATGATTCGTAACTTTTTTTCTAAATATTGAAAGCACTGAACCACCTATAAACTTCATTCCTGAAAGGAAATTGGTTAAACTTTAAAAAGATAATACAGAAGCTTGGCAATAGAACTGTTACATAAATGAACTCCATAATGATTCAAAGATCTTGCTATCGCCTCAAGCTGTCAAGAGCTTTCAGGGTTCCACAAAAATGCCATTTCATGCCAAGAAATGAAATTTCCACAAAAAAGAGGTAAATATTATTTCAGATCTTCACCTCTTTTGCTTGATTCAGACTTGTGGATGGTTGTGCACTGAACCCTCTCAACTATGTTTTCAACCCTCTCAACTATGTTATCAATCTCACCAGCATCTTCTCTTTGAGTGCCTGTTCTCACTCTTCTTTCATCCTTTTCCTGACCTTCCAAGTCACTAGAAAGAAAATTACCCTTTTTATTAGCAAGAAACCAAGAAACAGAAAAGAAAAAAAAAATACACAAACTGTAATTTTTCAGGTAATTAACATTTGCCCAAACTATAATCCAAAACCTCTCATTGTAACTTCCCTAATATATTTTTCATCACACATTGAGACAGACATCGTCTATCATTTCATCAAAAAAGGGAGAAAGAAATTTGGATAATGTCATGGTTAAATTTGTCGTCGTTTGTTATTAGCTCATGGATTTTTTTTCTCCTGCAAAACAGAATTAATTCTGATGGTTCTGTATCTCAAAAAGTAGTGAAAGCATACTTAAGAGATATAAACTATTTAGAAATGTCAAAAATGCATTCGTAAAATCCTACAATTTTCTTGAAATTCCAATACTTCCGTAGTGCTTTCACAATAAATTACAAAAATTGCTTGGATTAGAGTTTAGCTACCATTAGTTGGACTGTTTCTTACAAATTGAAGCTTCCAAGATAAACTCACTTGACCAAAAGATTCTGTGGCTTAATTTTGAGAATAAAGTGCTTCTCGTAAATCAATTTATCGGTGCAGAGCAAACTAAAACTTTACAATTGGATCTACACAATTTGTCGATTAAGTAACCACTATTGATCCATTTCTTGTTATCTTTTCTTAATTTTCTCATCATTCAAACAGAACATATCTAATGCTTTCACATCCATTTTCTCAGCAGGAAACCAAAACAAGAATTGGGACATCTGAGTCTGATACCGATGCCATATATATTGTCTGAAAGAGATTACTGTTAGTTTGTCACAAGCCCCACACTTTCTATTCTTTTTCTTTTTCTTTCATTGTTTTCTCCGGAACCAAACAAAAGCGAAATCCATTGCTTATGTGCAAGTCTTTTGAAACGGAAAAGAAAAGAAAAGAAAATGTGGATTCCTCCAAAAATATAGAATCGTTGTGGATTTCGCTATGAACCCATCATTTTCTTACTTTTTTCTGTCGTTTTCTCGAGAAACAAACACAACAGGATTTTAGTGCGTGTTTGTTTTCATGTTTAGGACATCAAGTAAACAACAATAACAAAAGCAGAGATTAGAGAAGTTAACGAAAGCTTACAAGAGACCCTTCATTGCCTTTCTTCTTTCAGAGCTTTCTTCTCCCATGACGTTCATTTTCTTGAATTTTTTCTCTGATTCTCTTTCTTTTGCTTTTGCGTCAAGTGAAAATGTTCCATCGTTTAATGGAAATGCAAGTACACATTACTTTGGACCACCTCTGGTGGCCGGCCTAATTTGCAAATTACCTTTTAATGGGGAAGAATAAAGTAAACATTGCCAAGTAAAATTGAGGGGGGGGAAAAAAAATTGCTTATAAACTAAAATTTCTGAAGTTAATGTTTCCCATTCGGAAAATACCAAATATACATTAGTTACATAAACACAGATAAATCGATACAATCTTTTTTTTTTTTTTCTTTTTATCGATGCTCATTTCGAATTTAATTACTCATTTTATTTATTTGAGAATATCGAGCATACCATCATTTTATTTTTTGAGAATATCGAACGTACCATTCGGAGTTTGCATGCCCCCTTTCCAAAATGTTGAGATATGTATGTAAATGTTCAATAAAAATTGAGTAATAATATAGCCACAAATTCTTGTACAAACTTATTTTGTACAAACTGATCTGACATGATAAAATTAATTCAATTAAATATTATTTGACCCATATAATTTATTTTTATTATTTTATATTTTCATTCAATCAATAAATTAATGTCACATCAGTTTGTACAAAAATTTATGATTGTATTATCACTCATAAAATTATAACTATAAATGTTTGTGAATTTTTTTTTCCCGCATGTTGTGATTTTTATATAAAACCAAAGAGACAATTATACAAATTGCTAATGGAAGATGTGAGAATCATCCACGTCGAGAACATCAAGCATCTCTTAATGCATTAGTTTGCGCCTGCTTGAAAAGTTACCACATACCAGCTCCAGTCCAAGGTTTGTGCTGGGAGAAAGAAGCGGAGAAGGGTACAAATACAATAAAGCCATTATTTTCAGATTATTTACATATATATATATGTACAACTCTGTCTCCTAATCATGGACAGAATTTGTTTAGCAAAGTATCAGATTACAGTCAACCTTGCCCACTTCATGTGAAAACACTGCCCTATTAGTTTAAATATCAGTGTAATTCACATGATCTGCAATCTGTCAGTGTTTTAGGAGATACACCAAACCTATCCAGGTGGAATTATCTAGCAGCTGCAGTTGCAGGAACCCCTTCTCTGAAGATAATATTTGCAACTGGTGAGGGAAGCCAAGCTCCATTGCCACCAGCAGCCTGGCCATCCTGACAATTGTTGCCACCCCTCTTGGAATTCCCCTGGCCCTTCTTCAGTCTACCACCCACGCTTCGTCCAACCAACCAGCCCAGTTTCATGGCTGCAAATAAACCCAGTGCAATTGCAAGTGGTCTCACAGACCAGTGGTAATCCTCGATATGTTTATACTTCTCCACTACACCAGGACAAGTATCAAAAGAAACAAGTTCCACTTCGGATGGATCCGCCAAAGAGCTGCCAGATCCATGCCCTAATGGGAATCTCCCTGGAAACCCAACAACAAGGCACCCATTTGGAAGCACTTGCAAAATCTTCCCAGTGGCCCATTCTCCTCCTCTCTTACGAGGCCACTCAAACCGAGGAGTGAACACATTCGCTCCGACTCTAACAAACTGGCCAACATAATAAGCCTTGGCCATTTGAATCTCGGAATAATTTCCTCTCCAGAGAGTCTCTAACCCTATAAATCCAACAGATACACTTCCATCACGCTGCACAGAGTGTAGAACTCCAACAGAAGAGTGTCTGCTATTTTCATCCTTTAAGCTCACCCAATCTCCTGCTGCCAAGCCAAATGTGACCCTCTCAAGTGAGGACTCCTGTACTCTGAGAGGATTGTGCAGCCCAGGAATTTTCACTAGAACAGAACTGTTTCTATCGGTGTCAGAATCCAGACCAACCACGGTTCCTGCTGGGACATCCATTGTCTGCGGTTTCCGTGCATTTAGTGGCTTTCTTGAACGGACTGTGTCACCCACTTGGAGATGATCCTTCAAAGGATACCAGGCAGTGTAACCTTTTACGCTAGATGTATCAGTAAGAGCTCTGCTTCCTAAACCAGTCCATTCTCCATCATTGTAAACAGCATTTTGCGAGCTACAAGGGTTGAAAATTTTCATGATGTAAACCCAAAACAAAGCAAAAGAAAATGCAAGGGAAAACCCCCAAACTTGAGTTGAATTGCTTTGAATAATTATTTTCCCTTTGATGGACAGAAAGATATGTAGACATGACAAAATAGAGCCAGTATCTAGCAAGGATATGAATAATATTGTTAACTAGATATTGTATTGAATACTTTTCCAATCATCCCTCCCTACACAAGCAAAAGTTATTCATATCAAGTACCTAGAAGTAAGGTATGAGTTGTCAGCTTCATACATACCAAACGTGACAAAAAATGCATTATATTGTGTATTATTGTAAGAAAATGCTGGTTTTAGGAAGGGCAACAGCTAATGGGATGTGTCAGCATGTATGCATTATCTGACACAAGATTCATTTCTTTTAAAGTAGTGAAAGGTGAGCAAGTTTCACACTGTGCAACAACAGAGCAATTTAGTAGCTCATCATATTACTTGGATCTAAAAGGAATTACTGTAGTCAATACCACAGGCCTACAACCAAAAGATGCAAGTTACCAGAAGTCAAGGGAAGATCAATAGCATGTCAATTTATAAAAGGTCTTCCTAAAACAATATACAACAAAAGGTTACCACCATGAAAATGTTTTTCACTTTTATGATAAGGCATGATGAAAAATATATGTAAAAGCTTACCTTTCAAAAGCATGCAAGATATCCGCCATTAGAGGACGGTTTCTGAGATCATACTCGAAGCAACCAATAATAACATTCTCCACAGCAGGAGGCAGGCCACTGGGAATACGTGGCTTTTCTTTCTTTATAACAACTGAATGATAAATTTCTTCAACTGATTTACCAAACCAGGGTTGAATACCTGTCAACATCTCCATTATACTACATCCAAAGCCCCACGTATCTGTCTCAAAAGATATAGGACCCCTCACTTCCGGTTCCCACTGTTCTGGGGCCATGTAGTTTGGAGTTCCCAGTCTGAGAGCCATATCTGAATCAGACAATGACCTCCCAAGCAGCAGATAAGGGATCCCAAAATCTCCAAGGACCAGTTGGTCATGCTCACTAAGAAGTAAGTTGGAAGGTTTCAAGTTTAACACCAACAGCCCAATGGAATGCAAGTCCGAGATTCCTTTTGCTAATTGGATCCCATACCTGTAAACATTAAAATCTTCAGAAAATAAGCAATGGTTTTTCAACTATATTAGCAGGGGTCAAACATTCATATTGTACAGCCTCAGCTCTATCAGACTAGATGGAACTGCAGCTGCATAGTTATAGCAGGTGGGTGGGTGTAGTAACTAGTAAGCAGCCACATGCTATTCCAATTTTAGACTCAGCAAGTATAAGGGTACAAAAGAAGAAGCAAAAGATCTGCATGCTTCCAAAGATAAAAATACATCCCAAATATGTCACCTCAAGATATCAGGCAAAGGAAGCTTGCCTCCTCTCTGCTGAGCTATTCGATCGCCCACCGATCCCTCGTAAAATTTCATGGCTATACAAATCTGCCAAGAAGTCATATAGCAGACTAATAAGAAGAGAAAGTAATAAATCCAATTCTTGTAACTGAAAGATCAGTAAAAGGAAAGCTAAAACATCTGATTAACAAGAATGAAACCATAAAAATACGCATGGACCCAAAAATAAAAAAAAAATAAAAAAATCAAATTTCAAAGGGAATACCTTTCCATTAATGACTGAAATACCATGCAACCAACAAACACTTTGGCTTTCTCTGAACTTTGGAAACAACTCTTCAAACTTATTGACAAACACTTTTGCACAGTCCTCCTTCAGTGGAAGCAGCATCTTCACAGCTAATTCATGATACTCATCAAAATCATCAGCTGACTGATGATGCGTAGCTAACCAAACATCACCAAAGGGACCCCTTCCAATTCTGTGCTTGAGTTTCAATGAAGTAGGATCAATCCAAGGCCTTGTCTGAGTAGGTGTAGCTACAACGGTTCTAAGGTGGTCTGGATCTCCTTCAAATAGCTCATACTCAAAGGAAGCGGCTGGCTTGGGAGCTCTAATCTGTTCAGCCATTTCTCCTAAAACCAATATCACAGAGAGAACAAACCAACCAAAAAACAAAAACAAAAATCAACACCACCACTAATTTCTATAAACTATCATACAAGAAGAAGCAAAACTAAACCATTAGGAACCCAAATTTTTTCTAATTCAAACACAAGATTACCTCTTTCAAAAAGCTAAGACCCACTTTTATCAGAATCTACAGAATTTCAAACAATTTTGTTTTAAAAGGGGGGTCAAAGAAACCAAAAAGTCAAAAACAATTTTGATCAATCAATAATTAATCAACTTTAAATTAAAAAAAAATCTATACAATTCAAAATCTATAATTCCCATCAACCCTCTTCTTCTTGACCACTTTTAACACTTATTACTAACAAAAATCAGATTCTTAACCAAAAAATTGTTTCTTTTATTTTCTTTCAGTTTCTAGGGACCAAGCAAAGAAACAGACAGAGAGAGAGAAACTTACCGGAGAGTGAGGAGAAATTGTGGAGCTCTGAAACTTGAAAGTGAAGTTTGGAACTGAACCCTAGAAATGAGTAACTGGGTTCATTTTATTTATTTTTCCTTTTCTTTTTTTTAACGGAAATTTGGGAAAGTAGATAATGAACAGACAAAAAAGTGAGAATCACCATTACGTGGGGGAATATACAATACTCGCTGTTGTCTGTGTCGCGTAAGCCACGTCACCAAAGAACATCCTAATTCCGACACGTGTCCACTATGACTACCATGACATATTAAATATTCCTGGAGAGTGATCGATTGGTCTGCTGGGAGAGATTTTTTCTTTTTTTTTTCGGGGAAAGAAATCAATAATTTCGTTATAATCAAAGAGTATATAAAAAATCATCCAATTAAATGACAGAATCAGAATATAAAAGAATTGGGTAAAATTACTATAATAACATAAATTGAACAATATCAACAATAACTCAAAAAAGTTCGAGAACTGGCCTGATGGCTCTGCACAAAAGACACAATCATTCAGATTGCCGTGGGAGGTAGGGGTTGTCGTTTGAAAATTGTGATTCAAAAATGGAACATAAAATCTAAATTTTCTCTCACTATGTGTAATTTTTCACTTTACTCCCTTGTGGTTTGGCATATTTATACTTAGATAATTGGGATCGGATCATTTTATTAGTGAAAATCCCCTATATGACAATAAAATTATGATTATTCATGACATTTCCCAAAGTGACATAAAAAATTCAAAGGACAATCATCAGGGTGATAAAGAGCAATCCAATTCACTCCATATGTAGTACTGAGAACAACAAGAGCAGAAATAAACAAAACAAAAATCCTTCAGGAAAAGCCAAAAAAAAAAAAAATGAAAACAACAGTAAGCACCCATGTCAAAACACCCATCCAGAGCCTGCGGCAAGGCCATCAATCTTCTCCAAAATATTTTGCCCTTCGAAGATGAAACTTTCTGCCTTGCTGCTCCTGTCAACTTCCTCAGTAGTAATATTCCTTTCCATATATATAGTAATGACCTTAATCTCAACTCTCTTCACGCAATGCTCCCAACACGAGACGGGAAGAGATTTGCAACATTGTGCAGTCCCTCCTTCATAAACGGGCTGTTGTTTATATGTGAACTGAAATACAAGAAGATACGAAACACGTAAATCAAATAACATGGCCATGATCTATCATTATCTCTTCTTTAGAAAGAAAAAAGGAAGGAAGGAAGAGTAAACACCCAAATAAATACAAAAAAAAAAAAAGGCTTTCTGCATGTTCATCATGCAAAAGACAATTTTTTATCAGGTGGAGAAAAGGAAAAAAAAATCATAGAAATCGATATACCTAGAGAGTTTTACTTTAAAAGATCTAGTTGATAGATGAATCACTATAAAAATCAATTCGCTGGGCCGATGCAATGCAATACTATAAAAATTGCTCATCATCTTTTATGTGTAATTTTTAGAATTTTAATTAATGGTGAACGTTGAACTATTAACATTGGGTTTTTATTTCATTATCATAATGCCTATTCCACCTTGCCTGAGAATCAACAAACAAGCATGCAATATCCAATGGAGGCAGAATTTTATGTTAGCTTTCATAGACAATAAATCATCAACAAATAAACTTTTATGCCATTCAATTAAGATCCTGATATCAAAACAAACAGTTTTTCTTTATCTGTCATGCCAATCATGTATGTTGAATTATTCACTGCCAGAACACTTACCGTATAGTCAAGATAAGCACTCCCTCCGCAAGATAAGCATAAAAATTGTGTAAAAACAGACCAATGAAAATGTATCAAGTTCAAAACTCACAAAATAATAAATAAATACATAGACAAACAAATGTACCTTCAAATAAAACTTCTTTCTGTATACGTAATCTAAACATACGGTCTCTACGTGAGGTGAAATCCAGAGCAAAAAATCCATAAATATTGCAACAGCAATTTTTGGTTCCGCTATACTTGCTGTAAAGTTCAAATGCTTGGCACCAGACAGTGGGTGAGGTAGAATTTGCCTAAATTCTCCAATAACACGCACAATCTTCAAAAATGAAATCAACAAATTGAACAGTTAGAACTCAAGAATGTTATAACATATCATTTATAAGAAACTGGATCAAATTTAGAGAGTCAGCTTCCAGTCGATTATCCCAAACTCCATAAAGTTTGGGATCCATTCGCAACATTGCAAGATAGCTTCCCGCATTTACAATACTGTAAACCAGTTTACAACATTGTAAAACTTTGGACGTTATAAAGTTCGGGATTTCCGAATTGGAAATTTTTCCTAACTTAAGTAGCTGTTTGATAAATCAAACATACCTAGAGTTATAGGTTCGCAAAATCAACACTTTAGACAACTTATGGAACCTTGCAAGTAGCTCACAGTATTTTACATACCATTGAGAGTCATAAATGTCATAAGGAGAAGAGAAACAGATGTCACGGGATAATTGTTTTGCGCAGCAAACCCATGCGGCACTTAGACAACTTTGCCGAAGGTTGCTAAGAAGTCTTGAGCTTCTCGACTGGCTAAGCCTAAAGGTTTTCGAAGTGCTAGAGAGAAGAGAGCAATGGAGCCAAATGAGAAAATTGTATTACTAACAAGAGAGATTACAAGAGAGCTTTACAATGTTTGAGTTGCTTGCTCAATGCTTGTTGTGCAAATGTTAAATTGTTATACCCTGATTATAGGGAAGGCTTGCCAAGCTCTAGAGATTCTAAAGAATTCTACCATGTGTCTAGAATTCTATATATTTACATGTCTTAGAGATGTGTAGAGAATTCTAGAGTATTTACAAGCTCAATGTGCTAGAGTTGTCTAGAATTTTCCGGAATTGAGCCAAGCTAGCACTCTTGGCCCTGTCTTAGGCTTTTTGTGGGCAAATTGGGCTAGCAACTTGGGCAGTCCGCAACACAGAGCTCAGTTTCTGACAGAGTCAAGGCGCTTGAAGACAAGGATACTAAATCGCCAGCATACGCAAATATCGTTAAATTAGGAGTGTCAATCTTGACTTCAACTAACCTTTCACAAGTATTAATGATCAATTTCTTAAGGCGGAGGCTTGAAATCGTAATGCTTTCTATATTGTTACAAAGGCTTATATATAACTGCTCGAGCAGCGGAAGACCTGAAATTTGGCTGTTGAGCCACTCATCTGTATAGGAACCATCACACAAATCCAAATGTTTCAGATTCTTACAGGAGCTTACATTGACCAGATTGTTATAACGAACAAATTCCAGATGCTGTAGCAAAGGGCTTTGAGCAAATAAATTGTTCATTACTTGATCATCCGCATACACATCTGACAGGTGCAATTTCCTTAAAGATAATAACTTCACATCATCATTCCCTAGCGACTCCAACTTATAGTTTTGTAATGTTAACACCTTTATCGATTTTGAACGCAGAACCATTTGAGGCAGACTGTTCCAAGTATCCAATCGCCGTAGATGTTCAACTTCTAGCTCTTCAACGTTTCTCTCAATTGCATAGGAAATGCATCTGTTTGCAAAATTTAAGGCTGCCTCGCTGCCATAGGTCTTGACTGTTAACTTCCTGATAGACACCCCATGTCTTTGACGGATTTACAGAAATTTTTCCCAATAACAGCGGGATTTCGGGATTCTTTTTTACTTACTCGGTCCTAGAAACTTAACCTTATCAATTTCTAAATCTGGGAATGTATGCCAAGCTTGTAGCCATACTTTAGATACCATACAAATTTGAACAACTTGTTTGAAGGGAAGGAATGACATGATGAGTTGCAAAATTGGTTGTGGTAACGCAGAAATCCGGTCCACATTGTGATTCTTCTTGAGACGACACATTTCATATAACGACCTAGACAAAAGCAGAATGAAAGAGTTGTCGGTACAAACTCCATCAGAACAAAAATTTATCTTAAAAAAATTTGGGATTGACAATTATAGGTTCTCGTTTTTTAAGAACTAACAATCTCCATCAAATTCTCAAAAATAAAACTGATTTGAAACAACTTGAAACTTATGTACCAGTGATTCCAAAATAAAATAAGTATAGAAAGATAAATATTCAAGGGACAGGAAGATCGAGCAGAACAACTGCTGAAAACGCTTAATAAGAACATGAAATAAAAAAATAAAAAAAAACTTACAGAAGCAATATTTCTCTGCATTATTTAAGTATAAAAAGAAAGAAACTAGGTTTACAAATTGCACAAAGTCGTGGTATTTGGGTGGGAGTGGAGAAGATATTTTTTTTTTAAACACTGATATGATATAATTGAAATCACAAACCATTTAAATCGTTACCGGAGTTCATTGCGTCCTGCTACACTGGAGGCGCTCATTTGTGCCAAGGACTGGCTCCAGTATGGATCTCTGTCGTCTGATTCCTGTTAAGAAATTGAGCTTTCTCCCAAGATCACTCCAAGTAATTTGTCAAGCAACAAATTAATAGAAAAATTAAATGGAGAATACACCAATCACACAACACAAGATTTACGTGGAAAATTCTAAATTCGGAGAAAAACCACGGCCGTTGTCGAGAGACAACCAGAGAAAAAATATTCACTATGTAGAAAATTATTACAACCACACTCTCAGAAATAATTTTCTCTCACCCAAGTCTCAAATACATGATTCCTAAAAATATTTCATAACCAAGCAAACCCGTAATACACATATTGAGGAGTCAAATGCTTCTTCAATATAACTACATACTTAAGAATATTTTTCTTTCTCAATTTCTCACCCAAACTTGAATTGCTTCTTTGGGATTTGGATATATACAATAAGGAGGAGCACTCCTCTATTTATAGCCAAATTATGGCTTCCTTTTTTTTCTTTTTTCTTCTTTCCATGCGCGGCACCTACCCATTTTCCTTGTTCAATGGCTAGTCACCCACCATTTTTGAATTCAAAGATGGTTGCTCAACCACCCACCATTTTGACACTCTTTTTTTTTAATCAATTTTCAACAATCTCCACCATGATTAAAAATAAAAATTCATAGCCACTGCTACAAAACACTGTCTTCACCAACATTCATAATTCTCAACATAGAGAATTATCATACTCCACCATAAAAAGTATACCACTTAGAATCAACCATTCTAAGATTTTTCTCGACACATGTCAAAATATCCTGCTGAAATTTATGGTGCAATTCTCATGCTTGGTTTCACTAAGAATTCTTCAGCCATGACATAACTTTTCCACCACACACCTTGCATTTATACCAAGCCAATGCCCGCGTGCAAACTTGTGGACCCCGCTGATAGTAACGTGTTCTCTTTCATGGCAACTTGGAGATATACATGCCAAAAGAACTAACCCAGTCTCCTATCAAAAGGAAACTCATCATCTGCGAGAATATCATTATCTCCTTTAATGATTCTGGAGTAATTTGCCGAGCCCACTCCACCTTCTTGACAATTTTCTTGAGGTGCCAAATTGTCCACACCTTCAAATCTTTGTGCATACCAGATTAGATACACCTTTAACTTGAACTCTCCACAAGCCAATAAAATCATTCTCCCATTAATTTTTCAACAACATCAAATTCTAACCAAGTTTGAAAAATACCAGCTGTTGACATATTTGCTTTACATAAACAGTATCGTATACCCCAAGTACAAACCGTTGGCTCTGATACCACTGTTAGGAAATTGAGCTTCCTCCTAAGATCACTCCAAGCAATTTATCAAGCAACAAATTAACAGAAAAATTAAATGGAGAATACATCAATCACACAACATAAGATTTATGTGGAAAACTCCAAATCTAGAGAAAAACCACGGCCGTTGTCGAGAGACAACTAGAGAAAAAATATTCACTATGTGAAAAATTATTACAACCACACTCTCAGAAATAATTTTCTCTCACCCAAGTCCTAAATACATGATTCCTAAAAATATTCCCTAACCAAGCAAACCCGTAATACCCATATTGAGGAGTCAAATGCTCCTTCAATATAACTACTTGCTTAAGAATAGTTTTCTTTCTCAATTTCTCACCAAAACTTGAATTATTTTTCTGGGATTTGGATATATACAATAAGGAGGAGCACTTCTCTATTTATAGCCAAATTATGGCTTCCTTTTTTTTTTCTTTTTTCTTCTTTCCATGGGCGGCACCTACCCATTTTCCTTGTTCAATGGCTAGCCACCCACCATCTTTGAATTCAAAGATGGTTGCTCAACCACCCACCATTTTGACACTTTTTTTTAATCAATTTTCAACAACTCCCAGTAATGCAACTGTGAAAAAGGGGTTTAGGTGTAGGTTTCATTTTCATCTAACAAAAGAACTAGTGCAAAGATGGTTTTGCTCTGGAGATTTTTTTCTTTTTTCTTTTTTCTTTTTATAGGTGTTTGATAGTAGTCATTAGCCTTTTCTTTCCCCGCCTATTATTTTCCTACTGTAATGAATTTTATTTCAGTACTTAGGAAACGGTATTGCTTCTTAACGTTCTTGGATTCAGTGAATCAAAAGGTTATATTATTATCATTATTATTTTAGAGAAAGTAATACTTTCATTCATTAACTTTGTGAATAGGTACAAAAATTGGGTTATACTATTGTTACCATCATTTCCTGACTTTAGCACTTTTAGCGCGTTTGGCTATGAAAAGTGCTTTTACTCATCTTACTTTTGGTAAAGAAATTCATCGGAATCAGACTTGCCATCAGGCACCAGTGGTCTAGTGGTAGAATAGTACCCTGCCACGGTACAGACCCGGGTTCGATTCCCGGCTGGTGCAAAACTCGTGGAGCGATGAAAATACTCACCAAGTGATGGCTGGGTCCATCACGATCATCTGGTCTTTGGATGAATGCAAGTGCCGACTGAGCTCTTCAATTTTTTCTTTTTTTGGGGAATTAAAATTTTTATTAACTGTTTACTACTCTAATCTCAATGGAATGCTGAGCAATTTGCTCTTGATCTTTTATGAACTCTCATTTCCCTCCAAAACTCACATTCTCAAGAAACCCCCAACAATGTTCAACAAAATGTTTGCTAATTCTTCTATATCACCACCATCTACACTCACCCAAGAAACCCCACTCATCTCTCTGATTGAAACCTGCGAATCCATGCACCAACTTAAGCAAATCCACTCTCAAACTATCAAGCTTGGACTTTTAACAAACCCCACTGTCCAAAACAAACTCGTTACCTTTTGTTGTAGTGAAAAAGGTGACCTGAAGTATGAGTGTAAAGTGTTCAGGAAAATTACCCAACCAAGTGTGTTTCTTTGGAACACTATGATCAAGGGTTATTCTAGGATTGATTCTCATAAAAACGGTGTTTTGATGTATTTGGATATGTTGAAGAGTGATGTCAGGCCTGATAACTATACATTTCCGTACTTGTTTAAGGGTTTTACGCGTGACATTGCTGGGAGTTTGGAAAGGAGTTGCATTGTCATGCGGTGAAATTTGGGTTTGATTCTAGTGCGTTTGTGCAAAATGCGTTGATTAGTACGTATTGTTTGTGTGGGGAAGTTGACATGGCTCGTGGGATTTTTTATATGAGTTTTGAAGATGATGATGGCCTTCATGAACTCTTTCGGATCAAGGCTGTTGATGATGACCTTCATGAACTCTTTCCCGAATACCTTGTGCAGATGCTAGCACTGCCAGACACTTTTATGGACGAAGGGCTTGAGGTCATTCCAAAATCTCAGGCGCCACGAGAAGAGACCACTCGTGTTGGAAATCTTGAAGAAGGAACCCCTCAGGAAGGACGCCCTCATGAACATTCGCAAGATGACATGTCTCTTATTTCTAATTCAATTCCTCAGAGATAATAGACTTCAAAATTACAAAGCCCATCTCCAATGCTAATGATACTGTTTAGGAGAAATACGTCGACGAGACCAGGCATGGCGAGCAGATATCTGGGGGCAGAGTTCCTCGAGCCGGTGAGTTCCGTAAAGGCCTGATGCGCGGGGGAACAGGAGCAGAAATATCCTGCTCGCCCACGAGCCCGTCATCCGCGAGGTCAATTTCCTGTAGGAGGCATAGGATCATTCCGGCTAGAGGTCGAGAAGCGAGGAGACCCGGTCGACGGCAGTGGACAAGACATGCTCTCCAGCCCGAGAATCTAGGCGCGACAGCCACGCTTTCCCCAGAACCGTGGCGTAACACGCAAGATCCCACGTTTTCCCATAACGCAGCAGTCAGAGTCCCGTTACACGCAAGATCTCACAGAATCACGACAGCCACGCTTTCCCCAGAACCGTGGCGTAACACGCAAGATCCCACCTTCGCCCATGACGCAGCGGTCAGAGTCCCATACCGTCTGGCAAAAAAGCGGAAAAGGGGGATTCGGAGAAGCCTATAAAAAGGTAGCCAACGAAGGTAAAAGGGTTGGCATTTTTTAGAGAAAAGAAAACACCACGAGAAAGCCATAAGACCTGTGGCAAGCATTCCCCGAACCTTCATATCTGACTTGAGCGTCGGAGGGTTTGCGCCGGGAGAACGACCGGCGTACTCTGACTTGTCTGTGTGTGCAGGGACATCTGGAGAAGAAGCATTGCTAGGAGACCTCCTGGTCGTGGTGAGGTTGATCGAGCAGAGATCCTGGTAGTAGAACGAGGAGAACCGGAATCTCGCATCAACATTTTGGCGCCGTCTGTGGGGAAAGAGCAAAAAGCTTCTGTTGGTAGCAAGAAGAGGGGTGGAGTAAGCGAAAAGCAATGGAGACAGGAGGAAGTAGTGCACAAGGGGGTGATATGAGGCTTAACGATTCCGTGACGCTGAGGGAGATAGTCAGTGAAGCACGAGAAAAAGTCATGTTCGACCGGATGGAGCGGATGGAAAAGCAGATGGAGACCTTGACAACCATCCTGCATGAGCTACGGAGCGAACGAAGGGAAACCCAAGAGGGAAGGGTGAGAGGCGGTGGAGTGGCACCAGGTCCCGATAGTGCGGGGAGAAGCCAAACCACAGGGAGATTTGGTGGTGAGAGAGGTAACGCACCTCTACGGGGAGAATTTCATAGAGAAAGAGAGCGGTCCCCGGCAAGACAGACTTGTGACGCGGACGACGGGGTGGTAAATGCAGAGGAAACCGAGTTGAGGCAACACCTGCAAGATGTAGAGCAAGAGCGGGATCAAGTTGCAGCACGTGACCCTGGTCGAGCAGGGCAGCTGGAGGAGGAAGTGCGCAGACTAGCGCAGATAATTGACGATATGCAAGGGAGGAACAGAGCCCCTGGTTGGAGGATAATGCTGGACGGAGAATCACCGCTCGCAGCAGAGATCATGAGGGCAGTTATTCCGAGAGATTTCCGCCTCCCCGACCTCAGATACGCGGGAAGAACTGACCCGCTGATGCACATAGAGCGCTTCAACGACATAACTGGGGTACAAGGATTATCTCAATCCCAAAGGTGCAGGGTGTTCCCACTATCCCTTGAGGGACGCGCACGAGAATGGTACAGGAAACTTCCTCGGGGCAGCATTAAAACCTTCGAGCAGATGTGCCAGGAATTCGCGGAGCAGTTCAGTGGGGCAATGTCACCGGAAGATGACATGATGGAGCTGAAAAGCATGAAACAGGGGGAGCAAGAAACCCTTCGGGAATTCATCAAGAGGTTTCATCGGGCTGTCCTCGACTTGGGAGCCTTCAACCACCCTCAGGCGTTAAGGGGATTGAAAGAAGGGGTGAAGATAGGAAGGCTGTGGTACAATTTGAGAAGCCCAGCTATTCAAACGTATGCGGCCGCATACGAACAGGCTAAAAGAGATATCGAGATTGAAGAGGAGAAGGCTGCACGGATCAAGACAGACCAGTTAGAAGGGTTGGGGAGGAGAGAGATGAAAGCATTACCCGGGAACGGGCCAATCAGGAGGAGGGACCACCAGGCCTCCGGTAGTGGAGCAGGAGGCAGGGTCACTGCTTACCAGCCTCATCAGAGGCCACCACAGTATCAGCGCAGCAGGGCGCAACCTCCTCGTTCCCCGGCCAGGGAACCTTGGACAAGAAATGATCCGGCATCTGGTGGTCTTCATCAACATTCCCACGGTAGCAGGACGAGCAGACCAGAAGTACTTCCGCCGCCCCCAACTCAAAGCGGGGCAAACAGAGAAAGAGCAGTACATCGGATCGACCAGCACCAGGACTATGGGCGGTACACTCCCTTGAAGATGTCCCTGGATGAGGTGTACGAGGCCATAAAGGATCGAGGGCTGCTGCACCTCCCTACACCGATAACAAAGCTGCCCAACAGGAGGGATAGAGGACGTTATTGTAAGTTCCATGACACCCATGGCCATACCACAGCCGAGTGTAGAGATCTCAAGACCCAGGTCGAAGATTTGGTGAGAAATCGGTACCTGGACGAGTTTATGGACGGGACTTTCCCGATGGTGGCCACAACAGATGAAGGGGAGCAGAGTGATAGAATCTTGAGGCACGAGCAGCCCGCAGTGAGGGTGATAGCGGGGGGCCCAACGTTGACCGGAGATTCAAACAGATCGAGGAAAAATTATGCTAGGTACGCCATGACCAGTAAAGAGGTACTCCTCAACACCCCAGCAGCCAAACGGGCAAGGGTCAGGCAAGTGCCAATCATGTGGACGGATGAGGATGAGGAAGGGATCCTATACCCCCACGAGGACGCCTTAGTCATCAAGGCTACGGTCGCTAGCAAGAAATTTGACCGGATACTGGTTGATACAGGGAGCTCAGTTGATGTGTTATTTAAGTCAACCCTGGAAGAGATGGGAATAGCCGACCGGAAGTTGGAATACACCAACACCTCCTTGAAGGGGTTCGGAGGAGGGAAGCTGGTTCCTCTGGGCGTGGTCGAACTACCTATCACCATTGGGAGCCCCCCGACGGAAAGAACAATGATACTGGACTTTGTCGTAGTGGATGAGGAAGGTCCTTACCAGATGATCCTAGGTCGGCCGTTTTTGAGGATGAGCAAAGCGGTGTTGTCCAACCATTATCTGGCTCTGAAGTACCGGGTGAATGGGGTAGTAGGAGTGGTACGAGGAGACCAGAGGATCGCAAGAAGCTGCTACTCCTCGGCAGCAAGGGAGGCGATGCAGATAACATCCCTCGATACCCGAGTGGAAAACAAGACCGGCAGACAAGAACCTGTAGAGGATCTGGAAACGGTAAGCATGGGACCAGAGAACCCGGGAAAGACGATCAGAATCGGGTCGAGACTGAAGGGAGAGCAAAAGCAGGAGTTGGTGAAATGCTTACAGGCTCATGCTGATGTGTTTGCCTGGGCACATGAAGACATGCCAGGGATTGACCCTGAGGTAGCGTGTCATAAGCTGGCAATAAAGAAAGGTGCTCGGGCAGTAAGGCAGAAGAGGAGGTGCCTCAACCAAGAGAGGTATGAGGCTGTAAATGACGAGGTGGAGAAGCTCCTGAGAGCAGGGTTCATTCGGGAAGTCAGCTACCCAGAGTGGATATCAAATGTGGTGTTGGTAAAGAAGGCAAACGACAAGTGGAGGATGTGTGTGGATTTCACAGACCTCAACAAGGCGTGCCCAAAAGACAGCTTCCCTTTACCAAGGATCGATCAGCTAGTAGATTCAACAGCTGGCCATGGTCTGCTTAGCTTCATGGACGCATTCTCGGGATACAACCAGATCCCCATGTACGAGCAGGATGAGGAGAGCACGGCTTTCATCACTAACCAAGGTTTGTTCTGTTACAGGGTGATGCCATTCGGTCTCAAGAATGCTGGGGCCACCTATCAAAGGCTGGTGAACAAAGTCTTTAAGCCGTTGATCGGGAAAACCATGGAGGTGTACGTGGATGACATGATCACCAAGTCCAAGATCCCGAAGGAACATGTCAGACACCTCGAGGAGACATTCGAGCTTTTGAGGAAGTATAAGATGAAGCTCAATCCGGAGAAGTGTGCTTTTGGGGTCGAGTCCGGGAAATTCCTGGGATTCATGGTGAGCCATAGGGGGATTGAAGCGAATCCCGAGAAAATCCAGGCGATTGTGCAAATGACGTCTCCTCGTAACCTGAAGGAGACGCAGGGCCTCACGGGGAGGTTGGCGGCGTTGAGCAGATTCATATCCAAAGCTACAGATAAGTGTCAACCATTCTTTCAAGTGATAAGGAGGGGAAAGAAAACAGAATGGACCCCAGAATGCGAGGAAGCCTTCCGGAACTTGAAGCAATACTTGCAGCAAGCTCCGCTGCTGTCCACACCGAGGAATGGGGACAAGTTGTATCTGTATTTGGCGGTATCGGATCGCGCCGCCAGTTCTGTTCTGGTGAGAGAGGAAGAAGGAGTTCAGTATCCGATATACTACACCAGCAAGGCCCTGCTCGACGCTGAGACCAGGTACCCGCCGTTGGAGAAATGGGCACTTGCCCTGGTGGTTGCTGCTCGGAAGTTGAGGCCATATTTTCAAGCCTTCCCGATCTCGGTAATAACAGACCAGCCATTGCGTCAGACTCTGCACAAGCCAGATACCTCTGGGCGGCTCGTCAAGTGGGCTGTGGAGCTGAGCGAGTTCGACATAGACTATAAACCCCGCGCAGCGATAAAGGCCCAGGCAATGGCCGATTTCGTAGCTGAATTCACAGAGCCCGAAACATGCTTAGGTCAACAAGATGCAGTTATAGGCAATGATGAAACTCAAGTATGGCAGATGTCTGTAGATGGGTCATCAGGAGAGCGGGGTTCAGGAGCAGGGATTGTCCTGGAAGGCCCAGAGGGGGAGGAGATCTCTTATGCTGTAAAGTTGGAATTTGCAACCACAAATAACCAGGCAGAGTACGAAGCCTTGATAGCAGGCCTGGAATTGGCTAGGGCCGTGAAAGCAGACAGAGTTAAGATCAGAACTGATTCCCAGCTGGTTGCGAATCATGTCAGTGAAAGATTCCAACCAAGAGAGGGGAAGATGGAACAGTACCTGAAGATAGTCAGGCAGATGATGGGGAAGTTCGAAGCAGTGGAGGTGATACAAATCCCCAGGGAGCAGAATAGTCGAGCAGACATTTTGGCTAGGATGGCAGCAGTAGCCGACCCAAAAATGCCAAAGTCGGTCCCTCTAGAGGTGAAATCCAGCCCAAGTATCGAGCAGAATTTGGGGGTGTTGCGGATAGAACAAAAATGCTCATGGAGGGACCCGATAGTTTCATACCTTAGAGACGGGGTATTACCACCAGATAAGCTGCGAGCTCGGAAGATTAGAGCTCAGGCCTCGAGATACACGATGATCGACGGGGTACTGTATCGGCGAGGATACACATTACCGTTCCTTCGGTGTTTGGATGACGACGACGCGGATTACGTGCTGAGAGAAGTACATGAGGGAATCTGCGGAAATCATTCAGGCGGGAGATCCCTGGCCCACAAGGTCCTAAGGCAGGGATATTTCTGGCCGACAATGCACCAGGATGCGCAAAAGAAGACCAGGGGTTGTACAAGCTGCCAGAGTTTTGCAAATTTCTCCAACCAACCGCCAGAGAAGCTCACCTCTATGGCCTCCCCTTGGCCATTTGCTCAATGGGGAATTGATCTGATCGGCCCATTGCCAAAAGGACGAGGAGCAGCAACACATGCAATAGTTGCTATAGATTACTTCACGAAGTGGATAGAGGTGGAAGCCCTTAGCAGGATCACGGAGAAAAGAACAACAGACTTCGTGTGGAGAAACCTGGTCTGTCGATACGGGATCCCATATGCCTTGGTAACAGATAATGGCAGGCAGTTCGATAATCACAGCTTCAGGGATTTCTGCCAGAACCTCGGGATAGAGCTGAAGTATTGCTCGCCTGCTCACCCTCAATCGAATGGACAAGTAGAAGCAGCCAACAAGACCATCAAGAGGCTTCTGAAAACCAGGCTTGGTGCAAAAAAGGGTGCGTGGGTTGACGAGCTGTCAGGTGTGCTATGGGCATACAGAACAACCCACAAAACCGCAACGGGGGAGACACCGTTCGCTTTGGCTTTCGGACACGAAGCGGTCGTGCCGGCTGAGATAGGAACGACCACACACCGGACAGATCATTTCAATGAGCAAGAGAACGACGAGCAGATATGTTTGAATCTTGATCTGCTGACGGAAAGGAGGGAGCAAGCAGCCGAGCGTTCAGTCACGTACCAACAGAGGGTTGCTCGGTATTATAACCAGAAGGTGAACATACGGCAATTCAGGGTCGGAGACTGGGTACTGAGAAGAGTGAATCAGAGCACCAAAGATTCGACTCAAGGAGTGCTGGGACCGAATTGGGAAGGGCCATATAGAGTCAAGCAGATAGCGGGACCCGGAGCTTACAGGCTGGTCCGCGCGGACGGCCACGAGGTGAAACGCCCATGGAACGCAGCGCACCTCCGAAAATACTTCCAGTAAGATTTGTTCACATTTGAGAGCTATTTCTGCTCATGCTCATTATCGTTTATCTTTTACGCTTTATGTCCCAAACAATTTTATGTAAGTCGAATCCGGCCATTAATGAAGCAATTTTACGCTTGAAACCAAGAAATTGTCCAAGGCATGCAAAGGCTCGTCAAGTCTCAAAGCCTGTCTTATGGCGAGACCGAAGCCAAGCATGCCGGGATCTGCTCGGCCACGAGAAGGCAGCATAATCCCAACCCTTGAAGAATCCAAGGCATGCAAAGGCTCGTCAAGTCTCAAAGCCTGTCTTATGGCGAGACCGAAGCCAAGCATGCCGGGATCTGCTCGGCCACGAGAAGGCAGCAGAATCCCAACCCTTGAAGAATCCAAGGCATGCAAAGGCTCGTCAAGTCTCAAAGCCTGTCTTATGGCGAGACCGAAGCCAAGCATGCCGGGATCTGCTCGGCCACGAGAAGGCAGCAGAATCCCAACCCTTGAAGAATCCAAGGCATGCAAAGGCTCGTCAAGTCTCAAAGCCTGTCTTATGGCGAGACCGAAGCCAAGCATGCCGGGATCTGCTCGGCCACGAGAAGGCAGCAGAATCCCAACCCTTGAAGAATCCAAGGCATGCAAAGGCTCGTCAAGTCTCAAAGCCTGTCTTATGGCGAGACCGAAGCCAAGCATGCCGGGATCTGCTCGGCCACGAGAAGGCAGCAGAATCCCAACCCTTGAAGAATCCAAGGCATGCAAAGGCTCGTCAAGTCTCAAGGCCTGTCTTATGGCGAGACCGAAGCCAAGCATGCCGGGATCTGCTCAACTGCGCGAAGGCAAACCGAATCCCAAGCATTGAAAAATCTTCAAAGGCATGTGGCGAAACCATGAGCCAAGCCGGAACATGCTCGTCTAGACAAGGACAAGCAGATTCTCAAACGAAAATTAATTCGTAATTACGACACAAGAAGGTGATCAAAAACATTTTTATTAATTTGTTAATAATTAACAGAGGGAATAATCTTCATAAACATTGTCATTACAATACAAGAAATATATCAAGAAGATGGTGGATCAGTGAGCCCAGCGGCATCGGTTGGCTGGACCTCCTCAGGTGCAGGAGGGATATCACTAGAGGCATCGGGGTGGGTGCTCGCCTCGCCAACATCAGCAGGGACCACATGAGGAGGAGAGTTTTCCTCCTCTATCACGATCGGCTCTACCCCTTTGGCATCCTCCTTGGCCGCCTCCTCGTCCATATGTTGAGCAACACCGGCCGCAAGGTCACCCATCTTCAGATCAGGGTGTTGCTTCCCGAGGACGGCCATGATACAACGATAGGAATGCCGGAGTCCCTGGTCGTACTGGTTGTCGGCCTCCCTCTCCAAGTTCTCGACCTGAGCTCGGTGGGAGTTGCGAAGAGATTCGAGCTGAGCCTCGTACATTGCCTTCTGCCTTTGCAGATCCTCCCTGCCCTTGATAAGCTCCTCCTCGAGGGCGATGGCTTTTGCTTGAGCAAGTGATTCTTGCTCCATCAGCTTCAGATTCTCGAGATTCAGCTCCCCTGCTTTCTTCTCAGCAACGTCAGCTCTGGTCGTTGCCGATTGAATATCCTCCTTCATCTTCCGGTCATAGCGGCCAACCTTAGCCTTGTAATAGGTGGTCATGCAGCTGAGGTGGAAAGCGCTATGCTGCATGGCCCCCACCAACTCACCCAAGGTGCGGCCGTCAAAGTCCTCCAGATCCTTTCTGCTCACGAGTTTAGTTAACTCATTGAAGTAGGGGACCAGATGTTCTGCTCGGCTGTCGGGTAAGTGAGATCGGGGCCCGACAGGAGGAGGAGAGGAAGCAGGATCTGTGGCAGCTCACCAGCTTCCCCAATTTTTGCGGGAGCAGGAGGTAGAATCTTCAGGGGTGGGACCTGCTGCACGATGTTGGCCCGCTTTGCCACATGGGCATCCTTACTCTGGTCCCTCTTCGAGGTTGGGGGTCGAGAACGTTTTCGGGTCAGAGCCCCAATCACAGCGTCCTCCATCCTATGGCCAGGAAGTATCAAGCGAGACTCGAGCAAGTTGTACGTAGTTAACAGTTCCCGGCTCGAGCAGGAATTGGCGAGCACAGCCTCGACCCGTTTGAGCTGGTCGGGTGGGAGTGGGAAGTGAACACCCCAGGAAACTACAACACAAACAGACACTTGGTTAGAGACAAGCCAATAAAGCAAGAACACTTATGGATACAAGACATCTAAAAACAAGCAGGCAACCTGGGACCGTGAAACGGGGTGGGACCCGATAATCCTTCCCGTCCATTTGTGCAACCTGACCCCAAGGACCCCCAGCAAAAAAGAACTTTCTCTTCCAATTCCCACCACCACCAGTGGGGAGGTCGGTTATAGGTTTCCTGCTCTTGGTGCTAGATTGAAAGTAGTACCAGCCGGCATCTTTGGGGCTGCTCTTTAGCTGGTACAGGTGTCTCACCTCATCAACCGTCGGCTCGCTCTGGCAACATCTGTCCCACAATATGAACAGACCAGAGAGCACTCTCCACCCATTGGGATTCAGCTGACCAGGAGCTAGGTTTAGCCCGTTAAGTATCCGGGCAAAGTAGGGTTGCAAGGGACACCTCAGCCCGTACTTAAAGCTCTCTAAAAACAGGGTAACGTATCCCCTAGGAGGCCGGCTGGGAGCATCCTTCTTTCCTGGGACCTTGAGAGGTATCTCACCAGAAATGCTATACCTAAGCCGGAGGTCCTTGAGCTCGTCAAACGAGGTCGTGCACGTCATGTAATCAATGGCATAATCGCGCGACAAGGCTCTGCCTCCTACTGTACCCCGTTCTCCTGGTCGTGATGTTCTAGATGGAGACACCTCACCAGAATCACCTTCGCCATTCTCACTCAACGTATCCTCAGAGTCAGAAGATCTCTCCTCACCACTACTCCCGCTCGTAGAGGTTGTTTGGGGAGACATCCTCCTAGCACTAGTCCCGACACTAGACCTAGTGGGCTCTAGGGGAATCCCGGGGTCAAGAGCAGGGTCGGTGAGCAGACTAGGTAGGAAGTCCAACTCGTCGTCGTCAACCTCAATAACCTTCTCTTTGCCTTTCGACATTCCCTAAGCTCTAACCACAACACCACCAACTACTACCCAAACAGAAGAAAAGAGAAATTATCTACAACTATCCGAGGCCAAGGAGATAGAAGAAATACCTGAAGTAATGGTTCAGTCGGTGAAAATCAGAGATGGAGGACTTTTAAGCCGGAACTTCTTTGCCGGAGAGACAGAGACGGGGACGGAGTGGATGATGAATATGCCGTTCGAGAGGATTTGGTTTTTCTAAATGGGGACGGACTCTTGGGTTGCCAGCATTTAACAGCGCCGAATCCCGAGGGCCTCATAACCGTCGGTTTGAAATTCAAATGGAGGGGGGGATTTCCGCCACGTCACCCCGTCCGCAATTAAATGCGACATGACTCTTGGCAGCTTTTTCCAGTCCCACGTGAGCGGGTACTATCCAGTTTCTACTGCTGGTCCACTACATTACCCAACACCAGAAACTGGGGGACCGGTGTTTAGGAGAAATACGTCGACGAGACCAGGCATGGCGAGCAGATATCTGGGGGCAGAGTTCCTCGAGCCGGTGAGTTCCGTAAAGGCCTGATGCGCGGGGGAACAGGAGCAGAAATATCCTGCTCGCCCACGAGCCCGTCATCCGCGAGGTCAATTTCCTGTAGGAGGCATAGGATCATTCCGGCTAGAGGTCGAGAAGCGAGGAGACCCGGTCGACGGCAGTGGACAAGACATGCTCTCCAGCCCGAGAATCTAGGCGCGACAGCCACGCTTTCCCCAGAACCGTGGCGTAACACGCAAGATCCCACGTTTTCCCATAACGCAGCAGTCAGAGTCCCGTTACACGCAAGATCTCACAGAATCACGACAGCCACGCTTTCCCCAGAACCGTGGCGTAACACGCAAGATCCCACCTTCGCCCATGACGCAGCGGTCAGAGTCCCATACCGTCTGGCAAAAAAGCGGAAAAGGGGGATTCGGAGAAGCCTATAAAAAGGTAGCCAACGAAGGTAAAAGGGTTGGCATTTTTTAGAGAAAAGAAAACACCACGAGAAAGCCATAAGACCTGTGGCAAGCATTCCCCGAACCTTCATATCTGACTTGAGCGTCGGAGGGTTTGCGCCGGGAGAACGACCGGCGTACTCTGACTTGTCTGTGTGTGCAGGGACATCTGGAGAAGAAGCATTGCTAGGAGACCTCCTGGTCGTGGTGAGGTTGATCGAGCAGAGATCCTGGTAGTAGAACGAGGAGAACCGGAATCTCGCATCAACAGATACATTGGGAGGCTATAAAATGTTTAGCACAGCTTAACAATACATGTCTTTAACAAATTTCATACAAAATCGCCTATTTAACAGGAAATGCTAAGGATTTTCAAAAAAAAAAAAAGGCACATGATAAGGTGTAGAAAGTATCACAATTGATGATGCCTTAACCTTTGTTTTGAATGATAGCAACAGTCCATGGGAATATCTTCCAGACCAGGAGCGTACACTGTACAGCATCACAAGGACAAAGTCTCTGCTTCAATTATGGGGTCGTCTTAAAGAAGCAGGGCAAGTGACCAAAATAAGCCTCGAATCTTAATATCAAAAATCCTCCTCGTACATCAGCTCTACTTTCACAACAACGCAAAACAATATGACACAACCCAGACGGTCAAACCAATGACAACAGACGAGACAAATGATATTAACAATCTGTACAAAATCTGACAAGTTCTAGTGCTAGGAAACAATCTATATTGTAACTCACGAATCTGTGCATTGCACTAGGCTGCTGCTGCTGCGACATTACTCACTGGAAGCTCTATCAAATCCAATGGGATCAGTTGACGCCGTACCTCCCGGATTCTAGCCTTCAATCCAACTACTTTGCAAACCAAGCCTCCACCAGCCTCATAACGGAATCTGTACAGATCTGAATCAAAGCGCCTGGGATAACGATGAAAGTAGCGGTTATGATCATCCAACAGGATGATGTATTCTTGACGGTGCACACCTCGAACTGCCCAATAGGTCTCCACAAAGTTAATTCTGAAACGTCGAAGATTACAGCTCCAGAATTGGAGAATTGTTGCCCAATTATGGTTTCTAACTTGTTCCGCAGTTAGTGGATCTCCTATCCCTTGCAATTCAACGTAACAATAGCATCCACAACCTCTACACTAAAGAACAACGAGTTAGATAACAACATTTTCTGTAGCTTTATTACCAGAGAGTTAAAAGTTTTTTTTTTTCCTTACGGTACTGTTGATCTCTCTTCTAGAATCGAAATTCAAAGGAACATGTAGACTAAAACCGCAGAATCGACAGTATCCCTAGTAATTGAAACATTCAAAATCAGTCCCAAAAAAAAAAAAAGATAAAGAAAAGGAAAATAACAATGAGTGAGTTTACAGACCGTCATGTCATATGTGAATGCGCCATAATCTAGGGAATCTTCAGGCGATAATGTCAAAACAAATTGCATCATCTCACAAGTGATTTTCAATTCAAACAGCACTGGCTGATCCATCCCTCCTATAAACCTTCTAGATCTGGGGTGAGTTATTCGCTGCCTCTTTTGAGTGTGCAGCTGCTGCTGTAGTTCCCTAAGAGTTAGCTCTGTCTTCCTCTTACGTCCCTGGTCTCCTACTGGTACACCATTCTGCCTCATATAAATTTGTTGTGGCTGAGAACCAAGGGCGTAGTATATTATTGCTATTACAACAACTGCTTTCAGAGCTTCTGTAAGGTTAAATACATTGAATAAATGATTAGTTGAACTACACTATCATAATCTGATTGAATAATGCATAAAATGGAAAGAAAAGATAAATACATACGCCTGCAGAGGGAAGACATTTCTCTTAATTCGAATGTGGACAGACCAGCATTCGTTGCAATAACAGCAAAAGTAAGCATTTGCATACTGTCTCTGCTTCCGATATAGAGTGGATTGAATGGAGCAGCCTAAAATTCAAAGAGACAAAAGAAACAATGGTTTTACACAGGTAAGAGTGTGCCTGATTTATAAAATTTGGGTATGTAGTCTGCAATTTACCAGAACAGCACTCCCTGAATGCACGTTTCTGCATTTTGATCTCAACAGATTCAAAAAACCGGGATCCAGAGATTCATTAATCCTCCCAAAGTTACAGAGATGACTCCTGAAGAATATGCAGTGGATGACACCAATGCCATGAGCATCTGGGAACAAAATCACAGACTAACAGTACTTGTTATTATCACAAAACTGAACCATAACAAGGTTAGAAATCTTAAGAAATCTCCTAAGCTCAAGTATCAAATTTTGAACCAAAGAGATCAGAACTAAACTATCAGACAATCAGCTGGAACGGGGAAATTGCAAAAAGTTGCAGCAGCAATTAAATACAAACCAAAATCAGAAATTTCTCTTTTCCATGAAAATAAAAAGGAACATGAAATGAAATAAGGATTTCTCTCTACCCAAAAATGTAACAGTTTCTCTTAAATCAAACCCCCTTGATGCAAAAGATGCAAGGGTTTCAGGCAGATCAGCATTGGGTAAAGGAAGCTCAAATGTTGCTATATCTGCAAGAGCAAGCCTGCTGTCTCTCCTGCCAGTATGCAGTGGATAGAATGGACCACCAGCCTAAATTCAAAGACACAATGATTATCTATACAGATTGTACAAACATAGATAGAAAGCCAGATTTCATAGATTTGGATAGTCACATGATACAGGAATTTACCAGAACAACACCTTCTCTGGCAGCCAAAGCAAGAGTATCCGAATAAGAAACCACACCAGGGAAAATTTCTTCGAGATCCTCTTTGATTATATTGATTACATAGAAACGATTGAGAGATTCACTGGGAAGAGACATTTTCTCTGAGTCTACTCCATCAGCTTCATCCAGTAGAACTGAAGAATCACAACCCTAAACAAGTTCCAAATTACAGAAAACTCAACTCAAAATTAATCTGATTGAAATAACAAGAACCCAATTAACAAAATTACACATAAAATAATTGCTTAACCCAGATCAAAATGTGAATAAATCAGATAACCCTAGTGAAAAATTAGCGGAATAAACAAGATTGTTTGGAGAGTATATCAGTGGATGAAATAACTAGAAATAACAAGAAGTAAAAAGAAATTCAAGATTTAACAAAACTCAGAATATTAAAAAAAAAAAAACACACACACACGCACACACAATAATATTTGACTGAAGTTGACTGAATAAAAATGGACCTCAATGGAGCAATCCCGGAAAACGAGGCGCAAGAAAGCAGGAGCTACACCGGAGCGTGATTTTCGGAGATACCAAACCATGGCCCGAATACGGCCCTCAGCTTGTGGGCACGAATCGCGGTTGAAATCGTACTGCAAAGAATCATAAGGCTCGCCACAGTCGCCTTCTTCAATTTTCCCGCCATTGGACAAGAACAGGGCCCCAGCGCCGGCGGCTATCCGAAAGAGAGAAGGATCCGACGCTGGATACTCGTAACAAACATAATGCAAGAAATTACTGGTGGAGTTGATGTTCAAGGCTTTCTTGGTATCGGCGTTTCGGTTCTCGAAAGAGATCGGGAAGCTGATCACTATTCGCATTGTTGCTAGTTCCAAGATTGATACGGCATTTCTTTTTCTTGTTTTGTTTGCTTTTTGGGGGAGATTTCTGTTTGTGAGCTTTTTGGTGTGGGGTTTCAGAATTTTTTTTTTCCTGAAAGGAGTTTCAGAGATGGTTGTTCGTTGGAGAGGGCTGTAAGTAGAGCGTGGAAGTTCAAAATGGCGGGAAAATTATGTTACCCATGGACAAAAATGCCCTTCCAAGCAGAAAGTATGTTAGGTCTGTTTTGGGGTAAATTACGAGAATGCCCAACATTGAAGTAGTTAACTGATTTCACTTAACTACTTAAGGTTGTTTTTTTTTTTATCATGATTCTCAGGAATGATCAACGGCTGTTAATGTATGGATATGATCAATAGCGGAGTAGGTTTATTTGCCATTTACCTTGATCAAAATTTTATTATAAATTTTTTTTATCATTCCCTTTTTTATTTTAGACTAGACAAGATAACTATTTTTTTACCAAGGTGGTGAAGACCTAAGATAATTTTGCTTCCAACCATCAATTTTTTTAATAAAAAACAACGATCGTGAATCCAATTGAATTGACATAAACATAGCCCTCATACGAATCAGAATGTACAATATAATTATGAATGAGAGAGTTTACTAAATTAAAGGTCACATCCTATGCCACATAATTAGATTAGTATTAATGTATGTCATTGTACGGAAACGCAAAAGCAGTAATCTCGAAGTCTTGGATTGGTAAATAAGGTCAAACGATAGTATTTAAATTGTAATACCATCCAGCAAGAACTATTCAATTAATAAATCAAATTACATGCTTAGCGTTGTAAAAGCATGGAAATTTAAACGGATCCAGAAAGCTGAAGCAGCCACAAACCCTAAGAATGATGAGGATTGTATCTCCTTGGCGCCACCAAAACCAGAAAATCTCATCTGGTGAAAAGGGGAAAACAAATATGGAACCACATTGAAAAATCATTGCGACGTACATCTAAGACAGGATAAATCCATTAATAAAGAACACATACAATGGACTATTCCTCAAGGGTTTGAATAAATTTCTACTTTAGGTAAGCTTGAAGGACCTAGTGAGGAGAATCTGATTTATGAAGTTTTCAAAACAAAATGTAGGCAAGGGGCTAACCATGGCTGGTAGAGGCAGGCCACCACACATTACATCAATCATCCAAACTATTTGCCTACGTAATTCTAAATCCATGCCTAATAGTAGAAGTAATTAGCTCAAAGCTGTATCATCCTAGGCGGTGCAAGGCAACGCAGGGCAAATCTGGAAGGACGGCTCTTGCCTTCAGTTGTCTTCCTCGTTACACCCCGCAATTTGGAATACGACAGCCATCCTTTTAGGAAGTGGGCTAACTTGAACCCCGGCACAGGAATTTCCTCATGATCTTGATGTTGATAGTACTTGTAGCTGTCATCTTGATTTCCTAAACTGTCTCTGTCAGCAAGATCATGTTTTTTCTCTTCATCCGCATCTGATCCTGGTGACAATCTTTTATGCTGATCTTCTAAATTGTCTTTAGCAAGAACAGCTTGTTCGCAAGTATCTGATTCCACAGACAATCTAAAAGCAAGAGTTTTCAGTTCCACTTCAACGTAAACAGTACAAATATGAAGAAATATAATAATCGAATAAGCGAAAAAAATTATTTTGTTCTTTACTTAAGAGCTACACATAAAATTTTAGAAGGGAAGACTATGTCATCTAGATTTTCTTATTGCATCTTGATTTTGTCATTACAGCTCACAAAGCTAAGCTAAACGCATCAGGCATTTTGGTAAATCCGTATTTCACGTCTTGCACAATTTCTGTTCCTCTGTATATGACATAACAGTACCCTAAACTAGAAAATTTTCCGACTCAAAATCTTAATTTTTATGTCAGCTAAATATATAGAGCAGGGCAGAGCCTATCCTTATATATGTAGCCCCCGCTCCAACTGGGATGGACATCTAATAATAACACAGGGAAACCAGAGAAATGAAAGAAATATCAATTTCTTAGCATACATTTTGATCACCTATGAAATGCCTGCCACATTTTTTTCCACACATTAAGTTAACCCCATGTCACATTACTTTTTCAAGTTAGGTTTGACTCTGGAACCGTTAATCAGATGTGATTTCAGTAAGCACTTCAGAATTTTCCAGTATAAAGATTTAGAATGCTCCCAAAGCAACCTTTATATGTCTAGATTAATAACCATGATTGTCCTCAAACCTTTCTTTTTTTTTGATCAGGTGATTGTCTTCAAACCTGATTATTGTATGCATGCTGTATGCGCAGAAGCTCAAAATATGCCAAGAGTTATGCAATAGCATCATAAAAACATAACACTGTTTTTGAGTGTATGCAAATGCAAGCAAGCAGTGATTCTTACCTTGAGAACTGTTGGCAAGCAACGTTCTGTGTCTTAGACCGTCTTTTTGAATGTAAGTAGTCAAGGGACATGTGCCTAGAGAATTGAAGCTGTATTTACCACAAGCAGAGAAAGTAGAGAAACTAGTAAGCAAGCTGGAAATAGAGAAAGATTCAGGAATAGATCACTCCATTAGGTTCCCAAGAAGAACTCAGGAAAGCCAAGAATATAGTAACAATGCAGATCTAGAACCTTCACATTCACATTTGAAATATCTAAAACGGTTAAAAGGCCCATGCTACTACATCATGAACTGCAGGCTGAAGCCGAAAGAGATTAAACACATTGGGTCTAGAGAGTGATAGCTGGCAAGGGAGAAAAGACTAGATAACTTATTGCGTAATGGAAGATTAACACTTAAAAATTTGTGAGACGGAAAATCAGAACTTCTAATGCCAATTAGTTACTCAGAAAGGAAATTAACATGAATAGCATAAATAAAACAGATGCCATTAAGATTGCCCCCACCCAGTATGTACTGCAATTCATTCAATTGAAACTCAAACTCAAGCAAACTCCTGATCCAAACCATGAATAGTAACATATACAAAAATTAACTTTACCATATTGCTATTGTTCACTTGGAAACAAAACCCATGCACATTACTTCTCCACCCAGATCCCTTCTTCCCAAGTTTATATAACCTTGAGCATTCTGCCTAGGCTACAAATGATAAAGCATATTACCTTGGAACTTCATAGCGTGCTACCAACTTAGTTACTTCACTAACGCATCCCCTTGTTACTAATTGTTTGTTCAATATGGTATCCCAATAAGAACTCGAAGTGAACAAGTCAAATCTCATATCACAGAAGGATTTAATGTGACCAAGTTAGCACATTCACGAAGAAACACACATGACACAGAAGGGGAGCTCTTTATCAACAGGGCTACTAGCAAACTCAATGGCCAGCTTTGGGCTTCAAAACCTATATATTTCTAAAAAAGATCGACTACTGAGAATTGATTCTGTAAATTTACTTCAGCTAAAAATAATCAACCAGGGGTTTCTTCAAATATGCAAATGTGCTATCATCTAAAAGGAATATTAAGATCTGCTGCAAAATAATAAGCATTATGTGCTCCATAGACTAATTTACTCCACAGAACATGAAAAAGAGTCACAAACCTCATCCCCATCCTTCATCCTAAAATCCCGAATGTGTGTTTTGTCATTAACCAGCTTTCGGCCATCATAGCACAAGCAAAAGTGTCCCCAAACATTTGTCCTGAGTTCATCAAATTCACAAAAGTAATCATTATTCATCAAACCTCACATAAATCACTAGCTTATAGATAGATCATGGAAATTAATCAATCAAACATATCATATTTTACCATGAAATCTTGCCTTGACCCTCGGTAGGTGATAGAGTAAAAACTTCTTCTATTGCTTGTCTGAGCTCTCCCACCGTAGAATTCCTCTCAATGTAAACATCTGCCAAACCAATTCTCATTATCCTCAGTCCAAACAGCTCATCATACAAAAACCGAAAAAGGCAAAAATTATCCTCTTCCTTCTTATACTTCCACCATTGTTGATCATAACTAAAATATGCAACAAAGATAATTTTGAAATAGCATCAATAAAAATGAGAAACCCGTTTGCCATTTCAACAAAAATACCGTCAAACACAAGCTGCTACCGTTTCATAAATCCCTTGATTAAAACAGTGGACAATGAGAAACAAAAATAAAGACATAAATAAAATAAATGATAAAAAGAGTGTTAAAAATAAATACCAAAGCGCGAACCGTCGAGCTTGAGAACAGAGAGCCGGATTCGAGGCTGCGGAAGCTTAAGGTACGGCATTGTCCGTACAGAATTACCCTCATAGCAATCACCAACATCATCAACATCGTCGAGTGTCAGTGGCGCCACGCACCGTCTCTCTGTCAAAAACCTCACCATTATTTATCACTACTACCGATCAAAAAATAATCCAGAGGGATTGATTATTTAGTACTGTTTGTTTTGTTGAAAAAAAAAATCTTACAGAAAGTAATTTTTTTCTCTTTTTTTTTTTGTGTTGGTTGTTCAATTTTGAAATGCTAGGGTTTCTATTTTCATTCAACGAAAGTACAAATTAATTTTGCTGTCAGACTCCTCTTTCTCTCTCTCTCTCTCCTTCAGTTTGTTTTGCTTGCTGGTTTTGGGGAATAGACCGTTGGGGGCGGGATTTTTCTTGCTCCTTTCAGGGAGGTATGGACGGGGTTTTGACTGCACGCGTTGTTTGACTGTACTCGCGTGATTATGATGCCACGTGGACAACGGTATGTACTTTCCTTGGGATTGCGTCACGTGTGTTGAATTACTTATAGCACGAAGGCGTGGGCTGACTGACACTTTGCCGGTTTGCCCCCGCCAACAAACGCATTGAGATTAATAGGTCCAAAAACGACACCACTTTACTCTACCCGGGGCAAAGCCCAGCGTGGGCGTGTGCAAAAAATAATTTTTCTTAAAAACTGCAAATTAGTTCACAATGTGTCAAGGTATAAAATCCCGGTGTGTACAGTGTACATTAGACATACATGATTTGACAATGTGGGTTTCCACAAGATAGGTATCGTTATCCCACTAAATCATTATTTATTAAAATATTTATAACAATTATACATGCTAGCAAGAGTGGGCGATGAAATTTAAAACATAAATTGAACCTAACCCAAAACCCAAAATACAAATTTGATGGACCTACTGAGATACTATAATGATATAAATATTTTATTTCCTTTACAAACTAGATTAAAATGATGCTTTTAGGCAACGTTGGGTAAGGATTTGAATCTTAAAATGAAAAGAATCGTTTGGTTTAAATAAATGTATTATTGTGTGCTGTAATTTGTATGAAAATATTATTCTCTCTTTAAGTTTTCCTAAAACCACAAATATTCGTATGAATTTGGTTGTGCACATAATTGGTAGAGAGGATTCCGTTGTGAATAAAATCTTTTGCAATGAAGATGGAACAAAAATTAACAATAGCTTGTAGCACGATTACACGATACAAATACGACATGATTTTTTTATATTCATGTTGACATAAATTGATACAAGTAATAAATGGATTGACAGGACACAAGTGATAATTGTGCCATATCCATGTTAGATCATCTCAACACATTAATCCATTTATGGCACAAATATAAATTAATATGTGATAATATTATTTAAAAAATAACTAAAACATTTATTCATGCCACATCTATATTATATAATTTTTTAAAGAATTTTCATTATATGGTCCAAATGATAAGTCACTTGTTTAAATAAAAAATAGATAAATTCATAGTAATAACCCACTTACTTATTTCAATGGATAGTGTTAAAGTTTTTTAACCACTTTCATAAGAAGTGATAAAGATTATTCATTTCACTTATTTGATGGAAGGAAATGTCGGGTCTTTTAAGTTATGAATTACTACTATAACGCTGGTCCTAGCTTAACCAAATTTATGTTTGCTAAGAACTTGTTTTCTATCAAAAGAGAAAGACTATAAAGTGGAATAGGCTAGCAAACACTTTTTATGAAATTTAGTGAATGTGGAGAATATTTGAAGATTTGACAACTATAATTTGAGATATGATCTCAATTATTTTAATTATTTAACATGTGGCATCAGAAGCTACTTCAATCATATGAAATTGCTTTGATGGAATATGTTCGCAAGTGCAACGTTAGTATGTATTACGAATGATTTTTAAGGCACCCGTGTGGTCATATTATTATCATATTTGTATGGTATTTGCCATGTCTTCTAAGGGAAAAGTCTCAAGGGAACATCATATTTATTACATGTATCGTTGTTCTTGCATCGTGTATAACTATATATTATTGCGAACAGAGGGGCCTTACTTTGTTACTTCCTACAACTTCTTTATTATTATTATATAAATTGGGATCGATCAGATTAATTAAAATCAATTTTGGCTTTTGCGTTTCTTTTTTTTTTCCCCCTTTAATGTGTGGGTCTGATTGATTCTTTTGGAATATGTTATCATGCACAACACATAAAGAACTCTAATATTGGAAGTCATTTCTGTCGTTCTGTGGCTGCTATATATCAAAACTCCATGCATTGGCTGTGTAAAAATGAAATTTAGCCATTAATGACATTTTAAGTAAAAAGGTTTTGAGAGGGTTGACAGTGATACGACGCACATCTAAGCAAATTTTGTGATGGACATATCCAGTAAGATAAAGTTTTTGCTTATTCCAAGATTTGTTTTGTCATGGCTGTAGAATGCTCATCAAGTTTAGCTCCCATTTGTTTTGGGTTTATGATATATTAAGACTATAAATGGTCCATCATAAGTGAGAGTCTTTTAATTGATTAAAAAACAAGTGAATAGTTATGTTAAATCATAAACCTCTCATTCATTGTTTTTGTAATGGAATCATACACATTTTTATTGTCCATGAAAATATAAGAATCATCTTTTGAGATTGTGGATATTGATATGTGGGAAAATATAAGAATCATCTTTTGAGATTTTGGGTATTGATATGTGACTTACATTTATTTTAACTATAAGGTTATTTTAACTATAAGGTTTAGAAATACAATTTATAAATCCAATTTTTTGTTTGGTTGAGTTTAACCATGATAAATATTTAATGTCATTATTGCACTGTTTGATTTATTGGTGACAAAAATAAATATGGTATATCTTGAGAATAGCTATAGCATCTTAAGGCATTTTGATATAAAATATAATGCATAGAGATATAAAATTACATTTTTATTATTATGGATTATAGTTTTGTTATGTCCGCTGCATAAATGTATTCCATATTTTTATCTGCACTTTAAGATTTGATTGTCTTCAAAGTAACACTAACATCAAATTCTAGCCTATTATTTGTGCTATTTCTGTGATGCCATTGAAGTCTTAAAATAATATTATATCTCAAAAGTAGCCACAGCATTTCAATAAATGATGATATAGATTTGATGAAGTTTATAATATCATATAAAGATAAATAAGATGAAATATGGCATCAAATGTTTGCAATTATTCATTAAACAGTTATTTGGCCCCACAGGGAGATAATTATTTTAATGATTTTAATCGGAACAAAATAGTGAATTTTTAGGCATCAATTTATGAGAATTTTCCTAGGCTTGTAGGTATGAAATTTTCTAATGTTAAGTTCATATTCACTAGAAGTCTTTGATTACATAGGTTGAAATGCATATTTTTTTCCCCCTAGCTAATTGATTGCATGATCTTGATATATAGAGTTTTATGTGGATGAATTATTTGTTCTTGTTGTTGGGGAAAAATCAGGTTTTTAAATTTTTATAAAACCTTTTGAAGATCGCTCTCATATAATATATAGGAATTTGTATTCTAGAAATCGTACCTTAAAAATCCGAGTTGGCTTTTTCCGCTGAAGTGATTTAGGCTCCTAGATCACGATCCGCCACCACCACTCCTGTTAGATCACGATCCGTCACCACCACGCTTGTTAGATCACGAACTGTCACCAATGATCTTCCAGGTTATGACTCAGGTTCGATCTGCACTTGACGTGTGGGCGCCGTTCTCACTACCAAAGCAACTAGCACGAGAAAATTTTTCTCTCAACAATAGAGAGAAAAATCTTATTCTCCGATTTGTATAAAGTGGCCTCCCTCTCTTTTCTTTAGAGAAAATAAGCCTTATATATCTCCCTTTAGTGAAAACCCTAGGCTCCAAATAATCAAAAAACAAAACTCACGTTTATTTGCTTTTTCAATAGGGGACCCACCTTGTAAAATAACATAAGGCCCCTTATACAAAAGCTAATTAAATGAAGCCTCCCACTAAATAATATATTTAGGCTTTTGACCCAAATAGCTAGTTATCTTACTTATTAGTCCAGTAGTGGTGCAGTCAATTAAATGAGCTAACCCGGGGATCATTTGGGAACATACAATAGTGGCTACAATAATTAGGCCTGTAATTAAACTAGCCCAATTATTTAATTCCAAATCTACTCCACTAAAAGATTGGAACTGACTTCCATAATTGTATGCTCGAATAATAATTCGTCCCAAGCCACATTGATTTCTTTACTGCACAATCCTTTGTACCACATCGTTAATTAAATTGATATCTCAACTGTCCAATCAATTTAATAACATCTTATTCCTTGATCCTTACTGGTTTTCTCTAATGATCATTTTCAACATACTAAATATGTTGACACACTCTGGCCAGAGAATTCTATGATCAAGTACCGAAAACCTATCAAGAGATGTGTTGTACAAATTCTATATTGTTAATCCATAACTCCAATACTCATAATTGCTCCCACCAAGATACCGGGTAATCTTGACCACAAGGATGTGTCGTGCCCATTGGTAACTCAAATGAAATAACAATCACAATCATGAAATCATAATTAACTCAAGATTAAGATTACAGTAAAATCAACGCCTATGAGATTTAATAAGTCTGACAGTTATTACAAAGTTAATTAAATCTCATATGTGATCCTGTTCAATGTAGTCGTACTACATCAATAAATTCATACATGATTAAGACAAATCATTCAATGAATTTATTACAGTCTATACCTAAATAAAGTGCCCAACTTTATTTATCAACTGCGAACTAAATTTATTTAATCATAAGATAACTTGTATTTATGTCTTCTGTGAATCCACATGGTGATCACATAAATACATATAATATGATTAAATGGACTTTAATACAAATATTAATGCAATTAAGATATTTGAATAAAATACCTCATTTATTTTATTAATCAGAAAAATTGTTTATTACAATTAAATAAACACATATGCTTTTAAAGAGCATATTTTCCCAACAATCTCCCACTAGCTCTCAAAGCATATCTGGCATATTGCACATGCTCTAGGGCTCTAAGTGCAGGTTATAAAGGTTTCCCACTAATGGCCATTGTAATAAGATCTGCCATTTAGCATCTAATGCCATTTGGGGTACTGTCATATAACATTTCTACACTATTCCCTTATAAGATGATACTTCCTTTCAATATGTTTTGTTTCTTGTGGTTCCTTGGTTCCTTAGATTGAGCTACCGCACCACCATTATCACAAAATAGTTTAAGGGGTGCAGTTACAACAGGTACCACCTCAAGATTTCGTAGGAACTTGCAGAGCCATATAGCTTCTTTTGCAGCTTCAGATGTAGCCACATATTCAGCTTTAGTTGTTGAGTCTGTGATACAAGATTGTTTCACTCTCATCCAACTAGTAGCTCCACTTCCCAATGTAAACACATAGCCGGAAGTTGATTTTCTAAAATCCTTATCTGACAAAAAATCAGAATTAGTATAACCCACTAGAATAAGTTCATCACCAGAATACACAAGCATATAATTTTAAGTTCTTTTCAAATACTTCATTATATGCTTGACCGCAATCCAGTGTTCAGGTCCAGGATTAGATTGATATCTACTAACCATCCCTACCGCAAAACAGATGTCTGGCCTAGTGCAAAGCATGGCATTCATGAGACTTCCCACAGCTTCTGCATAGGGAACTCGTCTCATTCTCTCTATCTCTTCAGATGTTTTAGGTGATTGATCCTTAGAGAATGTAATTCCATGTCTGAATGGTAATAAACCAGTCTTGGAATTTTCCATACTAAATCTAGCCAATATCTTATCGATATAGACCGCTTGAGACAAGGCTAAAGTTTTATTCTTCCGGTCTCATAGTAACTTGATACCAAGAATATAACTTGTCTCTCCCAGGTCTTTCATATCAAATTGTTTTGCTAACCAAATCTTTATTGTAGTCAATACTCCTATATCGTTTCCAATCAGGAGAATATTGTCTACACAAAGAACTAGGAAGGCTACAAAATTTCCCTGAATTTTCTTGTACACACATGGTTCATCAATGTTCTGAATGAATCCAAGTGATTTAATCGCTTGATCAAATCTGATGTTCCATGACTGGGATGCTTGCTTCAATCCATAAATAGATCTCTGCAACTTACATACCATGTGTTCTTGGCCTTTTTTGTATAAATCCATCTGGTTGCTGTACGTAGATGTTTTCTTCAAGATGCCTGTTAAGAAAGGCAGTCTTGACATCCATTTGCCAAATTTCATAATCTAGCACTGCAGCAATGGAGAGCAGAATCCTGATGGATTTAAGCATAGCAACCGGAGAAAAGGTTTCCTCATAATTGATTCCTTCTTTCTGAGTAAACCCTTTGGCTACTAATCTTGCTTTAAATGTTTCCACCTTTCCGTCTACTCCTCTTTTTCTCTTGTAGATCCACTTGCACCCTATAGGTTTTACCCCATTTGGCGCCTCTACAAGTTCCCAGACTTTATTGGAATACATAGATTCCATTTCTTGATTCATGGCCTTTTTCAAAATTCAACATCTCTATCTATTAGAGCTCGTTGTAACTAGTGGGATCTTGTACATGTTCATCTGAGATAGCCGTATAGGTTTCTCCCAAAAGCATGTATCTCGCAGGTAACCTAGTTACCCTCCCACTACGACGAGGTTCTAAAAGTGATAGTTGTTCAAGGATAATCCTGTACTGATCAGCTGGTTGTTGCTGTTCTTCCTGTTCTATAACAGGTGTTGAAAGCTGAGCATCAACCTGATCTCTTTTATTTCTCTAGTTTTACCTTACTCTTAGGTTATAAGTCATTATATAGTCTTTCTCAAAGAAAGTAAAGAATATTTCTATAAATACATTCCTATCTTGAGAACTATAATTCAGACTTTCCCTTAATCCTTTAAGATACCTAAAACATGCAAGCTTCTGAACACGAATCCATCTTCTCTATCTCTGATTCTAGTAAACTCCAAATACGAATGTGTCTCAAACTATGTTTGTGACTTTTTCATAATATCTTGGAGTAGTAGACACCGAGATAGATGAAACTAAGTTCAATAAACTTTGTAGTTTCAAATACTAGTATCTGGAATAAAAAAGGTAAATGATAAACCACTTAGTATATATCTTGTCTTATCCAAAAGAATCTTGTTTCTCCATTTAATTACACTATTGTATTATAGTGTTCATTGACAACCAAATAGTGCTTGAATTCTCCATAGAGATATTCTTTGTTTCGATCATATCGAAGTTCTTTTATGTTCCTGTCTAATTGCTTCTGTCTTATCCACGTACTCTTTTGAATTTCAAAAGCAATGGAATCATGACGCATTTAGACAAACATAAATGAAATGAATATTCATCAACAAGATTGATAGAATACTCATAACCCCTTATAACATGTAAACTGATTAGTCCGTATACATTTGTATGCGCTAAATCATCAAATACAATGTTATGCTTTTAGCTCAAAAAGAGCATCCTTGTCATATTACTTTTCTAAATAAGATTTATAGAGTTACAATGATCAATCTTAATAGGCCAACAAGTCTATCATTAATCATTTTCTTAAAATCTTATTATAGTTTATATGACTTAGGCATAAATATCAGAGGTGATTTTTGGTTAGAAGAAACATTTCTTTTCTTAGATAAATGCATATACTTTTTATCATTATATCTTACTTTGAATAGATCAATGGACTTCTATGATATAAATTGTCTTTATAAATAACCAAAATAAATAATAAATAGAGGATCCAAAAAATAACAGTGTACTCCTGTTTATTAAAACAAGCCACCGAAATTAAATTCCTCTAATATAAAGACAAATATCAAAACTAAAGTCTTGTAAAATTGATCTAGTCTTTCAATTGATATAAACTAGCATGTCCTCAACTGCTGTTTGATGCTTTCTTCACTTAATCTCTTGGTTTCCTGAAAACCAAATAAATGAATTACAAATAAGATTAGTTATCTCAGAATTCATTATTGTATGATGCAATAGAAATCTGAACTAATTAGGAAGCTTAAAGATTTCCTATACCTGATTTTAATAATCTTAGGACAATCTTTCTTCCAGTGACCCTTCTGTCCACATTTGTAACACTTGCCTTTTGGCTTGCCACTTCTTTTAATGGACAGTTTGCCGATCCCAACTCTTGCTTGCTCATTCTTGTCTTTTGACTTAAGCCTTGAAGAGAATCCTTTTTCAGGAAGTTTTCTGCTATGATAAAATTCTTCTATAGCATGTAGTTCGTGCATTAATTCAATTAAGGTCATATCTTTATTGTTTAAGATATAGCTGACCTTAAACTCTTTGAATGTATCAGGTAAAGATTCAATCACCATGTTAATCTTTGATTTATCATTGATTTGAACACCATGAATCTCTACCTCATTCAAATAGTCCATCATTTTAAGGACATGATCACGAACTTTTGTGCCCTCTTCCATCTGAGTATCCGTAATACGTTTCAATGCTGCTTCTCTGGCAAAATGGGTATTTTGCCCAAACATCTGATGAAGACTAGCCATTATTTCAGTGGCTGTTTCCATGCTCCGATGTTTCTTATGCAGTTCCACAGAAATCGAAGCCAATATATAGCGCTTAGCCATTTTGTTAGCTTCGCACCATTTCTCATAAGGCTCCCTCTGATTTCTATAATCGTATAACGATGGTTCAGGAGGGCAAGGCTGGGTCAACACATATTTGCTTCCCTTAGCAGTGAGAATATTAAATAGATTGCGTTTCCAATCTAAATAATTTTCGCCAGTGAGTTCATTTTTAACAAGGATAAATAATAATGGGTTGATGGAAGACATTTTCTGAAAAAACAAAATACACATGCATAAATACTTTGAAACAATATTCACAATAAATGACAAAAATGCAAAAAACCATAAATGCATTTTAATTTATTGTAACGATAATCTAGTACCGCTTTGACAAGCTATCCGTTGGGGAAGTCATGTCTACACTTACTAGACCCAATTATCTATTGGATTATTTACTTTCATGTAGAGACATGATAAATAATTATCGTTATCCCTTTGGACCTAAATTTGTTAACAGAGCTTCGTTGGGAAGGTTAATAACAAACTTTAGTTGAGTGTATAACCATTGTTTCAATCTACGTATTTTTCATATCAATAGTCACCGTTGGGGTGAACAATCGATTGAAAAATATTTCAATTTTATCTTTGAAGAAGTTCATCAAATAAAATATCTAATATATATACCCTCCGAAGGGAGCATCACCGTATCATGAAGTCGAGGTATATATACAATTTTATTATTGAACTAACAATGGAGCCCGTGGGAAAATTATCTTGAATTTTCCCTCTCCCACTCAATATTTTAAAATTGGTTTTTCCTTTTTAAAACATACATATTGTTAATTGCATGCTTCCTATAATATTATCTAGATGATATCAAATATTATTAAGCATATACAAATTTCAAACAATATAATGAAATTCATTATTAATGAATGACATGTATCATTATGCATAGAGTGGCACTACCTATTCTATATGACATGTTATCATGGCATGTTATCATCCAAAACATAACATATAGAAAAACAATTAAATAATCTTAATTCATGGCTTTCCTAATAATGAAAAATACATTAACCCTAAGTCTAATCTTCATTGGGCTTCTTGTCAATGTCCATTTTCCATAATCTTGTCTTTGTTAATGGACTAGGGGAAATTGGGCTTTTAAATTTATAATTGGTCCAATTTTAATTTTGAAAAGAAATAAATAAATAAATAATTTTTTATTTTATTAAAATAAAACTTTTGGACCAAAAATAAATTTAATGTATTTAATTTTGTCTATGCATTTTTTAATCCATTAAGCCCAATTGAAATTGGGCCTAAAACTAGGATTCTTTAAGCCCAAAACGGTTTTTGGACTTAAATGCAAAAAATTAAAAACGTTTCTGCCCAACTGAAAAATATGAAGCTATAGGGACCTCCACGATAAAAACCATGGAACCCTAAAATCACATTTTTCTTTTCCTCTTCTTCCCCAGCCGCCACCAGCACAAAAACCTCCACCACTGTTCAGATGCCAGCCGACCTCCGACGCATCTCCGACATCGAACCACCTGCCACCGCGTCGCCGGAAACGCATCAAACTCGCGCGCGCTGTTTGCTGCGCGAGCAGCCTGTGCCATCGCGTGCTGCGCGCACAAGCCACGCTTCCCGCGCGCGCTGGCTGCTGCGCGCTGCTGCTGCGTGCACGCTTGCGTTGCAGCGCGCGCTGCTGGCAGCATGTGCTGCTGGCCGCGCGCTGCTCGCGCAGCAGCGTGTGCTGCTGGCCCCTCGTTGCTGAAATTTCCGGCCTCGATTGTTTGCGCTCGTTTTCCAGTGATGATGCTTCGGTGATTTACAAATTTTCAACGCAAATTTTGGCTTACAAAATTTCAATTACAGTAAAATAAATCAAGAGGGAATTATGGTGATAAAAAACCACCCCTCTTGTTACAGATCCAAAGAAAAAATACATCGGAAAATCTAACCATGAATTAAGACAAACCATAACATGCTTTATTCATATATTAAACAAATAATATATATCTGAATAAATTGTGCCACTCTAATACATAAATTTCAAGAATGATTTCATACAATATTCTTATATATTAATATGAGATGGCTCTGATACCAATTGTTGGGGAAAAATCAGGTTTTTAAATTTTTATAAAACCTTTTGAAGATCGCTCTCATATAATATATAGGAATTTGTATTCTAGAAATCGTACCTTGAAAATCCGAGTTGGCTTTTTCCGCTGAAGTGATTTAGGCTCCTAGATCACGATCCGCCACCACCACTCCTGTTAGATCACGATCCGTCACCACCACGCTTGTTAGATCACGAACTGTCACCAATGATCTTCCAGGTTATGACTCAGGTTCGATCTGCACTTGACGTGTGGGCGCCGTTCTCACTACCAAAGCAACTAGCACGAGAAAATTTTTCTCTCAACAATAGAGAGAAAAATCTTATTCTCCGATTTGTATAAAGTGACCTCCCTCTCTTTTCTTTAGAGAAAATAAGCCTTATATATCTCCCTTTAGTGAAAACCCTAGGCTCCAAATAATCAAAAAACAAAACTCACGTTTATTTGCTTTTTCAATAGGGGACCCACCTTGTAAAATAACATAAGGCCCCTTATACAAAAGCTAATTAAATGGAGCCTCCCACTAAATAATATATTTAGGCTTTTGACCCAAATAGCTAGTTATCTTACTTATTAGTCCAGTAGTGGTGCAGTCAATTAAATGAGCTAACCCGGGGATCATTTGGGAACATACAATAGTGGCTACAATAATTAGGCCTGTAATTAAACTAGCCCAATTATTTAATTCCAAATCTACTCCACTAAAAGATTGGAACTGACTTCCATAATTGTATGCTCGAATAATAATTCGTCCCAAGCCACATTGATTTCTTTACTGCACAATCCTTTGTACCACATCGTTAATTAAATTGATATCTCAACTGTCCAATCAATTTAATAACATCTTATTCCTTGATCCTTACTGGTTTTCTCTAATGATCATTTTCAACATACTAAATATGTTGACACACTCTGGCCAGAGAATTCTATGATCAAGTACCGAAAACCTATCAAGAGATGTGTTGTACAAATTCTATATTGTTAATCCATAACTCAAATACTCATAATTGCTCCCACCAAGATACCGGGTAATCTTGACCACAAGGATGTGTCGTGCCCATTGGTAACTCAAATGAAATAACAATCACAATCATGAAATCATAATTAACTCAAGATTAAGATTACAGTAAAATCAACGCCTATGAGATTTAATAAGTCTGACAATTATTACAAAGTTAATTAAATCTCATATGTGATCCTGTTCAATGTAGTCGTACTACATCAATAAATTCATACATGATTAAGACAAATCATTCAATGAATTTATTACAGTCTATACCTAAATAAAGTGCCCAACTTTATTTATCAACTGCGAACTAAATTTATTTAATCATAAGATAACTTGTATTTATGTCTTCTGTGAATCCACATGGTGATCACATAAATACATATAATATGATTAAATGGACTTTAATACAAATATTAATGCAATTAAGATATTTGAATAAAATACCTCATTTATTTTATTAATCAGAAAAATTGTTTATTACAATTAAATAAACACATATGCTTTTAAAGAGCATATTTTCCCAACACTTGTAAAATCAAGTACTCCACACGAACAAGATGGATTTAAGCAGTCGAAGTATTAAATGTATTGAGCTTAAATTTCATGTAGGGAGAAAATTAAAAAGAAAAAAGAAAATAGTAATGGTACTTCTATACTCAGTGGTTGAAAGTTTTATAAAGGTTATAAAAAAAAATTGTAACTTCTCATGAGACATTGACCATCACCCTAATTTCATTTACAAATTATAACGATGGAGTAAATATAAGTATCTTATTTATGATTTATAATATTTATAATGTTAATCTCATTTGGTTTATAGAGAACTATGTTATCAAAATATAAGTCTTAAAGCTAGTGGGAGTTATGAAGTTTTAGTTTCATACATAGATGATAATTTTGCAATAGAGTTAAGGTTGTCATACATAAAGTGAATGACTTTTATCCATTATGAAAGCATTAAGTTACATGCTATGAAAGAAATATGCAAGCATTTTGGTTAAGAAGATTTTATCAATGGTTTGAAAATTATTATCGATATGAAGACCAATAATTATTGAAGTAGCCAAAAATAAATTTATCGACCTAAAGTTAAGTTATAAGAGGTCACGTTAATAAGAATGAGCTGACTATTGATCATATGTAGCAACAAAGCTCATATTAAAAGATCCCATGAATAAAGTTTTGCTAGCTAAAGTGTCTAATGGTCATGTGGGTTTTATGGTTTATTCGCTGAATTTGAGTTTGCTTTCAGCTGTATTATTGGCTTCTATGCTAGTGTTATAATTATAGTGAAGAATATAGTTATATTATTTGTGCACATAAAGAATTTTGAAAAGTCCATTGTGATTATCTAAATAGGACCGTGAATGACTTATGGAATTTCATTTATAAAGTAATTATACTTAAGAAAGTTTTAATACTAGTAATACATGGAAGGAGAGATATAACCACCGCCTGGAAGGGGAGATATAACCACTATGATCCATGTATTGATATTTTCTTTTAAATTTATAAAATTTTATTTGTATATGGATATTTAATAGATTAATGACTATATTGAGTTATGAGTTTTTTCATACATTTCACATGTGGACTAAATGGGAGAATGTAAGAATTTTCGCTATGTGGTCTACATGATAAGTCACTTGTCTGAATAAGTAAATAGATAAATTTATATTAATAACCCACTTATTTTAAGGGATAGTGTTAAAGTTTATTAACCACTTTCATAATTGAAGTGATAAAGATTATTAAGTTCACTTCTTTAATGGAAAGGAAGTGTAAAGTCTTTTAAGTTATGAATTCATCCTATAAGAAAGGTCTCTAACATATCTAAATCAATGTTTGTTAAGAGCTTATTTTCTATCAGAAGAAAAAGGGCATAAAGTGGAATAGGTTAGAAGGCACCTTTATAAAATTTAGTGAATGTAGAGAATACTTAAAGCTTGAATAACTATGATTGGAGATACGATCTCAATTAATTTAATTATTTAACAATTTTATCTATATTGTGTCATAAATTTAATCATGTCGTATTTAATATCATGTTAACTTATTTACGACATATTTTTAAGAATAATGTTTATATTTTAAATTTATTTTAATTTTTGTATTAAATATGTTAAATTGATCAACGCAATTAATAAACGAACAATATCCATATTTTGATATGTCTACACAATTAATAAATGAGTTGTATCTGTGTTTACTTAAATTTGACACGATACAAATAAGACATGATCCAATAACAAAAATTATCAACCGCAATAGGTAGCATTTTATTGCTTTAGAGAATTTGAGGGACTATTTTTTTAACGGACTTGTTTGGTCATATTCTTTCGTCTTCTTCTTCATTTTTCCTCCACATATAATGCTAAAATTGTATGAATGAGTGCTCGGTAGTCAGTGGAGATGAATGTTAAACAAATTGTAAATTTTTGGACCTATTTGTTATTTTTGTAAACCACAAGGACTTAATTTCCTCTTTCCTTAATGGCATTCACAAAGGCGCAGGTTACCGGGCTGGATCTGGATTTTGAGCTTTTGTTTGGATTTCGGCCCCGAGATTCGACCAATTGCTTGTTCATGGAGGCCCAGAAGGAGACTAACAGGGTGGCTTCTGGATACGAATATAACAGAAGTTAAATATGCTACCCAAAAGACGACAAGATTTGCTCAACAGTTACATAAATACGGAAAGAGAAAGTTCAATTTGCCTGAGAAAAATCAAAAGGTCAGCCTGTTCGAACATACAATTCATATATATCAAAATTTTCGTTATTGTTAATGCACTCATTTGTTTTCTTATCTTCTAAAGTTTGAAGTCGGTCCACCATTTGGGCCTTACAAGATATAATACGGGCCATTGGCCTAACCCATTTTTCAGAGCCCGAAAATAATAAAAAATGTCGGTCCACATATCATCACATGCCAGTCACGTGTCACCGCCCTTCTATCTTTTAAGCAACAAATATAAAATAAAACCAAAATCGCAGCAGTCGCTCTAATTTCTCACTTGAACTCTCTCGTCTCGGCACTGAGTGGGGTGAGAGAGAAGAGAAACTAAACCCCAAAAACCTAATAACATTTTCTTTTTTCCATTTTGTCATTTCTCATCAACTCAAAACCCCAATACTCAAATTTGCGAAGAACGTCTTTAGCATCACTATTAGGGTTTATTTCGACGCAGATCTTATCGGGAGAGTTAGTTGGAATCAGAAGCGATGTACAACAACGGTAACAACGGAGGGCCGCCGTTGGCACCGCCAGGGACGAGCGGGGCGGTGCCGATACCGCCTCCGCCGTCGCAGCCTTCGTACACTGTGTTGACCACGACGCCGTCCCCGCAGGAGGCGGAGGCCAGGCTGGAGGAGAAAGCTCGAAAATGGATGCAATTGAACTCGAAGAGATATGGAGACAAAAGGAAGTTCGGGTTCGTCGAGGCTCAGAAAGAAGACATGCCTCCGGAGCACGTGAGGAAGATTATTCGGTGAGTAACCTCTTTTTTATTTTTTGGTACTTTTTATTTATTTTTTGCTTTAGGGTTTAGCTGGAGCTTAGGATTTAGAGGACTACTTGGTGAAATTTCGTTTTGAGCTTAATTTGGTGAAATTAGTATCTGTTTCTACTTGCTCCTGGTTATTGGGTTTTGTTTGTTATGAAATGGATTCGTTTTCTTTTTCTCTTTTGTGGCGGTGTTTTATTGTTGTTGCCTTTTTGGTCTGGGTAATGTCAATAAAATACAATAATATTATTTAGGTGTTTTTTCCCTTTATATATGGCTCTAAATTATTTTTGGTGTTGGGTGTTGATTGGTATCCAGAGTTTTAAACTGGTATTAGTGTCTGTTAAGAAGATGGTAATTAATATTAGAAGTTAAAAATAACTTGATAAATCAGTTGGATTGCCCATGAATTTGTGTGCGCGTTTGAGAAACTTCTGACCACACGACTTTTTGAATGATCAAGCTAATATGGGTACCAGACTTTGATTATGCAGGAACATTAATCCCATGACCTATTTTCTTATAATGGAATTTATCCTGCAAAAAAGTTAGTATTAGAAGCGTGGTTACTCTTTATATGCATTGACCTTTTAGAAAATTGTTTTTGCTATTGGAAAATGTATTCAGTTTGTCTTGTTTTCTTTAACAGAGACCATGGGGATATGTCTTCGAAGAAATATCGTCACGATAAACGTGTGTATCTAGGAGCGCTTAAATTTATCCCACATGCAGTTTACAAGCTCCTCGAGAATATGCCAATGCCTTGGGAACAAGTTCGTGATGTGAAGGTTTTATATCATATTACCGGAGCCATCACATTTGTGAATGAAATACCATGGGTTGTTGAGCCTATATACCTCGCTCAGGTATGTTGATCCTCTTTCTGTTCAACTTAATATTCGTATCTTCAAATGAAACATTCTTTCTTTCTTTTATACTTTCTTCTCATGTCAAATGATTAACATCTATTTCCATAATGTTACAGTGGGGTACCATGTGGATCATGATGAGGAGAGAGAAGAGGGATCGTCGTCATTTCAAGAGAATGCGATTTCCACCATTTGATGACGAGGAACCACCATTAGATTATGCAGATAATCTGTTAGATGTTGATCCACTGGAGCCAATTCAACTAGAGTTAGATGAAGAAGAAGATTCTGCTGTATATACTTGGTTTTATGACCATAAGCCTCTTGTTAAAACAAAGCTTATAAATGGTCCAAGCTACCGGAAATGGCACCTTTCCCTTCCAATCATGGCGACTCTTCATCGGCTTGCTGGGCAGCTCCTTTCTGATTTAATTGACCGCAACTATTTCTACTTGTTTGACATGGAGTCATTTTTTACAGCCAAGGCATTGAATATGTGCATACCTGGTATGTCTACTTTTCTGATTTTTCGCTTGTCTTTGTCTGGCTTGTATCTATATGTGTGTGTGTGTGTGTGTGTGTGTGTGTGTAGAAGGTTTTAGTCTCATTCTGTTCTGTTTTACTGCTGTTTAGTCCCTCATTTAATTGTCATTTTGCAGGTGGTCCTAAGTTTGAGCCTTTGTACCGTGACATGGAAAAAGGTGATGAGGATTGGAATGAATTCAATGACATCAATAAACTCATTATTCGGTCACCCTTGAGGACTGAGTACAGGATCGCTTTCCCTCACCTATATAACAACAGGCCTCGCAAAGTGAGGCTTGGTATATACCACACTCCCATGGTTATGTACATAAAAACTGAGGATCCTGATTTGCCTGCATTTTACTATGATCCTTTGATACACCCCATACCTTCCACAAACAAGGAGAGGCGTGAAAAGAAAGTTTATGATGATGAGGATGAAGATGATGACTTCTTTTTGCCGGAGCAGGTGGAACCTTTGCTTAAAGATACTCAGCTTTATACTGATACCACAGCTGCTGGTATTTCCCTATTATTTGCTCCGCGCCCTTTTAACATGAGATCTGGTCGAATGCGACGAGCAGAAGATATACCCCTAGTGTCCGACTGGTATAAGGAGCACTGGTAAGGATTCTTTTTCATTTTTGTTTATATTTGTCTTTTAATTATATACCAAGTGTTGATGCCTGACCCTTTAATGATTTTTTTTTCCCTCTTCAGCCCTCCATCATATCCAGTAAAAGTTCGGGTCAGCTATCAGAAATTGTTGAAATGTTTTGTGCTGAATGAGCTGCATCACAGACCACCAAAGGCTCAGAAGAAAAAGCACTTGTTCCGGTCTCTCCAGGCGACAAAATTCTTCCAAACCACTGAACTTGACTGGGCTGAAGCAGGTCTGCAAGTTTGTAAGCAGGGTTACAACATGCTGAACCTATTGATACATAGAAAAAATTTGAATTACCTTCACCTTGATTATAACTTTAACTTGAAGCCTGTGAAAACTCTCACTACAAAAGAACGCAAAAAATCGCGGTTTGGCAATGCTTTTCATCTTTGTCGTGAAATTCTGCGTTTAACAAAGCTTGTAGTTGATGCCAATATCCAGTTCCGCCTGGGTAATGTAGATGCTTTCCAGTTGGCTGATGGTCTGCAGTATACGTTTTCCCATGTTGGCCAGTTGACTGGTATGTACCGTTACAAGTACAGGCTGATGCGGCAGATTAGGATGTGTAAGGACTTAAAACACTTGATCTATTACCGTTTCAATACTGGTCCAGTGGGGAAGGGGCCTGGTTGTGGATTCTGGGCTGCAATGTGGAGGGTGTGGCTGTTTTTCCTTCGCGGTATAGTGCCACTTCTGGAAAGATGGTTAGGAAATCTACTGGCTCGACAGTTTGAAGGGCGCCATTCCAAAGGAGTGGCCAAGACTGTTACCAAGCAACGTGTTGAAAGCCACTTTGATTTGGAGCTTCGAGCTGCTGTCATGCATGATGTTCTTGATGCCATGCCAGGTAAGAATTCTTTAACATTGTACGTTTCTCAAATACGAGTGTTATTTAATGGCTTTCTAAATTCTGTAGTTTATGTTAATTGGTTAGCTAATTTTTTAAATTATACTGCAGAGGGCATTAAGCAAAACAAGGCGAGAACTATACTGCAGCATCTGAGTGAGGCATGGCGCTGTTGGAAGGCAAATATACCATGGAAAGTAATGCACGTGCTTAGATGGCAACTTATTTTCCTGTGCTTTTTGATTTGTGATTTTACTCACTTCTGTGATCTTGTTATAGGTTCCTGGTCTGCCAGTTCCCATTGAGAACATGATTCTTCGGTATGTCAAGTCAAAAGCTGACTGGTGGACAAATGTTGCTCACTACAATCGTGAACGTATAAGAAGAGGAGCAACAGTTGATAAGACAGTCTGTCGGAAGAACCTTGGAAGATTGACTCGCCTTTGGCTGAAGGCAGAACAGGTGTGTTTCACTCTGCTATCTTCTTCCTGCAATCTTTTTACATGCGACTGCATTTTGTGTTTTAACTAATCTTCCCTTTGCTTTCTTTGTATACAATTTTTTCAATTGTCTTTGCCTCTTTACAGGAACGACAGCACAACTATTTGAAAGACGGTCCGTATGTCACCCCAGAAGAAGCTGTTGCCATTTATACAACAACTGTCCACTGGTTGGAATCGAGAAAGTTTGCTCCCATTCCATTTCCTCCATTGTCATACAAGCATGATACAAAGTTACTTATCCTTGCTCTGGAGAGACTGAAAGAGTCGTATAGTGTGGCTGTTAGATTAAACCAATTGCAAAGAGAAGAGTTGGGTCTTATTGAACAGGCTTATGATAATCCACATGAGGCATTGTCAAGGATTAAGCGTCACCTGCTTACCCAGCGTGCATTTAAAGAAGTGAGTTTATAATTAAAAATGATTTCATGATGTCTTTTTTAACTCCCAACTTGTAGTTTGAGCTGGAAAATTGATGGTTACTTATTCTGCAGGTTGGTATTGAGTTCATGGATTTATACAGCTATCTGATTCCAGTTTATGAAATTGAGCCACTTGAGAAGATAACAGATGCCTATCTTGACCAATATTTATGGTATGAAGGTGACAAGCGTCACCTCTTTCCAAACTGGATTAAACCTGCAGATTCAGAACCACCACCGCTTTTGGTGTATAAATGGTGTCAAGGTATAAATAATTTGCAAGGGATATGGGACACAAGTGACGGCCAGTGTGTTGTGATGCTTCAAACCAAGTTTGAAAAGTTCTTTGAAAAAATTGACTTGACGATGTTAAATAGGTAAGTGATAAACATCTTTTAAATATTTACTTATTAATCAATATCATTTAAATTTTTAGCCTATCAATCAATGAGACTTTATGTATTCTGAATTACATTTCTTTTGATATCCTTTTGTAGGCTTTTGCGATTGGTCCTTGACCACAACATAGCAGATTATGTCACCGCAAAGAACAACGTTGTCTTGTCTTACAAAGACATGAGTCATACGAACTCTTATGGCCTTATACGTGGTCTTCAGTTTGCTTCTTTTGTGGTCCAGTATTATGGACTTGTGTTGGATCTCTTGCTTCTTGGTTTGACACGAGCCAGTGAGATTGCTGGACCGCCCCATATGCCAAATGAGTTCATCACATACTGGGACACGAAAGTTGAGACCAGGCATCCCATACGGCTGTATTCTAGGTACATTGATAAGGTGCATATTTTGTTCCGATTCACTCATGAGGAGGCTCGAGATCTTATCCAACGTTATCTCACTGAGCACCCTGATCCCAACAATGAAAATATGGTTGGATACAACAACAAGAAGTGCTGGCCTAGAGACGCGAGAATGAGGCTCATGAAACACGATGGTATAAGCTTTGATCTTTATTGTAATTTTACTTTATAAATCAGCTTTCTTGAGTCTGAGTATACTTATTTTATTCTTTTTATTTCTTTTCAGTCAATCTTGGTAGGAGTGTTTTCTGGGATATGAAGAACCGTCTTCCTAGAAGCATTACAACTTTGGAGTGGGAGAACAGTTTTGTTTCAGTTTACAGCAAGGACAACCCCAATTTGCTTTTCAGCATGTAAGTATTTATGTTACAGTGCACCTTATATGTGTGTGTTTGAACATGTTATTTGTTTGTCTAGCTTGTGGGTGAAATAGTTCTACTGAAATACTGATATGGCATGAAGTTGCATATGTTGCTTGTTATTTTTTAGTTTCCTCAATAATTAAAATAAATGCAACTTTGTAACATCATGTCTTTAACTCCTAGGTGTGGGTTTGAAGTTCGAATACTTCCAAAAATCAGAATGACTCAAGAAGCATTTAGCAATACAAGGGATGGGGTCTGGAATTTGCAGAATGAACAGACCAAAGAGCGGACTGCAGTTGCTTTCTTACGGGTTGACGATGAGCACATGAAGGTGTTTGAGAATCGTGTTAGGCAAATTCTTATGTCTTCAGGGTCAACAACTTTTACAAAAATTGTCAACAAATGGAATACAGCACTGATAGGTATATGCTCTGAATTTTTGTCAAAACTTTTTTAATAACTTACTAAGGTCTCTGACAATTGCTACGTGCTCTTTTCTCATGTTTGTTTTTTTACTCCTGATAGGTCTCATGACTTACTTCCGTGAAGCAACTGTTCATACCCAAGAGCTTTTAGATTTGCTTGTCAAATGTGAAAATAAAATTCAAACCCGCATCAAGATTGGGCTGAACTCAAAAATGCCTAGCAGGTATATTGTTTGGTCACTCAAGCTCCAGATACCTCTAGTTGAGTTACACATTTTTAATTTTTGCATTAATGTATTCCTGATTTTATCTTTCTTTCAGATTTCCTCCTGTCATTTTCTATACGCCCAAAGAAATTGGAGGGCTTGGCATGTTATCAATGGGTCATATCTTGATTCCTCAGAGTGACCTTCGATACAGTCAGCAGACAGATGTTGGTGTGACCCACTTTAGAAGTGGAATGAGCCATGAGGAGGATCAGCTGATTCCAAATCTTTATCGTTATATACAGGTAAATTAAACAAACTAATGCATCCCATGCAATACAATTTTTTTTTTCCTCCTGGTTTTGTTATCTGTTCAGGTGTTTGATTATCATGCTATGTTTTCCACAGCCATGGGAGAGTGAGTTTATAGATTCACAGCGTGTCTGGGCGGAGTATGCACTGAAGAGGCAGGAAGCTCAGGCGCAGAACAGGCGTTTAACACTTGAGGATCTAGAAGTAAGTGTTCTATTTTTCTACCACTATCTTCTTTTGTTTTATACTACGGTATAGTGATTTTTATTGAACTCTAACTTGAAGTCTTGTATATTCTAATGGATTTTCTTGATATATATTGATAGGATTCATGGGATAGAGGAATACCACGTATAAATACTTTGTTTCAAAAGGACAGGCACACTTTAGCCTATGACAAAGGGTGGAGAGTGCGCACAGACTTTAAGCAGTACCAAGTACTGAAACAGAACCCTTTCTGGTGGACACATCAGAGACATGATGGGAAATTGTGGAATCTGAACAACTATCGAACTGATGTCATCCAAGCCCTTGGAGGTGTGGAGGGTATTCTCGAGCACACCCTTTTCAAAGGAACATAGTAAGTATATTCTTTAAGGTTTTGAATCTATCTATATGTTTGGCTGGTCATCACTAATTTCATCTGCATATCAGGGTTCTAACTGTTCGTTTTATAAGTTGGAATATAATGGCATGCTCCTGAAAAAACTAATGTAGATTTTGTATTGTTAGTTAATGCAAAGAATATTTCCTCAGCTTGTGCTTGGTATGCCTCTATAGATAAATTTGATCTTTATTTCCATTGGAAGCGAAATTCTGCAATGCTGTGCGAAGTTTTGCTGTTTTTATGTGATTCTTAGGCTACTTTGAAGAAAGTCAAAATTGACAATTCTCACTTCATTCATTTTGAAATTTCAGCTTTCCAACTTGGGAAGGTCTGTTTTGGGAAAAGGCGTCGGGTTTTGAAGAGTCTATGAAATACAAGAAGCTGACTAATGCACAGAGATCTGGTCTCAACCAGATTCCTAACCGTCGATTTACTCTTTGGTGGTCGCCTACCATAAATCGGGCCAATGTCTATGTGGGTTTCCAGGTGCAGTTGGATCTGACAGGAATTTTCATGCATGGGAAGATTCCTACCTTGAAGATATCGTTGATTCAGATCTTTCGTGCTCATTTGTGGCAAAAAATTCATGAGAGTGTTGTCATGGATCTTTGTCAAGTCTTAGATCAGGAGTTGGATGCTTTGGAAATTGAAACTGTGCAGAAGGAAACAATTCATCCAAGAAAGAGTTACAAAATGAACAGCTCTTGTGCAGATATCCTCCTCTTTGCTGCTCATCGATGGCCAATGTCAAAGCCTAGTCTTGTGGCTGAGTCAAAGGATATGTTTGACCAGAAAGCAAGCAATAAATACTGGGTAGATGTACAACTCCGTTGGGGAGATTATGATTCTCATGATATTGAGCGTTATACTAGGGCCAAATTTATGGATTATACGACAGACAACATGTCCATATATCCTTCTCCTACTGGTAAATTTTTTTCTTATTTTTCATTATTGATCCGCTTAGATAATTGGTTGTATGTGTGAATTTCGATTTATTGCTTCTTTTCATGTAGGGGTGATGATTGGGCTTGACCTGGCCTATAATTTGCATTCTGCATTTGGTAACTGGTTCCCGGGATCAAAACCGTTGCTTGCTCAGGCGATGAATAAGATAATGAAGGTACTTCAATTTAATAATTTAATGTTTTGCGTGGTATATTTGTTGATCAATTTTGTTTTATCAATTTGATTTCTTGATCTGGATCTCTTGCCTGACTTCAATTGATGGTCTATTGTGTTTTGGCAGTCGAATCCAGCTTTGTATGTTCTGAGGGAGCGTATAAGGAAAGGTCTGCAGTTGTATTCTTCGGAGCCTACTGAACCATATCTATCTTCTCAAAACTATGGAGAGATTTTCAGCAATCAAATAATATGGTTTGTTGATGATACCAATGTGTATCGTGTCACAATCCACAAGACATTTGAAGGAAATCTAACGACTAAGCCCATTAATGGTGCTATCTTTATATTCAACCCAAGGACTGGCCAGTTGTTCCTTAAGGTGTGTATTCTGTTCAGTGCATTTTTGAAACTAAGATATCTCTGGTTTAGATTCTAAATTCTAAGCATCATCATTGAATGATGTTCTTGCAGGTGATCCACACAAGTGTATGGGCAGGTCAAAAGCGTCTTGGTCAGCTAGCCAAATGGAAAACAGCGGAAGAAGTTGCTGCTCTTGTGCGGTCTCTGCCTGTTGAAGAACAACCCAAGCAAATCATTGTGACCCGTAAAGGAATGCTTGATCCATTGGAGGTTCACTTGCTGGATTTCCCGAACATAGTTATTAAAGGAAGTGAGTTGCAGCTCCCTTTCCAGGCCTGCTTGAAGATCGAGAAATTTGGAGATTTAATTCTGAAAGCTACAGAGCCTCAAATGGTTTTGTTCAATATATATGATGACTGGTTGAAGAGTATCTCATCATATACTGCGTTCTCCCGACTTATTTTGATCCTTCGTGCACTTCATGTGAATAATGAGAAGGCAAAGATGTTGCTAAAGCCAGACAAAACAATCATCACAGAACCACATCACATATGGCCTTCTCTTTCTGATGATCAATGGATGAAGGTTGGTTTCTTGTTTAGCTTAGAATTTTCTTCTCATGTTTGTTCCAACCAATTGATTGATTGTTGGTTTGTTTGTTTGCATGTGGCATAGCTGGATATTTTTATTATTTGCCGTTGTCTCTTTTGGCATTTTGACTCTTCTTTCTCCTATTCCTTCATTCCTCTGTTTAATTTACGAGTGTTGCCATCCTTAATGAGGTATTACATGGTATTGCATGGTGCAGGTTGAAGTTGCCCTAAGAGATCTCATACTTTCAGATTATGCCAAGAAGAACAATGTCAATACATCTGCTTTGACACAGTCTGAGATCCGTGATATTATACTTGGAGCTGAGATTACACCTCCTTCCCAACAGAGGCAACAGATAGCTGAGATTGAGAAACAGGTGCATTTTATCATCTCTTATGATTGGGATGAGTAACTTTTAATGATGTTTACATGGAGTTTGCTGTTGTTTGCTTAGTTATTAACTTGGGTATTCCTTCATGTTCAACTTATGTTGCCAGGCCAAAGAAGCAAGTCAATTGACAGCTGTAACTACAAAGACTACAAATGTCCATGGTGATGAACTCATTGTTACAACCACCAGTCCTTATGAGCAAGCAGCATTCGGTTCCAAAACAGATTGGCGTGTGAGAGCAATATCAGCTACTAATCTCTATCTTCGAGTTAATCATATATATGTCAACTCAGAGGACATAAAGGTACAAATCCACTTTCTCTTAGCTTTAGCATGATAACTTTCAGTATATTTGCTGACATTTACTATTCTTAATGATGCAGGAGACTGGCTACACTTACATTATGCCAAAGAATATTTTGAAGAAATTCATCTGCATAGCAGATCTTCGAACTCAAATTTCTGGGTACTTATATGGTATAAGCCCTCCAGATAACCCGCAGGTCAAGGAAATTCGTTGTATTGCCATGCCACCACAATGGGGCACTCATCAGCAAGTTCATCTTCCTTCGGCACTCCCTGAGCATGATTTCCTGAATGATCTGGAGCCTTTGGGATGGATGCACACTCAACCAAATGAGCTTCCACAGCTATCGCCTCAGGATCTCACTTCTCATGCGCGGATTCTAGAAAACAATAAGCAATGGGATGGAGAGAAATGCATTATCTTGACTTGTAGTTTCACCCCAGGTTCCTGCTCGTTAACTGCATACAAGCTTACTCCAAGTGGTTATGAGTGGGGAAGAGTTAACAAGGACACAGGAAGCAATCCCCATGGATATCTTCCAACTCACTACGAGAAGGTCCAAATGCTTCTGAGTGACCGGTTCCTTGGTTTCTACATGGTAAGGAATTAGGAACTGTTTGAACTTATAACTGTCGTCACTCGTACAGAGCTTTCTTGCTGAGGTATTGATCATTTTGTCTTTGCCTTGTCCTTTTAGGTTCCCGACAACGGTCCATGGAACTATAACTTCATGGGAGTGAAGCATACAGTGAGCATGAAATATGGTGTCAAGCTTGGGACTCCTCGAGAATACTACCATGAGGACCATAGGCCAACTCATTTCTTGGAGTTCAGCAACTTGGAGGAGGGCGAAATGGCAGAGGGAGATCGTGAGGATACATTCTCATAAGCCTATTGATGCTATTTTGAGGTCGTAATCTTTCTTGTGAATTAAATTGTAGCATTTGCTTGGAAGCTGCTAGACTGGAGTAGATTTACTTTACCAACATGGGGATGAAGCAGTGCCCCATTTTTGGTCGTTATAAAAACGTGTTTACTTCTGGGACAGTTGTAATTCTCTGTAGAATTATAGTTTGAGGTGTAAATATATACGGTAACGAGGTTTCATAAATTTTCTGTTGATGCTGGATCTAAAAGTCCTCTATGTGGTATTAAGGAGTGGCCTTGCAGATTAATTTGTACTATTTTATATGCGACTCTGTCGCAGCTTCTAATTCTATTGAAAGTTGCTCAACAGATTAAAAGAGAGCGCCTTCACGCCATTCTAAAATCATGTGACTTGAAAATTGAAATAAGTAGAAACATTTAGTGAAATGTATTCTGTGGAATATATGGATGTAACACACTTGGCTTTCGGCTACATTTTCCACGGCCCATCGGCAACACCCAATAAGTTTCACCCGACGGTTCCAGCTTCACTTCTTAAGGTCTAGCAGCCAAAAGGTTCAGCAAAAACAACAGAGTTCTGAAGATGCATTTACATTAAATTCATTAAAGAAAGGGATACCCACAAACCAAACTCACAGCACTCTTAAAAAACATGCTTTCTGCATTTTCTAATAAGATGCACATCTGGCGCCACCCTGTGCTTAGTAGCAAAAAACCAAAATATGCAGAACATTCAAACTCTATATCTAACAGTCTGGTAGTTGCAGAGTAGCTCAACTATTGAGCTTTCTCAGGTTCGATCTCCTCCTTCACCTGTTTAAGATCCTTCTCTTCTGAAATGGAGTCTGTGCTGTCCTCTGCGACTGCTTTTCCGTCATTATAATCTGCAACCTGATGGCTCTTGAACAGTTCATCATTTTCGAGTTCAGCCAACTTCTCCGCGCTGTCCTCTGCAACTGCTTTTCCGTCGTTATAGTCTGCAACCTGATGGCTCTTGAACAGTTCATCATTTTCGAGTTCAGTCAGCTTCTCCTTTGATTCTCCCTTCAGTAGGTCCAACACCTCAAGCATCGTGGGTCTTTTCTCAGGCTTACTGTGAGCACATGTGAGCGCAACAAGGACGACTCTTTTCAATTCTTCTTCCACAAAGTTTCCATTTAGCCTTGGATCTGCCAATTCGCTGAACTTCCTTTCACAAGCCAGTGGCAAAGCCCAGTCTGTAATTGTTCGTTTAATTGCAGAATTCACTTTTTCAATAGGTTTCTTGCCACTGGCCAGCTCTAACAAGAGAATGCCAAAGCTGTATACATCACAACTCTCTGATGCTTTCCCTAACATTGCATATTCAGGGGCAAGGTAGCCTAGGGTACCCTTAACTCTAGTAGTCACATGTGTAGCACCATCAGGGATTAGCTTAGCAAATCCAAAATCGGCAACCTGAGCCTTAAAATCAGCATCCAGCAACACATTGCTAGCTTTGATGTCTCTGTGGATTATATGTGGTGTAGCGTGATGGTGAAGATATCTAGACCAATCCAACAGAAAGGTTACCACACGTACCAATCAAAGTAATACTAGATAAAAGCTAGGTTAATACTTACACAATCCCCTCTGCAGAACCTATGGCAATATCCATCCTTCTGTTCCAATTGAGAAGGCATTCTGATGAGTGCTGTCCGTGTAGATGAGACAGCAAGCTCAAATTTGGCATATAGTCATATACAATCAGGCGCTCTTGTCCTTCAGCACAGTAGCCACGTAAACTAAGCAAATTCTTGTGCCTAACCCGTGCCAGTATCTCAACTTCAACAGCAAATTCCATCTCTGCTTTATTGCTCCAAACTTTTAATCTCTTCACTGCAATCTGCATACGAGTCATAAGATTTACTTAAAAGGTTTCAACAGTCTTATCCAAAAACTCAAGAGCAGGTCTTAGCTCTCTGAATTCCTTACAATTTTAAGTTTCTATCAGCTAAAGATTGTTTGGGTAGAATTGTTGTTTGCGTAGAATTGACTTTAATGAAATTCTCAAAAATGGATCTGAGATTTACAAGTATGCTGGAAGATATTTATCTTCATAGATTTTATTCTGCTATTTTTCCCAGCCACTAGCTAAAAAGCAATACAGTTTGCAATGCCGTATATGATAGTATCAGGAGATATATTAGAAAAATAAAACAAAAAGATACATGCAAAAAGGAGGGATATTCGGATGACTATGTGTAACATCCAGTATGGTTGACTAACAAAAATACAAGCACACCAGCAGAAGAAAGGCCACTCATGAAGCAATTGTATTCTAGTTGCTTGCAAGCATGTTCAGTTTTCGTCAGCCCAAGGACAAAACAAGCTCAAGTAAACAACTGACACTTCACAACGATCTTGTTTTTTTTAATTTCTTTCTTAAAAAAAAAAAGAAAAAGGGAAACTGATCAAATGCACAAGATAAAGCACATTTTGGTTAGGGGACTATCAATGCAACAAATTCCCTCACAAATCTATTTTCAAACTCTACAACTTCTGAACTCCTCCCACCTTTAGGCAACAATCACCGCCGTGGCTCACTTTCTGTATTGAGTTTTATACGAAAAGGCACAAGCTATTCACCTCAACCATATATACAAAGCCACTAATTTGAAAAATCTAAATAGAACGCTAACAATAATGTCATTATTAAACAATAAGACTGAAAGCTCGGCATTAAGACCATAGGTGCTGAAAGCATCTGTAACTAGCAAAATATTACTATCCGCAATTGAAACCCATTTTTTAGCAATATGAATGCTGCTGAACTCATATGAAAATTCAGCATAACATGAATTAAAATAACTGAAACTGCAATAACATCATTAATCGAGAAAATAATGTTAGCTGTTAGCTGAAAAGTGAATTGATTACCTGTGATCCATCCCAAAGCTGACCCCAGTAAACACTGCCAAATCCTCCTTCTCCAAGCTTGTTATCGTAATTGAAATTGTTTGTGGCAGAGTGTAATTCCTTCAATGAGAAGATTCTCCATGTTGGCTGCTTCTTTCCTTTCTCTTTCCTATACAACATCAAGCTCTATAGTAAATACAACAACCAATCCAAAATGAAACAAAACTACTTATGTTGAACCTCTCAGTTGATTGTCTTTTTTTTTATTTAGATTCCATCAACTTAAAAAATTACAATTTCAGCTTCTTCTTCTCCTCTAGCATTATAAAGCAAAAAAATTTCAATTCCCATGTAATCATTTCTAAAATCTCAAATAAACCCACACCTTAAAATCCTCTTAAGTTGACATTTCCACTATCAAAATAAGCTCATCAAATATAAAAAATAAATAAATAAATGAATAAATAATAACTAGACATGAACGGATGAACCAATAGGAAAAAATAATTTGAACTAACATACCGATCTGAGACTTTCCCACAACAAAAGATAGAGCCAAACGCCATTTCAACTTTCAACCTCCAGTAATTGAAAACCCACAGAAAAGGGGAAAAATAAAAATAAAAATAAAAAATCTCTTTTTCTCTGCTTCTGTAAATACTCGTTAGCTAATCTTTTCTGGGTTGTTTTTACTTTCAGTGTCAGAGTTCGTTTTTGCTGCTGAATGGCTGCTGCTAAGATTCTAAAGCATAACGCTCAGGCTTGACCAGCACACAGTTCTTTTAGTCTCTTTCCTTTTTTTTTTTTCCTCCCCTATATCTATGCTCTTTCTTCAGCCAACTGCTGCGGTGCTTAGCTCTGAAGAAACAATGAAAAGATTAAAAATTAAAAACCCACAAAAAAAAAAAGAGAGAAAAGAAATTGAAAGAAAGTGTGTAACCGAAGACAAGTCTTTGTAGTTTGTATTGTCTTAATGTCTACTCACTCAAACTCGAAAACAAAATAACACAACACAGCAAACGCAATAGCTAGCGGTTTCCTTTACTTTTTCTCTCTTATCAATTTTCAAAACGCACGTGGGGTCCACCTTAAGTTGCTAATATTCAATTAATTGTTAATTAATTTTTGAAGTTAGAATTATTGAGTATATTTGTTGTCGCTTTTGTATCGTGAGCCATGTAGTCATGTACGTTGGATGTTTTCGAATTTCTTTTTGGGTTAATAACGTCTGAATCCTTGAATTTTACCCATACCTCTCAAGTAAGTATATAGCTTGTGTTTTCTTCTTACCGGTCCCTGTAGTAGTGCAGTGGTGTGGTGTCGTTTAAGAGTGGCAATTTGGGTTGGCATATCGTGTTTGTATCATAGAAATCTAATTTGTTTACTAATCGTATCTGTTCATGTTTTTACGTATTGAAAACTCTTAATTTGAATTTGACATGATTGAAAAATGAATGAAATTAAAATTTTTAACTAATTTATTTTAATTACTACCATCTTAGGTGAGATGGTATTCATCTAATAAAAAGTTGTAATAAATAATTTTACTAGTTATAAAATTGATTATTGGGATGAAAATGTTGAGATATTATTTGGGAAGCATAATATTATTTTTAATAAACATATGTATGAAGGTCAACACAAACGGGCTAATCACTTGTGTCATATTTGTGTCAAGTTAACAAGCTGCATCAAAATTATACATTCTTGACAATTTTATTTTGATTTTTTTCATATGAATTCTTGAATTTTGGTTAACTTCTTTTTCTTTCTTTTCTTTATACGTATATAAATAATTATTTTATATCATTTTCAAGAATATCATCAAATTAGATAAAAGCAAGCATTGCTTTCGAAGATAGCTTCTACCAAGGTCCCATACTCTCATTAACAGAACATAGAACATCATAGTAGGATTGAGTATTTTATACGAAAAGAATGCAAAATATGTCCTTATTTAAGATATTTCCAAAATTTAGGGACCCATGCATCTTATTATCATATTTCTTTTTTAATAATATTCTTTTCTTCTTTAGTTCTTTTGGGATTCTTTTTTTTGGTAAGATGAGCCTTTCTCAGTTGTATTAATGCTGTTTTGGCATAATCTTTAACAGTTATCTATGCATTTCATTTTTATTATTTTGGTAAGGTAAGCATTTTTTTGTTGTATTATAAGGAAGAAACTTTTATGTAACAAATGCTCCAAAATTAGATCTTGTCTTTAGCATTTTACAGCAAATTCTTAAGATCTTATCCTCATAACCCCAATAAGATCAATCACCATCATTTTTGGTTACTTTAATTTACTCTTAAAATTCTCTCAAGTAATAATTAGTATAAAAAGTACAAGATATATAATATATATTTGATTTTTTTTATAATTCCATCATGCAAAACGATTATTTCAATTTTATTGGTCTATTTACCTATTAGTTTAACAGGGATAAAATTTATTTCATTGAAGTATTAATTTGACGATGGGGTATCAAAATTATTATTTTTTTAATATGAGAAATTAAAAGAGAGTTTGAGTGATGAAAGCTACTTGGTTATACAATTTGATTATTTATTTCAAGCCAGAAGAAGACATAAATTTATATTTATTTTTTTAACATAATTTGATAAGCTGAAATATAATGTAACTAAAAAAAGGTCAATATTGAATTTGCCAACAGTCTCTTGACGTGAATTGTGAATTTTACAATAATATGTTAATAGGGTAATTAGTGTTAATAAGACATTTAACGAAACTGAAAAAGACTATTAGGGATGTATTATTCATAAAATATTTGTAACATATTGAAATTTATCATCGCATTTCTCTTGAAACAATTTAAGATAATTGTTTCAAGAAATATGTACCCAAAAAGTAAAAGTAGTCCCATTAAAGAAAAATCCAAGAAAATGAAAATATTTGGATGAAAAACTGTTGGGTATCGGAATTTAAATTTGCATTAAAATATGTGGGTGGGTTGTTTAATCAATTACAATACAAATAAAAAAAAGAAAAAATTAGTTGCAATGATTGCGGCGTTTAACAGTACAAACAATTAGTGTGCTTCGGTGCTTTCATTTGATTGAAAATAAGCGACAAAAAAACATTAGCTTAAAGTCAAAAACGTTGTTACATAATCTTCATGTAGCAGCTGTGATGTGTGTTTCAATTGGCATCATTGGTCTTCATATGTCAGAACCAAAATTTGTAAGGATAAATTAACGCAAGTAGTAGTTAAGAAGTTATGTTTTTGGGATTCAAAAGAGGAAAAGAAAGTGATATATATTATTTTATCTTTATGAGTGATATTATTACGTGACGTTGTATCAGTGAATTAAACAGTTAATTGCTAAAGTAATTTATGATTAAAATATTAAATGAACATTATGTTAGTATTTATTAAATATATTTGTTGATTTTATTATTCAATAATTAATGTAGTATTCTTATTTCATAAATAAATAAAATAATTCATTATACTTTATAATTTTGCCTAGACTCCACTTTCAAATACTGTTGTTAGATTCATCGAATTCACATCTATTTCACAATCTCATCACAAATAATAATAATTAGTTGATTTGATAATTTTAAGGAGGGCGTTGCAGCAGCAAATATATAGCTATATTTGCCTATATTTATATGCTTTTTTTTTTTTTAATCTATGATCCAATTAAATTATAGAGTTGGAAGGCCTACCAATGATTGATGTCAGAGAAGAAAAGAATACCAAAGCTAACTGTGCGCTGCTGGTGCTCTGGTGAAGTGAGCCCTACAAAAAAAAATATAAATAAATAAATAATGTCCTATTCATTTCTGTCTATGCATATATTGATGAAAAAAAAACAATAAATCCCTTGATCTTCTAATTTGCATTTGAAATGGAAATAAAGAGCAAAACAAAGAAATCGATAGAGAACTAGAGTAGCGCACGCGCACACGCACGTGCGCTTTTGTAATTTATACCATATAAATTTGATATTTTACAACAGAGTTATAAAATAATTTGATATTTTACAAAATTATAAAAATATTTTACAGTATCATAAAATTTTTTTCAACATTATAAAATGTTGAATGCACACTTTATAAAGAGATGGATTACCTAAAATATCAGGCATGCAAATAATCAGATGGGGAAACTTATGGCATAGTCACCATAATCAGTATCTCCCTTTAATATGTTACTATTTACTAATATTGACGTGGCCTTATGAATGAATGTCAGCCGAAGCCCACATAAAAAAACCATTGAGTTGAACTATAAATACCCTTTTTGAAAGCCTCTTAAACCTCTTTGATCTTTTCTAAAATTACCCCCATTAAATATATACATAAATTATACTATTTTTAGAAACACCCATCTTAATTCTATAAATAATCCTATGTTTTCATTTCTCGAGAAATCTTGTGAGAACACATAATTTTTTTTTTTATATAACAGAACTTTTCCACTGGATTAATTTGCAACTCATGCCTTGCGAGGATCACTTTCAATTCCCTTCGACATTTTGACGACAATTTGCTTTACAAAATTCTAACATTTATCACTTTTTCTTTTTCTATTACGTTCTTCTATCACCCTTAGAAAGAAAAAAAAAAAACTATGTTATAGCTATTAAATCTTGAGATAAAATATCTCAAAATGAATAATAACTAGAAAAAAAATAGGGAAATTATCACTGCATCACCTCTTTTTTGTCTTATATTCATCCAACCACCAAAAAATTCTAACATATTCTCTGCACCACTTTTTTTTAAAAATTTATATCAACTAACCACTTTTTAACTAACACCGTTAAATAATTTAAATAAAATGATAATTTTACCCCTATATAAATTAAAAGACCATTTTATTTTACAAAAACTTTGAAAAATAAGAAAATTATAATTATAAAAATACCCTTAAATTTAATAAAAAATAAATCCCAAACAAAGGTGCTCAGCTGATTTTTATTTAATTTAGATTTTGTAAAATTTGAATAATTATTTTTATTAAAAAATTATAATTTTGCAAAATTTTAATAAAAATGACTGAATTTATTTATTAAAAATTATAATTTTGTAAAATTTTATTAAAATAACTGAATTTATTTATTAAAAATAAATCCCAAAATTTTAATAATTTAGGGGATTTTTATTAAATCCCAAAATTTTGTAATTATTTTTATAATTATAATTTTTATTTAGATTTTTATTAAAAATAAAAATTCTAATTTTGGGATTTATTTTTTATTAAACTTAGGGGTATTTTTATAATTATAATTTTCTTATTTTTCAAAGTTTTTGTAAAATAAAATGATCTTTTAATTTATTTAGGGATAAAATTATCATTTCATTAAAATTATTTAACAGTGTTAGTTAAAAAGTGGTTAGTTGATATAAATAAAAAAAAAAGGTGGTGCCAAGAACATGTTAGAATCTTTTTATGGTTGGATGAACATAAGACAAAAAAGAAGTGGTGCACTGATAATTTCCCAAAAAAATAAAAGGGTTTAACTAAATTAGTGATACCTTTGAAAATCATATGTTTATTGATAAGATCTTAAGAATGACAAGGATTTAATTAAAAATATATATAATATGTTAAACTTAATTAGGGTTAAATTTGTAATTTTAAAAGGAGGGTTTTATGAAAAAAAATTTCCAAAGTCGGAAGCAAATTTCTAGTATAGAAAACTTCTTTATATATAAGTCGATTTTCTAGATATATCTTTTTGAAAATTTTTCTTGTACTATAAGTGTTTAAAATGTTCCTATTCTTATTCCTATTTTCTGATTTCCTCAAGTAACAAGGAATTAAAACGTGTGCAAAGACCCTTGCACAAGTTCTGTATTCTTAATTTCATTCTAATTTTGTCTTCTCAAGCCGTAATCGGCAGAAAGTTCAGAGTTGGTCAGCCCACCCCACAAGATTACCGCAAAGATTTACTATTGGCCCCCCTCAACAATTCTCTCGAAACCCCGCTGTTGCATTTACTATTTTAACCTTAAGTAAAATTGTGTGTCACTTTGTTATACCTAGTATGCCCTCCCGTTGATCCCATATTTATATGCTTTGGTCGTTCGAACTTTTTGCAATATCCCCACTAGTGCAAGCACTTTCACAGTGATGTCTCTCCGGCAATAATAGATAGGAGTTAACTAATTGATATAAAGACTAGTTTGGTAATATTGTAGTTTTTAAAATAATTACTATTAATTATATTATATAAATAATCAGTTATGAAGAGATATCATTTAAATATTTTGTAAAATTTATTTTTAAAAGTCATGGAGGTTTTAAAAATAGTCGTATGTGTTTAGTAAATTTTATTTTTAAACTGCTATAAGATTACAAATGACTAAAATAGATATAATGATGAATACAATTTACTTCCACATTTATAAACACACATATATATATATATATATATATATATATATATATATATATATATATATAATATTTATTTCATATATGTGTGTGTGTATAACTAAAAGAAATTTTTTATACAATTAATTTTATTTTGTTATCTTAATATAATTGGCAATAATAATAATCTAGTTAAATTTTTATAATATATATGAGGATATATATAAAATTGCATTAACTATAAAATTAATTGTTAAAATCAAATTTTGGAAAGTCACCCCTTTCTTACTTTTCAAAATATGTTATATGATGGAGTGGTTAAAAGTCATTTTTTAAAAAATAAAATCTAATACTAAAATTAACGTTTAATTTTTTAAAATCACTTTTCAACCTCTTTAAAAAATTTCCAAACGAGCCTCAAGCATTGAAATTCAAGCTAAGCTACCCAAAAGAGAGAATGAATTGGGTTTTTAAAAATTATCAATCAATAAAATCACACTCCAATACCAATTTGTACTTCAGCTAAACAATAAATAAATTTAAAGAGATAAGGGAAAGGAAAGTAAACACAAGATTTTCTACGTGGTTTGACAAAACCCGCCTACGTCCACGCCTTCAAACGACCTCCGCTTGAGAATTCCTTCATACAAGCCTCACTACCCAAGGTTTCAAGATGTCTACAATTGACTTTCGATGTCTCAATACACCTTTAAAATTTGAGATGATTATCCACTCATTCCTCAAGTGTTTTCTACACTTACAATAATTCAATTTTGACAAAGAATTGAAGTTTACAAGGATTGCACTCTTATAGGAATATAATAGCAAGTTGTAGCACAATGATAAATCAATGTATATAAATAAGCAAAATACTCAAGGTGATTTGTATGAACAATATTAAGCTTGATAAAGATTGAAGAAGACAATGAATAAAATGAGCAAGAACATTTAAAATGAGGCTGACTTGGCTTTTTGTAGTTTGAATAAGAAAATTAGTTGTTATTGACTTTTTGAGCACTATCGATTTACCCTTTACATTGAAATGGATTTCTATTTGCTTTTGTAGCAAGTTATTCTTATGGCAAAATTTGAATTATTTGCACAATTGAATTGCCACTTGAAAGTTGTCAATTTACCATTTGATTTCCAAAAACTGTTAAGATCGAAGTCAGTTTATTGTTTTGAAGTTATCAATTGATTCTAGAGACTTATCTGATCGAAGTCAGTTAGCTTCTTCAAGATTGGCGATATGCCGTTTGATTCCAGAGGCTTATCTGGTCGAAGCCGGTTGATTGCTTCAAGATTGGTGATATGCCATTTGAGTCCACAAAGCGTAATTTTGTCCAAAAACTTTACAAAACTCAAAATAGCTCAATTTTTAGGATTAAAAAATAAGAGTTGTCAAATTATTTTTTATTGAGCTCATTAATTTTAAAGTAACTTATCTTATGAATCAAATTTCCATATAAAAGGATTTTTCTTGATAATACCATTAGAAAAAACTTGAGCTTCTACAATATTTGTTCATGCATTTTTGTTCATATAAACTTTACAAAATAAGATATCTAAGCTTAGTACCCTTGATGCTTGTTCTTATCTTGACAAGCTTTGTGGATTTGAATTCCTTGAGCTTATTTTCACATGGATAAAACAATATATGTGAAATATATGCATTTCCTATTCTACCCATGACACGTGATTTGTTATCATCAAAATCAAAAGACCGTATATCCGTATAAGTCAACAAGCATCCAATAACATTGGCTACTATATCTAACTCATTCATCTCGGTTTTAGTTTCAAATTCACTTTTCAACCTCTCAAAAGGATTCTCAAATGGACCCTAAACATCTAATGATATTGGCTACTATATCTAACTCATTGATCTCGATTCTATTTTTCTCTAATATCTTAAGATAAAAAGGAATTAATTGAACAACAATAATACAAATCCTATAGATATTCTTCCTTACGTTATCCATGTCTTATGCATATAACCATTCTTTACATGTTTGATAAATTTTATCGTTGTCTTATTATACTAAAAGCTCACCGCCTTAATTTATAATTAGGATGCAAGCATTTTATGTTATTGTAGGACGCATGCATTTTGTATTATTTTGTATCTGCTGACTGCTCTCTCTTTTCTGTAGTGAATTTCAATGGAAGCTGTCTTGCATCTCTTTGGTGCACGTGCATCCGTGCATTGTATGACTGAATTAAATTCGAAATTAATATAATATATGTTTTTCTATAAAAAATGTTGGTAAGATTAAATTTGCCCTCTTATGTTGCAAGAAACTCGTACTTATTTATTCGGTTACAACTTCAACAATATGATTAAGTTAAATCTCATACTTATTGGACTTGCTTTTATGAAAAGTTGATCAACTATTGACACTGACTAGCCTTTTAAGTATAACCAAATGTTAAAAGTGACAAAACTAATATATCATTTTTAGTTAGGAATCATATATGACAACAAGGGAAGGCCACGAACACGCATGATTTGAAAGTAAACTAATTAGCTAGGATTAAAGTGCCGGGATTTACTGTGTACAGATTTTATGGGTCATTGGATTTAAAGTCAACGGTTCCAATTGGAATTCTATACTTCAGTTAAAATGAATGATTCCGCACCATATAACAATTGTTATGTATATTACATGTTTATATATACAAAAAAAAAAAGAATTTATCCAGACATAAAATCTAGGACGAGTTGACTACGTTGTGAATAAATTTTATAAAATTGTAAACTGTTTAGCATCATTATGATGGAAAAAAAAAAGTTTTACAGCATTATTAATTCATCTTGGACACACAAACACACACGTATATATATACACATGCATACAAACGTCGGTAAGATTATTGAACCAAAGCCCAAGTGCACCAGGCCTACAAGCTGGCCCAGTTTTATTATTGCCTCGTTCGGCCTGATGTGTGGCAGCTGGGCTACCAAGGTGTTTGGAGCCCAGCTGCTCCCGATCTGTTACTTCAAAGGTGTTGGCTGACTAAATTTAAATTTTGTGGTTAAATTGATTGACAGTTTTTGTTACCTAAAAGTAATCATATACTAATCAACAGCCAATACGAATACAAATATAGAAATTAAAAAAAAAAATGATTTAACTCTGTAAGTCTGTAGGAAAAAATAATTTGATTACTTAAAAATTAAAAATGATGCGACTTACAATTATTTATCATTAAACATTCATCAATTTCAACTCCAGTTATTATCATCAAATTAACTCCATTTTAAAAACTACATCTAACTATTAAAAAGTGCCCACATGACCCCTTCCATTATGTATATGTTATCACCTCACAGCTCGTAGTTTATAAAATTGACCCCACTACAAAAATTAATTTAAAAAATTTCTCCCACTAAAAGATAATTACCCATAAATTGATATGAAATTATTTTTCAGTGGGATCAACCGCCACTCTAAGCTAAGATATTGATTCTGATAACGATACTTTGCGAGAATCCCACTAATAAGTTCATCTTAATTACTTTAAAACGTTACAGGTGCTTGTTATAAATTACTTTGAAAGAACAAATTTATAAGACGTAGTATTGCACTATACTTTATACTACTTTACACCCCTTCATTTAGCTTCTTACAATGAAAATAAAATCATCAAAACAACTGATATTAGCTGAAGCAACCTAACAAAATTGGAAGCATTATGCACTGTACCAACTGATGTATTTATTGTTCCCGTTATATTTTCTTCCAGGGTGCCGAGATGTTGCACTGATCTTGCTGAACCCGGTTTACCCGACTCACATAAACCGATACCCGAATCAATCGATGAATCTAAACCGTCTTCGAAACCGCTACCTGCATTGTAACACAGACCTGAGTTGTTATGAAGTCTAAGCTTGCTCTTCATCTTCCATACCATTTCTCTCTCGAATGGAAGTGGCCCTGTTAATCCATTATTGTTTAGTCTTAATTCACTAACATGCTTCAAGTTTTTGAAACTGTTGGGAATTGAGCCATTGAGGTGATTTTCATCTAGATGAAGTACGTGAAGATTTGGTAACTGGCCTAGTGACTCGGGGATTGGACCGCGCAAATTAATGTTTGATAAAATAAGGATCATTAAGTTCCTCATGCCAATGAAACTATAATTAGGAATTGTTATTGGACCCATTGAGTTGCTTTTTAGAATCAAGGCTTGGAGAGAATTTAAATTTCGAATAGATATAGGAAATGGACCCGAGAGATGATTATAGCTTAAATCCAAGAGAATGAGGTCTCTTAGATTGCTAATCGAATCGGGTATTGAGCCGGTGAGGCGATTATGGCTGAAATCGATTTTGATTAAAGAATGGCAGCTTCCGAGGCTAGATGGGATGGGACCCATAAGAAGGTTTTGGTTCAAGTCTAAAACATTTAGAACTGGGAAGCTTATACTGGGTATCGAACCGGTTAATTTGTTCCCACTCAAATCTAACGACCTCAGACCGTTGATCCTGCCTAAAGAAACTGGAATCGAACCGTTGAGATTGTTTTTGTGAAGATCAAGGACTTTTAAACGGGTGAGATTTCCTAATTCGCTAGGAATTGGACCCACGTTCCCGTTTTCTCTGAGCACTAAAGTTTGTAACGTTTGGCCCAATTGACCTAAAAATGCTGGGATTGGCTGGGGATTGTGAGTGAAGCAACGGTAAAAGAACAAAGTTCTAAGGTAAGGAAGCTTCGTGATGGATCGTGAGATATGAGACCGGGTCGGATCACATGTCGGAAAAGCCGTGTCATCGGATAAAGCTCCAAACATCAACGACACCACGTGGTAGACGTTTTCTTTATCCGGCATGCACTCGATACCGTGCCAACGGCCACGACACACGTCGGGAATTTCGGTGGCCCAATCGTTTCCTGTGGCCCGCATTATGTCGTAGACAGCCTCTTGCTCCTTGGGATCGGTTCGGGCTCCATCCTTGTTCATCGAGAACCCAGTCTGCGGCCCATCGACAAGGCCCGAGGATCCGCCGGAATCTTGCATTATGACCGTGAAAGGCCTCGCAAATGGCAAAACACAAATGAAGGCCAGAACCAAAGGAGTTCGTTTTGAGAAATGTTGTGCCATTTTTTTAATTTTTTGTAAGGGTGCATTTGTTTTCCTTTAACTGGGCTTGCATTTGATTTATATAGAGGTGACGGTGGAGTTAATAAAATGGGTCAGTGTATTAATGAGATGCAGTGACAAAAAGAGAGGCTGTTGTATGGAATGAAGTGAAACTAGTTATGGCTTCACGAGAATTGGGGGGCTAGGAATTAATGCATTAGTGACGCCATCAGCATTAATGCGTTTCACGGGATTTTTGCCCACGTCGGGTTGGAGCTATCGGGTCGGTGTTGCTCGGGTGGGTTATAGTCGTGGATAAATCTTGTTTCTTATTGGGCCTTGTAATACCATTGTATTGGGCTAATGTCTCAAATCGGTACAGCTAAAAATTTTGGTTCGACTATTGACACCCTTCGTTAATCTCGCAAAACTCTTATTAAATTATAATTTTTTCCTCTCTTGTCGATCTATTTTACTTGACATGTATATGAGCTTTTCTTTTCTCTCTCCTATCTATGCACAAACCTGAAACATTAATTTTTTTTTTTTGTTGGTACAGCAATGATAAATTATGTACTTAAATTTAAAGGACATATTAAAAGCCACTAAATATATCTTACACTAAGCTCATGCGCTAACAATTAAACAATTAAACAATGTAATAAATTATAAATTTGTTTTCTCTAAACTTCATAAATATTTGAAGCTCCTTCTATGAACATGCTCAAGGAGCAACTATTAGAGAAAGTATACATATACACAGTAAGTTAGGTTTAAATCAAGTGAGACTAGTATGGAGTTTCATCTCTTTCTTTTACTTTCTTTTTTTTCATATTAATTATTTTTATTTTAGGGAAGTTACTATTTTTTTTTTGTTTTGCAGAAACAGAAAGTCTAAAGAGAAGAATAGAGATATCAAAATTGTAAACAAGATTTACTAATAAAAAAATTTCTGGAAGTCGAAAGATTTAAACATAAGAAGATTGGTTATTTTTTAAAATGTGTATTTTTAGTATTAAGATGAGTACAATAATTTTTATGAGAATTGTGGGAGGGTGTCAATAGTTTACCTCTAAAAATTTTTGACATGTAATCTAATTCCATTTCTCATATTTTAAAGGTAATTTTCAATTTTTCAATGATATAAAAAGTTGCTGCAATATTTTATGGGAAAAGGACACAGAGACCCCTAATGTTTGAATAAGAGACACAGATACCCCTAACGTTTGAAAAAGGGACACAAAACCCCCTAAGGTTTCAAAAAAGACACTAAGACCCCTATTTGTTAACAGAAATTATAATTTTAAAGTGCAATTACCATTATACCATTATAGCATATTAAAAAATAATTGTTCATTGTCCAATTTATTTCTATATTATTAATAAAATTATGAATATAACTTCATTACCCAATTTTTCCATTTTATTTAGTACAATTAAGATTTTGTAATTATTGTTGTAACCAATTTTTTTTATTTTGTTGATTATATAAGTTTAAATGAAGAATTGTTATTGAGAATTGTTATTTTTATTATATTAGTAATCAATTTAATTTATTTTTATTCTTGAGCAATGAATTAAATTTATTTAGTTGAAGAGAAAATTTGACAAAAATTAAATGAAAAAATTAGATAATAAAGTTATATTCGTAATTTTATTAATAATATACGAATAAATTGGACAATGAACAATTATTTTTTAATATGCTATAAGGGTATAATGGTAATTACACTTTAAAATTATAATTTATGTTAACAAATGGAGGTCTGAGTGTCTTTTTTGAAACCTTAGGAGGTTTTGTATCTTTTTTTCAAATGTTAAGGATCTCTGTGTCCCTTATTCAAATATTAGGAGTCTCTGTGTCCTTTTTTCATATTTTATTTTACTTTTGTAAGGGACGATAAATTTCTCTTATTGAACATGAACATGGAAAATGCTTAACGTCCGGAAGGCTGAGAGAACCTGAGAGAAACAGCAGTTTGTGCTGACGTTTTGCGCGTGTTCTCTTGGCTCCACCCCCACTTTACTTTAAGCATTTCCTCTTTTGTTTTTTATATTATTTTATCTCTCTTCCGTTTTTTTCTTCTTTTATCTTCTTCACTTTTTTCTCTCTCTCTCTTCTGCAATTTCTTTGTTACTTCTCTCCATCGTCAATTTCATCTTCTTCATCAACAACATCATCATAATAATTATCTTCTTCTTCCTCCTGTCAATTTTGTTTCTTCTTCTTCATCAACATCAAAATTTGGTTTCGTCTTCTATCTTGTATAATTAAAAGCCAAGCACCCCTTTGACTTGGAATCAAAAAATCGAAATCAATACAGGTGTTGTTCTTCATTTGTTTGGGTTTTTCAGAACAAAAAAATAGGGGAAACACACCTGGAATAATGGAGAGATCCGGACGAAGTGACAAACCGGACTGGTGGTGTCTGTCGTGACGAGCTGAAGAGAAAGAGATGGTTGTCGGTAACGATGCCATTGACAAGAGAGAGTGCCGATGATGCCGATGAAATTGAGGGGAGGGAGAAGATACGGTAGTTTCTGGTACTGGAGAGATGAGTTGACTGCAGCAAAAGGCCGACTGCAGCAAACGTTAAGTTAAAAAGAAAAGAGAACGTAACGTGGGGGGTGGGGCCATGAGAACAGCGTAAAACGACAGCACAAGCTGCCGTTTCTCTCAGGATTCTCTTAGCCTTCCCGATGTTTAGCATCACTCATTGAACATTGTATCATTAGCCCTTACCCAAAAAAGAAAAAGAAAAAGAATGAGCAAAAATAGTAGAAAATTAGAGAAAGAGAAGATAAATGAGCCACTCCACGAGCCATGTACGTGCTTGATAACAAGCTTATCGTTTTGTCATCACAACTATTCAACGTGGCAGACACTGCTTAGCCATGCAATGATGCGTAATCCTTCGTCGCCACGTGCGGCGCATGCACGTAACGTACTCAAAATCATACGCATCATATAATAACACACATCACATGCGAACCCATTAGTGCACTTCACTTCAATTTTCAATCCCATCTTCAAGAATGCAGCAAACGAAAGAGCAAGACCCCATATCATCAGCTGGGAAACACGCAGCCGATGAAAACCAGCGGCGGCTGAGGGAGGCGAAAGTGAGGGACTTGACGGCGGAGAAGAGGCGGATAGTCGAGGTGCCGCATACGGCGTCTTTGGCTCACACAATGAACGCATTGGTGGCCAACAAGGTGGTGGCGGTACCGGTGGCGGCGCCACCGGGGCAGTGGATCGGCGCCGGCGGGTCGATGATAATGGAGTCGGATAAGCAGACTGGGGCCGTGAGGAAACACTACATAGGGATGCTTACTATGCTTGATATATTGGCTCACATAGCTGGTGATGATCAGATGAACGGTGGTGATGATGCCCCTGATGATCTTGACAAGAAAATGTCAGCCACGGTTTCGTCCATCATTGGGCATTGCCCCGAGGGCTTGAGTTTGTGGACTTTAAGTCCTAATACTAGGTAAGTTTGCATTACTTCAATTAACGAGCGGAACTTGAACTCCAGACCTCTCATATTAATTTTATAAGTTGAACATAATGCTGTACACATGAATACTATGAATTATTAAACATTTGATCGATATTTGACAATTCTCGTCAATTTTCTATGAGTCAAAATCAGTCAATTCTTTTTCGCTCTTTATAATTAGTTTAATTGGCGTCTAATTTATATATATATATAATGCAAATGGATTATATATTAATGATTCATATGTTAACATTATATATATCAATTCTTTTTCACTTCCTTGAAACAAGGATGCCACTGAAAAAAAAAAGATTTTGATACACTAACGGATAAAAATGTGTTAAAATCATTATTTTTATTTTATATTTTATTGATATCTTTACTTTAATGGAGTGAGGATGCCTTTGTCTATCGAAGTGAGGATCTTCTCCTTAAAGTGTGTGTGTGTGAGCACATGTAAGGGTGCGTGTGTGTGTGAACTTCTCTCTTTAATTCGATATAACATTTTGTTCTTTCTATAGTCATAAAATTGTAAGATGCAAGAGTTAGGACATTTTTTATGCTGATTTGTTGTAGCTTTTAAGTGGAAAAAAACTGTATTTATAACATAAAAGTTAATATTGTATAGTGAATATCAGTTTTAAATAATATTTTAACAAAAATGATAAAGATATTATATATATATATATACATACATATATACATATAATTGAATGAGTGGTGAAATAATTTAGTTTTACTACAGCAGTTAATATTTACCAAACGTTTTGGTGTTGTAGCTTAAAGCTACAATTGCCCCATCTCACTACCAAACATGCCTTTAATTAGTTAGTCCGTGATTTGGCTTGATCGATTGGCCTCGTTCAAGTTACTAGCTAATTAAGGTATGAGATCACGCAGTCCAGATAGCACTATGTATTAATTCCTGAAATCAATTAATCAATTCGTTGCTTTAAGCTGATGTATATGCAGCATACTTGACTGTATGGAAGTGTTCAGCAAGGGAATTCATCGAGCTTTGGTACCAATGGACAGCAGAATGGAGAACATTTCAGGAGTTGAACTTGTGGAATTTGCATCTAGCTATCAAATGCTCACGCAAATGGACTTGTTGAGATTCATGATGAACCATGCCTCTGAACTAAAGGACATTACTTCACATTCTATCAGAGAATTAGGAGCCCTGAATGAAAATATTTTTGCGATTACTGAATCCACAAAAGTTATCGATGCCATCAAGTGCATGAGGGTTGCTCTGCTTCATGCCGTTCCGATAGTTAAATCCTCAAGTGCCACTGAAGAAGATCCCAAGAAGCTCATAAATGTACGTTATCTAATTAAAATTCTCTTTAGCTATGGCTTAAATCAATTTTTTCATTTTTCTATTACAGTTGGCTAAATATAAAATTACAGAATAAGTGACACGCATTTATCTTTTCTTTTTTTTTCCTTGTCGGTGAAAAACATTACTTTATTTTGTTTTGCTTGCTAGGATATTGTTTCTTAATTAGGTTTTTAGTAAGAAATCCTGATTGGCAAGGAATCAATATCACGAGAAATGGAGTAGATAGACCCACTTCATGATAAAGATGACTGTGTCCTTGTAGGAGTCAATGTCAAATGATTGAAATCTAGAACAAATGTTGTCAACTTTAAATGATCTATGCATGTATAATGCACCATCTGACCGATTAACATGTTCTTGTGTGGGCAAAGTTTGGCATGAATTATCAGTGGTGTATGAAAAGTGGCTCAGAAGAAACCTAATCACATTGCAAAATTGTGGGGGCATGTTTTGGTACAAAAAACCTAATGTTGAGAGAAATTCAATTAGTTTGGTAAGAAAAGGATCACAACAGCCAAAATAGGGGAAATTAAATTGTCTGGTATTATGGAAATGGCTATTCTCCAGAACATAGAGCAACAATCAACTTTGACTTTTGCGCTAGCTTAGCTAAGTAAAAATCAAATTGACTAGTTTGAAGTACGGAGGAAATTGAAAAAAAGGATGATATATTTGCAAGTAAGCTTGTCACTCAGCAGTGCTGCAAACTATCAAATGGATCTATGTGGCAAACAAGTTATTACATTATTATTGACTTCGCAGGGATTGATGAATTCTTTCATAATATGCATCCCATTCATGATTTTCACTCTAGTGCATATCTATATCTTTGATCTATTCTTTCAGGGTAACGGGAGGCGACTTATAGGTACATTTTCTGCAACAGATTTAAGGGGCTGCCATCATGCAGTGCTGCAGACATGGTTGCCTCTAACGGCACTAGAATTCACACAGCAAGTTTTAACAAGCCCTTTGTTTTCAGAATCCAACAACACTCAACAAAGAGAACTTGTTACATGCCAAGTTGATTCTCCTCTCTCTGAAGTCATCAGTAAAGCTCTTACCAAACATGTTCACCGAGTTTGGGTTGTTGACCAACAACGTTTACTCCTCGGTCTAGTCTCTCTCACAGACATGATCAGGGTATTAAGAACCTCTATCTTAGCAGATTTTCAATGAAATGTTTTTAAAGGATTGATATAAGTAGTTATGATTTTTTTGTTTTGGCAAGTCGTAGTGTAAGTTGTTAATTGCACTTGTTTTAAGATGTCAAGGGATTCATCTTTGTTGGGAATCTGGGTTATGCAAATTTGAGCTGGTGGTTGAGTACTGATGCTAAGATGAATGCATGATCGTAATTAATAATTAGTAGCTAAGACTTTTAAAGAAAACCCACGACGCAGCAAAGCCTAATGAATTGAAAATTACTCGACACACACAATCTCATTTCTTCGTGAACAAGAAATACTCATCACAATCGGCTGCTGGGGCCCCATGACTACGAATGAATTGATCCAACGGCGCTTGATTATTGTCGTCGATTTCCAGTATGAATAAATAATAGCGCTGTTCCTGCTCTTGGAGTGCACACGTGCTTTGCCATCCTTGATTGCCTTTTTCAAAACCAAATTTAGCAGCAACCCAAATGAATTGTTGTTCCTTTTTCATGTTGATTACGAATGATATTTGGTGTGTCACCTTTCAATTTTATAATGTATTGAACGTGATCGACCGACTCTTTTACCTACAACTTTTCGACTAGCTAGATCAACTACCACCTTCAGTATATAATCTAATCAATCAATTTTAATGACTCCGCTTGCTTGATGAATTAATTACTATTAGGTCATGTGATCTTATCTTTAGTTTGGTTTATTCAAATTTTAGAGTTTCTGAGGTGTCCAAAGTAGTTCTAAACATGTTAGTACTCGAAGTAAAAGAAAAGAAATTATATCGTCTAGTTTTTGCTTATCCAATCCAATCCAAGTTGTACATTTGAGGCTATCAAATTAAAAGCATAATCAAATCACTCCTTTGTTGGTGGTGGGTGCATTTTTCACACTTCATTCTTGATATTAAAATTTTCGCAATTCATTTTTCACACTTCATTTCGACACTAGTTTTAAAGTAAAATAATGATAGTTGAGAAACGAAATTGGAGATTAATCCAAAATTCCACATTATCTAATTAAAAATGGTCGTTGGCAAGTATATGATGAGCCTCTTCTTAAGTAATATAAGGCATTTTGGATGGATTCAAAAACAAAATCTCAATCCATTAATCTCATATTATTATTATTATCGTCAAATAAATCAATAGAAATTTGGAAATACTTTATTCAATATAAGATAGACGATCAAACTCTAATTTCTACGATTAAAAAGAATTAATAATTTGTCTTGTTAATGCCGGATGGATCTAGTCGCTCGACTTTGAATAATTTATACAGACGTGATCAGATCACTGATCAGCCATGTCATGAACAATAAACGGCCATTTTTTCAGATCTAGCTAATTGGTCAAATTAAATAAGTCTAAACTTTAGATAAAGAATAAATCAGTCGTGGAAACTAGAACTTTCTTATGCTGATCAAATCAAAAAATCAGTAACAAATGAATTAAAGTGGCCACGTGTTTTTTTTTAATTTGGTGGCCACGTAAATAAAGTTAAAAAAAGATAAGAAATTAAATTAAGCCGCGTGATTCCTGCGTCACCGTCCATGTCCACGTTGAATTTTGATAACACGAAATGACCCCATGGGTACCTTTTTCTTCCGGAGGAATTTAATTGTGATTTCAATTATTAATGATATAATGAGAGTGCCCAGGGGCCGGGGGCAATGATTTTTAAGCAATATTTTCTCGGAAAGAATTTAAAAAAATTAATTTGAAATTTTATATACTCGTTAATGAAATATAATTTTGTTCATAATTATTACATACACATGGGACATATGCATTGTCACAACAATTTCACCACAAAATTTCCGAAACCGTTATGAATTGTTTTTAAATTTACAATACTTAAATTTAACCAAAAAAAAAAAACACTTAACTAGTTAACTGTTTCTATTTAACAAAATGATTATTAGTTTTACATAATTGGAAAATATAATTTTAGAAACCACGACTTTATTAAATTGACCCCTAATATCATCTCTCTTGAAACTAATGTGAAAATTTTAAATATTTCCTTAATGTCGTAGTTTGCCCATAAAATTTGAATGTTAGTTAATCTAGTATCATTCAAATCACATGTAAAGGAAAAAAAAAATTGATAACGTTATTGCAATATTGTTGGTATATATAAATCGTTGGTAAGTTGATCTTTAATTTCTTTTACTATTAATAGTTATAACCTCTTTTAGTAACCAAAAGAAAAAAAAATTAAAAAAATGTTAAATAATTTACCCAAAAAACTACCACTTTAATTAGATCGTTACTTCATAACTCACATAAACCATCCGATTAAAATCAAATTTAAAATAACTATTGTTACTATGACAAAATTATTTAGTGGCTAGTATAGATACAGCGCGTTTCCAGTGGCAGCGAGTTTCAAGCACGCGTTATTATCTCCGCGTATCAAGCCTCCAAAGTTGACAGGAAAAAAATAATAATAATAATAACAGTGCATTCGGCTGGAGTTATAGGTTAATTGATTATAATTTTTTCAATTTGATCTAACATTACAAAATTAAAAAGAAAAATAACCCAAAAAAAAACAAAATTCAATACATTCACGCGCTTTGATGTTTTCTCTCGCCGACACATGAACTCTTTGTAAACTCCGCTGCCCATCTCATGTTGTATTATTATAAGATTCATCGCAGTATACCTCTTACTATGTGTCGTTCCTTCGTCAACTTTAACAGCCATGAACGGCGCCACACTCACCCAATGTTCCTCCGCTGTCCTCCACAGACGTCCGTCCAATAAACTAGCTGCTAACGGCGTTAACGGAGATTCTTATTATAGGGCTGCCGCTAAGGGTGCCGTCGAGATCATCGGTGGCAAGAAAATGGGCAATGGTGGTTCTGGGAATGGGAGAGCGTCGTTCTTGAGCTGGACTTTACAGGATGCCGTGTACGTGGCGAGGCACCATTGGATACCCTGTGTCTTCGCAATGGGGTTGCTGTTTTTCATGGGCGTCGAGTACACCCTCCGCATGGTCCCCGATTCTTCCCCGCCGTTCGATCTTGGGTTCATCGCCACCCGGCCCTTGCATCGCCTCCTCTCTTCTTCGCCTCAGCTTAATACTCTGTTTGCAGCCCTCAATACGGTACCGCTTTTCATCATTGACATCACTTGCAGTCTTTTCTTTTCTTTTCATTTTTTTTTTCATTTATTGATTTATTATCATCATTTATTTATTTTAGAAGATTATAATTTTTTACAATCTTTGGTTTTAGCTGTAGGGGTTTCTTTGTTTTTAATGGTTTTGTGGCTAGAACAAGAAATTTCAAGATTAGTTTAATCAGCCTCATTATTTTCATTAATGACAATTGAATCAGATTTAAAAAAAAAATTCTTCTCTTTTTTTTAATGTGCTTTTTGTTTGGATTGGAATTAGAATTTCACATGCAATTGCATTTCCTGACAGAGACATATCAATCAATTGGATATGATATGCACAAGCAATGTTTATTTTATTCATTTCTATTTTTTGTAAAATTCACAGCACTCTAATGTAATATGTTATGTATTTGTTGGTTTATGTTGCATTATTTATTAGGCGTTTGTGGGGATGCAAACAGCTTACATACTGTGGACTTGGCTGATTGAAGGCCGGCCAAGAGCCACAATTTCGGCACTTTTCATGTTCACTTTCCGCGGAATTCTTGGTTACTCCACACAGCTTCCGTTGCCTCAGGTTCATTTTCAACCTCACTTCATGAGTTCAACTACATTTTTCACACCAATGCCCTTTATTGCTTCGTTTGAGTCATCATGGAATCAATCTTTTGGTTTGGTTGCCAAGAAAAGAAAATTTAGTGATTTAACTAGTAGTACTTTCTTGGGATATTATTAAAAAAAAGGGCTTAGATACATGCCTGTAATTGATAAGTAATGAAAAAATTATCTACGGTAAACCGTGACTGGTGACTACGAATGTATAAGTTAATGAAAGAGTGTCTATGTTTTGCGTAAGCTTCTAGAAATTATAGGAAAATAGCTTCCAGTGGAAAAATTAATTCTTAAAAGGGACGAGATTCTCTCTTGATTTCAGCCAAGACTAAAATTTTGTAGTGTACAATTTCTCATTTGTGGTTTCTTTGGGTTACATTCAATAGCATAAGCAGTGTATTATAGCTCTATTGACGATTCAGCCACTTGTTGCTCATCGTTCTCAGGGATTTTTGGGTTCTGGCATGGATTTTCCGGTAGGGAACGTATCGTTTTTCCTATTTTACTCAGGCCATGTTGCGGGGTCTGTGATCGCATCACTTGATATGCGGCGAATGCACCGGTGGGAAATGGCATGGCTTTTTGATGTGCTTAATGTTCTTCAAGCTGTAAGGTTGCTGGGCACAAGAGGTCACTATACAATAGATTTGGCTGTTGGTGTCGGTGCTGGAATTTTATTCGACTCTCTTGCTGGAAAATACGAACAGAGCAAAAGCAAAATGGGAAGTGCTGCTAAAGAGTCTCTGTTAAGTTGAAACAAACGGGGCAATAAAAAATTTGGATGCTTTAGGCTTACTCCTCTTTTTTTTTTTTTTTTTTTTTTAAATTTTTGTAAAGATACTTTACGACTTTAGTAATTTTGTTCTTGTTTTTGCTGTTAATATCCTTGTATCAGTTTGCATCATTATCATGTGTATATCTAATGGGATTTCTTGTAAATCAAAATCACAAACTTGTAAAAATTGAAATCAAATCAAGGTAGGAAAAGCTAATGCATCTTGAAAGAAAAGGAGAGGCAGTTAAAGTAATATTTGTAATTGATTCGTTTCGAGGACCACCACTAGCAGTTGAATATGGACCAGTTATTGTTCGTGCAATTGAGGCCAGGCGTTAAGTTGCTTTTTACTAGTTCTTCGTTTGAGCCCACACTCTGACATTCGACTCCCTTTGAAAACTTCTTATATTTCTCTCTTAACTAAAAATAAAAGGAGAATAAAAGGAGAGAAATATATTTTTTCCGTTGGATATATGGGTGGAGAATAAATTTCTAGGCCAAAACTACCTTCCACCGGTTGGAAGGTACCTATTATTTTGTCGTCTTGTGGTCTGGCTATCCGATTGAAGAGTAGTGAAATCCAACAACTGAAAAATGGACATGTAATAAAATAATGTAAATTGTGTGGCCGATAAAAACAGTGTGAATAACCGAATAAGAAAAAGAAAAAAAATAATGTTAATTTGAAAGCGTGCGCATCAATTGGAAGCGCTGCGTCAGTTGCGATTGTGGCATTGTGGTAAAAATAGTACAATATCGACGCCAACAACCCAAATTCGGTGATCGATCGGCCGCGTTTGGACGCCGATTACATAAACAAAAAGGTAAATATTTGAGATTTACGTTGGACGCCGATTATGGTTCTTCTGGGGGATATTGTAAATGGTTTTGCATGTTATAGACTGTATGAAGAGTTTAATCGCAAGCTTCATCCTGCTTAGGTTCAGTATGTTTCTGTTGATTCTTTGTCTGTTTCCTTTAAGATAGAGAAGCTGTTGGAAATTGAATTTATGAAATCTCGCTGCCATGAAGAAATATTGTTTGGCAATCAACTGTGTTTTGTATTACTTATGCATTAACACATCCTTATTTAAGTATGATTGATTTATCATCACTTGAGGTCACTTCCCTGTAGTTGTTCCCTTTGGACTAATGTTCCTACCATGATGCATCTGTATGGTGAATACTTACATATATTTTTCTATTCATTTAAGCATAGAGTGGGATACAACGTTCAATCAATTATTTTAGCTTGCTGAATGGTTAGACATTGCAACAATCATGACGTGTCTTTATTCAGTCTATCAGCCCGTGGGTGGCAGAACTATTGCATATCCATTAACAGAAATGCTTTTCTCTCTGTTGCTCGTGTGCTATTTGGCTTATTCTGCTGGTTACTTATACTATAACCTATTAATTTTTGTTATCAGGAAATGGAGAAGTAGTTGAAGACACTGATTGTCCTCTCTCCATAGTTGGAGGTATGCGTTTATCCTATAAGTATGTCGATAGACATGCATAAAATGTCACGACTTCATACCAATATCTGCATTTGCAGACAGGAAGGTTTTGCCATTTCTAGACTGAAGCAACTAAACATTGCAACATAGTTGGAGTAGCAGCAGGTGATAAGGGATTTGTAATTAGATGATTCATTGCGTTGTTCTATTATTATTCCCATCATTAGACTTCTGTTTAGTTTGTACGTACTAAAATACGTCATTACAAAGGAAGTGTTGATTGTGCATTTGCAGATTGAAGTTTTCTTATGTCAGTTTATGTCGTGGCTTGGTCATTATTAGAAGACAATGTCTTTATTTTGGTTGAAGAGGTATGTCTCTATAGAAAAAGTAGGGCATAGGTTGGTGATCCACTGGAGAGATCTGACCTGCAAGCATATTTGCTGCATTCTTGGGTACGAATGTCATCTTTGTGTACGTAGATTGCATTGCAGCGGTATTGTAATGCATGATACGGCCTTTCACTTTCGTTATACTTATGGTTGCTTGCTTAATGCCTTAATGAATACTGTTGCTTTTTATCCTAGTCTGTCACGTTTTTTGGTTATCTATTTCCTGAGTCGCGAGTGCATATGCTATTGGTCAAAAGATAATTAAAATATAGGTTTTGAGAAAGCTATTCAGTCATTTGCATTTCATTATTTTAATTGGAAGAGCAAAAAGATTTGAAGGAGTTTGGTTGTTGAGGTATGCATTATGTTGTATGTAGGACAATGTGTTTTATGGAAAGAATATAGAAAATGCCTTTATAGTGGGTTGCATTGTCATACTTAATCCGTTTAACCACTTTACCTTGTCCATTGAGATCTTTGTTAATATGTATCACCATAAAATAAAACTGAATGGTGAAATGACACTGCTTTTTGTTGGTAGGCATTGTTTTAGATTTGTAACTGTGGATTTTCATAAGCTGTCAATGCGAAAGGTCTATCTGTAGAAAAATTCCTTACACAGTAGAAGGGCAACTGGGGGTCCATTGTTGAAGGAGATCAAAGTAGGAGCCATGTTATTGTCATGCCTCGTAATGAATTTAATCATCCCCAATTAACGAATAATGTTGCTGATAGCGTCCTGTTGTATAGGGAATTATCTGGCATTTCGTGGCGGTTGAATGAAGTTCAAACCCACATGGGAATTTTTGATAAGAAGCTGATCATAATCTGTCATGTGGGGAAGAAATAGGAAAACAGTTGTGTAAATTAGCATTTTACTATTGTAATTCATTTGTGTTACTCCGTAAAATTTCAACTGGTTTGCTTGTAATGAACATTTCAGTGTATAATGATGTTGTAAAGGATAGGTGTGAAGATTTGTGAAAATTTGAAGGGAGTTGATTACGAGTAAGTATAGGTGCAGAAGATTTTTTGTTGAAATTTATTATGGCTCCCATGTATCCGAGCCTTTGTAATTTGCATAGGCAAGTGATAGACAATGATTGAGTGGGATGCATTGTTGGTTTCTATGTAAGGGGTAAGTCGGTGATTGACATCGATTCAAGTTCTTGAGAAGTTGGAAGTCATTGAGTCCTCATGGAAATTATATGAGAGACCTCTTGTAACATAAGCAACCTTTAAGTTACAAAAAGCTGGTGAATCCAGAGTTCATTTCCCTTCCTCTACTTCCTTCTGCAACGCTGGTATCTACTACAGTTTCCTTAGTAATCTCTACATTGCATGCTTTCTGCTTTTCACTTTGACCTACCTTCATTCTTGGACACGAACTACATTCGTCTAAGCCCAAAGCACACGAACTACATTCATTACAAATAACAATTTCCAAATTTGATGATTTTTTTTAAAATAACTAATTACCACTGCTATACTTATAGCTACAATTATGTTGCCACTTCTCTATATTCATTATATTAACCCAATCATTACATACAAAATTATCAGAAATTTCCGACAGGTTCTGTTCAACTCACCAACGCAGATAATTCATAGCCAAAATGGCCAACTCTGTTGTTATTTTTAAATTTTTTGCTGCCTCAAATTGCACGAACATTTGTTAAAACCCTAAAGTACCACGTAACCCGTCTTAGGGTGCGTTTGAGATTGAGGTTGGGCAGCTGTAGCTTAAAAGCTACAGCACTAAAGTGTTTGGTAAACACTAGCTGCTGTAGCTTTTAAGCTATGTTGATATAATTTTTCACTTGTATAATATAAAATTTATTATATCTTTAATAATTTTGATAAAATTATTATTTAAAATTTATATTTACTATATATTATTAACTTTTATTTCATAATTACAGCTTTTTTTTCACAGCAGCTGTAGCTTAACAGCTACAGCACCTCAATCCCAAACGCACCCTTAATCGGTTGCCAATTTAAAACATAATTAAAGCTATCAAACTAGAGCCATTAGATCATGTGCCCAGATATCCTACGGCTGTTGCAAATGATGACAAAATAAGGGGTATCTTCCCCCCGCTGGAAGGCGGCTGGGTCCAAATTTCTAATTGTGTAATACATATTAATTTAAAAAAAACAAATAATTCGTCGTTTGCACAGGAAAGCAAATTTGTAAGATATTCAACGCTTCTTAATTTAGAGAAATTTGGGAGGAGAAGAACAAAATTGACATTTGTGGATTTCAAATTCAATATGTAGGATCGAAATTTCTCTTTCAAGTAACTCAAAAATGTGATGACAATGATGCGATATTAAATTAAAAAAGAAAAGAAAAGAAAAGGAAACTTGTGTGGGATTGTAACATCACTTTAGTATATTGAGTTAGAAAAATTCTATAATATATCATAGGCAATACAACTAACTAATATTTGTATGAAATGCGTAATTGAATTGAATATAATTACCATTTATATGGTGGTTTTTCAAAATAAATACATATATGCCACAACATCATTTGTTTATTGTATGATTGATATGATACCTCTGATGTATTCTAAAATTTCACATTGAGCTGGTGGGACAGGTCACTAATACTCTCTTATGTGGTAGAGCAATGAGTTCTACCATAAGAACCACTGATTTTTTTAAATATTAAATTTAATGGACTCTAAAAAGTGTGGGACAATTCTACGCATGTTTTTCTCCAATTTATATAAAGCTAGTATCTTAATTATAATTTGGAAGAATAATATTGCATTTTCTATATTAAACTCCAAATTTATGATTAAAAATCAATAGGCACTTTTTGAATCAACTAATTTGTGAGATAATAAATATGTGCATGCACACACGCGTGCGCGCACAAACACATAAGGATTTTTTATCATATTAAAATTAAGAACATGCGAAAAGAGATGGAAAAAAAAACACAAACTCTAATATAACATATTTGATTATGTAGTGCATTGAAATGTGTTTTTTTTTTTTTTTTGAATTGGTTCTACTCCCAAGCTTTAAAAATATCCTCACACGCACTATGGAAGGTAATAGTAGATGGCTATCAGTTTCCGTAGTTTTCTTTGTTTTTGTAATTTTTTAAGATAAATTGTCTTTGATTTGAAAAGAATGAAACTACGGCATTATGAAACATATGATTCTTTTTTTTTTCCCCCATGAAATGTTCATTTATAAGATTGCATTCACACAAGGCTCTTGTGTCACGTTTTTAGCATAATTTTCATGTAAAGTTACAATACATTAACTTGCTTCAAAGAAAAAGCCACCATTGACCTGCCTTTGGTCGTTTTAAACGATAGAAATGTGTACATTCAAGAAAGTGGAGATTTAACTAACCTAAAGTAGTGTTTGGTTGGAAGTAGAGGAAGAGGAAGAGAAAAGTAATTTGAATTTCTTTTTTATTTTTGTTATTTGGTAGATCATAATTTATAAGAATTTAATTTCTATCATAATTTAATATACATCATAATGTAGAATTTTGATTCCTCACCAAAAGTGAGGAATTCAAATTCCTCTTCTATTAGAAGACAAAACATCCAAAATTACTCATTCAATCTTTTATTAACTTGTTCTACGTTATCAAATAATTAATATTTACAATTTAATTTTTATCAATTTAATTTGTAGATAATTAATTTATATTAATAAAAGTTAAAGTAATGATTTAAACAATTTAATAAAAATAAAAATATAAATTTAACAGTCATCAACAAGTTACCGTTGCAGTCGTCGGATGGCAGTTGTTGTCGTCGACTCTGGTGTGTGAAATGTCACTGCCGGTACGGTTGGACTTGGTAGCCAACAAGCAATGTCATATCATTATCATAAAGGTTTAAAATGGATCTATGTTCTTCAAATTTAGTTAAAAAATTTTGAAAACTTTTTTACTTTCCCAGATCCAGACAAACATCAAATATTTTGGCCAAATAAGTTGCTTCAATCTAGAGATTGTCAATTTCTAATAATTTTCATATGATTCTCGAGTTGAAATGAGATTGTACGATGGTTGCAAGCAACAACAGGCAGTGGCTTTGATGGCAGCTTTGCTTCCTTTTTAGTTTTTCAAATAAAAATTTTAAATTATAATATATTAATTAAAAAATTATTATATTATGTCATAATTTATTTAGAAACAAATTAAATTAATTATAAGATAAAATTATGTTAATAAACTTTTTAAATAAGTTTAATTATAAATATAAGTATATTATTTAAAATAATGTTTTATTAGTTATTGATATAGTAGATTAAATAAATTTAATTGTTTTATTTTTTTGAAGTATATCTATGATAAATATTGAAAGTGTAACACTATAGGGTGAAATTGTCTAGATAAAAAAATAGGACGTTTCCTTTCTTTGTATAATTTTGTTACAAATCAAATATTAGAAAAGAGTTTCAATATACTCTCCTCTCATTTTTTTCCACTTTCCTCTCTTCTCATTTTCTTACTTTTCTTCAGATCAAACACCACTAAGAGAAAATAACTTCGGCAAATTGATCTCATTGACTGTTCAAAAATGTGATCCGTTTTGATACATATGGAACATGGATGTGAGAGCTTGAATAATTTCAACTAGGGAGCGACTTTTATGAAGTGTTTTAGTACATTTAAGGCTACTGATATGTGTTGTTGACCTTTTGAGAGTTCTTTTGAAACACTTTGTGTTATCCATAAGCAATAGAATCAGACTCTTATTTTGCCCAAAATCGCCTTGTACTACATGATTTTGAAAATTTTTGTATATGATATTGCTCAATACAAGCAGCTTCAAGTATTACATCTTTTAAGCATTTACAAGCAGGGCTGAGCTGAATGCTCCTGCAATTGGACAACTATAACTTTGTAACAGTATTGGGAATCAAAAGTTCCCAGAAATATTTACAACTAAAATTAATCCTCAATATCGCTATCAAGAGGGCATGATCCATCATCTACATTGGCAAGCGGGTCATATAACGGGGAGCTTGGATCCATACATCCTGGAACAAGATTAAGATCACATCGATCCCCCTGCATTGAGTTACATTCAACAGATTAATAATTGGTTTTGATGCTGCAATTTTGCAGAGAAGTAACAAAATGATGTTATGAGAAATGCACAAAGAGTGTACATACCCCTTCTGCAGCCAAATTGCCAATCAGCACGCATCTATCGACCACAACGTCTGTGTCGGGAAAAATGGCTTTCTCACATGCACCGTCTTTACTTAACTGATCTGCCAAACCCTGCCATATGAATCCAAGTTTTAGACCATAGTGCCAGGGAAATTGCAATTGCAGTTTTATACATGTGATATATTCATTTGCTTCTACCTTATTCGCTGAGATTTCCAGTCAATTACACTTTTGGAGTAAAAATATAATTACAAGTTACAGACATTTGTTTTGTTATTACCTTGTTAAAGAAGTCCATTGGTTTATTTCTCCAAGCCCTAGGAACTAGGAACTTTATTCTGTAAGGTCCATCCCACTCGACTCCATTTGTGAATGAGAAGATCAAGTTTATAGCTGCAAAAAGAAAAATTCATAATAAGAGAATTAATAAATGCCTAAGAAAGCGAATATAAGTCTGTGAAGTAGTACATACCATGCTTAGGTACGCATATCTGGATGGTATAAAATGGGGAGTCATTTTGGCCTCGGTTTTTCCTAAGCATTGCCCTTGGTTCACCGCCACACATAAATGGCTGATTAAAACCTCCTGTGGAAGGTTGTGCAAGAAAAAGAGAGTCAATGAGGACTATTATGACTGATATTTTGCGAAGCAACCAAGGCTATGGTGTTAGAACTACCGTTAAATCCAATCCCAAAGTCTTCGTTTGGCAAAAGTTTTTTTGCATATGGATTGTAGAATATCTTCAACTTCTCTCCCTGTTGAGGATTTCAAAAGCCTTATCATTATAATAGATAAAAAATTAAAAAAGAATCAGAGCCAGAACTAAATTCAATGCCAGGACCAATGCCAAACTTACAGACATAGGAGGAAGACCATTCATAGTTTTCCAATATACAGGGGCCTTCCCAAGTTCAAACATTGCCCAGCTAGGACGTGTGTACCTGAAATGAAGAAGTTCACAGTTAACACCACAATCATAGTTCAGTTACCACAATGTACGGAGAATCTGAACACAACAAAACAGTTTTTCTAATGATTCCGGATCATTGATCAAATAAAGGGGAACTAAAAGTTGAAGTGGGATTCATACTCTTCAATTTCTTCATAGGGATTTGTTGCAGTGGTTGCTGCAGCAGTTACTTTTCCAGTAATCCTAACTGTTTTCTTCTGCTTTGGAGAGCTCCTCGGCAACGAAGCACCCTTAAAGCTACTACCTGCTTCACAGAAATCATGTGATTCAAAGTGACACAGAAAAGTAAGATATTCAATAGCTAGTAGGGACTTGTTAATTATGATCTGTACTCAAACATAGACTTTCTTAGGTCCCCATTCTCAGTAGCTGTGGAACGGAAGAAAAATTACGCCACTACTTTTAGTCCCGGCATTTTCTAAAAGCCTCCTTTGAAATCATAATAGGAAACAATTCATTATGCATCATCATTTTCAAATAGCGGTATCAAGTACTATTCGCTCACCACAGCAAACTCTGATGTAACATGGGACATTAAAATCATCGACAACTTTTTGCTTTGTTGTACAAAATTGAACCAATACAAATGGTCTACCCACTAGCAAAATCGCCAAGAGCAATTTGCAACAAGAGAAACTCAAAATTTAAATATTTAAATTGTAGAGAAGTTTAAGGACTCATACCAAGTGTACTTGACACGGATGGGGTTGCATTACTACAAGAAACCGACCTCGTGGCCGAAGCAAATTGTGATGAAGACGCAAAGATTGACCCAGCCGTTGCTGCCATGTATCACACTTTAGTGCTGCTTTTAGCTTCCTGGAGAAGTGCTTATTCAATTCAATTGGGCAAGTTTGAAGGTTGCAGTACAAATAAATCCAGATATATAGAAAGAAGTTTTATAGACGCAAATGGATAAGCAAGCAAGCAAGCAACCAACCACACACACAAAATATGGCAAAAATATCTATTAAAAATAAAATGAAAAATCTAATACAAGAAGACAAAAGACAAACGCCGAAGTATATCTTGTGACCAAAAATATCTGGACCGATACTTCACGCAATCTAATTTCCCAATCTGAACGCCGTTTTATCCCTCTCTCTTGCTGTCTCTCTCTTTAAAATCCACATGTTTTGGACACAAAAAATTATTATAATATTAAATCACGGAAAAAAAAAGAAAAAAAGAAAAAGAAAACCCATCACCATAAATAAGAACCCCATCTCAAACAAAGTTGTACGCAGAGGAAACGGAAAGCCTTTCTCCATGGCTTTTATCACAACATCACCAACCAAACCAAAATCTTTCACTTTTTCACCTCTGTGTCAAGCAAGAAAAACTCAAACCGATAAAGTTCTGGCCTTCGGCAATTCTCACTTACAACACAAGCTAATAAAAACGAGCTTTGTGTATCATGTTTATAAATATAACAAAAGAGAGTCACTAGCAATTGTTAATGCAGTATCAGTTGAATCAACAGAACCAAAGCCAGAGCCAGAGCCAGAGCAAATTCCCGAAGTGGAAACTTATGGGAGAATTTTGTTATCTGATGTGGTGGTGAAGAGGAGAAGAAGTTTATTTTCTGGGAGGAATTGGAACTCATTGGATATAAGCACAGCTGGTGTTGTTTTGGCAATGCATTTGCTTGCTCTCTTTGCACCATTTTGTTTCTCGTGGAGTTCTCTTTGGGTTGCTCTTGGACTCTATGTTGTGACTGGACTTCTGGGTATCACTCTTTCTTTTCACAGAAACCTTTCTCATAGGAGTTTTAAATTACCCAAATGGCTTGAGTACTTGTTTGCTTATTGTGGAGTTCAGTCTCTTCAGGTAAAATTAAGTTGCTTTTTCAACTAAAGATTGTTGCTTTTGTAGTTGAAAAAGACTTTTCATTTTATTATTTATTTTGGTGGTTTCAGGGGAATCCAATTGATTGGGTAAGCACACATAGGTATCATCACCAGTTCTGTGATTCTGAAAGGGATCCGCATAGTCCCATTGAAGGGTTTTGGTTTAGTCACATGAGTTGGCTGTTTGATAAGGATTCTGTTCTCGAAAGGGTATTATGACACATTCACTCAAAATTTTCCATTTGTGGCTTTTATTTACTTATTTGTTTTATGTTAATGGGGGCAATCGGCTGCAGTGTGGAGGGCCAAGCAATGTGGGAGATTTAGAGAAGCAGCCTTTCTATAGATTCTTAAGAAGCACTTACATTCTCCATCCAATTGCACTTGGAGGCTTGCTATATGCACTGGGAGGCTTTCCTTTCATTGTGTGGGGAATGGTAAGGAAGCACTTTCCTTTAAGCTGTTCTGTTTTGATTGAATTGTTCTAGGTATAGCTTTACTTGCAAATTCAAAATAAATCTTTGCCTTAATCTGACTTCAATTAGATTTTGCAAAGTTTGCATGTACATGTGTACTCCTGGCCACTGATTAGAAGTTGGTAGGCCTTCTCCCTTTAATTTACTTCAAACCATTCAATTAGTGGGGCAGCCTCCTCTGTGCCAAGTGTATTTTGGCGTTGTTTGATTTTGTCTTAATGTCCTCAAGTTGAATTCTCATCTATCCTGAATTTGTGACCAAGTTCAAGATTTATGGCATCTTTGTTTTGACATTTTGTCTTTAGACAGAACATGGACCCATCAAGTTGCCTGGAGATTAATGCTATAATCTGAATACACATTGTTTAACTTTTCATAAAACCTAAGGCATTAAAATTTTACCATCGTAGGGTGTGAGGATTGTGTGGGTATATCACATCACCTGGCTGGTAAATTCAGCTTGTCATGTATGGGGAAAGCAAGCATGGAACACTGGAGATTTGTCCCGGAACAATTGGTAATGACACAATCTACTTCTTTATCAGGTTGATTTGCTCCCAGAATTTTTCTTAGACTTGAATTTTGAACTTGTTTAGGTGGGTGGCATTACTCGCATTTGGAGAAGGTTGGCACAACAACCACCATGCCTTCGAATATTCCGCAAGCCACGGCCTGGAATGGTGGCAGGTTGACTTGACTTGGTATGTTGTGAGATTTCTTCAGGCTGTTGGTTTGGCAACTGATGTGAAGTTACCAAGTGAAACTCAGAAGCAAAGGATGACATTCAACAATTGAAGATACGCATGCCATTTTGTGATTTGTTCCATCGGGTGTCTCTGGAATTGTGTTCAATGGCTATAGAGTTTTGGTTAGGCAACTGACCGATCCTTTTTTCTAAGTTGACCATCAACTGAGCTAGATGTAGCTCTTGGACTATTCATGGATCATGTGGTTGAGGCTTCTTTTATTTTTTATTTTTTTTCCTTCTTCTCACAGGTGGACCTTATGATACTCTTTAATATATACAAAATTCAAGTTCATTTCATTCTGTTATTGATTCTTTGTACTTAACTGTGATAAAATATTAATCCTTGCAAGAGCTAGGCTACAAATAGTTTCCTTTGAGTAAATTGTTAATACTTTACAGCATTGCATTTTTATAATTGCAAAGATTCCCATTTACGTGGAAGGCTCTAAAAGTCCTAAAAAAATTCAATAATTACCCAAAAAAAAAAATCAGTTTAATAATTACCGGAAAAAGGGAAAAAAAGGAAAAAAAAAACAGTTAATCATTGATACCATACTAGAAACCAAAAATCAAAAATCGAATTTTTCAGTCGAATGAATGTTTTTCATATCATTCTAAGGAACATGATTCAATGACTCTATGCCTAGATGGCAATGTAAGTAAACCATACATACGAGATTATGTATAACCAATATGGTGCAATCGTCACAAATTTTGGTTGTTAGTCACAACTCACAAATTCTTTTTCTCGCATACACTTTCCCGGAAACTAGTCGCATTTATGGACTTATGCTCGGCTGAGATGTGTATTGCAAAACTAGACAAGTGCGACAAAAAGTTTGCAAATTAATAATGCAAAAATATGTCGTCTTTATTATATAACGGCTATCAGGAAGTCTAATCTAAACCCAAAGCTCTATATAGTGGGTAAAAGGCTAAAAGCCTTAACTAGGAAGCAAAATAGCTTGAACTTAGAAGAACAGAAACCTAGCTGTTCGCAGCTGTACCAATGTCAATGCACATTTAACAGGAATATTGATATGATATTTCTCCATATTTGTTTAGCACCGAGTAGTGATATTTTCCCTCAATTTCTCCATTCAGTTCCACTTTTCAATTAATTTCACTTATTTTCTCAATTACCCTCGCCAAACAATAAAAAATAATTAAAAAATAAATAAAATTCGAGAAACCCAAGCACCTTTTACCACCGTTGTCATCACCACATCCATTGATGCCACTGGCCCTTAATTGATGATTGACCTTACAATCAAATTCCCCAACAGTCGCCGACCAAACTCCTAAATTTTTTAACTGATTTTAGCGAGATTGATATGATGTATCAAAATAATATCACATGAAGTAAAGAATAATTTCAGTATAGGAATTAAGAAATTATAAATAATTGGAATGAATGATAAATAATGAAAATGGACGGGCAATAAAGCGGCTGATATTGGAATGAATGTTAAAGAATGGTGGCTAGAGGCGACAATGGTGGTAAAAGGTGGTTAGGGTTTATGAAGTTATTTTTATTTTTTAATTAAAGGATAATTTTAAAAATAAGTGGGGTTCATTAAATATTAGGGGCTAGTGGAAAAATTGGAGGGGTTAAATATCACGATTCTCAGCAATTGATGTAAAGTTGTGGGTGCTTAAGATATGATAATTTGTAATGAATAGAACTATTGGCGCTCCTTTAAGTTCCTCATGAAAACCCCTTTTTCAGTAATATTTATTTTATTTTCAAAAATGCCCTTTTTTTTAAATACACCTCTAATTTTTCATTTAATTTTTTTATTGTTAAAACTTAAAGTAGCAATGTGCTATTTTTTTAATTTCTTTTGCAATCTTATTATAACCGTATACATAAATCAAAATTTTTTCTAGGTGATGAATTTTTTTATGTTAATCAGTGGCTTAAATTACACATATTTTAAATTATAATTTGAAAGCAACCTTAAGTGGAAAAATACTTAATCAATAACAAGTATGTAAAGAATAATTGATTATTCTAAATCTTTATAATTTATTTGAGTTAGATAGGAAGTAATATGTATAAAATTATAAATAAAAAAGGATTGATTGTGAATGTAAGTAATCTGTTGGATAATATATATATGCGTGTATTTAATTCTTATTTATTTTTAACAGTAATTTTATTTGAAGTAGAGTTTTATAAGGAAAATGAGGGCTGCCAATAGCCTCACTTGTTTATAGTTGGTCTCGTCACCACCAGGTTCTATCCGCTCGTACATGAACGATCCCTTTTAACAAAAACTGGGCCAAATCCATTACAGTTGTTGACTCCCAACCACATCGCTTTGTACGACCTGATCATCCAAGTCCAAGCTCGGATAGTTAGACTAGGCCCAACTAGTTTTGACACCAGAACAGATGATCATATTTAAATATCCTTTCTTAGGGACCAGGGTAATCCGCCGAACTTTAATTTCTACATGGAAGATGTGTGTCTCCCTGTGCAGCTATGTTTTTTTTTGGAAAGTGATAAACAAATTAAAAGAAGATTAAAAGACGATAGAAACGCAGTGTGGGCTTGCCGTTTCACGCGTTTCCTTAGTCTTCTTTTAGTTTTACGTGGGCCCTCAATAAATAATAAAATAGATAATTTAGAAATGGAAAGCAGGTCAAATTTCTTCCTTTTATCTTTTCCTTATACGTTATCTCCTCCCTTCCCAACCACTCATTTTCCTTAGTTTAATCCCCCTCCACTCATTTTCTCGTTTGAAAACGGTAGCACTTCGTTAATCCCCGCTTCTTGTTCTCGCCCAGTCGCTTCTTTTTTCTTTTCTTTTTTCTTTTGATTTGCAACTTCATCCCCTGGTTTTACTTCAGTTTTCTTCTGTTAATACAAATGCAGATCGAGTTGAGTTTGTCTGGTTTGACTTCTTCGTCGGGTTTGAGTGATAATGGTGATTTTAGTTTTTTGTCAACTTTCTTATTTTGTCATCTCATTTTCGTTACTTTTGGTTTCCTTTTCATTATTTTAATATTTTCTTTTGATTATTTTATTTTTTAAATGAAAAAAGCAACAGACAAAGGATTGAAGCAACAGACAAAGGGACCCACGGAAACGGCAGTGGGCGCTGCCGTTTCTGTCGTTCCTTTGTCGTCTGTTAGTTCAAATAGCAGAACTCTTTTTTTTTTTTTAATGATATTTGAAAGTAAATGTAGCCTATTATTTAAGTTACCTCATAATATTGTTAATTCACAATAATGGAAGATGTTCTAAACTAAGTAATTCAAAACTCCCTCAACCCCAGCCCCAACAATTAGCAAGTCAAATCCACAGTTGTGTACGAAAAGTAATCACGCATCCTCACTCTCATTGTACAAGATACACACTTTTAGGCCTCAATTGTCTTCAAATGGCTGCAAGGTCTCAAAGTCGCTTAGTATTGGGCAGTGCACATTGACAATAACACATCGTGATTAGAACCAAAGCATGGTTTTCAGAGAAATTTCATTTTCTGAACCAAAAATGTATCTTAACATTCACAATAAAGGAAGAATTTCGATCTCATATTAAATTTTATGAGCAACTGATTATGTGAAGAAAACCATCGTCTTAATTCTTATGTAAAGAACAATGTTATAGACTTCCCATCATTTTAAGAAGCACTAAACATTTCAATAATTCCATATATCTTCGTATGATATCAATACATCGGTCGTATAAATGTTGCATGATGACACGATCATCAAAATTTGAATTTTGTCAATCAGCAAATAATTTCCAAATTAGGCAATTGATCAAGTGCAGTATAATTGGCCAATGATGTCTATGAGTAGCAGTAGAAAATGTCACTATCTCGAGCAATGAGTCCTCCCCTCTTTCATTGTCGGGTAACATAAACCCATTCCCTAATGAGCTCAAATCAGCCTTTTAAATTCAGTGAATTGAAAATTAATAATCACTAAAACATAATGTGACATTAATTATTGCAACTTTAGGGGCATGTAGAAGGAGAGAGCTCTTCCCCAACATTTGGAATTTCCAAGCAAGAAAAGACAAAGAAAATTAATATTAAAAGGGACAGAAAAGAATGGTTTGTTTTCAATGAATAATAAATAATAGCCACAGTAAATAATAACCACGGGGGCCAGAAAAGCATGGTTATGAAGCCTTGAATTTCATATACAATTAAGCACTTTTTATATGGGTATAATCGCCTAAAAGGTGCCTCCCATAAACAAAATATTTTTGGGTTCATTACTCAATAATCTGCGTGCTCAATTACGTCAATCCAAAGCATGCTTCATCTATTCTTTTTCGTATTTTTTTATAAAAAAGAAAGAGGCCTTTTAGATTTTCTGAGACAAATATAATTTAGCGAGTTATCAAAAATTGAGTTTCTATGTTTTACATAAGAAACACTAAAAATACTTATAACCGTAGAAAAAATTATGTCTGCATTAGACTTTCGAGCTATATTGTAATTTTATAAATTCAATTATTAATAAATTGTTGAATGTAATGTGAATAGATTGTAATATAATAATTAAAAAAACCCTCAAATTATCGAAACAATTTATCTTACATTCAACCAAGTTATTTGAATAAGTTTTTAATGCATTTGTGAATACCATATTATTATTATTTTTTTTTTACATAAAATCAAATTTTAAAAAAATTAAATGGATGAATAAAAATTTTCAGGTTGCTTACATCAATATTAAGCATTCTCTTTTGGAGTGAGCATATCGAGGATTCCATAAACAAATTAACATGCCTCTCAGTTTACAAATTAAACAAACCCTATACCCATCATCCTCAATTTACAGTTGAGTAAGTTGAGAGCAGGCTTTGTATGGTTTTAAAGTAAAATTTCAAAACAATATAATGCACAAGTTCCATTAAAAATAATAATAATAAATGCATGTGTCATTTGTGCTTCCTTCCTGCATGCTTCACAGTTTCTTTTTATTCTTGCTTTGTGAGATTAAATGGCTGGAGAGGGATATATACTTATAAACTATAAGGTGAAAAAGATTTTAAATTAATGTAATATAGTTTACAATTATTAATTATTTGATTTTTCTTTTTAACACTAAATACAAACATACAATCGATGTCAATTTAAAAAACAATCCCTTGAATTATCAGAAAAAAAAAATGTAGAATACAGGTTGGTTGCATGTTCAAATCAAATGTGAAATTATTTTGAATTCAATTGCTGAAATATATCTTTATCTCCATCAAAACAGTATTGGGTAACGCTTCATTATTAATGTAGATTCTAACTCAATTATTATTAATAATAAGAATCAAATTGTTGATTATATTATAAACTTACTAATCTAATTAGAAATGAATAATTTTAGGCGTCTCACTTGTAGCTAAAATCATTTATCCAGCTTATCCAAAAATAAATAAAAAATTCATCCAGAATAACAGACCTTAATTGATTATCATGGTTCCATAATACAAAAGTGAAAAAGAGACTCGGTGGACTCATTTGACACCTATATTTTTGTGCTTCAAATATTGACTGTACTATAAGAGTCCCAGTAACCATCAAAAACCTCTTTTGAGAAGAAGTCTTGTTATCATGATCATCGTCATGCCCTAAAAACGCCACTCTTCTGCCAGCCGCATCATGATACCTTCACCCCACCATCATCAAGCATCACCCATTTCGCCACGTGTCCCACCTTGTCACCCCACACCACCTGGCACTCGATGCTAGCCTTGTTTAACGGGCGCTTCCTCCCATTTTCTTACTTTCTTTTCCCTTTTCTCTCCCCCATACTTTCAATAACCCAAGCAATTTTCCCGAGAAAGAGAGAGAGAAAGTCAGAGAAAAAGTTAAGCGAATGGGAGGAAAAAAATAAATAAAATAAAAGAGGTACAGCAGAAGCAGCAGCAGGTGCAACAAGAGGGTGAAACTGTTTAGTTCAGTCAGCATGTAAGACAAGATAGAAATTTAATCGTTTTTAAAAGGTTAAAAAAATGTGGGCAGTACAATTTGTTTTGAATTTTTGTTTTTTTAACTTTTTTAGAAGTGGTGACTGGTGAGGTAACTGACAAGTTACCGGCTGCAGGCTGCTGTCGAGGGGGAGTGAGCGTCAAACGCCGCACCGGCCTGTCACAGCAGACTGCACGCGAGGTGACCGGTTACGGGGACAGTAGGTCACCACTCACCAGCCCCCTCGCTTACTGTTCTTTTATTACCCTTCTACTGTTATTGTGGGCTGGTCTGGTTGATACCCCACATTCACCTCGGTTTGGGTCCACTTTGCACGCCCTGATTCCTTTTAATCTAAAATATTCAAACCTTTACCCACTCTCACTTTTGGCATGTGTGGTCGAATCGCTATGTAATGATCAAAGAACCCTCTGTTGTTTTTAGTTCAAAATTAGTTTGTTTCTATCATTATCATAAGTTTGACCAAAATCACCCGGCCTTGTTTTTATATCTCATCTTTCATAAATAATGTATAAATCGATATTCTCTCGAACTCTATCGTACTTGGAATTTTGTCGCTTTATTTTATAAGGGTAAAAATTATTTCATAAGGGTAAAAATTATTTCAACTTATCTAATGATAACTATAATTTATTTAAAATTTATAATTATTGAACTCATAAATTCTGATTATGATTAAGAATGACGTAAAATATGACATACAGATTAGATAAGAAATACTACAAGTCCACTTTTGGATACATTTAAATTTTATTTTAAAATCTTTTAGTTGATACGGTGGTGAATTTTTTATTAGGTTCCTATTCTTGGTGATAAAAAAAACATATTTTTAATGTTGTATTAACATAATTGATATGATTTTTGAAAAGAATTTAAAATGTGTCGTTGATTGTTTTTATAACAAATGCGACCAAACGCAAATTATGTTTCTATTCTCGAACTTAAAAGAACATACTTTTTAATATTTAATTAAGATAATCGATACTATTTTTGAAAAGAATTTAAAACGAGTCACTCAATGTTTCTTTTCGAAAAACTCTTAACCCCATTTTGAGTATAAACCCGAGTAAATTTTTGCTGTTTTCTTTCACGCGCTAAGGGACGGAAAGATGAATGTTCTTTTAAATGTGCAGCAATTCACTGGCATCGACATTTTTAAATTGTTAAGTGTGTTAAAGGAATACAGACTACGAAGGCACCGGCATCCTTTAAATAGTAGTTACTCAAGCTTGTTTCTCCCGCTAGAGAAAAAAAGGTCAAAAGAAGAGCAAGACACAAAACCCTAAACCCTGAAACAAGTTAAGTGAAAAGCAAAATCTATAAACAAATTAATAGCCAAGTTTTGAAGAATTAGACAAAACGGGTCTTCCTTTGTGGATGCTTGGCTTGGATCCGGATCGGTTGCGAGCCGATATGAACCGTTTGCTCGCTTTACTCTTCCACCAGGTAATTCTGATAATCGTGCGTAATCTTGATTTTTGCTTTCTTTGTTTTGTTGTTTTGGTTGCTGCTGCTGAAAGTCTACTGCTGCAAATGATCATCAAATGTAGGGAGTGTTGGATGAGCAGTTCTTGCAACTGCAGCAACTTCAAGATGAGAGCTCCCCTAACTTTGTTTCTGAAGTTGTCAACATTTACTTCCATGAATCAGAGAAGCTTTTGAGGAATCTCAGATCGCTACTGTAATCTCCTCCTCCAGTTTTGCTCAAAACTAAGCTTTTTACTCGAGTCAATTTTCATTTCATGTTACAATTTATCCTTATTAAACATTATGCTCTTTCAGTCTGCTAAATGAAACAAACATATTATCAGAAATTCTTCGGTACCTCCTGGATAATTTTGTAATGGTGCAATCTGGATAATGTGCCAATAAAAGAAAATATTCTTCTTTTGATATTTAATCTACAAACCACCATTGTCTCTCTCCCTCTCAATTCATTTGAATTTTGAGTAGTAGTAAAATGCAGTTAATATTATTAAATGAAAAATAAATGTGGTGGTGTGATGGGACAGGATGGATAAAGAGTTTTCAGATTACAAGAAATTGGGAATCCATTTGAATCAGATGATGGGTAGCAGCTCAAGCATTGGTGCCAAACGAGTCAGCAACGTTTGCGTTGCCTTTCGAGCCGCTTCTGAACAGAATAACCGTGCTGGGTATTATTACTATTTTTTTCCCTCGCCCTTTTCTTCTCTTTTCTCGAGCTTTCACATTCGGACAAAGAAAATAATCTTTTTATATCAAAATCTTGAATATTTTTGGAATAAAAAGTTACCACAATATCTGAACTCAGAATGAATTGAATCGATCAACCCTCAACTCGCATTTGTAGGCTTTGTTAACGGCGTATTGTTTGGTTGCTATATATTTTCAGGTGCTTGAGAGCTTTAGAGCTGCTAGAACATGAGTACTGCTACCTCAACAACAAATTCCATGAACTTTTCCAAGTAAAATACCAAGAATAACCTTTTTATATGTTTATCTCGTGGGTATATAGTAGAATAAGCTGTATTTAAAATTAACTACAGTGCTAAATCGTTTTGTGATTGTTACTTTATGGAACAGATAGAGCAACAGAGAGAACTGGCAGCTGGAGTTCGATATCCAATGCACATGTAGAACAAATTAATATAACAAAGACATAACTCTGGCTGCTCGCTGAGCTAGCTAGCTAGCTAGCTCTCTGGATTCCACTTTGTTCTAGGGTTTTTGCTAAAAGCCAGGCAAAGCTCAAGTACTTGCTGCAGATGAAGGAGAAGTAGAAGAAGAAGGAATAATCTGATCAAGGGGTTGTTGCCGCTGCCTTGAATGTAGAGTTAATTTATTTTTATTCTTTTTTTTTTTTGTGTGGAATTTGCTTAATTAGTAAAGCTTTGGTTGCTTCTACTTTTGAGTTAATGGAAAATTAATTCGAGTCAAGGGGGAAAGTTGGTAGCTCTGATTTTGATATCTCTTTTAAGATTCAGCTTTAATGGCCAGATACTGCATGTCTCACCTTTTCCATTCATCTGTCTCTAATATAGCAGCCATGAATTGCCACTGACACAGGGAAAGAGAAAATATAAATAAATAGTAACAAAATCTGCTAAGAACTATCAATATCACCATCAGTCAATCAATTGGATCAGCTCAAGTTAAATGCAAAGAGCCGAAGTCTTCGCCAATGTTAAGAGTATCAAAACTGAGAGCCTAATCAATTTGTAACTCTTTGGTTGTAACGTAACCAAGCTAGCAAGGAGCCCACATGCTACATTCTGATCTGACCTAAAACTTATTAAGTCAATTTCGGTTGATCAGAATTTGATTAATTAATATGCAATTTTTATCCTTTTTCACTGCATTTTTAACGAATTTTTATTTATGTAAAGATGTACGGAGCATCAGGTAATATTTTTTCCCGAAGGGTGTCTTTTTTCAATTTTAAACGCATTTGGTTGCTTATTTTCAAAACATTGTTTGAAAATAAAAATGTGAAAGTATATTTGAGTGTATGTCTCAAAATACGAAAACAATGAAAGAGAATAAGAAAAAAATTCAAATTTTTTATCTTAATAAAGGTGACAACAAAAAAAAATGAAGGGTTCAAATGTAAATGCATGTAGGAATAAAAAAAATTACCATTCAATCTTTTATTTTTCTAGATTTCTTTTCCTAAACTTCTACGCAGTTCTACCATTGGTTGTTTAATAGTTGTAAAGTATTTAATAAGTACTGGCAAGAATTATTTTGGAAGTTGAAGTGATTTTATTTCATTGTTTGAAAGATGATGGAGTGAGGAGGTCACCTCCATTCTCACCTCATTTAGAACTTTCTATACTTCATTCCTAAACAAATTTAGTTGTTCAATTTTTCCATATCAACCTATTCTCTTATTTATATATATATGAAACAAAAATTACAATGATTTAAATAAAACCATCAGTAACATTTGTAAAAGTATTTAAGTTATTAGAAATAGAATAACGTCTCCATTATATTGGAACAATATCCTAAATCATATAAATAGGTAAAATATACGAATAAATAATGAAGAAAATACATGTTTTACATATATTGGGGTGAGGTTGGGGTGGGGAATGTAATCTCACCTTCATTAAGAATTTGAGATTTTTTTTTTCTCATCTTGTAAAAACTCAATAATACGTATCTCATTTAGGGTGAGATCCTATAGAAGATTCTGTCATCACTAATGAGACATATTCACCATTTTTATTATTTTTATTTCAAAAGTATTAAATATCAAACACTATCAAATTTTATTTTATCTTTTATTTCACACCGTCGCGACTTAGAACAATACCACGATGTTAAACGAGCCTTAGTGTGTGTTTCCGCTTTCTGAAGAAGTGAACAAAAAAAAAAATAGTACGAGTATCTATCTATCTATATATCTATATAAAGTTGGGACTTGAGGAGGTGATGTGTCATCACCATTTCTCTTATTTGTATATTCTCTATTATCTAATAAATAGAGAATTTTTCTTTTAGATTTGGCTTTTTATCTTCTCATAATTAATTTGATTGTTATTATGCAATAACAATTATGTAAAGATTTTAATGAGACATATTCTTTGTAATGAATATTAAAGGGGGAGTGTTATGAATTTATTAAAATAAATGTAAATGTTCATAACATATATATCTTAGTCTCCACACTATCTCCCATTAGCAACCTTTAACTTCCTTATAACTCCCACTATCTCACAAGAAATTATGATCCATAATTTTTCATTAATTTCATGGAGTGATTATGTAACTATAAAAGGAGAGGTCATCTTTTTGTTTTGTACACACACGATTGGAATGAATAAAATCACTCTATAATATATTCTCTTATTTTATTCTTGATCTTGCGTTGCTTCTTTATTTGTATTGCTAGCTAATAGCTTTTTTTTTTTTTTTTATAAGGCTGCCTCATCTTAAACAAAAAATCAATTCTTATTTTTTATCAGTTTCATCAAGTGTAAAGTAAGAAAAAAGGATAATACTAAATTCTTTTTTCAAAGCCGTGTGAAACGCGAGTCTATTTTCTAGTATATATATAAAGCTAGGATTTGAGGAGGTGATGTGGCATCACCATTTCTCATCATTGTATATTTTTTATTATCTAATAAATAGAGAAATTTTCTTTTAGATTTGGCTTTTCATCTTCTCATAATTAATTTGATTGTCATTACACAATAACAATTATGTAAAGATTTTAATGAGGCATATTTTTTGTAATGAACATTAAAGGGAGAGTGTTATGAATTTATTAAAATAAATGTAGATGTTCATAACATATATCTCTTAATTTCCCCACTATCTCCCATTAGCAACATTTAGCTTCCCTATAACTCTCACTATCTCATAAGGAATTATGATCCATAATTTTTCATTAATTTCATGGAGTGATTATGTAACTACAAAATGAGAGACCATCTTTTTGTTTTGTACACACACAATTAGAATGAATAAAATCACTCTATAATATATTCTATCATTTTATTTTTTATCTTGCGTTGCTTCTTTATTTGTATTGCTGGTTAATAGCTCTTTTTAATTTTTTATAAGGCTGCCTCATCTTAAAAAAAAATCAATTCATATTTTTTATCAGTTTCATCAAGTGTAAAGTAAGAAAAAAAGGATAATACAAAATTCTTTTTTCAAAGCCGCTTGAAGCGCGGTTCTATTTTCTAATATATATATAAAGCTAGGACTTGAGTAGGTGATGTGGCGTCACAATTTCTCATCTTTGTATACTCTCTATTATCTAATAAATAGAGAAATTTTCTTTTAAATTTGGGTTTTCATCTTTTCATAATTAATTTGATTGTTATTACACAATAACAATTATGTAAATGTTTTAATGAGGCATATTCTTTATAATGAACATCCAATGAGGAGTGTTATGAATTTATTAAAAAAATGTAGATGTTCATAACATATATCTCTTAGTCTCCCCATTATCTCCCATTAGCAACCTTTAGCTTCCCTATAACTCCTACTATATCACAAGAAATTATGATTCATAATTTTTCATTAATTTCATAGAGTGATTATGTAACTATAAAAGGAGAGCTCATCTTTTTATTTTGTACACACACAATTGGAATAAATAAAATCACTCTATAATATATTCTCTCATTTTATTATTTATCTTGCCTTTCTTCTTTATTTTTGTTGCTGGCTAATAGCTTATATATATATAAAGCTGAGTCTACAAAATGTGATGTAGCATCTTTATTTCTCATCTTTCTATATTTTCTATTATATAATAAATAGAGAAATTTTTTTTTAGATTTGACTTTTCATCTTCTCATAATTAATTTAATTGTTATTACACAATAACAATTATGTAAATATTTTAATGAGGCATATTCTTTGTAATGAACATCCAAGGGGAGTGTTATACATTTATTAAAATAAATGTAGATGTTCATAACATACATCTCTTAGTCTCCTCACTATCTCCCATTAGCAACCTTTAGCTTCCCTATAACTCCCACTATCTCACAAGGAATTATGATCCATAATTTTTCATTAATTTCATGGAGTGATTATGTAACTATAAAATGAGAGCTCATCTTTTAATTTTGTACACACATAATTGGAATGAATAAAATCACTTAATAATATATTCTCTCATTTTATTCTTTATTTTGTATTGCTTCTTTATTTGTATTGCTGGCTAATAATTTTTTTTTATATTTTTTATAAGGCAGCCTCATCTTTAAAAAAAATCAATTCATATTTTTTATTAGTTTCATCAAGTGTAAAATAAAAAAAATAATACTAAATTTTTTTTTTAAAATCGCGTGAAGCACGGTTCTATTTTCTAGTGTATCTAATAAAAGAGAGGTATTTTAGAATACCTCTTTTTCTAAAATTCAGGATCACCTTGCTATTTGCTGCAACTGTTGCATACTTGCCCCGACTCGAAAGAAGGACCTGATGGAATGGTTTTTGAACAAGCTGACACCATACCACCAAGTCACTGGAGGGGCAAGTGTTGTGTTTGCATTGTTTATTTGTATTCAATGCAATAGTAGGATTTTTGTTTCCCAAAAATAATGCAATACAAATAGAAAGATGTTTTGTCTCCCCTAATACATTTGGCCTGAGTTCAAGTCTTAGGGAAAGTGGGGGTTAAAAAATTAATTTGAACTTTATCCTCTCTTCCATCTTCTAATTAAAATAGAAAGATGTTTCTACCTTTTCATTTTAAATCTCTCATTAATTATAAAAAATTCATTAACGACCACACTCATGTGTTTTTTTTACCTATTTCCTCGATATTCCTTTTTGTTATATAAATAGTAATTTTGCTAATAACTATCCTATTATGTGAAAAACATTAAAAAAATTAAACAAATATTATATTCTTACAAGTCCATAGAGAAAGATGATTGGTGATAAACAATCACATTTTTAGGTCTTATCAATTCTTTAACCATTTGTGCAACCCAACTTAACCCCCAAAACCATGGAGGGACTCATAATTAAAAATTAGCTTGTGAGCTAAGAGTTACTCAAAGCTTATATATTCAGTTTATGAAACTGGTTATTTTTAATCAATATGAGATTATTTCTTTAGCATTATCCGATGCTAAAATATATTAATTTTTTTTCTTCATGAAATTTGCTTATCGGTTCAAAAAATCATGATGTGTGTGCATTTATATATATATATATATTATTGTTCATCATAAATAATCGAAATAGAATTTTGGAGTGCTCTATAACTATAAAGATTTTGATGTTCAACATGTTAAGCGATCTTGCAATGTTACTACAAATATTTTGGCAGAGTTGGCTTTACAGTTCCCAAACTTGTAAGATTTTCAAGCTGCAATTTGTAATTAATTTAATTAGTAAGGTAATTAGTGACAAACATCAATTAATTTATTAGAGGCGTAAGCAGGATTAAGAAAAGAGAGGTATTTTGAAACACCTCAAATTTTTTTGGCATCAATGCGTCTGTAGTTAATGATTGTTGTATATGTGCGTGTATGATGTTCTGGTACCAGCTCGAACGTGGACCGGTGATACGGTAAATGATGAAGCACCATACACCACCACGCACACAACGAGAGCTGGCATTCAATCTCAATTAACAATATATTTGAACGCTTTTAAAAGTTTCACTTAGGACTTCACCTACTAATGCTTTCAAGTATAATAATGTTACTTTGGCAAAGTTGGTTTTTCAGTTTTCAATTTTGAAGGTTGATGGGAAAAAGAAATTATTAATTGAAGGGGTCTCGAAACTCAAAACTAGAACTTCCTTTCTTTTGTTATTTGAACAGGCATATATACAGTTAAAGTAACAACTGATTGATTGATGTATGAAACCATTTGACGAAATGCCTCAATGAAGAGTCTCTTGGCTGCTTTTTTTTAATTCAGGAGCAAAATAGTAAGGACTCATGATTCGTAAAATAGTTCCCCACGTTTTTACAAATGCTTAGATCATTCATCTATAAATGGATATTAAAATATGTCCTATTTCTACTATATACCATTTATAGAGGAATGATGAAAAATATATACTATTTCTACAACATTTTTAAAATGATTATTTATTAAATACTAATAAATTTTATTTCACAACTAGAGGTTCTATTTTAAATTTTTTGTAATTTAAAACAACATCTCAAACTAAAAGGAATTTTTATATACACATACCCTTTAAAAAACAAAGAACAAATCGATAATATTTAATACAAGTATTTTAAAATACCTATCTCTTTATTATATCTCCATATTCTTTAATATAATTTTTTTAAGGGAAAAAGGTATTTTAGAATACCTCATTTTATGTTAAAAACATCACTTAGAACACACATTTTAGCTACCAATCCCCTCGAACCCAAGACCAATGAAGTGGAGCTTTTAAGTCCAAAACATGGAGTCCATCAAGAGTGAAAATGTGTTTAACTCTACCTCCACTCTGCATAATCTGGACAGCGTACGATATTGAAATCCACGTGACTTACTCATATTCATTACTTAATCTCGGGAGTTTAGAGTTACTTAAAGTTTATATATTCGATATGTGAGACTAATTTTAATTAATGTAGAGATTATATCCTTATTCCTATGCTGTGTTGAAAATATTAATTTTCTCTACATGGAATATAGTCATCAATTCAATAAAATCATGATAAGTGTTCATTTATGCTATTAAATTTGTGTATATTAGTTTAATAACTTAAAGAAGCGTTTGGCATCTTGTATTCCACTATATTGTATTGTATTAAAACATTGTTCTTATACTATCTCATATTTGGCTACAATTTTTTAGTAGCATTGCACTGTATTAAAAAGATGACTAATAGAATGAAAGGAGTATAACATAATCTCATGAAGGAGTAGAGTGTAGGTTGTATTATATTAGAACACGTTTCATATTTTAAATTTACTAAACATTGATTTATATTTATATTAAATAATAATATAAAATATTAATAAACCTAAATATTTGATAAATAAATGATAATCCATTATTTTATTTTATTATATAAAATCATTTTATTTATTTTACTTTAAATACGTAAAAAATATTTTAATTTATTTAGTCATAATATTTACTAAAAAATTAAATATAAAAATAAATTTAAATTAAATAATTATATTCTATATTTATCAATAAAAATTAATTTATAATTAAATTTAAAAGTTGATATATTGTATTGTATATTTTATTTTATTTATAATATTATAATATTTACATTATTTGATGATAGTATATTATTAAATTATTTTTATGTTATAAAATTAACATTAAAAAATTATTTAATAATTAATTTAAAAAATTAATAATATAACACTAAGATATTAATAAATTTGAATAATACAAATTTTATTTTAATATTAATATAAAATAATATTACAAAACAATATTATATATAATATAGTTTGGAGTACGCCAAATATTGTATTGCATTACAACTTAGTGAAAAATACTCTAATATAATACACCATTATATAATACAAATAATAATACCCAAACAATTGAAGAAGTTGCGGCCAGCTGCGGCTGGACTAGGCAGAGCAGGGTTGGATTTAAGAAAACTTTGTGACAGACGATCGATCTTCGAGGCTCGAGCTGCTAGTGGCAGAGAAAGTGAAGGAGATTGGTAAGAGGTTGTGGTACATAGTGGAGAAATGAAAGGGAGATGTTGTGGGATTGGCGATGCTGGGGAAAATGGAGTTGCTTGTTGAAGTTTTTGGACCCTTTGCTGCTATAAGGCAATCAACGAAAGGATTATAGTTTACTCCAAGTGATATAGAATGGGGAAAAAATAATTACTAATTGAATGAACTTTGCCCAAACATTTACCATAATAAAAATAACTCCAGGTTTTGAATTATAATCAAAGCCATGCTATTACAGGGAATCATTCAAGATTGATCCCAATAGCTCATGCCGATGTGCCGACTGCCGACATCTCAGCAACACTTTTGACAGGGCTAAACAAAATGAAATATTGAGAGCCCTAAACTTTTTTGAAATTAATAAATAAATTACATTAAAGTACCGAAAACGACCATTAATATATTGCCAGCTCCAGTCAACGTCCCATCAACAATTCAATAATGGATAGCAGTGGGCAGAATAGCTAAAAGATGTAACAGAAATATATCTCAGGATTTGTCATTAAGTTCAAAACATCATTCAAGACTGAGTGTAAAATGTGCATCTGGATGTCTAAGATATGTACTTGGAAAAATAGCAAATTACCTCTCCAATTATGTATAATATCGCCAATCTTCTCCACTATATGAGAACTTCATGGTCTTTATATCTTTTAAATAACGCCTCCAATATTTTATATGAAACGTTCTGCAACACTTCAAATTTCTATTCCGAAGTTGTTCAAAAAGCCACTCCATTCCAATAAACACAGACAAATTAATATGATTCTGAACATTCAATATTGACGACAGAATAAAGTTTAAATATATAATACTCTGAACGTATCAAATTAATGATAAATTTCAAAATACCTCGAGGAATGCAGGACTGCCTTCCGACATTGTAGGTAGACGCAAAGACTTGGGATAACAAATCCAGAAAAGACCATCTGAAAAAATTATGTACTCTTGTATTGAGAATTTATAGTGTAAATTCATGTCCCTAACTCGAAAAGGGAGTGAATGGAAATGTTTTTTTGAATTTCTCTGAACTAAATGGCATCTAAATAAATCACAAAAAAAAAGGGAAAATTACAATTAAGAATGAATGTGATACAAAAGTAAAAAAGCAATAACCAATTTATATAGAACTTATAAACTTACCTTGCAGGTATCTTTCTACAGACCTATGACTATTTTTCTACTTTGACTAGACGCTGCAAGAAATTCTTTTAGCTTAAGGTACCAATGGTCAATGTCACCTTTAAGTTCAAAGTGTACTTTCCATGGACATAATTGAGACGTTGTAATTGATATGGTGGGAATTTGAGTACTCTCAAAAGTAAAAGAAAGCAAATTGGGGATTCCAAGATCCACTGCCTTAAAACTTTCACAGAACTCAATTAGTAAGTGCTTGAGCAATCCACTTGAAATCATAATTCTTTCGATGAAAAAGCATCTCATCACAGACAGATCCTCAAGCCAGGGAAACTTCGAAATAAGCCAATGAAACTCCTGGTCTTTGAGAACTAGCCAAAGAGAATTAACTTTTTCGGATTTGGACGCAAAAAATATGCCTGGACAATGACCGTTCTGAAGGTTAACTGTTAAAGACTTGGAACAACAGTCATTTTGAGTTCGCTTGACTGACAATCCGCAATTGTCATAATCTTGGGTTTGTGAGCTTTGGAGACACTCAAATGCTTTGAAACCCGAACAGCCGGAAATGTACAAATCTTCAAGTAAATGGCGTTCACCAATAAGCCTTTCGATCATCTGTTAATTCATATAGACCCTGCGTAGTGTTAGCTTTTTAAGAGAATTTAAGCTTATGGAACTCGAGGGCAGCTCAATCTGACAACAGAGTACAATGTACCCATTAATATAATCTTTTCTGACAACAAAGTATGATTGTTTACCCCATTCTCTACAGCCAATCCTATCCATTTATCAATAAGCTGAGAAGACAATACATTATCATTCGAAAGATCTAAATACAATATCAACTTCTGTATAACTAACTTGATCTCGCGGAACCGCTGCAAGGAAGTATCAACCAACTTTACAAATTCTTGGCTTCCCAGTCTCCATACATAAAACCCATTTCAAAATTCCAATATGGGGAATGAAATACGCAACTGATTCCATCTCTTTGACAAGATACTTGTTCGAGCAACCTCTGCTGCATGGAGGCACGAAATTATATGATGAAGAATAAAAGTAGGCAGCTCTGCTATACGATCCACCGCATCAACTGTCTCATCCATGATCTGCAACACAGTAATAATATTCATGCCCATATTTGCATCATCATAAAAGAATGAATTATAATCATCAATAAATTCTGAAAAAGAAAGAACCCCAAAATACATGTAATAAATTATAAATTTTCTAACTTCAGCACTAATTCCCCCCCCCCCCCCCCCCAAATCAAGTAGAATAATATACTTAGCCGTTTGCAGAGCATAAATTATCCAATAAAAAAAAATTATCATATAAAATTCAATGAAAATTCGAATGGCAGGGCTGTCATGTGCAACACAGAAAGGGTTACCGGCATACCCGATAAATGAGAAGTTTGCTTACATAAGAAGAAGAGGGACGGCGACAACTCCGAACAGAGGGTTAAATAGATAAATAATATTATTTCAAAATTGAATATATATATATAGTAGTTTTCCAATCAGGATCCCTGACTTTAATAAAGTCATGGATCAGCTAAAAGACAAATATACAGTGCATTGGAGTCTGTGTTTATTTTGTCTTTTAGTTAATTCCTGACTTTATTAAAGTCAGGGATCCCTGATTGGAAAACTACTATATATATATATATATCAGAGCCAAGGGGAGGATAGTATAATATTGTTTAGAGTTTTTGTGTATAAAGACTTGTGTTTTATTTTGAAGTTTTGTTGTGTGGTGAATTTCTTACTGGTAGTAAGTCCCGTTTTAGGATAAGGATTTCCGCTTAGGGCTGTAAAACCATACCTGTAGCCATTCTAACAAGACCATAAATAGACCATAGGTTTTTACCCATGGACCCTCTACTCTATAGAACATCATCCTTTTCTAGCTCTTCTTCCGGGAAGACTAGTGATTCAAAGCATGTTGTGAGTTCAGAAGAATTCATTATTGAGAACTTTGATAAAGCAATTGATTGTTGGGAACTTCCAAAAGTCTCCAAAGAAAAAATTTACAAAACAAAAAAGCTTGATTTCTTTAAAAATGATTATGTTATATATAAAAACTGAAGAAAGAGACATAACTCTTTCAGAGCCTTTTGAAACAATTCACTTGTTTTCAGAAAAATCTTTAAAGAAATTAAAAGAAAAGAATTTTAATTACATTCACATCGGTTTAATCCAAGTTGGAATAAAACCCTTGACCAAAGAAGGCTTGGATACTTCCATCCTTGCTGTCTTTAGAGATGGACGATTCATCTCTTTTGATGATTCATTGCTAAGTAGCATTGAATCCAGTCTCTGCAAAGGTCCAATTTCCTTTGATTGTTATCCAAACATAACAATTTCTCTTAAAGATAAAAATATTTTGAAAAGCATGATTTTACAAATTAAAACTCATAATTACAATATGATTAAGGGATCTGTCCCAGTTGCATTAATTTTTAAAATCTCATATAAAGCCATGATTTCTGCTTTCAGTACACAACATAAATTCCAGTAAAAAAGAGATGAGACTCTTCTCTTGCAGACTGATTTGTCCAAAGCCAACACTGTCATTCCAAAACCAATCCAATGGAAAGATGTCCATCTTCCAGAGGAATGGATTCTTGAAGGAGCCGCTCCACCAGCGATTCCAAAACAACTTGAGCCAAATACAGAGTTGCAAAATGTGACTCAGTATTCCGATGGTAAAGTTAAACTATCTTTCAGAAGAACTGCTTCATCCAGATTTTCTGATAAAGAGTCATGCTCAAGCATTCCTTCATTAGAAAGGAAATTTACAAAAGTCCCTTCAATTATAAATCTTCCTTTTCAAACTGTACAAACTCAACCTAGGTTTTCAACTTCAGATATTCCTAGTACTTCTATTCGCTCTGTTGACTATACCACTAGTGTTCCTCACCCAATTTACACTAGCAGTCAACATGAACAAAGACAGGAAGAGAAGGAACATTCTCCCCCTACTTCCCCTACTTTTTCTGCAGTCACAGAAAATGTTTTAAATGTTATTGAAAAGAATTTTAAACTTGATAAAAATCTTCTTCACGATGATTTCTATTCAGAAACAAATAAAGAAAAAAGACTTTGGTTTTTTAAACATTTTTTAAAACAAAGAAAAGAAATCCAACAAATCTATTATGAATTTGTTAATTTACATCAAGTTCATATATTGTTTTTTGATTGGTTCGAAATATATTCTTCTGAGAACAACATAAATTATCATTTCAAAGAATCAAACCCTATTACCATTAGAAAGAAGATTCCTGAGTGGAAACTTTCTGATAGTGATAGAACCATAGAATCTGAGCACCCACCTCTTCGGAGTTTAACCGTTGATCACGGCGAACCTCCTGTCCAAATTAGAGCATCTCCTTACAAAATCCCAAAGCCAAATGATTCTGATGCGAATTTGAGTAGTATTATACAACAAAATAATTTCTATAATACTAACTTAAATACAATTGGAAAGCAATTGGCCCGAATAGAAAACCAATTTCAAACTTCTACCATTGATGTTTCCCCTGTTTCATCAAAATCGGATTCTGACAAAAAGCTTAAAGAATCTATTTTCAAACCTTTTCAGGTTTCGAAAAATAGTCAGAAGCTTGTCCAAGAGTCAAAATCAGATTTTGCTAAAGCCATTAGAAAACAACTAGATATGATAGAAGCTGCTTCTTCCTCATCTAGCAAGGTTCAAATAGCCCCTGATACTCATCAATCTAGTAAGATTGGAGTATTAGATCATGACTAAGTGTCTATAGCCTCTTTTGATCTAGAAGCTTTTGAAGACGAACCTAACCCTAAAGCCAACAAAATCCATTGGGATCTAGCCCTTCCTACTGTAAAGTCCCCACCTGATTTGACCATAGACAATAGGCCTAGTGCATTAAATCAGCCTCGATATAATGCATCCTCTGTCTATGAGTAGAATATAGATGGAATGTCTGAATACAACATCCTAGGTATATTGCAGCAAATGACCATGGCAGCCAATGCCTATAAAACCCAATCGGGAACTTCTGACAAAGCCATTGCAGAAATCCTTATTGCTGGGTTTACTGGTCAACTAAAAGGTTGGTGGGATCATCTTCTCACAAAAATGCAGCAATTAGATATCCTAAACTCCATACAAGTAGATGATAATGGTGCCCCCATTCTTGATGAGTTCAATAGTCCAATTCAGGATGCTGTACCTACCCTGATTTTGACTATATCCCTCCATTTCATAGGTGACCATTCTCACCTTAGAGACAAAAACGCCGAGTTACTACACAACTTGAGGTGTAGAAAACTTAGTGAATTTCAAAGCTATAAAACCACTTTCTTCACCAGACTCTTCCTTAGGGATGATGCAAATCATACAACTTGGAATGAGAAATTCCTTGCAGGTTTACCAACCCTACTAGGAGAAAAGGTTAGAAACTCCATTAAAGCCCTTTATGATAACTGTATTCCTTACGATGAACTCACCTATGGTGAACTTGTCAGTTTCGTCAATAAGGAAGGCTTAAAGATTTGTCAAGATTTGAAATTACAGAAACGACTTAAATGAGAGCTTAAAAAGTCTAAGCAAGAATTAGGCAGTTTCTGTAAACAATTCAATTATGACCCCTTTAAGACTTCTACTTCTAAATATTGTAATGGTAAGTGTTCTACAAAACCTTACAAGAAACATTACAAATCTAAATTCCGTAGAAAACCCTTTCAAGACTTTAGAGAACTTCATTATAAGAAACCTTCGAGGCCTTATAAGAAACCTAGTTTCTCTAAAAAGAAAGAGTTTAGAGCCAAACCAAAAACTCCGTTCAAAACTCCGTTTAATTACAAAGAAGCCATATGTCACAAATGTGGTATGAAAGGCCATACTGCAAAGTATTGCAGAATGAGCAGAAAACTCCATGAGCTTGACCTAGATGAAGAAATCCTCTCCAAAGTTGCCTCTCTGCTCATAGAGTCTTCTGACTCTGAGTCTTCCATGTCGGGAGATAGTGACCCTCTTCAGGTTGATGAGTTAATTGACTCAGATGACTCTGCATCTAGCAGTAGTGATTCTGAATCAGATTCTTATTTAAAGAAAATCAATGTTTTGACTAAAGACCAAGAAATTTTTCTTGAACTTGTTAAATATATTTCGGATCCGAATCTTCAAAAGGAATACCTTGATAAACTTTTAAAGACTTTAGATTCTAATAAAACAGAAACTTCTAAAGTTCCTATTGTTAAAAAGAATTCTTACGATCTCACTGAAATTATGGATAAAAAGAAAACAAAAAAGTCAATTCCGAATATCCAAGACCTTTAGAAAGAAATCAAAGATATCAAACTCGACATTAAAGAATTAAAAGAAAAACAAAAGAAAGATTCTGAAACTATTCAACTTCTCATACAGAAACAATTAGAAAATAATTCAGATAAAGAAGTTGAATCTGAAAGTGATAATGAACAGAATGTTGACAACATTGAATCTGTACCTAATGATTTTCTGTTTGTCCTAAAACAAATCACCACCAGAAAATACTTAATTAAAATCACTTTGATTTTTTCCGAAGACTTTGCTATTGATGGCATTGCCTTTTTTTACACTGGTGCCGATTTGAATTGTATAAGAGAAGACATTGTCCCTAAAAGATTTCATGAAAAAACAAGAGAAAGGCTTTCTGTCGCCAACAATTCAAAACTTAAAGTCAATTCGAAAGTTGAAGCCTCAATCCATAACAATGGTTTTGAATTTAAAACTTCATTTCTTCTTACAAATGACATTCATCACACTGTCATTTTAGGAACCCCATTCATAAATTTAATTACCCCATATACTGTCAATTATGATAGTATATCTTTTAAAGCAAAATCCAAAAAGCTTGTTTTCCCTTTTATTGAGAAACCAAAAACAATAAATCTAAATATTGTTAAAGCTTGTTCTGTTTACCAGAATCAAATCAACGCCATACTTAAATCTAAACAAAATGACTTGTTTTGTTTAAAAAAGGATTTAAATCTACAAAGAATTGAGAGCCAATTACAAAATGAATTTATACAAAGAAAAATCTCTGATTTTAAAAATTTCATTGAAAAAGAAATATGTGCCGACTTACCATCTGCTTTTTGGGATAGAAAACAACATTTGGTAGATTTGCCCTATGAAAACTCTTTTGATGAAAAACAAATACCCACTAAAGCTCGTCCAATCCAAATGAATAAGGAATTGGAACAACATTGTAAAAATGAGATAAAAGACTTAGAGACTAAAGGACTTATTGTAAAATCTAGATCACCATGGTCTTGTGTCGCTTTTTATGTCAACAAAAATTCCGAGATAGAAAGAGGAACACCAAGACTTGTAATAAACTACAAACCTTTAAATAAAACATTAAAGTGGATTAGGTATCCAATACTTAACAAAAAAGATTTGCTCCAAAAACTTTGTTCTGCTTTCATCTTTTCTAAATTTGATATGAAATCTGGTTTTTGGCAAATTCAAATTCACCCTAATGACCGTTACAAAACTGCGTTTACTGTTCCTTTCGGACAGTATGAGTGGACTGTAATGCCATTTGGTCTGAAGAATGCACCCTCAGAATTTTAAAGAATCATGAATGACATCTATAATCCTTATTCTGAGTTTTGTATTGTTTACATTGATGACGTGTTGATTTTTTCCCAAACAATTGATCAACATTTCAAACATTTAAAGACTTTTTATCTTGTCACTAGGAAGGCTGGATTAGCCATTTCTAGTTCTAAAGTCTCCTTGTTCCAAACAAAAATTAGGTTTCTTGGTCATTACATTTCCAAAAGAACCATTACTCCTATTGAGCGTTCTCTTGTTTTTGCAGACAAATTCCCAGATAAAATCCTTGATAAAACTCAGTTACAAAGATTTCTAGGAAGTCTGAATTATGTTCTTTACTTCTGTCCTAATATCAATAGAATGTCCAAACCTTTGCATGATATGTTAAAGAAAAATCCTGTTGCATGGACTGATGAGCATACTAAAGTTGTTAGACTTATAAAGAATTCAGTTAAAAGCATCCCATGCTTATATCTCGCAAACCCTGTATTTCCTAAGATAGTTGAAACAGATGCATCTGATTTAGGCTATGGAGGTATTCTAAAACAAAAAGAAAATGATAAAGAACAGATAGTACAATATGTCTCTGCACATTGGAATGATTGCCAGAAAAACTATTCTACTATCAAAAAAGAAATTCTTTCTATTGTTTTATGCATTTCTAAATTTCAAAGCGATTTATTAAATAAAAAATTTTTACTTAGAATTGATTGCAAAGCTGCAAAACATGTTTTGGAAAAAGATGTTCAAAATATTGCTTCAAAACAGATTTTTGCAAGATGGCAAGCCATTTTAATTGTTTTTTATTTTGATATTGAATTTATTAAAGGAGATAAAAATTCTGTTCCTGATTTTCTAACCAGAGAATTTCTTCAAAACAGATAATGCCGCCAAGGAAGAAGGATAAAGGTAAAGCTGTTCTTAAAGACACTGAATCTCAAGCAACCTTTAAAGAACCCCAACCAACTCCTTCTAAAGAAAAATTACTTTCTTCTGCCATGCCTATCAAATCCTGGATTGAAATGGTTGAAGAACATGAAGCCCAGTATAAAACCATTTCCTCTGATGACCAAGTAAAACAATAGATGAGTTCCATTACAAAATCCCCTGAGCTTATGCTCGCTTTACAAAGCTTTTCTCAAAGCCAAACCCCTACTAAAGACGAGAAACCTGTTTCCAAAGAAATTTCAAAACCCTCTTCTCAAAATGTTGTTGTTTCTAGTGAAAGCTCATCTTCTCAAATTGTGCTTTCTCAGCCAACACCTTCAAAGAAAACTTCCGATTGGTTTGATAAAACCCATTTTCAAAACATTTTATCTATGGAAGATGGATTTTACCATACTGATCATTTTCAAGCAATTTCAAAGTTTTTTCCTAAAGGCTGGTTTTTTAAACCATGGGATTTAAAAAAACCACAGTCTTACTATCAAAGCATTTTAGAGCTACTAAGTCAGTTAAATTCAAACATTTCTTTCTCAGTGAAACCCATTCAGAGCCAGCCTATTCCACGGCTACTATACTAAAAGTCTTGAGCCCAAACCAGTGGGGTGATCAACTTCACAAATTTAAACATTTCCCTCCAAATTTCCAAATGCGTTTACCACATTGTTTGTCCTATACTTACTGGGATTACCAACAAGCCTGGTATAACACATTCTTCTTACAAAACCCAAAGAAATCTCATTCATGGTTATTTTTCTTCAATTCAAAAATAACCGTTCAGAGCCTCCCAAATTGGTTTCAACATTGGTGAAACTTCTTTGGCCCAATACCACAAATCCTAACTCCAAATGCCACAAATTGTCTAAACCTCTTTAAAGCCCATTATATACCCTCTGACTCAGAGAAAAGATTTCCCTTCTTTCTATGTTTTTGCACAACTTCTTCCTACCATGGGTATGGATGTGGAACCTCCGTTTTCACACCCAACATTCCCAGCTAATCCTACAAAGAACCTTTAAAGTCAAATGGTGGTCAAAATTTGATGAACAAACCAAACTGACTGACACCCTCATCAAAAATTGGCTTAATTCCAAAGGTTTTCTACAACCAACCTTAAAAGGATCCAAAGCCCAACAAATATTCCTTACCCAAAAATCCAAAGCCCAGTCTCTTTTGGCAAGCACCAAAACTGAAGAAGAGTATTTCAAAGTCATGGAACAACTCCTCACCTCTCGATCAAAATCATCAGTGGCAGACTCCTCTGAAGATGAAGAGCCTTTTTATTTCCCTTGGAGACAAAAATGAAGATAATTGTTTCGGAGGTTTCTCTCCGATAAAGCATTGTAAATAGATGTTGTAACTATTCAAAAAAAAAAAGTAATTTTAATTTTTAGTTATATCTTCGGGTGGTCCTCTGGACACAAGTGGGAGCGCACATGTCTCTTCACCCGTATTGTATTTTTACATAGTCACTATTTCAACATACGATCCAAAGATTACTGTTACATACGATCCAAAGATTACTGTTTGCTTCAACTCCGCTACAGTGAACAGTGAAGAGTTCCAAAGATTACTGTATGCTACAGTTCCGCTACAGTCTACAGTGTAAAGCTCATTTTGTATATAAATGTAAAGGAAGACTTAGACTCCTCAGATTTTTCAGTTTTAGTTCTCTCCTCTCTCTCTCTCTAGTTTTCATTCTCTCTCTCTCTCTCTCTCTCTCTAGGAATCTGAAATCCGAAGCTCTTAAGGAAATTTTTCTGTCTTCAGAATAGTTCCTTGTCTTCAGATTAATTTCCCCATTTTTCTTTTCTTTTCTTTTCAAAGCAAGTAATCAGCCAAACCACATGTAAGATTTGTAATCTTTTCTTTTCATTCAAAGCTTGTAATTTTAAAGTTCTGTATGTTTAAATTTCTGTAATTTACTTTAAAGCAATTTACTTTAAAGCATTTAAATTTTATGTATGCTTCGCAGACTGATCTGTATCAGATCTGCCTTACAACTACTACGTTCCTCTGAGGCAACGAGACCAGATCTCAATCCTCAGTTGTATTCTTTCTCTTCTCCCTCCATTCCTTCATAGCACTATTTCCGGGAACCGGATCTAGTACTGTGTATGCACCCAAGCCTTTAGATGTATGTTGTTGCTAGGCTTGCTTAAAGAATCTAATTCAAATCTGGTAAAATAATTTTAAAATCAACCAACCACGTTTCAAAGCAGATCCATTTTAAAGAATCTAATCATTACTTGGTAAAAGCAAACTAAAGCGGTATATCGGCTGGAAAACTTGGACATGCGGAATATTTATCTGTTCTAAGTCAGATCTGGTTCCAAAGGCAGACTAGTCTCTACATTGACCGAGTCTAACAACGCCACGTACCAATTTAGTTATAAAATTTGGACAAAGCCGTCCCATTTCATCCATTGTTTATTCAGATTTCTCTACTTTGAGTTCCAACAAAAGCACATCCATCCTTCGATCCTATTTCCTTCTGGTATATATATATATATATATTTATGAATGTTCCGATCGGATCCCTAAAAACAAAATACAAGTTCTAATGTAATGTATTTTTTTTTATATTATACTAAAATTTGTGTTATTTAGTTGTCGGTAATAAATTTTATTATAAAATAACATTAAGTGTTTTAAAATTATCTTATAAAAAGAATAAAATAAGGTTGTTAAATTAATTTTTAAGAGTAACTTTATTTGAACTTTTAAATTAAAGAGTGAGTGTTATTGGCACTCCCATTCTTTTCTTATGAAATCCCTTTTCTAAGGACATTAAGGGACTATTTGTTTTTTTTTACTTAATGACTTAATTGACCTAATTTTAATCAGTTAAATCATTAATCTATTCATTGTTCTTTTTCTTTTTTCCAGATTTTTTTTCCTAAACTTCTACATAGTTCTGCGATTAGTTGTTTAATAGTGGTAAAGTACTTATTAAGTACTGCAAGAATCGTTTTGGAAGTTGAAGTGATTTTGTTTTATCCTTTGAATTTTGGAAACTATGAATGAGGATGAAGTGAGGGGGTCTTCTCCATTCCCACCTCATTTAGAATTTGGTTCACGTTCTCTACCTCGTTCTTAATAAATTTTAGTAGACCAATTTTCTCATATCACCCTATTCCCCCCCCCCCCCCACACACACACACAATGACTTAAATAAGACCATCACTAATATTTGTAAAGTATTTAAGTTATTAGAAATAGAATAACATCTCCAACATATTGGAACAATACCCTAAATCATATAAATATATAAAATATATGAATAAATAATGAAGAAAATACATGTTTTACATATGAGAGGGTAGGGTGGGGAATGTAATCTCACCCTATTTAAGAATTTAGAATTATTTTTTTCTCATTTTATAAAAACTCATTAATACGTATCTTATTTGGGGTGAGACACTGTAGAAGATTTTATCATCACTAATGAGTCATTTACACTATTTTTATTATTTTTATTTTAAAATTATTAAATATCAAAGACTATCAAATTTTATATCATCTTTTATTTCACGCCGTTATGACTTAGAACACTAGCACGATGTTAATTGAGACTTAGTGTGTGTTTACGCGTTCTGAAGAAGTGAAAAAAAGAAAAAAAGAAGAGAAATAGTATGCGTATAGATCTAATTAATAAAAGAGAGGTATTTTAGAATACCTCTTTTTCTAAAATGCAGGGTCACTTGCAATCTACTGCAACTGTTGCATACTTGCCCCACGGCCCACTCGAAGGATGGACTTAATGGAATGTTTGCTGAACAAGTTAGCACCATACCACCAAGTCAATGGCGGGGCAAGTGCTGTGTTTGCATTTTTTATTTGTTTTCAATAAAATAATAGGATTTTTGTTTCCCCAAAATAATGCAATAACAAAAAGATGTTTTGTCTCCCCAACACTTGGTCTGAGTTCAAGTAATAGGGCAAAGTAGGGGTTAAAACATAGTTTAAATTTGGTCTTCTCTTTTATCTTTTAATTAAAATAGAAAGATGTTTCTCTTTTTTTTTTTTAACATAAATTTCACTAATAACTATCCTATTATGTGAAAAGCATTAAAAAAATTAAACAAATATTATATTCTTACAACTCCATGAAGAAGACAAATGGTGATAAATAATCACGTCTTTAGGTCTCATCAATTTTTTAACCATTTCTATAACCCAACTTAACTCCAAAAGACATGAAGTAACTCACAATTAAAAGTTAACTTATGAGTTAAGAATTACTCAAAACTTATGAAAGGAATTTAGATCTATCATAAATAAATGTAGGCAATTAAAAATTAATTACTTAATTAATTTTTCAGAAGTATTGTTTACGATTACTGTTCACCGCAACTGTTCACGAGTACTGTTCATCCGCATAAAAAATATTAATTTTCCAAAAACACAATAAAATGCAGAAAATAAATGATGAAAATTTTTACATGGTTCGGATTAATCAATCCTACATCCACGAGGTCACGCCCAGATGAAAAATAATTCACTAAGTTGAGATGTTACAACCTATGGATTTACCAAATTTAAGACTCTCACTTTCAATTTATCACTATACAATTTACTCAACCTTAGACTGAATCTGCTTCTCTTGAATAATTGCTACCCCTCTTGATCCACGATTCTCAAGGCACTTCGCAAAGTGACCAATAGCAATTTGTCAATTCCTTAATGTTTAGTGATCCAATATCCACATAGACTTTCCACAGAGATGAAAAAAAGATAAAAAAATAAATTAACACAATATGGTGCGCCAAATCCGGATTCTTTAGGGAGGAGACCAAATTTTTCTTCTCTGCTTTATGCTCTATGTTGTGCATGCCAACTTCAATTGTGAAAATACCTCTCTTTATATAGGCACTAGAGTTTCACCAAAATAGAAAGTATTAAAAGACTTAGATTCTTTGTAAATAAGAGTTTCTTTCCTCTTATAATTCTTATGAATTTGAATAGGAATAAATATGATCTTCTTGACTTGCTTGTCTCCCAAGAAATATTTAGAGCATTTAATGACTTCCTGTTTGAACCAAATTCTTGCTCTTAAATAGATCTCATGCGCCAATTACAGAATCTCACCATTAATTGACTTACTAAATTAGACATTTAATTAAATTAGGAAATAAATATTCCTAATAAATTGGAATCTCACTAAATTAGGAAATTAATAAATTAATCCCTATTACAAGATATGCAATAAATAAACTTCTAATTTAACTAGACTTGCCATAAAATGCCAACTTTATAAATAATGACCTTAACAACTTACATATTCAATTTATGGAACTAGTTATTTTCAATCTATATGAGATTATCTCTTTAACATTATATCATGTTAAAAGATACTAACCTTTGTCTTCATGGAATTTGCTTATCAATTCAATAAAATGAAGATGTGCTTGCATTTACACTATTATACTTGTGCACACTAGTTAATCTAATGAGTAGGGATGGCAAATTGGTCCATCCAAATTGGATATCTATATATCCAGTCCAATTAAATTGAATAATATCCATCCAAAATCTTTTGGATAGAGATATGGATATGTTTTAAAATATCAAATTAGATATTGGATGGATATGGATATTTGATGGATATCCAAAATCTAATTCATCACTCTATTTACCCGATTTTAAGTGAAAAAAAATATTTTATAAAATTAAAATGAAAAAAATAAAAAAAAAATGTCATGAGAGATTATTAATTTAGCGAACCCTAAGATTATCGCCAACCGTCATCGCTCGTCAGCCGCTCATTTCTCACCGTTCATTGCTTTTCTTCTATGTTCTCTCTATTACTAAGGAAAATGAACAAGCAAAGGCAAACCTGCATCTCAAATCTCTCTCTTTTTCTTCACCAACACTCCCCAAATTTTGTTTGATTCATTGCCTTTGATCTTGTTTTAATTTATCCTAATTTTATAAAATTAACCCATATCTATATGCAATAAATTTGTCCTAATTTTATAATAAAATTAGGACAAATTAGCCCATGTCCAATTCTCAGTGAGTGATTGTTCATACCGTCATTGATAGGCCTGTTGAAATTAAATTGCTAGTTAAAATGGTTCAAGCACATTAAAGGTTTAAGCAATGCTAGGTTCTAATTTATAAACAAGAGAATCTGCTTCCAAGTCTGCTTTTAGTGTGGAAGCTCGATTTTTAAGTCCACATCGTAGTAGATTTCATCCGAGTACATTAGAGGCCTTAATGTGTACTCAGAATTGGACATGGGCTCAATTGAAAGGTATCAAATTCAGCTCACTTTTGCCATTTATTTAATTTTAATAATATTTGTTTTCTTTATATTTTATAATTTTTTTAAATAGGTGGAATTCCTAAAGATAAGGTGATGAACGAGGAAGAAATGAATGGAGAAGTGTCTAATGACGATGATGAAGAGGAGACACAACCATGTTCTGAATAGTGCTTGATGCTTGTTGTGATGCTCAATTATGAATGATCATGGTCATAAATAATACAAATTATTCACTTGTTTAATACTTTATTTTATTTTTTAAATTAATGATGATGGTTAGGTTGGAGATTAATGATGTGTTAGAAGAATGAACTTTTTGTATTTAGTTTGAAATTAATTTGTAATTTCATATTATAATTTCTTTATGTAAATTCATAGTTTTGATATTTGTTATTTGAGTTGTTTATTATTTCTGATTTGATATTGGAATCTAATACTGATTTTAACTATTCTATATTATTATTTTTATTTCTTATTATTTTTTATTATTTTTATATAATAATCAAATATCTATGGACATCCATACCTCTATAGACAAAATCTATATCCATATCCAGTATTAAATATTGAATAATTATACGGATATATCCATCATGAATAATTATGAATTCATACTTGGATGAATATTATTTATTCAAAATTAGATATTTGTCATCTTTATTAATAAGTTTTTGAGATGATATAAGAGGTATATGATTCAAATACCGCTCACATTATTAAAAAAATTGTAAAATTGGTTTTCATTTGAAAATAAATCAAAAATATTTTTTTCGATATAGAATTCTAGAGTGCACTATAATGATTTTGATGTTGAACATGTCAAGCGATCTTGTAATGCTACCGGAAAAACTTTGGCAAACTTGGTTTTGAAGTTCCCAGAGTTACTAAGATTTTCAAGCTGCGATTTGTAAATAGTTTAATTAGTAAGGTAATTAGTGACAAACATCAATTAATTTATTAGAGGCCTGAGCAGACAAAGAAAAGAGAGGTATTTTGGAATACCTCAAATTTTTTTGGCATCAGTCCGTCGGTAGACGATGATTGTTGTATATGTGTGTGTGTATGTAATGTTCTGGTACCAGCTCGAGACGCGGACCGGTGTCATGGTAACTGATTAAGCACCATACACCACGAAGCACGCAACGAAAGCTGGTGTTGAGTCTCAATCAATAATATATTTGAAGCTTTTAAAAGTTTCGATTAGGACTTTCACCCGCTAATGGTTTAAAGTATATAATAATATTACTTGGGCAAAGTTGATTTTTCAGCTATTTTGGCAGTTGATGGAAAAAAAAAAGAATTATTAATTGAAGGAGTCTCCAAATTCAAAATTAGAACTTCCTTTCTTTGTTATTTGAACAAGTATTTATACAGTTAAAGCAACAAGGGATTAATTGATGTATGAAACCATATGATGAAACAGTAATGCTACACATTCCAAATTTTTTATCTCAAAAAGTTATCCCAAATGATGTGTCATTAATTGAGTGGTTGATAATTCTTTACAAGATTCGAGTGAATTAATTATATTATCTCACCAACCAATTGATAAATGACACATCATTTGGGATAACTTTTTGGGATAAAAAATTTGGGATGTGTAGCATTAATCCTGATGAAATGCCTCAATGAAGAGTCTCTTGGCTGCTATTTGAATTCGGGGCTAAATAGTAAGGATTCATGATTCGTAAAATAGTTCCTCATGTTTTTACAAATATTTAGATCATTCATCTATAAATGATTTTTATGATGAAAAATATATACTATTTTTACTACATTTTTAAAAAGATTATTTATTAAATACTTATTAAATACTAACAAATTTTATTTTACAACTACACTTTCTATTTTATAATTTTTGTAATTTAAAACATCTCAAACTAAATGGAGTTTTTATATACACATACCCTTTTTTAAAAAAATGAAAAAAATGATAATATATAGTACAAGTATTTTAGAATAACATCTCTCTGTTACATCTCCATAATCTTAATATAATTTTTTGAATAATGATATAGCCACAAACTCTTGTACAAACTGATATAGCGTTAATTTATTGATTGAATTAAATATCTCTTGACCCACATGATGTATTTTTATTTAATTAATAAATTAATATCATATCAATTTGTATAAAATATATTTATATAAAAATTTATGACTGGATAATCACTATAATTTTTTAAGGAAAAAAAGGTATTTTAGAATACCTCATTATATGTCAAAAACATCGCTTAGAACCGCATTTCAGCTACCAATCCTCTCGAACCCGAGAGCAAATGAAATGGAGCTTTTAAGCCCAAACCACCGGGTCCACAAAGAGGATTGGTAATCTTATTTCTTAGCTTTTCTCTAAAAATTTGATTGACTTGTCTCCACTCACAAATGACAAACCTAACAACATACAGTATTGAAATCCACATGACTTGCTCGTATTTATAAGTTAGCTCGTGAATTCAGAGCTACTCAAAGTTTATATATTCGGTATGCAAGACTAATTTCAATTAATGCAGAGATTATGTCCTTATTCCCATGCTGTGATCAAAATGTTAATTTTCTGTACATGGAACCTAGTCATCAATTCAATAAAATCATGATAAGTGTGTATTTATGCTATTAAATTTGTGTGTATTAGTTTAGTAACTTAAAGAGTGCTTTTGACATCTCATATTATACTATATTTTGTTGTATTAAAACATTGTTCTTATATTAACTCATATTTGACTACAATTTTTTAGTGACATTACACTATATCAAAAAGATAACTAATACAATGAAAGGAGTATAAAATGATCTCATGAGAGAGTAGAGTTTAGGCTATATTGTATCAGAATACTTTTCATTTTTTAAATTTAATTATTTTACTTTTATTATTCAATAATTTATTATAAATTTAAATTTACTAAATATTGATTTCTAGTTATATTAAATAATAATAAATAACATAAAATATTAATAAACTTAAATATTTGATAAATAAATGATAATCCATTATTTTGCTTTTATTACATAAAATCATTTTAATTATTTTACTTTAAATATGTAAAAAGTATTTTAATTATTTAGTCATTTATTATTTACTATATATTAAATTTAAAAATAAATTTAAATTAAATAATTATATTCAAAATTTATCAATAAAAAATTAATTTATAATTAAACTGAAAATTTAATATATTATATTGTATTGTATTATACATTCCATTTTTATTTATAATATTATAATATTTATATTATTTGATGATAGTATAATATTAAATTATTTTTATGTTATAAAAATTATTATATTTAAAAAAAATTATTTAATAATTAATTTCAAAGATTAATATATAACACTAACATATTAATAAATTTAAAAAATACAAATTTTATTTTAATATTAATATAAAGTAATATAAAAAAATGGTATTATATAGTCTAGTCTGTATTATATCAAACATTGTATCGTATTATAACTAAATAAAATATATTCTAATGTAATACACCATAATACAATAGAACTAATATAATATAATGCAATATAGCGTACTAAGTGCACCTTAAAGGATCCTTTATTAGATAATAACTCATTAATTAAATGGATACAAATTTAAAATTTGAGGTGTTAATATTTTCTGTTACATACTAGTTAAAATTAAGTGAAGTAGATAATTAGTTACATACATTAATTTCATGAGCAACACAAAAAGTAGGGATGGCAAAACCCGGATCCATGTATGGCCTTTCCGATTCCGGACCCGGACAACAATTCATTATACCGGATCCAGGTAAAAACCCGCATGTTTCTAATTAGGGTCCGGGCCGCGTTAAACCCGGAAAAGTCCGGGTTCTCGGATTGCAGGTTCTAAACCCAGATTTTTTTCCCCAAAATCAATACCTTCAGCACGTTGCATCCTGATAAAACAAATAAAATTGAAAAGACAAGTCCATTAAGTCAACAATCATACTGCAGTTCAAGTAACTAAGCAACCTTTTTAAAACAGTAAAGAAAACAAGTCACAAAAGCATTCATAATAAACAGAAGTAGAATTTCCCAACTGCAGTTCAAGTAACTAAGCAACCTTTTTAAAACAGTAAAGAAAACAAGTCACAAAAGCATTCATAATAAACAGAAGTAGAATTTCCCATTCTTAAGTGACCCACAAAACCTCAATTACCACAGTACCTCCTGCCATTACCGAACAAAAAACTAGAGTAGAGAAGAGAGACGATAAAGCAGAGAAGCTTCAGACATCTAGAGATTGCAAAGCTGGTGTGGTTAGAGGGGGTGGCTGCCTTGATGATAGGGGATGAGGAAGATGAAAGATGCGGCTGGTTTGATCCCGTGAGGCTTAGATTTTTAGGGCTGCTTTTGTTTTTTCACTTACTTTTTGCTTTTATATTTATAACTAACAATTAAAAATTATTTATTTAAATAATTAAAAACACTAAAATTCGGGTCCGGATTTCAAAAATCCGGGTTAAAAAAATGCATCCGGATTCGGATATTTCATATATCGGGTACGGGGTTAAATTCGGTCTGGATCATCCGGATTCATCCGGGTCCGGATTTGTTTGCCATACCTTATCGAAAAGAGAGGGTATTTTAAAATACCTCATATTTCTTTTTATCGGCATGCATGTTTGTTATTGCAATTGCTTGATTGCAAGAACGTGGAACCTGCTCGAATTCGGACTGGTGATATGGTAAATGTCTAAGAAGCAGACCAGCAGGCCCGTAACGAGAGCAGACAAAGTTATATTCCTATTATAAAATTGCTTTTTATTTGTCCAAAATGTCTCCGGTTACAGTCAAGGTCCCATCAACAATTCAATAATGGATGGCAGCATACCTAAAAAATGTCACAGGAATATACCTCATTAAATGTTAAAATCATCATAGAGAACACAGCATTTTAGCTACCATAGATTATGGTCATCAACTTTATTCATTTCGTACTCTCTACATAGATTATAGTCATCAATTTGATGAAATTATGATAAATGTGTATTTATGTCATCAGTGCGTTAATTTAATAAAAGTATGATAAATGCGTATTTGTGCCATCAAACTTGTGTGTATCGGTTTAATAACTTAAAAAAGTCCTTATTTGTTAATAATGAATAAAAATTTAAAATTTAAGATGTTAACCCCCTCATCTTACACTAGTTATAATTAAGTGAAGTAGGTAATTAGTAACACATACTAATTTCATGAGCAAGAAAAGAGAGGTATTTTAGAATACCTCATTTTTTTGTAGACCAATTTTGTATTGCAATTCCATGATTCCAAGAACGTGGTACCGGCTCGACTTCGGATCGGTGACATGGTAAATATTTAAGCCCCGTGCCACCAAGCCCCAAAACGAAAGCCGATAGTGGGTTTTAATTAACAATCTATTGGTATGGTTTAAATGTCACTTGGGACTTCATCCCTTAATTGTCCATGCTGATGGGTCGACTGCCGACACGTCAGCGACACTTTTGATAAAGTTAAGCAAATTGAAATATTGACAGCCCTCAACTGTTTTTGAAATTAATAAATTACATTGAAGTACCAGAAACGACCGTTAATATACTTCCACATCGGCATAAGAGTAAGACCCTATTGGGCTCGACATAATACACCTAGGACTGAATCCCCTGTTAGGATAAGGCCAGGCCCAACAACATAAACACAAACTCGTTCACTACGAATTTTCCTAGAAAATTGCATTCCCCAAGGACCCCAACTGAACATGTAGAATTCATTTATCAACTATTCCTACGATAAAATTGCTTTCTATTTCTCCAATTATCTATATTAATCGGCCAATCTTCTCCATTAGATGAGAACTTCACTGTCTTTATATCATTTAAATAATGCCTCCGACATTTTCTATCAGGACTTTTGTAACACTTCACATTTCTATTCCGAAGTTGTTCAAAAAGCCACTGCATGCCAATAAACACAAACAGATTAATATGATTCTAAATATCCAATATTGACGACAGAACAAGGTTTATATATATATTACTTTGAGCATACTAAATTGATGATAAATTTCAAAATACCTTGATGAATGGGAGACTGCCTTCTGACATTTGCTAACTTCATTAACTGTAAATTTTCCATCTTAGCCTTTTTTTTTCCCACCAAGTGGAACATACTTAGTTGTTTTCAGATAAAAAATTTACCCAATAGAAAAAAAAAATCCAGCAAGGGAGAAAATTATCAAAAAAAAAAAAAAAAAAAAACAAATAAGACGGCTGTCATGTACAACAATTAGAAGGAGTTACCAGTATATCCGATCGATGAGAAGTTCGCTTGCAAATAATTTAACCACGAGGTAGAAGAAGGAGAGCGACGGCGACAACCGTACAGAGGGTTAAATAAATAAATAATTTTTGTTTCAAGATTGAAAATAAATAGATACTTGAATGAAGGGTTTTTTTACGTGATTAAGGGTCCGCTATTATACTTTTTTAAACAGAATTTGTTATTTAAATATAATTTTTATTAGTATACTTTTGATAAGTAGATTTTTTTTATAAAAAAGTTATTGTCTGATTACCAATGAAAGAGATTATTAAAAACATAAAATTATTTTAATATGTAAATATTTTAAAATTATATTATAAAATAAATGAAATGAGATTGTTAAATAAATAAAAGATATTTTGCAGCTTAAAAGGTTTTCAACCTCTAATGCTATAAATAAAAAATTTAAGCTTTTACTGAATGTAGACAAGTAATTTGTTTAATTTTTAAAGACTTAACTCAAAAAATAATTAAAAAAATGAAAATGAGAACAAATAAACATTTATGACTATTAAATAAGTCATCCCAATCACAGTATAAGAAATTTGAACATAGAAGGGATTGAGCGTTTGTATTAGGAGAAACAATAATTGTAGTGACTTTTTTAAAAAAAAATAGTTATGGATGTCTTTAAACTTGGAAAAGGAACTTTATTTATCACTCTTAGATTAAACGGTTAAAAAACTTAACTTTAGTCAATGAGTGGTGCTATTGGCAGCCCGTTTCTAATACGCTAAATGTGTATTAATATCATAAAGGGTGGGGTTATTTAAATCCATCAAACTACTTATTAAATCCACTTTAAAGAATAATTTTTAATGATTAAAAAGCCCTAAATCAAAATTACTATTGTAGACACTAGAATATAGTATTTTTTTTCTCTTTGAACCCATTTATTTTTTTTAATTGAAAAGAAAAAAGAACATTTATATATCTTAATTAGCATATCAATGATAGCCACTTGTTGCCTCCAAGACTTCGACTTTTCAGTAATCATCTTCGAGAATCGTTTCATTATCAATAATATTCTTCCAATGGTATCTGCTAAGAACTTGTTCAATTTTGGAATCAAAATTGCAATAAGATCCTCCATCAAGCCTTCCTTCTAAATTAAGAGTTACATCATATATATTAATATATGTATGGGAATCAAACCAATAATATTGATAAATACCATATGATGGATCAACAACATCCACATCTCGATAATCCATTTCGTCTGTTTTCATAATTGGTGAAGACTATACTCCAGTTATATTTTTGGATATATGTAACATGAAACCTCCAAACTTTAATATCTTTGCTTGAAAAAGATTCTTTAGAATGATAGCCCTACTAATATTACTCGTTTCTTCATTATTTATTCTTAGACATTTCATATCAAAAGGAGAGCAGATTTTATGTACCTCTTCTATAATATTCTATGTGAAGTACTGTCATGCAACTCCTTCAAGGTGAAAAAATTCAACAGTCTTCCAATTATCCTTAAGGACATTACCGGAACTAATCTTTTAAAATTAGTCGCCCTTTATAAGATGTAAATGAGGTGTTTGTCTGAATTTTGAAGAGATGAAGGATACTCTTTGACAGTTGCTTCAATTTTTTGCCCAAAATACTCATGTAGTAGTCTTCTTACTTACCATGCATCACCAACATGAGTCTTTGTCTGGTGGTTGCTGAGCCACTTGGTATGTTTTTTGGATATTGAATAGCTACGTAAGAAATTCAATAAAATATTAATTGAGGGTTTATAAATGAATTTATGGTATGTTTAGTAATTAATAATCGGAATGAACTTGAATCGAAATGGAGTGAAATCGGAACGGATAATTACAATCTACTATACTGACCTTAGTTTATCATTGTCATAATAATAATATAATTTTATTATTAGTAATTATTATAATTATTAATTAATAATAATAATAATAATATTAATATTAATCATTATAATTAATATTAATAATAATAATAATAATATTTATCATCATCAACAACAACAAGAATAAATTTTTCATAATAATAATAATAATAATAATAATAAATAATAGTAATATAAGGAAGGATAAAATGAAAATTTCAAGATTTAAGTAGGGATAATATGGTCACTTTAGGGAATGAGATTCTCATTCCTACCTCCCATGTGAATGGAAACTCTAGTAATCATTCTCAATTTTAGGTGGGGCTCACCACTTTGATTCTCATTCCACCTTTTATTTAAGCAAGAAATACATCATTCATTCTCATTTCTTGATTCTCATTTCCATTCCCAATAAGTAAACAAACCATTAATGGGTTTAATGAGTAAAAGAACTATTATTATACAAATTGGCTTCAGAAAGGGTATATTGGGTATTTAATGGGTTTATTGAGTAAAATCTAAAATTTCAAACTATAAGGACGGATTTATTTAGTAAATGAGTTTAATAAGTAGTTTAGTAAGTTAAAAAACGAGTATAAAGATTCTTATGATTATATGATTGACGTATGTACTACTCATCTATTTAGTATGTTTTTTCTGGAATCAAATAGCATAATGGCAAACTTAGTACCAACCTATTTATGATTTTTTAATCATGATGGCATGACTTCTCATCAATTTGGGCAATTCAACCAATAATTCCTCATCCATTAGTCGTTGTTCATCTTGGTGCTTTTGCCTTGTTTGCTGCAACATTTTTTTACTTAACTTTTTCGGCCAGTGACAAGTCCACGTCATATCTCTCTTTCATTGCTTGTAAATTCAGCACTTTCTCTACAGTAATCCATCCACCAAACTCAAATGTTATGAAGTTGGAAAATTCATGTGCCTTGCAATCATGTAATAGAATCATTTGAAAATACTTAAACCTGTCACGTTCGATGTCCATACCTGGATTATATGTTTATGATAATAGATTTTCTTTTCTTCCTGTGCTTCCTGAATTTCTTTTAATAAGTTCTTATAGCATTCAATTTTTTCTTGAAAAAACATGAAATTACTATGTCTTTTCATTTAGTTTTGAAGACACGAAAGAAATAGGAACACTCAAAATGAAATTTTGTATCTCAAAATTAGAAATTCGTTATAGTTGATCATTTCCCCTCTTTCATCTTTAATAATGGCTCTTGTAGAAAATTGATATAGTGAGATCCATTTTAATTCTCATATCTTGCGATTTTGAGAAAAAAGTTTGAATACAACTCAGAGATGTAAAATATATCTCTTGCACACTGTAATTTCCATTTTTACTTTGGACAATGTTACTATATGCAACTGTAAAATATATCTCTTCCATGTTTTACAAGTTGCAACTTTGAATATAGACCAACAAACAAAGGTTTCATAATATTGCTTAAAAGAAAACTGTTAAGTTTCATGTTAACTTTGGAGAATAAACTGTATGCAATTTCAAATTCATAACTTCTTATGTAGCATGTTGATTCTCAATTTAGAAATGACATCTTCCATTTACATGAGCTGCTTTCCAATAATCTTTGTAGGGGTAGTTCAAAGATATTTAAGGCCTTAGGCAAAGTAGTCGTTTGAAAATTTAAAATTAATAATTTACTAATCATATGCTACATCAATAAAAAAATTATTTAAATTTACAAAAGAATAAGAATGATACTACTAAAAAAATAAAATATTTAAAATGATGGCATGATGATTGCTTATTGTTATATTATTTATTTATCTAAAATTTTTATAATTCTAATAAAATTTTTTATGATTCTAACTTAAATGTTTTAATAAGTATACATGTTAGTGGTCGTTAAGTATGTTCACTTTTAGTATATGTAAATTTTAATTATAGGATTTCTAGAGCCTTTTATGAATAAAATCTTTGAAATGTTATATTATTTTTTTAGATAGTTAATTTTTTTATAAAATAGTAACTTACTAAAATGTGAAGCTCTAAGCAATCACCTAATTTGCCTAGTGGTAGAGTCGACTCTACATATCAAAATGTGACTTCATTTGAAAATAAACCTTCGTATTGGATAATCATATATACATTATGTCAAATACAACTAGGTATCATTTTACGCAAATTCCAAGTACGTAGCAAACTGGCAATCTTTTTATGCATCTTAAGTTATCATGGATTATCAGAGGATTCAATTCAATCTTGCATGCTCCAACCAAAAATCATATCTCTAAACATGTCTTGTGAACATAAGGGAGAGAAAAATAACTGAAAAGTTGTTGAAATTGATAATTCTTGTTGAAGAAGTCAACACCAAAATTATTGAAATTCATCTTTTTATTGTGCCATGAAACTATAAAGTCAGCACTGCCCACTTTCAAAGAACAAGACCCTGTAGAACTCATCATTCCATTCTTCTTTACCATTTCCTTGCTTGAAAAAAAAAGTATACATAACTTCTCTGTTGCTTCTTATGTCAACAAAACACATCGATGCTTCTCTATCATTTCATCATCATCAAAATGCTGATGAAAGAGGCTGAGCCTCTAGATAACGCACTAAAGAACTTTAAAAAATTAGAATACTCATGCTACAGTGCCCATGTTTGCCCATAGAGTTTTTGGCTCTCACAAATTTAAATGAGCTGAAGTGGTCAAGCAATTATTTATTGCCCCACGCAATCCATTAAATCGATTTAAATAAAAAGAAAATAGTTATATTAAAATATGCAAAAGTTTTGTTTCTTAAATGAGAGTAAATAAAGCAACAACTTAAATTAATTTCCACTTTCAGTTCACCTTACTACAAAACCAACAAAATAAGATTTTCATTAGATCTTTAGTCCAACTTTGTGCTTATATGTGAATAATTATGTGTTGCGGCTATCTTATAAGGTTAAGTCCAATTAAATTTGATCCATTAAAATTTTCAGTAATTTAGACTTTAATGTATTTAATATGATGTAGATCTTTAATGAGTAGAGATTTAAGGGTAATTTCTAATTTCATGATGGGCTGAAATAAGAACACCTAATTATAACATAAAAGTTATCTATATAAATAGTTATGGTCCTTAGGTCACACGTAACATTCTATTTTTTTCGACATCTCATCATCACGAAGAGTGCAATGAGAAACCTAAAGGATCCTCTAGGAAAACATGTTGATTTGAAAGGCTAACCATATGGAATTAAAGGGTAATTTGTCATTATGGATTCATCTATGCTTCCGCATATTCGATTTTTCATTCTTGGTAATATAACATGAATATTCCTAGAATTTAGGTGATGATTTTTCCCAAAAGATAATTTTCTAATAAGTTTACCTTATCATTCTCATCCTCTTGCCATGGGTTCTTGATGACAACTATTGGAGGCCATACAATTTGATATCTTCTTTTGTATCTTCTGAACCTTTCTACTTATTAACACTATTAGATACTAGAATGTTTTTTAGAACTCTTCATCCAACATCTCAACTAGTAAATTGTGAAATTTTTGTACTATTTTTGTTTTGGTATGGATCACCAATGCTTGCAGGCCATTGTCCTTGTCACTAGCACCGTGATCACCTTAGCATACAAAAAAAGGCCATTGCCTTGCTGGTTGAATGATTTGCGAAACTGTTAGGCCTTCACAACTACTATAGAACTCTTTGCTTTATTGATTTTTCTTACTACTGCCATAACTCTTCCAACTTGTATTGTTCTCATCACCATCAACATTGTCAGTAGCTTTCAGTGAAGTTAAACTAACTCTGGGCTACCAAATCCAACCATGATCTAGAGAATTGTGAATCCTTGTTCTTATTGCAAAGTTTTTCATCTTAGGAGCCCTGTTGGTCATTCGGTTCTATGTATTCACTTTACAGTTTATATATTAGGATCTAAGTTTCTAGTTTTCTATGTTTTGGCAAGAGACCTTCTGAGGCCACCGTCCGAGCTAGTATTTAGTACATTTCCACTCGAATGCTCAGTTCACAGAAGGTTGTAGCTGGAAGCAAAAATAGGCGACTTGCCACCTCTTCTAGAACTATGGATGGTAATGGTACCTACTGTTGTGCAAATTTTAATGTACTCGCAAGCGCACAAATCTATTGTAGTATAGACTAATGGTGACGAGTGTCGATCCCACGAGGAGGTGGATTTTAATTGAGTATAGAATTAATTTTGTAAATCGGGGATTGGATTTGTGGTGAAAATGATTTGGAATATGCTAAAACTTAAATTAAAATGGCGAGAATAAATTCTAAAATTGGAATTGAAATGACGAGAATAAATTGAAGAGAATTCTATTGAAATGAAGTACTTGGGTATCTGGATCCGTATCAACATGCATCATGGGCTAACTAATCCTTATTAATGTCAATTAAATCATGAGGGGAGAATGCACACCTCATGAACCATGCTCTAATCAATATGGTGCTAAGGGCTTATCGTGCCAAATAATAATAACCTTGTACTAGAGAGCCGGTGTAACCAAGGCGGTATCTAGACAAGACAGTATTATTTGTCGATGAAAAGTCAAATCATCCACAAAAACTAGAGGAGAAAAGAAAATAAATTTACCAAATAAAGCCCATGACACATGTTGAGACTTCACCTTCAACCCAAGCTTGAAAGAAAATTAGCCACTCATAATTGAACTAAGGGCAAAATAGAAATTTATTAAAATACGTAGAAAATACAAGATGGAGAGGGAATTACAGAAAATGGATCCCAAAAATGGATTCAGAGCTATCAAATTAGGGGGGGAGCCCCCTTTTTATAGATACATGGAGTAAATCATGGCCATCAGATTAAAAACAGTTTGGACGCTCAGGATTGCGCCACGTCATTAGTCAACAGTACGCGGTTTGACCACGCGGATGAACAGTAACACATTTTGACGCGGGTGAACAGTGACGCGGTTTGGTTGAAAATAATCCTGTGTGATGCATGTACCGTACACGAGATTTTTCATCCACTGATATGCTGCCACGTCACCATCAACAGTACATAAGAATTTTAGCCCAACAGGATCGTGACACCTCATCAGTCAATGCCACATCATCGGTCAATGCCACGTCATCGATCCGTCTATGTGAACAGTGTCGTGAACAGTGTCATGAACAGTAACGTAGACAGTACCGTACACGTGAATAGTACCGTACATGTGAATAGTGCCATTTTTCCTTTTATACTCCTCCTAAGGTTTTTTACCGTCATGAGTTCAAAAGTGATGTCCGTTTTGCCGTCTGATCTCTCGTTTATTGTGAAATGACTATGATGCTCCTAAAATACATAAAATGCTTAATTAAAATAAAACACACGGAATTAAATCAAAAGAATGTTAAATACATAAAAGTAAGGGTGTTAGTAAAGGTTGTAGTGTAAAATGATGATTTTCTCCTTTATAAATATACATTTTCTAAATTTTCTAACGCTCAACACCTACAAACACACAAACCCAACCAAATCCGCCCGTCAAAGCCTACTTGCTGCGGGTAATTTTGTGGGTTGCGGGTGGGTATGGTATCTTAAACTAAAACCCATACAAAGTTGCTGGTGTATTTGGTATATGCCAAATATTTAGCACATATCTGCATGGGTATTCTCACCTACACTTAAAAAAAATATTTTTTTAAATTTTAATTAAAAATATATAAGCGTAAAAATATATAAGTGAATAAATGTAAACGTGCACGCAGCGTGCCTAAGCCCTAATGTCCTAACTTAAACTAAAGGAACCAATCTCTATTCTCTCATCTCATCTATGTCTTTAACTTAATACATGCATTATTATAATTGTGTTCTTTGGATTAGTGTTTAGAAAGCATTAGTCTTTAGAAAATATTAATCTTAGAGCTCACATCTAATTAAATATTAATCTTAGAACTCAATCTAATTATAGAGCGACCTAAACTTTAAAAATATTACAAAAGACCCCTAAGATTAATCAACCCTGAATCAGCCGGCAATAAAATTTAGAAAAAAAATATTTTGGAAGAGTTAATTTCAATGATTCACACACGGATCATAAATTCAATTCATCAATTAATTTCAAATATTAATGGACTTCTGGAAATTACAGTAATGAGTATTTCAACTTTGATCAAACAAATGTAACCCTAATAATCGTACGCCCAAAATTCTCTTTTAATGAGATAAAAATTTGGTAAAAAAAGTATAAAAAGTATCGCTGATTCATGATGCTGAAAAAAATTGAGTGAAGAAGAAGAAGCAAGGTGCAGCAACAACAGATGGGGGAGAAGAATAAGCAACGTCGTTTCTGGGCTATGTTTGTGTACTCATAGGTGTATCGTAATTTTTGGAATTAGATCTCAAAACTAAGAGCAAGATCACGATAACCAGAAATTAATAGCACATTACATTTTTCGTTGTACTTTCTTTACACTCATTCTAAATACTAATTGGACCCACTCGACTAATGTTAAAGATAAATATTACTTATCACTCCATTAGGGTAATTTTTAGGAACCTCCCCTGAGGTTTGGCATATTGACACTTAGATAGAAAGTATGACCGTAATTTCAAAGACCTCCCCTACCGTTAGTATTCCATTTGGTATCTTGTCAATATATGAGGGTAATTTCGTAAAAAGATATTTTAAATTGAAAAAATCAAAAGCAACCACGTGACAGAGATGTGACCACTGCAACACTTCATCATCCATTGGTTGTAAGAATGGCTTGGACATATCTTCTCTTTCATCTACCAAACCCTAGCCAATTAACAATCTCAAATCAGATTCTTCTCTTTTTGCCTTTGACCTCGCCAAATGAAGCTCAAATCTGAAGAAGCCCCAGTTCCAAAGAAGAGTTATGAACGTAAAGTGACAACAGCGGGAAAATGGTGTCGTTGAGTGACCATTGCCGGCGATCAATGAGGGACATGGCAGTGATTAAACCTTGTAGTAGGTGAAAAATCCAAATAACCCAATGCATGTCAAATTTAGAGCCTTTTGGTTGATTCGATGTTGTGTTTGAAAATGGATTTAATGTTTTGTTTGATTTGTTGAAGAAGCTGCTGCATGTATCAACTTTGATTCGTACTAGCTAAACAAACCATTGCATATTAGAATTTAGTTGTGTTCTATGATTTATATGTTAAACAAAAATGGATTTTAGCTTTGTAATTGCAAATACAATTCCAAATGTTTATAATAAAATTAAATGAAAAAAATTGAGATTTTTTTAAGTGAAATTAATTTTTGGGATCTTATTTATGATTACAATTTAAGATTTAGGTGGGTTTGATCGCAAAAAAATGTTAAAAATCGAGAGTTGTGTGATAGAAATACCATTTTTATTTTTAAACTGTTTGCAGCAAATATGATTTTGTTAATTAAGGTTTAGAAATTGTTAAATTTTTTCAGCAATATTGTTTTTTAGGTAATGAATATGCAGTGAGTTATTTTTGTCATTTCATGAGTGTGCTGGGAGCAATACATATTTCATACTATTAACGAACAGCAACCTACTGGTTGCCAGTGCCACAAGCGTGTCTTTTTGGCCTCAGGGTAGTTTGGTCATTTTGTTGATCCACTAACAGTTATTGGATGGAAATACAAACGGCATAGGAGGTCTTTGAAATTACGATCATACTTTATATCTAACTGTCAATACGCCAAACCTCAGGGGAGGTCCCTAAAAATTACCCTTAAAATCTATGCCCGCGACACTTTAGTCTTGACTTTTGCTACTAATGTGTTTACTTCGTGGTAATTGGAATAGGTTTGAATTGAAATAAGAAATGTAAATCAAAATAAGTTGTTTACTTGAGTTGTATGAATAAAAATCGGAATGAAATGTACTTCCATTGATGTGTTTATCAGAATTGGAATAGATTGTTATAAGTTTATAAAATTCCCTTAGTAGTAGTTGTTGTTGTTCTACTACTATCTTGTATACTTATGGAAATGAGTTTTTCATTTCTTATTTTTAAATTTAGTGGTTATCACCATTTTAATTCTCATTCAATGATTCAATTTTTTACAAATAAACACACACAAGGTGAATAATTCCTCATTCTCATTCGCTAATTTAAGAAGTAAACATACCCTGAATGCACAAAGTGAATTACTAGAGGATCAACGCAAAAGAAATTATAACTAAACTCATAAATATTAGAGACATAAATATTATTGGAATACTTTTTCTTTTCTTTGATTTTTGGTGTTTTAATCTGTATGTAATGAATGTAGATATTGTTTCTTCTCTGTATCTTTGATATGTAGCTTTCAATCGATTCCTCTCTGCTTTTACTGATATGCATTGTTGTGTACGGCATTTTAAGGCTCATATAAGGCTTAACTCCAGATCAACCCCGGGGTATGGGCTGTGAAACATTGATTTTTTGTTTTCACTGTGTTTTATATTTTTTTTGCAAAAATTTTAAGTTAATAGGGGTGGGATTATGAAACCAAAACCTATGTTCGAATCTTAGAACTCCGGTCTCTCACAATGTTACTGCAATTTGCATTCACCATGAGCTTCTAATCATAACAGCTTCTGATGATTGAACTATACACAGTATTACTTTAAGGTAAAAACTTGTATAACTCGTAAAATTAGTTTTGATGATAGAGGACTCTGTTTCCTTTGTTTCTTCCGAAACCTTCATACTTGCTGAAGCACTTCAAACTATGCACCATGACATGCCATCATTGTTGTTAAAATAGTTCCAAAAGAAATGATATAATGTATCCCTAAATACACCAAATTATTATTCATATTCTTATTAATTAGAACTCAGGCAACTAGAGGCATAAAGCACACTCATGACTAGCCAAACTACAACATGACGGTCATAATTTATATAAATGTATGATATGTATAACTTTAGAATTGAGCCCGTAACCTTTTTCTCCAACAACAAGAGAGGCCAACCAAATGAGTAGCATATATCAAAATTCTGTTAAATTTAAATTGAATTAAACTGCGTTCAGTTATAATTTAAAATCGAATATTAACAAGTTATATTTTAAAAACTAATTTATGAACTTTATATCATTATCTCAAAGAGAGAGTCCCCTAATTTGACTTGTAACAATAGAAGCAAGAGATGGCCAAAAGGGTAATGAAAAATTTATATTTAATCTAATTAATAAATTTTCAACGAAATCAAGGATAATTTTTACTTTTCTAAATAAGATTTAAGTAAATATATATAATGAAAAAGAGGTATTTTAGAATACCTCTATTTTAAAGCAGAGACAGATACATTGCTAGCTTCTGTTACCAACGCTTATCGAAAGCAGGACTCGATGACAAGGTGAAATAATTATTCGGAAGTGCCAATGCCACTAAGACACGAGAGTTGGCAGTGATTTCAGTCACTTACTTCACTTTTATACACACAGACCCCAATATCTGTGCTTCCAATAATTCAAATTCAACATATATGTTTGATTTATTTTTGTTCCTAGTTTACTACATTGTTACGTAATATCTCAATTTTGATTTTCAATCTCAAGTGCTGTGACTAAAGCAATTCCTTATAAACCTAACAAAATAAGACAAAGATTGAACAAAACTTTTCTCAATAAATAGTTTTGTTTACTATATACTCGCATATAATTGGAAAACATCAAATAAGTTAATTAATAAGTGATCCCAATGAAATTAAATTTTGGCAAGTTTATTTATCAAAAAGAAAAATATTATTTTTAATGCTTGGAAAGTAACTTCATTTGCCTAGTTATCAAATAAGTTTATATGGTAGCCATAAGTGGTCTCAAATGAATTTAATTAAGTTTATGTCTTAAAGAAAACATAGGTTTGTATACCTCTCTTCAATTAAGTTTATGTCTTAAATTAAAATGGCTTCTATTTGTTAAACGTCAAGTTTGAAAATTTTATTAATTTCATACTTTTTTCAAAATTTTCTTGTTTATTTTTTTTAACCGAAGAAAAAGTAAATTTTTGTGATTTTTTATCAAAATAGAAAACAAATCTATATTAAGTATACTAATTTATTAAATTATAAAACCTAATCTCTCTCTCTCTCTCTCTCTCGATTTATAAGAATATAAATATAAAAAATTGTATTTAAGATTTTTTTATTCACAAAAACAAACAAGACACCGCATATATTGAGACATTTAAAAAAAATGTCATTTGGACATTTATATTTAGACTTTAGAAAAATTTAGACCCATTCAAATTGTAGACAAAAGAATAAACGGCACCTTAATGGTATAAATTATTACTTTTAATTTTTTAATATAATATTATTTTTTCCGATCATATTCAAATAGTGAGGGTCCATTTAGAATTGCTTTTGGAAGGCTTAAAAGTCTTTTTGAAAAGCTAAAAGTTAATTTTGATGTTTGATAAATTAAAAAAAAAAAATTGGCAAACTACCATATTCTATAGCATATTTTGAAAAAGTAGGAAATGAGTTCATTTTCAAAATCTGATTTTAAATCATTTTTATACTTAATATAATTTTCTATATATCATCACAATATTCTAAAAATCCAAAAATTATCCTTACTGATTAGGATAAATCGTTAAAATTAAAGGGATTATTATTATTGACAATTACACTGAGATAACAAAATAAAAATCAAATTAATCATAAAGAAATATTTATTTTAGTTATCAATTATTATATATACAACAAAAATATTTTATATACATGTTTATAAATATATAAATAAATTTTATTTGACAACAATTTATATTCTTACAGCAATTTAATAGAAAAATTTACTAAATATATACGATTACTCTCAAAACCCAAGGTACTTTTAAAATAAATATTACTAAACATTTAATTGATTTTTTCTCAACTTATTATTTCTACAACACAATTAACAATAATTATTAACAAAGTTATAGTATTATCAAACTGGCTCTAAGATTATTGTATTTTTTTTTTTCTTTTTGAAACAATATAATTCCTTCGTAAGATCTCAAATTTCTTCAATCTCTAGTGATGTGATTAAAGTATATTTTTATAAATACCCACCAAAAGTCTCTAACGCAGGAAAAAGGACGTTTATATTCTCAAAATTTGCCATAATAAAAATGTCATTACACTTAACATTTTATGAATAGATACACAAATTCCATTTCATCTTGGATCACTAAGATCAACTCTGTATGTGTGGTTTTATTATTGCTTATTTCATTATGTAAATCTCATCATTGTATAGACGACAAAAAAAGAAAAAAAGAAAAGTAAAAAAAGATTATGACTAAATGTTTGATAACCTCAAACAAAAGAAAGTAGGCTTATATATAATAAGATGTTTGTACTTTTCAAATCTCTTATTAATAAGAAATCAATAGAAAATAAACTTTTTGCATTTGTGGCAAAAAGAAGGTACTTTGTAATACCTCTTTTTGTGGAAGAATATATATTTGTATATATATGGTTCCCGTACGTTGCTTCCAGTTTGGTACCAGCTCTCCTCGAACTCGCGATTAGTGACACGCAGAACCTGAAGCCACCAAACCAACAAGATCGCGATGAGAGCCGGTGGCAAATTGTCTCATATTTTTTCTTTTGTTCTGTAATATCTGTTATATTTTGACTTCTAACTTCTGAATTAAAAATAAATGATGAAATGAAACCAATGCTTTTTTCATATATTATTTGAAAAAGAATTTTAAAAAAAATTGCATTTAAAACAAGTTAATTTTTAAAGAGTGATGTTGTATCACTAATAAAATCTCACCATTTGAATAAAATATTATAAGACTTAATAATTAATTATCATTTGAACCAATCAAATAATAACTATCATTTGTCACATTACTAAAATATAAATTAAAGATCCCAATTAAGTATACATAACATTATTGATTTTCGAATGGCTCATTAATTGAAGTTGTATATGATGAAGATGGATCATAACGGAGTTGAACTAAATTTAGCTACCAACCTTCTCGAACATAAGACCAAGTTAGATGGTTCTTGAAGCACCATAACACTGAGTTCTAAGAGGTTGGTGATATCAACAGTCAACACACCTTTTTTTTTAAAAAATAGTTAAAGCAACAATCGTTTGATGGAAGAATAAAACCGTCTGATGAAATGCCAAAATGAAGTGTCTCTTGGCGAGTATTTAAATTTAGGAGCTAAACAGTCACCAGCGAGCATTCAACAAGATAGTTCCTGATGCTTCTAGAAGGATGAAATGTGTTATGATTTAAGAAGATTAATGGTCAAGATTGGAATAAAAAAATTGAGGTCTGGATTGAACAGTTAATAAAACTGAAGTATATAATCAACCCCATTACTTTTGTATCAGTATTATTCACCCTAAAATCTCAACCCTTGCATTAACAGCAAAGGATGAAATACAAATTTATGTGCATTACTCTCTTTGATCTTGTAGTTTTGGGCAATAGGCATATATATTCAGTAAATTTATCACTGTATAGACAGTGCACAGAGGAAAAAAGAAGAAACAAAATGCATTTAAAACCTTCGTTTACGTTCTTGTTCCACTAACCGCTTTCCTAGGAGCTTCAGGATCAATGGTTTGAATACAATCCTCAGAAGTCATATAATTTCTCATTCATTTGACCAAACTCATGCATTTCCTCATTAAGCTGTATAAATCACACTTGTAAATATCCCCTCAGGTGACACTCCTGGTCTATGTATTCCGCAGTCCCGGCAACATTCAAAGCATTGATATGTGTATGAGCAGCAGGCATTGCCTCTACAAGCCCAAAATCTGTAATCCTGGAATCAATATCATCATCAGAATCCCGTTTGCCTGCTTGATATCCCGCGGGATAATAGGTGGGCTATGCCGCATATGAATCAGCTTTTATTCTGTTCCGAGGCAATCACTTAAAATGACTTAGCAAAATTCCCATTGCACTCAGGCTGATCCAGGTGAGCCTTAGAAAAAAAAATAAGGATTTGTGTTATTGTTACATTTATTAATGTCCTTGGCATGTGCAAATGCGACTATATACTCTCATATTTGTGACAGTAATTAATACTCTTTCACATAATGCAAGCCAACTGGAAATTTCTTCAATCTCAACTGATGTGAATAAAGCATAACCATGCAAAAATAAAAAACCTTTTTAATTCTAAATTGTCAAAAGATATCTGTATCCTTTCAAAGTTGCTCTTAATGTACAAGTCGTTACATTTAATATTTTATAAATGGATGCATAGACTTCTTTTTCAACTTAGATCATTAAGATCACCATTATATGCGTGGCTTTATTACTATTATTTTTTTATAAGATATGCGTGGCTTTATTATTACTGCTTTTGTAATATAAATCTCACTATTACATATCTCAAAAAAAAAAAAAAACTTCTGTTCTACGTTCGATGTCCTTAAACAAATAAAAAGGATTAATAAAAGAGAGAAATTTACACCAATAGCCATAAAAATTTTGACTTTTTTCATATTAACCCCCCAAATAAACTTCTATCAACATTAGCCATAAAAAAGCCTTTGAGACTAAAATATCCCTCTCTCTCATCTCTCCCCCAACAATCTCTCTTCTCCCATCTCTCCCAAACCGAAGAACCTCCCATCGTCAGCGGCTAGCGTGAAGCAACCCATCTTAAGGGAAGGAACTTGGCATAATCTGTTCAAACTGCAAATATGTTCCTCAACAGAGCCAAATATATACCCTATTTGCGCCATCTCTTAGTCTTTTTCTTCTCTCTCACTCAAAATACACTGCCCCTGCCCATGCCCGTTCCCATAATGCTTCCAATTAAACTCGTCCAGCTGCACAAGTTGTGTAATATTTTATATAGGTGCACAATAATTTTTTTTTTTATTATTGGGGTGAGAAAGGGTATAACTTCAATTAACTTAAACATGTGGAACCGGCAGTTTCCATATTCATTTTACTTCCATGCGCTCGATGAATGAAGGTTGTGTTGAAAAAGAAGAAAATTTTGAATCTTTTGTTTTGTTTCTTTGCATGTAAAAGAAGCAATATTTTGACCCTCATTGAGTTAAAGGTATGAATACTTGTAAAATGGCTCATTCCATCGGACGCCAAGACTTCTGTAATAACTTGGGGGTGTCATCTGTTTCTTTTTGTCCTTTGGCAACCAATAGGAGATATATTGAACGACGAAGATCTGGGAATTGGGGCGTCAATAATTGGTTACTGGAGTAAGTGGATGTCTCTAGTCGCAGTTCATTGGCAGACGGGAAGGCAGAGGAGGATGATAAGGTCATAAGGATGACTAGGAGACTGCACTGAGAGAGGCAAAGGAAAAAAATAAGGGCTACCTGTCGCACCAAAACTTGGTGCGACAGGTTGCCTGTCGCTCGAAGCTTCGTGCGACATGCAGCCTGTCGTCAGATTCACCCCGACTCGCAGTTCACTGAAACTCTCGGGCAAGTTGAGAAAATAACTCATACCACTATGTGATGCCGATTAGTGTTGGATCCGAATAGATTATTATCGGATTTCACTTTTATCGTTGCCTTTTGCCGTCGCCGTTGGTTGATGATTCAAGAGTAGAAAGCTGTCTTTGGTTTAACGAAAGGGGAGAAATGAAGTTGCTTTTGGTTTGTAAAGAATGGTAATTTGGGGAGAGAAGCGTGTGTTTGGCTAATGTTGATAGAAAAAAATTGAGAGGGTTAATTGTGAAAATAACAAAAGTTTTATGGTTATTTTTATAAATTTCCCAATAAAAGAAGGTCTGTGCACACATTTTAATAACTTTTTTGCATTTTAATGGCAAGGGTATACGCATCCTGTTCATTGCTTCTAGTTTGATGATACTAGCTCTCCTCGAACTCATGGTTGGTGACATGATGAACATGTAGGCACCATACCAACAAGATCATGATGAGAGCCGGTAATTAATTGTGTTTTATTTTATTCTTTGTTCTGTAAAATTTATTAGTTTATTTTTCCATTATGTTAAAAGGTCATTCACACCCATTTTCTTCATAACGGTGTAAACATAATTCTTAGTCGTGCAATTAATAATGACACACAATGAGCATTTAATTTAAGTATCTATCGCTACTTTTCACATGTTGCACATCAACTTTATTTCACTTTAAATTAAATAAAATAGAATTATTATTTTACCTTCGAAACCTAGATCAACAATTAGGAAATTAACGACATATAAATAAAATTGAGTAATTATACCTCAAATTTTAAGACTAACTAAAAGAGTATTACCTCCTACTGTACAAATGAAGCGAAAAGAAAATGACATGATGTGCAACATAATGAATTCATCTAATATATTTTGAATTGGGAGATTTTAGCTAAGAAGAAATGATGAAATCCTATACTTGTGGTCCTGTTTTCTCATATATTACTTGAAAAAGAATACAGGAACTTTTGTGACAAAAAGAAGGTATTTTCGAATACCTCATTTAAATTGGAACGTTGGATATGATGATGATGGGGGGGATCATATTGGAGTGGGACTGAATTTGGCTACCAATCTTCTCGAACCTAAGACCAAGTTGTAAGGTGCTCCAAGCACCATACCACCAAGTTCATAAGAAGATTGGTGATGCTGGCATACATCTTTTTTTCTTTTCTTTTGCCTGCACAACTCATGTTAGTGGAACCAAAAATCAGCTTGACATTACCATGTGACACAAAAAATTGGAAAAAAAAAAAAAAAACACTTTCAACAACATTTCATCTATGTACAGTCATTAAAAAAAAAAAAAAACATGCATACTTTCATATATAACATATACAGAACACTCGAAAGATGTGTGATAGAGATACTGTATACTATTGTTGTTGTGGCTTATTTATTTTCAGTACGTGCAAAATTACGTTCATGAATAATAATATTGGGGAAGTAACAATTATGGAGACATTTTTACATTTTTTTACATAATTAAATTATATAAATAGTTAAAATTTTGAGAAAAAGTAAATGTTGGATTCGACATAGCATCATCGATTGTAAATGTATACATTAATAAAGAAAAATTGTTATTCTAGCATTTGAAACGTATAATAGTTGATGCTAAAAATTACTAAAATAAGAAAGATAATACTTACGTCACAAAAAAAAAATCTAAAATAAAGAAATGCATATTTGACGAAGACCTAAATAATGGCTAAAATCTGATAGTTCTCCTGATAAAATACAAGTTTTTTTAGATTTTGTTGCAAGCTTTGAATTATAAATTTGAAAAATAAATTAAGGCAAATAATGTAATGCATTATAAAAATGAAAAAAAACCTTTTTCATTCATGGGCTTTGATACAATAATCCTTTTTTTTTTTTTCAAACAATAGCCCATTTCATTCTTATTATCTAAATAATAAGCCAAAATGCCTTTCCGTGAATTTACAATTAATTTACTTTATAATTTATTGAAGGCAAAATAGGATTTTCAGGTAAATAAATACAAACCATTTAAAATAAAAATGTCAAAAACAATTAAATAACATTTGACTTTTTGCATAAATTTAAAATTAAAGAATCACTTAATGAAACAAAAATATCACTAAAGAATATGCAACATATAATAATAATAATAATAATAATAATAATAATAATTATTATTATTATTATTATTTTTTTTTTTTTTTTTTTTTTCAATAAGAAATTATTATCTATATTAAAGTTAAGGATATGCTAAAATAAATACAATCTAATGCAATGTATTTAATTTTGTAGTATTTTTAAATATATGCTTTAGATCTTTAATTTTTTTTAAAAAAATAAATTAGGGGTGATCGTAAATCGGATTTTACGGATTGGACATCAATCCATATCCAATCTACGATTTTACGGATTGGTTTGCAGACTGAAAATTTTTAATTATGTCCAATCCATAAACTAACTAAATAAAAAATTTAATATAAAAATAATTTTACTACCGATCAAATTTATATTTAAATTTAAATAAGATTTAAATAAATTAATTGTTTAAATAAAGTTAGAAAATACATTTAAAGTTTCAAAATATAACACACCAAAACGAAAAAAAAAAATCTCATTCATTTAGATCAGTACATGGAAATTAACTATTTAAAAAGCTATATTTGTTTATTTAGTTTTTTTTATTTTATATTATTATTGGATAAGATATAATATAGTGTTAATGTAACTATATTTTAACTTATTTATTTACTAGTAAGTACTAATATCATTTTTACAAGTTTTTTTAATTAAATAAATACTTTTTATTTTTTTGCGGATTCGTGGATTTTTGTGAATTTACAGAAGTAGATCCATATCCAATCCATCGATTGCGGATTATCAAATTTTCAATCTAATCCAATCCACGAATCGGATTTTTATGGATCAGATTTCTACGGATCAGACGGATTGAACAGATCGGATTGGATTTTGAACACCCCTAAAATAACTGAAGGAGTACATAATTTTTCTCTTTTCTCAACACTCTGCAATTATATAATTCCCTTCATTGGACTGAAATACATTTTTTTGTGTAAATCTATAGAAAAGAGAAAAAAGATTCATTAAATTAAATTTTTTCTCGAGAAAGTTTGGTGAAATGGAAGAACAGAGAGATTTTGAATTGGAGTAGTTTGTAAAAAAGAGAAAAATGTAATTGACATTAAGAGACCATCCGAGCAGAGTGTTTATATAGGAAAAAGATATGAACTGGCTAGAGATGACAATGGGCACCGCCTGCAGTGGGTTTGCCATTACCAAACCCAAACCCAAACCCAAACCCGCACAAAATTTAAATTACCAAACCCACCCGCAAACCGTAGCGGGTTTTAATTTTTTTAAGAAAACCCACCCGCTGCGGGTTTTGACAATTACCAAACCCGCAATGGTATCCGTCAAATTTTTTACGGATTTGTACATTTAAAATCACAAATGTTCAATATATAAATTTACAATAATAACCTCAAATTTCACATAACATACTCAATTTTAAATTTAACCAATTAAATAAAAAATTAAAATTTAAACATCAATCCAACACAAATTATTAAATTTAAGTATAAAATACACAAATCCACTAAAAAAAACCACAAACTGACATCTAAAAATAACAATTACATTTCATATTATCATTCAACACAAGCTTAAAGAGAAGATCTCCATTTCATTCACCATCATTAGCACACCTATCTAACATGATGCCTACGATAATGTTTAAAATTAATATTTTCCAAAGAATAATACTTTTCAAATATTAATCCAAGAATAATACTTTTCAAATATTAATCCAAAAAAAATTTATAATAATGAAATAATTCATGCATTAAGTTAAAGAAAAATAGTCCATACAAAAACACTTTGGTTAGTTGGCACTTTGCATAATTGCATTATTTTCTTTTTATATTTTTTAGATTTAAATATTTTTTCAATTAAAATTAAATTAAAAATATTTAAAAAAATATTACGGGTCTGGCGAATATCCATGCGGGTATCCGTCGGATATTAGATTAATACCAAACCCACCCGCATCCAAGTGCGGGTTTCAATTTGTAATACCAAACCCACCCGCAACCCGCAAAATTATCCGTAGCTGGCGGATTTTGGTGGGTGGGTTTAGATGAATTTACGTGTTTGCGAGCACAATTGCCATCCCTAGAACTAGTCACCAGCTGTTGCTGTTCTCAAAAATTAAAACCATGCTAAATGGATTATAAACCGTGTCAAATTACTTTTAAATTGAAGTTCCGTATGATACAAAAAGAATGCCTGCAATTGAATGGGAAAGGCAAAATTGTAAAAAAAAGGAGCTTTAGTTGGATGTTTACTTATTTGTCGCTTAGTCTTTGTTGTTTACTTGTTTTTAGGAAAATAATGATGGATTAATTGAAGACATGGACAACAGCATGATGGCACTTAGTTTCCTGTAATGCTTAATCTGGCAATGAATTGATGATAAAGAATTTCTGATTATCAACAAGTTGATGATGAGCTTGTTTTGGAAAAGATGCTTTGGTATTTTGAAATAATGAACCAAAAAAAAAAGAAAAGAAAGAAAGGATGTGATGGTATGGCATATGGAAATTTGTTATTTTTCCTTATTATTATTATTATTATTTTGGGATAAAAGAGAGGTATTTTAGAATACCTCTATTTCAAAGCAGAAGATACAGATTCTGTAATTTTGTTTCGATTGCTATTGTAGCTTCTGGTACCGACGCTTCTCGAACACAGGCCTTGACGACATGGAGAACAAGCAAGCACCATGCCATCAAGACCATCACGAGAGCTGGTGTTAAGTTATATCAATTTTTTCTATTTATTCTTAAAAAAATATTATATTTGTTTTTCGATTAATTCACATGCCAAGTATACATGGTTTGATTAAGTAATATATATATATATATATATATATATATATCAATTTTTTAAAATCTCAAGTGATGTGAGTAAAAAGCAAGCCCTTATAAATCTAATTAACAACATGAGAAAAGATTGGAAAAAATCTTTTTTTTTTCAATAAATAGTTTTGATTAATGTGTGTACATAAATTGACAAATTGACAAATATCAAATAAGCTTTCAAGAATTAATAAGTGGTCGCAATGAAATTAAATCTAGCAAGTTTATATCATAAATGAAAATATTCTTTTACTCTTTTAGTGCTTGGAAAATCACTTCAGTTTGTCTTGTTATCGAATAAGTGCATATGGTAAATTAATAAGTGAGCTTTGAATTAAATAGAAGAAAAGTTAGTGCTCACTGACAAAAATATAACTAATATATTAGGTAAATGAATATTAATTAATTTTGTGGGTGATTAGTTAATCTGTGATTGAAATAAATAATGAACTCTCAAATAAATGATGTTAAAAGAAAAAGAAAAACAACTTCAGGATATTTTGTATATTAATTGTGAAAATAAGATCTAAGCATATAATAAAAGAGAGGTATTTTAGAATACTTCTATTCAAAGCAAACCAGCAAAGGATGCGTTTGATTCAAGGTTCCTGTATCTTTCATGTACCAAGACTTCTTGAAAGCAGGACTTGATGATATGTATTGTGAACAAGTAAGCACCAAGCCACCGTGACCATAACGAGAGTTGGTGTTAGGTGTTATCAATAGTTGCTTTTGGTTCTAAATTATAATATTAGCTTTTCCAATATAATTCATGTACTAAGATGATTATACTTTTTTTTAATATAATATAATTCCTCACTAATAGCTCAATTTTTTTATTAAAGAATATTTCTTATATAAAAATCTCTTCAATTTTAATGCAAGAAAAAGATACATCCACTCTTAAATAACGATAAGAGTCACAACCACCTTATACAAACATATATGTACACATAAGCAAAATTCATTTTGACTCCGTAAGATCAAGCAATTTAACCAGATATATGAAATTGTGATGACCATAAACAAACAATTCAACAGAACCAAGATTCGTGATCAAAGAAAGCAAATCTCATAAGTAAAAGCAAAACTATAAATTGCACAGGACAAGTAACTTCTGAATAACGAGCTTAGCTTACCTTTCCTTGTTATTAAAAAATAGCCTAGAAGCTTTTCCTCAAGCTATATCCCTCGATCTAACTCTCTCTAGATACAAAGTTATGGCTACTTCAAGAAACCTGCTTTTTATAAGTTGCTTGGTCAACGCAGGTCAATAGTAAAGGCAAGTGAAACTCTTCCGCCTATAGTTTGAAACATCCTTAAATTTGCTAACCGAACCCATTAAGTCCCTAATAATTACAACAGGCACACATCTAACTACAGAGCTACCTTAAAACTTCAAAAAATTACAAAAGATCCCTAAGATTAATCAATCCTGAATCAGTCTTTAATAAAATTTAGATTAAAAAAAAGTTTTGGAAGAGTTAGTTTCAATAATTCACACACGGATGATAAATTTAATTGATCAATTAATTTCTAATATTAATCGACTTTCGGAAATTACCATTATCTTTGATCAAACAAATGTAACCCTAAAATCGTACACCCTGAATTCTGTTTAATGAAATAAAAATCTGGTAAAGATAGCATGAAAAATACTGCAAATTCAGGATGCTGAAAAAAATTGATTGAAGAAGAAGAAGCGGCGAGCAGCAGTAGTAGATGGAGGAGAAGGAAGCAACGTCAGTTCTCGGCTATGTTTGTGTACTCACGGGTGTATTGTAATTTTTGGGATCAGATTTTAAAACTAATTTTTGTATTTGTTTTTACACCCATTCTAAATACTAATTGCACCATTTAACTAAAATATGACACTCACTTTAGTCTTGACTTTGGCTATTGATACATTTATTTCATGGTATTGGAATGGACTTGAATTGAAATAAGGAATATGAATTAAAATAATTTTTTTACTTGAGTCAAAAGAATAAAAATTGAAATGAAGTGTATTTTTATTGATGTGTTTATTTGAATCGAAAAGACCGTTGCAATTGCTAAAAAACCCTCAATTATTATTGTTGTTGTTGTTGTTCTTACTACATTGTATAACTATGCAAATAAGATTATTATTCCTTATTCTCAAAATTAGTGGGTCTCACCATTTCAATTCCCATTCATTGATTCAAATTTTGAAAATAAACACACACATTGGGAATGATTCCTCATTTTCATTCCCAAATTTAAAAAGTAAACATACCCTAAGTGTACAAATTGAATCACCTATAGAGAGGATCAACGCAAAATAAACTATAACAAGACTCAAAAATTAGAGACACATGCACATTGTTGGAATACTTTTTCTTTTCTTTGATTTTTGTTGTTTTAATTTGCATGTAATGAATTGTAGATATTGTTTCTTCTCTGGGTGCATTTGAGATTAAGGTGTTGTACCTTTTAAACTACAGCTGTTATAGAAAAAAAGTTATAACTATGAAACAAAAGTTAGTAATATATAGTAAATATAAATTTTAAATAATAATTTTGATAAAATTATTAAAGATATAATAAAATTTCTATTATACAAGTGAAAAATCATATCGCTTTCAAGATACAACAACTAGTGTTTACCAAACACATTAGTATTGTAACTTATTTTAAGTTGTAGTTGCCCAACCTCAATCCCAAACTTACCATATGTATCCTTGACATTCAGCTCCCAATCGATTCCTCTTCGCTTTTACAAATCTGCAATATTGTGTACTGCGTTTACAAGGTTCAATTTCAGATCAACCTCGTGGTGTGGGCTGTGAAACAATCATTTTTTCACTTGTTTTATTTTCTTTGACAAAAATTATAAGTTAATGGGGAGTAAAAACTTTTATAACTCGTAAAATTTAGTTCTGATGAAATAGTACTCTATTTTCTGTGTTTCTTCCGAAACCTAGATACTTGTTGAAGCACTTCAAACTATACACAGTGTCATTTCATCATTATTGTTAAAATAGTCCCAAAAATTTTATATAACGCATCCCTAAATACACCAAATTATTATTCGAATTTTTACTAGAACTTTGTTGACTATAAGCGTAAAGCACACTCATGACTAGAGAAACCACGGTAAAACAGTCGTAATTTGTATAAATATAAGTTATGTATAACTTTGAAATTCAACCTTGACCTTCTCCCACAACAAGAGTGGCCAACCAAATGAGCAGAATATATCGAAATTTTGTGGAATTGATATAGAATTGAACTGCATTGAATTGAATATTAGCAAGTTATAATTTAAAAACTAGTTAATCAACTGTATATGGGATTATCCCAAAGAGTTAGTCCATTGATTTGACTTGTAACGGTGGAAGCAAGAGGTGGAAGAAAAGGATATGAAAATTTTATATTTAATCGAATGAGTAAAATTTCAAGGATAATTTTATTCTTTTTAAATAAGATTTAAGCAAATATATATAATAAAAAAGTGGTATAAGAGCATCACCAAAAGACTTTTCAAATAAGATTTTATTACTTATTTGAAGAGCCACATCAATATTTAAAGCTCCAAAAGACACTCCAATTAAGATTCTTTAAATAAAAATTGATTCTCTCTCTTCAAATTTGGAGAGTTAATTTCTCCCTCTTTAATTTATATTTTATTACTTTTCATTGAAGAAAGAGAGAGAAGTGTTTTAATTGCTATTGACGTTTCCTTTAAAAAACTAATTATATGATTAAAATAATATTAACTTATTTCTATTTGAAGGGTCTTTTGGAGAATATCATATTTTTTCACCCTTCTATTTGCCACATAGGTAAGCAAATATGTATTTGAAGAATGAAATTTATAGAGACTTTTGGAGATGCTCTTACAATACCTCTATTGAAGGCAAGACTCGATGACATGGTGAAATAATTATTAGTAAGTACCAATGCCACCAAGACCATAATGAGAGTTGGTGGTGAGTTATATCACTTATTCTAACACACATAAATATATAGTCTTGTTATCAAATAAGTTTTTGTGGTAGCCATAAGTGGTCTCAAATGAATTTAATTAAGTTTATGTCTTAAAAACAAATATAGCTTTGTAAACCGCTCTTCAATTAAGTCTATGCCTTAAAAGAAAAATGCCATCTGTTTGTTAAACGTCAAGTCCGAAATTTTATTAATTTCAGTTTTTTTTTTTAATTATGTTTGATTTTTAAATATTTACATCTAAATAGAATACGTGAACTTTTATAAGTTTTATCTGAATGAAAAGTAAATATTATATTTCAAAACTATCTTTATTAAATATAATTATTTCCTGAACCATAAAATCTAATTTTTCTATCTCTCTTTATTTTGATTTACAAGGATATAAATGTCAAATAATCATATCTAAGATATTTTTTATTCATAAAAAATTAAGATGCCACTTATATTGAAATATTAAAAAAAAAACATATCATTTGGATAATTGTATTTTGACTTTAAAAAAATCTAGACCCTTTCAAATTGCAGACCCACAAAGAAAAAAATAAATGCCACCTTAGTGTTACCAATTATTATTTCTTATTTTTTTTAATATAGTATCATTTTTCCAATAATATTTAGATACTAAGAGCTCATTTGGAATTACATTTAGAAGGCTCAATTTTTTTAAAAAAATCACTTTTGGCAAATTACCCTATCCTCTAGCATGTTTTGGAAAAGTAGGAAATGAGTTTATTTTCAAAAATCTGATTTTTAAATTATTTTTATACTTAATAAAATTTATACACACACACTTATGATAAAAATCTAAAATTATCCTTATTAATTAGGAAAATTCATTAAAATTGAAGAGATTATTATTATTGGCAATTACATTGAGACGACAAGATAAAAATCAAAATCATAAGAAAATATTTATTTTAGTTATCAATTCTTATATACACAATAAAAAATATTTTACATACGTGTTTATAAATAGATAAATAAAATTTATTTGATATCAAGTCTATTTCAGTTATTTATATTTCTTATAGCAGTTTAATAGTAAGATTTACTAAATATATATGATTGCTTTCAAAATCCATAGTACTTTTAAAAATAAATATTACCAAACGTTTAATTGATTCTCTTCATAATTGCATAATTAACAACAATTATTTCAAAAGTTATAGCATTATCAAACTGGCCCTAAGATGATTGTATTTTTTTTTTTTTTTGAAAAAAATATAATTCCTTCGTAAGATCTTAAATTTCTTCAATCTCTAGTGATGTGATTAAAGTATGAACTTATAAATACCCATTGAAATTCTCTAATACAAGTAAAAGGATATTTGTATCCTCTAAGTTTGTCATAATATAAAGGTCATTACACTTCATGAATAGATACATAAATTCCTTTTTTCAACTTGAATCATCAAGATCAACTCCATATGTGATTCCATTATTGCTTCTCTCATGACATAGATCTCGTCATTTCACATATGACCAGCAAAAGGAAAAAAAAAAATAATAAGATTATGACTGAATGTTTGATATCCTTAAACAAAAGAAACTAGGTTTATATATAATAAGACGTTTATACTTTTCAAATCTCTTATTAATAAGAAATCAATAAAAAATAATAACTTTTTGCATTTGTGATAAAAAGAAGGTATTTTGTAATACCTTTTTTCACGTAAGAACATACAAATATGGACTCGACTAGCTTACAGAATCTGTAAGCTACAGACTGCGGCATCAGCCGTTGGATGTGGTTGGATGTGGAGTGAGATATTAAACCATAGAAAATGGGACGGTGGGGTACGGGAGATGTTAGGTACAGAATCTGTACCATAGGCAGGTCACACACACAATTCCTGTACGTTGCTTCTGATTTGGTACCAGCTCCCCTCGAACCCGTGATTGATGACGTGCTGAACATATTGGCACCAAGCCAACAAGATCACGCTGGGAGCTGGTGATGAATTGTATCACATTTACCTTTTGTTCCGTAAATTTTTTTATATTTTGACTTGCAAAGTTTTGAATTAAGAATAAATGATGAAATGAAACCAATGCTTCTGACACTAATTTTTCACATATTATTTGAAAAAGAATTAAAATAAGACGTTGTATTTAAAACAAGTCATTTTTAAATAATAATATTATACTTATTCAATTAGGGTATATTATTTTGTATTCTAATTGATGCATCACTAATAAAATTTTACCATTTGAATTAAATATGATATGACTTAACTATCATTTAAATGGGTCCAGCTATGTTGTAACAGTGGTATGGTACTACAGTTGCAACCAGCCATTGGATGTATAATTGTACAGTTGTATTAGCAAGATCCAATGGCTGAAACAACAGTGGTACCGTACCACTGTTGCAACATAGTTTTGCACCATTTAAATAAATCAAATAGTGATATAGTACCACTGTTGCAACATAGTTTTGCACCATTTAAATAAATCAAATAGTGATATATCATTTCTTACATTGACTAAAATAGAAACTAAATATCTTAACTAATCATACATAACATTATTAATTTTTGAATGCATCATTAATTAAGTTGTAAATGATGAAGATGGATCATAATGGAGTTGAACTAAATTTAGCTACCAACCTTCTCGAACCTAAGACCAAGTTAAACGGTTCTTGAAGCACCATGCCACCGAGTTATGAGAAGTTTGGTCAAAACAACAGTGAACACCATTTTTTTTTTCTTTTTTTATAGTTAAAGCAACAAGTGTTTGATGGAAGTATAAAAGCGTTTGATGAAATGCCTCAATGAAGAGTCTCTTGGCGAGTATTTGAATTCAGGAACTAAATAGTCACTAGCGAGCATTCAAGAAGATAGTCCCTGATACTTGTAGAAGGATGAAATGTCTTAAGATTTTAAGAAGATCAATGGTCAAGACTGGAATCAAAGAATTAAGGGGGTCTGAATTGAACAGTGAATAAAACAGAGGTGCATAACCAACCTTATTACCTTTGTATTATCATTTACCCTTAAATCTCAGCCCTAGGATTAACAGCAAGGGATGAAGTACGAATTCAATAGATGCAGTATTCATCAGCTGTAAATGTAGTACAAGGCCATTGTATATATAAAATTGAGCAGTGGAATATCAATAATACTAGCTCGTTCTTTCAAATTTCTGGCAATAGGCATATATTTCAGTAAATTTTACACTATACACATTATACATTGGAAAAAAATCCATAATGCTTTTAAAAATAAATATTACCAAACGTTTAATTGATTCTCTTCGCAATTGTATAATTAACAACAATTATTTTAAAAGTTATAGTATTATCAAACTGGCCCTAAGATGATTGTATTTTTTTTTTTTTTGAAAAAAATATAATTCCTTGTAAGATCTCAAATTTCTTCAATCTCTAGTGATGTGATTAAAGTATGAACTTATAAATACCCACTGAAATTCTCTAATACAGGAAAACGATGTTTGTATCTTTTAAGGTTGTCATAATATAAAGGTCACTACACTTTATCAATAGATACATAAATTCTTTTTTCAATTTGAATCATCAAGATCAACTCCGAATGTGTGGTTCCATTATTGCTTCTCTCATGACGTTGATCTCATCATTGCATATATGACAATCAAAAGGTAAAAAAAAAAAAAAAAGATTATGATTGAATGTTTGATATCCTTAAACAAAAGAAACTAGGTTTATATATAATAAGACGCTTATACTTTTCAAATCTCTTATTAATAAGAAATCAATAAAAAATAATAATAACTTTTTTGCATTTGTGATAAAAAGAAGGTATTTTGTAATACCTTTTTTCATGTAAGAACATACATATATATATAGGACTTGACTAGCTTACAGAATCTGTACGTAAGCTACAGACTGCAGCATCAGCCGTTGGATGTGGAGTGAGAAACTAAACAATAGAAGATCGGATGGTGGGATGACGGGAGATGTTTGTTACAGAATCTGTAACATAGACAGGTCCGTAGATATGTACACACACACACAATTCCTGTACGTTGCTTCCGACTTGGTACCAGCTCCCCTCGAACCCGTGATTGATGACGTGCTGAACATATTGGCACCAAGCCAATAAGATCACGCTGGGAGCTGGTGATGAATTGTATCACATTTACCTTTTGTTCCGCAAAATTTTTTATATTTTGACTTACAAAGTTTTGAATTAAGAATAAATGATGAAATGAAACCAATGCTTCTGACACTAATTTTTCACATATTATTTGAAAAAGAATTAAAATAAGATGTTGTATTTAAAATAAGATGTTGTATTTAAAATAAGTCATTTTTAAATAAGATGCCACCTATATTGAGATATTAAAAAAAAAATATTTGGATACTTGTATTTTAACTTTAAAAAAATCTAGATCCTTTTAAATTGCAAACCCACAAAGAAAAAAATAAATGCCACCTTAATGTTACCAATTATTATTAATATAATATCATTTTTCCAATAATATTTAGATACAAAGAGCTCAATTGGAATTACATTTAGAAGGCTCAAATTTTTTTTTAAAAATCACTTTTGGCAAATCACCCTATCCTATAACATGTTTTGAAAAAGTAGGAAATGAGATTATTTTCAAAAATCTGATTTTTAAATTAGGTTTATACTTAATAAAATTTATACACACACACTTATGATAAAAATATAAAATTATCCTTATCAATTAGGAAATATCATTAAAATTGAAGAGATTATTATTATTGACAATTGCATTGAGATGACAAGATAAAAATCAAAATCATAAGAAAATATTTATTTTAGTTATCAATTCCTATATACACAATAAAAAATATTTTACATACGTGTTTATAAATCGATAAATAAAATTTATTTGATATCAAGTCTATTTCAGTTATTTATATTTTTACAGCAGTTTAATAGTAAGATTTACTAAACATATATAATTACTTTCAAAACCCATAGTGCTTTTTAAAATAAATATTACCAAACGTTTAATTGATTCTCTTTACAATTGCATAATTAACAACCATTATTTTAAAAGTTATAGTATTATCAAACTGGCCCTAAGATGATTGTTTTTTTTTAAAAAAAAAAAATATAATTCATTGTAAGATCTCAAATTTCTTCAATCTCTAGTAATGTGATTAAAGTATGAACTTATAAATACCCACTGAAATTCTCTAATACAAGAAAAAGGATATTTGTATCTTCTAAGTTTGTCATAATATAAAGGTCATTACACTTCATGAATAGATACATAAATTCCTTTTTCAACTTGAATCATCAAGATCAACTCCATATGTGATTCAATTATTGCTTTTCTCATGACGTAGATCTCGTCATTGCATATATGACAAGCAAAAGGAAAAAAAAGAAAACAAGATTATGACTGAATGTTTGATATCCTTAAACAAAAAAAACTAGGTTTATATATAATAAGACGTTTATACTTTTCAAATCTCTTATTAATAAGAAATCAATAAAAATAATAATAACTTTTTTGCATTTGTGATAAAAAGAAGGTATTTTGTAATACCTTTTTTCATGTAAGCTACGGACTGCAGCATCAGCCGTTGGATGTGGAGTGAGAAACTAAACAATAGAAGATCGTATGGTGGGATGACGGGAGATGTTTGTTACAGAATCTGTACCATAGACAGGTCCATATATACACACACACACAATTCCTGTACGTTGCTTCCGACTTGGTACCAGCTCCCCTCGAACCCGTGATTGATGACGTGCTGAACACATTCGCACCAAACCAACAAGTTCATCCTGGGAGCCGGTAGTGAATTGTATCACATTTACCTTTTATTCCATAAGATTTTTTATATTTTGACTTGCCAAATTTTGAATTAAGAATAAATGATGAAATGAAACCAATGCTTCTGACACTAATTTTTTCCATATTATTTGAAAAAGAATTAAAATAAGACGTTGTATTTAAAACAAGTCATTTTTAAATAGTAATATTATACTTATTCAATTAGGTTATATTAATTCGTATTCTAATTGATGTACCGCTAATACAATTTTACCATTTGAATTAAATATGATATGACTTAACTATCATTTAAATCAATCAAATAGTAACATATCATTTGTTGAATTGACTAAAATATAAACTAAATATCCTAACTAAGCATACATAACATTATTAATTTTTTAACGCATCATTAATTAAGTTGTAAATGATGAAGATGGATCATAATGGAGTTGAACTAAATTTAGCTGCCAACCTTCTCGAACCTAAGACCAAGTTAAACGGTTCTTGAAAGCACTATACCACGGAGTTATAAGAAGTTTGGTCCAAACAACAGTGAACAAACCATTTTTTTTCCTTTTTTTATAGTCAAAGCAACAAGTGTTTGATAGAAGTATAAAACCGTTTGATGAAATGCCTCAACGGAGAGTCTCTTGGCGAGTAATTGAATTCAGGAACTAAACAAGATAGTCCCTGATACTTGTAGAAGGATGAAATGTCTTAAGATTTTAAGAAGATCAATGGTCAAGACTGTAGTCAACCTTATTACCTTTGTATCATCATTTACCCTTAAATCTCAGCCCTAGGATCAACAGCAAGGGATGACGTACGAATTCAATAGATGCAGTAGTCACCAGCTGTAAATGTAGTACAAGGCCATTGTATATATAAAAACTGAGCAGTGAAACATCAATAATACAAGCTCGTTCTTTCAAATTTCTGGCAATAGGCATATATCTTCAGTAAATTTTGCACTACACACATTATACATAGAAAAAAGAAAAAAAGAAACAAAATGCATCTTAAAGCCTCTGATTAGGTTCTTGTTCCACCAACCCGTTTCCTGGGGTCAATGGCTTGACTAGAATTCTCAGAAGTCATATCATTTCTCATCCACTTGACCAAACTCATCATCATGTCCTCATTAAGCTGTATAAATCACACTTGTAAGCATCCCCCCTTTGGTAACGCTCCACTACTCCAGGTCTATGTATTCCACAGTTCCGGCAACATTCATGGTTTTGATATGCGTATGAGCATCAGGGCATTGCCTCTACCAGCCCAAAATCCGTGATCCTAGCATCAATATCATCATCAGGATCACATTTGCTTGCTTGAGATCACGGTGGGTAATACGTGGGCTATGCCCAGATGAAACCGGCAGCTACTCATTTCGCGATCTTGTGCCTAGCCCATCCAGGACTCTAATTGTCTTTCAATTCTGTTGCGAGGCAATCAGTTAAACTGACTTGCAAAATTTCCATTGCGCTCAGGCTGAGCCAGTGAGCCTATAAAAATAAATAAAGAAATGAAATGAAATAAATAAAGGATTTGGGTTATTGTTACATTTATTAATGTCCTTGGCATGTGCAAATGCCACTATATGCTCTCATATTTGTGACAGTAATTAATATTCTTTCACATAATGCAAACCAACTGGAAATTTCTAATATTACAGGGCATCATCAACATTAGCAGAAGCTGCTAAAGCAAAGACTCCTAAATTGACCTGCGATGATGAAGAGCCATGTAACTGAAACTGATCCATATTGTTTGATTACATAACCTTTGCACATAATATGCAATTCCAAAGCAATTTAACCACTCCTTGCAAATAAATGAATATGTTAATCTTGTTCAATTTTCTGTAAATTAACTAAAGCAAGAAATTAAGATGACTTACTAAGCAAAAAGCAGGGCCGTCCAAGATCGGCCGCCAGTGGAGTTCACTGAAAAGTGCGACTGATATGTACAGCATAGTTAAATTAACAGAGGAGATATGAGGTCGGTTCAGGGGATGAGAAATGTTATGACCTCTGAGAATTCCCTAGTCAAGCCACTGACCTAAGGAAACGGAATTGAGGAACAAGAATCGAATCAATAATAAATTGAGAGGCTTTAAAACTACATTTTGTTTCTTTTCTTTTTCTTTTTTTCCCTCCTAGCTAGATATATATATCTTGAAATATTGGTGAAAATGTAAAATTTTCATCAAGAAAGTTGGTGAAATATTGGAGAAAGTGAGAGATATTGAATTTTTGAGTTGGAAAAAGAGAAATATCAACTTGCCGTGTGTTGCCTAAAGAAGAACGAAACTGATACCGAGAGCCAATGCTAGCGGATGTATATATAGGAAAATGGTATGAACTCATCAAATGCTGCATTTTGAAAATTTTGCTTTTACATGTTCGAAATTTTAAACACCACCCCTTTTCTGGGTAAATGCATTGTCGCTCAGTGTTTGTTGTTTACTTGATTTCGGTAAACGAATAAAGGATGAATTGAAGGGATGATCAACAGCATTATGGTGCTTAGTTTCCTGTAATGCTTTATTCTGGCAATGAATTGATGATAGAGAATTTCTCATTAACAGCAAGTAGACGATGACTTTGTTTATGAACTAAAAAGTGACGTGGCGGTTTAGAAAATGATTAATTTCCTGCAATGCTTATTCTGGCAATGAATTGATGATAGAGAATTTCTCATCAACAACAAGTTGATGATGACTTTGTTTATGAACCAAAAGTTTTGAATTAAAAAAAAAAATTAACTCTATAATTAATAAAGAGTGAGAGGTATTTTTAGAATGAGTACCTCTATTCAAACCAAAGGGTGCCGTTTGGTTCAAAGTTTCTCGAAGTCCGACCCTGATGATTTGGTAAACAAGCAAAGCACCATAGCAGCATGACCAGCGAGCTTTGGCGTTTAGATATGTCACTTGTTTTTTTTTTTTTTTTTTAATTCATAATTTCCCAATATAATTCAAATTCTAAGATTATTGTATTTTTTACTATAATATAATTCCTCATAATATCTTAAATTTCTTCGATCTCAACTGATATGATTAAAGCATAACCTTAAAAAAAATAAAAATAAACCTTTTTTAATTCTAAATTGGGAAAAGGTATCTGCACCCCTCAAAATTTCTCTTAATATACAAGTTACTGATGCATTTAACGTTTTATTTATGAACTGATGCATGGACTCCTTTTCAACTCAGATCATCAAGATCATCACTGTATGTGTGACTCTATTGTTACTGTTTCATGACATAAATCTCATTATTACATATATCTCAAAAAGATAAATCTAAGTGTACATTCTAGATCCTTAAACAGACCAAAAATTAATTAATTAATATTTTTTTTTTTTTTTTTTTGCATTTTTGATAAAAGGAGAGGTATTTTGTAATACCTTATTTGATGGTAAGAATATATACATCCTGTTCGCTGATACCAGCTCTCCTCGAACTCATGATTGGTGACATGATGAACATGTAGGCACCATACCAACAAGATCTTGAAGAGAGCCGGTGACGACTCGTCTCTTATTTTATCCTTGTTCTGTAAAATTTATTAGTTTATTTTTTCGTAACTTGAAAAGGCCACTCGCACCCATCTTTCTTCATCACGTGTTTAATAATGACACAAAATGAGAATTTAATCCAAGTATTTTACACGTGTTGCACTTCAAATTTATTTCAATTTTAAATTATATCAAATAGAATTATCATTTTATCCTTAAAAACTTAGAGTTACGATAACAAAATTAACTGAGAATTTATCTCAAGTTTTAGAGACTAATTTAAAAGAGTATTATTACCTTCTCTTCACATATAAATGAAGCGAAAAGAAAATGACATGATGTGCAATATAATATATTTTGACTTTGGTGGGAGATTTTAGCCAAGAAGAAATGATGAAATTGTGATCTGTTTTCTCATATATTATTTGAAAATGAATAAAGGAACCTTTGTGATAAAAAAGAAGGTATTTTCGAATACCTCACTTAAGTTAGAATGTTGGAAATGAGGATGATGATGATGGGATCATATTGGAGTTGGACTGAATTTAGCTACCAATCTTCTCGAACCTAAGACCAAGTTGTAAGGTACTCCAAGCACCATACCACCGTGTTCATAAGAAGATTGGTGATACTGACATACATCTTTTTTCATTTCCCTTTTATGCACAACTTAAGTTAGTGGAACTAAAAATAAACTTGACAATTTTTATTTTTTTTAAGCTTTCTACAACATTAAATAAAATAATAATACATGCGTACTTTTATATATAACATATACAGTATACTCGATGGATATTGAACGCCGGCGACATCTGGAGGATCATCACCACCCGTGGCTAGTGAAGCCATAGGTGATTTTTAGTGCTTCAAACTTCAAAATTACGAATTTACCGTTGTCGGTCAAAGATGGCCGGTAGTTAAGCTCGGACGTTAGCTCTTCAGGCCACGTTTATTCCGATGATGATGATGGCGGTGTTCTTTCACGCGCAGCTGTGGCGTCGGATCAAAGCTCATGAGCCCGTGAGTCTCCAACAGTTGATTGGCAGCGGGAATTGCCAATTTGGTGCCTAAGGTTGACTGCAAAATGAAGAGAGAAGCTTGAAGAACCAAACCCAGGTGGTGAATGGCCGGTAATTAGCGAAATCAGGCGAAAAAGATGCGGCTTTTGCCGCGGTTTCGCAAGCTCGATCCGCGGTCTTCCAGTTGTTTTGCGGCGGCGTTTGCGGCAGGGGAACGACCGGCGTAGCTCTAGCTTCCGATTGGTACGTCACTTGGTCGATGAGGTGGCCGGAGATGTGAGGTCCGTCCGGGTCGGGGTTACCGGGTCGGGTCTATCACGGGTTTTGCCTAGAGGAAATCTATTACGGGTATTCCCATAGCACCATCGATTGAAAAGGTATACATTAATATTAATAAACAAAAATTGTTATCCCAACATTTGAAATGTATAACAGTTGATGCTAAAAATTACTAAAATAAAAAGATAATACTTATATTATAAAAAGAAATTCTAAAATAAAGAAATGCATATTTGTTGAAAACCTAAACAATGGTTAAAATCTGATAGTTCTTGTAACAAAATACAAATTTTATTATAAGTTTTGAAATGATATATTATATATATAAAAAAAAGGATAAATCATTTGTCTAATGGAACGACAATTTCACTCTACGTAATAAGAAAGAGATTCCTATAGTAGACATATTTGTGGTGTATTATTGACAAAACAAAAGGTATTTTAGAATACCTCATTGAAGAGTATCAAGGAACTTGTTATATTTTCAAAGGGGTGTTCCAAAAGCTACCAATTTTCTCGAACCCAAGGCCAAGCGGAATGATGATTGATGCCTCGAACATCACACCGCCCGATCCCGGCGAATGCTGGTGATTCGCGTGCGCGGCATTTTTTATTTATTATTTTCTCTTGAACGCACTCAATGAAAAATTAAACTCTCTCTATCAAATGATGTAACGATGCCAAGTAAATTTATGATGATAGGTGAATTAATAAGTTGTGATACAAAATTTAACAAATGAGGGGTTTATATAGTAAAATGTTTCTCGAGAATAATTTGGAATGTAATTTATTTCGCAAATATAGCATTCTGAAATGTTAAGACTTTGGTATTGATCTTGTACCATCTAATTCTGAGAAAGATAATTTATTAATATTTTTTCAAATATAGTGGCATAATTTAACTAAAGCAGATTCTTATTTTTATTTTTGAAAAGGTAAGGTATTTTGGAATACCTTGTTTAAGGTGGAAAGGAGTATTTTGAGAGGAATTATTTTGAAGGGTGCTCAAAAGCCATACCAGTTCTCTCGAACACGCGACTAGGCGAGGTGGTTCCATAAGCACCAGACCACCGAGTCACTGGAAAGATTGGTGGCGACCATGATCATTTTATATTTTTTTATAACTAGCAACTGCGTACTTTGTAGATCTCTAAATAATAATTTTATAAATTAAGCAACTATTTATTTTTTTGAGTTAATAACTTAATTGACTTAATCAAGTAATTAAGCCAATCTTTTTAAAATTTTGCTTGATCTAGAAAGTCTAAATGATGTCATTTAAAATATTCTCCAAACTATCCCTATCTAATTAATTAACTTTCATTCTTACCTAAATGAAATTTAATAATTAGCATTATAATCTATCTCTATAATATGTGATAATATAATGGTAGATTATTATTATTTTTATCCTTTAATTTCCTTCAAATTAGCATTATTTGTCCTCATAAAATTTTTATGAATATTTTTATATAAAAACACCATAAATTATAATAAAATTTATTTAATATATACTAATTTAGAGTATTAAAAGGTTGTATTCAATTGAACATAATTAATGTTATGATAATATATTATCTTATTTATATTCTTTGAGGTGTTTATTATTTGTTTAACACTTATAATTTATAAGGAATAAATGTAAAAATACTTGTTTTTAGATTTTTAAGTTAACAAATAATTTAATATCTATTTTTAGCGATTCAAATAAAAATAAATAAATACATCATTCAGATTCAAACATTCAACTCTATTCAGAATATAGAGTAAAAGACTTTTTTTTTTTTGGGTCTGAAGTCTGCATTTTAGTTATTTTCAGACATTTTATAGTTTTTAATTTATTTGTTATCTAGCATTTATATCAGATTATAGATGTTTATGTCTGAATAGAAAAGGTTAAATATTTGACCTTTATCTGAATGGCAAACATCTAAATGGAACTTTATTATTCTCTATCACTAATGTCCCTATTAAATAAATTTATATTCTTTTATTATTTTTTATTTATACCTTTCTTTTTGTTATATGTGTTTCCAACCATTGTTATTATTTTTTTGAATGAGAATTTTGAACATAATAGAAGTTTAGGTGAGTGTATTTTAAAATAGGTTCATCTCTTTGTGTTATATTTACTATATTTATAATAGATTTTGAATTTTATTTAATACATTTATTTTAATTCAAATAACTAAACAATTATTGATTGTTAATATCAATATAATGTGCTAAAAGTAACATCATAAGTATGACATACTAATGTAAAAAAAAATTTGTTAGATATATATATATATTTCAAGTTTTGTTAAGGTAAACATTATGAATTTTTTTTATAATCAAATAAATTATTTATAACTTGTCATGTATTTAACCAATAAATATAAGTATTTTTAATATTTATGAGGTTATATATGTCAAAATATCATATATCACATGTTTGCTTTTTGGAAAACAAATAACTTAACACTTATATTTAGATATTGAAAAAAAACAAACAAACAAACAAACATGTCATTTGGATACATGTATTTAAGCCTATTCAAACCTTAGCCAAATTCAAAATCATTCAGATTTAAAATGTGAAAACAAATGCTACTCAATTAAGGTCTATTCAAATTTCAAATAAAAAAAACAAACGCCATCTAAGTCTACTAGTAAACTCTGAATTTTATTGCTATGGATCAAATAGTTTTTTTCTATAATGATAACAATTTTTTTTTTTTAACAAAAAAAAAGCATTCATTGATACTTGTAAGGCCCTAAATTCACTTGGATTACCCTTTCCCCTCCCCCCAAAGAAACAAAAAAGGAAAAAAAAAAAAAAAAGGCAAACAAAAGGAAAAAAAAAGCAAACTCATTTTTTCAACATCATTTATCATTATTTTCTAATTTCTTAAGACCAATGTATTGAATTTGCACACCTCTTAATACAATTCATTATAATCCATACTCTTTTAATACAGTTCAATTCAATATAGCATGATCCACCAAATACACCATTAATATATGTCTTAAGACCAGTGTGGTGGTCATACTTTCCCTGTTTTTGCCGAAGGAAAGAAAATAAAGCTTTTATAGTAAAAAGAAGGTATGTTAGAAATTCGAATACCTCAATTAATTAATGTAAAGGGGTTTTGATCAGCATAGATAATAGATAGGTACCAATCCTCTCTAACCTAAGGCCAAGTGAAATGGAACAAATAAAGCCCCATCCCACACAGTCCATAAAAAAAGAGTGGTATTGTACAATTAAATTTTATTCCTTTTGTGTTATAATTTTTGTAAATCTATAGAACACAGAGAAAAAAGATTCATTAAATTCAAATTTCTCAAGAAAGTTTGGTGAAATGAAGAACAGAGAGATTTTGAATTGGAGTAGTTTGAGTTGGATGAAGAGAATTATATAACTTGCAGTGTGTTGAGCGAAGAAGAAGAAACTGATACTGAGAGACCATGAAAGCAGAGTTTTTGTATAAGAAAAAGATATGAACCTACCATATGCTGCTGCTCTTCTCAAAAACTAAAACCAGGCTAAATGAAGTTCTGTATGATACAAAAAGAATGGGAAAGGGAAAATTATTAAAAAAGAGCTTTAGTTTTTAACAAATGTGATTCAAAGAAGAATGACCATACCAAAACTTCAGGACAAGCAATGCGCATGTGTGCATCAGCCAGAGAAGGACTGAGGTAAGTTCATTATGTAATATGCATGGCCTCAATTCGTTTTTGGTTTATATAGAAGCCCATGACCTCACTTATTAGCTGATGTGGAATAACGTGCCTAACATCCCCTATTATACATGTACAAAATCAATGGCTTTATCATGTTTTTGTCACGTGGTCATTAAGGTAGTGTAGTTGACTCATATACCATATATATAAAAGTTCGCAAGCCTAATTCATATTAAAAAACTAGTTCAATAATTAAAATTGTCTTAGATTTTATATTTAATCTAAATTTCATTTTCAAGTGATATAAGATAATATCTCTAACAGTTCACACTTTAATATTAGGAAAAAAAAAAGCTTTGAAATTGAAATAAAAAGTCTTAAGAAAAGAAAAAGGCAATAAACTAGAAGTAATGAGTAATATTATTATTTCAGTTTAGTAAACTAAGTTGCTACATTAGCGTTTCTCTACTCCTAGCCGATTTTTGAAACTTTCCCAGATATTGTACTTTGTTTAGCTGGGCTGAAACTAAAGTAATTTGTGAAAAGGTTCTTGTGGAGAAGAAATTAAAGCCACCAATATCAAGTTGGATGTTTATTTTTTTTTTGCTCAGAGTTTGTTGCATACTTGTTTTTCCGTAAAAGAATAAAAGATTAATCGAAGACATGAGCAACAGCATTACGATGCTTTGTTTTCTGTAATGCTTATTCTGGCAATGAATTGATGATAGAGAATGTCTGATTAACAACAAGTTGATGATGATTTTGTTTTGGAAAAGATGCTTTGGTATTTTGAAATAATGAACAAAAAAAGAAAAAAAAAAAAAGGATGTGATAGTGTGGGAAATAATCTCAATGAAAAATTGTTTTCATTTGTTACTTTTCCTTAAGTTTTTGTTTTGGAAAAGATATTCCTTAATTTTTTGTTTTGGAAAAGATGCTTGGTATTTGAAATCATTAACAAAAAAAGAAAAAAAAAAAAAGGATGTGGTAGCAGGGGCGGATGCAGCTCAAGCCCCCACTGGCCAAAAAAAATTTAAAAATAAAAGAAAAAAATATTTTAATTTTTTAATTAACCCCATTAAATTTATTAAAATAATCACTATAAATTATAAACTTCGTAAAATTTAAACATTAACTTTTAAGAATTATAAAAATCTATATCTTAATTAAAAATAATGATAGTCCACCACTCAAAATATTTTCTATTATAAAAAATAGGATTAATTCTTCAAGTTTCTATAATAATAGTAAAGCGAATGTTTTCAGTAATGAAACTCATGATGAATCATCTTTGGAATCGGATATGATAAATGATAGTTTGGTTGCTTATATAGGAAACAGTAAATTTAATAATATTGATAATAAGTCTATTGTATAACATTTTTAAAATATGAAAATGCATAGAGAATAATTATAAATGTATTAGTAAATATTTTATATATTCAAAATTTTAGTTTTTTATATTTTACTATTATCTAATTTAGTCCCCGTAAATTATTTTTCTAAATCCGCTACTGTGTGGTAGTGCTGGAAATAATCTCAATGAAAATTTGTTACTTTTCCTTAATTTTTTTACAAAAGAGAGGTATCTTAGAATACCTCTATTTTAAAGCAAATACATATACTTGGATTTTGTTTTGATTGCTGTTGTAGCTGCTGGTACCAACGCTTCTCGAAGACAGATCTTAATGACATCGAGAACAAGCAAGCTCCACGCCATCAAGACTATATCGAGAGTTGGTTATAGGTTATGTCTAATTTTTTATTTATTCTTAAAAAATATTATATTTGTTTTTCCATTAATTCAAATACATCGTATATATGGTTTGATTAAGTAATATTATATATAGAGAGAGATAGAAATAGTCCTCCTCTAGTGCGGGGCTCTTTTTTTTTTATACGGACACACTTTTAAGTTATGCGATTTAATAAAGTTTATTAAACCGTACAATATTATATGTATTCGAAATTAACTCTATTAAACCGTGCGCCTTAACAACGTGTACACATTAAAAAAAAATCAATGTGCCCGCACCTGAGGATGATTATATTTATATATATATATATAGACACACATACAAGTTGTTGAAATAAATTTGAGATTTATGCCCTTAATCTTGCATTTCCAAGTAAACGCATACATTAGGCAAAAGTTTGAAATTTACCTTGATTGGCTATGAATTCAAAGCTTATTGTTTAGCTTGCTTCTTGCTCGTGAATCCAGTTTGGTTCTTCTAATTTGCAGCAATTTCAGCTTCAATTTCAGTTGCAAAATCAAGCTCCTCACTGCACGTGCGTGCACACACACACACACACACTCAATCGACAAAGAAAGAGAGAGGGGGAGAGAGAGAGGCGCACTGTACTCATATCCCAAACTTTTTGAACAGTAAACTCTCAATGAGCTGAAGTCATTTAAATAATGTGGCTGAGTGTAGAAACTGCTCATGTGTTAGTGCAAAATTGTTCATCTCATTATGAGCTAAAATAACACAACTAAGGATTATATTTGTCCATAATATACTACTATATATGGTATGACAAAATTAGACTCATTAACATAATATTTGATCACTTAATAAATTAGTCTGTCAAAATTGCTCCATAATATTTGACATTAGTCATGCATTAATCCGGTAAAACATGAAAAACAATATAGAATGATTTATGCTAGTCCACAATATGTGAGAAATAAATCCAACAATCTCCTACTTGGATGGCAGAAGTTATTATAATGATAATTGTTTTAAATAAATATTTTTGAAATAAAACAAAATTAATCAACATGTGACTATAACAGAAAGCCAAAATGTGAGCTATCATCCAAAACATAAATAATTCCAAAATGGGCCATAAGTACCAAGTCATATGTGCACCGACAAGATGCTCCACATAATGAGACACTTATAAACACGTGACCATTGTAGTAATATACAATTATAATTATGAAATAGCATGACAATGTGATCAACATGCCCATTTCCACAAAGTCCACATGTCTAGCTAAATGATATTAAAACAAAATGTCACCTAGACCATCGCTTCTTTATAACCATAATGAGACTGAATCAAAATATCTCAAGAAGCGAGCTTCCTTTTCATCATAATGAGACTAATACCAAAATGTTTCAATGAAGCTATACTTTTTTATAACCATAATGAGACTAAATCAAAATATCTCAGGAAAGCACACTGAAGCCAAGCCAAAATGTTTCAGTCCATAACATCTATATTGAGACTAAACAAAATGTTTCGAATCATAATATCCTCACGGTATACATAATGTCATATTTAATCAAATGTGTACACAATATATGGCATATCAATATCACATAACAATATGCATGCATAATAACAAAAATATGAGTAATATATAATCTCATTTAAGTTGCAACTTGTAATACAAACCAGAACTCCCACTGACTCAGCATATATAATAGGATTCTAACAATCTCATATGAGTTACATGCTCCTTAAACACTTTTGGAGTAAGCTTTAGTAAGTGGATTAGCTAACATGAGTTTTGTAGGCATGTAATCTACTGATACATAAGATAGAGTAATTTTCTCTCTCACAAAAAAGTATTTAACATCAATATGCTTGGAGCGTGAAGAACTCCCTGTATTGTAAGAGAAAGAAATAGTTACAAAATTATCATAGTATATTTTTAATGGTCTCGGTACAACTAACAAAAAATTTAACCATAAGATAAAATTCTGCATCCATAAAGCTGGACGAGTAGCCTCAAAACATGCTATATATTCTGCCTTCATTGTTGAAGAAGCTATAAGTGTTTGCTTGACACTTTTTCATGAAATAGCTCTTCATGCCACCATAAAGATGTAACCAAATGTGGATTTCTTGTCTTCGTAACACCTTACGAAATCAGCATCAGAAACCCAGTTATATTCAAATAGTCAAATTGTTGATATGTCAATGCAAAATCTTTAATGGCTTGTAAATATCTTGTTGATGCGAGATTCTGGTTTTCTACTCGTCCTCGACCAGGATCTCTCATCAACTAGTTCTACCACGACCAGGATCCCTCCTTGCAAGACCTCTTCTCCACATATTCCTACGTACACAGAAACAAGTCAGAGCACACTGGGTGTTTTCTTGGCGTAAACCCTCCGACGCTCAATGCAGTATAATGCTTTTCACGGCAGCACTCTGGGCGAGCTGGTGGGGGCTATGCAGTATAATGCTTTTCACCTCGGCTGCATGACCACTTACTATAAGGCGAAGGTCGGCCGCTATGACCGAAAGATGAGAGAGGACGTTCAATCGGCCAAAACCAAAGTTGACGCTGTCGAGAAGAAAGTAGGAGATCTGAACCTCGAGAACCTGAAGTTGATAGAGCGGGAGTCTCTCGCGTAGGCCAAGACAATCACTCTCGAGGAGGAGCTGACTAGGGTCAAGGAGGACCTGCAGAGACAAAAGGCTGCCTACGAGGCTCAGCTCGAATCTCTCAAAGATTCTCACCAGGTTCAGGTTGAGAACCTAGATAAGAAAGCTGATAACCAATATGACCAGGGGCTTCAGCATTCTTATTGCTGCATCATGGCCGTCCTTGGGAGGCAGCATCCTGATCTGAAGATGAACGAGCTTGCTGCTGGTGTTGCCCAATATATGGAGGAGGAGGCAACCAAAGAAGATGTTGAAGAGTTGGAGCCAAATGCCACCGAGGAGGGAATCTCTCCTCCTCGTGCAGTTCTTGCTGATGTTGCCGAGGCAAGTACCCCCCCTGGAGCAACTGGTGAAACCCCCCCTGCTCCTGAAGTGGAGCAGCCAGTAGAGGCAACCCAGCTTACTGACCCGCCGTCCTCTTAAGCGTGTCTTTTTTTTTTTTTGAACATTGTATGTTAGGATTAGCAGCTTTGCAAACTATTGGCAGATTAATAAGAATGTTCTTACTTGTTTTCTCATATTGTAATTGCAAATTTTACAACGCTTGGGAGCCTGTTCGCTTTTTCTTGGTCGAGTCGATCCTGGTACGCTTGGCTTTTGTTCTCGCCATAAAACAAGCTTTGAGACTTAGCCTTTGTATGCCTCAGAAATTTTACAACGCTTAGGAGTCTGCTCGCCTTCGCTTGGTCGAGCAGATCCTGGTACGCTTGACTTCTGGTCTCGCCACAAAACAGGCTTTGAGAATTAGCCTTTGCATGCCTTTGAAATTTTACAACACTTGGTAGTCTGCTCGCCTTCGTTTGGTCGAGCAGATCCTGGCACACTTGGCTTCTGGTCTCGCCATAAAACAAGCTTTGAGACTTAGCCTTTGCATGCCTTAGAAAATTTACAACGCTTGGGAGTCTGCTCGCCTTCGCTTGGTCGAGCAGATCCTGGCATGCTTGGCTTCTGGTCTCGCCATAAAACAGGCTTTGAGACTTAGTATTTGCATGCCTTAGAAATTTTACAACGCTTAGGAGTCTGCTCGCCTTCGCTTGGTCGAGCAGATCCTGGTACGCTTGGCTTCTGGTCTCGCCATAAAACAGGCTTTGAGACTTAACATTTGCATGCCTTTGAAATTTTACAACGCTTGGGAGTCTGCTCGCCTTCGCTTGGTCGAGCAGATCCTGGCACGCTTGGCTTCTGGTCTCGCCATAAAACATGCTTTGAGACTTAGCCTTTCCATGCCTTAGAAATTTTACAACGCTTGGGAGTCTGCTCGCCTTCGCTTGGTCGAGCAGATCCTGGCATGCTTGGCTTCTGGTCTCGCCATAAAACAAGCTTTGAGACTTAGCCTTTGCATGCCTTAGAAATTTTTATAACATTATAGCTAACTGAAATTCCTCATCGATTCATTAATTGCTGAATTCGGCTTACACGAGATTGATTTAATATAGAATAAATAACAACGAGTGCGAATAGAAATAACTTTAAAACATGAACAAGTCTTATTGGAAATATTTCCTGAGGTGTGCTGCGTTCCATGGGCGTTTCACCTCGTGGCCATCCGTGCGAACAAGCTTGTAGACTCCGGGTCCAGCTATCTGCTTGACCCTATACGACCCCTCCCAGTTTGGTCCAAGTACTCATTGAGTCGAGTCTTTCGTGTTCTGATTCACCCTCCTTAATACCCAATCTCCGACCTTGAACTACCGTACACTCACCTTCTGGTTGTAATACCGGGCAATTCTCTGCTGGTAGACAGCCGATCGCATCAATGCTTGCTCCCTCTTCTCGGTTATCAAATCCAGATTCAAGCACATCTGGTCGTTGTTCTGCTGCTCATCGAAGTGATCTGTCTGGTGCGTGGTCGTCCCTATCTCGACTGGTACAACCGCTTCATGTCCGAAGGCTAAGGCAAACGGAGTTTCGTCAGTTGCTGTTTTGTGGGTTGTCCTGTATGCCCATTTTTTGCTCCAAGCTTGGTTTTCAAAAGCCTTTTGATTATCTTGTTGGCTGCTTCTACTTGTCCGTTAGACTGAGGGTGAGCAGGTGAGCAATACTTCAACTCTATCCCGAGGTTCTAGCAAAAGTCCATGAAGTTATGGTTATCAAACTGCCTGCCATTATCTGTTATCAAGGCATAAGGGATTCCGTAACGACAGACCAGGTTTCTCCATACGAAGTCAGTTGTCTTTTTCTCTGTGATCCTGCTGAGGACTACCTCTATCCACTTCGTGAAATAGTCTATTACTACCATTGCATGTGTTGATGCTCCTCGTCCCTTTGGCAACGGCCCAATCAAATCAATTCCCCATTGAGCAAATGGTTATGGGGAGGCCATAGAAGTGAGCTTCTCTGGTGGTTGGGTAGAGAAATTTGCAAAACTCTGGCAACTTACACAGTTCCTGGTCTTCTCCTGCGCATCCTGGTGCATTGTCGGCCAGAAATATCTATGCCTTAGAACCTTGTGGGCAAGGGATCTCGCACCAGAATGGTTTCCACAAACTCTTTCATGTACTCCTCTCAGTACGTAATCTGCGTCGTCCTCATCTAAACACAGAAGGAATGGTAGGGTATATCCCCGCCGACATAATACCCCATCAATTATTGTGTACCTCGACGCTTGGGCTCTGGTCTTTCGAGCTCGTAACTTATCTAGTGGCAATACCACATCCCTGATGTACGAGATTATCGGGTCCATCCACGAGCATTTCTGTTCTATCCACAACACCTCCAGATTTTGCTCGATGCTAAGGCTGGTCTTCACCTCCAAAGGGATCGACTTAGGCATTTTTGGGTCCGCTACAGCTGCCATCCTGGCCAGAATATCTGCTCGACTATTCTGCTCCCTTGGGATTTGTATCACCTCAACCGCCTCAAACTTCCCAATCATCTGCTTGACTTTCTTCAAGTACTGCTCCATCTTCCCATCACTTGGTTGAAATATTTCACTGACATGATTTGCAACCAGTTGGGAATCAGTTTGGATTTTCACCATATCTGCTTTCACTGCTTTGGCCAATTCCAAGCCTGCTATTAGAGCTTCATATTCGGCCTGGTTTTTTGCGGCTGTGAACTCGAACTTTACAGCATATGAGATTTCCTCCCCTTCTGGACCTTCCATGACAATCCCTGCTCCAGACCCCTGCTCCCTTGAGGATCCATCCACCGACATCTGCTATACCCGATCTTCGTTGTTGACTCTAGCAACATCTAACTGATCGAATCCTATTTCGGGCTTGCGAATTCTGCCACGAAGTCGGCCATTGCCTGGGCCTTTATCGCTGCTCGGGGTTTAAAACTTATGTCGAACTCACTCAACTCTATGGCCCATTTCATTAGCCGACTAAAAGCATCCGGCTTGTGTAGAGTCTACCGTAACGGTTGGTTTGTGATTACCGAGATGGGGAATGCTTGAAAGCATGGCCTCAGCTTCCGAGCAGCAACCACAAGAGCAAGCACCCATTTTTCTAACGGCGGATATCTGGTCTTAGCATCTAGCAGGGCCTTGCTCGTGTAATATATTGGATATTGTACCCCTTCTTCTTCTCTCACTAGAACAGAACTTGTGGCACGATATGATACCACTATATATAGGAACATCACGTCCCCATCCCGCGGCGTGGACAACAGTGGTGCTTGCTGCAAATATTGCTTCAAATTATAGAAGGCTTCTTCGCATTCAGGGGTCCACTCTGTTTTCTTTCCTCTCCTTATCACTTGAAAGAATGTCTGGTATTTGTCTGTCGCCTTGGATATGAATCGACTCAAGGCCGCTAATCTCCCCGTAAGGCTCTGTATCTCCTTCAAGTTACGAGGAGACCTCATCTGCACGATTGCCTGGATCTTCTCGGGATTTACCTCGATCCCCCGGTGACTCACCATGAACCCAAGAAATTTCCCTGACTCGACCCCAAAGGCACACTTCTCTAGGTTGAGCATCATCTTGTATTTCCTCAAAAGTCCAAATGTCTCCTCGATGTGCTCGACATGTTCCTTCGGGATTTTTGATTTGGTTATCATGTCGTCCACATACACTTCTATTGTTCTCTCAATCAGCATCTTAAAGATTTTGTTCACCAACCTCTGGTACGTGGCCCCAGCATTTTTAAGACCGAACGACATTACCCTGTAACAGAACAAACTCTGGTTAGTAATAAATGCTGTGCTCTCATCCTGCTCGAACATTGGGATTTAGTTGTATCCCAAAAATGCATCCATGAAGCTGAGCAGGCCATGCCCGGCTATTGAATCAACCAGCTGGTCGATCTTGGGCAAGGGAAAGCTATCTTTCAGGCACGCCTTATTAAGGTCTGTGAAATCTACACACATCTTCCATTTGCCATTAGCCTTTTTTACTAAAACCACATTCGATATCCACTCAGGGTAGTTAACTTCCCGAATGAACCCTGCTTTCAACAGCTTCTCCACCTCACCATTTATGGCCTCGTACCTCTCCTGGTTGAAGCACCTTCTTTTTTGCCTTACTGACCGGGCACCCTTCCTTATTGCCAGCCTATGACATGCGACCTCAGAGTCGATTCCCAGCATGTCTTCATGTGTCCAAACAAACACGTCTGCATGAGCCCGCAGGCATTGCACCAACTCCCGCTTCTGCTATTCTTTAAGCCTCAACCCGATTCAGATCGTTTTTCCTAGGTCATCTTGTTCCAATGTTACTGTCTCCAGCTCCTCTACAGGCTCCTATCTGCCATTCCTGGCCCCCACTCGAGTATCAAGGGATGTAATTTGCATTGTTTGCCTTTCTGTTGTGGAGTAACAACTTCGGGCAATTCTCCAGTCTCCTGGCACCACTCCAACTACCCCATTCGCCTGATACTTGAGAACTAGATAATGGTTGGAAAGTACCGCTTTGCTCATTCTCAGAAAGGGCCGGCCTAAGATCATCTGGCAAATACCCTCTTCATCGACCACCACAAAATCTAGTATCATAGTCTTTTCTGTCGGGGAGCTGTCAATTGTGATGGACAGTTCAACCACGCCAAGGGGAACCAGCTTTCCTCTTCCAAATCCCTTCAGGGAGGTATTAATATGTTCTAACCTCAGGTCTGTTATTCTCATCTCCTCTAAAGTTGACTTGAATAAAACATCAACCGAACTTCCCGTGTCTACCAGAATCTGGTCAAACATCTTGTTAGCAGCGGTGACTTCAATGACTAAGGCATCCTCATGTGGATATAGAATCCCTTCATCCTCATATGTCCACATGATCGGAACTTGCCTGATTCTTGCTCGCTTGGCTGCTGGGGTGTTGAAGAACACTTCTCTACTAGTCATGGCATACTTAGCGTAGTTCTTCCTCTATCTGTTGGAATCTCCCGCCAATGTTGGGCCCCCAGTAATTACTCTTACCACGGGCTGCTCGTGGCTCAAGTTCCTATCACTCTGCTCCCCTTCACCTGACGAGGCCACTATCGGGAAGTCCCATCTATAAACTCATCCAGGTATCGATTTCTCACAAAATCTTCAACCTGGGTCTTAAGATCTCTACATTCAGTTGTGGTATGACCGTGAGTGCCATGGAACTTGCAATAACGTCTCATATCTCTCCTGCTGGGTAGCTTTGTTATTGGGGTAAGGAGGTAGAATAATCCCCGGTCCTTTATGGCCTCATACACCTCGTTCAGGGGCATCTTCAAGGAAGTATATCGCCCATAGTCTTGGCTCTGGTCGATCATGTGTACTGTCATTTTCCTGTTTGTGCCACTCTAAACTGGAGGGGGTAGCAGCGCTTCTGGCCTGCTTCCTCTACCACCGTGGGGGTGTGGATGAGGATGACTATAGGTCGGGTCATGTCTTCTCCATGAATCCCTGGCTGGTGAACGAGGAGGTTGCGTCCTGCTGCGCTGATATTGGGGTGGCCTCTGATGAGGTTGGTAAGAGGTGACCCGACCTCCTGCACCGATGCCGGTGGCATGGTGGTCCTTCCCCTTAATCGGCCCACTTCCTGGTAGGGCTCTCTTTTTTTTCTTCCTCAACCCTTCTAGCTGGTCTGTCTTAATCCGTGTGGCATTTTCCTCCTCAATCTCTATGTCTCTCTTAGCCTGCTCGTAAGCGGCTGAATATGTCTGAATAGTTGGGCTTCTCAAATTATACCACAGCCGTCATATCTTCACCCCTTCCTTCAATCCCCTTAATGCTTGAGGATGGTTGAAGGCTCCCAAGTCGAGGACAGCACGGTGGAATATTTTGATGAATTCCCAGAGGGTTTCCTCCTCTCTCTGCTTCATGTTCGTCAGCTCCATCATGTCATCTTCCGGTGCCATTGCCTCACGAAACTGCTTTACAAATTCCTGGCACATCTGCTCGAAGGATTTAACGCTCCCCCAAGGAAGTTTCCTATACCACTCGCGTGCTCGTCCCTCTAGAGATAGTGGGAACACTCTGCATCTTTGAGCTTTGGATAATCCTTGCACCCCAATTATATCGTTAAAGCGCTCTATGTGCACCAATGGATCAGTTCGCCCTGAATATCTAAAGTCTGGGAGGCGAAAATCCCTTGGAATGACTGCCCTCATGATTTCTGCCGAGAGCAGGGATTCTTCGTCCAGCATGATCCTCCAACCTGATGCTCTGCTTCATCCTTGCATGTTATCTATTATCTGTACTAATCTGCGCACTTCTCATTCCAGCTGCACAGCGCGACCAAGGTCACGTGCTGCAACTTGATCTCGCTCTTGCTCAACATCATGCAGGTGTTGTCGGAGTTCTCTTTCCTCTGCATTCACCGCTCCATCATCATTATATAAGGTCTGTCTGCCTGGGGATTGATATTCTCATCTATGGCTTTCCCCTCGTAGAGACGAGTTACCTCCCTCACCACCAAATCCTCTGGTGGTCCGACCTCTCATCATATTATCGTGCTCTAGTGTCATTCTGCCACTTCTCACCCCTTCCTCACGAGCTCCCCTTCGTTCACTCCTCATTTCGTGTAGGATGGTTGTCAGGGTCTCCATATACTTTTCCATCTGTTCCATCCGGTCATACATGGCTTTTTCCCGTACTTCATTGGCTATCTCCCTCAACGTCACAGACTCATTAAGCCTCAGGTCACCTCCTTGTGTACTACTTCCTCCTACATTCATTGTTTCTTCACTTGATTTACTCCTTTTCTTTCTATCAACAGAAGCTTTTTTATCAGCTCCCCACAGACGGCGCCAAAATGTTGATGCAAGATTCTGGTTTTCTGCTCGTCCGCAACCAGGATCTCTCCTCAACTAGTTCTACCACGACCAGGATCCTTCCTTGCAAGACCTCTTCTCCACAGATTCATGCGTACACAGAAACAAGTCAGAGCACGCCAGGTGTTTTCCCGGCGTAAACCCTCCGACGCTCAAGTCAGAAACGTAGGTTTTGCTTTCCTGGGAAAACTGGCCACTAATCTTATGACTCGTTTTCAATCTCTTAATCAAAAGCTCTTTTTTGTCTTAGTTTTCATATCAAAAAGTCTAACCATTTTACCTTCGTTGGCTACCTTTTTATAGGCTCTCTTTTAATCTCAGCCTTCCACAACCCACGTCCATTACCTCCCCCCAACTCTCGGAAGTGAAGGCTCCGTTATCGTAGTCGTGGCTGGATGAACTTCGTGCCTTGATTCTCGGGTATGAGTGCACGTACGTCTTGCCAATCGTCATTGACCGGGTCTCCTCACCTCGACCTCTAGCAAGAATGGTTTTATGCTCCTGGTAGAAGGCCAGCTCCCGTTGTGGCCCCGTGGGTAGTGCACTTGTGAACGAGCAGGAATATTCTTGCTCGTGTTCCCCTGCTACCAGACTTCTACGGAATATACATGTTCATGAAATCCTGCTACCAGGTATCTGCTCATCATGGCCGGTCTTGTCGAGGTATATCCCCCAAACATATCTGACTTTCTTTGCAACCTTCCAGTGTTAATATCTAGGATTGCTCAAGTATCTCCCAAGCACTCCCACTGTAAAAGCAATATCAAGGCAAGTACAAACTTGAGCATACATCAAATTACCCACAACTGATGCATATAGGACTGTTTGTATTCTAACTTTATCTACATCATTATCTGGACATTGACACTTGGAAAGTTTGTAACCTTTTGAAATTGGTGCTTTTCGAGGAGCACAAGACTGTAAATTGAACCTTTTCAAAATACAATCAATGTATGCATTTGAGACAATCCTAAAACTCCTTTAGATTTGTCACGAAGAATCTCTGTCCCTAATACATATGGGCTTCACTGAGATCCTTCATATCAAAATTGTATGACAACATTTGTTTTGTCTCAAATAAAAAATCGGTATCATTAGCCACGAGCAATGTATCATCCACATGAAGCACCAAAATGATATACTTGCTCCCACTGACCCTAAAGTATATACATTGATCAACAACGTTCTCCTAGAACCCATAAGAGGTGACAATGTCATGAAATTTCAAATACCACTGTGTGGATGCAACAACATGAAAAAATATTGAAAAAATCTTTTTTCAATAAATAGTGTTTATTAGTATATTTATACTAGATCTATTAAGTGAAAAATATCAAATAAGCTTAATTATAAGGTAAATTAGTGAGTGGTCGCAATGAAATTGAATTTAGTTAGTTTATATCATAAAAGAAAATATTACTTTTAGTGCTTGGGAAATGACTTCAACTTGTGATCATGTTATTAGATAAGTGTATATGAACTAATAGAAAAAAAGTTAGCACTCACAGATAAAAATATAACTAATATATTAGGTAAATAAATATAAATTAATTTTCCGAGTGATTAATAAAATCTGTAATAGAAAAAAATAATGAACTCTCAAATAAATGATGTTTAAAAAAAAACTTGAGGATATTTTGTACATATTATGAAAATAAGATTTAAACATATATAAAAGAGAGGTATTTTAAAATACCTCTTTTCAAAGCTAACCAGCGAAGGATTCGTTTGATTCAAGGTTCTTGTATCATTCAAGTACCAAGACGTCTCGAAAGTGGGAGTTGATGGTATTGTTAACAACCAAGCGCCACACCACCGCGACCATAACGAGAGTTGGTGTTCGGTTTCATCACCAACTGATTTTTTATTCTTAAAAAATATTATTAATTTTCCCAAATATAATATAATTCCTCACTAATATCTCAAATTTTTGCAATCTCATGTGATGTGATAAAAGAATATCTTTATATGGGAACCTCCTCAATTCTAATATAGGAAATAGATATTTCCACTCTTAAAATTTATCCTAATATATAGGTTATTATATTTAGTGTTTTAGAAATAGTTACATAGACTTTTTTTTTCAACTTGAACCATCAAGATCAACTTCATATGTGAGACTCTATTGTTACTTTTTTCGTAAAATAGATCTCATACATCAAAAAATAGAGTCTAACAATATGTTCGATATTTTTAAACAGACAAAAAGAATTAACAAAAGAAAGTTTGTGCATGCATTCCTAAACATTATAGGTTTGTATAGAGTAAGATATTCTTATTGATAAGAAATCAATAAGAATAGTGGCTTTATGTTTTGCATTTGTTGTGATAAAAGAGAGGTATTTTGTAATACCTTACTTGATGGCAAGACTACATGAATCATGTTCTTTGCTTCTGGCTTGAAACCAGCTCTCCTCGAACTCATGATCGGTGACATGACAAACATGCATGCACCATACCACAAAGATCATGATGAGAGCCGGTGACGAGTTGTGTCTCATTTTTCTTTTTTGCTCTGTGAAATTTAATATTATTATTACTTTGGCTTTTATCTTAAAGCATCACTCACATCCATTTTTCATCATCACCGTGTGTATGCATAATTCTTAGTTTTGAAATTTTTGTGGTTTGTAATTGTCTAGTAAATTTTAATAGTAACTCACAACGACACAATGAGTAATCAATTCAAGTATCATCACTATTTCTCACATGTCACAAATTAAATTTGTTTCAATTTTACATTATATAAAACAGAATTACTATTTTATCCTTAAAAACTTAAATCGATAGGAATAAAATTGATTATTTTAAATTTTAGGGACTAGAAAAGTATTCATCTTTTCTTCATTTATAAATGAAACCAAAAGAAAGAAAATGATATGGTGTGCTGCATGTGCAATTGACTTAGAAATTTTAACCAAGAAGAAATGATGAAATCCTGTACTTGTGACTCTAATTTTTCATATATTATTTGAAAAAGAAAAACAAAAAGCTTTTGTAATAAAAAGAAGGTAAAATAAATATATTTCTCCAAATATTAATAAGAGTCTCTATATTTCGTCAGTGTAGGATTTATCTCACTTCTCTAGTGGGCACAAATTTCTAACCAATATACTTGGCAAGAAAAGCCTTTGGACCATGTTTTAACACCAATATCAGTAAGCTCTGGATTGTAACATATGTATATTGTGACAGTTCATTTTATATTTTTTTAAAAAGTGCTTATTAGTACTTGCAAAAAGGGTGAACAAACTCAACCCAACTTATCAGACCTAATCCAATCTAACTCAACCTAATTAAATTTAAATGAATTGATTAGGTCAAACTTTTAACTTGATTAATAATTAGGTTCATTAAAATAAACCCATATAACCCAACCAAACCCATAAAAAAATAATGTCAACTGTCAATTGCAAAACCATAAATTGCTAAATCTAATATTGAACATTCTTTTTTTATTCTTTTATAAAAAAACTCTTTTCAATTTCTTTTTGTTAAATCTAAAAGTGATTGAATTTTCTAAATATAAAATTTAGAAATTAAACTAAAATTTTTACTAAAAGTTTGATAGGTATTCAAACATTACGTCATGTTGTTTATTAATAGATTTTTGGTATAAGAACAAAATTCAATATTATGATGGAGAATTAATGATTTTTTCTATTTAAATTTTATTTCAAACACCAAATAATTTTTTTACTTTTATATTTAATTTTTTATTTTAATCAATTTGATGAACACAACTCAATCCAATCTGACCCAATGATTCGATAATTGGACTAAGTTGGGTTAGACATATTTATTTAGCTGGGTTAGGATTTTACAAATCCGATCTAACCAACTAATGCCTGCCCCCACTGGCAATCCCATAGATTAACTTGGATTGTACCCCTAAAAAAAAAAAAAATCCAACATTATTTGCATGTTAATATCTCTTTTAGTAATTTTTTTTTCAAAACGCTCTTATAAGCAAACTAAAGTTTGATAGACTGAAAATCATGGTGATCGTTCAAACTTTTCCTTTTTAATACATTAATAAAGCTTTTATAGTAAAAAGAAGGTATTTTAGAATACCTCAAATTTATAATTAAGGGTTTCATGATCAGAATTTAGAACATACCAATCCTCTCGAATCTGAGACCAAGTAAAATGGTAACAAAAACCCCAGACCATCCAGCCCATATTAGCTGTTTCTCCGTTTTATAAAATTTGTGAAACTCTAATCAATATAATATTAGTTGTGCGTTATTTATCTGTTGAGTGTAATTATCAACATTAAGCTTTTACATTTATTTCTTTCTTTCGTAAAAAAGAAGGTATTTTGGAATACCTTATTTAAAGTGAAAAGGACTATTAAGAAGGAATTTTAATGAGGGGTGCTCAAAAACTACCAGCTCTCTCGAACACAAGACCAAGTGGGACGGCTTTACAAGCACCACACCACCGAGTCCTTGAAGATACCGGTGAGAGCTGACTACTTATTTTATATTTTTCTAAAACAAGTCCCCTCATGTCTCTCAGGGCACAAAACCTTAGAATCGTACTCGGTGGATCTCCAGTATTAATGTTTGCATATTTTACTTTTTAATTTATCTATCACTTTAATACGATTAAGGTCCTTAATTGAAAAATTATTCTATTAAATACTGTTAATCTAATTAAAAGAGTAGTGCTGCACATCCTAAATTTGTGAATAATTAATTATTTGTCAATAAAAATAATTATGTAATTATACTTAGCTCTTGTATCTTTCTCCATTTAAGTGTTGTACAAAATTTTAAGAGCTGTGGAAATATTTGGTCCGTAACACTATCAAAATCCCCATGTTGTTCGTTGCAATTAATAATTTCTCTTCCGATATTTTAAAAACTCATCAAAACTATCTTGGCACTAAAAATGATATATTTTCATTTTTGTTTTGTATCTTTTATGATTTTAGTCATTGAAAATTTTATTGATTAATAGTGGATTTTATCACTTTAGTGGTGAAAGAGTAAAAAGACAAAAAGGTTCGATTATTTTTTTATAATTCCTATAATTGTTGTATAATAAAAATAAGAGTATATATAAGAAAATCAATTAAACAACACCGATATCTTAATATTGTAGATTATAACAACTTTTTAATAAAAAGTTGCATTTAATTGCTACTTGCAAGTAGAGCTGGCAAAACAAGCCTCCAAGGCGTGTTCGTGTTGCGTCAACTTCGTGTCGTGTCAAATTTAAATCGACCTAAACACAACTCATTTGATAATCATATCGAAATATTGTAGCCCTAACTTGACACGAAAAATAAATGGGTTACCCAATAACCCACTTGTGTGTGTGTGTGTGTGTTTGGAGAATAAATAGAGAATAAAAAATAAAGTGTCAAGTGTCGATGAGAAGGTTTTGGTGACTATAAGTTACCCTCATGGGGTACCTGACTTATACCAACTCCACCTGCTAACCGAGCTGGTACGCGGGATACATTATGACAGAATTAAAGTATTAAAGAAAACATCCAAAACCAAAAATATATATCACACGTGCCATCTTTATCACCCAAAGAGAATATTTGCTTTGGAAAAATCAAATAAGGAATATCTTGTGAGAAAAAGGGAAACAGCTGGTTGTTATGCCTGCAAAAAGCCAAAAGTAGCATGCAAAGGACAATGGTCTTTAATTGTCACACATGTAGCTGTCCAGACAACTTCTGCAAAGGCGACCTAAATCACCTGTAGCGTACACCATGTACACAAAATGACAAAGCCTGCCAAAAACTACCTCCTTACTCTTCAAGCATGCCCTTAACAGCCCAAGAAATCATCATAAAGGTAAAAGATCGTGTGAATTCAGAAATGACAATAGAATCACCACTAAATATGTGCCACGTAGCAGAGTACCTATGTTGTACTATATAAAGGTAATAATGTTCTATCTTTCACACACTCATTACAAAAAACACACACAAAATGAAGGGCTGAGGTCTTATTCAGCCTCCAGCCTCCAATTTTAGAGAGCTTGCAAGGTCTCAACTGCATAAAAGTTTAAATAGCTTACTTGAGAGTCGAAGTGTGGTCACCAATAATTGCCGGCTCCACCTCTAACCTTATTTTGTTATTTTACAAGTCCAAAGACATCATTTTAAGCCATCTCACCCCACATATGATCTCTCACCATTATCAACCCCTTTCCCATTCTTTTTCACCTTCTTTGAAGCCCAAAACAGCCCCCGTACCATCATTAAGTGAGGTACCTTGAATCCTAAAAAAAATTAATTCTTTTGGCGAGGTTTTGGTTCCATTTCCTATATATATTAATTATACATTTATACTATTAAAGTTTAAATCTATATAAAATTTTATAAATTAAACACTGTTTATATGTTCATCCTCCCAAAAAAGTAAAAAAAAAAAAAATGCATGTTCAATATATTGAATTTTGATAATAAAAACCTACAAATAAATTTAAAATAAAAAATATAGTCGTGTCATTATTTGGATAAATATGTCAAAACCTTTAATCTTAACCCGACACAGAAAAAATCGTGTCAACCAAGATGTAACCCATTTAATAATCGTGTCAAATTTGACAACTCGTACTCATTTATTTATATTGTGTTCGTTTTAAGTAATCAGGTCATGTCAAATTTTGTCAGCTCTACTTGTGAGCCCTAAATTAACTTGGATTATTAAAAAAAAAAAAAGCACTCATATTTCCAATATCATTTGTTCATTTTTTGTTAATTCCTTAATGTATGTCTTGACTCTTGAGACCTGTGTGGTGATCATGCTTAATATCTCCAATTTGCAGAAGGGAAGAAAATAGAGCTTTTATTGTAAAAGGAAGGTATTTTAGAATACCTCAATCAAGGTAATGGGGTTTTTGATCAGATAGAAAATAGATAGATACCAATCCTCTCGAGCCTGAGACCAAGTGCCTGGAACATAAAAGCCCCACACCACCGATCTACCAAAGAAGATTAGTAACGAACGGACGCATCTTATTAATTTTATGTATAATTTGTATAGACCGACAGAATTTAAAAAGAAAAAAAAAATTCACCCAAATCCTGATATGTATGTATGCACGTACTTTAATTTCGCATGATAAATTTTGTACTGTAATCATACCTATTTTTGTTTAATGCATAATAAACAACAACTTGGTGTAATATTTTCCAAATGAGAAATCAAAATCTGGAATTGAAATTCAACTCCTGGATATTTTGCACTTTTGTTAGAGTAAGGCTTGTTGGTTTATTTTAACTTAATGACTTAATTGACTTAATTTTAATCAATTAACATTTTAAGTCTATTTGTTTTTTCAACTTAACGAAAAATTTCAGTCATTAAGTTATCAAACAAATTTTTTTAGCTTTTTGTTTAATCTAAAAATTTTAAATGATATAATTATAAATTATCCTCCAAAATATCCCTATGTAATTAATTAATTTTCATCTTTACCTAATTGAAATTTAATACTTAACATTACTACCCATCTTTATGACTTGTGATAATATAATGGTAGACTATTATTATTATTTTTATCTTTTTATTTTCTTCAAATTAGCATTATATATCTTCATAATTTTTTGTGAATATTTTTCATATAAAAACATCATAAACTAGAATAGAATTGTTTAACATATACTAATTAAGAATATTAAAGGATTTTATTTAATTGAACATGATTTATGTTATAATAGTATATTATCATATTTACATTATTTGAGATGTTTATTTTTTGTTTAACATTTATAATTTGAAAAGGCACAAATGTAAAAATACTAGTTTTTTTTTAAGTTAAAAAATAAATAATTTAATATTTATTTTTAGCAATACAGACTAAGAAATAAACATATTATTCAGATTCGGATATTCAACTCTATTTAAAATTCAGAGTAATTCAGATTTATTAAGATTTCAAAAAAGAAAAAAGAAAAAAAACACCACCTAAGAGAGGAGAAAATAAGTTTTAAAAAACGAGTATTACAGGCCTCCACGGGCAAAGTATATCTATAATTTTTTTTTTTAATTATTTTTCAAGAGGGCAAAGTATATCTATCAAGGTATATTTTTCTCGGAATAGAAAATAAATAAGCATTTGTAACAAAAGAGAGGTATTTTGTAATACCTCCAATTGAAGAGCAATTAATTAATGGCATTGCTTTTGTTTCTGTTTGTTGTTGCTTTTGCTACTAGCTCTACTCGAAGCGATGACTTGTGATATGATAAGCATCAAGTAACATACCACAAAGCCATATAACGAGAGCTAGTGCAAGAGTTGTTATAAATACTTATTTATCTAAAAACATTACAAATTATTTTACTTTTGCACTTTTTGAAACGTTAAATAATAATAATAATAATTATTATTATCATTGTTTGTAACACTATCAAAATCCTCATGCTGTTTGTTGCAATTAATAATTCCTCTTCTGATATTTCAAAAACCCATCAAAAATATATTGCCATTAAAAATGATATGTCAATTTTCATTTTTCTGTGTCTTTTATGATTTTAATCGTAGAAAATTTTATTGATCAGCAAAGAAGTTATTACCATATTGATAGTAAAAGAGTAAAAACACAAAAAGTCTATAGCTAATTCATTTTTTTTAATGATAGGGAGATTTTGACATATTTAAAATATAAGAAAAGAGATGATTACTTTTGACAAACAGTAAGAAGAATTTATCATTTTTTCTTATATTAATTCTCATAATAAACACTATCATTCAATCACATTCCCAATTTTAATTATCTATCCTATAAATAAACACACCATAATTGAAACGGCTGCTTTCTTGTAAGTTAAAGACATGTTTATGCTATTATTTACATATATTAATTTAAGCTATTACTATTATCTGCCATCAGTACTACTCGTCAACTCATTAGTTGCTTGATCTCATTATTATGCGTGTATATATTTTTAATTACAAAGAAATCCTAAAATTGTGTCTTATTTTTCTCTTAGTTGTTATTATTATAATTATCATTTTTCATTAAAAAAAGGTATTATAACAAAACGATTGATATTATAACAAAACGATTATTATAATAAATATTAATAAACCTATAAATCATATTCTAACAATTCTCTAGTTGGTGCAAATTTTAAACCTATATAGTCTGCAGGAAAGCCCTCTCAATCATATTATAACAAAACGATTGATAGACTTTAGTACTTGCAGGCCCCATAAATTAACTTGAATTGTCTTGGGGAAAAAATAAACTCATTTTTCCAACATTAATTGTTTGTTAATTTCTCTTTTAATGACTTTTTTTTTTGGTTTCAAAGGCTTCATTAATGTATAAAAAAATTTGAACGATCACCGTGACTTTCAGTCGATCCCACTTTAGTTGGCTTATAAAAGCCTTCATAGTAAAAATAAGGTTTTTTAGAATACCTCAACTAAAGTTATATAATTAAGGGGTTTCATGATTAGAATTTAGAAGATAGAAATCCTCTTGAACATAAGACCAAGTGAAATGGAACAAAAGCCCCAGATCATCCGGACATAAAGAGGATAGGTGACAGAAAAATTAGCTGTTTTTTTCATTTTATACAGTTTGTGTTACCCCTACACAATACAATACTAATTATGCATTGTTTCTCTGTTAAGTTTAAATATTAACAATAAGCTTTTACTTTTATATATTTCTTTCATAAAAAAGAAGGTATTTTAGGATACCTTCTTTTTTAGTGGAAAGGAGTATTAAGGCGGAATCTTATGAGGGGTGCTTAAAAGTAGGGTTGGCAAAAAAGTTTGGGCCGGCCCAAGCCCCTGCGGGCTTAGGCCCGGCCCTCACCCATGAGGGCCTGGACAAGGGCCCAAGAAAAAAGCCCGGACAAAGCCCAAGCCCACTACTTTAAAAAAAATAATTTTATAAATTAGAATAATATAATTAAAATTGAAAAGTACTTTAAAAATAAAAAAGAAAACTTAAATTCTTAACTTATAAATCAATTATGATTAAAAAAATTAAAATTATGATATTAAATTCTCTCTTTTGTGTCAATTAATTAAGAGAGCGTTTGAATTAGAAAATCCAATATTAAAGAAAATTAAAGTTATGAGTTTTTATTTGCTTTATTTATTATTTTAATTTGAAATATTGATTTTCTTTAATTTATCTATGATTGTAATAACTTGTTGATCATTAATTTATTTCAAATTTACAATAATTTAAATTTTTTTAAATAAATAACTAAAGCCCAAGCCCGGCCCGAGCCCGGCCCAGACCCGCTGTTTGCCATCCCTACTTAAAAGCCACCAATTCTCTCGGACGCATATCCAACAGACCAAGTGGAGTGGTTCTCTAAGCACCGCACCACCGAGTCTGTAGACAGAGTGGTGGCGACTTTTCACATTACTTTCTATTTACTGCAGTCAAGTCCCCTCATGGGTCATGAGTGCAAATTTTTTAACATAATTTGTAAAAAAATTTAGTATTGAGGTAGGTAGTTATACATTTTTAAGTTATAATATTAAAGTATTTAGTAAATACTAATTGTTGTAGCTTATAAGTTAATTTAACCCCCAATTTATGTGATGAAAAATCTATAATATCTTTATTATTTTTATCCAAAGTATTATTTACAAATAATATTTGCTAAAAACTAACAGTTTTTATTTTATAATTATAATTTTTTATCACTATTGCAAAGTTATATGTTGTGAAAAATTTTAATATACTCACAAGCGCACGAATCTAGAAATAGAATAGTGGTAACGAGGTCGAACCCACAGGGATTGCTATAAATTTAAAAGTCTAATTTAAATCTAAAATTAATATTAATTCTATCGTAGTTGAGCAATTTGAATTTGTAAGAGAAATAAAACTAATAAAACAATTAAAATAAAGGAGAATTCAATAAGAAAAAAAATACCAATGTTTCAGAATCCACCACTATTAAACTAGTACCTAATTATTAATTAATCTTCAGTTTTAGAGTGACAACTCGAAGTCAATTTATGTCATCTCATGGATATAACAATTAAGCCCAATTAAAATTAATCTTGTGTAGGTTCTTTTTCTGCTTAATAGTATGATATCTAAGCATCCCATGTAAACATATTGAATAATAAATAGTCAAAGTTTTCTTAAGCATTCTATGTAAACAATTTAATGAAAGACAAGAATCAAATATATTCCACTTTTTCCCCTATAGTAATCAACATATACCATTTACCCCCTACTGTTTTATAATGGCCAAAAACCCCTATGACAACATAAGTTTACAATATTACCGTTATTTTCAATTACTCTTTTATTTACATTTATTATAAATTAAATAAATTACATTAATAGAAACTAAATAAAAAAATTAAGTATTAAAAATAAGAAATATATGTTTTGATATGAGCAAAAAAATTAATAGTAACATTTTTTTTCTTGTAATTATTTATTTTGTGAACATTTTCTTATAATAAACATGGTGTAATATTTTAAAATTAAATGTAAAAAGTATAGGCAAAATATTTTATTATTTATCTTATAATAAATTTTAATTTTTCATTCAAGTTTTCTTCTAATAATTTTTTTATCAGTTTATAATAATTTTCTTATATATTTATTAGAAGAAAAATTTTCACAAAATAAATAAGTACAAGAAAAAAATTTTATTATTAATTTTTTTGCTCATAGCAAAACATATATTTCTTGTTTTTAATGCTTAATTTTTTATTTAGTTTCTATTCATATGATTTTTTTAATTTATAATAAATATAAATAAAAGAGTAGTTGAAAATAAGGGTAATATTATAAACTTATGCTATCATGGGGGGTTTTTGGCCATTATAAAAACAGCATGGGGAAAATGGTATATGTTGATTACTGTATGGGGAAATTGGCAATCTCCCTATATTCATATATAGACTTTATAGATCCAAACACATATTTAATCAAATATTAATCTTAACAATCAATAATGCATGACAGAATTGGTGAAAAGAACTTGATAACATCCAATTTAATAGTATGATATCTAAGCATCCCATGTAAACATATTGAATAATAAAGAGTCAAAGTTTTCTTAAGCACTCTATGTAAACAATTTAATGAAAGGCACAGAATCAAATATATTCATGTATAAACTTTATAAATCTAAGAATAGATTTAATCAAATATTAATCTTAACAATCAATAATGCATAACAAAATTGGTGAAAAAAATTTAATAACATCTAATTAATCATGTGAAACAAGAATTATAAACATTAAAGCACACATGTAGAGAATTAATTAAATAAAAGATAATTATTTCATTCAATAGGATTTCATCCTTAACCTCAATATACTAAAATTAGCTAAACATACTTGAATTGGGAGCAGCAAATAAAATAAAATCAGCCATGAGAAAATTGATACGCTGTTGCTCCTTTTCTTCTCTCTGTCTTGCGGCTTCTCCTCTGCAAAACCCAAAATTCGGCTTTTATAGTGCTTGACCACCGAATCCTCCAACAATTCTAAAGAAATCATTTTCCAATTATAAAACAAATCCTCCAAATTAACGCCACCATAAGCCATTACTTTCCACTTTTGAAAACCAAGTGCGGGTTCCTTTAAATTGCTTTCCATTTACTGCAATGCCATGCATGTGCACTCCAATTAAGCAAAAGCCACCTATGTTGTGGTTAATTTCTTCTTCACGTGCTGGATCAATTAATTCATTGCCTTCTTCCTCGGCTTCACTTCCACATACATGTATGTCTAATTGCTTCCAAATCAATTAATCTTTAATGCTTCCAAATTGAACTTTTTCATGCCCCCTTTATCTATAATTTCTAATTAATTCTCTATTCAATAAAACAATTTAATTAATTAAAAATAACAAATGAAAATAACTAACAATTATATAATTAAGGGTAAAATATGTATGTATTATATGCCCATCATTATAATACCTCAATACTAAACCAAGTCTCAGTGTATGTCTTAATACAAGTGCACTGGTCATGCTTTTAGAATACCTCAATTAAATCTTTATAATAAAAGGAAGGTATTTTAGAATACCTCAATTAAATGTAAAGGGTTTTATAAGGATAGAAAATGGAAAGGTACCAATCATCTCGAACCAAAGAACAAGTGAACTGGGATATATATGTATAAGCCTCATTCCACCCTGTCCGTGTGAAGATTGGTAATGAGCGACTACGTTTTTTTCATTTTGTGTGAACCGACACATACATTATAAACTTGACCCCACGCATTTAAAATTAAGGAAAAAAATGAATATCTATACATCGGATATGTATGTATGCATTTAAAATTTAGAAGAGGTATGGAAATTTTTGGTTTGTGACACTACCAAAATACTTGTGATATTTGTTGTAATTAATAATTTTGCTTCGATATTTTAAAAACCCATCAAAACTGTATTGCCATTAAAACTGATATGTCAATTTTCATTTTTCTACGTCTTTTTCATTTTTAATTGTAGAAAATTTTGTTGATCAACAATGAACGGATTTTATCAATGATAAAGAGTTAAAAAAAATTATCAAAAAATTTATAAGTTAACATTTTTTTCCCTTCATGACAGTGAGATTTTGACATACTTAAAACATGAGAAGAAAAATAATTCATTTTGAGAAGATCAAGGTCGAATTTGATTTTATATTTTGATTTATTAGGCAAAAGGGAGATATTTTCAAATACCTCTCTTCTTTCAAACAACTTATTCACAGTTCCTTTTACTGTCAACCTTTGAACCTTCGACCTTAGTGCCCACGTTCGTGAGTTGTGACCACTAAGGACACAAAGAGCGTTGACGATTTCTTTTGCCTTTTTTTTTTTTTGCTTTTAATAAAATTTCGGAACACATCAATTAAAAATATTCATCAACCTCTATTTCACAAAGTTGTAACATGTAATATAAAAGTCAATATCACCACAAATTTAAACATTTCTTTGATTTTCTTAATTATATTTCTGAACAAATTTGCTAGTTTGTTTGGTTCATCTCTATTAATAATTTAAAATGTTAAATAAAGGAAACAATTTAACATTTAGTTTCCATATTTAGTTTCAGTTAACAATTAATTTCCTTACTTATCATCATGTAATTCCTATATAAAAGTTCATTTATTATTTTCTATATCAATTTATAGTGAAATAATAATACTAGAGATCTCAATATTTAAGTTTTAATTTCAATCTCAATAATATGTGTTACTCATCTATTGGATGCTGAATATAAAATTATTTAATAATTGATTTTATTATTTAATTAATCAATACCACATTAATTATGATTTAAATATTGAGATTCCTAATATTATATATATTTAATAGTACTATGTAGCTAGTAGCTTTTGGTTCGGATTTTCTTTTTTGATGAAAAAAAAAGGCATTTCAAAGTACCTCTTTTAACGTTGAAGCAGTAGTGGAGCTATGGACAACTGTTCAGAGGGGTGCTAAATATCTAACACTCCAAGTGGAGTAGAGCAGTTAGCCCCACACACCACCAGATCAGCGAAGAAAGATTAGTGTTTACTGTTTGTATAAACTCTTTTTTAATTTGTGCTCAAAATCTGTGTCACTTAAATGGAGTTAATGGTGTTTATCTGATTCTCCCTCAAATCTCATGTGTCAACCAACATTTGTAACTTTTAAGTTTGGGCTACTTTAGGAAAAAAAAATCATAGATATAAAATAAAAGTTAATAATATATAATAAATATAATTTTAATAAAATCATTAAAAATATAATAGATTTTTTAACATAACTTCTAAGTTAATTAATATTTACTAAATATTTTAGTATTATAATTTTTAAGTTATAATTACTTGATCTCGATCTAAAAAAAGGCATGAGTCATGACATTTGACATCTCAATATGAAAATTTTTCTCCCACAAATAAGTGTAGTCGAGTAGAGCCAACTGTCTTAGCTGGGAATAGATTCTATATTGTCTCAACTTAATTACACTATTACAGCTTTATTAGCTGAGATAAAATCTAATTAATTTGTAATTGCAGAATATATGAATGAAGTCTAAGAAAGCATAAACAGTCATGCGGTATGATGAACAGCCACAACAAGGGTGGTAGTACGTGATTACAATTTGGCCTTTGTGAATTTTAGGCTCTATATAGTGAATCAGTGGCCTTTGTTTTGGGAAATTAAAAAAAGAAAGAAAGAAAAAAAGAAAAAGGTATTTTGAAATACCTCATTTTTTGTGTGGATAGTAGTACTTGTAGTAGCAAAGGATAATTGTTTAGAGGGGTGCCAATAGCTAGCTACCAGTCTTCTCGAACACAAGACCAAGTGGAATGGTAGAGCCACAAGCCCCCGCACACCCCACCAGATCTGTGAATAAGAGTGGTGATTATAGTTTGCATCTTGTTTTATTTGTGCTTAAATTTGTGTCACTTAAGGGTCTTTAAATGTCTCTCTCAAGTGTCAACCAGAAGCTCAAATACCACTAGTCAATTTTAGAGGATTAGTATTGTAATCACATTTTTTTTTCTTTTGTGCTAAAATTAGCAAAAACAATATTAAATTCACCCTACTAGATGAAACTATAAAAAAAAAAGGAAAGAAAGAATGTCGGACTTAACCAATTTCACCTATTGTGGTTACTTTGATAGTTTGGATTTTTTATCAAAAAGAAAAGAAAATTTCTACAAATATTGTACTATCTCACATCACTTGGATATAGTAAAGTTTAATATAAATAATGTGTACTTCATATCTTAATTGACAATTTATATTTTGGAGTGTACAAACACCTTGAAAATAATCATAAAGACCCAAACTCAAAGTAGACAATATCTTAATAGGTCTAAGTTAGAACTTGAGTTACGACACAAAAATATATGTAATATCTTACAAAAATAATGAATACTTTATGTCTTATTTGACATTATATATTTAAGAATAATCAGTAGAATAAAACTGTGAGGATCTTAAAAATAAAATTGTGAGGACCTAAACCCAAAACAAACAATATATATCTTAACATGTCTAAATTAGAATCAAGTTATGACATGAAAGGCAATATCCTAATAGGCCTAATTTGAAAGTTGGAATCGAGTAGCTACCCAAAAAAAAAAAAAAAAAAAATCCCTTCTTTCTAGGGATAATGTAACTTAGCAATTGGCTGGCAAACGTCCTCCCGACTGTTGATTAGTACAATAATGTTTGGACCAGCAATTCGAAACTGTGACTTGCAAGTTGCAACATGGACGGATGATTAAAATGGGTGTCGAGTAGCTTTCTTTTAAAGATTTTTACACGCTTTATTCCTCCTGCAAGCAACAAATAATAAATTAATGGAATTAACAATTTTTGTCTTGTTAGTCCCAGGTTGTTGTTACTATATATATATATATATATATATATATTGTTGTATTAATAAACTGACGTCTTAAAGTTAATACGTATAACACAACATTTAAAAGTGTAACAAAAATGTTGTTACTAGTAAAAAATAATAATAATAAAAAGACTTATTAGTTATTACCAATGAAGTGATGGATTCAACATAGATATATTGATCATAAAAAAATTCGCGAAATTAGTGGTTTGTAAATTATTCTCTCATTCTAGAATTAAATATTATTAACTTCATATGCTCGGGCTTTCTTTACAAGGAATAATTCACCCGTTTGGTATTTGTGAATTGCTAGATTTGGATCATGTACGTCGTATCTGAAAAATAATTTTCGCCATTAAATTAATTAATATGCATACAGATACGAAAATTAAATTAATTAAGGGCACCGTCGTCCGCACGGTAGGCTTCAAACAGCTCAACTGATTTTACTGCTCCTTTGAAGTGTTTATGGTGGTGGTGGGACTTAATATCAAAAGTTTGATCTGGCTCTGGCTTTGCCACTTGACATTTTACGAGGTGTGCTTTGACTCTAATTGATTCTACCCACTTATAATTTGAACTCGTTTTGCGGCTTTCAATTCATTGATCATTTTCATTATGCAATTTTCTTGAAACTTTCCGTCTTTTTTATGCGTGGATTTGACAGACGCTAAGTGGTGGCGAAACAATTGCTGTTGGCCTTCGGTGGAAAATTGGACCCACTTATCGCGACTTGAAGTTTTGAATAATTATTTTGCCTTTTTCACACTGTTGTGTTGCATGCATGTTGACATGCTGTTGGCGGCAGGCAGCCAGTGGGCATTGCTGTGTCGACTCATTATTTGCTTCTTCTTCTAGCATCACGTATGTGTGTGTATATATTTTATAAAATAATTATGTATAAATACAGGCTTTATTATTATTATTATTATTATTATTATTATTATAAACATGTAATATAGTTAATGTGATTGTGGTGACTTGTCTATTTGATATTTATTCAAAGCTATCATGGCAGCTTTATTATTATTATTATTTATAACAGTTCTTCAGTGCGATGTCCACATGTTGAAAATTACAAATTTCATGCATATCTATAACTACAATATAGTGTGTTGTTTTACAGATACGACATTATCATTATACGAATTTACATTTTTAACCCCACCAGAGGAAGGATTTAACATTCAATTTTTAATTTGTATTTCTTGTAATTTCTTTCTTCATCCAATATTCTAATTAAAAATGTGCTCGATTATACATTTGGTGTTTGGTGATTAAGAGTTCTTAAAGAAGACACTATTTTAAATTATTTTAACAAGGATTATTTGGTAAAGAATTTAGAAATAAGTTGGTAGGAATAGGATAATAGTAGTTGAACATGCATATACTCAGCCTTCATATACCAATTGACAAAATAATTGAATTATAATAACATTTATAGGTAGGATAGTGGATTAGCATTTAATTCTGAATTAAGTTTTTGCTGAGTACTGAATTAATGGTCAGAATTGTTTTAAATTTTTATTTTTTTTTATTCTATCGAATAACCATTGATTCAGTGCTCAATAAAAACTCAACTTATCACTGAATTCTTATCTTAGGATAATAGTTAAATACAATTAATTATCACCTCATTTCTTAATCCATAAAGTTTTAAATATCACTCACTTTTTGGCACTATAAAATCAAATTCAATTCCATGCAGCTGCGCAATATTGATTGTTTAAAGTTTTATTGTCACATATGATTGAAAAATTAAAGCTTTATTATTCGGTTGTATGCAACATCATGCATGGCCTGAAATAAGTACACTTTTTTTTAAACATCATGCATGGCCTGAAATAAGTACACTTTTTAAAAAAAAAAACAAAAGAAATAATATTCTACTATTATATAATGTCCTCAATAAAAAGAAAAGGGCTTCTTTTTTTTTTTTTTTCTTTTTAAGACCAAAAAAAAGTAGAAAAATTGTATAAAATCAATGAGAATGCGTCAGCAGATTTGCGTGAATTACTTAAATATACTTGCTTTTTAAAAAAGAAAAAATAATTTCATACTTGCTTATTTAAAATATGATCAAAGCTCACTTGTACAAATACTGAAAATTGCATATTTATTTTTAATAAGAAAATGCAAATCTTTTGCTTTTAATATTCCTTTTTAATATGTGATTGATTCGTGGGGAAGATGGGACACCAACTTTATGAGGGCTAGTCCCATGCATGAAAATTGTGAAAGAAATATACAGGGATTAAATAAAAAATTTTATATTTAAGTTATAATATTTTATTTAAATATTCAAAGATTTTGTCAAAGTCTAAAGGGCAAGGCATCCTTTGTTCTTATGACACCTCCAACCCAGATTTGATTTCATATATATATCACCTACCTAGAATGCTTATCTAAATGTATGCAACTGACCCGAGTTCAAAAATTGAGCCAACTCAATCATATTAAACGACAATTGAATCGAAAATATTTTATTCAAATTCGTCTTATAAGCTCATTTTTCTTGGTTGATGAAGCAGAAACCAATAGAAAGAACAAATTTATGAAATTAATTATGTTATTGATAAAAGTATTAAGCTCTATATTAATTTTATGCTAAGAAGAGATACCCTAATGATATATATATGTATATAATCCCTGCAACACTCAAAAAACTTTACTGTCTAATAGAGTAAATGTAAATTATGATATTTTGATTCGATTAATAAATGGATCCAATCTGGATCTGCTAAAATTCGACCCACCGACGTAGATCTACTCGTTAGCCCGAGTTAAAGCAGCCTGAGTCACACATATTCGATTCATTTTTATTCGTGATAGTTACCTTATTTTTGGAGCCTCCCATAGCGTGGCCAGATTTAGGGAGACAAAATCAATGCCCTCCTAAAATTGAAAAAAATACAAAATAAACAATACCCACCATGTCCCGTAATCAGATATTATTGCATTTCGCATATACCACATGCGCGGGCTACAGTGTCCCGTTTTCAGTCCGCGTCGCTTTTCTCCTTTCTCTCTCTATAAAATCCTCCCAGTAATCAATCTTCACTTCAACGTCAGTACGTCACCGTTTACTGCAATCTTTACACCTTTTAAAGTTCCAATCTTGGAGTGAAAAGCTCAGACTTTTCCGATCAGTTCGTTCATTCATCTGAAGATCAAAGATCACAAATAATAATGAAAGCTGATCAGGCTGCGGTGCTGGTGGCCGACGAGTATATATACAAACAAGAAACCCATCTCACCGTTTTTAAAACCTCTCTGTTTTTCCAAAACGACGGCTTCACTGTTTATAACTGCAGAGGTGAGTTGGTCTTCCGTGTTGACTCGTACGGCCCCGACACCCGTGACAAGGTTGAACTCGTTCTTATGGACGCCCACGGCAAGTGCCTTCTCACTGTCAGACGAAAGGTACAATTTCAATTAATGGTATTTTTCATTTTTCGTTATTTGTATTTATGGGCATTGATTTTTTAATTTTAATTTTCTTATTTGTATGAACTGAGTTTACTCAGTGAGTTTGACGATGCTGGATTTTTTTCTTGGCTTGAGCAGAGGCCGAGCTTGCACAACCGGTGGGAGGGATATTCTGGGGAGAGAACGGACGGTCAAAAGCCGATTTTTAGCGTGCGTAGATCCTCGATAATCGGACGGTCCAGCGTGACTGTTGAGATGTACGAGAATCCAGGAGAGGAGTACCAGATCGAGGGCAATTTCGGGCAAAGGAGTTGCACGATTTTTAACGCGATGAAGGAATCGGTGGCTGAGATTAGACGCAAAGTGGATGCATCAACGCAGGTGCTGCTGGGCAAAGACGTCTTTTTACTCAGCGTGAAGCCTGTGTTCGATGGAGCCTTTGCCATGGGGTTGGTATTGGTCCTTGATCAGATCAACGGTGATAATTATGTTGAAAGTAACGGTGGTCGGGTGGACCCGGTCACGGAGGATTAGGTCGGCTGGCGGTCGCTTGGTGGGGAACTTTCTTCTTCGTCTGGGGTTTGAGATATTTTGTTGTATTTTATAGTCTCACTTTTTTAATTGAAAATCATATAGCAAAAACTATTTGTGCAGTTTATTATGTATTTTATTGTATGATTAACAAGATATTTTATCATACGAGTTATATGTATATATCATAATTGCGGATCTTGGCTTCATGGCTTGATTGCTATCTTTCATTATTAATTTTTCTATTTTAGGACCCTTATTTTGTTTTTTTGTTTTTTTTAATTAATGGTATGGTTGCTTGGATCTTTTCTAGCATGCAGGAGGTTCTTTTAAAATTATTTGTTTACTTCTTTTTTTTTTCGTTTTTTAATTATGTTTGTTAATATTACATTGCAAATCAGTTAATATTTACAATCAAAAACTTCTCAAGACTTTATATATCAGTTATGTGGTACTGTAGTATGAATTTTTGAACTTCGAATGGTTAAATATAATTTAAGATAATTGGAAAAAAAATTAATTTCTAATAACGCACATAAACAACTAAGATAGCGTAGTTTGAATATTTGAACTCCAAATTTGTATAATTAACTTGATGTTAAATATCAATAATTGACACCTCTTCACCTTAATTCTAAGATAGAGGGTAAAGTTCTCCTAATGACTCATATGGATTTATTATTATGTCGGATTTCAGTTGCACGATATGTTATATAATATTAAAAAAATTGATTTTAAATAATTGAAAAAAAATTAATCCTTAATTAATAAATATAAACCTCTCTCCATGTGGTTCGGAGTGTTGCTCTTAAGAGTGAAGAGCGGTTTACATGTGGCTACAATTTATTTTAGTACTGCATTTGTTACGAGTCAACTCTTGAGAGATGATAATCGAAGAAGTGAGTTGATAAGAGAGAATTTAACGGTCAGAATTAAAAATTTTCATACTTGAAAAAGAAAAATGGAAATTGTTACCTATTTGACTCTTAGAGGTTTTCTCGTGGCTATAATCCCATAAAGTTAGTACATTTTCAATACCACTAGTCCACTAGAACGTTTTCAATTTTTGAAGCATTACGTATATATTTTTTATGTGGCTGTAAAATGAAGTTGATTAATTTTCAATTTCATGTTAGGTGGCGAGGCAGACAAAAATTCCCTAACTTTGAAGCTGAAAAAACTGCGGAGAAATCATAAATTAATGCACACAAAAATTGAGACTTTGAGAGAATGCCAAAACTTTTAACCTTGCATCAAACCCACGATTTTTGAAATTTTGATCATGTTGATATTGACGTCCCAATTCCCATGGAAAATTCTTTAACCTAACCTTGTATCAAAGCCATAATTTTTGAATTTTGATCTATCTTATGGCAAATTCGAGAACCTCTGTAAACATATTTCGTAAAGAATTTCTATTCGTATGAAACTTGAAGTCTAGAGACTCCTGGCCGAAATTTTGGCATCTATACTATACACCAAATTTGTTATATTTAGTATTTTGTCATATTTATTATTATTATATATAATTTTTCAAAGGGGTGTAAGTCTACTTGTTAAGATCAATTTGCAATCCAAAAATATGTGGGGAGGTGTTTTACCCATCACTTCATCAATAATTGATTAAGTGGTTTTTTATTACAACTATTTGTAGTTATTAGAAATTAAAATTCTTTGTACATTTTTATTTACTTATCTAACCAAAATCAATATCAAATTGGAAGAACTAATTGACAAGATTCAAAGGAATGGCTTCGTTTTTTGTTGCATGACACTTAAAAAGAAGACTATTAAATAAAATCAAGGATTGACAACATCGTAAGTCAAACTGGGGGTTCACTCCATAACTTTCACCCACCAGCTTGAAGGAGGATTAATAAGAATGAAAACAAAGATAAGGACAAAGACAATTAGTTACTAAAAGTGATCGTCTAAATTTTTACCAATTAATTCTAAGATTGGTTGAATCAATCTTTGTGTATCAATAAAATATCCAATTTATTACAATTTGTAACTTTTATTTTATTCTTTATAAAAATGTAACGAGGATTAGTTTGTACATCACGAATCAAATGAAAGTGAAATGAGTCTGATTATATTAGAATTACTTTTAAAGAAAACACGTCTTCACGTCTTCATAACTATTCGACCAAAATTATAATATATTTTTAATTATTTATTATTCTATATATGTGTTGTGATTTGTGCTCTAATTTAAAGAATGTTTGCCGTTGCCAAGTTTTTCTACTAATTGTTATCAATTCCCACATCACGCCACTTCGGCTTTGGCCGAAGTGGCGGGCTGCTGCCCTCACAAAGCGGTTCTAGCCCCCACAAAAGTATTGTGGGGGCTAAATGTTCTTTATACTTCCAAAAAAATCATTCTCCCTTGCGAAATACGAGTGGAGTATGGACATCCCTCTTCTGTGAGGGGTTATTTGTTTGAGCATGTACTTCATAGAATTCAATGTCATAATATATAAGTCCCAATTATGTATATCTGATTGTAAATATCAGTATAACATCTCTGCTACAATAGCAGTTGTTGTAAATATCTGTGTAATGCAGTAATCTAATGATTAATCAGTATTCAACAAAAAAAAAAAATTCCCACATCATTAGTTGAAAGTCTCTTTCCCATTACGCCATATTTTCAAAATTAAAGCGACACAAGTCACTCAATCATTAGTTGGACTGCTAAAGTTAATATGTTTGTAATCGATTAACCTTTTGTAATTTGTGGTGCCGCCAGTTTAAGCAGAATAACTCATCCGAATCGCCACTTCGGCCTTGGTCGGAGTGGTGGGCTGCTGCCCTCATAAGCATTGTGAGGGCAGCGGTTTAAACCCCCACAAAAATATTTGTGGGGGCTAACGTGTTTATTTATTTAATATTTTAAAAATTTCCTCTCCCTCGTGCAATACGAGTGGAGTATGGACATTCCTCTTCTGTAAGGGATTATTTGTCTGGGCATGTACTTCACAGAATTCAATGTAATAATATAAGTCCCAATCATGTATTTCTGATTGTAAATATCAGTGTAATATATCTACTATAATAACAGTTGTAAATATATATGTAATACAGTAATATAATGATTAATCAGTATTAAAAAAAAAAAACTCATCCGAATCTTTGTCGGTATACGGTCTTTTCTAGATTTTCTTTCAATGGCATGCAAAATATGGTAAAGGCATTTCAAAAAGTGAGCTACTCTTCCCCTGGACTGAAAAAGAAAAAAAAATGGATAAAATAACATTACTTTTTTAAAAAGAAGTTGCTAATTAAATTGGAATCTTTGGTTGTGTGTTTAGTAATACTTTTTGTTTGTGTGGTCGAAATTTAATTGCCGCAGAGAGAACCAAAAATTAGAAGACAGGTGTTCCACGGTACTCATTATTAAGCTTGATGGAATTGTGGTTGAGTGCCTGCAGTTTCGTTTAAAACATTCCCTATTATTTTGTGGGTTCATTTTTCCTTTTAACAAATTTTAAAGTCATTTTAAAAGAATTGACCCTCTATCAAGAAAAGAAAAGAAAAGTGGATTTTTTAAAATTAAAAACCTTGTTATTTTAGTGATTCAAAAAAATAAATATATTATCTTGCATATATTACAGTCTATCAAGATCTACCTTGACAGATATAGCCAATTTGAAGCTCATTTCAAAAGTTTGAAAAAGAGAAACGGACCAAAAAAATACCATCACGACATACATAAGGAGACTTGCTAGTGATTGTTGATTAAGAAAAGAAGCTTCCACTTTACAATACTGGTTTGAATGAAAAAAAAGAAAAAAAGAAAAGGAAAATAAAAACCTTATCGTTTATCTGAAATGGATAATTTATCATTTTTTTTCTTATATTGAGAACTTGTAAATCAGTTTCAAGGAGAGAAAAATCCTCTCCGCATCTTAAAATTTCTCAATTTTAAAGATTTGTTGCATGTGTTATGTGTACACTGTTGTTCATATATGGTTAAAATTTATTTATTTTATTATTTCCTCTTTTATTCACCCTAATCATATCAATTTAATTGTATCCTTTTAGAAGTAAACTAAGCTATCATATGATAGACAAAATGTCATTCGCTGATGATCAATGGAACAAAATCAGATAGCTGATGGGCTTTAGGTGGTTGAGATGATTTCAAAAGCAAAGAAAAATAAAAATGGAAATTATCATTGCACCACCTTTTTTTTTGTCTTATCTTCATCCAACCACCATAAAATTCTAACATGTTCAATACACCACATTTCTTTTTAAATTTGTATCAATTAGCCACTTTTGCACTAATAACGTTAAATAATTTAAACAAAATGATAATTTTACCCCTAAATAAATTAAAAGATCATAAGCTTTGAAAATAAGAAAAATTATAATTATAAAAATACCTCTATATTTAATAAAGAAATAAATCCAAAAATTAGAATTTTATTTTTAATAAAAATTATTTTAATAAAAAATTATAATTATAAAAATAATTACAAAATCTTGGGATTTAATAAAAATCCCCTAAATTATTAAAATTTTGGGATTTATTTTTAATAAATAAATTCAGTCATTTTAATAAAATTTTGCAAAATTTTAATTTTTAATAAATAAATTCAGTTATTTTTATTAAAATTTTTCAAAATTAAAATTTTTAATAAAAATAATTATTAAAATTTTAAAAATCTAAATTTAATAAAAATCAACTGAGCACCTCTATTTTGGATTTATTTTTTTAAATTTAGGGGTATTTTTATAATTAATTTTTTTTTTATTTTTGAAAGCTTTTATAAGATAAAATGGTCTTTTAATTTATTTAGGGGTAAAATTATCATTTCGTTTAAATTATTTAATGGTGTTAGTGCAAAAGTGGTTAATTGATACAAATTTAAAAAGAAAAGTGGTGCAGATAACATATTAAAATTTTGTGGTGGTTGGATGAATATAAAATAAAATAAAGGTAGTGCAATGATAATTTCCCAAATAAAAAAGAAGGGCATGTTGTATTGTAACTTGAAGTCTAAGGGTTTGTTTGCTTCTGGATTAGGAATTGGAATCCAAAATTAAAATTATTGATAACGTTTATTTCACATAATTTATAAAAGCATGAATAAGAATAAAAATTATGGGGCCCACCTCCAATTGGGAATGGGGAATGGGGAATGGGAGACTAATTTACAAGGGGATTAGAATCAGTTTCTCATTCTCGATAATTTTGGATTTTACCCTATTAACATTTTAATATTTTCAAATTAAATGCCCTCCCTTTAAATGAAAAATATAAATACCAAAAAATGAAACCAAAAAAAAGCCTAAAAGCCTAAACTCTCTTGCCCAAAGCTCCCAGTTGAATGCCAGCGCAACTCCTTCCATCACTGTAGCTGCAAAAATCAGCCACCGTCTTTGTCGTTGTTGGTCCATCAACTGTGAAGAAGCAACTGATGCTATTTTCGTCTCTGCCTCAGTTTCATCTCCATTTGATCTGGCTTGATTTCATCTCTGATGATGATGATGATGTCATCTCTAGTTTCATCTCCGATGGCCACGGTTCTGCTTCGATGACGAAGATGATTTATTGTTGTCCTTGTTGTTGTTGTTGTTGTTGATGATGATGATTCTGATTTTGATATTACTATTATTATTATTATTATTATTTGAAATGGATTATTATTTTGTTGATGATTTTTGGTTTTGATTTTGATAATTTTTTAAATTGATTATTATTATTATAAAAAATTATAAAAATTAATTAATATATTAAAAATAATGTAAATAACAATATTATTATAAATAATAATTAATAATAATAATCATGATAATTAAAATAAAAAATAATAACTATGACAATAGTTAACCAAAGACTTTTTAATAATTTGTAATGATCGAACTCACTCTGATTTCAATTCCAAAACAAAGTAAACACATTAATAGGAATAAAATTCATTCTGATTTCGATTCCTATGGTTTAAGTAATCAACTTATTTTGATTGTAATTTCTTATTTTGATTTTAGCTTATCTCATTCCAGTCCATTTTGATTTTAATCTATTCCCATTCCCATTTAGTAAATGCACCATAAGATCATTACATTACACATTGGGCAAGTTAGGTATTTTACATAAAGTTGGCGTACCATATAATGAAAAATCCTGGCCGTTTAATCTTCATTTCTTGTAGGATCCATTTTCATCACAACGAAACTTTAGAAGCAAGAAACCTTGCGTTCAATTAATTGTATCTAGTTTGAAATTCAGACAAATTTTTAATTATTTCTTGCTAAATCCCTAGAAAGTTTATTGATTTTATACATGTGGCTACAACCAATGCATATTTTTATCAATCAAAAACAGAATTCAATCACGTAAAAATGACTCTCGAGCATTTATTCCCTAAAACATGCTGTAAATTAATTGTAAGGATTGAACAACTATAATAAATAACCCTCTCCATGGGTCTAGAAGAACAAATCCTGCATGACAATAGCCAACAAGGGGACCAAAACACTAGCCAAAACAAGAGATGACGAAGAATCGGGAATGCCGGTGGTGGTGGGAATATTATTCGTTCGTGTAGTAGAACCTGTGGGGCCGCCGGCCGTGGGGCCTGAAGTTGGAGCCAGAGTGCAATCGGCCGGGCTGCTCGAACTGGGAGAAGGGGCTGTGGGAGTACTTGTTGTTGGTGGAGTAGGATTGCCAGTTGGGGATGGTGAGGATCCTGGAGTAGCAGAGACTGTAATGGCTAGCTTCTGGCCAGCCTGGCAGTGCCAGCCGAATGTGCAAATGTAGTAGTGTTCGCCGGCGGAGTCGAGGGTGATGTTTGCAGGGCCGGTGGTGATTGGGTTTCCGATAGGATTCGAGGAAGTGCATCCATCGTATGATGCTTTTGGTACTCGTAGCACGTCATGCTCATTTGTCACAAAGTTGAAAGCTATTAAAAGAAAAAAGAAAAAAAAAATATGTAAGAGAGAATGATGGTGTAATTTGATTAACTTAATATAAAATTAATAGAACTTGTTAAGTGAATAAAAACATCAGCTCGGCCATGTCATCAACCCCACGCCAAAGTAGTCGAGTGGTACGAGCAGAACACTGGTAATAAGCCTTCTACAAACATGGGACGACTAGAAACAAGTACCAACCATAAGAGTATACCGACCAGAGACATATACCGAGCCGATACCCATCCCCCAGAGAGTGGGCACACGATCCAGAACTATTGAGGGGGATGCGAGATCCCACGTTTGCCCAAAGTAAAGCAGTTAGAGTCCCACTAGGGGCTGCCGCTACCCAAAAAACAAGGGGAAGAAAGCAGTTAAGTCCCACTAGGGGCTGCCGCTACCCGAAAAACAAGGGGAAGAAAGCAGTTAGAGTCCCACTAGGGGTTGCCACTACCCGAAAAAAGGGGAAGGAAGGGAGAAGGAAAACGGGGGAACAACGGCTATAAAAGGGGAAGAAATCGATGAAGGAGAGGACGGAAAAACCGAGGGAGGGAGAACACTGCCAAATCGCAACCAAGGCCATTTTCTTACAAACTCCGAATAGATTAGAAGTCGTTCTTGAATCTAAACTGAACCATTTTCCCGTGAAACACCTTGTGCTAACTTAGGCATCGGAGGGTTTACGCCGGCAAAACCACCGGCGTCTCTGATCCGTTTTTGGTGAATGCAGGTCTAATAAGAGAAAGGAGGGCGATTCCAACCCTAGTGGTTCAAGCAACAGCTGATAACATAAACGTTGGTGAAAGAATTTGGTCGGTCCAAGAGCGAGCAGATTTCAGCATCAACAGAACTTGCTGTCCGTTTATAAGTAATATTCTTTCTTTCAAAATATTTCGACAGAGCGTCCAAACCTCATCCACAAAACATTAACATTTATTCTATTATCACTCAAATTAAGTCACTGTAGGCGTAAAGTGCATTAACAGCCGGTCGACCTGACCCTCAAAGACTAATATCTATATAGTGTCGCGGATATAAAATTAATGGTGAAAATAAACATTGAATCAGATGTGAAACACTTACTTAGAACATCACCAACAACAAAATTCTTGGTAGCTGCCCAAGTGACATAAGCCCCAGCACCACCACTCATCGGAATAGACCATCCCATGATGTCTCCCACCACATGCACCGTCTGCGCCGCTGCGCATTCCATTAATAAAACCGCCACAATCAAACCAACAAAAGCCATGGATACAAACTTCTCCATCTCTCTTCCTCTAGCTAGCTTCGATAATGAACAATAAATTAATGTTGTGAATGATGAGATCAATGTGAAGTTTTGGAAGTGTATATATAGTATATTAAGTGTAGTTGTGTTTGTATTAAAGAAACGCGGGCTTGATAGGAAGAAGAGACGGGACCGGGCAACAATGTGAAAAATAAGCCTTGATGCCGGTCTTGTTTAATTTGTACAAGCGGCTACGTGCCTGCAAGAGGAGGCCGCTAAGTGAGACCTTTATCTAAGTTGACTTTTAACCCCAATTTGAAAGTGTCAACTTAGAGACTATTTATGCATGTAAATTGATTCAATTTCTTCATGGCGGCCATGCATATTCTGCATGTCATTCAATGCGAATTTGACTCCCTCCTTTATAGGCACGTAACTGGAAACCAGCCCCGTACCATTTCATCATTTGTTTGACTCTTGATCATCCCCACACATGAGGAAGACTTGGCAAAAAGTGCGAGACACATAACATAAAATAACTAATGTGCGTTATCATTATTACAATCAATATTGATGAATTAATTAATTTCAAACTTATGTAATGTGTACTTACAAAGAGAATGGGCGTAAGGATGACGTGATATGCATGCTCTCCATTAAAACTTTGTCCATTGGTACTTTTAGGTTCTGATTGGGATTGAGATACAGTATCTGTTAAGTTACAGTTGCTGTGAAAAAAATCTGTAAATATGAAACAAAAATTAATTATATGTAGTAAATATAAATTTTAAATAATAATTTTGATAAAATTATTAGAGATATAATAAATTTTCTATCATACAAATAAAAAAATCATATCAACATATCTTTTAAGTTACAATAATTAATGTTTATTAAACATTTTAATACTGTAACTTTTAATATACAGTTGTCCAACCTTAATTCCTAACGCACCCTTACAGTACGTACATAATATTCTCTTTGCTAGTGTATTCATCACTGTAATATATATTTCAACAATTGATCAATTTCATTTTTAAAGAAATTGAGTCATATGTGCATTATTGCTCATGCACGTTAAAATGTATTCGTTTAATTATTATCTTTAGCCATATTAAAAGCGAATCACTTAGATGTATTTTCATAAAATATTGTGTCATGAGATGAGAGGACACCGACTTGGGATTAAAATTATTTACCGATCTAACACCGGTGAAGCTAGAAATATTTTTTGGGTGGATAATATTATTTTCTACTTAAATGCTCTTCTATTGTATGAGAGAATTTATTAATATGAAATTTAAAAATACACTTAGAGCATGTCTGGAATTGGTTTAGGTTGTTTTGGTAAACACTTTTTAGAATGGATTATTTAAAGATCTAATTTCAAACAATTTGTTCTTGTACTAAACGTTAGAAGCTTTTGAAAATCAAATTTTTTAAAAATCTGATATTATTAAAATTTGATACATAATCGAGAAATTAATAATAATAATTACGGTTACTGGCTAGGTCGTGGCTAGGCATGCCTTTGGTTTTGACGGATTAGAATGATTTGTATTTGAGTTTTGTGATCTGGAGATATTGGATCGACAAATTAGGTTGCTTGTTTAAATTTTTTATTTTCACTTTTACTTTTCAGTATGGGTTTTAATGAGGGCAATTTGGACTTACCTATTTTTTTTCCCCCAAAAACATACCCGGTTTGCAGCTGAGTTAGTCCACTCATAGCTTTGCCATAGCGATCTAAGTTTTATACGCTCTTTTTTCATGCATATATTATTATTGATTTATGGCTAAAATTTATCCCTTTTCATGCATATATTATTATTGATTTATGGCTAAAATTTATCCCTCTATAGTAATAAAACATCAGCATTGAATCCCAAATAGGAATATTTTAATCATCATTTTAATGTTTTCTTTGTTTGATGATGGCATAGATTAAGTCATAATGTCATATCACTAGAGCTGGTCCGAAAAACTTAGTCTATCTTATTCATACTTCCTGTCGGTCTCGTTTTAGAATTCGTACCGTACTGGGTTTTGAGCTTCTTTCTCAATTTGTCATTTTAATTTTTTTTTAGTAATTAGAATTATTAAAATATCCGTCAAGGCATCAAACAATTGCTATATACAAAATAAAATTAATTAATGAAAAAAGTAAAATTCATTTTTCATTGTCAATATTATTCGGTGTAGCATCACAGTACGACACGAACCCGGCACCAAAAATTACTCAAAACACTAAATTAGATTACTATTAATACTATGAATCGATGAAAATTATTTGAAAACTTTATTAATGTCTCATATATAAATGTGCTCAAAACAATACATACCTCAAATCCTCAATAAAATAAAAAATTCAATAACATACAAATAAATAATCATAACATTTATTATATAAAAAAAGTTGAAGACATGATAATTAAGTGTAACAACAATATATAGTCCTGTAGAGGATTCTAAAAGAGTAAGCCCTGTACAACAATGGCTAACATGGGGGCTAAAATACTAGCCAAAACAAGAGATGATGAAGAATCAGAAATGGCGGTGGGATTATTATTCGATGGTGTGGTGGATCCTACGGGGCCGCCAGCGGCGGGCCCAGATGTTGGAGCCGGAGTGCAATCTTCGGGTGTACCGGAATTGGGGGAAGGAGCAGTGGGAGTAGTTGTTGTTGGTGGAGTAGGATTGCCAGTGGGAGATGGTGACGGTCCTGGAGTAGCAGAGACTGTAATGGCTAGCTTCTGGCCAGCCTGGCAATGCCGGCCGAATGTGCAAATGTAGTAGTGTTCGCCGGCGGAGTCGAGGGTGATGTTTGTAGGGCCGGTGGTGATTGGGTTTCCGATAGGGTTCGAGGAAGTGCATCCATCGTATGATGCTTTTGGTACTCGTAGCACGTCATGCTCATTTGTCACAAAGTTGAAAGCTATAGAAACAAAGGAAATAATATTAGTTTTAGGTAGGAGAGTCATCAATGTCTATAAAATCATTATTCACATGATATAATAGTTCGAAAGTGAGTTTAGAAGTTGAAGAAATGGGTTGAAAAGCAAGAGCCCAAAAGTGAGCCAATATTTTGTAATTAAGACATTAGATAGAAGCTCTTCCCGGATTGAAAGATAAATCTCTAAAATGTGAGACAAGAAATAATCGACAGAGTTTACACATAGAAAGAATCAAATTTTAGACCTTAGCTTTGATACTTTATTAAAATAAACAGCTTGATCCAAAAACTTAGAATTATTAGGTGAGGGTTTAAAAATAGTAGTTAAGACAATCTTAATAATATGGATTCTTTTTTTTGTCAATTCATCCTATGATTTAATTGGTTTCGTTTGCATAGCACGGAGTACGGAAACACCTGAATAGCACAAAGTTTATGCTAACAATAATAAAGATTGAAAAAATGTGAATGACACACTTACTTAGAACATCACCAACAACAAAATTCTTGGTAGCAGCCCAATTGTTATATGCCCCAGCACCACCACTCGTCGGAATACTCCATCCCATGCTATCTCCCACTACATGCACCGTCTGTGCCGCCGCGCATTCCATTAATAAAGCCACCGCAATAACTCCAGCAAAAGCCATGGAAGCAAACTTCTCCATCTCTATTTCTCTTGGTAATACGGCCGCTCTCTTTGATGATGAATAATAATATATAACTAATTAGTGTTCTTGTGGTTGTCTATTTGAATGATGAGATGATCATTGTGAAGATTTTGAAGTGTATATTTATAGTGGTGTAGTACCTGTATTTTGAGTTGAAAGAAACGCGGGCTTGACAGGAAGAGGAGACGGGACCGGGCACCGATGTAGAAGGTAAGCATGGACGCAGCTCTTGATTGCAATTGGGTTGTGGGGACCAGTAACCTAAAGTTCAAAGTGTCAACTTGAAGACTAACATGCATTAATTTTCTACGTGGCACGCAAATTCTGCATTTCATTCAATGAGAGGTTGACTCTTTGTTCACACGTAATCGGAAGCTAATTATTCAAAAAATTTGAAAATAAGATATTTATATTTAATTTGGATCGAAAAAATCTAACACAATATATGATGATAAAACAACTGTATGATTATATAGTGTTGTGATATTAAGTAAAATTAACACTATAAATCACATGATTTTACAGTTATTTTTATCGTTACTGTGTCACTGTTAGGTTTTTTTTTTAATCAATTTTGCTTCTGATATATATAAATAAACACACACACACGTCTTAAAAAATCTTATGTGATATGCTGAATGGGTACTCATGCTATGATTAAAATTTAGGGAAAAGGACACAGAGACCTCTAACGTTTGAATAAGGGACACAAAACCCCCTAATGTTTCAAAAAAGACACTCAGACCCCCATTTCTTAATAGTAAATTATAATTTTACCATTATACCCTTATAGCATATTAAAAAATAATTGTTCATTATCCAATTTATTTCTATATTATTAATAAAATTATGAATATAACTTCATTACCCAATTTTTCCATTTAATTTTTATCAAATTTTATCGTCAAACTAAATAAATTTAATCCATTGCTCAAAAATAAAAATAAATTAAATTGATTATTAATATAATAAAAATAACAATTCTCCATATGTTATTTCTTATAATTTCTTATATATAAATTAAATTGATAATTTCTTAAAAATAACAAATCTCCATAAATAAATTAAATTTATTTTAATTTAATATATGTTATTTTTATATTAAATATATGTTATTTTTATTATATTAATAATCAATTTAATTTATTTTTATTTTTGAGCAATGGATAAAATTTATTTAGTTTGACGATAAAATTTGATAAAAATTAAATGAAAAAATTGGGTAATGAAGTTATATTTGTAATTTTATTAATAATATAGAAATAAATTAGATAATAAACAATTATTTTTTAATATGCTATAAGGGTATAATGGTAAAATTATAATTTACTATTAAAAAATAGGGGTCTGAGTGTCTTTTTTAAAACATTAAGGGGTTTTGTATCCCTTATTCAAACGTTAGGGGTCTCTGTGTCCTTTACCCTAAAATTTATCTCTTTGTTATGTTTATTTTAATAACAATTAATTATTTACATCAAGAGAGAATTCAATTCCTTATATGTTGGTATCAATGACAAAGTAAGTAAACAATGACTAGGTTTGATAAATGGAAAATACATTTGTCAAAATTTTCAGATTGAGAGTTCAACTTGTGATGGCAGTAGAATTAATTTTAAGCTTAATTTAATGAAGAGACAAGATCGGCAATCTATACACTATATCTTTAGTATATCCGTTGTATTTTAGAATTTATAGCATATATACTTGATTTTTTTTTAAAGTTATGTCAAGACGCTGCTAATTGATTGCATATACAACTGATCTACACATGTGATGTATACTTTTACCATTTTATTTAGACTTTATGTTTGGGTTGGTGAATATTAAGTGAATGGAAAAAAAATGTTTTTAGAGATGTTGCCATTATTTTACATAAAAAATGAGTGCTAACTGCTTCAACTATTTGTATTTCAAACTCTACTTATACATAAATTTGTTATTATTACAAACATAATTTTTTTAAAGGAAAGAAGGTCATGAGATAATTATTTTAATTCATTTTTGTAAATTTTAATAAAAATATGAGATTATATATAAACTCAAAGTAATTAAGATCTGTAAAAGTGAAAAAATTACTCTATCGAGAAGAAGATTGAGGACAAAAAGAACTTCAGAAGAATGGAGATTGACACTTCTCTTTCTACAGATTTTGGATTTTACGATTTAGAAATTTTAAATATAATATTTCGTTACCCTCTTCACGTCAAAAATTTTGACGACAGCAAGTCGTCATTTTGTGACCGAGACGAGTTTTATGTGAAAAAGGTAACTCTTATTAAACCAAAAACGAGGGGGTATTAGAGTATTATAATAATTATATGAGGGGAATGCAATTCTCCTAAAGAAGACGAAAGACTTGGACTTTTGTGAAGTCAGTTATAAACTAAAAATATCTTTTTATAGTTTACAAACTTTCTCCTGGGCAAAACAGCATAATTATAAGCCTGAACCCACTTACTCTAAGTTTTTGCTGTTCAGTCCTATGGGGACTTTTAAAATTAAATGTCTAAATAATTTCTATTTTTCTTTTTATTCTTTTTTATAAAGGGAGAAAAAAATGCAAATTTATGGGTACGCAAGAAAATTATCACAATTCACACAGAGATTTCTGTACGAAATTAATGAAGTTTCCAATTTAGTTTCAAGTCAATAAATTAGGCTTCCAACTAATAGAAAATTCCAATTTTCCCAACAGTTTGAAACTTTCTCAGCTTTTATTTTCTTCTCATTTATAAGACTTTTGATTCAAAACAAGAATCCATTTTGCTTAAAGTCAGCCATATAATAATTGGAAGGAACCTTCAATCGAGTCCCCAACTCATAAATCTCGTTTGATTTCATACCCAAATCTTTGATATTATATTTTATATTTTAAAAGTTGATCTTTGGGTCTAAATTTCACCAAAATCTTTTTTTGGGTATGAAATATAACAATGCTCTGTTACAAGTTTTTTCACAGGATACAGTGACAAGTAAATTCATCTATTGTTTTTAAATACTAATACTACATCATAATGAAGAACTACGATAATAACATTTTTGCCGTCAATTATGGGTTAAAAAAAATACAATACAGTGTAAATATTGAATCTGCTGATGAAATTAAATGATACCATTTTCTTCATTAGTTGTTTTCTTGCTTTACAAGACATTGCTGAAGATAATTGAAAAAAGACCATCAGCAAATTTTTGTACTTCATACAAGTTAAGAATGAAAGTCAATTCACAAGAATGGAATATAAATTACTTGCACATTGGGTTATTATGTTACAACTGTACGTGTGAAGTCAAGAATTCTCAAGTGCTTTGCTTGAAAGCTTGTTCAGTTTCAGCATCCGATGGAACAGGAGACGCAGCATATCTTGCAGGTTTTGATCAATCATCATATTAGAACATTAGTAAAAGAGCCGCGGCACAAGTTATTAGCCAATCTCCAGCTCCAAATCCAATGCTCTGACAGTTATCAAACATGTTAATTTGCTAAAAATAATAATAATAAATCAAAATGTGGGAAGATTTAGGAAACACATACCTTGAAAGAATGAAGAGATGGTGATGCAGCACTAGGCACAAGTCCAGTGAAGCCAATTTCATAAGCAATGCTACCATCAGCTTTAAACAGTCCAAAGTTCCTCTCTGAGGTTGGTCCAGGCTTCAAATTTTCATTGAACAATGCAAATATATAAGCCTTGACAGGCTTCTTGGGCCTATACGGAGTCCCCTTCTTTTTGAGTAGCCGTTTACGCAGATTCTTGTTGTAAGTCTTGGCATTTTTCACATCAGCACCAGCTTCATTTTCGTCCCCACGCGAAGCCCAGCCTGTCTCGGAGACTATGACATCCATCTTGGGGAATCCAGCCTTTTCTAACGCAGCATAAGCTGCATCAACCATAGCATCAAACATGTTATCGTAGTGCAGATTAGTCTTCGCATCATGGACCCCGCGATTTGATTTGAATGTAGCATAATTGAGATCAATATGCTCAGGATCATTCTTGTAAGCCAGAAATGGATATGCATTGATGTAAAATGGGGAACCAATTTGTGAGAAAAACTGCAAAAGTGGCTTCATGAATTGGCTCACATCTTCCCTGAAAACACAAGCTGATGGTGGGAATGAATTGGCAAACACAGCCTCTGAATGCGGGCTTGAGACCTCAATTAGTTTAGCCAAACCAAGCCGTTCGAGGGCACTGTAAACATTTTTCGCTGCAGGCAGCAAAACCTCCGATAGCTCCAAATCAGTACCTCCCAAAATTTCATTTCCCACAGCAATTCCGCGGATTTTAGTCCCGGGAAGATATGGATCCACATTTGCCTTAATCCAATTCATGGCACGATCCTCGCCTACACTTATGTCTTTCAAGTTCTCATTGCCAAGTCCAACGATGATTTCTAGACCGGATCCTGAGAACGCCTTGAGGACTGCTTGATCAGCGTCATAGATTCTTATGTTCTTGATCTTAGCTGCTTTGAGAAGTGTCACCACACTTTCGGGGGACGGTATATTGTCTGCTATCCTGCCATAGTTTATCCCATATGTTCCAGAGAATGCATTAACTGTGGAAACAAGCAATGTAGAATTAAACAAGCACCATTAGCTAAGCTACAACAATCTAGACTATATTGAAACTACTTTGAAGCAAAAGAAAGTTTCAAAAATAGACTGTACTGCAACTAATGAAGGCAAAATCATGTCAAGCAGCAGCCATTAAGACAATCACCAAAAATGATCTTTTGATTCATTGCAATAACATTGAATAGATGATTTCCAAACAAAAGTATATAGATAAAGCAAAATTTAAGAATGCTGCAAATCCATTTCAACTCTTTCATAACAGTGCAATTCATTGAAAGCTAACAGGGCAGCATATGGAAATACAAGATTAAAACGAAAGGACATACCATGAAAAGAGATGACGGAGAAGATAAGGAGGAGCCATAGAAAGAAAGAAGAGAAAGTCATTTGAGTTGAGCGGAAATAATGATGAAAGAAAGTGAATTCCATTTGCAGAATAAAGATTTTAGTTCTGGTGGGTGCTGCTCATTCTTTTTGTAACTCAAAAGCAGTACCAAAAAGGTGGCATTAAGACTTGTTCATGAGGGATTGCCCTTGTGCATAATAATAAACTCATGCAAAAGAAAACAAGATTCTTAACCTTTGTTAAGAAATGATGTCAAAACTTGGAAGAAAGATTAGAAGATTCTTAACCTTGATCTAAAGATCAGACAAATTTGCTCTTGTTTACATCATCGCTCGAACTTTGAATTAGATTCTTACTTTACCCTCAAAGCATACCTTTTCTTCATTTTCTAAAACTTGGGTGCTTTCTCATTTCTTGATAGAACTTTGTTTTTGTTTCTTTCTTTCTCCCAGAAACACAGTTTTGTCTAAAGTTGTATACTTTTCTTGGAGGAGACTAAATTAAACCATCGGGCTAGTCATTTTTTTTTTTTGAATGATAACTATTGCTCATGATATTTACAATCATATAAATACTGAGATCCGTTTACATCAATTTTGATATGGTACTGCTCAGATTTTTAACCCTCTCAAATATTCGAGGGACGTCAACTCCCCTCCTAGGAGAAAAACTGCCTTCACTCAAGTTCTGGGACTCCGAGAAAAGAAATTTAAATTAAAGCCCTGCCATACTTCTGCGGGGGCTCGAACCACTTCCCTCACATTTGTGAGGGAGTTGCTCTAGCCACTTGGGCTAAGCCCAAGTGGTTTCGGGCTTGTCATTTGAACTTTGATACTATGTCAAAAGATGTTATGATTTTTAAATTAATGTAATATTTAAAAGAATATATATTTCTGAAATATTTTTGGTACAAGGGTAATTTTTCATATATAACTTATATTATAGTCTATTGTTATAGTCGCCGTATGAGTTATCTAATAATTATAAGTGCTTAATTAATTCCATAAATGCTTATTACTATTTTTGTTATTGTATAGCAATTTTTTAAATAGAGTTTTTAAAGATTAAATAAGTTATTTTGCCTCTATTAGTGAAAACTCAAATTTTGAGTTTTTGGGAGTAGAGGTTGAAATTTTTTTTCAAATATAAAAATTTTTAAAATATTCTCTACTAATTTGATAATTTTATTTTATTATTTTAATAACATAACTTTAAAAATTTACCTATTAAAATAATTTTATAATTTTTAATAAAAAGGTCTAACTGACAACCAAACAACTAAATTTTTTTTAATAAAAGTTCTATTTTTAAAAATTTTACTAACAAAAACTCTATTTTTTTTTTATAGGAACAAAAACTCTATTTGAATAAACTATTGTTGAGAAGTTATGACAAAAGGAGGCTTAGATCTATTAAGAATAGTTCAAAATAAAGTGCTTTTGACACAATGTTCTTACTACTGCCACTATCAATGATCACGTTGCACACTTTAATACTTTATCGTTGATGGCACCACGAGTCCTGAAAATTTTATGTCGTTGAGTCTCCTCTTCTTGTTTTGACGTCAACAAAATTTTCTGCACAATACAGCATCTCCCCTTTATTTGCTCCTCCTCCGACTGCATCTTCTTCTGCGCTGTGTTTAGTAACTAAGAATGTTAAAGATTGAGAAGTCAATCACGGAGATTCGAATTGATTGTATAATTATATGATTTTATTTTGTTTCCTTTCTTGTTTTGTACAGTTATAGATAGGAATCACATTAATGGGTTTGCCTTAGATTTCGGCATTCCTCTGCTTTTGTATCTTGTATATAAACTTATGATATGGTGGCCGAATAATATTTTGTATTCATTCAATTCTTTTCAAAGAATGTGGTACCTATTTCAACTTCAGTCTCCATCAAATGCGCTTTTTTACTACGACAATCACTTGATCGATGCCCTGATAATATTACTTCAAACATTTGTAGATACTGCTGCTGTCTTAGTGGTTGTTGCTTTGTCTGCTGTTGTTGTGGCTGCCATGCCTTTTGTTTATCTTCATCTCCCGTATCACTACTTCCAGCCCACATTTTCTGCTTATTTTCAGCTCCAACATTATTCTGCAACCCTCGACTCTAATTACTCTGAAACCCAGTAAATTGTTGCTGTGGTTTGGATATAAACAATTGCTTAATTCGGTCTTCCAATCTCTTTGCCTTTGTAACTCTAAATAAAGCTCATCATAAATCTTCTACTTCAATCCACCAACATACTTTGCAACTGTTCTAAACTCTAGCTCATCCAAATTATTTTCGAAATATAGACACTGAAATTCCTCTGTATACTCATCGACACTGTGATTTCCTGTCTAAAACTGTAGTACTTCAAATACAGCTACTGCTTGTAATTTGGTGGTAGATAATGCTCTTCTAACATTCTCTTCATCCGTTTCCATGATCTGATGATTTGTTTTCCCGTAACTCTCTTTCAATTTTGTACTTGTTGACACCAAGCGGATGCTGCTCCTTTTAGTTTAAATGCTACTAGCTTAACCCGTTTTTCTTCAGGGATCTCCATGTATTCAAAGAAATTTTCAACATCTACCAACTAATCTAACAATTCCTCAATATGCATTCCACCGTGAAAATCGGCAAGATCCACATGAATCTGGTAATTTGATTTCCTTTCATGTCCTCTATCATTAACCACTGATTCTTCATCATCTAAATCACCTGCCAAAATCTCAAGTTATTGTTCGGGAGGTCGCCTCTCAGGCTCAGGACCTTGAGGTATTCCCTCATGATTGGCACCTTGCCTTTGAAATCTCTCCCTGTTGTCGTTTTGAATAACAAGCCCCCTCAATTCCTCGATTGTCCGCTGCATTACCTCCAATCTAGGGTTAATGTCTTGTTGATCACACGGACAAACAGCTAGAGTAGTCATTCAACAAGACGTTAATCCTAGATTGGAGGCGATGCAGTGGGCAATTGAGGAATTGAGGGGGAAGAAATGATGCTTGGCGAGACCATATTTAGGTATTAAAAAGGTTTTGAAACTTGCCAAGTCTTCTTTTTAACAGACGGTTCTTTGTTGGAGCCTTAACCCAGCAGCCACAAAAGATTCTGTTTTTGAATCAAATACACTCTATTGTTGTAGACTGGAATTGATGATTTTTCCGTTTAGGCTTATTGCTTGTTGTTGTTTACGTTGTAGTTTGATCACACTTCTTGTTGGTTCAATGGTTTTCAAGGGATGCTATTTCATATTGTGTAGATTTTGCTTTTTCAATCTTCTTAAAACAGAGAGTTTTGTTGTTGCTTGTTCTGTCATAGTAGAGATATAATTGTCATACATTGCAGAAATCAATTCCGTGGCTAGCATACTTGTCATTTAATTGATAAACATGAAATCATTTGTAAGGTTGTTAGTGGATGTGTAATTGCAACAATCATATTTGATGATTTGTAAGTATCCTCTGAGACTTGTCTCAGGCAGTTTGAAGAAATAAGGAAATGGTTGCATGCTTATTCTCTGGGTACCTAGTTTCAATTTTTATCAGGTTTCATTCTAATGAGACATTTTGGGTTCAGTGCCTGAACTTAATCTGCCAAATTTCAAGTCTAGTACATATGCATACAACGAGGAAATAGATAGATTCAAAACATATATACAATATTTTCACTGCAGTAAGTACAATTAGCAGCAATAAACCTGTTCTAGTAATTTCAGCACCAATGATCGAACTGTTAGAATCTTCATCTTGAGTGAAACTAGGAAAGTTTCTAGTGATGATGTTTCTACTCTTGATACTTTCAAGTTGACACAGCTAGAAAGCTTAAGTGTGTCTTGGAATGAGAAATTTAAACCGATCCTTCAGCAAACTTCTCAGCCTTTCTTAGCAATATATTTAGCACATTCTTTCATACTAGAGAAAGCTAGCTTTGTGATGAGAGTGAGACATTATTTTGGTTATCATTTTTTTCTTTTTCTTGGGCATAAAATCGTAGAGCTTTTGCTCAAATTTGTTTTGACTTACTAGTACAAGTTGGAAACTGTTTGACAAAATCAGCTTCTATCTTAAGCACAAATTCAGAAGAAAAGGTCCATACGTATTGAGATTATAAACAGACCGGGTGTATTATGTTGTTGCCATGCTCCCGTTATAGACTTCCTGAAGTAGGTTGCTTCACAAATGGTGTTGTTTGAAGTTGATCACCTCTCTCACAGGGTTCAAATTAACTGTCCAGATGAAACCAGAGACTATTGCTGGGTTGCTGAAGTGTCTTATGTTGCTGTTGAATTGAGGTGTCAGACTTATCCCCAATCCCATTTTTTCATCATTTTGTTGGAAATTCTGATATAATTCTGAGTTTTTTTTGTCATGGACACTAAGGCTTCCAGGATACAAAGAAGATTCTAGAGAGTCATTATGGATGAGTTCAAGGGTAAAACTAGTGGATATTGAAGCAGAGGTGTGGGCAGAGTTACAAGTAAGAACAATTGTGTGTAAACTACTTATAATGGCTTTAAGAATCCAAAGCAATAACAATTCTGAGATTATGATGGTTAGATTGATAAGGGAAAATTAATGTCTTCAGATTCCTAGGGAGACTACCATAAATAAGTAAACCTGGGAAACATATCATGCTGCCAAACCGAAGAACAAATATCAGAGAAGACGACTTTGTGCTAAAGTCACTTGGAAGTGTCCTCCAGATTCTGTAATTTGAAGATGACAGTCAAAACCTGTACAAATATCTCCATTTTAGAATCTGGAAACTTACTGTCTTAACATAACGTTAAAAGTAACACAAAAATCGAAAAAAAGAAAAGGTATCCAAGCAATTGAGTTTCAGCTACTCGGCACAGACAATAAAAAGGATATGACAAGCCTCCAATTTAAGTTCCTGAATAATACAACATAACCTGCAGCTAGCATCTATGACCTATGTCGAAAAGGATACTGATTAATTTCTACGTACACAATTAAATCTAGTGACAACATTAATGTTACTGTCATCCAAGAAATCCAAAAAGTTACAAGGGCAAATCAAAAGATACAGGAATATGACACTGGACCAAAAGCAATTAAATCAGTCACCCTACCTCATTTGGTTGACTTTTCCATTTTCAATCATCTCCCCGTCAATTGCCTTGTTTATCTCCTTGTCTTGCAAGTTGGAATTTTCATCAATCTCAATCAGTTTCTGGGGGTTGATCCATTTGCTTCCTCTCTCTGCACTCTGCCGTTTCACCAACAGCGACAGTGCTGGTTTTGCCCTCTTTCTCTACCTCATTTTCACTTACTCCACAATTAGCATAGTGGCAGCTTCTTTTTCTTCATTGATATTATTAGCTTCTTGAGCATCATCTTGGGCCTTAGTATCCTGCTTTGGATCATCTGTTCTCGGTTACTTCTTCAGCTTTTTCTTGTGATTCATTAAAATTGGACAAAAATTCATATAAAAATTTACTATTACTTTTCACTACTGTTAATTCATTTCAACTAGGGAAAGCTCACCAGAGAATTTCATTAATTTCTTTTAGCACTCACACTAAACCAGAAAGCCAAATATACTGGAGTGCTCGCCTAATCTAGAATTTCTAGCCTTAGAAAAGGTATTAATTTTGATTCAATAAATATTAAATTATAGCAAAATTATGAATGATGCTCTTGATTGCATATTTTGATCATTATTTGGCTTTGTATGTGCTGCGTCATTAGGAAGTCCTGGATGAGGTTCAATTTGTTTCTGATGAATGGGGCCGGCTATGGAGAGAACCGAAGGCCGCACCAATGTGTATGTGCAATTACCTTAAAGTAATTGGTATCAAGGGATTTCAAGGGAAGCAGTACGAGTTGACAGTGGTAAAGTTCTTGTTGAGAGAAGCATTAGTCATGGAAAAGATGGTCATTTGCGCTCTGCCGTTAACATCAGATGAAGAAATGATGCTTAGAAAGACCATGTTGGAGTATCGAAGAGGTTCTAAAGATTGCCGAATCATATTTTTTTCTCGGACAGTTAAATAAGTACTTTTCCCTGCAGCTGCCACAAATATTAGTTCTGGTTTTTAATCATATTTTTTCCAGGTTTCATTCTTAGAAGTTAGAACCTGCCTGAATTTTAAGCCAGTTTGGCATGTGCTGTATAACAATACGCAGGCAATAGATAGATTCTTCAAGGATGAGTTGCACTATAGTAAGTGCAATTAGCAGCAATGAATAATGTCAGCATGACAGCATTGATGATTTAGCTAGTAATGTTGGAATGAGACATTATTTTGCTTATCAGTTATCATATTTTCTTATTCTTGGGTGTATAATCCTTTGAGGTCTTCATCAAATTTGTTCTGACTTAATAGGAAAAGTTGGAAATTGCCTGAGAAAATCAACTTTGATCATAATTCCTGAGTACAAGTTTCATGAGCAAAGCAGAGTTCAGACGTATCAAGATCATAAACGAACCGGGTATCAGGTCATGCTCCCAGTATGGTCTTCTCTTTCATTGATCTGATTGCTGGGGAACAATACTAGTTCTGGCTATTAACAATGAACACATTTTCTGGTTCTATTTCATAAATCAGTCAACTTCATTGGATAATAGGGTTAATAAAGGCTTGGAGAATAAACAATGATGATGTTGCCGATAAAGCCTGAGAAACAAGTATCATGCTGTCAAGCCTGAAAGAAGAGAGCACCAAGGAAAACAATTTTGTGCTAATTAAACTCACTTGAAGGGTAACTTAACCAGCTTCTGAACTTGAAGATGCCAATTACTCTAGAACAGGCAACTCTACGGTCATACCACAGCATTAAAAGAGCATAAAAATTGAGAACTAAAGGCTACGGCTATCCAAGCAATTGAAGTTTCAGTTGAAGCTATATATCCAATCACTTTTCGGTTGTCCTGTTTGTTTGACACCCGGCAGTATTCTCTTTCTCTGCCTCATTTTGAGATACTTCTTCAGAAGCTGAACCTTTTCTTTAGCGCTGGCAGCTTCTGCTACATTTACTTCTTTTCACCGCTGTCAATTCATTTAACTGTGGGAAGGTCACCGCAGCAGAGGATCATTTCTTTTAACTCTCACACTCAAGAAGCAAGTCCCCTGTAAATATCCTTTCTCAACTAAAGAAAATTACCACAACAAATCCATCATTTCACCTTTCACTTTCTCTGCTTCCCCCACCAATCAAATCAAAGCTTCACAGAATCAAGAAACAAGAAGCAAGAAAATGGCTGCCAACAAGGAAGAAGAAGTAGAATAATTAAATTTTTTTTTTTTTTCTGAAGGTTCTCTGCCATGTCCTTATGCCAAATCTTGGTCTTGGAGTCGTATCTGATTTCACATTTTCTGCCAGTTTGCGAACTGAACAGATTGAGACAAAAGTTGATTCCATCACTGCACAGATGCAGCAGATCCACCAAAATCTTCACTCCCGCATTGGTCAACTCGATTCAGAGTTACGAGCCATGCTTGCCCACAGATACAATGGTCCAGAATTTGACCAAAAGGAAAGAGAAATCATGCGCTTAAAAGCTGAACTTGCTCAGATTGAATATGAAAAACAGAGACCTACCCTTTTTACCACATCTCTTCTTATCCCTTCCATCGGTCCAACTTATCACCCTTTTGCCTCTATGCTTTCTCCTATTAAACAGTATGACCCTTCCAAGTTATTTGGTATGACTCATACTCTTTTCAGAGACAATCCTTTGCCACCACCACCTAAACCTAAACCCAAACCGAGACCACAGCCTCGACCTGCCCCTCTTCATCCTTCCTCTCTGACCATCCCTGGCCAACCATCTCCTAGTTCTACACCAACATCACCGCTAGCTCCATTATCAGTCCCTACCCAATCCAAGGATAAAGAACCCATAAACCAGTTTACTGCTCACACAGTCACCCATTCATCTACCATAGATGATCAGACCTCTGATTCAAATCTAGCTATTTCAAATAGCCCTACCGAAACTGATACATAATCTTCAGCATCCACCAGTGACTCTGAAAAGTCCTATGCTGATATTATCAAAATCCTGATGGCTCAACCTGATCAACCTACCCAAGGCCAAACCTCTCGTACAGAACCATATGAATATCTCTGAAGTTGAAGAAGAAATGCATGAATCTTCTACCACAAACCACCCTCCTCCAGCCCAGACCAATTCATCTAGCCAAAAATCGTCAAATGGCCCATGGTTCACATTTGATGATCTTCCATCTCATAAATGGCGTGACCGGCTCAATGTAATGTCTGCCTGGATTGACCTCCAAATGCTAAGACCAGGAGCCACAACTCAATCATTCCTTAGAGAATTTGCTACTCGTTTTACGGGTGCTCTAAGAGATTGATTTGATTCGTTAGGACAATACCGTCAATTACAGTTTGTTGACCTTCCAGAAGTTTCAAGTGCTCTTGCTGTACTTCATGATCAATTCATTGGCGACCCTTCTGCAGTCTTTGAAGCTGCTAGACGAGACTATCTCAACATGAAATGCTGCTCCCTCAATGCTAAGGATCTCGACTTCCATTATAAGCGAATGTCCCTGATGTTCTATAAGCTTAATGGATTCAATGAACCAACATTAAAGCATGTCTTTCTAGCTTCCCTCCCCGAAGAACTCCAACCCGACATCCAAAGACAACTCACAGCATCCAATCTTTCTCTAGACAACATCTCTCTTGGCAAAATCTTCCAGCTTGCCAAAACTTGTCTTGACAAACTTTGCGAGCAAAAACAGTTTTTCAAAGAACTGTTGAAAGACAAAGAACCTTTCCGAAGTGCTTGCAAAAAGCCTTATTTGCAGATCAAATGCCACAAGAAAAAGGATTGCGATTGCAGTTCAAAGAAAAAACGGCATTTTCAGAAATTCAAAACTCCAGAATTTTCATCCAAACCTCGCAAATCCCGAAAGCCCTACCGGTTCTTCAGAAAGAAATCTTCCTCCTCCAAAGAATTCAAACGAAAGCAATCAAGCAGATGTTTCATCTGCAAGAGAAAATGCCACTATGCCAAAGATTGTCCCAACAAAAGAGAAAAATCCATCTGGTTAGTTGAGCATCTTCAAGCAACTACAGACTACTCTCCTGCCAAAGATGAACTGGAATTCTATTTCTCTGAACAAGATGAACCCAATGATGAAACAGTGTTCGCATTACAGAATTCCTCTGACTCAGACAGTGACCAGTCTCAAGTAATCTTCCACCAACAGTTACTCTCCCTTGACACTACAGTTCCTATCCCATCCATCAAACTCCAGATCTTGCCCTCAAAATTTCAAAGGCCCATTCCAGCAATTGGTCTTATAGATACTGGTGCCCAACGCAGCATGTTAAACCCCCATATTCTTCCACCAGAATATTGAACCCAGTTTGAAGAACATTTCAAAGCTGTCAATGGCAAACTCTTCACCACCTCTTTGATTACCAAGAAACCCATTGGCATTCAAATCTTCCCAAATTGTGTCATTTGGACCAAGGTTATTGGTTCAACACTTCCTAATAAGGATATCTTGTTAGGATTTGACATCCTTCACCAGATCAAACACCTCCAAATCATTCCCACTGGAATCCGCGTCAAGTCCATGTTCAAACCATTCACAGACATTCTGAAGCTCTACAATTTGTCTGAAACTCCCCAGTCTTACCAGGATATTTCAACCAAACTTTTGAGTTTCTGTCCAGAGTCCTATTCTGAGTTCACCCATCCAAATCCCTTGTGGAAAAATAAGTATTTCTTCATTAAGTTACCTTTTAAACTAAATGAAGACATTAACCCAACTAAAGCTACCCATCCAGGAATGAGTCCTTCTGACTTACTCCTAGCCCAACAAGAATGTTCACAATTGTTAACCTAAGGTTTAATTGAGCCCACAAGTTCTCAATGGGCTTGCTAAGCCTTTTATGTTGAAAAGCATTCTGAAATTGTCCGAGGAAAGAAACGCCTAGTCATTGACTACCAGCCATTAAACATGTTTTTACAAGATGACAAATTCCCATTACCTCGCCGACAAAGCATGTTCACTTTTCTAAAAAATGCCCAGATCTTTTCAAAATTTGATTTAAAATCTGGTTTTTGGCAACTAGGCATTGAACCCTCCGAACGCTACAAAACCGCTTTTTGTATTCCCAATGCCCATTTTCAATGGACCATCCTACCCTTTGGTCTCAAAACTGCCTCATCTATTTTTCAAAAATCCATGGTCCAAATCTTCCAACCCATTTTGCATCATGCATTGATTTACATTGATGATATCTTGCTTTTTTCAGGCTCCCATGATGAACATCGCCAGCTGTTAACTCAATTCTATGATATTCTCCAAAGTCATGGAATCATGTTATCGGCCAAGAAAAGCACCATTGCTACAAAATTTGGAAGTGGGGTTTCGGAATTGTTATAATTGGACCGTTTTGCCAATTATAATGGAGTGCTCGCCCTATCTAGAATTTCTAGCCTTGGAAAAGGTACTATTTTGACTCAATAAATTTTTTAGTTATAGCAAAATTATGAATGATGCTCTTTGATTGCATATTTGATAATTATTTGGTTTTGTATGTTCTACGTCATTAGGAAGTCCTGGATGAGGATCAATTTGTCTGTGATGAGTGGCTCCGGCGATGGAGAGAACCAGAGCCCGTCCCCAAGGGCATGTTGAATTGCCTTAAAGTCATTGGTATCAAGGGGTTTCAAGGGAAGCAGTACGAGTTGACAGTGGTAAGGTTCCTGTTGGGAAATGCGGAAGTCTTGGAAAAAATGGTCATTTGTTCTCCACCATTGTCATCAGATGAAGAAACGATGCTTATTAGCGAGACCATATTTGGGTATCCAAGAGGTTCTAAAGATTGCCAAATCATATTTCTCTCGGACAGTTAGGTAAGTACTTCTTCCTGCAGCAGCCAGAAATGGTGTTACTGCTCTTAAATCAAATATGAACTCTGTTGTAGATTGGAATTGATGATTTTGCCATTTAGGATTATTGCTTTGTTGTTGTTTCGCTTGGGCATGGTTGAGTGAACTAATTGTGTTCCGACCATACTTGGACAATTGGTTCAATGTTTTTGAGCACATTTTTGCAGATTATGTTTCTTCAATTCTTTAAGCACAGTTACTTAGTGGCTTGTTGTGTAATAGTTGAGATATAATTGTCATATTAGGTTTCATTCTCAGAACATTTTGGGTTCAGTGTTTGTGCTTGCGCTGCCTTGTTTCAAGTCAAGCTACAATCCTCCCTTTCACACCTAGGACTGCTGGAAAAATCTGTATTTCAAAGTCAGCTCCTTCAAAATGGTGTTGCGTTGAAGGAATGGAGTTGAAACCTACTGGCAGTTCATAATGGCTATAAGAACCCTAAGGCAATAGCAGTTCTTAGATTCTAATGGTTATATTGATAAGGGCAAAGGAGAATCATGGATTCTGATATGTGAGGATATCAAAGGTAAACCAGCTTTACTCGGTTTTTTAACTTCTTTGAAAATCTGTCCAAATAACTGCTTAAGGAAAAGGATGCATCCACCCTAGAATCTGGAACGCTCTACCCTACAGCCTTGCAAAACAAAAAAATAAACAAAGATTGAGAAAGAAAAGCTATCCAAGCAATTCAAGTTTCAGCTACTAAGCATAGACGAAAATAAGAAAGGATGTCACAAGTCTACAATCTAAGTTCCTGCACAATATAACATTAGCTGTAGCATCTACAGCCTACACTACTACGGATACAGATTAATTTCCCTACAGAGACAATTAAATCTAACGACAACTTTAATGTTACAGTCATCCATGAAATCCAAAATGTTACAAGGACAAATCGAAAAAGATACAGGGATATTACACTGGGCTACTGGCAATGGATAAAAGCACGGTACATTCAGCAGCTGACAGAAGCTGGATGTTGAGCGGTGGTATCAGTTCGCCCCATTTGGTCGACTTTACCATTTTCAATCACCCCCCCGTCAATTTCCTTGCCTGTCTCCTTGTCTGGGACGTTAGATTTTTCATCATTTTCCAGCCCATCTTGTTTCTCTTTGACCTCTCCATCAGTTGCTGGGGCGGATCCATTTCCTTCCTCTTTCTCTGCTCCGCCATTTTCTCCAACAGTGACAGTGCTGGGGTTGTTCTGCTTGTTGTCAGTGGCACCATTCTCTTCCTCAGCCTCATTTTGTGGAACATTTTCCACAGAGATCTCTACCTTCTCCTTTTCATTTTGAGTTACTTCAGCAGCAGTCTCTTCATTTTCTTTAGCACTGGCAGCTTCTCTCTCTTCATTGCTATTCTTAGTTTCCTCAGCACCATCTTGGGCCTTATTGTTCTGTTCTGGACCAGCTTCCTCCATATTGGCATCTTTGTTCTCAGTCACTTCAGCTTTTTCTTGTGTTTCACCTTCCTTCCCAACTTGATTCTCAACAGAAACATCTTTTCCCACCTCAGCTTCTGCCTTTTTCTTCTCAGTTTCTTCCGCAACTTGCATCTCAACTTCTTTCTCACGCTCAGCATTTTCAGGAGCTTCAGTTTCTTTATTATCCTTCTTCGAGGTTGATGTCGATCTTCGACCTCGCTTCTTTGGAGGCTCCTTCTCAGGAGTTGGAGTTGCCTTGGCCTTTTCGCTGATCCTTGATGATCTTCTGGGGGTCTCACCAGTGCCCCAATCAAACTCTGTTATTGCAGGATTACCAGGGTGAGATTTTAGGTATTGCTCCAATTGTTTCCTGTTATGGAGCTCCTCTCCAGTTGGAGCAATGAACATGATCTCACTCTTCCTTGGTGTACCTCCTTTCTTGGGCAAATACTGCACGGAAACAGAGGACATCATGTGTTATACAATGCGAACCGGACACTATAAACCGACAACATCCAATCAATACACAAATAAGGAATAGAGGGAAAGAGAAACAAAGATCAAATACGTATAAAATGTTCTCTTCATTAGACTCTTCAATGTATATTCAAGATATAAACACAATCAAATAACACAGAACCCATGGTATCTTCATACAGGTAAATGCTTGATTCTTAAAATCTTCTCTTAATTCTTGAATTTTTACTCCAAGAAAAGAATCTGCTTTAAGCTTGATTCTTAACATATATCCAATGGTTTAACATGTAAACGTATGACTTTCAAGCTCTCAGGCATTAAAAAAACTCCTTCAAGCTTATAGAAACCATGATAGAAATCTGCATATAGTCTATATCAAATTTCCTTCAAATATAAAATCTCATAGTTATATCCCTAACATCGAATACAAGATACATGCATCGACATAACCTAGACTTCCAAATTGATGATAAACTGTACCATCCACACTCCTTTTCTTACTGTTGAAATGCTGCTGACCCTAATTCATATCCACCTAAACACTAAAACATGATAAGTATGATTACATATAAGAACTCACATGTGGCTTGCCTATGTTGGCTTTACAATCCAGCAAATATAAATTCTTAATTGGCTAGCCAAACCAGAGTAACATAAATTGGTTAACTGATTAACAGCTATATGAACCAAAAAAGACAAAATGCAATCCGAGTAAACATTAAAATTTATATATGGTTCAACCGAACGAAAATATCTCATAAACTTAAGCTGTGTATAATTCATGCATCTGCATCAGTACAAATATTACTTCTTACATAGAAAATCTACGAATATAACACATATTAAGCAGTAAAATTTCTTGATGGATGCTACCTTGTCTAGAAGATCTTAGACTATACAGGTGTATGCACTTAGAAAGTTTCTTCAAAATCAAATAAAAAATAAAGATCAACAGAACATGCAAGGACAGGGGACAATTATTTAAAGAGAATATAGGCGCACAATATTTGGTCATCAAAATATATAATACAGCATGAAACTAAATATCTCCTTGCTTTAAACTCAATTCCAAAAATGAAAACGTTTCACCTTTCCTCAAACATTGCATATATACATCCTTTTCCTGTCTGCTTATATCACTGTAACCTTTAAATTTATTGTCTAAACACATGCTGACACATGCATAAACACTAGTTGATACATGCTACAATCTACTAGGATCTAAGAAAACAGAGGGAACTGAGGATTATTTACTGATTTTTAACTGTTCAATAAATACACTAATACATGCAGTGATAGTAAATGACGGCAAACCCAAACATCCACCAGTAAAATCCACTAGAAATGAGAATTTGAACGTATAACACATCCCAACACCAGACTATTCCTAATAACAGCAAAAACCAAGAAGAAAGTACTTCACGTTTCACCAAATCATTTGATGGAATGACTTTTCACTTCAGTTGTTATTAGGAAAGTTATTTATTAGGAGCATTCAAAGGAAAGCACAGCCTTGTAGATTAGAGCTGCACCAAGAAAGATAATTTTAAACAATAAAAACCCAAGTGTTTACAATTTAGGGAAAAAAGAATACCATTGTGTTTGTAAACTCAAATGCATAACCCAATGAAACCCTAAAAAACCCAATAAAATTACAGAACCAGCTTAGCATCAGCTATTTGAATAATTACACACCCATTTTCAATTGTAATAAACACAAAATCACCAACGATCAACCAAAGCTGATATGAGACTGAAAGCAATGCACGAAAATTTAAAGCCTTGTTTAAGCAGCAAAGGATGGTTCCTTCATACACACAGTCGCACAAATGATCTGTATCGAACAGAAATATATTGCCCAACATGATGAATTAACTACACGTATTACAAAATGATACTCTTGTAGAACTATATAAGCACATACAAAGAACACTTACTGACCTCCCATCACATTATCTTTCGTCTCAACAAATTTTCGTTGGTCAGCTTACTAAAAAATATGCCATTAATCTTCGCCATGATTTGAACAAGGCTTTTTTCAGAACTAAAATCAAAAGCAAATACAAAAATGCAGCAAAATTCGGCATGAAAATCAAGATAATCTCAACAAGAAACTTTAAAAGGGCTAGGAGAACAAAGCTCAACTTGACATGGAAGAAAATAATCAGCAAAAGCTTCCATAGAAAGGATTATTTTTCCTACATCTCTATATATATAGGCGTGTGTGTGTATGTGTGTGTTGACTAAAAGAAAAATAATTGATAGTTGACCCCAAAATTCTGAAAAAGGTTAAATTGTTTTAAACACTATAATAAAAAGGGGAAAAGCCCTTTTTGCAACAATCCTCACTACTACAAGTAACACCTTTCAAGAAAACCCTATCTGTAGAAGTCCTACCATAAAATACAATTATGAGAAAAAAAGATACAATCCAAAAATTCTACCACAAAAATTCAAAATTCAAAAATTTCCATTAAAAAATTAGACAAATCAACATATTTGAAATGGTAATCAACCACAAAACATGGCTAAAAATTATTTTTTTAGTGAAACCCTAGCCACAAATTAGTACCAACCCAAATTCCACAACAAATAGCAATCCATACCTGAGAAATCCCCAAAAAACAAACATACCCACAAATTAAATCACACTAACAAGTAAGAATATAACAACTTCACTAACAAAACATAAACTTTGAACCTCCAAAAAAATAAACATACCCTATTCATACACATGAATATAAAGAAAAAAAAAAGCTTTAAAGAGAAAATTAAAAGACCATTTTCTTCCAAGCAGGCGGTGCTGGCAGCTCAACCGAAATAACTTCCCCCTTGCTCTCCATTTGTTCACCTGTTAAAGATAAACACACAAAACCAAAGACAGAAAACAAACCGTTGAGAGTTCTTAGATATGCCTTATTGTTGTTGGTTAGTTCGGTTTTTATTTCCCTTTAAGGAAATAACATATAGATCCTTAGCTTATTACATTTTATCAATTAAGGTAATGAAGTATCTATTTTGTTTTAAAACAGTACCTGACACCGGTGATATTACCAATTTATCCTTACCATAATGAAGTTTGATCTGGGGACCTATTTAACATGAACTTATAACCTATGTACGTTTTTATAATATGTAAGATATTAAGGACCCAATGATATAACCCGTTAATATTTTTGTTACTAAAACTGTTCACATAATCCGTTGGGAAGAGATAAAGATACAATCTGAGGCACAGTATTTAAGTGAAATTGTGGGAAATTGTCCAACGAGAACTGGACTGGTGTCAGTTGAAAAGCTGATTTACTTCGTAATAAGTAGACATAACAGCATCTTGTTCGGCCATAATCTAACTCGGTCTACTGTTAACACGTGTGCAACGTTTGGGGTGGATATTGGGGCTTACGGTATCTAGAAGGTAAGCGTGAGATCCAGGGGGTGGTAGCAATGCGCTCACGCTCTCGTCAATGGCGCGTGCGTACAAAACCCATGAATTATGCAGATGTCTTTTGAAATTAAAATTCATGTATTTTCTAATTAATTTAATTATTCAAGTCAAAAGAGTACCACAAATATTTTGTAGCGCCTTTGTGAATTTTTTTTTCCGTAGTAAATAATCTTATGAAAGAAACGTGATGGTTTATTATTTTAGTTTAGGCTAATTGTAGGATAAGTGAATTTCATATTGATCATTGAATTTTTGATGAATTAGTGAATTTATAATACGTTGATCGTTCAAAAACTTTGTAAAAGAATTTTATTTTTATTTGGTTATGTGGAACGAACCTAGATCTAATTAATTTTTATTAAGGAACCTCCACAACAGGTTATTTAATCATTACATTGATAATAGTAATTCGTTATTTAGTTATTCTATAAATTCTCTTTTTTAATGTTCGAGATTTTTTAAAAATAAAATTTGAATATGTATATTTAAAATAATTTAAAAAAACTTTATTTTCATTTTTGTATTTTTATATCTTTTTAAAAAAATAAAAGAGGGGGTAAAATTTAAATTATTTTTTGTATCCTCTTACTTTTTTCAAGATTCAAACTCTGATAATCAATCAAATAAAGTTATTTAAAAAACGACTTTGTGAAATAGTAAACCACTTTGTCAAGTACTAAGGACTTAATAATAAATATTACCTAATAGTTATTGTTTTCTCTTTCTTTTATTTATTTATTTTTTTTGATACAAAAAGGGCTAAGTTAAAAACTAAGCAATGACCAATCGAGGATAAGCAGTCCCAGATACATCATGCAGCAGCCACCCTTCAGTTCCGGCCGGAGGCCTGGGAAACACATGGACCCCAAGAGGCAAAAGAAGAGCTTGGTTGGCAAGGTAATCAGCTGCAAAATTTGTTTCTCTATAACTGTGTGACAGAGATACCTGCCACTCCATGTTAAGAAGTCTTTTGATACCCTGAATGAGAGAGGAGTTAGCATTGGGATGATTGGACTCTGTGGCTAGGATCACCGTAATGCATTGACTATCAACTTCAACAAGTAACTGTCTAATTCCAATATTCCAGGCAAGCTGCAACCCTTGAAATAGACCCCAAAGCTCCGCCCCAGTAATAGTACAATGACCAATATTCATACCAAAGCCGTGAACCCATTCTCCGCAATAATTTCTAATGAGGCCACCCGCACCTGCATTTCCTGCAATTTTCCGAGCACCATCTTTCTTTTATTTAAAGATAAAGAGTAAACAAGAGTCTAACTATAATATCTTAATCTTCGTTCTCCAAGAGCCAAATAGAGTGGCTAGTAAAACAAAGGAGTAACAAAATAGATTGACATTTCTTAATTTTGCTAATACTTGCAAACAAAGTCACAACTTAAAAATATCATGTTCACACGTGGGGTTCACTCGTGCTCGCCTAAAGAATAAGATAACATTCTTAAATTAACTGATCTAGAAAGTAGGTTTCGCGTCCGAATGTGACAGTCTTTCCTATACAAGATTGCTAAAAGATACTGATTGTTGATGCATAAATTTGGTCGATGGTGTTGTGACTAGGTGTCCATACCAACACCTAAATTTATTTTAATGGGATACAATACTTGCTAGCAACTCCTTTCTTCGAGTAGACACTAGCAACCATAAGCACTTCCTACGAGATTCACCTGCGTTTTCAAAGAACGGTTAGGGGAATGCCAGAGGTTTTTCTGGCATAAACCCTCTGACGCTCAAGTTAGTTATCTAGGCTTTATAGAAAAACTTGTGCCGTAACCCACGTGGCTCAATTATGGTTGCTTTTAAACAAGAAAGATTTAAAAGAAATAAAGAAAACTAGAAGAAATTTTAGAGATAGAAAAAGAAAATTTAGTAGTAGAGAGAGATTACTTACTTAATTTTGAATTTTCAGGGATATGTATGGAAGACTGAGACTCCCGTTACTAGATAAAGAGAGTAGCCGTTAGTGAGTCATGCCCTAGTCTTTCTGAGGAGATCCGCGAGTTGACTCTCAACCAAGTCTCTGAGTTGACTTGATTTGAGCCTTTTCTCGCATGATTCTTACGCGACCACATTTATCAAGCAACCTGCCCACTTCTTGATACCTCAAGCCAATTATTTTTTAGTTCTACTGGATCCACACCCTGAGGAGGCTCATGGCTACTCCCAGTAACGAAGAGAGCATGATTTACCCAGAATTATGTCTAATCATGCTCCTTAATTTATCCCTCAAATACTAGTCCCTCGGTTTCTAATGTTGAGAGTGAAACTAATCAAAATTGGAAACTAAATGCACTATGCTGCTTATAATGACTAGGTTGACATCTTTGCTTACTCGACCTCAAAACATGGAACTAATAAGGCCACTCATTTTACAAGACCTCACCTGATTAACTAAGATCATCTATCTACCCAAGTAGTCACTTCACTTTAAATGTGTGCGACGTAGTGCACGTTAAGCCAAACATTTGAATTTCAAATGCATCAGTTTTGCATCCTCGAAGCATGTCTCCTTAAATGTCATGCCAGTTACCCTAAGTCGCTTTATTTTCCTTCCCTTCAAATCTTTAATTTTCTAAACCACACCATCTTCTTTTTCGTATTTCCCTTTGCGTTTCCCAGAGAGTGTGAAATTTCTTTGCCAAAGAACAAGTTATGCAATACCGCCACCACCCCAACATTGATTTCAGCTTGCCTTAGTTACTATTGCTTGAACTTCATCACTGGCTATTTGTCGTTTTTGCTTGGGTTTGTTTGAGTTCTTTGGGGTTATTGGTTATCTTGGCTTTTCAGACTCCCGTTCTTGGTTTTAAGAAATTTGTCAAAAAACAAAGAGAATAATTGACATTGAAGATGAATTGGACTTTTGCCCAATATGCTTGAAGGGCTTGTTTTAAATCCCAAAATCCCTTTAGAGGATATGGATGGTACTAGTGTTGGGGTTAGTGTTAGAAAAATGTCTCCTGAGACTTTCACTTCATCTAAAAGCAAATCAACTAGTATAGATATTGGAGAAATTTCTAGTTCAGACCAAACTGTGAGTGAAAACCAGGAAAAAAGCTCTGGTGAGGATGAGAGCGACGAAGAAACGACACAAGAGGAAAGTCAACAAGAAAAGAAAATGAAGATAGGTAGCAAAACTCTGGCCGAGTCTTACCCTATTGATGAGATGAAGTATAGTACAACAAAGTGTGACTTAGATAAGCTTAAGAGATTTTACAGCATACTTGATGACGTGATTCTTAGGGTGCCTAGTCCTAAAGACACTTCTTGTCATCCTCTTGAGAGATAGATTGGGTCATTAGGGGTTAGACTTCCTTTACAGCCTTACTTTGTTCGAGTATTAGAAAGAATAAGCTTATCCCCTTGTCAGTTAAACTCAAATGGATGAAGAGTGCTTTCTAGTTCGTTCGTCTTATGGAACAACTACGGGCAGTGTAAACCTATGATTAAAGAGATAAAGCATCTGTACCAGCTAAAAAATAGTCTACAAAACGAGACCTGTTATTATTTCATGTTGAGCACCAAGAAAAAGAAACACATAACAAATATCTCCACTTCGAGTGAAAACTGGAAAAGAAAATTCTGTTTTGTTGGGGGTAATTAGGGCCGGATAGCACCTACATATAGAGGGAATATACATGTTCCTTCTTATTTCTCTATTCTAAGTTTTTTACTAGCTCATGATATCTCTTAGCTGTTGGGACTAGGCAAAAAAACTTATCCGACTCGTTTCAATCTGAAAAAATCGAGTTAGAATTGGGTCAGATTTGGTGAACAAATAACTTTTTTGCCAACCTGATCAGCTCATGATCGGATCAGGTGAAACCTGATTCGATTCGAAAAACCGATCGCTTTAGCTTTGAAAAAAAATAATAAGTGAAAGTAAATAACACTCATATTTCACAACCACACACCACACGAATAGTTCACACACAACACACATGTATTGTTTCTCTTCAAGAACAATACACACACAGAGCCTCAACTCAGGCCCTCACGACTTCACCCTCAAGCCTCAAGTCTTCAACTCATGAAACACACATTCATACACAGAAATAGTCTTCATGCCTTACGCCTCATAGTTTCAGTTTTCACACACACACATTAGAAAAGCAAGTGACATCGATGCAGACATAGGCACGCAGCGTAGCCCCCAACCATCGACGTATCCCACAATCATCGCTGACAACGATCAGATCTGCTGCTCTTGACTGGATTTGCTGCTCTTATGCTCTACGCCTCCAACATCACCAAGTTCCTCCAGCTCCAAGCTCTACTCACTCAAACCCAACAACCCGAATTTCCTTTTGAAGTTTTAATGGCATATACTATATAGTAATAATATATTATATATGCTATGTTAAATTGATATTTGTTAATTGTTAATTGTTAATAATCTAAACACGGTTTCAGTCTTCACATATTGTTTCTTTTCAAGAATCATATCTAATTTAAATCTAATCCGATCTGATCTCATCCGAATATGTTCGGATTGGATCGGATCGGGTTATATGTTTAGGTTGAGTTCGAATGAATTTTTTCTCAACCTGATCGGGTTTTTACCCAGTCATATTAGCTGCTCATTAATTTTGAAACACATTCTTCATTTCCCTCTCATTTTTCTCTTTTTTTTTTCCTTACACATCTCATCTTTGTGCTGCAGATTCCTGGAGCGTGGTCTACAAGATCAAAAGTAACCAAATGCAGAGTGTTGAGGTCGCCTTATCTAACCAGTATTCGTCCAAGCGCGTACTTTTTTTGACCAACCTAGTGAACTCGCATCTAGTATCAGCAACAAAAAATATAGATGAACAAGAAACGCCCTGGTTCTGATGGTGCTTTTGAAAGCTCGAACAAAAGTACTACCTTGATGAAGAAGTCCGAGGTTTCTCAGCATGCCTCTCCTCTAAAAGTGCTTCTCCTACCTATTTCTGTCGTGGGTGGAATAAAGTAAAGCGTCTAAAAAGAGTTTCAAAAGTCCCCTCTTCTCCAACTGCTGATCTAAGACCTTATCGGGCAGATGAGCGAGTAGATTACTTTGTCTCATACCACAATGAATATACCAAGTTAGTGAAAAAGAAAGATCTTGAGAACATGGAGGGTCGTACACAAGGATGGCAATAGCCACTGCCCGCAGTGAGTTTGTGATTACCAAAACCAAACCCATACAAAATTTAAATTAGCAAATCCATCTACAACCCATTCACTGCTAGTTTTGACAATTAGCAAACCCGCAATAGTACCCGGCAGATTTTTTTGTGAGTTTTCATATTTAAAATCATAAATATTTAATATGTAAATTTATAATAATAACCTAAAATTCTACATAACATACTCAATTATAAATTTAGCCAATATAAATGGAATATTAAAATTTCAACATCAATCCAACACAAATTCTCAAATTTAAGTATAAAATACACAAATTTATAAAAAAAAAAGCCAAAAACTAGTATCTAAAAATAACACTTATGATTTCATATTATCATTCAACACAAGCTCCAAGGGAAAAATTTCATTTCATTCACCACTATTAGCACTCATCCAACACGATTCCTATAATAATAATAATTAAGATTAATATTTTCTAAAGAATAATATTTTTTAGCAACTAATCCAAAGAATAAAATTATAATAATCAAATAATTCATGCATTAAGTTAAAGAATAATACTCCATACAAAATTATAATAAGTATATAATAATCCTTGCATTACGTTAAAGACTATTAGAACTTAGGCATGTTGCGACTTGCACACACATTTGCACTTTACATTATTTACTTTATATATGTTTATATTTAAATATTTTTTTATTTAAATTAAATTAAAAAATATTTAAAGAAAAAAGCTCTGGTTTGGTGGATACTCATGCGAGTATCCACCGAATATTTAGCTAATACTAAATCCACCCACAATCTAGTGCAGTTTTCAATTTATAATACCAAACTTGCCTGCAACCAACAAAATTACCCGCAACGAGCGGGTTTGCGGATACCATTACCATCTCTAGTCGTACACTTAGTGACCAAGTGAATGCTTAGCACTTTGGGGTGTTTCAAATGTGTACCATAGCTTCTTACTATAAAGGCAAGATTGCTTACTACGAGAAGAAAATTCAGACTGATAATCAAACTCTAAAGAAAAAAAAACAAAACTTACTGAGGAGAGATCAGTAAAGCTCCACGTTGAGAACTTACAGCTGGAGGAATGAGCATCTCTGTTTGAGGGTAAAGCAACATAACTTGAGAAGGAGTTAAATAATGTAAGAGAAGAACTTGCTCGCCAGAAATCCTTCAACGAGCATTAACAATTGACCTATCAGAGTCAGGTCGAGGCTATTGGAAAATAGATTAATAAGAACTACAATGTTGAGCTTAGACTCTCTTAGAAATGCATCATTGTTGTCCTAAAAAAGTAACGCCCCGAGCTGAATATAGATGAGTTGGCAACTGGAATTATCGAATACATGAATAAACAAGAAGCCAAAGAGGATGCAGGAAAAGATAAGCTTCTTAAAGCTGCTGAGAATGTCCCTCCTCTTGCTACCAATGATGACCTCTCAATGCTTCTCAAACAAATGGATCCTCCTTCTGATAAAATAGATCATAAATCCTACTGAATGTAATTAAGAATGTACCAATTGATGATTTCAAGACTTTTTGTTTGTATTTCTATTTCTTTTAAATGCTAAGAATATTTTCCAAAAGCTTATTTTATTTGTCTTTGAATATTCCAAATAATCGTTATCCAACTTATCACTATCAAGCAAAAGCAGGCAAACTTTGACTCTTGTCTCATTTGGAAGAGACTGTTGAGATTTAAAGCTTGTATTTGCCTTGGAATAAATTTTCGTAAGTAATTGTCTGCTTACTTCATTGTTGTCGAGCAGGCATAGGTAAATTTTGACTTTTATCTCACCTCAAGGAGGCTTTGAGACTTAAAGCCTTATACTTGTCTTAGAAAATTTTTTGTAAGTAATTGCTTGCTCACTTCATTGTTGTTGAGTAAGAGTAGGTAAATTTTGAATTTTGTCTCACCTTGAGGAGGCTTTGAGACTTACAACCTTATACTTGCCTTAGAATTTTTTTTATAAGTAATTGCCTTCTCGCTTCATCACTGTCAAGCATGAGTAGGTAACTTTTGACTTTTGTCTCACCTCGACTTTGAGACTTAAAGATTTATACTTGTCTAAAAAAAATTCATAATTAATTGCCTGTTTGCCTCATCATTGTCGAGCAATCATAGGCAAATTTTGACATTTGTCTTACTTCAAGGAGGCTTTGAGACTTAAAACTTTATATTTTCTTTAGAAAAATATACCTAAAGAAGAGGAGTAACTGGGCAAATGGATTTTATTGCAGCCATTTTGTTTATGGCTTATGAATTACAAAAACAACTTAAGAAATATTGGATCAGTAATAGAGGTAACTAACTTATTACAAGAAATTCTTACAGAAAGTACTTTAAAAGATTTGCATCCTAGGATGTTTTTACTTTGCGACCATCCGCATAGGTAAGCTTATATGCTCCTGGTCCCGTTGCTCGCAGAACTCTGTATGCCCGCTCCTAATTGAGACCAAACACACCATGGCTCGGATCTCTGATGTTTTGATTCACTCTTCTAAGCACTAAATTGCTGCTTCGAACTATTATACTCGTACATTTTGGTTGTAATAGAACGCAATTCTCTACTGATAAACGATTACCTTTTTTTAATAAAATTTCTCTATCGTACGTGTACATTCTAGTTGTAATAGGATCTCTTGACATTTTTTATTTAGTAGATCCAAGTTTAAGCACATCTGCTCATTGTTTTCCCCATCATTAAAGTTCTTCATCCGATGCATGCTCATTCTTATTTTGGCTAGAACCTCTAGTTCATGATCAAAAGCTAAGACAAAAAGGGTGTTTTATTTGTTGTTTTCTGTGAGTGGTTCTGTAGGCCCATAGTATACCAGACAATTTGTCAATCCATGCCCTTTTTCTCTCTTAATCGAGTTTTTAAGAGCTTCTTAATAGTTTTGTTCGACACCTCCACCTGCCTATTTGCTTTTGGATTTGCAGACAAATAGAATCTCAGTTCGATGCTCAGTTTTCACAGAACTCCTTGAAATTGTGGTTATTGAACTGCTTACCGTTGTTTGTTATGAGTGCATAAGGAATTCCATATCTACATACCACATTCCTCTAGATAAAGTCAGTTGTCTTTATCTTTGTAATCTTACTGAGAAGCTCAATCTCAACCCACTTCGTAAAGTAGTCAACTGTCACAATAGTATGAGTTGTCATCGCCTGGTCGTCTCTTCTACATTTCAGTGCATCATTGGCCAGAATCGCTTTAAAGGCCAAAGACCTTGCCCCCGAGTGATTTCCACATATCCCTTTAGGTATCTCCCTTAGCACGTAATCTACTTCATCATCATCCAAGAAAAGTATATTCTCATCTATACAACACCCCATCAATCAATACATACCTAGCTGCTTGGCATTTGAGCTTCCTTGGTTGTGTTTTATCTGCTGGCAATATTTCATCTCGCATGTATAAGACTATTGGATTTATCCATGAGCTCTGATCGTCTATCTTCATCATATATATTTCTTGCGCAATGCTTGGGGAAGTTTTAACTTTAACCAGAACTGACTTAGGCATTCTTGCATCTGTTGTGGCAGCCATTCTAGCCAAGATATATGTTCAGTAATTTTCTATTCTCGATATCTACTCGATGTTAATATCCTCAAATTTCTCTATCATTTATCTGGTCTTCTTCATATATAACTTCATCCTCTCACCTCTGGGTTAAAAGTTCTCATTTAAATGGTTGTCAATGAGCTGGGAATCTATTCGAATTCTTATTCTATCTACTTGCAAAGCTTGAGCCAACTTCATTGATTATTAACTGCTTTGAATTCAAACATTAAGGCATATGAAATTTCATCTTCTTCTGGACATTTTAAGTTCACTCCTTCCCCGAATCATCAGTCACTAGAAGACCCATCCAACGTTACTAGCCAAATCTTACTGGCTACTACTTGCAGTAGCTTGTGCACTATTAGCCTCCATATCTAGTTCCGTGAATGATTAGTATTAAAAATTATTTAATTATCATGCGATAATAATGTTATTTTTTCCTTATGTTATAATTTATATTTGTGAGTATGCAATATATTCGGAATTATTAATTATGTATTAAATATATCTAATTTTGTGTATTTTTATGTGTTTATTAGGTAAAATATTAATTTCATGCAATTCGAGGCCGCAAACAGATAAACGGATGTCAAATTTGGATTCCGAAGGTCCGAAAACCTTAAGATGAGTCAAAATTAGCTTAAAATTGGGCTTCTATAAAAAGAATTGACTTTTTCTGTTAACCGAACACTAATTGAATGATAAAATGAGTTTACAATAGATATGAGTGCATGGGATAGCTGACAATTTTGACTAAATCTCAATCGTTCATGATTCAATGGCCATGATTGTGCCACGTGGCAATGGTTGGTGAAGCAAGTTGTAGGATCCGAATCTTTGTATTCGGATCGACCCGATCCACCCATTAACCCGCCAAATCTCAACTGTTCTTTGGCCAAATCAGACGAGTCAAATGATGCCACGTGTGATGTTGACTTTTGAAGTTTGACCAGCCGTTGGATTTTGATATAATGGTTGTGAGGAGCGCATGCATGAAGCTTATGATGGATCGCAAAACACTGGATTATGAATTTATTTTTCTATAAATAGGCCTCATTTTTATGTTTTTAATCATCTCTCTACATCTCCTTCTCAATTTCTCTCCATCTCCCTGTAATCTTGATTTTTAGGTGTGTTTTTAATATTTTGTTTAATTATTTTTATAAATAAATTTAGTTTTATTTTCAATTTTAGTTGTTTTTATTACTTTTAATTATAAGTAATTTAATTTTAATAATTCTTTTTATTTCAATTATGCTTAACTAAATAATAATAGTTAGGGTAATGTGAAACTCTTAGGAAATAAATATAATTTAATCAAATTCTATTTTTAATTTTATAAATTCAATTATTTTCTATTTAATTTTATACCTATTTTATATTTTAAAATTTTGATTTATTGTAGAGAAACAAGAGAGTTTGGCACAATAAATTCTTAATATCTTAATATAAAGTATGGTAAAATGGTATTTTGACTTATTGTAGACAAATTAAATTTTGGCACAATAAATACTTAATCCATCATAAAATTAAAGGGAAAATAATAATAATTTATATAATTAATCTTTTGGGCAATAAATCTAAAAAAAATAGCAAAAAGAATTTATTAATTTATTTACTACTAAAAGTAGATCCACAACCTTAACTAGTTCAATTTCATAGTTTCATTTAAATTAAGTTATTTATATTCAAGTTTTAATTTTAGATAAAATAAAATAAATAAATTAAATCTTTTCTCTGAGGATCGACCTTGGACTCACCGAGCTATAATATAACAAGACACTCTTATACTTAGGAATTAAAAATTACATTTAAGTTATGTCAGTAAACGCTGCCACAAAATCTGCTAATGCTTGTGCTTTAATCGCTACTCCAAGCTTGTAGCTTATATCAAATTCGCTATTGACCATTTTACTAAGCGTCTAGAAGCCCCCGGCTTGTGCAGTGACACGACTCAAAAGTGTATTACTTTCAAGTATAAGAGTGTCTAGTTATAATATAACCCGGTCAGACCGGGGTCGAGCTACATGGAGTTTTAAATCTAGTAAAACTAAGAAAATTAATTGCAGGGCAAAGGAATTATTTGAAATTGATTTAAAAATAAGGTAAGGTTTAGGATCCACTCTCTGTATTCAAATTATAATTTTAATACTCTCTCATTTATATTTTGCCTCACTTTTACCAATTAATTATTATATCATTTAATTATATGTGTGTGGATAAATATAGAATAAAGTACCTAATGTGCCATACTATATTAATGTGTCGACATTATGTCAAAATACCATAAAATCCAGTGAGATTTATAAATTAATATGATATAAAAATAATTAGAAAAGAATTAAATAAACTTAAAAACTCATTTGAGAAAATAATAATAATTAATAGTTTGAAACATTGAGCTTCACCCTTCACCTCAACTTAATAAAATTAGCTACTCATATTGAAAGAAAACACAACACTCTTTTTATTTGATAAACTTTTTGAAATATATTACAAAGAAAATTGATACAAACGGAAACAAGAAAATAAAAGAAAGAAATGTAGAAATTCTTCAGTGTCGGCTTCAGCTCTCAAAATAGCTCTCTAGCTTCTCCGCTCCACAATCTCTCCTCTCTTTTTATAGGCAACAATTGCCTTTAACTTTCTTTATTTTATTATTTATTATTATCTTAAAATATATAAGTGTGTTGAAATGTGTGATGGTCAGGAGGCGTAATGGCCTCGTGACCATCACCAACATGTTTTTTTTCTTTTGTTCTTTTATTTATTTTATTTTATTATTTATTATTACATCTCTTCAATTTTATTCTAATAGTTCTTCTTTGTTCTCGCTTTCAATTCTAATTCCATCTTTATTCCTAAAAATATTTACAAGATAAAAATTAACAAATTACGAATTAATTTAACATAAAATATATTTGGAGAGTATTAAAATAATTTAGAAATAATGAACGCATTAATCGACACAATAAGTGAAAAACTAATAATTTTATCCTTATTAAATGTACACTTTTTAGTGTCAATCATGCAGTGTTTATTAAAGCAGTTAATCTGTCACCACAACAACAGGATAAGCCTGAGGGCCTCAACTTGCAAGCAACTATGACCAAGGCTAGAGCCCACTTTTCTATCTTTGGGTACCTCGTTTATGCATTGAGTAAAGCTTCGCTGGTGTAATATACTAGATGTTGAACTCATGCTTACTCCAGTACTAGCACTAAGCTTGTAGCCCATCTTGACATTGCTAGGTATAAGTACAATATATGACCTTCCCGTGGTGTTAACAGTAGCAAGGCTTTGAGCAGATACTCTTTCAATTACTGAAATGCCTCATCGCATTCCTACGTTCACTCTGTCTTCCTTTCTTTCCTCATGACTTAAAAAAATATAGCACTCGTCTGTTGTCCTAAATATGAACCAATCCAAAGCTATTAACTTTTCTGTAAAGCTTTATATCTCCTAAAGTGTGCGAGGAGACTTAATCTCTACTATCACCTTGATCCCTCTATGACTTACGCTGAACCCCAAAAACTTTCCTAAGCTAACTCCAAGTACACACTTCCCAGGGTTAAGTTTCACCTTATATTTCTTTAACAGCTTAAAGGTCTCATGTAGATGCCTCACATGCTCGATCAAGTTTTTGAACTTGGTGATCATATCATCTACATACACCTCCGTCGTGTGTCCTTGATCAGTGGCTTGAATATCTTATTCACCAGCCTCTTATATATTACTCCTGCATTCTTAAGGCTAAAAGGCATCATTCGTGTAATAAAATAACCCATGGTTAGTGATAAAAAAAAGTATGCTTCTCATCCAACTCGAACATAAGGATCTGGTTGTAGCCTGAAAACACATCCATGAAGCTAAATAGACCATCTCTAGCTATGGAATCGACTACTTGGTCGATTTTAGGCACGGTAAAGTTGTCCTTATGCAAGCTTTATTAAAGTCCGTAAAGTCCAAGCACATCCTCTATTTTCCGTTAGCTTTCTTCACCAGGACCATATTGAAAATTCACTTAGGGTAGTTAACTTCCTTGATAAAATTTTCTCGCAAAATTTTATCCACCTCATTATGTATGGCATCATATCTCTCTTGATTAAAACATTTTCTCTTCAGCTTTATTGGTTTAGCATCCTTACTCACAGCCAAGTTAGAGTTGATTCCAAGCATATCTTCGTGTGACCAAGTGAATAAATCAGCATAAGCTCACAAACATTCTACCGACCTCGCTTTTAATTCATCCTCTAACTTTGATTCAATCTCTATAATCTTCTTAGGGTCATTACACCTTATACTTATACTTCACCTTGTTCCTGCCTCCCCTTCTTGAAATCACCTCGCGTATCCAATGAGATCATTTGTATAGTTCCCTAGCTGTTGTTGCTTAACATCCTCTTACGATTATCTTATCGCCTTTCACAAGTCCTACCATACAATTTACCTAGTATTTATGCACCAGGTAATGTTATGACATAACTACTTTACTAATCCATAAAAAGGGCCTGCCAAAAATCATTTGGTATGGACTGTTTTCCTCTATCATCAAGGAATCCAGCATCATAATTTTATCGAAGGGTCTCAAGCCTATTGTCACTGGTAGTTCCATCACTCCAAGAGGCGTCAGCTTTCCTCCGTCAAATTCCTTCAAGGAGGTGTTGGTGTGTTTTAGCCTCAAATCTACAATCCCATCTCATACAAAGTGGACTTAAAGAGAATATCCATTGAATTTCCTGAAGCCATGAGTATTCTGTTGAACTCCTTGCTCGTAACGTTGGCTTTTATCATTACGGCATCTTCATGGAGGTTCAGTATTTCCTCTTTATCATCTTCAGTCCACAAGATAGAGACTTGTTTAGTTTTTGCTCGTTTCACTGCCAACATGTTGAAAAGCACATGGCTCGTTATTGAGTATCTCTAATAATTTGTTTATGCTCTATTTGAGTCTCTAGCTAGCATCGGGTCCCTTGCAATGACTCTGACCACGAGCTGCTCATAAGTAATGTCACCAGTATTCTCCTCTATTATATATAGTTTATCTAAAATATTAAAAAAAAAAGTCAATGAACTCATCGAGATAAAAATTCCTTATAAGGTCCTCCACTTGATTTTTTAGATCGCAATACTAAAGTGTGGTATGGCCATAAGTATCATGAAACTCGTAGAACTTGTTTCGATCTCCTTTGTTAGCCCTCTGTGCGAGCAGTGCAAGAGGATACAGAGATCTCAATCCTTTATTGCATGGAACAATTTCTCCAGCGAAACTTTCAACGATGTGTACTGCCTGCTGCTTGTAAGCAGTGCTCTGGTCAATCATTTACATTGCTCTATCTCTTAAGAAATTACTATGAGCATGTCTAGGTAATAATGGGTCAGTTCTATTGAATATGGTGTTTTGTGTGTGGTTGGTGTTGATGTGTGGTCGATGAGGCTCCCTCCAATGATCTTTGTTTAGATATTTGTAAGATGAAAACCTATCTTGGTGAAATTGAGGTGGTCTTTAATAACGTAGGTATAGAGCTGCTCGCATATCCACTCCTTTGCTCATTGATGGTTTTGCATGGCACCTCACTGGCCCACTTCCTTTCTGAGCTTTCTTCTCCTACCATCTCATCTCCTATAATTATTCACTTCTAATTCTTGCTGATTTTTCTTCCCCAATTTTGATATCCTTTTTTGTCTGTTTATACGCAGCAAAATATGAACATATTATGGATTTCTTAAGTTATAACACAACAGCCCTATCTTCACTCCCTCTTTTAATAACCTCAAGGCTTAAGGATGACTGAAGGCTCTAAGGTCGAGGATTGCTTGATGGTACCTCCTTACAAACTTTCGAAGTGACTTGTCCTCTCCTTATTTGATCTAATTAGCTCTGTTATATCATCTTTTAGGGCCACCGCTCTACAAAATTGTTCCATAAACTCTACACACATCTGCTCGAAACTCATGATACTTCCACGAGGCAGTTTATGATATCATTTTGGTGCTTGCCTTTCTAATGTCAGCAAAAACTCTTTGCATATTTGCACTTATGTTAGGCCTTGCACCCTTGTCATGCCATTGAAACTCTAAATATGCACCAAAGGTCGCTTTTTCTAGAATTTTTAAGATTTAAAAAACATAAATCCTTTAGGATTATGGTGCTCATAATTTCTATTGAGAGTAAGGACTCGTTGTTCAGTATAATTCTCCAGCTTAGAGCCTTTCCTCGACCTTACATCTCATCGGTAATTTAAGCCAACCTTCACACCTCTCCTTCTAATTCCACTACATGACTGGGATTCCTTATAGTAATTTGTTTGTGTTCTCGTTCTATATCATGTAGATGCTTCCTTAGCTCCCTTTCTTCAATATTTGTTCCCCTTGCAGCGTTTGAAAAATTCTAATTACCTCGAAATTGATTTCCTTCTCCAGGATTTTGCTCGCTACAAAACTAGTTTCTTACTTTAAGATCTACTTACCTCGAGATGTTCTATTACTAAGTTCTATGGAATCTTGATTCTCCTTCAGGTTTCCTCCACCAAACATCCTCTGCCTATCCCTCAAATCATGTAGCATTGTCGTGAGGGTCTTCATCTATCTTTTCATAAATTTCATTCACTCATGCATTGTCCTATCCTTGCTTCATTCGCTATCTCGCACAAAGTGACAGACTTATTCATCTCGGTCTCAGTTCCTTGAACATCATTACCTCTCATATTTATGTTTGTTCGCCTTTTCTTCAACTTGTTGTAGTAGTGGTTTGCTTTTTCTTCAACTTGCTCTGGTAGTGGTTTGCCTTTTCTTCAACTTGCTCTAGTAGTGGTTTGCTTTTTCTTCAACTTGCTCTGGTAGTGGTAGCTTTTCATTTTGTCTCCACAAACAACACCAAAATATTAATGCAAGAATCTGGTCGATGTTGTTGCAACCAAGTGTTCACGCCAACACTTAAATTTGTTTTTATGGGATATAGTACTTGCTCGCACCTCTTTTCTTCGAGCAAACACTAGCGACCGTAAGCACTTCCTATGAGATTCACCTGCGTTCACAAAGAACAGTAAGGGGATGCCAGATATTTTCCAGTATGAACCCTCTAACGCTCAAGCTAGTTATCTGAGCCTTTTGGAAAAATTTGTGCCATAAGCTCAATTATGGTTGCTTTTAGACAAGAAATCTTTAAAAGAAGTCTAAAGAAGACTAAAAAAAATTTTAGAGATAAAAAGAAAAATAAGAAGAAAGTTTAGTGGTAAAGAGAGATTACTTACCTGATTTTGAATTTTCAAGGGTATATATAGAGGAGTGAGGCTCTCGTTACTGGATAAAGAAAGGGAAAATGCTACTTTCCCCGGGTCAAACCCCGGGTCAAACCCTGAATTATTTCAAAACGACGTCGTTTTGTTTTGTTTTTTTTTTTTTTTTGCTTTTTGCTTGCATAAAACGTAGTCGTTTCAGCTAGTAAAAACAAAACAAACTAATCGGTCTTATATCCTCATTAACATTTAAGTACTCCACAACAAAAAGCAACGAGCAAGCAAAATAACACATCTTTCTTTTTGAATTTGATCATTCTATCTCAATGGGAACTGTAGAGACAGAGGGGTCGCCAAGCAAAGAACTAACAGTGGCGACTGAGGATCCCGCAATAGAAGAAGAGGAGATGTCCCCAATAGAGCAAATTCTTATAAATTCATCTTTTGTTCCCCCCACCACCTCTTCAACAGAAGAATCTGCTTTTCTCCCTGACACTTTTAAAAAAATGCTAAGTTCAATATCGTTAATTTCCTAGCTTCTTGCAGTCTATTTCTTCATCCATATTCTATCAAAGAAAATTCCTATAGAGTGTGAGTCTTGACAGAAATATGGAATAGAAGTGTTGGTCAAGCTCTCCAATGCTTTATCTGATGGCAAAGAGGTAATCATGGTTGATCAAATAGGTGAAGGAAATAAGCCAAAACAAATTTCTGGGTTCTGATTCAAAATCGAAACAAAAATGCTTGGTAGGAAAACAAATTTCTAGCTTCAGAATTAAAATCTTACTTCTGTTTTTATGAGCAGAGCAATGGGATTCTTCTGATACACCTCTCTGCAACCAAAGGATGTATCGGTTAAGTTTACACTCTTCGAGCGAGTGCCGGCTCCAAAAAAATTAGAGAGAAAGAGCAAGATTGAAAAGAGAAGTTGAGAAATAAACCACCCAAGGGAAGATGAAAACGAAGAGGGGAAGACGAAAACGAAGAGGACAAAACGAATGGCAAATTTTCGTGGTGAAACGAAGAGGAGAAAATGAAGAGGGGAAGATGAAAACTAAGAGGAGAAGACGAAAACGAAGAACGAAGAGAGGAAGACGAAGAATAGAGCTTTTGCTAGGGTGAAACGGTAGCGTTTCATGAAGAAGAGGAAATTGCGTCGTTTTAATTTAGTTTTTGGAATTTAACCCGGGGTTTGACCTAGGACAAATAGCAAAACTCTAAAGAAAGTAGCCATTAATGAATCTGGGTTGTACTCTAATCTTTCAAAGGAGATCAGCGAGATGACTCTTGACCGAGTCTCCGAGTCGACTTGCCTTGAGCCTCTTCTCGCATGATTTTTACATGACCACATTTATCAAGCAACGTGCCCGCTTCTTAATACCTCAAGCCTACTGTTTGTGAATTCTACTGGATCCACACTCGAAGAAGGATAATGGCTGCTCCCAATACGCATAATTTACCCAGAATCATGTCCAATCATGATTTTCCCCGAATCATGTCCAATCATGCTCCTTCTTTTATCCCTCACAGCGACCATGATAGTACCACTTAAGCGTCAGTCAATCAAGTGCAACGATAAATAATAAATAAACGTTAATAAATTGGGGAATATGCGATAAGGAATAAAAATAAAATAAAAAGAATATTCTTATTTGATTTTTTAAATTCATTTCCAGTTGGCCTTATCCCTCTTGGGCCTGGTAGATTTTGCTGAGAGCGTTGGATTATTGCCTTTTTTAAATCATGTAGGACCCACTAATGTCAACGAAGGCTTAATTGGGGAAAAAAAAAAAAGAAAATTGTTACTTAGCAATTAACAACGGACTATGGCAAATTACTTTTCGGTCAATTGTTAACAGCTTCAATCATTTTATCGAGATAAAAATATTTATCGAATCCCAACCGATAAAATATTGTAATTCTTTTTTAACATTAAAAAAGGGCACCAAACTGCAAAGTGAAATCACACCAACTAAGATGCGTTTTGATTGGTTGTGGGATCTTGACCCTTATCATGGAGTCTTAATTTCACGGACAGCCATCGTCCTCTAAAACTCTTTCAAGCGAAGAAGACAAGATTGGGGGAAGCTTTCATTAGTGGTTTTATGATTAGATGCAACACCTTGGTATTAATTTATTATGATCATGCAAATCTCAGTTGAGCAAATTGTATGATTAAATAATTGATTGAGCCACTAATTTATAATATAGCTGATCGTATTATTAATTTGGTTTTATCTTATCCATCCATTAATTACAAATTAAGCTAGTGGTTGTAATTTGGAAAGCAGCAGTGAAGGAGCTTTCACAGTTCACATGCACTATGTTGTACATCAAATAGATTCACACTAATATTAAAATAATCAAACAGTAAACAAAAGATATAAATTGTTGCAATAGAGACTGATATCCTAGATTTCAGGTCTGATCATAATTGGCACAGATTCTCTTATAATCTAATTTTTGTCAAAGGTTTCATTTTTATTTTTATAATCAGTTAGTATCCAAATGTACTGATGGGTATATGAGACAAGGTTTTAACTTAAATTAACAGTGTTACTTACTGATGCAATTCAAAGAAAATGAAGATCATGAGTAAGAGTTCATCTCACCCAAAAATAACGAAAGGCTGAAAATTCAAAATATAAACAGGGAAAGGCATCCAAGAAAGGACACACAAACACTGAAGTTGGTGGAAACTACCGTGATAAATTTGGTATTTGGAGTCAATCACGTTCAATGCACGTAGATAAGAAACAAAGAAAGTGAAAGAAGCTAGAAAGGACAAAACGCAGCTGTACATGGATTAACATCATTGTAATTGAAGTCTTGGATTTCAGTCGCACAATCAACTTGCATTACCTGCTTTTCCAACTCTCTCTTCCTTATTCTCTCTAGAGAAAGCGAAAGGATTGGCTTCTATTTCCTTAAAATAGGGGAAAACAAAAAAGAATGTGAAACAAGGCACTCATAATTGAGGTCAGTTACCATGTTTCCAAGTTTATTTAGTCTTTTTGCTTTTGCACTTTTTTGCTTAAAGAAAAGATTTTTAACTCTTTGATTCACGCAGCTTGTAATTTGACTGATTCTTTATTTAGAGGGTCTGCAGAACAATTGCTATTCATATATTTTATCACTCTTTTTACGATTTTTTTGTGATATAATTTCAACACACTTTGTTCTGTCCCAAAATTCTCCTGCAATTGTTTAAATTTTAAGAAATATAGCAAAATCTGTAATTTTTTTTATAATTATTTTGAGCTAATTTTTGGTTGTAAGTTTCTCTTGGGTTTATTTGGGAAAGTTGAGTGCGTTTTTGCAGTTAAAGAAGTTATGGGTTTATTTAGATACACGGGGGCCTTGTGTTTTTGTGTACTCCTTGTGTTCAAAACCTGCATTGCTGGCTCCCAACATATTGGCAAGCTTTATCCTGGGTTTGAAGCAACCCAGATGGAGTGGATCAATAACAATGGGCTATTTCTAATCTCTAATAACTCGGTTTTTGGTTTTGGCTTTTATACTGCTTTAGATGTTCAATTCTTTTCGCTGGTTGTTATTCATATTAGTAGCGCAAAAGTAGTTTGGACTGCCAATAGAGGCTTGTTGATTAGAGATTCTGATAAGTTTGTGTTTGAGAAAAGTGGGAATGCGTATTTACAAAGAGGAAATGGTGAAGCTTGGTCTGCAAATACTTCAGGACAGAAAGTTGAATGCATGGAATTGCAGGACTCGGGCAACTTGGTATTGCTCGGGGTAAATGGAAGTATTCTTTGGCAGAGTTTTAGCCATCCAACTGATACCCTTTTACCTGGCCAACAGTTTATGGAAGGGATGAGGCTTAAAAGTTTTCCCAATAGCAATAACATGAGTGTTTATCTTGAATTCAAGTCGGGCGATTTAGTCTTGTATGCAGGGTATCAAACTCCACAAACGTATTGGTCCTTGGCTAACGACAGCCGGAAAACCAATACCAGTGTAGCTGCCAAGGTCCATTCTGCTTCTTTGGTGTCCAATGCGTGGAATTTTTATGATATTAAAAAGGCATTGCTTTGGCAATACATCTTCTCAGAAAATAACGATGAGAATGCTACCTGGGCTGCCATTTTAGGCTCTAATGGGGAAATTACATTTTCTAATCTTCGTAACGGAAGGGCAGCTACTTCTGAGGTAATCAAGATCCCGCAAAATTCTTGCAGCGTTCCTGAGCCTTGTAACCCGTATTTTGTGTGCTATTTTGACAATCGGTGCCAATGCCCTCCTTCCCTCAGATCTCAATTCAACTGCAGACCTCCAGTTGCTTCAACATGCAATGAATCCATGAATTCGGCAAAGCTTTTCTATCTGGGTGAAAGGCTTGATTATTTTGCTCTTGGGTTTGTATCACCCTTTCCAAAATATGATATTAATACATGCAAAGAAGCTTGCCTACATAACTGCTCCTGCTCTGTGCTGTTCTTTGAAAATAGTACGAAAAATTGCTTCTTGTTTGATCAGATAGGTAGTTTGCAACGCTCTCAGCAGGGTTCTACCGGTTATGTTTCATATATGAAAATATCAAGGGGAAATGAGGTCTTAAACTCTAAAATTCGAGAAAGTGATGGAGGGAAAACCGTCGTACTAATTGTTGTCATAGTTGTTGCAACTATACTTGTAATTGCCAGTCTACTTTATGCAGGACTCTGGCACCACAACAAAAGGAAGAGATTAACGAAATTTTCTCAAGAAAACTTGGAAGAGGATTATTTCTTGGAAAGTTTTTCGGGTATGCCTACTCGTTTCAGTTACGATGATCTTTGTAAAGCAACTAAAAACTTCTCTACAAAGCTTGGACAAGGAGGGTTTGGCTCAGTGTATCTAGGCATGCTACCAGATGGTATCCAAGTGGCAGTCAAAAAGCTGGAGAGCATTGGGCAGGGTAAGAAGGAATTTAGTGCTGAAGTCACAATAATTGGGAATGTACATCATGTTCATCTGGTCAAACTCAAAGGTTTCTGCATAGAGGGAGCTCACAGGCTTCTTGCTTATGAGTACTTGGTAAACGGGTCTTTGGATAAATGGATCTTCAATAGTACTGAGGAAAGCCGGTTTTTGTGTTGGAATACAAGATTTAATATTGCATTAGGTACAGCAAAGGGATTAGCTTATCTTCATGAGGAGTGTGAGGTAAAGATTGTTCATTGCGACATAAAACCTGAGAATGTTCTTCTCGATGATAATTTCACTGCCAAAGTTTCAGATTTTGGTTTGGCTAAGCTGATGAACCGTGAAGAAAGCCTTGTATACACGACACTGAGGGGTACCCGGGGGTACCTTGCACCAGAATGGATAACAAACAATCCTATTTCAGAGAAGAGTGATGTATACAGCTACGGTATGGTCTTGCTAGAGATCATCGGGGGCAGGAAGAGTTTTTCTGTAGGGGATGATTCAGAGAAAGCTCAATTTCCTTCCTACGCCTTCAAGATGCTAGAAGAAGGTAACCAAAGAGAAATCCTTGATCCGAGGCTAGATATGGATGAAAATGATGAGAGTATTGCTACTGCAATTAAAGTTGCATTGTGGTGCATACAAAATGAGATGCAGTTGAGACCACCGATGACTAAAGTTGTCCAAATGCTTGAAGGTCTCTGTCCGGTACCTCAGCCTCCAACCCCTTCTCAGTTGAATTCATGGGCTTACTCAAGTTTCTCTAAGTGGAGCAGGGAAAAGGGTACTTCTTCTGGAGTAATTGATGACAATAGTGGTCCATTTTTGTCAGAAATTCAATTATCAGGCCCAAGATAGAAACAAATACTATAGACAGCAAATGGTAGTATCTTCACTCACCTGCGGAAGGTTAGCTTTTGCATTCATAGAAGAAACTTTATAGTTTCCTGGTCCTTTATGTGCAAATTCTTAAATATGCTTACAAGTTCTTACAAATTAGCTTTAGTGAATATGAGCTTTTGGTCTTGCCTTTTGGTGAAGTTTCCGAATTCCGATTACAATATCATTACTATATGTTATCCTTGTTCTACTTCTGGTTTCGAAAAATGGCTAATGATCTCTGATTTAAGGTACCGGTAGTAGTTTGGACTGTCTGCGACAGATGAAATGGATAACTGTCCCATTTAATCTTAGTTAGATTCATTTAAACTTGAGGAGATTAATATTAGCTTCTATAATTTTCCTTCCCCCAGTCCAGCTTCAAGTTTATTAATGTTTGGTATCAACGTCTCTCAGATTATAAAACGATTGTTCATACTAGTATTCTATTACATCTGAAATTGATCTTGTTATTTGATGCGTTTCTAGTTTTTTGTGACAATCCCATATATAACATATGCAGAAAAGATTTTTATGATTATTATATAGAGATATTTAATCAACTTTCAAGTAAGTAATCAATTGAGAAGACATATCACATCAGAGATTCAAAAGCAAGACGATTGCTGCTAAAACCATTTGCCATTTGCTCAATATCACACACTGTAAATTCAATCAGGAGGATTCAAGATAGATCTAGTGTTTCTGTTGCAATTTATGGTAGCTAGTGAACATTTTCTTTTGATGGGGTAAATGTATGTTAAGTCCTTATATTTTAGCTTAATAGGCCATTTAGTCTTTATATTTTAAATAATACCTCAAAAAACCTCTACTGTTAAAAATATTATGTTCCTATCCTTAATTTTTCTTTCTTCTTATAATAATACTCTTGCAGCAATATTTTTCAGATATTACTGAAAAAATATTAATTTATCAAATTAATCTTAAACACAAAATAAAAACTAATGTAAATTTTTATGTTATTATTTCACTTTATTAATTTGGTAAATTAAAATTTTATAAATAATTGTTAGTAAGATTATTGAAAGGATATTAAATATTACTTTAAGTTAGCCAATATTAATTTATTTATAAATAATTATTAGTAAGATTGTTGTGAGGTTACAGAAAATATTATTTCTGTTATATTGATACTTATTAGTTAATTTGTTAATAAATATTTATTGGTTCATCTGCTAATTAATTTTTTTGTAAATTAATTAATTAATATTAAAAGTATTGTTGTTAGGATATTATTGTAAAAATAAAAGAAAAATAAAGATAAGAATGTAACATAATTAATAACAAAAAAATATTTTTAAAACGTAACAACTAAACAAACACTTAAATTAAAATAAGAGATCCGTCCCTTTTAATATCTATGACCAACATATTATGAAATTCTCAATTTGCCTGCAGAGTATGAGATTTTCTTCTTGTTGCTTTCATAGATAGTCTTTGCAGATTGAGTTGTGATAACATAAAATAATATGCCAGATTACATCACAAATCATTTTTTGCTTTCGGCTTCATTACCCTGGGAAAATTGTCCCCACGCTTTCACAATGTGCCCATTCACAAGCTCTTCTGATGGAGGATTCTAGTTAATCTCAAGAGAGATTTTTAATGTATTTTAAATTATATTTATTGAAGAAATATCAATTGAATTTGGAAACTTTTCACATCCACCTAATCTCAAATGGTTGATATTGGTTCTGTTTCCCTGCTACCAAAGCCAATTCTAAGTTCAATGATTGAGATTTTTCATCTGCTAAAATGTTCTTGGATCCTCAGCTTGATCTCTATCTTCCAATCACTTTCTTGGTGATGTTATGAAAAAAATAACTTGGGAAGAGATGTCATTTGTCCACCGAGGCTACCATATAAATGTTGGAGAAAAATCAGTTTTTTAAATTTTTATAAAATTTTTTAAGATCGTTCTCATACAATATATAAGAATTTGTAATCTAGAAATCGTACCTTGAAAATTTGATTTGGCTTTTTCCGCTGAAGTGATTTAGGCTCCCAGATCATGATCCATCACCACCACTCCTGTTAGATCACGATCCGTCACCACCACGCTTATCAGATCACGAACTGTCACCAATGATCTTCTAAGTTATGATTCAGGTTTGATCTGCACTTGACGTGTGGGCGCCTTTATCATTACCAAAGCAACTAGCACGAGAAAATTTTTCTCTCAATAGAGAGAAAATTTTTTTTCTCTGATCTGTATAAAGTGGCTGCTTTTCTTTTTCTTTAGAGAAAATAAGCCTTTTTATATCTTCCTTTAGTGAAAACTCTGGGCTCCAAATAATGAAAATCAAAACTCACGTTACTTGCTTTTTCTATAGGGGACCCACCTTATAAAATAACTTAAGGTCCTTTACACACAAGCTAATTAAATGGAGCCTCCCACTAAATGATATATTTAGGCTTTTGACCCAAATAGTTAGTTATCTTACTTATTAATCCAGTAGTGGTGCAGTCAATTAAATGAGCTAACCCGGGGATTATTTGGGAACATACAAGTGGCTATAACAATTAGGTCTGTGATTAAAATAGTCTAATTATTTAATTCCAAATCTACTCCACTAAAAGATTGGAATTGACCTCCATAATTGTATGCTCGAATAATAATTCGTCCCAAGCCACATTGATTTTTTTACTGCACAATCATTTGTACCACATCATTAAGTAAATCGATATATCAACTGTCCAATCAATTTAATTACATCTTGCTCCTTGATACTTACTGGTTTTCTCTAATGATCATTTTCAACATACTAAATATGTTGACACACTCTATCCAAAGAATTCTATGATCAAGTGCCCAAAACTCATCAAGAGATGTGTTGTACAAATTCTATATTGTTAATCCATAACTTCAATACCCATAATTGGTCCCACCAAGATACCGGGTAATCTTGCCACAATTGTGTGTCGTGCCCATTGGTAACTCAAATGGAATAACAATTACAATCATGAAATCATAACTAATTCAAGATTAAGATTACAGTAAAATCAATACCTATGAGATTTAATAAGTCTGACAATTATTTCAAGATTAATTAAATCTCATATATAATCATGTTCAATGTAGTCGTACTACATCAATAAATTCATACATGATTAAGACAAATCATTCAATGAATTCATTACAGTCTATACCTAAATAAAGTGTCCAATTTTATTTATCAACTGCGAACTAAATTTATTTAATCATAAGATAACTTATATTTATGTCTTCTGTGAATCCACATGGTGATCACATAAATACATATAATATGATTAAATGGACTTTGATCAAAATATTAATGCAATTAAAATATTTGAATAAAATACCTCATTAATTTTATTAATCAGAAAAAATATTTATTACAATTAAATAAACACATATTTTTAAAGAGCATATTTTCCCAACAATATATATCTCATAATCACCAAAAAAAAAAAAATGACAAAAGGAGTCTCCGCAACTCCATAACTAATAATTAATAATCAGAGCATATCAACTTATCCTCTTAACGTATATGAAAGAAAATGAAATCTAGTGACCCACGTAAATTGGTTAGAATGTAACAAAGAATTTTGAGCCACAAAAAGTAAAGAAATGAGAGGGCTGATTCTGTTGGCAATTCATTTACCCACTCTCCCTCGTCTGTTGTAGATTATTTTAAGGCTTAGATATGGTTGGACTTCTAACTTAAAATTATTGGAAAGAATGAAGATTCTGAAAAGTGTCTCTCCATAATACGGAAAAAAGGGCAAGTTACATGGTACATGGGCTCATCATGTAGAAAGATAGAAAGATACATATATGATACATGGTTCGCTCCCTACATTTTACATATTTAGGCATAGTTATTGTTAGGATATTACAGTGAGAAAGTAAGTATGTTAATATTTTTGTTGGCTACGCATTAGTAATATGGTGGCTTGGCTATCTTACAACTCATAGCAGCTATCATTGGTTTTAACTCTTTTATGCTTCTTATGATGCAGCAGTTAAAGGAGAATGATGAGAAGCCCCGTGGAAGAAATTAGGTGGTGACGTATGGCTGTGATCAGTTTGATGTTGGCCCTCTTCATTGTCTTGTTCTTCATCATCTCCAGCATCCCACAGAAATTTAGCATATGATGCAAGCACATAACTGCACAAAAAATTCAATTTTCAACGTAAGACTTCTTCAGTGAGTATGCTATATCACAAACGGGAAAGCACAAACAAACTTCTGAATATCTAGACAGTCCAAGTTCCAAAAGATCCCAGTCACTATAATTAACAAAGTCAGCGCCTAAGTAACAATCAAAGGTACAATTTAATCAAATTCAACCAATCATCAGGGGCAGATTTAACAGCTTGATCAAAGTAACTCTCAGCTCTTGAAGCATCTTTATGAGCTTGCCATATTAGATCCGCATAGAGTGACAAGATATTACCATCACCTGGGTTAGCCAAAATTGCTCTTCCACATAACTCCTCTGCTTTTGCAAAATCTCCTCTGACCTGTCCATTCGTAATCAAAAAAATCTCAGCAGAATTCTTTTTTTTAAAATATATATATATATATCCACAAAACTAATAACATTACCTCTTTCAAGAACCTGGCATAATTTCCAAGCAACAAAGCGTTTCCAGGATTTGCTTCTATCATCTTCTCATTATAAGCATCAGTGCTACTACTCCCATGATTGTTATTACTATAATTATTATTACTCCCAGAAAACCCCGACCCCCCACCCCCACCACCAACATCTCCGCCGCCACGGCCGCCGCATATTTTCCCGCCATTATTTCCCAAACCGCCACCCATGACCATTGTTTGCACATAACTACCACCATCGTCTTCAACTTCACAGCCTTCTTTTTCATCATCATCATCATCCTTCTTGTTCTTGTAAAATGGAAAATGATCGCGCCCCTTAATTTGTAGGGTTAATCGCACAATAACATTGCATTGAGTTCTTTTTTTTTTTTTTCCTTTGAAATTAATAGTACATGAGAATTATGAAACAGAAAATTATGCAGATTAATTACGTAGTAATTAAACAAAAAAAAGTTGTTACTTAGCAATTAACTACGGACTATGGCAAATTACTTTTCGATCAATTGTTAACAGCTTCAATCATTTTATTGAGATAAAAATAATTATCGAATCCCAACCGATAAAATATTGTAATTCTTTTTTAACATTAAAAAGTGGCACCAAACTACAAAGTGAAATCAGATGCTTTTTGATTGGTTGTGGGATCTTGACCCTTATCATGAAGTCTTAATTTCACGGACAGCCATCGTCCTCTAAAACTCATTCGAGCGAAGAAGACAAGATTGGGGGTAGCTTTCATTAGTGGCTTTATGATTAGATGCAACACCTTGGTATTAATTTATTATGATCATGCAAATCTCAGTTGAGCAAATTGTATGATTAAATAATTGATTGAGCCACTAATTTATAATATAGCTGATCGTATTATTAATTTGGCTTTATCTCATCCATCCATTAATTGCAAATTAAGCTAGTGGTTGTAATTTGTAAAGCAGCAGTGAAGGAGCTTTCACAGTTCACATGCACTATGTTGTGCATCAAATAGATTCACGCTAATATTAAAATAATCAACTTGTAAACAAAAGATATAAATTGTTGCATTAGAGACGGATATCCTAGATTTCAGGTCCGATCATAATTGGCACAGATTCTCTCATAATCTAATTTTTTTCAAAGGTTTAATTTTTTATTTTTATAATCAATTAGCATCCAAATACACTGATGGGTATATGAGATAAGGTTCTAACCTAAATTAAGTAACAGTGTTACTTACTGATGCAATTCAAAGAAAATGAAGGTTGAGTAAGAGTTCATCTCACCCAAAAAAAATTTCCAAGAAAGGATAACGAAAGTCTGAAAACTCAAAATGTGAACAGGGAAAGACATCCAAGAAAGGACACACAAACACTGAAGTTGGTGGAAACTACCGTAATAAATTTGGTATTTGGAGTCAATCACATGTAACGCACATAGATAAGAAACAAAGAAAGTGAAAGAAACTAGAAAGGACAAAACGCAACCACACATGGATTAACGTCGTTGTAATTAAAGTCTTGGTTGCAGTAGCACAATCAACTGCATTACCTGCTTTTCCAACTTTCTCTTCCTTTTTTCTATCTAGAGAAAGCGAAAGGATTGGCTTCTATTTCCTCAAAATAGGGGAAAAGCCAAAGACCCCAGCTATGCAGACGCATTTGTTTCTGCAACACAATTGAGGTCAGTTACCATGTTTCCAAGTTTCTTTTAAATCTTTTTGCTTTTGCTCCATTTTGCTTAAAGAAAAGATTTTTGACTCTTTGATTCACGCAGCTTGTAATTTGACTGATTCTTTATTTAGAGGGTCTGCAGAACAATTGCTCTTCATATATTTTATCAGTCTTTTTATGATTTTTTTGTGATTTAATTTCAATACACTTTGTTCTACGTCAAAGTTCTCCTGCAAATGTTTAAATTTTAAGAAATATAGCAAAATCTGTAATTTTTTTAGTTATTTTGAGCTAATTTTTGGTTGTAAGTTGCTCTTGTGTTTATTTGGGAAAGTTGAGTGCGTTTTTGCAGTTAAAGAAATTATGGGTTTATTTAGATACACGGGGGCCTTGTGTTTTTGTCTACTCCTTGTGTTCAAAACCTGCATTGCTGGCTCCCAACGTATTGGAAAGCTTTATCCTGGGTTTGAAGCAACCCAGATGGAGTGGATCAATAACAGCGGGCTATTTCTAATCTCTAATAACTCGGTTTTTGGTTTTGGCTTTTATACTGCCTTGGATGTTCAATTCTTTTTGCTGGTTGTTATTCATATTAGTAGCGCAAAAGTAGTTTGGACTGCCAATAGAGGCTTGTTGATTAGAGATTCTGATAAGTTTGTGTTTGAGAAAAATGGGAATGCATATTTACAAAGAGGAAATGGTGAAGCTTGGTCTGCAAATACTTCAGGACAGAAAGTTGAATGCATGGAATTGCAGGACTCAGGCAACTTGGTATTGCCCGGGGTAAATGGAAGTATTCTTTGGCAGAGTTTTAGCCATCCAACTGATACCCTTTTACCTGGCCAAGAGTTTGTGGAAGGGATGAGGCTTAAAAGTTTTCCCAATAGCAATAACATGAGTGTTTATCTTGAATTCAAGTCGGGCGATTTAGTCTTGTATGCAGGGTATCAAACTCCACAAACGTATTGGTCCTTGGCTAACGACAGCCGGAAAACCAATACCAGTGTATCTGCCAAGGTCCATTCTGCTTCTTTGGTGTCCAATGCGTGGAATTTTTATGATATTAAAAAGGCATTGCTTTGGCAATTCATCTTCTCAGAAAACAATGATGAGAATGCTACCTGGGCTGCCATTTTAGGCTCTAATGGGGAAATTACGTTTTCTAATCTTCGTAACGGAAAGGCAGCTACTTCTGAGGCAATCAAGATCCCGCAAATTTCTTGCAGCGTTCCTGAGCCTTGTAACCCGTATTTTGTGTGCTATTTTGACAATTGGTGCCAGTGCCCTACTTCCCTCAGATCTCAATTGAACTGCAGACCTCCAGTTGCTTCAACATGCAATGTATCCATGAATTCGGCAAAGCTTTTCTATCTGGGTGAAAGGCTTGATTATTTTGCACTTGGGTTTGTATCACCCTTTCCGAGATATGATCTTAATACATGCAAAGAAGCTTGCCTACATAACTGCTCCTGCTCTGTGCTGTTCTTTGAAAATAGTACGAAGAATTGCTTCTTGTTTGATCAGATAGGTAGTTTGCAACGCTCTCAGCAGGGTTCTACCGGTTATGTTTCATATATGAAAATATCAAGTGGAAATGAGGTCTTAAACTCTAAAAGTCGAGAAAGTGATGGAGGGAAACCCATCGTACTAATTGTTGTCATAGTTGTTGCAACTATACTTGTAATTGCCAGTCTACTTTATGCAGGACTCTGGCACCACAACAAAAGGAAGAGATTAACAAAATTTTCTCAAGAAGACTTGGAAGAGGATAACTTTTTGGAAAAAATTTCAGGTATGCCTACTCGTTTCAGTTACGATGATCTTTGTAAAGCAACTAAAAACTTCTCGACAAAGCTCGGACAAGGAGGGTTTGGCTCAGTCTATCTAGGCATGCTACCAGATGGTATCCAAGTGGCAGTCAAAAAGCTGGAGAGCATTGGGCAGGGGAAGAAGGAATTTAGCGCTGAAGTCACAACAATTGGGAATGTACATCATGTTCATCTGGTCAAACTCAAAGGCTTCTGCATAGAGGGAGCTCACAGGCTTCTTGCTTATGAGTACTTGGGAAACGGGTCTTTGGATAAATGGATCTTCAATAGTACTGAGGAAAGTCGGTTTTTGAGTTGGAATACAAGATTTAATATTGCATTAGGCATGGCAAAGGGATTAGCTTATCTTCATGAGGAGTGTGAGGTAAAGATTGTTCATTGCGACATAAAACCTGAGAATGTTCTTCTCGATGATAATTTCACCGCCAAAGTTTCAGATTTTGGTTTGGCTAAGCTGATGAACCGTGAAGAAAGCCTTGTATACACGACACTGAGGGGTACACGGGGGTACCTTGCACCAGAATGGATAACAAACAATCCTATTTCAGAGAAGAGTGATGTATACAGCTACGGTATGGTCTTGCTAGAGATCATTGGGGGCAGGAGGAGTTTTTCTGTGGGGGATGATTCAGAGAAAGCTCGATTTCCTTCCTATGCCTTCAAGATGCTAGAAGAAGGTAACCAAAGAGAAATCCTTGATCCAAGGCTAGATATGGATGAAAATGATGAGAGTATTGCTACTGCAATTAAAGTTGCATTGTGGTGCATACAAAATGAGATGCAGTTGAGACCACCGATGACTAAAGTTGTCCAAATGCTTGAAGGTCTCTGTCCGGTACCTCAGCCTCCAACCCCTTCTCAGTTGAATTCATGGGCTTACTCAAGTTTCTTTAAGTGGAGCAGTGAAGAGGGTACTTCTTCAGGAGTAGTTGATGACAATAGTAGTGCATTTTTGTCAGAAATTCAATTATCAGGCCCAAGATGATAGAAACAATACTATAGACAACAAATGGAAGTATCTTCACTCAACTGTGGAAGGTTCCATAAAAGAAACTTTCTAGTTTTCTGATCCTTTATGTGCAAATTCTTAAATATGCTTACAAGTTCTTACAAATTAGCTTTAGTGAATATGAGCTTTTAGTCTTGCCTTTTGGTGAAGTTTCCGAATTCCGATTACAATATCATTACTATATGTTATCCTTGTTCTACTTCTGGTTTCGAAAAATGGCTAATGATCTCTGATTTAAGGTACCGGTAGTAGTTTGGACTGTTTGCGACAGATGAAATGGAAACTGTCCCATTTAATCTTAGTTCGATTCATTTAAACTTGAGGAGATTAATATTAGCTTCTATAATTTTCCTTCCCCCAGTCCACCTTCAAGTTTTATTAATGTTTGGTATCAACGTCTCCAGATTATAAAACGATTGTTCATACTAGTATTCTATTACATCTAAAATTGATCTTGTTATTTGATGTGTTTCTACTATTTTGTGACAATCCCATATATAACATATGCAGAAAATATTTTTATGATTATTATATAGAGATATTTAATCAAATTTCAAGTAAGTAATCAATTGAGAAGACATATCACATCAGAGATTCAAAAGCAAGACGATTACTACTAAAACCATTTGCCATTTGCTTAATATCACACACTGTAAATTCAATCAGGAGGATCCAGGATAGATCTAGTGTTTCTGTTGCAATTTATGGTAGCTAGAAAACATTTTCTTTTAATGGGGTAAATACATGTTAAGTTCTTATATTTTAACATAATAGGCCATTTAGTTTTTATATTTTAAATAAGGCTAATGTTAAGTTACATGCATGTACCTTACAACCCTCTCACATGAATAATATCTACTCACTATTCATGTGAGAGGGTTGTAAGGTACATGCATGTAACTTAGAGGGATCCTTTAAATAATACCTCACAAAACCTCTACTGTTAAAATTATTATGATCCTACCCTTAATTTTTCTTTCTTTTTATAATAATACTCTTGCAGTAATATTTTTCAGATATTACTGAAAAAATATTAATTTATCAAATTAATCTTAAAAACAAAATAAAAATTAATGTAAATTTTTATGTTATTATTTTACTTTATTAATTTGGTAAATTAAAAATTTATATATAATTGTTAGTAAGATTATTGAAAGGATATTAAATATTACTTTAAGTTGGCCAATATTAATTTATTTATAAATAATTATTAGGAAGATTGTTGTGAAGGTGCAGAAAATATTATTTATGTTATATTGATACTTATTAGTTAATTTGTTAATAAATATTTATTGGGTCACCTGCTAATTAATTTTTTTTTATAAATAAACTAATTAATGTTAAAAGTATTGTTGTTAGGATATTATTGTAAAAAGAAAAAGAAAAATAAAGATAAAAATGTAACACAATTAATAACAGAAATATATTGAAATACATTTTCAAACATAACAACTAAACAAACACTTAAATTAAAATTCAGAGATCCGTCCCTTTTAATATCTATGACCAACATATTAAAAAATTCTCAATTTGCCTGCAGAGTATGAGATTTTCTTCTTGTTGCTTTCATAGATAGTCTTTGCCGATTGAGTTGTGATAACATAAAATAATATGCCAGATTACATCACGAATCATTTTTTGCTTTTGGCTTCATTACCCCGGGAAAATTGTCCCCACGCTTTCACAATGAGACCATTCACAAGCTCTTCTGATGGAGGATTCTAGTTAATCTCAAGAGAGATTTTTAATGTATTTTAAATTATATTTATTGAAGAAATATCTATTGAATTTGGAACTATTCACATCCACCTAATCTCAAATGGTTGATATTGGTTCTGTTTCCCTGCTACCAAAGCCAATTCTAAGTTCAATGATTGAGATTTTTGCATCTGCTAAAATGTTCTTGGATCCTCAGCTTGATCTCTATCTTCCAATCACTTTCTTGGTGATGTTATGAAAAAAATAACTTGGGAAGAGATGTCATTTGTCCACCGAGGCCATCATGTATATATCTCATAATCACCAAAAACAAATGACAAAGGAGTCTCTGCAACTCCATAACTAATAATTAATAATCAGAGCATATCAACTTATCCTCTTAATGTATATGAAAGAAAATGAAATCTAGTGACCCACGTAAATTGGTTAGAATGTAACAAAGAATTTTGAGACAAAAAGTAAAGAAATGAGAGGACTGATTCTGTTGGCCATTCATTTACCCACTTTCCCTCGTCTGTTCTAGATTATTTTAAGACTTAGAGATGGTTGGACTTCTAACTTAAAATTATTGGAAAGAATGAAGATCCTGAAAAGTGTCTCTCCATAATACAGAAAAAAGGGCAAGTTACATGGTACATGGGCTCATCATGTAGAAAGATAGAAAGATACACATATGATACATGGTTCGCTCCCTACATTTTACATATTTAGGCAAAGTTATTGTTAGGATATTACAGTGAGAAAGTAACTATGTTAATATTTTTGTTGGCTACGCATTAGTAATATGTTGGCTTGGCTATCTTACAACTCATAGCAGCTATCATTGGTTTTAACTCTTTTATGCTTCTTATGATGCAGCAGTTAAAGGAGAATGATGAGAAGCCCCGTGGAAGAAATTAGGTGGTGACGTATGGCTGTGATCAGTTTGATGTTGGCTCTCTTCATTGTCTTGTTCTTCTTCTTCATCATCTCCAGCATCCCACAGAAATTTAGCATATGATGCAAGCACATAACTGCACAAAAAATTCAATTTTCAACATAAGACTTCTTCAGTGAGTATTTAACAAGCCATATCACAAACGGGAAAGCACAAACAAACTTCTGAATATCTAGACCCTCCAAGTTCCAAAAGATCCCAAATTGTTCTGATCAAATTCCACTTCGAAGAACCTACATGGAGTTATAAAGTTACTACTTTGCCCGTTAGGCATTGACGTGCCGTGGCTTTTAGAATCACTAACTATCAAGTAAAAGCTCGACAACTTGTCATGCAGTCACAATAAGTAACAAAGTCAGCGTCTAAGTAACAATCAAAGGTACAATTTAATCAAATTCAATCAATGCATGCATTCATATGGGTTTGATCCCTTACCAATCATCAGGGGCAGATTTAACAGCTTGATCAAAGTAACTCTCAGCTCTTGAAGCATCTTTATGAGCTTGCCATATTAGATCAGCATAGAGTGACAAGATATTACCATCACTTGGGTTAGCCAAAATTGCTCTTCCACATAACTCCTCTGCTTTTGCAAAATCTCCTCTGACCTGTCCATTCATAACCAAAAAAATCTCAGCCAAATTCTTTTTATTTAAAAAAAAAACAATATCCACAAAACTAATAACATTACCTCTTTCAAGAACCTGGCATAATTTCCAAGCAACAAAGCGTTTCCAGGATTTGCTTCTATCATCTTCTCATAATAAGCATCAGTGCTACTACTCCCATAATTGTTATTACTATAATTATTATTACTCCCAGAAAACCCTGAGCCCCCACCCCCACCACCAGCATCTCCGCCGCCACGGCCGTCGCATATTTTCCCGCCATCATTTCCCAAACCGCCACCCATGACCATTGTTTGCACATAACTACCACCACCGTCTTCAACTTCACAGCCTTCTTTTTCATCATCATCATCCTTCTTCAGTAATTTCTCCCCCAACCCAGAACTTGAAAACAGTCTTTGAATCCTTGAACTTGATTCTTTTGCTTGATGATGATCATGAGAATGACTTGCTGGTGGTGGCTTTAAAGCTCTGATATTGCCTTTCTTGTTCATTTGTGAGTCCCTTATTTCTTTCCTTTGGTAAATTGTAGTTAACAGCTTGTGCTTTCTTGACTGATGATGATGATGATCATCGGATAATGAAACTGATCTTGTTCTTTGGAGAACTTGAAGCTCTGGCTCTGTTGATGAATTTGATGATGATGATGACGATGAGTCTTTGCTGTACTGGGGCAGCCATGAGTGCAATATTGGCGTTGACGAGCTTCTTAGCAGCATGTTTGCTGAATGCAGTAGACTGAGAAAAAAAAAAACCGCTTTTTGAGAAAGTGCTTTTCGAAGAAGTGCTTTCCTTTAGGTAAATAAGCAGAGGAACAAACTCCTCTGTTTGGAGCTGCAAAGTATTGTTGGAGAATGCTTTCACAGAAGAATGAAGAAACTGGGCGTGATGAAATCTCTGCCGTTGTTTTAGTTGATGATAAGAATCAAACGGGCTGGCAGAGAGCTCACGATTACCGTCTATGGCATGTAAGCCCACGAGGTGAGACATTCACTTGTAAAGCGGCTACGGCCACTGATCAAACGACACGTCGACTGCTTGTTTATATTGGGACCCACCGGCCTCATTTGTTTATTTTGTTATTGCGGGGGAATTGACGGTCGAGAATTAAGCTTAGGGAGTGACTGAAGTGGACATTACTGTAGTTTAGCTTTGCTGAATGTTTCGATGAAAAGATGATCGACACGTGTCAGATTTTTTAAATAGATAAATTAGAAAACGACTTGACAGGATTTTTCACTTTAATACTAGTGAAATGAAATTGTGCCTACTTGTTCACAAAGTGTCAATTATTTAGAATTATTGAGCCAACAATAGTGCTTCGATGGGAGGAGAAAGAGAGTAAGAAAATTTATCAAATTGGCCTAAAATTAGGTTCTCGATCATGATAAACAATTTTTATCAGCTTGCAATGTATTAATATTCACAATAAAAAAATCTATCGAAGACTCTTAATTTTATTCAGTGATAGTTCAATTTAAATATTTAAATGTAACAATAACACATATATACTTTTAAAAATATTAAAATAAAAATAATCTTCTCAATACATACGAGAGGACTTAAATCTCAAGAGTGAGACAAGGAGATGGTCATTACTCGATCACAAAACGACTTGCCAACAAGGAAAATTCAATAATGTTTGGTAATAAAAACAAAAAAACAAAGAAATGATGGTAAAAAGTAAAAACAAAAACAGAGCAAACAAAAAGCCATCCCTCTTATCATCATTTAACAATTGTTCCATTACATCTCATGCAGCTGTGGTATCCATTTGGGATTTTTCACTTGTGCAGTAAATTAAAAAAAAATATATATAAAAAACATAAATTTGATAATTATGAACTGCTCGATGTTGAAAGATAAGAATGCGGACAAGCCTTGGCTTGTACTTATATCTCATTATTAAGAATTTTTTTTGGCTTCATGTGCGGACTCCTGACAGAGCCGAAATTGATGTTTTGAAGATATGATTTTTATTGAAAGACGATGGCATAATAATAAATTATGTTTTTCAACCATCTATCAATTTTGAGTACAAGTTGGCAGCTCATTACTATTTAACCACTATAGAGATCGTATCAACCCCAGTGGTTTGATAATTTATTAATGAGCTTAATATGAGTGTTAAAACTCGTTGCACTTGTAAAATTTGTGATGTATGTATGCATGTAATACGTCGAATGACGTATAGCAAATACATATATTCTAGAATTTAACGCTTGGGATAAGATTAATTTACCTTTTTGTTTCTTGTGATAAGATAGACGGTTCATTGGTCTTGTGTTAGGTACGAAGATTATACATTAATAAACATTATTATAGTCACAATCACGGTCACCTATTGATATAAGATTATCATCGGCCAGTTTGAAGAAGAAGAAGAAGAAATTGGCTTTTTGTTTGTGGGTCTGAAAATGGCATCTTTAGCTATATTGGGTTATTTTCACGTACCATCAATTCTTATTTTCATTCACACCAGATCATGTGTTGTTCACATGGAATTCCAATTATTACCAAACCAATATTTGCTATCATGTTAATAGATAGATTGATGTTTAATGCTATACTTGTATCATATTATCACCGACTACCAAGTATACTATAGATAGCTTCTGATTAAGTTTTCAACAGCACAAGGGGCTAAAATGCGTAATATAAGTCTACTTGTACTCGTATCTAATGGTCACCGGAATATTCATCAACTTATATGCTAAAATTGGTGATTTCCATTTTACGGGGCTGATCACGCGTGCAGTGCGGGTCAGGCTCCCATCGGGGAACTGTGTGCTCCACAACTCAGCTCCTCATATTGAAAGCTTGACATGCACAGAGTCGCGCATCAAATCACACTCCTTCATTTCACAGCAACTAAGCTGGGCGCGACCTGATCACACTCCATTCTACGGCAACTAAGTTGGGATAATACCCTAAGGGCAGTCTGGTAATGATATAGCTTTTAAAATAATTATTGTTTAACTGTGTGTAGAAATAATCAGTTGTAAAGAGAATCAGTTAAGTGCTTGATAGATTTTATTTTTAAAAGTACTATGAATTTTAAAAACAGTTACGGGTGTTTGATAAATCTTACTGTTAAACTACTGTAAGAAAATAAATAACTAAAATATACATAAGGTATGATGAAATTTACTTACACATATAAAAATATACACATACAATATCTTTAATTGTGTATTATAATAATTTTAACTAAAATTAAAATTTATACTATAGTGATTTTATTTCTTTTTTATCTTAAAACAATTGATAATTAAAAAATCAACTACAATTTTCATTAAATAACACCAAGTAAAGTATAACTAAGTATTCCAAAAATAAACGTAAAAAAATGTGATGAGCTACAAAAACTCAAAACAAAAACAAATAATAGATTGTCAATATCATATTCACATTAAACTTGCAGCAATATTATTTCTTAGAAGGATAATTTCGGGTTTAAGTAATAATAATAAGGATATTTATGGAATTATATTAAAAGATAAAATTAATTTTCAAAATCAAAATTTAAAAGCTACTCCTTCCTTACTTTTTTAAATTAACTGTAAGAGAGTTGATTCTAACAAAAGTGATTTTAATTTTTTTTTACCAAATACCAAAATTAACTTTTAAATTTTTAAAATTACTTTTAACTCTCCCAAAGACAATCCCAAACGGGGCCTAAATCTTCCAGATAATTTTGGACCGTTAATTCCAAGATCGCTGATGTTAGAAATGAGTCAAGCATCAAGTCATGAGTGGCTCTAGGAACTACTGAAGGGGTGTATTATGCCCAGCCAAGATATTTTCTAGGAAAACCCTGGAGACAATCGGTCGAAAATCTGTAAATGGGCTGCCTTAGACTAATCTAGGACCACTCAAATCTGAAGATATGCAAGCAAATGAACCCTCAAATACCGTAAGTTGACGGGAGCATTTTGAAATAATTATCAGCCATACAAGAAATTTAATACAAATGGCCAACAATCGAGAAGTATAGCACATTGATAACCTAGTCTGAAACCAGACGTATCGTTGCTGAAAAGAGCAAATATAACCTGCTAAAGGAAATCTCTCACAAGCAAAGTATTGAAAAAAACCTGGAATTTTATTTCCATTTTGAAGTTTGTTTCCTCACGTGATACACAAAAGTGGATATGTAACTTCAATGAACTAACAGATGATGATTCATACAAGTTTCTGAAAACTATGCATCTAAACAACATTGAATTTTCTTCGTGTATTTCTAAACCTACTCCAAGTCTTACATATATACGCAATAATGTTTCTCAGTTACTTTCTAAATCTTGATCCCTTGTTCGGTGTACCATTATTTCTGTTATCAAATGCGGATGCCCAGAAGAACAGAGACATCCAGAAAAGAACTGCAATGAAGATGCGAATGCGGTCTTGGAGTTTAGAGAAACCTGTTCCATAATCAAAACATGTAATTTCAAAGCACTTCAGTAGTGATTTTAAAATTTAAAATGGAATAAAGAAAGAGAAGAGCCAAATTAGGGCGAAAGCAAGGATTGCATATTGCGAAGTATAGCACTAGGCACCAGGTCGAGAAACTAAATTTCCTGCTACAAAAGTTTGCTTATATCTTTCTTATGACGTATACATCTTTGATAGGAAACTCTAGGAAACCTCACCGTTAACATCTCAGCTAAGGGCTTTAAAAACCCACTATTTCCTACACCGACATCATACTATACTTTCTAACATACCGTAAATATTACTTCATGTCTTTTTCTTTTTTTATTTTCTATTTTCTTTTCTATTCCTCGTGTTATGCTCTTCCACCAGATCGGTATAGAAAGGTAATGGTACACTAGTGCATGTATAAGTTTATTACCAGTCAAATAGCATATGCATCACTTAGCAACCACTTTGTGGAATATAAAATATGAGATTATTTATTCTGATGACAAAAACGCATACATTTTATAGCTTGACCAGGTCTAACAACTAAAATCATTGGGTGATGTCAGAGATTACCTCTGGTAAGAAAATTACCATTATGTGGTACTATTTAATCTTGGGACAGTTTACAAAACTCAACTTCAGAAAATAGGCAGTGAAAAAGCATATTTATTCTTTATAAAATCAGTGTAATTCACTGTATTCCGTTCTAGTTCATGAAACAAGTTTATATTCCTTGATGTCATAAAAGGTCATTTACAATGTTTTCCTTCCTTTGATGACACATCATCTTATTCAGACAACACCTTAGATTTTAGGCCTAAAATGAATGCTAACTAGATTCATTTTGCTTCAGAGTTACAAAATGAAATGAAGACAGTGGATTTCGAAATGACAACTTTAGAAGACTATGTATTAGTAGCTTGACTTCTTCCACTTATTATTGAATTAGACTACCAACGGAGAAACTAAATTAATCCAGACTCTCAAACAAGAAGTTATGCAATATTATGAATAAAGAACTTCAAAGACTCTTCTTATCAAATTAACACTCCTGGGTTATTGCCATCACAACAGCCCATCACAGCAAAACAAGAAACTAGAGAACATCCCTTGTCTCCAAAAACAGAACTCTTAAGGGTCCATTTGGTATTGTATAGAGAAAAAAAAAATAAAATAAAATTGTAATAGTGAAATAAAAGTAGAAAGTTTTTAGTAAATATGATTTTTTAAATAATAATTTTGACAAAAATAGTAAAGATAATATACATTCTACATCATACAAGTGAGGGATAACTTCATCTTAGCTTCCAATCCATAGCTGTAAGTGTTTACCAAACACTTTAGAGCTGTAGCAATATCAATACCAAACGCATCCTAAATATATTGAGTATTATACATTTAGGCTCTGTTTGGTATGCTAACTAGCAACTATGGCTTTGACAGCTACAACTCTAAAGTATTCAATAAACACCTGCGACAATAGTTTAAAAGTTAAGGTGATTTTACCCTTGAGTTGTTTGATTACCTTTACTATCTTTTTCAAAATTATTTATTATTTAAAAATCATGCTTACTGAGCTAAAGCTTTTATTTCACGGCAGCTATAACAGCAAAACAGAGCCTTGTGATATTATGCAAAACCATGGGATTTTTTTTTTAACTCATTTCCACCATATTCAAAATTTCCCATGTTATAAATTTAGTGGATAAGTGAAAAATACAAAGGTTCAACAAAATATGAACATTTACAACTGATATAACAGTGCTAATACTCTATAATAATTTTTTTTTTTGTGTAACAATAATATGCAAGAAAAAAAAATCAACATAATGAGTTAATAAATACGCATGAACCATTAATTCAATTTCAAAAATGACATAGCGATTTCATCAACAAACTTAAATTGCCAAATGAGAATATTTGACCATTCAAATTTCAGTTAAAATAACTGACCTGTGGGCTGAATTGGGTCATCCGGGGGAGGCGGGTTGGACTGGGGAGCCGGGCCGGGGCTAGCTGCGAGACAGCTGCGGAGATGCGGCCTACTGGGAGTTTTAAGGAGGAGCGGGAGAGACGGACGGTGGGGATAAAACGGCGAGGAAATGGTCGGTGGAGATTGGTTTGCGTGGAAATACTTCAATGGTGGTTTAAGGAGTGTGCGTGTCGGAGAAAGAATCTCCATTTTGGTTTTGTTTATTTTCGTCATTTTTGGATTTGGAATATATAGTGGGACTTTGAATTGGGCCCGACTTTGGGTAAATATTAATTGGGCCTCCAAGGTTTTTAAGCACACCCACTATGAGAGTTCTACTCGATGCTATTTTATTGGATTTGAATTCAGTCCTAACTAGACTTCGTATAATTTGTGATGGGTAGTTATTGGATAACTAGTAATTTATTTAACTAATCTTAATCGTACCCTTGCTATAATATGCCTACAAGGAGGATGGGGGTTAATCAAATGAGCATCATCGCTCCACTGCCTATAATTTTTTTTTTTTTGTTTAAACCACTCGGTTTCCGGTGACCGCATTGGGTCCTGATTAATTCTGATTCGGAGTGTAGTCACAGCTAAGGCTCCTTACCCATTCCAAATAGTGTATTTAGTGGGGATCGCCAACTGAGCTACAACCGTTTGGTTATTATTGTAGTATTGTTGCAATGTAGTTTTGTTACTATTCCAATTAGGATGTGGTTTTCACCTCTAATAGTTGAGCTTGGTCAATTAAGTCAGTGCCATAAAATTCCTCTAATACTTCGTGAGATTTTACTGTGCGAAGCCATTTACTCTTTTTTTTTGTTTTAAAATTTATAGTTCTTAATTACTTAGTCGTTGGGTGTTCTCTAACTTAAAACTCCTATAAATTTTATTTAATGCTGACCTTACATTTATATAGTGATGTATTGTTGGTCTTTTTTAACCCCAGTAATACAGTTATTATTTTCAAAAAAAGTCACAAAACAATGATTATGAATTGATGCTTTATGTTTTCTCGTCCTTTACTTGCATTGCTAGCTACTCATTACTGTTAGAAATGGTAATGTTCCAAATTAAACCATCACTCTGTGCTTGCGTTTTGTTTGTATTATATGAATCATGTGCAAACATGACATTACATATAATATTATTGACCTGTCGTTTTATCACATCCAGAGATTAGTCTTTTCATCACCTTCATGTTATATTGTACAGCTTGTTGATCGTATTATTGTACAAATACATATAAAATCAAGTAAAGATCGAAAAGAGAAGTATGCACGCATCAAATCTTAAGCAAATAACTAATCAATCATTAAACATCTTAATTATGCATTCGTCACATATTATACATAATATTTTTCAAAAGCACACACACGCACAGTACCACAAGTGAGATTTAATTAATTAATTAATTAGCTGCTAGCAGCTAGCAAGTCAAGGTTGAAAGAGCTTATTCCCACATCTGCATTTCCACGAAAGCAGATAATAACTATCATCATCTCCATGAGAATTAGATGACGCTTTAAGAAGATTCTTGTGAGAAGGCACAACAAGAGTGGCCACACAAGGCCTGCAACTCGAGCACTTGTTGACGCAGGCGGGTGGCTTTGATCCCAACACCATTTTCTTTTTAAACAAACTCTCATATTCATTACCCTTTTCACCTGAAAATTAAAAATAAAACTACCCAAATCATTAAAACTCAAAAAAAAAAAAAAAAAAGCAACTATATATAACAGATGCATATGTGGGAAAGAATAATTTTATTATACCTGCTGATGTGAGAGGCAGCAGGAATATTATGAGAGAAATGATGAAAGCCACAGTGACATGTGGGCGATGATCATTTGATGATCTTGATGCTGTACCCATGATGATCGGCATACGGGGTGTGTGTTGGGAGAGAGGAGAGAAGTTAACAAGAAGAGATGTAATCTGCGGGGGAGGAAATGAGGAATGGATAAAAATTGCTTGATATATATACAGTGATTTTTAACACTGTTGAGGACTGATGCCTGTAGAAGAGGGGACATGTCTCTGATTCAATGGCTTGTTAACCAATTAAACAGTTTTTACCGCGTTGGCAAACAATAAATTCTTCTTTTTCCACAGTCTTTCTTTGGAAACTGGTGAGTTGATGACTGATCAGACATTGGTTCATCAACCGTTAGAAGACTTGACTATGCTAGCAAAAATACTTACCATTTCTCACTCAAATCCTTTTCATCTCAAACAAAAAATATATATTTAAATCCCATTATTGATGACACTTGACATTATGTATTCATCCATAGGTTGTGCCCTAATTTTTCATTTGTTTTCAAGTTTTAACAAGGGAATAAGGATTAAACCGCAAATTTTGAATTTATACTATCATTCTTTAGCACATATTCATACCTGACAACCAATATGTTTTTCAGAATTTTTAACCATCTTTAATGATTTTCGAAATTATTCTATGTGAAAACTCACCAAGTATAACAAATCTTGTGTTGTCTTTCAAAAATATCTTAGCTTTTTCTATTATAGCACTGAGATCATTCTTTCAAATTTCAATCAGAGTGTTTTAGGGATGATATTAATATTAAAATTATTAACTCATATATGTTAGATGGAGTAAAATTTGAATAACCCTTAACTCAGAAGTTACATTTGCATAAAATTTGGCCCGTAAACTACTAGTATTGATCATGATTCATGCCCATTCCTTTATCATCTTTCAAATTATCAATCGTCACAGAGGCATTTAATGCTATTAATTGTGACCACCACCAATGTCTCGATATATCGGCATTGGTCTGATACGGCATCAAATCAGGACACCTTGGGATGATGCCTTGGACTTCTAAGTAAGCCTCTCTTTTTTAACTTTGAGATAAAATATGGAAGCTGGAGAGTAAATTCAGGGTGAGTTTCAAAATTCAGGTGTCCTAGTTATTCTACCGGCCATAGCAATATTCACAAGGATGAACAATATTCATGAAAATGATGCTCCACATTAAAAATTACAGAATATTTATCTGTTATTTAGAGTAGTTTATGTTAAAGGTATACATATAAATATTTTAAGAAGACTTACGATGTTTAAGTTTCGCAAAAAGATAAATTTCATTTTTTAGCATAACAACTGCAACCACCTCGTTTTATTATTAAAGTTGAGAGTAACCTCCTCGCTTCATCATTGAAGATTACAAAAATATCTTCAAGCGTTCGTCTAAAACTGAGTAACGATACGCTTAAAAATTTTATATCTCAAACGACGTGGTATTTGATATGTCATTCATTCATTAATATTATAAAATTATCTTAATAATGATGATATAAAAAAATCAATTATATATTACAAAACTCAAGACAATCACTGATTAATTTCGTGTCATTATGAATACAGACGTTGTCTCCCAATTTTATAAGTATATCATTATCCATTAAAATTGGATATTATTTATATTTTAGTAGTTATACCACAATCCCTAATTTCGACTGCTTCTTATCTTATATATGATATATGTTTACGGTTTTCTCATTTTATTCTAACTGTATATCTATAAATAACTTGTACCCTAATACAAAGATGATTATTACCTTAAGATAGTTTTCATGATATCATAGTCTGATCATGTATAAGTGAGTGTTAGTTTTCGTTAGATTTATAGTTTCCATAAAGAATCTGAGTTCCTTCCTGTGTATGTTTTGCGAATAAAGTTTTTATTCCGACATTGGATTTGAATGGAATTTGGTCATTGGTCTCCAGTCAAGCATGTTCGAGCTGGGCAAACTTTTGATGCAATTGTCAATATACTTGTAACTGACCAGATTTGAAAGGGAGACCTGTTAAAAATCTAAAAAAGTCAACACACTGAATCAAAAACCCCCTTCAAGAAAAAAAAAAAGCGGGGGGGGTGGTAAAAAGATCAAGATATTATTCTTTTTTTCATTATTGAATTCATGTAGGGTCAAGTAAAACGTAAAAAGATCAAGATATTATATATGTCGGTGGCAGCATTAAATTCTTTATCCGTATATGATATATCTCGCTCTGAAAGTTAGACATATATATTTCGCCCACAAGTAACTAATTAAGGTCTTTATTAACTCATAAAAATCTGAAGTTAGCTGCCTCTCTCTTATCTGTGATAATTAATTAACCTACTACTTTTTTTCTCCTTGTATACAAGGCTGTGATTATAGTATCCGGAGGTTTCATATTCCACAGCTTACACACCGTCAAATGATTGAATTTTATTAAGTTTTATTAACTTTCTAATTCTCTGATGGTGCAAGATACAACGGTACCCATGGCGAACCCCATAACATAAACAAATTTAGTACTGGTAAAACTATTTTGTTTGTTTGTTTATTTTTGTGTGTATGTGCGTGTGTGTGAAAGCAACCAAACGGAGCAGAACTTTAACGTGGAAACTTATTGGAAAGGAAAGAAGAAGGAAGTGGAAATTGTCAATTTGGATAAAAGAGAGAGATCAATGTATAAGTAGTAACCAGTCAAGTCGCCACTTGGGCTTGTAGCCCAGTGGTGGATCATTGCCCTCAAAGTTAAGCATGACTATGAGGGCAATGGTTCGAGTCCCCACGGACTCAACCTCCTTCAATTAAATATAATTGTGTGGAGATTTCTTATAACGTCTTTCTCCCTTGCGAAATGTGAGTGTAGTAGAGACATCCCTCCTCCGTGAGGGGTATTTGGATGGGCATGTACTTCATAGAATAAAAATGTAATAATATAAGTCCCATGTATATATATCTGATTGTAAATATCAATATAATGACCTGCTGGCATAGCAGTTGTATATATCTCTGTGTAATACAATAACCTAATGCTTAATCAATTTAAAAAAAAAAAAAAAAAAAACCAGTCAAGTCAGGTGGCGAGAGATCAGTGTATAAGTAGTAACCAGTCAAGTCAGGTGGGGTTCAGAAAAGGCCACTTTTACGAATGCTTGTCAATTTCAAGTGTCGGCTAGCTAATTTAGCTGTGCTCGAATTGTAAAAGCAGTTCTTACGGTCTGCCCATGACAAGAAAACAGTTTTAAGAGATGCAATGGTTAAAACAAAATCAACTTTTTTTTTCACTTCGTAAAAGCAAACAAATAGAGATGAAACTTTCAAAATACTTTTGACTTTTACTAGTTACAATAATTTTTTTCCATTATATATTATTATAATCTACGGCTAGACCCCGATGACTGCAAATCTTTTAAGGATATTATACCAAATGTGTATTTATAATGATGTACAATGAGAGATTTAATTAGCTTAACTATGTATTGTACTAAAAACCTATTTGATAGTGGGCAGCGCTTAACTTACATTTGATGTAAGTAACAATATTAGAACATGAATCGTTGGATTTTTTAATTTGCAGATCCAACGGGTGTGGTGAAACATAACGTAAAACAAGGTTCAGGTAGTGGTTGGAAATTCATTTTTAAAAACAAAAGAATAGCTACCTGCTAAAATGGTTGTTGAAAAAAGGAAGCAAAGGGGTTAGTCGGTAAAGAAAATTTGAGATGGAAATGATGAGTGACGAGTGGTCACTGGAAAAGCCAGAAAATTGAAGAAAGAAAGTACAGTATCTAGGTTTTGAAAGAGGAAAGCATTAGAAGCAGCAAACGAGATAACCAAATTCGTATTTCATTATTTCATATCACAAATTAGGGAAACCAAAAAAATTGCAGCCCCATAAAATCGAAGCTACAGGCGCTGGAATGTGGCAGAATTTGGTAAAATGTGAAGCATCATATTGTGAAGTTGTCTTCACCATATAATTTTCGTAACATCATTCCTTGTTATGGGTGGGTCGTGATTATTGCTCGGACTACCAGATGAAGCGATAATCGACACACAGTGGCTTCGACTTACGCAAGATATTGGAATGTTTAATAACTATCCATGGGGGTTATTGGTATGGGAGGCCACATATGATTCGATTGTATTGATAATGAATTCATGGGCTACCCAAAACGTACGCAGCAAAACGACCATGTTAAGACCAGCCAATCACACTTTTGTCTTGAGAGGGTTTGCGTTTGCAGCTCAGGTATAATTTATTCTTTAAACTGGACCATGTTCACAAATAGCAAACAACAATGGATGGAGAAACAAGGTTGCTTAACTACATTTGTTCGTTATGAGGTCGCATATATAACGTATTAGTGTATATAGTGATGATAGCTTGTGAATGAATTAATTATGTTGATGGTTTTGTAAATTATTAATAAAGTAAAGATATTACTCATGCCACTCCAATTTCTGCAAGTCCATTAATTTCCATTTGCAGTCGGTAATTTTCCATAATAGTTCCTATATATTTGGGTTGAAATAAACTTCGGAAGTCATTGTTTAATGGTAATATACGAATGAAGTGCATTACATAGTTCATGAACCACCATTTTGCATATTAGTTAAGACTACAAGGGCCTCATATAGATTTTTTTTACATACGTTTGGGCAGCAAACATTTAGGTAATTCAGAATCATATGCATTACCAGGGAACAGGTGATAGACCACGATATAATATGCTCATGCCATATTTTAATTGTGTAATGTTTGTAGTTATATTATTGATGTGTAACAGTTGCTTCAGATCATTCGGAAAGTGTGCATAAATGATTTAAATGTTGTGGTTTAATAGTGTTTGCAAAATGACATATATAGAACTACTTAACTTTCATGTGTATGAATAATGGACAAACAACCATAATAGGGGAAAATAAGGTGGATTAGACATAATATTATGACTCATGGGGTCACATTGTTTCTATGTAATTTTTTGTTATCCATGTCAAAATATTATGTCTATATTTTATTACTTTGTTGAAGAAGCTATATTAAATTTTTTAGCTATTGTGGAATTTAATTTCGCTCAAGTTGCAAGCTAAATAGTGTTGAATATACAGTTATAAACACAGTCGCATTAATCAATGTATTGGCTTCCTGTTGCAGCTATGGATATACGAATGTGTAAATATACTGGGCCACTTATATGGACGGGAGCTGGATGAAGATCTTGTTCCCCGAATGCTTCGATGGACTACACGGACTCAGCCAGATGATGCAACAAATAGATTGCATCTTATGTCAACAAGAAGCAACTGATTGTCTTCTGTACCGGTTACATTAGAGCCATCGCATAAAGAGAAAGATTGCAGCTACTACAAGAGTCTGATCGAAATTACTGGAGGCTGCACAACCGGTCCAGATCGTTGATGGCAACTATTCCAAGAATGGCGAAGGACAAAATACGGTACAGGCAACATCAGCTGTCGTTGTAAGTATACTGCAAATCCCATGTATTCCGTTTTACATTTCATTGAGCCTGAATATATGGTAGATGGAAATTGGAGTGATTCTGTCAATCTCTCTTCATAACATAAGGATATAGACATGCATCATACCAGCCATGTATATCAGGAAATAAAGTCTGTTTTAAAGCATAGGGTCATAGAACCACTGACAAGTCTATAATATTATTCACTTCCTTCTTTTACTAAACAGCAACATTGCTCCAAACAAACATAAAGACCGATTGATGATAGTATTCATTATCAACAGCTAATATTGTAACAGCCATGGTAACATATGTTGATATGAAGGAAAAATATAAGCATACGACTGTTAATAAGGTACCCACAAAGGAGACGCTCTAACATCTCTATAATTTATTATTGCAACAAACGAATATGATTTACATGAGTAGAAGATCAAATGTAGGCCTTAATTAGTTTTACCATTTGGTTATACTAGAGAATTTAGCAATTGTTGTTCTTTACTTCACTGGAAATGAGTTGAATCATCAAGACCACAACCATAACTTCTTTCATTTGTTACAAAAATATCCACTTTTATATGCAGTATAAGATCGAAATTATAAGTAAAACTTTATTGATTACAGGAGAATGAAGATAGCACTATGCTACGACAAGGAGGACTGACTCAGATCTTATCAAACATGGTGGCTGCAGCAACCTCACAATTGAAGATTGACATAATGACAGGTATTAAGCGACCGAGGAATAATATAGCTGAAGAGCTGGAAATTCATTACAAAATACTGATGGAAGAGCTTAGAGTGCAAAGGGAAATATTATGCCAGAATGAAGAAGCTCCCACTGACATTAATGCTGATAATCAGGTTTGGGATAAGCTGAAATTTAGGTGGCATTAAAGAGACTTAAGGCATTTTTATCATTAATTCAAGGATAATATAAGTGTTACAAGGAATTAGTAATAAAGTATAATTATAGTATTATCCTGTAGTCCTTAGATAATCCACGGTCAAATATAATAATAAGTTATGTTCTCCTACGATAGGCAACAGACAACATGTACACATCATGCTAGTGATGTTCTAGGCTTTAACAATAATTGTTAAACGACAACTTAAATTGACCAAATCAGCGTTTGCAGACCAAGATAGTTTCATGTTATTATTGCACGATGAAAATCATATTATATCCAGCAGTTTGTAATAATACTTACATGACACCCGACAGTAACTTTGGCAATTGAAAAACAGGGGGTGCAGTTGGAATATGATAGCAGTGATGCAAGGGCCCAACTGTTTTCAGTTTCATCAGCAGCATCCATTCGGTGAACTAGGGGATTGCACAAGAGAAGTAGATTTCATCCAGCTGATGGGGCTGTACAAATCAGGCATCGCTTGCCAGTACCAGTTAATATTACAGGCCCTTTCATAGGAGTTCTGCCAGCAGTGACAACAAAAATAGAAGCAGATGCCAAAGCTGAATACCAATGCACTGTTGGCCTTTTGATTCAAGTTCTGTTTTCCATTGTATGGGTAACAAAACTTTGTAGCCACCAGTATTTTGTTGTAGCTCAGTTGTCTTATTTATGGACCTTATTGCATATTTTATCATATTATCGAGTATTATGTTACAGTCTTTTGTTGGAACAACTTTAATAAAATGTTATGTAGTAATCTTCTACTTTTGTATTGCAGATATACTTGTCAAAATATTTTTTCTTCTGCTTCAACGTTGTTTCATGTTAACTTAATGGCTTGCGTTCGGTTTTTTCTTTTAACTCCATCCTTTTTCAAGTACTTCATTTATAAAATTTTTTTAACCCGTTACTCCATTTCCAGTTGCATGATGCACAATCTTATTAATGTTATGCTGCACATTTACTGATCAACTTAACTCATATGTTCCCTCATAATGTCTATTTTCAATTATTTGACACAACATTCATGTCTTTGCAAAGGAATTCTTTATAGCTTAATGAAGTTTATCGGGGCCAAATAATGTTCGGGTAGCCATAAATTTCAAATCTGTATACAACAGAGTTACTAATATTTGGATGTAGCCAAGTGTCCTCATTTTTAAATTTGTCACAGTTTTTAAAATTAAATTACGAATTACACACTGTAGTCCAAGAAGATATTAAAGGAAGTATAATATTTTTAAGTCTTATTTTCGCATTTCATACTTATATAACATTTGAAATAATTATTAAAGCATCTTATCCCTAATTCAATCGAATCGCACTTACAAACTATTACAATATATATATTTTGTTGATAAATTTCAAGTTACACATACATTTATAGTTTTATAACACTTCTAATTGCCCAAAAAAATTCCTTAAATTAAAATACATAACATAAGAAACTCCATGTTTTATTTACATATCGGGTAAAACATGCATAACAAAGCTTTATATACATATACAAGTTCTACAATATACACACATAAACGTAAAAACATCATTTCCCATGCTGCCTTCTTCCATTCTGTGCATCCAGTTCTGCAATTTTTTTTCTCTTTCAAAAAATAGTTGCCAACTTTGCCTCCTGGGACGCAACCCACAAACTTCCTAATTGTTGCACTGACACATCTACATTTGACATTAACCAAAAGTTCCGTCAAATTACATATCAACCAAGCTAATAACAAAAAAATTTCAGGAAATATGCAATGGCCAACGTCATTGTTGGAGTTTTTTTCTCACCTTCTCCAATTCTGCCTTTGTTCCAAGATGCACCTCTTCTTTCATTCTTAGGTGTCATAAATGGTGATGGATCATGTAACTTCGGAGCATAACTGACTAATGTATCGAAAGATTTTTGGCGCTCTGTCAGCACTGCACCCACTCTTGCTTCTTATTGCATCCCTAATCTAAATAAACAAAATATTCTGAAGCTCTATTTATGTAAATGCTAATAACAGAGTCAAAATTTAAACTTTTCCCTTAATTTAGCAAGGACATCAAGGTTTCAATTTGTTAACTGATTTATATATTCTAGTTTTGATTTACAGATATTGCAGGCATTGCATTGAATTGTACGAACTGCACAAATACATTTACAAAGAATGGCACCGCGAATAAAAGGAAAATATTGTACAGAATAGAATATTTTCTATATAACTCCTATATATTCATCATACTCTGCCAAAATAGTGAGAATAGAACAAAAGGAAAGGAGAAAATTATTAATTCTACAGAACCCCAAATAAGAGAAAATATTGTTATGGAAATATGAAATTAAGAAGGTATTTTAGCTTCTTTCCTTCATTCTCAGAGAACTACAACGTAACATGATTCATGGTGGCTCTGAAAAACAACTCAAATCATAGATACTAAACAAACCAAAGTACAGATGCACAACAGCAGAAGCTAGCAGCAGCATACAACCCTCATTTATATTAATAAATAAACCAAACTACAAATACTCAGCAGAATAATCCAGCAGCAGCAGAATAATCAATCACTAGCATACAAACCTCACATATATTCATCACATATATTCATCATATTAACCAAATATATGCCCTTGTTGGCTCTGAATAACAACTCAAAACAGAGATACTAAACAAACCAAAGTACAGATGCGCAGCAGCAGAAGCTAGAAGCGGTATACAACCCTCATTTATATTCATAAATAAACCAAACTACAAATACTCAGCAGAAGAATCATTCACCAGCTTACAAACCTCACATATATTCATCATATTAACCAAATATATTCATCAATTTTAGCCAAATATTTCTGGGCTAACGCTATTCAGACATTTCATCGAACACTTGATGAATATGGTCCATTTAAGACTTTCAAGGGGGATAAATTAATTATACTTATAATTGCGAAACCAATCTCTGATATTACAAGTTCATTATTCCAACGGAAAAAAATAACGAAATATATTATTAATTTTTCAAACACTCTCTAACCCGTGAAACTGCAGCTCCCCGTCATTTCTCCATGTACTAGTAACGGACAGAACTCTGAAACCATTTTTTTCCCCCTCGATTTTCAGCCTTTGTTCAATACAATCAAATATAAAGCTAGCTGAAATTTTTGAATATTTACTTGCAGCAGCGAGCTGTTGCTTCTTCAATAATCCTCTTTCAAAAGCCGCGTAAATTTTTTCTCTTTTCAATTTTTCCTTTCTTTTCAAAATTTTCAGTTATTACCGCCTTACTTTCAACCGGCTGTAATGATAAACACATGGAATTGACTTTACCGTTGACCCATTTTGCAACTTGTTTTCATCCGGTTGCAACAACTTTTCGTTACTCCCCAAATTAACACGTGTTACACTTACAGCAATTAAATAGTCATGTCAGTTATGTTTCTTACATAAAAGGTAACGTAAGCTTACCCTTGATAGTGAGGTGTTATGTACAGAAACTGTTATTTATCAACAAAAAAAAAAAACCTATGTTTGTATGACTAACACTAATTTTTTTTGTTAATTTTTACATCTAATAATTATTATAAAATGAAAAAATTTGAAGCCAAAGCCCAACTTCATTTACCAAACACCACGAAACATGTATTGTTAAGTTATGACAGCCCAGCTATGAATCTCGGACTTTTTATTTCTCTGTGATTAACTAACTAAAGAATTTTGCTGAATATATTTTTAACATGATTTTCCAGCTCTTAATAATTTGTGGCCTGGCCTCTAAGTGACTGATACATGTATTTGATGATATTGCTTTCGTTTTCCGCGCATGCGTTGAATGATGAAATTAAATCGAAAGGATCAAGCCGTGCCTCTGTTGATCCGTCAGTGCGTCTCTAGCTACGTCCGTATTTCAGACTTCTAATCTTTCCATTTTCTATTTTCAGATGTAACATAATTTGACGATTTGTTTAGTAGATCATTATTTCTATGTATATAATTTTTTAATTATTTTTTATTAATTGAAATGTACACACAGAAAATATAGCCAATAAGATGAGTCATATAGAACTCATTTCACAAGGACACATAGTAATTATTTTTCAGATCCAAAATTGCGAAACCACCTTATGATGTCGTGCCTAATTCCTCCATTGTACACAAAGACTTCATACTTTCTTGATTCTCTTAAATTCAATGGATTCTGAGTTTTTGATACAACTCCAACAAATAAACATATTTATTACAAACTTGGAAGCAAAGATGCTTCTGAAACTCAGTAGGATCTTTCAGAAATTAAACACAAAGTTAATTATCTTTTAATCACAAAGCAAAGTTACATAACTTATTTCCATTTCAAAACCAACCCAAAACCCTCCACAAAAACATCACAAACCATGCATAAACGCCACTTCACTAATGGATTCTCACTTCCTTCACATCCTGCTTAGGCTTTTCGGTCCTAGGAATTACAATATTAAGAACCCCGTTTTTCAACTCCGCCTGAATTTCGTCAGCCTTCGCATCATCAGGCAGCGCGAGGCTTGTGTTGTAGTAACCATAGCTCCTTGCTGACCAGTGTTCGTCGTCAGAGCCTTCCTCTTCCTCTTCCTTGTGCTCACCCTTTATTGTCAGAACCCCATCATGAATGGTGATCTTCACATCATCTTTGCCTAGCCCCGGAACGTCATACCGCAGCTTGTAGCAGTCGTCTTGCTCTTTCACCCACCCCATGAGTTGTGATGGTGTAAAGTTCAAGTTTTCGAATATCCTGTTAATGTTTTCGGTTGCTTGCATGAGTGCATTTCCAAGCCCTGAAGGAAAGAACTCTATAGGAGACAGTAACAGAGACAAAATTACCACTCATTTGCAATATGAAACGTAAAACTTGAACACACGAAAGATCAGAAAGAAGTATTACCAGCAAGTACGGGAATGTCATTGTTCCTCCAAAGACTCCCCCTCCTGCCTCTTCTCCTTGGAAAGAGCCTTGATCTTTTTTCAGTCACGGCGACTTCTCTGTCTTGTTTTTTCTCATCATTGGCAGCTGTTGCCATGAACCTCTTCAACAACTCATTACTCCACTTTTGCCTTTGTACACCACCGATGGTACTAGCTCTTCTCTCACCAAGATTATTATGCAAATTTGCCAGAGAAGGTGAAGAAGTTGACACCCTTTGCTGCACGTTCCTCAAAGCCAAACGAGCCAAAGCCATTTTTTTTCGGTAACTAGGGGAGTTTTTTGAGAAATTGGGTTGTTCGTCTTTAGTCCTCTTGTCTTTTTTGCCTCTTATTGAAAGGATACATGAAAGTATTTAAGGGTGCCGGTGAGTTGAGCTTTGGATAATTTGAGAAGTCTCTGAGATGTTCTAGGGGCTAGTAGACGCATCAAGTAAAGGTTCATTTCTGACTATGAATGATGTCATGACCAATAGATGATTCTTGGTCTTTCTCAAACTCACTTGCCTCCCCTTTTTTTTTTAATATATTTTTCAAGAGAAAACGTTTAATGAATAGAGATTATTTTAACATTTTTTTTATTTTTTTTATGCGAGGAGTGTTCCACAATCCAGAGGAAAATGAATCGGATGCCCAATGATATTGCATTTGGTCACTTTTTTCCCCTTCAGTAGATGGAATAAAAATTAAAATTATGCTTCACGTTGCTTTTGCTCATGACTGAAAATTATCTACAGGCTCTACATAATCTAGACGTGCTCCTCTTTAATTTCTTAGCCTATGAAGTTTCTCCTTCCTGGCCTGGATCTAGAAGAAACTCATCCATATTTGACTTTGAATTTAATCCCCAAATGGAGTTGAATTTATTGCTTCAGTAGTAAATCTTCAAATATATTACATATCCACCTGAGAAATGACAGACCGCCAGTACAAACACATTATGAAAGGACCTCAGAAAAAAGAATGAAGAGATGCATTTACTAGAGTAATAGAGATCTTCTGAGAATAACCATGTAGTTCAACCATTTGACACAGATTCTCTTAACCAATATGAAAACCTTGAAACCATTTCAAGAATCCAATGAGTGCGGATTAATCTTCCCAGTCCTCGCATGATGAGGAGAATTTTGCAATGTTGGCAATGTTTCACGGGACATTTTCATGTTTTAGTGTGCACAAACACATACATACACAGTCGCACGCACACACGCGCAGAAGGGAGAGAGAGATATGATTCATGGTGACTTTCAATCAATGCATAACATGTTGCTCTAAAAACAGAGCAGCAGGTGTTTTCTCTTTTTCATTTTTTTCCAATGAGTTACAGTGCATACAAGGTCATCCAGAAAGGCCTGTAAAGCAAAACAAAAATCTGCCTAGTGCTTATGACAGATCAGTTTACAACTGATGTATACTCCAAGCTAACTATAGAAGCAAATCAAGTGCTACTGCCGCTAAGACGGTGTTTTAATATTTGACCAACCTTTACACGCCTTATACTTCTACAGTCAATCATACATTCCCTCCTGCTCCCAAATGTCCACAAGAAAATCTACCATTTCCTGCCAGTATTGAGATCGAAGAATGATCATTTTAACTGTATTACATCTAGAGGGGGGGGGAAAAGGGGGTCATGGAAGTGGAACTTACTGAAAGAGGAATAGGTTGAGGAAATGGTTTGTTGCTCCCAAGCAAACTTTCATATGTTGCGTTCCAACTGCAAAGCCAGAATTTTTTAACCAGGCAGAGACAATGAGTGCTGACAAAATAAGAAAAAAGAAATTCATGAATGATCAATGTTTACCTTAAAGAAGTACGCAATCCAGAGATGGTTTCCTACTATATACGTGGACACCTACAAGAGACTCCTAAAACCTACTCACGAAGGCTGTAGACCAACATATCTAAACTCCAATAGCTTGGTCACTTTTAAAATGACTATAGTTTGGCCACTTTTAAAATGACTATGTCCTGAGCTTAGCATCTATACATACGAACTGCACTAGCGCAGAAACTATGGCTGGTTTACAGCGAATGAAAATGAAATACTGTTTTCTGTTTTCTTACTAGTTTCATATTCATAGCAAATAGAAACACTGGAATCATGATGAAATGATGCTACCCTTCTCCATAATTTGGCAAAGAAATTGCAATTTGCGTTGGTCTCAAAGAAACATTAGGTCAGGATTTTTCATTTTTTTCAGTTTCTTTCATATGCCAAGCCGGAAAAGGGAATGATTGTTAGCAGAGGAGTTGAAGTTGAAAAGATGTGAATTTCTTTAGCTATTAGCATGTGTAAACTGAGAAAGTGAAACCATTTCTGATAAGTTTGAATCATTTGTAATTAGCAATGTGCTACCTAGAAATATTTAGCACAATTGACAGTTGTTTCAACATATTAGTTTCTCTACAAGTAAAATTTGTTCTCATGAGTAATGCCATTATCTCCTCTCCCCTGGTGAAAAGGCCAACCAAAATTAAAATTAATGGTGTTCATCTCCATATCTCACCACATACACTAATGACTTCTTTGAATTGTTGTCTCTAAATGCCCTTTCTAGTTGTCTTGGTATCATCACCTACCAAACACATATACCTTAGAAACCCCAGGAAGGAACATTACATATTGACATAGAACCCCTATCCAAATGGCACTCAGTGGTGAGAGACATGGGCCTGCATTTACACTAGCATGAAGGTTTCTCTATAAATAACTAAAATAAATCACCTGCTCAGTTAAGATTGTGAATTTGTATCTTGAACATGTGTTGATGCCAAGTCCCTTGTCAAAAACAAGTGCAAAAGGTATTGCAAGCGGATTGTTACACAGTAAGCATGTTTGATTGATTTAACTTGGGAAATTCAAGAAACTCACTTTAATTTGGGTTCACGAACTTGATGAGTTCGGTTCTCAGCCTTTTTATTTCCTATCCAACGCTGTCTGGTCTGATTCCAGAGAAGAAAACCTGCAACCCAAGAGGTTGTATGAGGTACTGCAAAGACGGTTTAGTCTTGATCGGTTTTCAATAGGAAGCCATTACTGACCAATAAATGGTGGTATAAACTATATCTTCTAATGTATACAGCCTGCTCAAATATATTAACATGTATGTATAATCAATTCCATATATATCTGAGGAGAAATAAAAACTTGCCATGGTTTACAAACTCTGAAGGTGCACTAGCACTCCCAGAACCACCATTAGTGTCAGGGATCAGATTGTTTGTGCCAAGTGATGAGATGCTTCCTTGTGACTGAACTGCACTGTTGTCCATATCACAGGTGCTGGTGGTCCAAAAATCTTCTGATATGCTACGTTTCCCTGCTGAACGACCTGGAACTCCTAATTCTTTTGATAGGTTACTTGCAGAGGTGTTTACTGGGGGCCTAATAAAGCATCCAAGACAGCCACTGCTCTGTTGCAAATGACATAAAATCATGACTGATTAAAACAAAACACCAGAGACTCAACTACCAAAGCTTATACCTAATTACTTCATACAGAATTAACATTCTTGGGTATTTCTATCCAAATGCTCAAAAAGGAACCATGATGACAGTTTACTAGTGTGTGAAAGCTATATTGTCTGCAACTCCTAAGAAAATTACAAATAACTATTTGCATAAAGAAGAAAGAATTAAGGAGACAGCAAGAGTGAACTGTAAAATAAAAGCTATTAACAAGTAGGAAACATGTTGATGTGTGCAACACATCATGATATTAACAGAAGACACAAAAATATTTAGCATATAATGAGAACAGAAGCATCTGAAAAAGCACATCATTAGCAGGCCTAGAAATCACGAACTGACATAACTTAGCAGGCTCTATATAGTCAAAAACTGCCGAATGATTAGCAGTACTATCACTAGAATATGCATCTAACTGCCAATTCAAACCAAAAAAAAGAAATGAAGTCATCACCAATTCTGTAATTGGAAACAAGCTTTGGGATGACTACTCGCATAATACTTACAATTACACAGTAATATCATCATTGTCGAGCAATGAGTTTATATGTAAGAATGGTGACATTCATATAAACCATTTCTGACAAAAAGAACTACTAAAGATTTTCCTCAACTTGTACCAAAACTTTAAAATCAAACACAAGTTGTACTTAAATATTCTCAGCCACGGGATGTACTGTTAGAAGATCAAAATGTTTGATCAAAGTCGAAGAACTCCTTTGGGATAATGATAAAAATGGTTTTCAGGTACATTTTGAAACATTTAGATCAACCTTGAAAAGAAAAATAAAGGATATTCGCAGGGCACAGAGATAGGTTTCCATTTATGCATCCAATATCTTCTGCTCAAGGAAACAAATCTTATTTTTGAAACCTAAAACGGACATAAGACTTCCACAGTGACAACTAGCAACAAAAAATGAAAGATTTTATTTGATACATTGAGTTTGAGGACGAGTTTTAACAATTGAAAAACTGCTAATAATGCATAACATATTGCAAGAATTCCAGAGCCATAAACTAATATTAGCCATTGACATTCCCAACGTTTTGCAGAAACCACACACTCAAAGTTGCAAAATCAAGCTATAACAAAACCAGCAAAATAGAGCAATGCTTTACCATATCTTATCTCCATTGACAACACTGATAGAGCTCCTAGAATGAAAAAAACAAATCCTATATTCTCCAGACTAAATTCATTAAAAACAAGTCCCATGCCCATTTCATTCCAAAACTTTCTAAGCAACAAAACGCAGCCGCAAAATTGAATATTTTAAATCTCATATTTTTCTTAGTTTTCTCAGCAACCAAACAACAAAACAATCAACCAAAACCAGATGACAGCTCACAAAATAAAAGAATCCCACAAATCTCAAAGAAGCCATCAACGTATTCCCCTCCAAGATCACAAATCCATAACATGAAATCAAAAGGCTTACCCCATGCATGCAATACAAGAACCTCTCACAAGCTCCAAAACAGATCTGCAGATAAACACTTATCTTGCAAACAAAACCTCAAAATAAGTATCCAATTCCAGGAAAGAAGGATCAGAGAGAACTGAAAACCACAAAACAGAATAAGTTAATTGAAATCAAAATACAAGCTTTGCCATAAAAGAAAAATCCAAACTTGTAAATAAATTGACCCAAAAAAATACCTTTTTTATTGCCTCTCTGTATCTCTTTTTCCTGAAATTTTTGGAAAAAAAAAAGCTCAGATGGGTTCGCTGATTGGCCTTCTCTGGTAATTATTGCGGGGAAAAGAGGAGGTTGGAGAGGCTTATATACAGTGGGGTTCAGTTTGGTCTGATGTCATGCTTCTTTCAATTATTATTATTATTATTATTATTATTATTATTATTATTATTATTAGGGTTGTTTTACTGAATTTTAATAAAAATTTAATTCTTTTAAAGTTTGGTTAAAAAAACGTTAAGTAATCAGCATCTTGAATAATAGGAATCTTTTAATTTCAGAAAAATAATAATAAGGATATTTTACAGCAGTTTTTTATTATGATTTTTTTCTTATCTTACATATCAAAGTTGAATCTAAACTTAATAAATATGAAATAAATAAATAAACTCTCACAACCGCAACAAGATTATAACCCGTATCTTAAAAAATGAGACGAAAAAGTGCCGATAGAGTGGAATAACATTCGTGCACTGCCTCTTCTCTTTGAATGAAAAAGAGAGGGGCTTTGTATGGACACCTTGAGCCATATTCGTTGCCCTAGGGTCGCCATCATTCTATTCTATTTACGAGTTCTAGCTACAAAGAACATATACATGAAACTATGTCGACTTACATACGTCTCATTCTTAACCAAAATATTAACCCAAGATATAAAATATATGTTTATCTACTAAGGTTCCGTTTGGTACAATTTTTCAAGTAAAACTTATTTAAATAGAGATTTTATAAATAGTATTTTTACCTAAAAAATTTAGTTGTTTGATTGTCAATAAGAGTTTTTATTAAAAATTTATGAAATTACTTTAATAGCTAAGTTTTTAAAGTCATATTATAAAAAAAATAAAATAATATTATCAAATAATTTAAAGATATTTTAGATATTTTAAGAAAAGTTTTTCAACATCTACTCTCAAAAGTCTCAAATTTTAGCTTTTACAAGCAGACAAAATAGCTTATTTAATTTTCAAAAACTCGATTAGAAAAACAACCATAAATAAGTCATTAAATAAGTACTTATAGCCATTAAATAAGTTATACCAAATAGGTACTATGTAAAATTGACTTCTACAAAAATATTTTAAAACATCTCTTTAAAAATTTTATATTAATGATAAATTTAAAATAGTAATAATAATAAGTTGGATTGGACGATTATTGGAATTAGAAGTTTATAACCCTCTAACGGAGGGTCCCAAGTTCCCAACTCCCCCACATATTTTCTGGTCGACTTTTCAAAGAGCGAGATGCAGATTTCAAGCTAGTGCATTGTCGTTTTGGAAACTAACGAGGACTTATTTGAACCACCCCTTGAATTTTGGTTATTGATCCAATAATCTTAGGACTTTTATTCTCTCTAAACTTCAACTTTCAAGCTCCTCGAAAATAAACAAATGAATGGTCAAAAGTAGGGCTATGATTTTTCAAATTAATGGTATCAATTTAATTTATTATGATATCACTGTAATTTATTATCAATCATTCACACTTTAATATCTCCTTCCCATACATGTGTGTATTTGATCTGCTCAGAACAACAGAGTTGATCAGGGAAGTCTCAATAGATTTATATATATATATATATATATATATATATTACAATCAGAGTGCTATTGATATTTATAATTAGAAATTAGTCGGGACTCTCCTGAATAATCATATTATAGTATAGTCTGAATGTCAACTCTCACTTAAAATTGTAGGGAGATCTTACCCTCACTATTAATATTAGAGGAAGAATGATTCTACTCCAATGTGAGGAGCCTACTAACCTCCATTATATAGGAGAGTCAAGTTCCCGCGTTGACCCTGCGCTGAGACTTGAACCCATGCCTTCAAGGTTGTTGAGGGCATGGGCGTGCCAATGGGCCACGTGCCCATTGGCAAGTCTCAATAGATTTAAGATGACGAAATATCAATAAATTAATGTAACACACACACATATTATTAAATAATAATAATAATAATAATAATAATGTAATACATGAAATGCTGTGCTTGGCATGATTTTAGGTTGGTCCAACTTGGGTTACCTTTGTCTCAAAACTTTCATCAAGACAAGTAAATTTCACAACTTTCAACGGCAAGGTTTATACTATTTTTGCCTAATTTACTTTGACCCAGAGCGATCCCTAACACACCATGTCCTACGCCACAATGTGATGTGAATAATATGATATCTCTCAAGCATAAATTAACTAATTGTTTTTTCTTTGAAATTGATTACTTGGTCCTTATTAGACCTTGTGCCTCAACCAATGAAGTGGACCTTTTATCACCCCTCTAAACACTTGAGAAATTCTAGAAGGTATTATGTCAGTCACATAATAAGTAAATTATGTTATGACATGTGTGCATTCATTTTGAAAAACCATAATGCAAGTAGTGGTTATATTAATTTCAATTACATATGTATCAATTGATTGTAATACATCAGAGGTATTCTAAAACTTCTCTCAAAACACAACTTTTAAATTTTATTTCCTAAGATATCTACAATTTTTTTAATAAAATACAAATTATTCTAAAATTAACCGTCTTCCCATAAAATCTCACACAAAAAAAATTTTTCTTTTCAGTTTTTATTTATAAAAAAATATATATGCATTCTAAAATCGTAAAATATTTTCTTACTATATAGTTTCTATTTTAATAACTCTTATAATTTTAAAAAAAGTATTTTTAATTAAAATCTGAAATATAAATGTAAATTATGAAATAGGATGGCGTAAAATAATAATTTATTTAAATTTCAATTGAATTTCTATTCAAAATAAGAAATGAATTAATTTGATTTTGATTATTTAGGTTATTTCAATTGAAAAGTGGTTTTATTGGAATATATAGGGGTGCCAAAAGACCTCCTGACTTTATTAACCAAACTGTATCATTCTTTGGCCCGACCCACTGACTCGCTGAAGAACACTCTTGGGCCCTCAACCAATTACATGAGACCCTAGAACATGCAAGAAGAAGCATGTTCAACTTTTTGTACAATTTTGATCAGGGGGCAATTTTCAGAAACCTCCCCTGAGGTTTGATATAATTTCACTTAGATGGCGAGTTTGATTGTATTTTCACTTACCTCCCCTGCCGTTAGTATACATACGGTTTGACTGTTAGTTGACTTATAAAATTACTAAAATATCCAAACCACTTAAAACCAAGCCTAGGATTTGGCGCCAACAACTTTATACGGATTCTTTTATCAATGAGTGTGTTTATGGACAAAAATAGGGTGATATACAGTTACCTCATCTTCTCTCCAAATTGAACTTATGTTTGCTCTCCCCATTTTGGCCGAATTTTTCAGAAAGTTGCAGCTCTTGGTACTATGACTCTCCTCCATCTATATATTCTACACACACTACACAATACTTGCTTCCCCCCATCCTCCATTAATCAATTAATTTATATATTTTTTATTTTATCTTTTAATTTTACAGGAAATGAACAAACATTTTCTCAAGCCCAGCTGGTCTTTTAATTAATTACTACTGTAAGTACTCAATAGTTAGGCTAAAAAGTTGGATTCAACCCATCTCCTTCTTCCTTTTATATAAATCATTTTTTTTCTTTTTTAACCATATTTATTTATATCGAAATGAAATGAAATGATATTGATAGCTAGATGAGTGTAAGATTGACTATAGATGAGTATTAGGATTGATTGTTGTGTAAATATAAAAAGCGGTTTAATTAAATTGGTAGGTAAAAAATGGCACATGAGGTGTTCGACAAAATACCTATTACGGTTTATTTGTCTCATTTTAAGTAAATTAAGTAGAATGACACATTGATGGGAAGACAAAATTTGTAAGCTCATCATGCAGCACAACAAATCTGCGAAAAACGAGACAAAAACACATTTACAAAGTTTGTAGCATTGTCGCGCACGCGACGTAAGCAGGAACGCGCGCACGACAAGCACTCGTCGCGCGCGACAGTGCCCATCGCGCGCGCGTTCCTGCCCATCGCGCGCGCAAATGGGCCCTTTCGCGCGCGACAAGCGTCCATTGGGCGCGCTTTGCTTTGCTGTCCCGCGTGCCCCATTTTATGTTGCCATTGCCCGCGTGACATGCAGCCATTTATTTTTAATTTTTTATTTAAGTTTCTTCTCAAGGAACATGCGGTGATGGCTTTTATTGGTAGTATTTTTATTTGTCCCATGAAATTGGTCTGTAATGTTAAGCGACAAGTTCTTGTCTCCCGTGCGATAATAATAATTAGTTCTGATAATAATAATTAGTTGATTTTATGATTTCTTCACATTGGATACGAATTCTTATGGCCATCTACAGGTTTTAATTCCAATTAACTTGGAAGACAACCATTGGGTTGTAGCCCGGGTAGACTTCCGGCGCAAGCAGATCTCTATCTATGACTCAGTGAAGGAGTTTCGCGAGGACAAAACGTATGGTCAGCTTTTGAAGCCACTTCAAGTTATCTTTCCCCAATGGCTCGAAGATGTTGGGTTTTATGACATCCGGCCAAACTTACGTAGTGCGGAACCTGAAAACTGGTGAGCGTTGATGATGTGCCTCAACAACAGCCCGAAAGCGGCGATTGTGGGGTGTTTATGTTAATGTTTACGATGTACTTAATGTTCAAGCCACAATTTAATTTTGACAGTTGGCATGGACATTATTTTAGGAGCAAGATTGCCATTGACATATTTAACGGTGATATTATGTTATAAATGATATATTGCTCTTTTATATTAATTATTGAATCTTGTGTCAACCGAACTGAAAATTCATATATTTAAGATTGTCATTATATCTGTTTTGATACCTTGTGTTAATGAGTTGATTGTTGAGATGTTGGTTGGTGAGAATTTGTGTTCTGTTATAGGTTGATAGCAGCTTGTGTCAAATATTGGTGGTTTGGTCTTTGTAGCAAAATTGAATCCTTTGCTGGTGGAGATTGGTATAGTCTGTTCCTGAGAGAAGTAAATTATGTTTTTATTGTTTTTAATTTCACCTCCAAGCAAACATCCTATAATTCAGGGAGACAATATTTATCTCCCGGGAGACGAGCAGTCATCACTCCAACTTTTGGATACAAGCATTCTGAAATTTGGGGAGACATCTTGTCGCACGGGAGACAACAGCTTGTCTCCCCAAATTTCAAAATGCTTGTTTCGATATTGCAAAAACAAGCATTCTGAAATTTGGGGACACAACTTGTCGCACGGGAGACAACAGCTTGTCTCCCCAAATTTCAAAATGCTTGTTTCGATATTGCAAAAACAAGCATTCTGAAATTTAGGGAGACAAGAACTGTCGCACGGGACATAACAGCTTGTCTCCTCAAATTTCAGAATGCTCGTTTTTGCAATATCGAAACAAGCATTCTGAAATTTGGGGAGACAAGCTGTTGTCTCCCGTGCGACAAGATGTCTCCCCAAATGTCAGAATGCTTGTTTTTGCAATATCGAAACAAGCATTCTGCAATTTGGGGAGACAAGATATTGTCTCCCGTGCGACATTTTATCTCCCCAAAATTCAGAATTTTTGCCTGGAGGTGAAATAAAAAACTACAAAAACATAATTTACTTCTCTCAGCAATAGACTATACTCTCCATCAAGTTGTTTGTCACCCAACCAACGATACAAATAACAAACATTTTAATTTATGCCGAAACCTAAAAAACATTAATATCAGTTAATTAAATAACAGCAACATGTGCATTTCCGCAGCTTACAGTTGATCACAATCACAATTTGACTTAATTTCATCAGCCTATACATCTAGCAGTCGCCCATATATACAAAAATAATAACTACAGTAACAATGTGCCATGATAGATAGTTGAGTTATACTCTATACATGGCATTGCCACTATGTTAGTTTAATATTTATACAAAATATACAAAAACTCAATCTTGTGCCTATGACTGAGTACAAAAAGATGATATGACATCTCAATTGCCTTGCTCGTACTGAAAATGTGTTGTATCATCAGATCCCTCAAAAGAATGTATTGTATGGGATGAGTTCAGGTGCTGTTATCTTTACAAAAAATAAGACATTTGTGCTACTGACATGCTTGCATCAAAGAACACAAAGAATCTCCTAAAATAAGGATCCACGCCACCCTTAACCAATCTTCATCTAATGATACAGTGGATCCAGGATTCGAAGCAAGCATGGCATGCATATACCTGAATAGTTTGGTGTAGCTTGCTTTATGGTCTTGTCCCGACAGTTCTAATGCTTTGTTTCTTGCTCGATATAGCCTTTGATTACAGCAATGTCATCCAAAAACTCAGTCTGTATTAGTGCGACAAGGTCTTGTCGCACGGGAGACAAACTTGTCACCCAAAAACACAGAAACTGTGTTTCTGCGACGGACGCACACAAACACTGCAAATTCATAAACATATCAACTTAAGCAAACTTTGGCGGGAAAAATAAAAATTTCTGCTAAGACTACTTCTATTTTACACACCTATTTGTATAAGAATAACAAATTTTTAGCTTTATAGCCTTATTACACTATGTATGGTGTAAATCACAAACATAAAATAACCAATAATTAAATTTTTTTCAACTCATGGCCACATATGGCTAAACTCATTCTTCTTTTAATCAATTTTTCCACCACCAACCCATGAACAAGACAAATGAAACACAACCAACAACCACTTATAAAACTCCAAAAACAAGAAAACCAAAGGTATTTATAAATTTTAGACTTTCATAAAGTAACTAACCTCTTACAAACTCCAATAACAGTGGCATCTTCCGGTCGCCGTTGATCGTCACCGGTCGGTGGCCTTCTCCGACCACCTATGTTTTTCTTCTTCATGGGTTATGTATGCTCTTGATGTGTATTTCTTTTTGTTCCAGCAGATGAGAGTAGGTGAGTGGAGTGAAAATGGTGAAAGATTGACAACCATTGCTTTTTTGTGTTGGGGAAAGAGAAGAGAAAGAGAAATGCACTCTTTTACACAATGGATATTGTGTCTAATCGGTTAATACAATTGTCCAATAAATTTTAAACCATTTTTTTTATTGTTATTTGATTTTTTTATAATTTCACCTTGTCTTTTACATATTTACCCTCGTCAACTAACGGTCAAACCGTATGTATACTAATGGCAGGGGAGGTAAGTGAGAATACAATCAAACTCGCCATCTAAGTGAAATTATATCAAACCTCAGGGGAGGTTTCTGAAAATTGCCCTTTGATCAGGACATGGCTACGGTGCAGATTGCAGAAGCTGCAAGTAACAGCTTCGAACTTTCTCATTTCCATCACCTTGCATTGGGACCCCTTTCTCTCTCCTCTAGCACCCGTGGAAGTTCCCCATTGGCTGCAGTTACTTACAGAAGCCGTAACATAGACTTACCCCGATCAGATCAAACAGTAATTTTTCTTTTGGGGGATAAAATTCAACCTTGAGAGAGAAAAAGGCTCAATTCATATCGTAAACAAATGATAAACTTGCATTCGTGTAGCCCAACTAGTGCCTGTCGGTGGGAAATTCTCATTCACCTACCTTTCTTTTACTTAGTATGAAATAACTACTTGGAAGTATCAAAGCATTTTCAAAACTACCCAAGTTATCGGGAAATTAATATCACTACTTCTGTATTCAAGTTCTTTAGCTTTTATTAAACAACCGTGATTTGAATAACTAATATGTCCATGGTCATTTAAAAAAGATATAAGAATATGGGTATACTTGTAAGTTGTACCCCATAATATGTTCATCATGACACAAAAATGTCTATGAATGAGAGAGATTTATTTTATGTATTTTGTCCCTGAATTTAACAAAATTATGTGTACAACATTTTAATATTAATACTAGTTATTTAGGTACTGAGTGGGGTTATTTTAACTTTAAATTTCAATATAAATCTTAAACTATTGATTTTTAACAATTCAATAATAAATATTGAAAGCCAAAGTAATATTTAATGATAGTTAATCATCTACCATTAAAAAAAAAAATCAATAGATTAAGGTTTGTGTCAAAATTTTCAATTAGCAATAACTTAAGGTAATGTTTGCATTTTTGTCTGAAATTTAAAAGTCTAAATAGGTCTTAATATAAACATTTGATTGATTTAATATATGAATATAAGAGGCATCTTATTTGTTCTTATACGTAAAAAAAATCTTAAATATAGTTATTTAATATTTATGTTCTTATAAGTCAAAATGCATTAAAGAATTAGGAAATAAGTGTATGTAATAGAGATATATAATATTTAGCTTTGGAATAGGTTCAAGAGACAACTTTTAAACACAACTTTAGATACAAATTTTAATAAGTTAATGTTTTGTCTTTCACCTCTCTCTCCTCACTTGTCGATTTTTATGTTTTATCTCTCATCTCTCCCATCTTTCTCGTTCTACTGTACATGCACCCTTCGGGCCATGAAAAGCCAAAGTAATTAAAAACAAGACATAACCACCAAAATCGTTTTTTCATTTTGCTTTAAAATAAATCTAAAAAAATAGTTTCACTTGAATAAGTATCGATGTTATTATATGTTGTTAGACTTTACATAAGAATTTAAAGCTTAGACCGGGTCTTTTATTTGTAACAAGGGGAGCAGTTTTGGTGGTCATGGCTTACCTTTGGTATGATAAGGCATTTTATAGCGAGGAGATAGACACAGAAGATGAGAAAGAAGACAATCGGAAGAGATAAATTAGAGAACAAATCTCTTGAGATAAGTGAGAGAGAACAAATCACAAAATATTAATTAGAGGAGAGAGAATTTTATTTATTAGTTCTTGTCACCGAACCTTAGCCTTATATTATTCTTTATTTTAAGAGCTTAAAATTTGTGTTTAACATTGTATTTAAAAATTCTATCTCTTGGTTCAGTTTTATAATTTAGGAAATAAGTGTATTTAATAGATAGATATTAATATTTATTTTATATTTAAATAAAAGTGATATACTATATATATATATATATGAAAATCAAACATAAATTATAAAAATTAAAAAAAAATCTGAAATTAATAAAATTTTAAACTTTAAATATTTAACAAATATGTCCTAACTCTTTAGAATTATACTAAAAATTCTTATTGATGGTTGGAATCGAGTCTGTGTCTCTCAATTTTCAAAATGTAAGTTATCCCACCGAACTTTAGAGCCCAATGGTTAAAAATTAAGTAGTTGAGTAATAATTTTTAAATATATATATATTTTTTAAAAATTACAATCAATATGATCTACTATATAGTCCGAGGTCAACCATTGACATAGGTTCTTGAGGTTTAATAATTAGATAAAGATTTACTGTTAGAGTTATTTTTTTCTAAGCATTAAATCGATAGTTATTTGTAAGGGAAAAAAACTATTCTCATTCTCAGGGTTTCATGCAATAGCTCATTTTATCAATATTTTTTAAACAATAGTCCAAAATATTCTTCTGTTAACTCACCAATATTTTTTAAACAATAGTTCAAAACATTCTTCTGTTAACTCACCGTTAGTTAAATGTCGTTTGTAATTCATTGAGGTTAAAAAATTTTTTTCCATTAAAGAGAAAATTAAAAATAAATAAATAAAAGTTGACATCTAACTAAAAATGATTTTTATCTAATCCCACTAAACAAGAAATATCGAAAAGATGAAAAAAATTATATTTTAAGCAATTGTTTTACACTTCTCTCTATTTTGTCGGAACAAAAGCCCTATAAACCGTAGATTTAAATACAAAAAGTAATCACAATTTTCATATTCGCATAAGTATACTCTCTAATTGCACTACAAGCGGAGCAGACAGTGGTAAGGACTTGGGGAGACAACAATAGTGAAAGAAGAGTGGTGGTAAAGTTCAAAATAAAAATTAGTTGAAGATTAAAAAGACATGCAGCACATAAACTTTGGTTGTATTTTTTTTTGTTTTTCTTCCAATGGTTTAAAGATATTATGTTAATTACGGTTTGTTGCTCATGATGATTATTCAGTGGCTATATCAAACTATTTCATTGTTGATTTTATTTAAGAAAAAACTAATAAATTTTGCATATTTTGTAGTGGTATTTAATTGTGTAAAAAAATTATTTTAATATAATTTGTATCACTTCAATAAAAAATCATATTTTGTGTTCAATAAATTGCTTGTTAATGGTAAAAAACCAACGATAAGTTAGGGAAATGATGTTTTAGACTATTATTTAAAAAATATAAAAAATAGTTTATTGCATGAAAATTTTAAGGATGAAAATGTTTTTTTTTCTTTATTTGTAAGTAACATAAAAAAAATAAAATTTTAACCGATAATTTGCCGCTCAAAATTAAAATTCAACTTAATACTGAACCTTAATTCTAAAAAATTAAATGCAGTCCATACTGTTAGCTAGCTGATTTGCCCTTTGCTCCCACGCTGCCACCCACCTGTCGTGCTGCTGCTGATTAAACTCAGAAATTCTTAAGAGCCATAAATCTAAAATATCTGTCCTCTCGAACATATCCAAAAGTAGCAACAATAAAACGAGTTAATGAAAATAAACCAAAAAAAAGTTTATAAAAAAGAGAGAGAAGACCCATTGCCAGTGGTCCAGTTGCTTGGTCAAAATTGTTAGGCTTCTTGTTGGATTGGTATCCTTTTTTTTTCTCATGCAACTCTGGCACTCAATAATTGAAAGCGATCATCAACTCCATTCCCTTCAGTTCTTCCAAGCGTACCAAGTACCAACTTGCAAAAGATTTCACACTTGCACTGGGCTCCATTTTGTTCGTGTAGCTTCATTATCCAGATTTACACATGATGCGTGTGACATGCCACCGAAAGTGGATTGAATTGATTGAGCGGACATGAGTATCAAAATCATTCAAAAGAAAAAATAATGTATAGATGATGATCTTGTAATTAATTAGAAAGTTAAAAGATTATCTCTTACACGAGAAACGTCTTTGATGCTTCCAGAATATTACTCTTTATTTATGTAGATACATGCATAATTATGATTGATTGAAACATATAATGATATAATTAACCAGAAATGAATAAAAAGAAAATAATACTCCGTAAACATCTGAGACTTCTTTAATTCACACATTCATGCATACGCGAACAAACATATTCCTGACCACATACATATTCAATCTTTATTGCCGAAACAATGTTAAATTTCGTCTTCAAACGTTGCAATCGTTCTCACATGGATAGAACTACTAGAAGCAATTATCGAATTTTATTGGATTAAGCTGAATTGACTAGATTCTTCCACTGTTGCATGGAGTCATATTTTATTATTATTTGTTAGTCTATACATGTTAGATCGTGCTTCACGCCCAAGTGACTAGATTCTTCTATTTCCAATTTTAAGAAATTCAAGCCTAATTAAAATATAAACGATTTCAGTGGGAAGACATCAGAACACCAAAAATGTCAAAAAGATACAGATTAATTTATTAACTTGTCAAATTTTACATGGAGAACTTACAACACGAAATCTATGTCCAATTTTTGTCATTTAAAACTAGCATTAATTGGACGAAATTCAGCTCTATTTACGACATTTACATTCATTTGACTAATCAAAAACTTTCAATATGAGTACTCCATTCTGTGGACTCTGTCTCTAAGAATTCCATGGTACAAAGCAACCCTATTAGCGGGCATCCCTTGAATTTGATCATTTCTGCAAGTTCTATCAAATTGTTTTGCAAATTTCTTGTTGTACTCTTTCCTGTACTCCTCTCCGTTCCCAGCTGTGTCCTTCACATTCTCCGCAAATTGCACCCTCTTCTTCTTCCTCCCCCTCTTCTTCTCCTCTACAAAAGAACAAAAATTAAAAGAATGATCATAAAATTTTCTTTGCGAAAGAAAAATTCGACGAATAAAGAAGTCTGAGATTCGAATCCTGCTCGACGTATCATACCTGAATACAAGCAAGAACGAAGGGTTTCCTCTTGAGGTTCTTTAGAATCATTTTTTTGCTTGGAGAAAGCAAGAAAGAGGACAGTGCTGGAGACGACCATGGCAGTTGCCAAGACTAAAGATTGAGTGGAGTTAATGATACAAGTCATGCTGAGAGATGACGAACGCTTAAACGAAACAACTAAATTAATATTTGAAGAAGCTTTGAAGCTTAAGCTAGCTTGCGCAATAAAGAGAGTGGCTAGCAATTTATAGTCGCGTGAAAAATTGACGTGGGCATCTGGAGTTCTCGGTTGCTTCCGGGGAGGGTGTTTGGTTCTGGGTTTTGTTTTTGTTTTGCTTTTGGCTTCGGAATGTGATTATTGTTGTGAGTGCACCACACGGAAAAGCTAATAATTAAGGAGAGGGAAAAGCACTTTTGGGTGAAGTCAAGTGGTCAATAAATACGAGTTGTTGTGTTTCTAGAAAATGGGAATTGGTCAAAATTTGGGAGTTCGGGGAAAGGAGTGTTGATTGTCAGATTGTGTGTGGAAAGTTTGGAGTAGTGAGAATTTATGGGACTCAGGATTGAGGAGCCAATGGTTGAGTTGTTTGGTTTGGATTTTGGGAAGTTGGTTGGTTTTGAGTGTAATCGCAAGGACAGGAAAATATATATATATATGCGTTAAGGCTTTGCCTGTTGGTAGAAAAGTCAATACCAAATAAATACTAAATATAAATTTAGAAAAAAAAAACTACAACCACACTTATAATTGTAATATAACAATAATATATTTTACAATTTTCGGTTTAAGGGTGAGTAAATTTGGTTTCGATTCAATAATTTAACAAATCATGGATTATATCAAAAAAATTAATGGGTCTTTTTCTATTTTTTAGTTTTATTTGAAATAAGATAAAGTGATAAACCATAAAATCGGGATAAGTTTTTCTGCAAAAATATTTTATATATATAGTCATTTTCTAGTATAAATGCCCTCATTTTTTTATGAGGACACGCTATTAAATCGTATAATTTTATACTTCATTAGAAAAATTCTATTAAACCATATAGTTTAATAACATGTCAAAACATTAAAAAAATTAAGACACTCACACTTAAGAATAATTATATATTAGTCATTTTTTAATGTAGGTGCTCTTATTTTTTTATGCGGAAATGCTATTAAGCCGTGCGGTTTAATAAAATTACTTTTTAATATTATTAAATTATAAAATTTTATAATGTATTGAAAATTAACTTTATTAAATTATATGGTTTAATAGTTTGTTCGTATAAAAAAAAATAAGAGCGCTTACACCTAAGAATGATTATATACACATGGTCAACTCTATTCTAAATTTAATTTTTATTCAATCTAGATAAGCATATTCTAACCCCTAACATTTTATATCACCCAAAAACTTTTATCAATCAAGATAACTTGCATTATTTTATTATTTTATTATTTTTTCCTTTGAAATGGTTAGGTACTCTGCCTAAAAAAAGATCGTCAATTGAAAAGACGAATGGTGAATTGAGGGATTGGATGGTCCATAAAATACACAAAAGGGGTTCTCACATGAGATAGAATCTGATCATCAAATCATCAATCATCACACTTGTCTGCAGGTTAGGTTGGGAACTCCGGTTGGGACCCTCAAGAGAAGCAATTAAGCAAATTATCAGTCGCCTTGTGTCCCTGTAATCATACGGCGCCAGACATTGGATGATCGTGATGCCTTTTACACATGTCCTTCAGACAATAGCACCTTTGGACACTGAAACTCTGTTTGTGTACACCAAGTTGGCCACGTGAGTTGCACACGTGCATATGGATCGCGTCCGTGACTAATTGGCCATCGGGATAGTCCGAAATTATAATAATTGGAATCAAAATAAAAAAATAGAAATAAGAATATATTATTTATTTTAATTGTAAAAATCAGAATTAAAATAAATTATATTGTTATTGATGTATTTACTTTATTTTAGAATTATAATAGATTATTGCGAGTTATTAAAATGACCTTAGTTGATTAGTATCATTATTTATTATAATTAATATAATTATTGTTATTCAAAATGATAATTTTTAATAATAATAATAACAACAACATATCATCATCGTCGTTGTCGTTGTCGTTGTCGTGGTTATAATAACAATAATAATAATAATAATAATTGATAAAAATTACAAAAATAAGAATAATAACAATAAAAATAATATAATAATTGTTGATGCCAAAATCCGGATGAGTTGGTTAGTGACTCGATATCAGATCCTTGCAATAGCATTAAATTTGTTTGGTGGGAAACTGCTAGTTAATCTCTAAGAAGATCTTCCGATTATGAGCAGAATATTCATGAGAAGATAACCTTCAAGCTGATGATCAGCAAGTACCTGAAATTACAGAGAATGGTCAGAGGCGCCGGAAGTTTTTCCGGCGTAAACCCCCCGATACTCAAGTCAATTATCGAGTTTACAGGAAAAACAAAATATGTCCTTTTTCGTTTTTATGAAGAAAATAATCTTAAGTAAATGTAATAAAAGAATAAAATAAAAATTCCCAAAAGAAAAGTCCCTCCTGGCGTGATTTTCTTGGGGTTTTTATAAACATCTCATACCCACGTCCTTAGGTCGTGACAATAACCATTAATTGATCAAATTTGTGCCCTGATTTTTCGGAGGAGGTTTGTGGTTGTTTATTTTGACTGAATCTTGTTTCCTGGTCATCACCTAGTCAAGGTGGTCTACTCGAGGTCATCAAAATTACCACCTAGTCGAGGTGGTCTGCTCAAGCTCATAGCACCTGGTCATCTGCTCAATCTTATACCACCTGGTCATCTGCTCAAGCTCATACCACCTGATCGAGGTGATTTGCTCAAACTCATAGCACCTGATCGAGGTGGTCTGTTCAAGTTCATATCACCTAGTCATCTGCTCAATCTTATACCACCTGGTCATCTGCTCAAGCTCATACCACCTGGTCGAGGTGATCTGCTCAAGCTCATACCACCTGGTCGAGGTGATCTGCTCAAACTTATAGCACCTGGTCAAGGTGGTCTGCTCAACCATTTGCTCACTTTCACTTGGAGGAGATCATAGTCACCCTATTTAACTCATAGATCATAAACATCACCTCAGGTCCGTCATCATAAACATCACCTCAGGTCCGCCATCCTAAACATCACCTCAGAAGGATGCTACCTAGAGGTAACCAGAGTCAACTCTTAGTTTTTAGTTTCAACTCGTTTCACTCATGATACCAGAAACAAAGGGACTGGTGTTGAGTAATGAAAAGTACCAGCTCAGCTATCTCCTCATCCCTTACCCTGGGGCAAATCTCCCCAGCTGAATGGCACGAGTAGAGTCGTGGTAATACATCATGTACGGAGCATATGCCAACTAGAAACGACTACCGACCAAAGGTACATATCGACCAGATACTCATCACCTAAAGAAAGAGGACACGATCTCACGAACTCACGACAGTTGCGCCATGCCTCAAACCGCTGGGGAGAACATAACGTCCCCGTTTACCCACGATTCGGTGGTTGGAGACCCATGAAGGTCCGTCATCACCCTAAAATGGGGGGCTTGAAGAATACTCAGAAAACGTGGGATGATTGCCTATAAAAGGCCAAGAAACCGATGAAGAAGAGGGACAAAACATTGAGGGAGAAGTGAAAACTCTGCCAAATTGAAACCAAAATTTATTCTATACAGATCTTTTATACGCATTGTGTTGAGAATATTGTAGTTAGTTTACTCAACTTAAATCACATAGTTTTCCCATAAACACCTTGTACTGACTTAAGCATCCGAGGGTTTACGCCGGCAAAACCACCGGCGTCTCTGACTTGTTTCTGTGAACGCAGGCTTGGAAAGAAGAGAAATAGTGATTTAGATCCTAGGAGCTTGGGCAATTGCTAAAGTAGGGAGAGTGCAACCTCTTCTCCGTTGTCGACACAAGCGTTGGTGGAACGATTTAGTCGGGCAAAGGGCGACTAGATTTCAGCATCAATATTTAGCGTCGTCTGTGGGGAATCGATACAAAAAGCCAACCTTTTGTCTCTATCTAGGGCAGAATATTATCATGCACGAATCGCAGCAAGCTCTCTTTTATTTCTGGATTCACGTGAAAAAGAAATTAATCGAATCGGTAAAAATTAAACCAATGTTGACATTCATGAGCTTGAGAGCGGTAAAATCTCCAATGTTGACATTCGTGTTGAGAGCGGTAAAATCTATCTTACAATTTTCATTTCTGCTTGTATTTTCTATTAAATTGATGTGATTACTTTCTATTTACTCATCGGTACAGTTTGAGTTTGTTTCCCTATTGGTAAACTTACGTATTCACATGACACTGACTTGAGAAATTTAACTTTCATAATAATTAGAAATTGGTTGGGAAGCACGAATTTGAGAAATGTTGAATTCTAATGCTAGTTGCTTTATAGTCAAACTTCTCTCCAGATCATGTGCTTGCCATAAAATTCTGCACATATTTCAAGCTTAGAAAAATTAAGATCTTAGTTACTTTAAACATGATGGCACATGCACATGATCTAATAACTTTATAAATGCAAGACTCACAATTAGATTGTGTCACGGTTTTAGCATAGTTGCTATAGATTAATTATTTTAAAATAAAGATTTGACTACTAATTTAGTGCAGAGATATGGTGTTTTACGATTATGGAAACAGGTGTCAGAAGATATTTGTTAAAAGTGGTGACACGAGATCACACACAACAGATGTTCGACGAAATAGCTGACATAATTGAAAAAATTTGGCAGCCTCAAATTTTAAGGAACACAGCTCAGGAATCTACAGAAGAACACTCACGATGGTGAGATTAATTGAATTGGAAAGCAAAGGTAGCAACTAAAATTGAAGGGAGTGATACTCAAAAGAACGCTGTCTAGGAGCCAAGGACTAAAATCCAGGTTCTGATTCAGTTCATTCAATATACTCATCAAACTAATTGAGAGCATGAATTATTCTTAATCATAGCTCTATTATACCTTTGCATGAGAGAACATTAGAAATTAAGCATATATAGCTATCTGTAAATAATGGCTGTCATCCACATTGCACAAACTCTTATAATCGTTAATGAGTGTTGGAAGAAGTATAATTAGTATAATCTGGATGAGGCCGAGTATTGGTTATTTTGGCTCACTTTAATAATGCTTTTAAAACAAAACAAATGCTTATTGATGATGAGAATTGAAAGGCATATTTTCAAGCTTCAAAGCATTGACAAAGTTGGATTTTTCTTTCCCATAAATTTTATTCGTTTTATGCCCGAGTTATAATATTGCAAGAATACGAAGTCAAGCTTGGAATTTGCTTGATAAAATGCCAATCAAATAATGTAGAGCACAATCTCAGGTGCACTTGTTCTTTAACCTTAATTCTATATTTATTCTTTAAAACTAATTATTGACTTAAGATATATGTTAGATCGAGTTCTTGCTGAGCAGGCATCCCCTTAATATAATGATATGATTTTGTTTAATGGTTTAAACTACCATCTCTTTTATGATTATGTGTTCTAAAATGCTATGCTTTATTTTATGTTTAAATTTCATAGCAATAATAAATGATATTATGGACCTTTAGCAAAGGACTTTTATCATATTGGTAAATGTACATATTATTGATAATCATGGAGCATAAAGGATGTTATCCATTAAAAAACCCAGATGCATAAATAAATGACCAGAAGCATCAGTCGTAAATGGCTACAAGCCCTACTTATGTGTTTGATTTTTTGAGCTACTTTTTGGGTAATTTATAAGTTGCAGTTTGGTTTGAGATATTTCGTAACAATGACGACTTTAGACACCTGCACACTAGATTCGTTGTTATTTAAGCTACGTTTTCGAATCATAATCCTAGTGAATGATATCACATCTATAATTCGTATCTGATACTTATCACTTTTACAAACTCTTATTTGACTGGCCAAGTCAATTTTGATACATTTGCGAATGAGGCAAGCTATGCACCTGGAAGGAGACATTGATGCCAAAAGTTGAATCAGGTCAGAAATTATAACAAATTTATGTCTTGATGTCTACATGAAAACATGCATTTGCAGCCTTTATTTGCGGGTATATTATTTACCTACTAGTAATTTAGTAAATGAGGATAGTTTGTACATGTCAATCTAATGGAGCTCATATTAAAGCTAGTGATATAACTCAATCAACTTGATTTCTTGAAAGTTACTCAATATGAGAATGATTTATGAAAGGGCGAGCAGGTAGAATTCACAAGAAATTTTCAAAGGCACAGGGTGCCGAATCCTGCTCAGCCACGTGATGGCGAGTAGGCAAAATTGGCAATAATTTTTCTAAGGCACAGGGTGTCGAATCCTGGTTAGCTGCGTGAGGGCGAGTAAGCAAAATTAGCAAGAAATTTTATAAGGCACATGGTGCCGAATCCTGCTCCGCCGCGTGAGGGCGAGCAGGCAAAATTGGCAAGAAATTTTTCTAAGGCAAAGGTTTGCCCAAACCTGCTCAGTTGCGTGAGGATGAGCAAGCAAAATTCGCAGAAACATTTTCTAAATCAAGGATTTGCCCAAACCTACTCAGTCGCGTGAGGACGATTGGGCAAAATTCGCAAAAAAATATTCCTAAGGCATAGGTTTGCCAAAACCTACGCTGTCGCATGAAGACGAGCAGGCAGAATTCTCAGAAATTACGCTAAGGAGAAAGTTTGCCAAAAACCTACTCCGTCAACTAAGGACGAGCAAGTGAAATTCGCAGGAATATACTAAGGCAAAGGTTTGCCAAAAATCTGCTTTGTCACATGAGGACAAGCTGGCAGAATTTGTATAAATTACGCCAAGGCAAACGTTTGCCAAAAATCCGCTCTGTCACATGGACAAGCAGACAGAATTTGCATAAATTACACCAGGGCAAAGGTTTGCCCAAATCCGCTCTGTCATGTATAAAAAAAAAAAAATCATTCATGAGTGGATTAAACAAGTGCAAGGTTAGAAGCCTTAAAACCTATTCTAGGTAAGGCTTAAGACCATAAAATTGTTTAAGACAGTAGAAGGTTAAAAGCCTTGAAACTTGCTATAGATAAGGTATAAAACCTTGAACTAACGATATATATATATATATATAGGCATGGTCAGCAGGGAAAGCAAAATGTTGTAAGTGCTTAAGGTTTGAAGTTTGTAAAATTATAAACTTTATAGTTTCCAGTGTTGATTCGTTTTACTCTCAACACTAGAAACTGAGGGACTGGTGTTTGGGAAATTAAATAGAGTGACTATGATCTTCTTTAAGTGAAAGTGAGCAAATGGTTCAGCAGACCACCTCGACCAGGTGCTATGAATTTGACCAGATCACCTCGACCATGTGGTATGAGCTTGAGCAGATGACCAGGTGGTATGAGATAGAGCAGATGACCAGGTGCTATGAGCTTGAGCAGACCACCTCCACCAGGTGCTATGAGTTTGAGCATATCACCTTGACTATGTGGTATGAGCTTGGGCAGATGACCAGGTGGTATAAGATTGAGCAAATACCAGGTGTTATGAGCTTGAGCAGACCACCTCGATCAGGTGCTATGAGCTTGAGCAGATCACCTCGACCATGTGGTATGAGATTGAGCAGATGACCAGGCGCTATGAGCTTGAGCAGACCACCTCGACCAGGTGGTATAAGCTTGAGCAGATGACCTCAACTAGGTGGTATAAACTTGAGTAGATGACCTCGACTAGGTGGTAATTTTGATGACGTCGAGCATACTACCTTGACCAAGTGATGACCAGGAAACAAGACTCAGTCAAAATAAACAACCACAAACCTCCTCCGAAAAATCAAGCCACAAATTTGATCAATTAATGGTTATTGTCACGACCTAAGGAAGTTGGTATGAGGTGTTTATAAAAACCCCAAGAAAATCACGCTAGAAGGGACTTTTCTTTTGGGAATTTTTATTTTATTCTTTTATTACATTTACTTAAGGTTATTTTCTTCATAAAAATGAAAAAAGGACATATTTTGTTTTTCCTGTAAACCCGATAATTGACTTGAGCGTCGGAGGGTTTATGCCGGAAAAACTTCTGGCACCTCTGACCATTCTCTGTAATTTCAGGTACTTACTGATCATCAGCTTGAAGGTTATCTGCTCATAATCAGAAGATCTTCTTGGAGATTAACTAGCAGTTTCCCACCAAACAAATTTAATGCTGATGTAGGGATCTGAGATCGGGTCACTAACCAACTCATCCAGATTTTGGCATCAACAATAATATTTTAATGTAGGACAAAAGTGAAATTGTGAAATTTAGATGGAGTCAAATTTATAATCAAATGCTATTGTTGTCACTAGAAATGCTACAGCCATCACAATAGTGCAATCTAACTTAAGTCCGAAGTTAACAAATGTAAAATATGTTATATCGAAATTGATAATTGTGAAAGAATTAAATAAATCAATGCAGTAATGAAATAAACTAAATTAAATGTGTCTAAGATTCAATTGAGAATATGGTAGTCGAATAATCAAACTCTCTTTATGGGCTGACTGCTTTTCATCAAGTTAACACCAATTGTTACAGCAATTGCTACAGCACTGGGTAGAATTAATCTGTATCCTCAACTGTCGCGTATTGGAACTCTCACACCCTTAAGTATATTAGTAATGACCAGTTGCTATTCTACCTATGGCATGACCTTATGACTCTTTAGTCTCTCCGCCCTACAAGGTGACTACCTATGTCTAGTGTGTCACAAATCTTAACTTCAAGTATAGCCTTTATGGGATTCAAGATAAACTTAATCCAAGAAACTTAAAATTAAGATCAAGTATTACTCTAATAATATCCGCTAAGACATGTCTTTTTGCAGCTCTATCTTAACTTGAACTATTAAATGAGTGGTCAACTAAAATAACAGTTATAATAATAGCTACTAGAGTAAAATACTACAACAATGACATAACAATTCATAAGAACAATCAAGAACCCATTAGATTGTTCGTCACTCAACTACAAGCAAATTTAGTTCATATTCTGAAAGAGAAAAACAAACATCAACATATTGTTCACGGGATACATTAAATCAGACGAAGAAAGAAGAAAGATATAAGTTGAGAACGGCAACAAGTAAATCCAAATAATTCTGGCGGATTTTTCAATGTTGTTGAAGCCGTCCTCTTGAATTCTGATCTTTGTCTTCTTTTTCTCTCTAAAGTCTTTAATGATAATTTCTTGCTGCCTTTTTATGTGGTGCGCGCCTCTTTTTATAACTAAAAACTAGGGTAAACAAAGGCCTCGGGCGTGCATGAGTTAAATTAGGAAACTGCAGATCGCAATTCTGCAGCTGACCCGCGCTAAGTTTTCTCCCTCAGTGCTCCATGATTGCTACAGCAATAGTTGCTCTGACAACGGCTAGAACACTGCATTGTTCTCAGTTGTGCTTAACTTCTTTTGTGGCAATATTCTTTCCTCCTGTTGCTGGTCTAATATCTCAGCATCCCTTCATGAATTATAAACTTCTGAAAAATTACAATTATGCACATGTTTTGAGCACAAATTACTTTAATTCAAGCAAAACTTATTAAGACTCACTAAAATAAATGTTTATGTAAAATATAACCAAAATATAATAAAAACGCCTCATTTACTCTCTAAGTGATCTTGATTTAAGTTTAGAATTGTTGTAATAACTCTCATTTCATAGAATTATCAGTTATGTCTGGATCGACACGATTTTTTCTCGTGTCAGGTTAGGGTTAAAGTTCTTGACCTATTTACCCGATCAATGACCTGATTATATTTTCTATTTTAAAATAATTTGTAAGTTCTTATTATCAAAACTCAAATATTAGAGATGATTCTCTCTTTTATTTTTAGTTTTTGAAAAGATGAACATAAATATAGTATTTTATTTATAAAATTTTATATACATTTAGAGCTTCAATGATGTAAATGTGTAAAATATTGTTAGACATGTATATCTTATAATATCGATATATAATATTACACACACACACACACGCACACACACACACACACACACACACACATATATACATATAAAATTAAAACTTTAATAGTGTAAATATGTAATATTTTGGTAGATTTATACATTTTATAATATCGATAAATTATGTATGTACGACAGTGTGTAAATCTTTGATGTAAATTTTGTTTAATATATAAATATTAATTGAGTTATTGGGTAACCCGATTATTTTTCCGTGTCAGGTTTAGGTCTCAATATTTTGACACGATTATTAAATGGGTCGGGTTTGGGTCAACCTAAATTTGACATGACACGAAGCTGACATGACACGAACACGACACGATGACCTGTTTTGCCAGCTCTATGTGTTGATGCGAGATTCTGGTGTCTGCTCGTCCGCGACCAGGATCTCTCCTTAACTCCCGAACTCACGACCAACCGAGGATACTTCACGTAACCTTTCTAACCGAGCAGAGCAATGCCTCGTATGACTCTACTTAGCAGACTCTTGCGCACACATAAACTGGTCAGAGCACGCTGAGAGTTTTCCTGGCCTAAACATTGCGACGCTCAAGTCAGAAATTTAGGTTTACTTTTTTAGGAAGCTTGGCCACTGATCTCGTGGCTTTCTAATGATCTCTTAGGCAGTAGAATACCTATGGGTTTTTCCCTTTCTTTTTCTAATTGCTCTTTTCTCTCAAGTTCTAATGTAAAAATGTCTAACCCCTTTACCTTCGTTGATTACCTTTTTATAGCCTTCCTACGAATCCGGACCCCCACGATCCACATCCATCACCTCCCCCAGCTCACGGAAGTGGATGCTTGAATGTCGTAGTTGCGGCTGAGTGAGTTTCGTGCCTGGATTTTCAGATAGGAGTGCACATATCGTTAACTGTTATGGACTGGGTCTGCCAACCCCGGTCTCCAGCAAAAAAGGTACTCGGCTCCTAGCAGGAGTCCTGCTTGTGCTATGGTTCAGAAGAGGGCGTCCTCGTGATTGAGCAGAAAATTCATGCTCTTAGATACATGCTACCAAACTTCACCTGTCGACTCCTTTATAAGGAGACCGACTCTTCGTTCAGGATCAGGCTGGTCATTTCACAGTGCACCCTCAAACACTATGTATACTAATTAATGCTTAAAACTGTATGTTTACTAAATAATAAAATATTTATTTACACTTTCGTTGTCATTGCCTTTGTAATTTTGTGATTTTTGTATATTTATTAGGTAAATTATTAATTTTAACTAATTCGAGGATCCGGATATGAAACGGATGGCAATTTAGAATCCGAAAACCTTGAGATTGGGTCAAAACCGACTTGAAATTAAGCTTAAAATAAAAAATGCCAAGATTTATTAGGCTGAAATCGGGTGTGATGCGCGCCAGAATATTATGGTGCCATCACGTTGATTATTCGCTGAATGGATTACTATGTCTATGAGCTTAGAAAAGGCACGCATGCGTTGAAAGGTTGAATCACTTACCGAACTTTTGCAAAATCTCAACCGTTCAAGGTCGCGATCCCGACGCGTGCCACAAGTTAGCTAAAACGAGTTGGAGGATCGGCGTTGTTTCTACACGAATCGACTCAACGATCCGCCACTTTCCCGCCCAATCTTATCCGTTCTTTAATTCGATCGGACGTTCATCCGTTTGCCACGTTTTATTTGACCTTGACCAAGCTTTTGACAATTGGATCCAGCTCTGTAGCAAATGAAAGGTTTGGATATTGAGCGCACAAAGCATATTATAGGAGAAACTGCACAAGATAATTTAAAATAGCAAATTTAAAGTTCCCTTTATATTTGGTGTTTTCTTCATTTGTATTCGCCAATTCAGGGTGCCTTTTTTTTTTTCGGCCTTTCTCCTCCATTTTTCTTCTTCCCAATTCTAATTTGTAATTAATAAAATTTTTAATTTATTTTTAATTTCGGATTTATGTTTAACTTAATTTTAATTATGAGAAACTAATTTTTACTAGTTAAGGTAAGGTGAAACTTTTGGCAGAAAAATATATTTAATTAAATTTTATTTTTAATTCAGTAGTGATAGGAAAAAAATAAAATATCATCATTATAAGTCGTACTTTTTTCCCCGTCTTATAGATTTTACACTAATTTTTGTACTCTTTTCGGTACATACATCTTTTTAATTATATAACTTAAATTGCCTTCTATTCAATTTTATCCATCATATTTACTAAGTATTTAATTCATAATAAGATTAGTTGAAAAATAATTACAATTTATATAATTAACCTTTTATACAATAAGTCTAAATAAAAATAATAAAAGAATTTATCAAATTATATTTAAATCCAAGAGTATATTCGTAAGCCCAATGCTTCGTCAAATGCAGACCCATAAGGATACAACACGGTCCACTCAGTTAATGAGTCATGTTGTGCGCTACTCAACTTTTTGGGAGGCCGGCCCAAACAATTATAAATTTTACAACACAGGGTATTGGGCCCAAGTTCTTTAGCACTTCGATACTTAACCGTTGACGTAAACCAATTTACTTTTAAATAATGCAAACAAACATTTAAATAGGGTATACAAAATTCAATCATTAAATTTTTTTAAAATAAAAATTATAATGAAAATAAAAATGAATCAAATTATAATATTTTCCATTAAACTTTATTAGAGCCGGATCATGATTCATTGACTTCAAGTATATTGAAAGAAAAATTTTCACATTTGCATAACGTAAGAAAACTTAACAAACAATATATTACGGTTAATTATAGTACAAATTCAATTAGAATTTAATTAATAACTAATTAATTCATAAATTAAAATAACATAAAGTCAACGGATAATATAAATTCAACTCAGTTGAAACGGAACAAAATAAATTAAGATGTATCGTTGTTCAATTCAATCACTAATAAACTTATATTATTTTTCATCATATGGGTATTAATATGAACATATTACCATCGCACCGACTTGGCTGTCTTCTTCGACCTTTGACAAATTTTTTCTTACTTTAAACATGTTGCATTTATCATTGTGTTTTGACTTTCAAAACACAACATCGACTTTCAGGCATGCCTGCTTGTTCTTTTGGGAACAATTAGCGACCAATCAGAGATCAGGTGACCGTTTATGCCGCCTGGAGGTCCATATTGATCTGGTCAATCGGTTATTCCTCTAGCTAGCTGATTCTCTTAAAAAACCAAATGACGAGAGCAATAAACCTATGAAACCTACGATGTCTCCGGTCGGCTTTAGCGATCCCCTCCATGCTTTATCCTTTCAAGAGCTGGAGCATTATACCGACAGCATCAGACCACCTCGTTTGTCTAGTGTGTCGTCCCCTCATATTATCTGACGTTTATTAGCCTCCAATAGTATTTAAGCCCGATTTGACTTATATGTAATAATTCTGACCAATTTGGATAGGATTAATACAATTTTCTCCTTTTTATTTAAAAAAGAAAAAAAAAAAGACCGCCCTTTGTTAAAACATTTTAAGTTTATTTTTTTTAGGGATATTATTATTTTTCTATTAAAGATATTATGACACATCATGTCAGTACCACGGTTTGGTAAAATCATCAATTTACCAGCAAACATTTAAACTGTTAGCATTTTCCCACCATTCCGTTAAAACTCAGTTAATAAGTAACGGAAAATTCATAAAAGGTTAATTTTACCTGGAGCGTAAAAGACGATTTTGCCCTTTAAGAAGGAAGAACAGCAAATGATGATTTAATTACAAAATTCATAAAAGTTTAATTAAATGATCTTTTAAAAGGTCAATTTTACAAAATTCATAAAGGGTAATTTTTGTCCTTTAAGAAGGAAGAACAACAAATGATGATTTAATTATAAAATTCATAAAATGTTAATTATATGGTCTTTTACGCTCCAGGAGTAAAATTGACCTTTTATGAATTTTTCGTTACTTATTAACTGAGTTTTAACGTAATGGTGAGAAAATGCTAACCGTTTAAACGTTTGTTGGTAAACTGATGGTTTTACCAAATCGTAGAACTGACATGATATGTCAGAATACCTTTAGTGGAAAAATGATAATATCCTTTTTTTTATATAATTAAAACGTCTTAATTAACAAAGGCTGAATAGTCTATCCTTCTTCGGCGAATTTTTACTTTATCGGGTCCTTACGGATTATATTTTCGGTCTCGTGGCATGTACGTATGGTGTCGGCTTGTTTGATGTGCAACTTCACTTGTGCTGAGAGTTGTCCTTTCGCCGAAGCTCCTTTGGTCTTGGCATTTGGCTAAATTTCAACAACGATTGCCTATTTGTGCTCTTGCTTGGAAGCTGAGGGATTACGGTAATTACTGCTGTCAATTATAGTCCCTATATGTTAATACCGACGGCCTTTCAGAGGGTAAGCCAGGTGCCTCAGCTCGTGGTGGGGTATATCCAGAGATCATTCGGGTTCCGAATTGGGTGGTTTTGTTCTTGCTGTGGCTCTCAAAGTCAAACAGCTTAAGCCCCGTTTGGAGAGCTGCGCTGTCACAGTGCGGCTGTCCCTATCCCAAATGGGCTCTTATTATGCTAAAGCAATGGCAGCTGTTCTTGTCATCGAGCTGGCTTCGTCTGGACTCTCGAGGATGGAATTATTTGTGGCGGGAGTGCGATTCCATGCTTCTCTCCTATTTATTTTCTAATCCGAGTCTTTGGCCTCCTTAGAAGTTGGAAGCTTCGTAATAGATGGGCTAATTGTCGTCTTTTTATTACTGACACGAATTATCCTCTTATAAATTTCTCTTCTTTTTAATAGAGAATTAGATTGTCATGTGATAGACTGTTTGTATACATTCTATAGGTGTGAAAAGGAAAATAAAACATTTCATCAATACGAAATTTAGTGTAATTTTGACATTTGGAAGCGTGTGTAAAATAAAAATTAATTTTCAAAATTAATCGTATAGTGTCCAAAGTAAGACGGTATTTTAAAAGTATAATTTAAGATAAAAATAACCTCACCTCATATTTAACATGTCCTCGTTTTGGAACACATAAAGAAATAGTCCATCACACACACACGCACACGCACACACACACGCACACACATACACACACACATATACATACATATATATATATATATATATATATATTCATAAATCTATATGAAAAAAACTAATGAAAATATCTTTTAGTGAGATGTAACCATCATGTGTTAGAAAACAAAAACAAAAAAAATGGAGAGAAATAGATGAAACATAATCTTGTTGGCTTTAAAGAATTTCTTCTTTTTAAATTTCTTCCTATATTTATAGGTTTTATCTTAAATCCAAATTTTGGTGCATCTTCTAACTTAGAACATCATAATCCCCAATTTTGCTTTTTCATAAGTCTTCTATCTCTTATTTCATCACACCATTCATTGATTCTATTTCGAACAAATCTGATCCTATTTCCTAGGGTATCAATTTTTGTTGTATCTCCATATTCTTTGTTATATTCTAACATAATCTTTTTCCTCCATGCGTCTGGTATCTTCATAAAATATAGATCATTGTAATAGCATACGGTGTTTTCATCTTTAACAAATTCACATTTATAATATAATTCTTCGAAGCTACATGTATATTCTTCTAGACAACATATATTACATGTTTCAAGCCTTGTTAGCTTCATTACATTTTCCATCCTTTTCCTTTTTATTTCCTGTTGAAAATCATTCTCCCAATCTTCTCCTAAAAATTCTTTTCTTATTTCACTTTCAAATCTATTTAAAACTTGATCCATGCTTTCATTCTAATCATAATTTTCTCCATATAATATTTTCTTTTTATCGGCATCCCTTAGTCCCATAAACCAATGTGACATTATTCCTATAAATGAAGTTTTAAGGAATTCTATACCATTATTTCTATATATTTTGTTAAATGCAAATGACATTTTCATAGATTTTACGCAAACGGTAATCGTTTTATCTCTATATTTGACACAGTCTAAATCTAACCATACTCTATCATGATTGATTGGTATTTCCCTATATTCTCCTGAAGTTTTATATTCTTTTTCAGGTTTGTTAACCTTAAAATATTGACTTGGTAATCTTTCATGAGTTGGTATTTCTTCCCTAGTATCGAAAGCTCTATTACTAGATTCTCCTTGTTCAAAAACCCTTAGCTTTGATTCATTTATTTTTAGATGTTCTATTATTTTTTTCAATATCTTGTAAATTAATAAATACCTCTTCTTCCTCCTCGGATTCAGATTCTTCATCGGATATTTTTGGATTAGATAATTCTTTTATACTTTCTCTTAGCATCCTTAAACTTATTAATTTTTTTATCTTCATTTATTTTGTTAAATATTGGTCTTGATATTGCTAGTATTTCTTTATTTTTCTTTTCATTGTAGTAGATTATGGTATCTTGTAAAATTTTATTTTGTTCTTGAATTACCATGAGTAATTCTTCCATATTGTTACTAATCTATTGTACTTCAATCCTTTTGTAATTTTCCATTTATACTTATTACAAACTTATTGCCAAGTTGTTCGACGATTTTTTCGATTCTATGTATTTGAATTTCTATCTTATTTAATTTATCTTCAATTAAATTTTTGTTTATGATATTAACAATTTCTCGTTTCAATTTATCTTGATCTTCAATTTTGAAGTCTTTTATTAATTGTTTGATTGTATCAAATTCTTCACTCATTTGATCTCCTAACAGTTTAACTTGTCTTATATTTTCAGCATTAAAACTTTTAATTCAAGTATTTCATTTACACTTTCTACACTTATAGTTAGATAAGGGTTTCCTAATTTATTTAATAAAAATAAAGAAATCCAGTTCAACCGATTATTTCCCCGCATATCAGAATCATTTACTAAATCAAATGGTTGAAATCTTCCATAAGTATATCCTCTATGCCTATAATTAAAAGGTGATAATCTATTAGTTTCTATATTTTGAGAAATTATCAATGGTTTTGGTGATTTATTCAAAGTACCATCTGCATAATATTTCATTATATTCTAACAAGTATTTGTGACATATGATATTTCTTATATCCTTTGGAATATTATTTCCTCTAATCCTTTATCTATGTAGCAAAGTATATGCATAATTAAATTTTTGTATCCGATCAGCATGTTGCTAGAAGGATAATAGTTTCTTCCATACCCTTTTATTATTCCAATTGTATTCATCTCTTTGCTTAATAGTTAAAAATCCATTATAATCAATCACAAGTTCGTATGTATAATTTTCAACAGAATTAATTTTCCATTGTTTCTATGAAAAATTATTTCTATACACCTCTCTCCTAATCCTGAATAGAAGAATATGATTGATGTTTAAATTTCTATTCTTTATTATTTGAGTTCTCCAATTCTAAATTAATGAGCTCGGGATAAATAAAATTGTTCTAATTATTTATCATCTAATCTATTTTGTTCTAAATAATAGTATTGTCTATGTTTAGTTAAGTTATCCTCAATTGTATTACTATCTATCATTAGATTATATCCTCCATTATTTATAAAATAAACAATTGTTTCTTCCATTTTTTTGTTTTGAACCTAAAACTTGCCCCTGATACCATTTTTGCAGACATTTTTCAATACAAAATCCAAGTATGGATGTCAAAATTTTATGAATATTTTGCAATTTTGCTTTATCAAAACACACAGTTTCGTGGTAAGTGTTGTGCAATCTTTTGTAAGAATGTCTTTTTCCTATTAACAGAATCCCATTCGAAATAATCTTTGAGATCCAAATCAAAATCAGGCGTAGCAATTTGAAAATGTCTCTTTAGGTAATCTCAGAAATGCTAACTGATAACAAATTGAGATCATCGTTATGTTTATGAAAAGCTAGTAATATAGAGATTAACAGAAGCAAAATTTAGGACCAATTTAAACGTAATGCACAAATAAACAGACTTAATAAGTTTCCCGTCAGTATATCACCAAATCACACCACATCTCTGAACCAAAGCAGAAAAACAATACCACACCTGTTGGTTTTAATACACATCATTTATTATTTGCTATACTACCATAACCGGTAGTTCGCAACTACGAAATTATTTTTGGCACCCTCTGGAGAGCATCAGGTGGTCAGGACTGGGGGCATATAATCTGATTTGGTACCGAGAACACGAGCCTTGGTGTCGGGGAAGAACTCAGTTCCTGGCAACTCCGTGACATCTCCTTCACCAGAAACACCAATAGGGTAGCGGAGCAAGTGACCGGGCAAGTCATGCTCAAGAGACTCACTGGAGTACAGGTCCCAATACCGTTCGGCAATCTGGTTAACCTTCTTAACACATTCGCTACTTTCTGGCTGGAGGAAGGTGTCATCGAGCATGCCTAGGTGCTCGTACCATAGTGACATACGGAAGCCGTGTATCTGGCCTCGTGCTGGCACCCTGGTTGACAAATGATATGGTTGGTAGCCTCCCATGGCTATCTCAGTGTCCCTAGCACCCTCCATTGATCGCTGGTTGATGTTGGCAGATCCAATTATAATGTATTCGTCATCAACTGCAAAGCAAAGACTTTTTAATGAATCCTACAAATATAGCAACAAGGAAAATAAGACATATCTTTAGAATTAAGCAAACTTTTTTCCTGTTCAAAGAGACTCGACTAAACAATCACTCATGCAAGAATATTTTACTAGATAGGTCAAAAGAAAATCAATATCTTTCAACTAATGCCTTCTATCAGTTAATTTACATATTTTACATAGATTTTTTAACAAGAAATCTCTTCAACTTCTACTCAATATTTAGAAAACTGAAAAATATCACTCCTTATTATATAATTATCCTGGACCAACAACCAGACAAGAAAAGGAACACAATGTTTTGTATTTAACTATCTGCCAGTTAAAAATTAAAGAAAGAAATACAGAAAAATTAGCAAAAGACTAAAAAAAGAAAAATAATCGAAAGACAAATCTGTATCTAAAAAAAGTTACCAATCATCATCTTGGCATGAACGTAGATCATGAAGCGTCGAGCTTCCTGAGCTCTAAGAAAGTCTGAATCATCCTCTGGCCTTTCTGCAGGTTCATATTCACCACTCCTCTTCACCTCCCGATTCCCAAGGCAGAAGAATGTCAAATAGTTCCTGGGATCTTCCATAATGCCCTTTGCTCTAAGAGCCTGAACAACATCCTTATACATCATATCCATTGTCCTTCTCTGCCAATCTAATATTGCCTGAACTGAACCAGACTCTGGAAACCCCTCTGGCCACATTGGGACAACAATATATACGGTAAATCTCTCCCCAGCCTCAATCTTACTAACAATCTTAAGTGAGAGCTCCTTTGGAATCAGATGCAAAGCATTAATTTCCTCAGGCTTAATGCCATCAGCACTCCAAGCAAAAGAGCTTCCAAGGAAATACTGATTTTCAATATAGATGAAATTCTTTGCACGCCGGATAGCATGGATATAAGCATCCTGAATGCTGCGGTCAATGATATTATCCTTCCCACTAACAAGCCCAGCTCTAGCTGCATCTTCAGGCGTCTCTGGGAAGCCAAATGCAGCCCCACCATCAATGGATCTAAACAATTGCACATTCCATGTGTCATGGTCATCGGGGTACATAACTGGAGATGGGGGAATAATGATGTCTCCAAGTTCTCTCAGATGCACGAGAACATCCTTTCCACCCTGCTTTCTCCATCTCTGCTCAAAATTAAATAACACGTCCCAAGCAATGGGACCCTCAAGGCGAGAGTGAATGTCATGCCAAGGTTCCCTTGGACCACCTTTTTCAATTGAAGCACCCGGGAAGTTTGGCTGATGGAAATCATCATGGTGTGCTGTGTCTAACGTCCTGAAAAGAGAGTGGAATGGAGTATCATATCTCCCATCACAAAGGTCAATACCTCCAACAAAACTCATGATTCTCCTCCTCTCTGGATCCCCATTGGGCATTGGGCTGTCAACAACCACAATCTTCTGGTGATGAGTGAACATGGCAGAGATTTGTATATCCTGAATAAAGCTACCACCATCATCAGGATTACGTGGGCATAAGATGCAATGCACATCAGTACCTTGGAAGAATTTTTCAGTTTCCTCATCGTGAGTGGCCATGAGACCATCCCTTTTAAGTAAACTAACAGAAGTTCTGTCATCCCAAACAAGCATACATACCCTAACACCTTCACTTGCCTTCTTCTTAAGTAGCTCACCTAACATTATGTCTCCTCCAGGCTTTGGCCTCCTGGAATCCCTTACCAAAGATATTTCAGTATACACAGACCAGCCAGTGATATAAATCATATGCCTTGCATTGGTGATTGCATCAAAAATATCTTCCCAACATCTGTGAGGCTCATAGTACTTGCCTCCAGCAAGAGGAATTTCAGGAACAAAATTATCAGGGACATGAGCATCTTGGTAGAGAGAAACCTTGCAACCTTTTCTCTGCGGGTAGAATGTAAATGGAACCCCGGGGTACTTAGCACTTCTAATGCCCCGAGCCCAGCTTCTGTCTTTTGTTACGTCAAAATATTGGAGCTTCACATGAATCTTTGAGCCTGAAGATATGGGATTTCGATCTTCATCTAAGATCTCAACCCATTTATCAACTTCTTCCCCACCTAAAACTTCTTCAACAGGTACGTAAGCCCTCCCAATTAAAGTAGCTCCAATAGGATTATCATCCTTGACAGTGAATATGATATTTGAAGCCATATGGGCACAGTATATGTGAAAGGACTCGTACCACCTAGGATTAGATTGCTCTTTCTTTAACATTCTGGTCCTCCCAACTCTAGCCTTTTCAAGATCGATAGTTGCATAGAGTTCACTACCTCCTTTGCCTAAACCACCAAGAAGCTACAAGTAATATTTAAGTTAGAAACTGAAGTTAAGTAAATGTGGTTAAATACGTGGATAATTTAGAAAATAAACAAAGATTGCATTATAAAGCACATCCATCACAATGAAAAAGGAAATGCTGGGGCATGTTCAGGATAGAAATTCAAGCCCATGAGAAAGAATTAATCCAAAAATCTGCTGTTGAATTATGGGGATATCTCTTGAGATTAAAATTTAAAATGGAAAAGGAACACAGAAAAGCAATTGTGTAGAACTTGTTCATCTGGTAAGATCTCTAAAAGTGGCACAAAAGTCTTGAAATCAAATTTAGCTCACATCCACAATGGTTTGTAATGTAAATAACTGGGGAAAAAGGAGAAGAAAAGGAAAGAATTGATAAACAGGCATCAGGTAGCCGCAACCCTAGACATACAAGATGAGAACAATTGAAATACAAAATATTCTGTAACAAATATGCAAACTTTGTCAAAACCATATATTAAAAGTAGATAGGTATCAACATGATACAAAAGAGAAAGAAAAGAAAACACAAGTCCATATTTGAGAGCATTGCACTGCAGAAAAACTCGCAAATTACTTGAAAAGCAAATAAATAAAAGCCATTTCAATGGCTCTTTAAGTCCTGCTGAGACATGTTCATTGTCTCTTACCAGATTTGAAAATAAATGAGTTTTCTCATGAATAAAGCTGGCCATAGAATGCATTTTAGCATTTCCTATGGCTAGATTGGATCCCTTCGGGACATTAAGATTCGACTTTACAGAATACAAAAGAAAAAGCTTTTAAAACTGGCCACATATTGTTTCTAAAGAGCTTAAGAAGGCTAATTCTCTTCATATATCAACCAGAGTATTGCTACACTTTCATGAAAGCAGAATAACTTGTGCAAGTGCAAGATCCAGCTACAGAACATGAATAAGAAAAGAAATCCAGTTTCCATGTGTAGAATAATTGACCATAGGAGTCAAGATGAGGTTAAAATGCTATTCAGAACAAATGTTTCCAATTGATATTTTCCGGCAGCATGTGAATAGCATGGAAGTGGTTAATTGTAAAGAAATAAGCATTTAGAGGGAACATAAGCACAGTTCAAATCAAAGGAGAGAGAAATGTGACAAGTGAAGATCCCAGATCACTATATATTCAGGAAGTGAAAATGAAACCATCAATTCGGATTGATTATTTTCCTTCTTGGAAAATAGCAGATAAACTTCAAACAAACTTATATTTTGAATTGCACTACAAATCAACTATTAAAAGCAGTTCTGAATCACTCCATAGCAATGAGATCACTTCAAAAAATACAAACTACATTTCTAATTCACTCGATTTTATCCTTTTTTTGTTCCACTGATCACTACACAAAAGCAAGAATAGAATTGCACAGATCAGTCAACTTGTCTACTAAATCCTGAAAGACACCCCAAAAAAAATTAGCACTCACAAAATTTTTGCAACTGTTAGAAATCAAGATCCAAATAGAAAACACTCATATCACCATTAAAAATAAAAATAAAAATTACAGATCAATAAAAAGAGAGAGAGAAACTACAATATCATATAATTCACCTTAGTGAAAAAGTTGCCGCCACCTCCACTTTCAAGCTGATCCACTTCATAGATCGTAACATGTAAAGTACCATGTAGCAAAATCTGCGCCATTTTTCACCTGTAACAGTCATTCCCAAAAAAAAAAAAAAAATCAAAATCAAGATCAAAATTCAATCTTAATAACAAAGATCACTGCTTTTTCATTTTTCATTTTTCATTTTTCATTTTTCCAAATGGGTCACTGCTTTTTTTTTTTTTTTTCCAAATGGGTAGAAATCAAACTCACACAATTGACACCCCTCTAACAATTACAATCCCCCGCGCCCCCCCCAAAACCACAAAAAAAAACACAGTAATAATGACATAAAATAAAAATTCAAACTTTAAAACAAAGATCACAGCTTTTTCATTTTATCCAAATGGGTAATCAAAATCACACCATTGAAAGTCATTCAGCAGGCTTAAAAATTTAAAAAATAAAAAACTAACTTGGCGTAAAATGGATATGTGAAAATCTAATTTGGTCGGGAAAAGGGAAGAATTTGAGATCGGATTAAAACTTTGTAGTGACTGTGATTAGTGTGTGATGTGAATGTGCTAAGAATATGAATATGATGAACAACTTACAGAGGGAGTGATGAAAGAGAAGCCAAAAAAAAAGACTGGTGAAAAATATCCGCAAATTCAGATCTTATTCATTTGCTTGTGGAGCCAATGACTCTGGAGTGAGTCACATTTACATTTTTGGAAACAAAATTATGTGTAATTCTCTAATGGCTCTTTACTTCTTGGTTTTGAAACTATGCCACTTTTTTTTTTTACCTTTAATTCAATGAATTTGCTTAGTCGAGAAATGTAAATTTCCAATAATTTTTTGTGCTATAAGTACGACGTTTTATATTATAAATATGAAGTTATATACTATAAGACATTATATCAAGACTGTTTATATTTTAGTATTTTAGTAAAGAAAAAGAATTATTGAGTAAGTTGATGATGTTTGAATAAATTGAATGTAAATTTACTTAAAATTATATTTATGAGTTGAAGATAATTTACAATAAAAAAATAGAACATCAACCCTTAAATTAATAATTGTTGGTATAATTATTATTAAAAAAAAGTTCATTTTATGACAAGTGCTAGGTAACAGTGATAGATAAGTATTATCTTCAATAAAGCTTAAATACAATTATCAACTTATTTACTTGTAAATTTTAAAAATATTATTAATTGATTTGGAGATGTTTGGCATTAGTTGTCAATAATTTTTTTTTAACATAATAGTACATATTATGGATCAGGATATTATAATTTGTTTAATATGGGAACATAAACAAATTTCAAAATTTTGGGGGGAGTTTTCATAAAAATAAAAAAGTTGAAAAAGGTAATGATGGGGGCATAAAAGAAGAATTTGTAAAGTATAGCAGAGTTTTCTGAAAGTAAATATCATGCGAAGGTATCATTCTTGGCGAGGCAACTCGCTGGTCCCTTTGTATTTTATTTTCTCTTTTTTGCCTTTTCATATATTAAGAGCTTCGCATTTTCAATTCTTTCTTTTCTCTAGAAGCGTTTCTTTGACAAGGTGAGCAGGAAAAGAGATAAAATTCAGACTTTTAAATCATGATTTTTTAAATAATTATTCATAACGTATTTTTCACGGATATATGACTGATGGATAAACATACTTAATAATAAAAAAATACGTTCAATTTCAATGAAAATGGGTGTAATATTGGCAACAAATGACAGAAAATCATCGGGTGTTTCTTTAATGTTTTTAAATTTTGATATTTAAAATCTTTTCATAATTAAATACCTCTGTTAACTTTATGATCGATGTCAAAATTTCAACATAAAAATTCATTCAAGTACTATAACAATCATCAATAAGTATCAATTTTGCTAATGAATGACCCTAGGTATTATGAAATCTATAGAAAAATAAATGTTAAAAGCTGAAAATATTACGGAGAAAGTGACATTCAACAATCTAAATAATAGATAATTGAAGCATATGTTATTTGTATATGTGCGTAAGAACATTTACTGTGGTAAAAGTAAATTTTTGAATGCTTTTCTTACTTACTGTGCTTTAGGTAAATGTTTAACTTGCTAGATCCAATGAAAGAATTACTATGATTTCCAAAAAGTAATGTGTCGTTGTCCTTTAATGGTAAAATAATTGATGATACATGTGATTTTGAATTTTTAATTATCGTTTAATACTAAATTCCATCACAATAAAAGAAGTGTCCATCCATTGACCTCGAGGCACGTTAAAGTTTGTCTAAAGATGATAATGAATTCAAAAACTTAAATGATTAAAAGCTTAGTGATTCTTGTTCACATTCCTCCGCTAATTTATTTTCATAATAATTAGTGAACACATGGTAAAATCATTGATAAGCAAATCTCTCCTTTAACTAACTAAATTGGTGTACTCCTTAAATTGATTAATTTCATTTTTCTTGTAATGTAAATTTTATTATCTACTTTGGTGATGGTCTATGAGGGATTATTAGACTAAACTCGATAATTAAATTCAAACTCGAAATCGAGTTTTTATGAACACTTTTCTATGACTGTAATCTGCATGAATTAAGATGGGCATGTGTTTGATCAACAAATCTAGAACAAATTAGCATACCAATCAAATATTTGATTATCAACGTTAATAACGATTGAAAAAATATACACAGAGTGGTGGACCATTGGATTCCCACGTGAAAAGTCTAAAAAAATTATTCTAACTCGAAGACAAAAGGTGATTGATTGGGGTTGAAATTTTGGATCCGTTGATGATTAAGTAGGGTGTCTTTAAATTACATTTCTTTAATAACTTATGATTAGATAAAATTCACGTATGAATTCACTTAATTTCATTTTTTTTTACATAATTTTATATTGTAAATTACAATAAATATAACTTAAATGAGTCTAATTAGTTAAGATTTTGGTAAGATTGTTGATAACATGTGTCAAATTTCATATCGCATAGATTACCGATGAGTGGGGTCGTATAATTTATTTTTGATGAATGAATAATGACTCCACCAATGACTTGACGAGTCCCTGTTAGTGAGGCCATTGAGTGGATGCTTGGCTCAATCCACGTAATACAATTATTAATTGCTGGAAAGGTACAAGTTTATTTTTATTTTTAATTTTTTTTGGTACAAATATAATACCATAATGAATTTGGATCCCAACTTAGATGAGCCTTTGCTAAGCTTCTTATGACATGTGTCATAATTATTTTCGACAGGTAAGATTTATTTTTTAATTAAAAACTGCTCTATTATTCCCTTTAATTCTTGATTTGGTAAGGATTATTATAATTTATAAGATTGGGTGGCTGAACCTTTCCCAATCTCATCCAACTCTTCCCCTTCTTCTTCTTCTTCGGTTCTTCCGATCTCATGAAAATATGGCCATTCCAAACCTTGATTTATTTGAAGAAAATAGAAGCTAAAATTCTCCGGACAACTAAAAAAAAAAAAGAGAAGAGAAAAAGAGAAAAAATATATAAAAAGGTAAATCAAGATTTCACTATAAAAATCGAATCCAACAAATCTAAATCAGATTCCTTGCATATATACGAAATTTAATACCCTTATGATTCAGTTCCAAGAATTGAAATAAAAAATTAGTTTACAAATCCACATATTTTATTTCTTTATTTTTTTTATTAAAAGGGGCTCTTAACAGAACTAAGAAATAACAAAGTAAGGGTAGACTACCCCATAACTGTAGCGAAAAATAAACTGGAGCACCCCAGCAGGAGGATAGCTAAAAACATGAAGGCCTAAAGGAATAGAACAAGCCAAAGTGGCCAAATAATCAGCAAAATTTGCCTCCCTGTAAACGTGGGTAAGCTCCACACACCAGTTTCGTCTAAAGAGTTTCTGAATAGTACGAATTATGGGCGCAAGCTCATTGGAAGGTCCCTTATTGTTCATCACAAGTTGAGTAACGCAACGACTAACAACCTCAGCATAAAGCCATCAAATCCCTTTATTCCACGCAAGAAGTAAGCCTTGATAAAGACCCCATAGTTCTGCCATAGTTACTGAACAAGTCCCTAAATTCATCCCAAAGCCAGCAATCCAATGACTATTATGATCGCGAATTAGACCCCCTACAGCAGCTACACCCAAAGCCTTACATGCACCTTCCGAGTTCAGCTTGCACCATGGCTAATTCGGAACCAACCAACCAATCCATTTGCTGACTTTTCTAGTTGCCGAGATCAAAGAAGATCGCTGAAGTGCCATTACCCCCTCAGTGCAAGCCTTAACATCATTAACCATAGATAACCCATCCATTGACGCTCTATGCACCCAAAATTGGTTCCTCCAAAACCATAACCTCCATATTGCTATACCAAAGAAACAAATCCAATTTTGGACTCCATGAATTGGCCATGAGTTCTAAAGATTATTAATCATCAAATCTTTAAATGGTAGACATCTCTCGAATATTAATGAGGGTTAAAATTTAGGTAAAAATCTAGATAGAACTCCATAAGCATTGATGTAAGTAGATTCCAAAATCTGGGTAGAAATCTAGATAGAACTCCATAAGCATTGATGTAAGTAAGTCCCAAAATCTGGGTAGAAATCTAGATAGAACTCTATAAGCATTGATGTATGTAGGTCTCAATAATAGTCTGATTTGTAAATATTAGTTATAGTCTCATATAATGAGTTGTAATTTGAGCAATAGTCTCAAGTAATAAAAAAAAAATCACAAGTACTTGAGACTTGTTAATAAAATGCATTTAATGAGAAAAGAAAAACAAATGTCAGCCATTGAAAACAATTATGACATATGTCATAATATAATAATATTATGATATAAATAAATCAGTTAAGCATGAGATTCAAATCCATTTATAATAATATAATATGATGGAAAATTTTCATTAATAATCTATAAATAGATTGGATTCTTTTTAACTTGGATCATTTATGTTGATCCAATTAAAGAATGGATTATGATATCCTAATTCATAATTTGGACATCACAAGTTTTTTTTTTTTTTGAAGAAAACATAATTTGAATTAACCAGAAGAACCATATAAACTAGAAATCAACCAAGGAAGTGGAACATGACTGCACTCTCCTAAATCTGACAAAGAACCCCCCACTCGTGCAACGACATGGGCAGTGGTCGTCTAACAAATGAGAGGATCACTTCTCTTACAGACATAACCAAAGCTCTACAATCATTGATAATCAAGCCAAATCCATTAGGGCTAGACAGTTTATCAACTAACGTATTGTACACTTGCAGGCAATCCATCTCAATGATAACATGAGGAAATTGCATATCCTTGAGCCAGCTAAGAATTTTACACACAGCAAGAGCTTCAGCCTCTCTAGCATTAAACTTGCCAAGGAAACAACCACATTTTGCAGCGACAAAGCTGCCATCAGAATGCCGAACGACACCCCCATAAGAAACCATACCCTTTGAAGTAAATGTAGCCGTATCAACATTGCACTTGAGCCATCCCAGCTGAGGTTTCACCCAACAAACTGTGACATGGTCTAAGTTGCTAGACGCAGTACGAAAAAAGTTTTGATTCCTTGCCGATTGTCATTGAAAGAGAAGTTGACCTGCCGAGTTTAACACAGTTGACACACCACTGTTCCTGTTTTTCCATACCTTATCATTCCTATTCAGCTAAAGTCTCCAACAAATCATTACAGCAAGCTCACAATCCTCCTTTTTACAGCGGCCAAACACATTCTCAAGCCAAAGCAAAAAAGAGGAACAATGCGCGATGGGACACCGTCTCGGTAGATGCATTACAAACAGAACAAGTTGGCAAAACTTCTACTCTTCTACGGATGAGGTTGTCGTTTGTAGGTAAAACATCTGACGTAGCCCGCCAAATAAAATTCTTCACCTTCCCCGGCACCTTCAAGTTCCACATTCGACGCCATACATTACTACTTGGAGATACTGGGATGGGATCCAGTAACTTGTAACAACTGTGAACAGTGTAGGAACCCCTAGGATCAGCCAGCCAATACCATAAGTCATTATTTCTTCGGAAATTAAGTGGAATTTGCAGGATAAGATCTATGTCTCGCATCCCAAAAATATCAGTCACTGCATCATGATCCTAACAACGATGATCATACTCCATTAGACTACTAACCCGAGCATTTAAAATGTTATCGTTTAAATTAGATGTAACAAACCCATTCTCCATATCAGGAAGCCATGGATCATTGCCAATCAAAATACTTTGACCATTCCCAATTTAAACACGGTTGTCCCGAATAACAACATCATTTGCTGCCACGATAGATCACCAAGCATAACTTGGATTGTGTCCCACCCCAACATCAGCAAAAGATGTTTTAGGAAAATAATGAGCCTTAATAACCTTGGCAACAAGAGAGTTCGGGTTAGACAACAACCTCCAACCTTACTTGCCAAGAATTGCTAAGTTAAAATAGTGGAGCTTTTTGAATCCCATATCCCCAACCAATTTTGGCTTGCATAAAGTATCCTAGTGTAACCAATTAATTCCACCACCTCCATTGTGCTTGCTACCCCACCAAAAAGAATTCATCATGATTTCCAGCTCGCGACAAAGATCAAGGGGAAGAACAAAATTATTCATGGCATAGTTAGACATGACTTAGGCCATTGTTTTCAGTAGAATCTTTCCTACTCGGGAAAGGATTTTTTGCTTCCAGCCTTGTAATTTATTCCAACTTTGTCCTTGATAAAAGTAAAGACGTCATTCTTCCTCCTACCAACTGAAGATGACAAGCCAAGATAAGCACCATGATTTATTGTGGCTGTAACCTCCAGAATATCACAGACCTGTCGAGCATCAATCTCACTCACATTAGCACTAAATGAAAATGAGGATTTTTTTAAATTCACTACCTGCCCTGATGCTGCTCCATACTCAGCAAGCATGTGCTTAATTAAAGTAGCTTCTCGCTGATTTGCATTGAAGAACAAAAAACAATCATTAGCAAAAAACAAATGCAAAACCACAGGAACACCTCTTGCCACTTTAGCACCGTGAATAAAGCCATACTCAGCAAGCACATAGAATAAACAAATAAGGCGACAATGGGTCACTTTGGCGAAGCCCTTTACTAGGTACAATCAGACCTACTGTCGTGCCCTCCCGAATCACATTATAATGAACGGTGGTGACACAAAGTATGATCAGCTTTATCCATGTATTATCAAACTCCAATTTTACCATCATCGATCTAAGGAAATCCCATTCGATACGATCATATACTTTAGACATATCAATCTTGAGAGCGGCCACCCCTTTCTTACCTTGCCTTTTGCGTTTAATATAATGCAAAATTTCATCAGATATAAGGATGTTATCCGTAATTGCATGCCTAGGAACAAATGCACTTTGGGATTCTAAAATCACACTATTAAGAACCAGCTTCAAACGATTGGCAAGCATCTTGGCAACACTCTTGTACAGGACATTACATAGAGCTATCGGCCTCATATCTGACAAGTACTCAGGTTGTGATTTCTTTGGGATTAACACTATTGAGGTATCATTCAAGCCCTTAGGAAAGTCACAGCTATTAATAAAATTCAAACAAGTTCACACTACATCCTCACCCACAATTTTTGTTTTCTCACTGATGCAGTAGCATGAAAATAACAAGAATTCATATCCCTTTTTTTAAGCCAAAGTGTTTTTGCTCTCTGTTTCCAAAACACTTCATAGTTGTGAAGCAGCTCATTGAATTGATTTCTAACCTCCGTAAACTCATCCAAGCTTTCTGATCACGACGACCCCGAAGTACACTCATTTTTTGCTTACACAACAAGATTCGTTTACAAAAATCATGAGCTAGATGGCCACCCCACTAAAGCAAATCAGTCTCACACATCGAGAGTTTAATTTGAATGGGGCTACTTATAGAAACGACCCAACTGCTGCGAACAATATCCACATAGTCAGCCTCACGCAACCACATATTCTCAAAACGAAACCGTTTTGTCTTGGTAATATGGATCACATGATTGGGATTAAAAAAATTTGGAAGATGATCTAAACACGTTGATTCCAGACTCCACACTTTTGCCTTATGAAAAAGATGGCACCAATCATTATAAGCAAAAGCTCGATCGAGCCTCTCCTCAACCCACTCCACAGTGCCCCTAAATCGTTCCCAAGTAAATTGATAACCCTCCATGCCCAAATCAATCAAACCAGTATCAGTTATGGCATTTCTAAAACCTTGAAGCCTCTAATTTGGATTATCACATCGGTCGCGTTTTTCATTAGCTGTCAAAATATCATTAAAGTCCCCTAAGCATACTCAAGGAAGAGATGAAGAAGTAGCAAGTACCCGCAGCAAGTCCCAAGATTCACGCCTTCAACTAGATTCTGGGAAGCAATAATACCCCGTTAATCTCCACCGACTATTGTCAACCGCTTCAACTTTAACATTAATAAAATTTCTACTATACCTCAACAACTTAACTTGATTATCAAAATTCCAGAACAAAGCAAGCCCCCCACTACGGCCAACTCTATCCACCACAAAAAGCCCATTAAAACCCAGGTTGGATTTAAGGCTTTCTAATTTACTCATACAACTTAACGTTTCCATCAAAAACACAAAGGGAAGTTTTTTATTCCGGACCATTTCTATCAGTACTTGAACTATTGGTGGGTGACCCAGCCCACGACAGTTCCAACTTAAGATACTCATTGATCTCGGTGAGCCTGAGTTATAGGTCTCACCGCTGGTCCATTTTTTAAAGAACTTGTGATTTCCATCAATTGAAAAGTAATTCCAATAGCTGGGCCCGAATTGTCGTGCAACCTAATGTGAGATCTCCTTTGCTTAGCATTCGTAACAATAATACCAAATTCCATCTCTTCTTCACTTTCCTTTGACAACCCTAATTTTGTAGTTGTTTCCACCACTTTTTTTCCATTAGCATGATCTTGAATTTGAATTGGCAAGTTCGCATTAGTTTCCTTAAGAGTAGGCACGATCCCACCATTTCCTCCCCCATCATTGCCCTTACTTAACTCTTTTCCGGATTTTTTGGAAATCGTAAGATCAATTGCCATAACAACCGCTGATTCAGAGCAACTTCCATAGATATCATTACTCAAACCTGGCGATGACGACCTCAACCACCGTTCGCTGGAATTTAGAGTATTCCTCATGTTCGATGCCCTCATCCATTGACCATAAGGTTTCACCACCTCGCCTGCACATTCATATAACTTCGAGCACTGTTTTTCAGTATGACCAAGAAGCCCACAGATGAAACAAAACATATTCAATCTCTCGTTGATGCGTAAATTAGCAAGTATACTAGTCGGCACAAGTAATATAATGAAGAATAGAGTATCGTCCCACAGAGATTATATATCCTATTAGCTACCAAAATTATTCTAACCCTAATTTATTTGAACAATCGAATAAGTGAATTTAGATTAAAATAAAATAAAATAAAATAACTAAAAATTAAATAAAGATGCAGGCAATAATAAAAAATACCAAGAGATTAAAACACTAGGACATCTGATTTCACCGTAACCAATCCAATTTAATCCTCCATCTATGCTATTAAAGTTTATTACCCATGTTGACAGTAAATTTTTATAATCTATTCAATATCCTCTCTCAAGTAATATAAAAAATATTTTCACATATTAACCCACTATATCTCTATGTGAATTTAAATATGCAAAGATTCATTAAGCTCTATGGAAACTCTTAGAAAGACTGCATGAATCACGTTGGCACATCTTTGTCTTTCGTTCAATTCATGGCATTCATTACACAGAGCAAAAATACATAAATCTCCTCTCGGTCTCATTATATATTCTCAAATCATTTAAATATTGGCCAGATATTTAAAAGCATTAAACACGATAATGAACACTCAACCATGAAATAATATATTAAAAATAACACAGATTTATGGAATTAAATCTTCATAGTTAGGCTACATCGTAACTCTAGTAAAATAAATTAGTTCATGGGAATATAAAGAGAATCCATGAATTTAATTGAGAATATTCAAGCAAGACAATAGAGAAGGGGGAAAAAAAAATCAAGAAGTTGTCTCTCTCCAATCTCTACAATTGACTTCTCCAAATTGTTGCTCCCGAATTTGCAGCAGTGGCTTCTCTTCTTCTTTTTTTTTTCTTGCTCTCGGTTTTCTCTCCAATTTTCAATTTGTGCGGCTGCCTTCTTCTCTCTGTAATTCTCCCGCAAGTATAGCTTTTATATTAGCTTATATTGTGCGCCCTAAATTCTCACATGGAAAGGAAAACAAAATTCTAGCCGCCACTTTAGTTCATGCATGCTTAACTTGTACAATTAATTGGCCAATTTGCAAAGCCAAAGCCCATCACGTGAATCATTCAAATTGCCAATTAATTCTTTAATGCTCCCCCACGTGCTAGCCATATTTGTCTTTTTATTTCTTTCCCTTTTGCTTCCACATTATTTTCATTATACTCTAATTTGTTTCCTCTTTAAGCTTCCTTTCTCATGAATATTCCCAATATTCCTACAATGACAAAATATAAAAATTAAGATAAAAATTAATATGATAAAATATAATTTAACATAAAATTAAGTTATAGAAACATTAAAATAATAGATAAATTATGAGCACATCACTCGTATTTGAAATCAACTCATATCCATTCTCCTCCTGCTTTCTTTAGTCGCATGCGTCGCTTAAGAGGTTTTTGAATAACAATGGAGACTCTTATTCGCATATAATTTCTCCATACTCCCACGAGATTGTTCTCATCTGAGTCTTGAAAGGTGCCAATATAGTTCCCAATATTCTGTAGTATTTTCTCGGATAGAAAGTTAATTGGAAGGTTATAAATTTGGATCCAAAAGGAATTGTGAAAAAGAGGAACATGCTGTGGTTGTTCTTTTTCCTCCAAGCTTTTCACAATCAAAATGTGCTGATCAAAAGTCCATGGTCCTGAATTCAACACTCTGTTAATATCAATTTCGTGGAAAAATTGGAAAAGAAACAGGGTAGATGACATGTCCTTAATGTAGACTCCTTTCCATGGGTGCCATAAGGATGCCATAGTGTTCTTCATGGCTGAGAAATTAATCATCTTATCCGTCAAGAATCCGCCCACCAAGCAATATTGAAAGTCAATATTCGTCTCCCCACCCTCATCACCATCATCTCCTTCAACAATCAGTCCACCTTCCTTTTCTTCCTCAATAGTCATGCGTTCATAAGCATTACAAACCTCAGACGCAAGATTGTTGTTGTTGTTGGCCATAGTATTGTCAAAAACAGACAGTTGATGGCGAAATAAGACAAACAAATAGAAAAGGTTACGGACGAAACTTGTTATAAAAACAAGACAAAACAAAGTTGCTGGCTTTTTAATCATAATTTAGTTGGGCTTTTAAGTACTCGTAACTAACTAGAAACCAGGTGGGGTGGGGGGTCGTTTTGATTCCAATTAGTGAGAGTCTTGAAGTGAGACTATGGTTTCCCGTGTATGCATATGGTTACTCCAAAGCAGCTGAATGAATGCCTTTCTTCTATTTTCTTATAGCATTTTCAGTCTTTTGTTGTATAGAGTTGGTCGTGTATTTGTGGATGAACTGCCATTGATAACATAATATCTTTATTTGTTTTGAAGGTTATTTATTAAGCAAACAAGAAGAAGATGTCGACATCACAAGTTGTATGGTCTGAAAATTAATGAAATAATCTCATCTATTAAATGGTCAAATATAATTAGAAAATAACTTTACTAGTAATGAGTGTCACTTAATAATTGAGATGAAAAAAATTAAAATAACAGTTGAGATATTCAGTATATTATTTGTCTAAACAAAATTTAAAAACACTTCTTATATTTTTAATATCTCAGTGTAATTTTTTTTTAAAAAATATTATATATGTGTAAAGTGTAATTTTTGAAAACACACAAATAATTTAGTAAAAGTGTGCATTAAATTTTCGCGCTGATCACACATTTTTGTTTGGAAGTTCACAGTTGTATTGTTTGATGCACGTCGATGATGCTTAAGAGTTGTGTATAAAACATTGAAAATGATGAACGGATTAGAAATTGAGAGTCCTTTAAAACAATAAAACATAAAACGACGCCGCTCACACAATCAAAACCTAAATATAAATTTGTTCCGTATAGTTCATATCACACGTTATTTTAGTAGGGTAAGTGTGATTGTTCAAATCACACAGAGATCTCAATAAAATAAATTTAATTTTTAATTTTTAATCTATGAGCAAAACTCATTTCTTAAATAGTCATATCCTTCTAGATAGTAAAAATAATGAAAGTTCATGATTCACAAAATAAATGAGGTCTCTTTAAATTATATTTAATATAACTTACAGCAAAACAAAATTTATCACTCACAAAATTGATCATACTGTTTCTTAAAAAACTTGATTATAAAATTACAATAAATTGAAACTTAGGAAAACTCAAATAAATGATACTAAAATTGTGAACTTTGACAAAAGCATCAAAATGGGCCACATACCTCTTTGTTGAAGTTGGGAGTCGGCATCGGTTCGATTTGGAAATTAAAAAAACCGATCGGTCTTTTAGGAAAATAAAAATCAAACCAGAGCTGAGAGTTCGGTTGCGATTTTTTGATTCGGTTTTAGTTTTTCTATATTGGTTTGCTTAATTTCTAGTAAATAAGATTAAAAAAAATTAAATTAAGACCAAAAACGAAAGAAAGAAATCAGCCACAACACTACTTTTTTAAGTTTTCATTTATTTACCTACAGTCTCTTTATAACCAAACAATTCAAAATTTGTAAAATTTAGCATACTTCAGCAAGCTATACTATCCCCTCATCCTTAAAAAACAATTGCAAGTACCAAAATCTTAAAAAATCTATTCAATTTTTCCTAAGTTCGTACATTTCACATGATCTGCACACAATCATGATACCACAGTTGCACCACAATTTTTCCATACACAAATCAAGAATGCAAAAAGCACAGACCAAAATGAATCTCTGTCAATGTTGAGATAAAGCGAAATCAACAAAAAAATCCAAAATTTCACTTTCGTTCCTTTCCAATTAACGACAATGAATCCACTCAAAACAAAAAGTCAGCACATAGCAGAAAATGCAAGCGTGAAATGCGTGTGTTTTGTGTGTGTATTGTAAAATTACAAAAATGATATTGATATCGATTCGATTAAGATTTTGTAACTTTTGATATGAAAACTGAATCGAATCATTCGAATTTGGTTCGGTATTTATTTATTTAGTTTTTAATTTTAGAAAAGAAAAAATCATTCTCATCCCTATAGTTTCATGCAATAACTCATTTCATCCTTACTTGTTAAATAATAGTCTAAAACATCTTTTCGTTAACTCACCGTTAGTTAAATGTTGTTGGTTAATAATTCATTAAGGGTAAAAAATGATTTTCTATCAAAGAGAAAATTAGAAAAATAAATAAAAGTTGACATATAATTAAAAATAATTTTATCTAATCCCACTAAATAGGAAAGACATAAAAAGATAAAAAAAAAACTTTTATTTCAAGTAATTCTTTTTTCACTTCATTATATTTTGGCAGCATGAAAACCTTATATCTAGATACCAAAAATATCACAATTTTCTTATTCATATAAGTATACTCTCTAATTGCATTGAAAAATGGCTTGAATTGAGTTGAAAATAAAGAAGATATTCAGTACATGCAAGCACATAAAAATTGGTGGTATTTTTTAGTTTTTCTTTCAATGATTTAAAGATATTGTTTTAATTACAGTTTGTTCCTTATGACAATTATTCAATGACTATATCATCGTTGATTTCATTTAAGAAAAAGTTAATGAATTTTGCATACTTTGTAGTGTTATTTAATTGTGTAAAAAATTATTTTAATATAATTTGTATCACTTCAATGAAAAATCATATTTTGTCCTCAATAAATTATTAGTTAACGATTTTACACTAACAGTGAGTTAACAAAAGGATATTTTAAGCTATTGTTTAAAAAGTAATGATGAAATATGTTATTTCATTAAATTTTAGGGATGAAAATGACTTTTTCTCACTTTAAAAAGTACCGAACCGAAATCCATAAAAACCAAACCAAACATGATTTTAATAAAATAAGTATAATGGTTCAAATCATACTATATCTCAATAAAATAAATTTAATTTCTAATTTTTTTGAGTAGACTTGTACTTCTAAATAGTAAAAATAAAAATAATGTTTCTTAAATAATAATAAGGATCTGATTATATTGGAACCACTCTATAATAACACACCGTTGGTGATCGTATGATCATAAAAATAAATATTAAATCTATATTTACTATTGTGATCTAACGATTATCATCAGTATTTTATGGGTTGAACAGATTCATTATAACTACTGCCTAATAATAATAATAATAAATCTATAATTCATAAATAAATATTATATCTCCAAATTACATTTAATATAACTTAAAAAAATAAAATTTATCCGCTTACCCACTTTTCACAATATTACTTGATTATAAAGTTAGAATGGAAAAAGATTTTCTTCTTATTTGATTTTTTTTTAGTTTTTTAAGATTTTTTGTTATGTGTCTTTTAGTTGTAGTGTATGAGAAAAATTTAATTAATTATTTATTTATTAATTATTAATCAATAATTAAATTATTTACTCAGGACATTATCAGATCAAAAGAGAATTCTGATCTAGTTAGAATAAATTGAAAGTCAGGAAAACCCGAATAAATAATACTAAAATCGTGAGCTTTGACAAAAGCATCAAAGTGGGCCATACGCTTTTTGTTGGAGTGACGGTTGGCTCAAAAAGAAGATTGCCGACAAGTAGTGCTGGCCCCACTGATTTAGACGGGACGGTTGAGATGAGAATAGGGGATCCATCAGTCCCTCCAAAGGACGTTTATCGGGAAGTTAACTATCAGATAAGGATGGCCCACTTTACAAATTAATATTCATCATGATTCACGAGCCATGACTTGTCCCATTCCTCTTTATGCAGCACTTGTGGATTCGTGATTTGTTTCGGAAAATGCCACTCCATCAGCAATTTTCTTTATACGGCACGACGTTAAATTTAAGGCTTTTATTATCTTATATGAATGTAGCAGTCGTTTCACGAAAATTTAAAGGTTATAAAAATATAAAAATATATTATTTTTATAATTATTAAATTTTTTATTTAATGACTGTTGTATAATTATATGTGATAATTTCTTAAATTTAAATATTTTAATTTCTATCATTTATTTAATATATCAAATAAAAAATTAAATAATTAAAAAGTAATTGACATTCAAGATGAAGGATCATATAGGCTTTTTTTTTTTTTTAATTTTATCCAACCGATAAAAATTTTCTACAAAACTCATTTATTAAATATATGCAAGAGTCAATCCCATTCCCTTATAAGTCTTACTTGTCTTCTCACGTTCTCTCATACAATTTGTTCAAAGCATCCATGTCTTTCAAATGGACAAATGCATCTTTTTGGAATCGGCATTGCTAATTACAGCAAGAGCACATGCCTAGGATTGCGGAAGAAAGTATTACCGATATGTGATTTTTAAAAAAACTCTATTTGCTGTCTGAGGTGTCAACTGTCCTCTAATTAGTTACAATTTTTGTGTGACTTATCATTAAATAATTAATTAGCACCTGAGAAGGTGATTAGAGTTCATGTTAAAAGGAAATTAAAATATTAATGCAAACGCTCTTATATATATTGTGAGATTGTGAGTCTGTGACTCTATCTTATATACAATTAATTCCATGTGAAATTAGATTACTTAAGAGGACCTTTCAATTTACGTTTCATTGTTGATTTGAGGACAGCATATAAAATCAATGAATTATATGAGAGGGCTTTCCAATTATTATAGGCATTCATGAAAAGAGTTTATAATTAATGAAAAATGATGCTATACTTTTTGCATGAGAAATGAAACACTAAAGTTTACTCATCATAAATAATGAATGGTGCAAGGGGACAAAGCTTATTTGAATACTAAAATTGATTAAAAGCTAATTTTCAAATGAAAGAATGTGAGATATAAGGACCTAATTCAATGAGATAAACATAGAGATTGTTTGCTGTAATAATTCTTTCAATTTTTCTTTTTAAATTTTAAGTACTCTTTTTAACCTATTTGTTAACTAGTTATAATATTTTTAAATAATTAAATTTTTTTTATCGATAAAAATAATATATATCATTAATTAAATCTAATGATATACATTCGTTACATTATTGATGCTATAACAAAAATAACGCCACCATAGACTTACCCTTAAAAGAAAAATTATATAATATTTATGTATTTATAAATATAGAATTACAGAGTATCCCAATTTCACAATCTTGCTCTGACATGTTGTGGCAGTGGGCTTTATAAGCTTCAGGGCTTTAAATCTAGAGGTGGGTTAACTGGGCTTTGGGTTAAAGCAGATCTGACGGGAAAAGTTACATGAAGAGTTGGACTACTAATAAACCCCATTTTCGATTGTACTCTACTCAACCTTGGTATCTTTATTCTTCTCTTCAAACTTTCTCTTTCTACAAAATTAAAACATGCATCCTAAAATTAAAAATAATTATCATGAAAAAAAGAAAGAAACAGAAAGAAAGATTAATGTTTGAAATGCTGTATAGATTGGACAGAGAGAAAGAAGAAATCATACGTGTGCAAGTAAAATAAATTAAAGTGGGAGAGAAAATATAAATAGAATATATACAATAGGGGTTTTTTATGATTAATGAAAAGGTGCCAATAATCCGATTCTTCTATGAATGTGGATGTTTGAATCAATCACTTGTTCTATGCACTATATCTATTCTTTATCGTTTGAGTAATGTTTATTTTATTTTAATATTAGCCTCCATATTTTTTGCTTCCAAAAAACGTTGGCAGAAGGAAAAAAATTTACTCAAGAAATAATAATTAAGAAAATAAACATCAAGCTTTTCTAAAAGAATAGAGCTGGCTTGCTGGTAAAAACTTGTTATATAGCTGTTTTACTAGGTTTGGTGACCCTTCGACTGATATTCATAAGAGCTTATATGAAAACGCTTGGAGTTTTCCCAAGTGCCATCGATTATGTAAAGATCTTTCGGACTCTTTTGGACTAGTTCCATTAATTTTTCTTTTTTGTAATTTTCTTTTTTTTACTCTTAAATCTTGATAAACTACATCATCGATTCATTTCCAATTCAACAATAAATTATAAATCCAAAAAAATATGTAGTGTTTTTATACTATCCAAGACCAAACCAAAATTCATGTTAGGCAAGACGGCACTTACAAACGTTGAATCTTGTAAAGAATTTAATATTTCATCCCCTAAACAACAAAATTTAATACAATTATTTTTGCATGGTCCCCATAAAGTGGTGAAATGGAGCTTTCTACATTGAGTAATGCTACACATCCCAAAGTTTTTATCCTAAAAATTTATCCCAAATGATGTGTCATTTATCAATTGGTTGGTGAGATAATATAATTAATTCACTTGGATCTTGTAAAGAATTATCAACCACTCAATTAATGACATATCATTTGGGATAACTTTTTGGGATAAAAAATTTGGGATGTGTAGCATTATTGTTCTACATTACATAAAATTTTATTAGTCTGTATAGAAATCTAGTTAAAATTACAAGTTGATAATCTCACCGATTATTTATATAAATATATATTAGAAATATTTTAATCTAGAATTTTAAAGTGCGAAAATGTCCAGAAAAACACATAAATCGTGCGGTTTAAGTACTTTAAGTTTTAAGTTTTTAAAGCACCGCAGTTAAAATTTTCCCGAACGCCTCCCGCACTTTAATATCCCGTATATATATATAATCAAAACATTCCCAAAAAAAAATCATCAAATTAAAAATTTATCTAGAAACTAAAGAAGTGTTAATTTTTTGTTTTAATCTAAAATCTGAATTGACCTTAACCTTGAATAACTTTAACTATATTAATCCGAATATAAAATATATTTATATTTCATCCATAACATCGATCATAGTATCAACATTTGAAAAATTGACGTATCATGCTTTTATAAATATATAGGTACTCTATATAGTTAAATCTCAGTATACATATACTATCGTTAATGGACACGTGATGTAACTTTTTCAAAGGATTAGGAGCGGTTTAAATTCAATTTAATTAAATTAAGTTGTAATTATCGAGTTTTCAAGTGATAAGATGAAAACACAAACACACGGAAAAACATCTGAAATTCTGAGTAACTAAAACTAGATCATAAAACTGTCAAAAGACCTAAACACTAAAATCTCGATTATATATAGATATTTTTCGAACCGACTGAATGTTTTCACAATTAGCCAAACTTGAAATGAGTAAATGAAATTAGTCCCTATGGTAATATTGTTGATAGAAGAAGTGCATGTGCAATTGCACGAATTGATGGTTTAATGCAGTCACAACTTACAACTCAGAAGCCTGTATTGTGGTCCATTCTTACAACTACACACTACTTTCTATTGTAATAGACCCGTCCCTAGTTGTTATTATGTACTTTCAATTATTATGAAATGAAATGACACATGATTTGCCCCCGCGAATCAAGCCTTTTGCTACAAGTGTCTAAACGAAACAATGCCTCGATTTTGATTCTTTATGATCAATCTCCTCTTTGTCCTTTTTCCTTGATCACTTCCTTTTGTTTAATTCAACTAAATGGCAACAGTTTGAGCCCCACAAAAGTATTATGGGGTATTTTATTTTTTAATTAAAATTGAGTGAAAATAATTTTTTTATTTATTTAAGAGTGAGGAGTAGATATCTCTTGAATATTTATGAGGGTTAAAATTTGGGCAGAACTTTATTAATATTAATATAAGTTGATCCCAGTAATAATCTGATTTATAAATATCAGTTATACTCTCATGTAATATGAGTTGTAATATAAACAATAATCTCATGTAATAAAAAAAAAAATGAACAAACTCTCATGTATAGCATAATAATTTTCTATAATTATATAGCCCCAATTTGATATGGTCTCAAATGGGATGGGGCCCGGACCTTTGGAGACTTTATCATCCCTAACCTATGAAAAGGAAAAGAATCCATACCCGACTTCAATTGGGATCGGGGACATGGATATTTAATGCAATTTTGTTGCCCCGTTTGCTTAACTTTCTTGCTTAATAATATAGGTTATGAAAATTGAAAAGGCCTTAGGTGTTAGTTATAAGGTTCATGAAGAGATCTTTAATGCACCAAAAGTCATATTTTCTTTTCCTTTTCTTGGGCTCTTTCCAATGATTTCAATCTCTCTCTTAATTTACAATGATAGTGATTGTCACCAACAGCCTGGTGACAGTGGTCAAGTTTTGGTTCCGTACGTACATAAGCAATACGTTATACTCCTATCATCTTATGGTCAGTTGTTTCCGGTTGCACCGGTGACTTTGAGAAATTTTCGAATAAATTAAAGGTAATATAACCAATTAATGTATGTGTGATATGTTTAATTAAATTTAATATAATCTCCACTTGTATAGTAATTTTTTAAAATAAATATAAACGTCATATTGTTATTTATTTGTTGTATAGATTATAAGGTACCTATGATGTATTTTGAAACTTTCGATGGCTAAACCGATAATTTATGACAACCACGTAATCAAGCTATTGTTAAAATCTTGCAGTGCTAGATCATCACAGTTATGTCTTCGATCTCATGGCATCAATCTAAAATACAATTAAAGTACTCAACAACCAAAATTTTGAAAAACATTTCTCACTTATATTTCTCATAAATTACAAGGGTGAAAGTTAATTTTCCTGCTTAATTCAAGTGCTCTTGAAGAGAACATATCTTCATCAAGGGATGTCCTGTTAGTGATACTTGTTGTATTAATTTTAACACGTGGGTGGTTGCAATTCATCACATTTGTTTTTGCAACTTTGCAAATGTTCTTAAAAGGATTTTCCACTTTAGTGAACGAACAAAATTGTTTCGAGGATGAGACTGAATATGTCTACCAGCCACAAACAATTTTTGAGCCGTGATGCCGATGCCACATCATAAAACTTTTGAATGATCCATGCATGCACCATTTTTTTTTCCTAGGCGTACAGGCTTCGATAAATTACTATTGTGCGTGTTATTAGTTGTTCATGCACGATGCGACTCAAAGTTATCATTACTAATTTGGAGAAAATATTTTATATATAAGAGATAATACAACCAGCTAATGGTAATATAACAAATATAATTTCATTGTAATAATGCACTAAATTAGTTTTTGTCTAATTTTCAACGTAAATACATATATAATTTTTTTTTCAAAGTTATTATTTGATTAATGTAGTATGTACCTGTGATGAATACAAAAGTTCTCTTGCAATGAAGGGCCACACAAGAGGACAATGGTTTGAATTTATCATGCATTCGGCCCCATGGAAAGAGCTTGAACCCAAAATATCGGCGAGATTCATTGACCTCTCTAAAGATGAAAGTACAGATTAAACAAATCATAGCCGCACTAGTGTTTGTATCATTACGGTATATATACGGCTGGCAAAGATGAAAAGCACTCTAACCTCTTTACCCTCCACATTGCTCTTCATTAAAAAGTTCTGCGTATACATGACCACAAAAAATTTAAGGACATCTTAATTTGCTAATATAATACAACGGTCCATGTTTGGTTGGGAGAATTGAGAGGGGAGAAGAGGAATAAAAAGAAGAAAAGAAGAGAGAAAATAAGAAAAAAAAGAATGGGTCAATCTCAAATCTATTGTTTAATTTGATATAGAATTCATCTGTTATCCCATTATTTCTTTTCTCACTCCTCCTTTCATTTCTTGAAATCAGACATGCCACCGAGAGGTTTAAGTGCTGTGTACTGCTGTCATTGTCCTAAGATTCGTGAGCTTCCCTATATTTTTGTTCCACAACTTTCTCATTTGAAGAAATATACTTCAACCTCTCTCTCACAACAGTCACAAGAGTTATAGTTCTCAACAAACATGGTACATTCAAAGAAGTTCAGAGGTGTCAGGCAGCGCCACTGGGGCTCTTGGGTCTCTGAGATTCGCCACCCATTACTGTACTCTCCTCAAACTACTATTTTTATACCTCCTCATAATTACTTATCTTAATTTGCTTTCATTGTTTGTTTCTTCTTCTTCTTATTATTATTATTTAATTTTTGTAGCAAAAGAAGGGTGTGGCTTGGGACATTTGAGACGGCTGAAAAGGCGGCCAGGGCATATGATGAGGCAGCAATTCTGTTGAGTGGACGCAGTGCAAAGACTAATTTTCCGGTCATCAACAACGGAGAAGGCGGCAGCAGTGATCAGAATACTGCAACATCTCCTACGCCATCACTTTCTTCTAAGCTCAGTGCAAAGCTTCGCAAAAGTTGCAAGTCTCCATCTCCATCCCTCACTTGTTTAAGGCTTGACACGGAGAACTCACACATTGGAGTTTGGCAGAAGAGAGCCGGCCCTCGTTCGGATTCCAATTGGGTTATGACAGTTGAGTTAGGGAAGATGAAGATTAACGGTGAAGCATCATCATCAACATCATCGAAGCCCAAATTGACCAAGCCTCAAGCAGTACAAGAGATGGGTGGAAGAAAGGATTTGGTTGGTGGTGGTGGACTAGATGAAGAAGAAAGGGTTGCGCTGCAAATGATAGAAGAATTACTTAATGAAAATTGATCATTAATTGATCATCTGGTGAAAGCAACAAACTAAAATAAGGGAGCTTCAAAGGCAGGCCTAGTGATTAGTAGGTGTTTGCTGCTATATTTGATATTTAATTAGTTCATAATTAAAATGATGAAGGGATAAACAAAGTGAGTTCCTACGCAAAAGATGTTAGGTGTGAGAAGATATATACATGTATAGTAATTCTCTATGTGTGAGAAGCAAGGAAAAATATACATGTTGATTTGATCTCTCTCAGAAGAAATCTCATCTTAAGATGTTGTATCTTTATGGTAGGTAATTACTCATTTTAAGATGTTGTATCTTTACAGTAGGTAATTAATCACATATAAAGGACGAAAATTGAAGTCCTTAGGTAGTGTTTGGTTGGGAGGAGAGAATGTAGGAGAGGAAAGTAATTTAATTTCTCTTTTTATTTCCATTGTTTGATTTGACAAAGTGTATAAAAATTTAATTTCCATAGAATTTCATATCCATCATAATATAGAATTTGAATTCCACACTAAGTAGTGAAGAATTTAAATTCCTCTTATATTGAAAACTAAAGTTTTTCTTGATATTAATCACGAGGTATCCTGGGGAGGGCCCCAACTGTGGGAGGTACCTTTAAGCCCGTACCACAACCCAGATTAGAAGTCCCCGCTCGAACCGGGAGGCACAGGTTCTCCCAACAAAGGCGACTTCCCTACGACTCGAACTGGGGAGCAAACCCAGTCAAGCCACTTAAGGGGACTCCATTGCCAGTGGAACCAACACTTTGTTGGTGAACTTTTACGATTCATGCTATTAATAATTATTATTTATAATTTTATTTTATTGATTTAATATTATAAATGGACCTCTGCCGAAAAGTCACCGGACCACCGCCGGACTTCCGCCGCCGGCCACCGGACCGTCATTTTATTATATATATATATATATATATATATATATATATATATATATATATATATATATATATAATTTAATATTTAAGGTAAAGGAAAAATTTGTCCAATAAAAAAAAATTACAATTCCTTTCCTTATCAAATTTTATGTCAAACCAAACAATGAAATTTAATTTCACTATTCTCTTTCACTCATCTCTTCTCCTTTCCCCTCCATTCCACTATTTTCCTCTCCTTCCCTTTCTTAAAACCAAACACCACCTTAAAGCTTTGGAAATGAAAGGAGCAATCAGCCCCAAAGGATAATTTAGTTGATTGGAACCTTGAGATGGAAGTAAGAGATCAAAGGTTCAAGTTTAAAGTATTAAATTGAAACTTTTAAAGTATTAAAAGCAAACAATTATTAAGACTTCATAACCTTTATACAAAATATACATTGTAAATTTTTGCTCCATTAAAATTTGTGTCAATTTAAACCATTCAATAGTCAGATGATAAATTATTTTCCTGATCTTCTCCCCTAAGTGGATAGGGCATTTGATTATTCGCTCGTGCGTATTTGTGGTCAATTCTTTTTTTTCCTAATCATGTGGAAGTAGCCCCATCTCTTCTAAACTTCTGTGCATATGCATGCATTGAAATCATTGATAGGCATAAAACAATAATCATAGGATACATAACGAGCACTAGTCATCTGTAGCAACTGCTTAATTTTTTAATTGATGAACATTTTGGCCACAAAATTTCGCGATATAAACTAGATAAGTAAAAGTCATTCTGACAGCTAATGTTGACATATGATGTTACTATAACATTGATACTGATGTGCTATGACTACAATTTATCTCTAATTGCAATATTGTGCAGGTGAACTATACATCGATAGATACTGATTAATTGATCGACGAATCCAATATTGAAAACTGTTGTACATCAGTGCTTGTATATTAATGTTATGACATATGGGATAGTAATATTGGTAAAGACTCCTTAATTTCCCATTTTGAATAATTGTCTGTAGGAGCTAACGACACATCATTAGAGTTTCAAACAAAGGAGGATTTGACTATCACTCCGGAAATTATTTTCTGGGGAGAATGACCGATACTCACATCTTGTTTGGTGTATTATTTTCTTTCTTATCTTTTAAAAGTCACTAGAATCTCCATAACGGTACAATATTAAATAATTTGATACGTTTTTTAAGGGCCAATTCAATCATTTTGCAATAGACAAATCTAATAGTCGTAAAATGAATGAAATATTAATGTTAAGAGAGTTCTGGTGAATTTTTCAAATCATAAGAGAGAAAAATGGTAAATTTTACTGAATGAAGGTGAGTTTTGGTCGATTTCTCATATTTTCTGTGAACTTGATTTCTGATTGTTGCCAGAAATAATTCTTGCCAATCGCCATGTGAATGTAACATATTCCAAAAGCTCATAAAGTTATTGAAGATCCATTCAAGTTTCTATACTTTAATAAAACTTATATGTATGTGGTCGAGTGATTCATTAATAAAGCTGAGCACTTGTATATATATTTCTAGCAAGAGAATAAAGGCTCAAAATTGACTGTAGTCAGCAGAAAGGAAAAGGCAACCTAAGTTTGTTGCTTGACCATCAATAATTAGTTTCCATTTTTCTGAGTCTAATCAGTAGAGACGTTTCAAAAAATGGAGGGTTTTATTCATTAAAATTATACGTTAGCAAAGGGAGTTCGTATATTTATCTTTCAGTATTCCTGTTTAGCCAGGGATGTACAAATAGAGTTCAGAAATATTAAAATTCGTCCAAATTTCTATTGATATCATTTATTAGATAGAACGTGATATGTTGGGAGCCACATTATCTTTTTGTTTTACCAGCAAATTACCTTAAACATCTGCTAAATACATTTTCAGCGAAGAACGAAAATGGGCTTTGTTAGAATGATTATCTCTGAGATCAACAGGCAACGCTTTAATGTTGGAGAATTTGAATGATTAAACACTCAAAAACACTTTTTTTAAACTCAATACAACTCTTGAATTACAACTCTTTTAGAATTAAGAAACTTTATTACTTCTTGTTATTTTAGTAAACTAAGAGAGGAGGTATGTATACTTGTTACAACTTAATCCCAACCATGTATTAATCTAACTACCACACAAATCATAATCACACATCAAACCTAACAACCATACTTAATAATGCAAATTCTACTTACCACATTACTACATTTAACACCATAAATCTTAACTACCTGAAGAAGCTTCCATGGGCTAGGTTAACGATCATTTGGGCTTTAAAGTTGTATGGATCAAATTTATGATCCAACACCCCCCTTAAATTTGATACTATGATACGAAGCAAATTTCTCAATCTGTTAAAGTCTTTTTGTTTTAATGGCTTATTAAAGATATCAACTGCTTGATTTTGTGACTTCACATACTTTGCTTGTGCATCCTTTCTCTCAATGCACTCCCGTATAAAATGGTAGCGAGTGTCAATATGCTTACTTTGGTCATGAAAAACAAGATTCTTAGCTAAGGCAATTGCTGACTTGTTGTCGATAAAAATCTCTACAGGTTTTTCTTGTGACAAACCTAACTCTTTCAATAAATTCCTTAGCTATATTTAGGGATGGTAGTTGTACCCGTAAACCCGCCCAAATCTGTCTGCCAAAACTCGCATACTGCGAGTAATTTTACCCGTTGCGGGTGGGTTTGGTATTAACTTTATATCCGGTGGATACTCGCATGGATATCCACCAGACCCGTAATGTTTTTTCCAAATATTTTAATTTAATTTTAATATAAAAAATGTATAAAGAAAATAATATAATTATTCAAATTATCAAATAACCAAAGCCCTAAAGTTGTGTATGTGTGTTCGTGGCCCATCTCTCATTCTAAAGTCATGACCTAAAGAAAACTAGGCATTTCCCCTTTAACTTAGCCGCACACCCATCTGACCATCTCTCATCTCTGTCTTCATTCAATCATTCTTTTCTTCTTCACTCGTGAGCTTGGGACAGTGAGCTGGCGCCCTACACCCTACTTAATTCATGGATTATTAAATACTTATTATAATTTTTATGTACTATTTTTCTTTAACTTAATACATGAATTATTTTATTATTATAATTTTTTTCTTCAAATTAGTATTTAAAAATATTAATCTTAATTATTATTGTAGGCATTGTGTTGGATGGGTGCTTATGGTGGTGAATGAAATGAATGTCTTCTCTTGGAATTTGTTTTAAATGATAATATGAAATGTAATTGTTATTTTTAGATACTAGTTTGTGTTTTTTTAAATAGATTTGTGTAATTTATACTTAAATTTGAGAATTTGTGTTGGATTGATGTTAAAATTTTAATTTTTCATTTACATTGTTTAAATATAAAATTGAGTATGTTATATGAAATTCGAGGTTATTATTATAAATTTATATATTAAACATTTGTGATTTTAAATGCGAAAACCCTAAAAAAATCCGTCGGGTACCATTGCGGGTTTGGTAATTGTCAAAATCCGCTGCGGGTGGGTTTTCTTAAAAAAATTAAAACCTGGTGCGGGTTGCGGGTGGGTTTGGTAATTTAAATTTCGTGCGGATTTGAGTTTGGTAATGACAAACCTGCTGCGGGCGGTGTCCATTGCCATCCCTAGCTATATTGCATGACAAATACTTGATGTAATGATCGTTTGCTTCTTCGACATCCACGTGAAATCAATAGTAATCTTTCAATCATCAGTGTCTCCACTCTAGTCGCTATTGCTATATTTAACGAGCTTATAGTTATTAAAAAATAAGTATAATAAGCCAAAAGTGAAGGATTATTTTTGCAGCTTTAAATGTGCGGTCTTTAGATTTTTCATGTATCGACTCAGAAGTCTAACAACATAAATGATGGATGATCTCGTACATGTCAAATAGCATAAGCTTCCGACTAAATTTTTAAAGAAATTAGATCTACAATTTCACCTTCATCATATCTAGATAGCTTGACTTTGCATTCTACTGTCATGCTTATGGGCTTGCAATCATGCATCTTAGACTTCTTGAGTATTTCTTTTGCGTAGCTTTCTTAGAAAATAAATATGCCTTCGTCCTTTTCCTTAACTTCAACAATGAACTAATATGCCATAAGTCCGATATCGTTATCTTAAACTTTTCGGTCATCATTCTCTTGAACTCTTCAAATAAGCTTGGATTACTTCTACTGAAGATAAAAACTTCCATATATAGACAAACAATCAAAATGTCTCCATCTTTGCTTTTGACGTGGAGAGCATGTTCATATAGGCATCGGGGTGAAGTCATTCTCATGAAAATACTTGTTGATTTTACTATTTTATGCCCTTGGTGCTTGCTTTAACCTATAAATAGTCTTCTTTAGTCTCAGAACTTTGTCTCCATATTCTTTCATAACATAGCCTAATGGTTGTTTGATGTAGACTTCTTCTTCGAGAATCCATTCAAGAAAGCAGACTTGATCACATCTATTTGGAAAATCTTTAACATTTTTTGGACTGCTAATGAAATGATTAGTCTTATAGCTTCCCGTCTGGCAACATGAGCAAATACCTCATCATGGTTAATGCCAGCTTTTTGTCTATAGCCTTTTGCAACTAGCCTTGCCGTGTGTTTTTGATCTCGTATTTGTTATTATTTTTTTTAATTTTGTACACCATTTGGCACCAATGGCCTTGTGTCCTTTCGGAAGAGTTGTAAGCTTCCAAGTGTTATTCTTCATAATGACTTTGAACTCTTCATCTATTGCTTGTCTTTGCTTTTTATCTTGTACAACTTTTTGGAAGTTCACTGCTCACAATTAGTGAAGAGGCATAAGAGAGTGAGGTTGTCAAGTCTCCTAGTTACTTCATAAAGATCTTGTAAACTTATCATGCGTGCCATATATCTCTCCTAAAAAAATGATGGTGGTAAACCTTTATAAGTGATTGATGATAGAGAGGTAGGTGGAGTTATAGGCTCTTGTTGTTCTTCTCATGTTTGCTCCTTCAATGTTTGTTCATTTTCTTCGAAAAGGTAAAAGTTGAAATCATCTACTTAGAACTAAAATTCCATTCTCCTTTTCATCACGATTTTTCTGTTGTTTGAATTGCACAATTTGTATCCCTTAGAATTATTGTCATAGTTGATGACGATAAATTTCTCACTTTTGTCATACAGCTTAGTTCTTCTCTCATTTAGTACACGTACATGAGCTAAACTTCCAAAAACTCTTAAATAGAAGATGTCTGGCTTTTTGCCACTCTATGTTTCTTGTGGTGTCTTGCCCCGTACAATTTTTTTTTAGAGATCGACTAGACAAATATTTTGCACATACAACAGCTTCTATCCAAAATTCCTTAAGCAATTATTGGGTGATTATAGGTGTTAATGTGTAAGTGTACACAATAAATATTATACTAATGAGTATTTAGATCGTCTCTACATGGATTGATATTATTAGATTTGCTATAGCAATCTTAACAATGCAGATTTATTCTAGATTTAAAATTACACAATTAATGAATCTAATGAACTAATTAAAATAAAAATACAATAAATAAAATGCAATAAGAAAAATTCTCACGTCAAACACAAGGATATAATCACTGGAAAATGAGTAGTTGAGTGGTTAAACTCACTTAATGGTATTGACATTTTTTTAATTAAGATCTTGTTGCTACAACATCTACTACAACACTGAGTAGAATCTCTCATGCATCATCAGCTGTCACTTGTTGGATATCTTATATCCTAATTCAACCTAACACTGACCAATTGTCACGCTAATATTAGATATAACGTTATGCATTCTATGTTCTTTTTACCCTAGGAGATGAATTCATATGTCTTGTTTTTCACTAATTTTATATTAAGTGTGGCTCTATTCCAATTAAGATTAACTTAACTTAGGAAATCCAATCTAAATTAAAGTATTGTATTAATTTATTCCACTAAGTTAGACATTTTCTAGGCTCTTTCTTAGTTAGTATCCACTAAATAGGTCGTTAGCCGATATAAAGAATTGCAATAAGTAAAGTTAAGACAAAATGATATAGCAAATACAGAGCAATACACATATGTCAGTCAAATAATCATTAAAATTGTTTATCACTCAACCATAATAGAATTCAGTTCATGATTTGTGATAAAACAGTAAATAAAATTGTTTTAACCATCAAGTACATTCTTATAAGCAAATAAAAACACGAAAATAAGATAAGGAATTGAAGTCCGCTTGATCTTGCGATATCTCCTTCGTTTTCTCTTTGAATCCTTTGTTGCAGCCCTCAATTCTCTCTTATTTTCTGTTTTCTCTTTGTTTTTCTCTGTTATTTTTCCTTGGGTGACAACTCTTCTCATTTTCTTTTCATGTGTGCTCCTTTTATAACTTGAAATTAGAGCAACCAAAAGCATGTGGTGCGTATCATCTATTTTTGAAACTTCAGATCACAATCTTTTAGTTATTATGCAAGAAATCCAGTCTGCCATTGCTCCAGGATTACTGTGGCTACAACAATCATCATTGATTAAAATTTGTTCTAATTCCTCATTGTATCATCTCTGCAAGTTTGTTGCAGCAGCATTTCATCTCTAAAACTTGAGCTTTTTAGTCACCTAAAATCATACATATAATCTAAGCACGAAATGATTTAAAACAAACTCAGCACGAAATGATCTAAAACAAACTCAATTTATTAAAAATAAACTAAAATAGATGCTCATGCAAAATGTAACTAAAATGCAATAGAAACACATAATTTACTCCCTAAGTAATATTGATTTAAGTCTAAAAATGTCATGATAACTCTCATTTGATAGAGTTATTGGCAATTTCTTGCTTTTGAGATTGCTTCTTGCCATCTCAAAGATGGTTCTATTATTCCTTTCTACCATACCATTTTGTTAGGGAAATATGAAATAGTTAAAGGTCGTTGAATTCCATTTGCTTGTAAAAACTCTTGGAATTCTTTGGAAGTAAATTTCTCCTCCTTAATCAGATCATGTGGCTTTAAGCTAAAGTCCACTTTCTTTCTCTAATGTACCTTTGAATTTCTTAAAAGCTTTAAAAAGTTTTGACTTTTGTTTAAAAAAGTTTTGACTTTTGTTTCAAAAAGTACATGAAAAATCATCTATGAAGAGAAAGAAATAACTACTTTTATCAAGGGATCATAGACTGATTGGACTACAAACATATGCCATCTTTTCCACCAAAAAGAATGTTATCTTTGCCCTTCACTTGTACTTTCACTGATTGATTCAACATTTTTAAGGAGCTGCTCATTCATTGCTTTTTCTTATGCTTTTCTTCATAGGCTTGCAGGGAACTCCATTGTCATGGCCTCTAAGTCTTTTAACATTTCAATTGTCACAATTATGTGCTCGAATCTTTGGGTTAATGAGCGAAATATCTTTTGTATAATTCCTACATCTTCTATCTTTTCGTAGTCTCTTTTTTAGTTTATTTGAAACAACCAGAACTCTTGAAAAGTAATCGGAAATGGACTCGGCTTCTTTCACGTGCAACGATTCAAACTTACCTCTTATAGTTTAGAGACACACCTTTTTCACTTTCTCTTCTTGTTTATAAGACGTTCAGAGCTTCTCACATGCTTTCTTAGCTGAAGCTACACTCAAAATCTTCTCAAATCAATTATCATCCAAAGCTTATCTCTCTTTCTTGAATCATTTTAAATTATTTTTTAGTTATTGAGTCAAAGAAGCTTTATCTTCTAGCTCATATTAGTCTTTTTCAATGATTTTCCTGAACATTATGAGCTCTAAAGAGGGTCTTCATTTTAGTCTTCAATTGTTGAAGTTGCTTTCCTTTAGTAATGGAATTTAAAATGATGCCATGCCACTACTTGCAATAACTCTTTATAAAGTCAAAGTTTAAAAATTCTGATTGCATGGATAGATCCAAAACATCAAAAAACCTAGGGACAGACTTTGACTAAAATTTTAAATTTCAATCAACATGTCGATAATAAACGCTAACAGTTGATGGTGAATGGCTAAGGGTCAACAGTCAACAGATTGGTTCAGATTAGTTCACTTGAGTCGGCTCTAACTCAATTTATCTCGTATCGACTCGATTCAATGCGGTTCACCTTAGTTCATTTTGGTTCAACTCGGTGAGTCGACTTAGTGTCAGGGCAGAAACTTCTAGTGGCAAGTGTGGGCACTTCGAACTCCGATCAAGTTGATCCTTACGGCATCGCGTTCCTCTCATCGAGATGTTCGATTTAGTATGTTATACTACTATGTGGAGAACCAATTACTAACTCTTACACCACTTTGTTGGAGAATTTGAATGATTAAACACTCAAAAACACTTTTTTTTTTAATGAACGCAATAGAACTCATTAGAACTCCTTAATTACAACTCTTTTAGAACTAAGAAGTTTTACTACTTCTTTTTGCTTAAACCAACTAAGAAAAGAGATATCAACTAAGAAAATATGTATTTATACTTGTTACAATTTAATTACAACCGTATAATCTAACTACCACACAAATTATAACCACACATCAAACGTAACAAATATAATCAACACCACAAATTTTACTTACTACATTACCATATTTAACACCACAAATCTTAACTACCTAAAGAACCTTATATGGGCTAGTTTAAGGATCAATTTTTTGAGAGTGATGCTTAAGTTGCTAATATTCCTCATTTTTACCATTAAAGGCAATTTTTAAATTCTTTTTGTACTGTTATATACTTACATTGTTGGTCTAATGTAAAATTATTTTTTAAAAAGGGTAAATTTTTGTATATTGAAAATTTACATTTATCATTTAATAAATAAAGTTTGAACATTAAAATTAAAACAATAAAAAAATTAAGTGATTGAAAAAAAAAGAGACCTAAGTGGTAAAATTCCATTGTGCGTCTACCATTGAAGGACTTCATTGCCTAAAACAAGAGATATAAACTTATTATAATTTGCTAAGGCTGTTTGGATCGTGAGAAAATGAAAAGAAAATGAACAAGAACAATCTAGACTAACCAAGAAATTTATTGAATGAATTCAAGATGTATTAAGTTTAGCAAGTACAACACTATTTGTACTCGTTTTATAGCTATAACTAATATAGACTAACTTGACCAATTGCAAGATGTCAGTTGGCATTCAATTACACTAATAGCTACAAGCTAACATCCTCTGCATTTTTGCACAACTCTAATTAGTACATACAGTATCATGAAAGCTTAAGTAAGTTAATCATGATGATATCTCAACAAAATTAAATTGTTCCTATCATCCGTTGGCTTTTTATGGGACTTGTAACTTCTATTATACATTAAATAGTACGAGATGCATCTAGAATAGTTTCTATCCTTTATCATTTTCCAAATGATATTTTATTTACATTAATTTCATGAATGGTTTTTGCTTTTTTTAAAAAATTAAAATCCTTATTCTAAAGCAGTGCTATAATCTTTTGTTTATAAAATGAAATTTTATTAATAAGAAATGCAAGTATCAACATCATTCCCAAAGGGATGAAAGCTATGTGACTATGTGAGTAAGCTTTCCATTCATCATCGATGGAGTTGATAAGACACATTAAGGCTATGCTGGACATACATGTTATGGATGGAGTTGATAAGACACATTAAGGCTATGCTAGACACACGTGTTATACATGTGATGAGTACTTGTAGGCTGTAGCTGTGTATTTTTGTTAACTTGGAAGAGTGTTCTAATGCGTGAAATTGCGCGGGAGTTTTGTTGTGGGGCCCATAACCATCTAATTAGAGCTCGTCATGTGCAAAGTTATGGGGGTACAACCTAGGGATGGCAATGGATTGGATCTGACCCAAGATCCACATGATCTAAATTCAATCGAATCAGATTTAGATATCGATGTGCGGATTTTAGGCGGATTTAGAGTAGGTTTGGATCTATCTTAATATCTAAATTCATATCCATATCCACCTATCTTTCTTAACAATTGTGGAATTATAATGATAATAAATTTTATTCATAGCATATTAGTGGTATTTACAATGTATTTAAACTCTTAAAACTTAAAAGTTAGTTTTATAAATTTAAAGGTCAGCTAGCCCCAAAACATATACATGCAATATTCAAATTGCGAGCCAAGTAATACAATCTAGCAATTTATTTTATTATATCGGCCAAATAATTTTTAAGAAATATAGTTATTTATATATTTAGTCAAATATGGTCATAATAAAAATAATAAAGCACTGAATATAAATCATATTTAATTTATATATCATTATCTAATGTTGTAGGAATGAGGGTGGGTGTGTCGTGGATATTAAAATGATGGAGGAGATAATAGAATATTCGATTGATCTTACTCCTGCAATTGCTTTTGAATGATATTTTATTATCTTTCTTATTTGTTGTTTTGGTGTAAAAGTATAAGTTACAATATTTATTATATTTTTGAGAAAAATTATATAATTTATTTGTTATCAATACATTTTAGCCTTCAATTTTCATTCTAACAAATTATAACTTTTTTATTGTTGAGTTTTAAAATTCATGACAGATATAGAACATATGTTAATTTTAATTTTTTTTGAATTTGGAGCAAATATAGATATTTATTTCTTTTTTGGATCTGGATATTGAGCAAAAAATATGGATTCATGACGAATTTGGAGTAAATACGGATCTTGATTTTTATTATGGATCTGGATCTGGAGCAGAGTAGATACAACTCATATTTTTGCCCCATTGCCATCCCTAGTACAACCTCGCACTCTAGAACAACTTCTTGCTAACATGAAACCTTTATACGTGCTTGAATGTGATTCACGTTTTTATTGTCATAATGGGAATTTATTTTAAGAATAAGAATAATGGCATATCCTTTTTGGGTCTAGCTAGCATGCAATCATAATTTCACACCCCATTTATTTTCTTAGTGTGATCTAAGCATTGGATTCAACCTGAGAGTTGCAAAAATTATTTAAATAACAAGGATGTAATTACTTGGTTATTAATGTTGCAGCCCCTATTGTTTTCTAAAAAAAATAAGGAAAGATTAGGTTTCAAAGCTTTGGCACAAAAGTCTATTAAAATATTTTATTATCTTTATATTAGTCAAGGGTAATTTAGTTAATGAACATATTTAAATATTAAAATATGAATGGATTATTTTAACTTGCTAAAATGCTCTTTACACCCATTTACTTAAAATACTAATTGGATTACAATAACATTATCTTGGGTTTAGTGTAACACAAGATTAGGTAAGATTTATATAAATTTTGACAATATTAAAATAATAAATAAATAAATATTAAATAAATGCGTCAATACTCATTTAAATTTCATTATAGAGTTTATAAATAATATTTTTAAAATAATAAATTTCTTTATGTAAATTTGAAATTATGTAAAACTACTTATATTTTATCACATATATGATGTTGAGATAATATTTGGAAAAAAATATTCTCTCAATTATTTTTTTCATGTGAAAACAAATAAATTGTATAATATTTATTCTATTACTTAAATTTAAAATTGTAAAGAATGAAACTTAAATTTAAAATTGTAAAAAATGAATAATAACTTAAATTTATAGATAATGAGAGAACTACCTTTCCAAAAAATTAAGATTAACTAATGTTTAGGACTTCTAATGTAACTCTAACGTAATCCTTTTATTTTGTGTTGTTTATGTTATTAAATTTATAGATTATGAGAGAATTACCTTTAAAAAAAAATAAGATTTACTAATTTTCAGGGCTTTTAATGTAACTCTAACATAATTAATAATCCTTGTATCTTGTGTTGTTAATATAAGATAGACAATACAAGATAAAAATTTAGTTTCTCAAACTTATCCTAGGGGTCTCCTTGGGGTAAAAAACATTAGTATCACATGATAATTTAGTAGGCCCAAAGTGTATTATTTTTTGTTTACTTATTTATGTCAAACACTACACGGAGATTACAGTTATCCCAACATATTTAACCACATTTAGTAGACCCTAATTGTTTAGATCTTGTTATGGAAAGTAATATGCAACTCTTTTCTTATTACAATAGTAAAGAAGAAAATATAAATACAATAGATTTGTTTTAAGAGAATGCAAGCATTATTTTTTTTTTTTTTGAGATTTTATGTTCAAGAAAATGATCTAATTTATATGATTAAAAGATATTTTTTGATATTTTAGAAGAATTATATGTTTGGTAGTGAATAAATTGAGATTTAGAGTATGACAAATTGATTGAGAAGGAGACAGAGAGAATATGTTTTTTAGAATTTTAAAATTATCGTATTTTGATTGGAGCTTATCATGTAAAATTATTGAAACTTTAGTTTTTATTATCTATAGAAAACAATATGGACTGAAGAAGATGCCAAATAAAATTTTTAATATTTTAAAATTATTTTTTTAATTGGGACTTATTGTGTAAAATGTAAAATTTTTTACACTTATAATTTTTATTATTTACAAAAATATAGAGAATGCTAAAAAATATACCAAAATTGGATGTTCGGTATCTTTTTAGCATAATTGACCCAATGGGGTTCAAGTCAATTATCAATTAATTCATATATTTTTAAAAATTATATCAAATGTCCCTATTTTTGTTAATATCTACTTTACATGTCATTTATTTTTCACAATTTCATGTCAGACTCAACAAAATAAAAATGTTAATTTCTCTAAAATAACTCAGAGGCTCATCTGAATCCGATTGGGAAGAATTTTATTAGTTTTTAGTTAATGCATGAATAAAAGAATAAATAATAATGTTTTTTTTTTGGGTTGGAAGTAAAGTCAAACAATCACTTAATTTTTATTTTGGAAAAGTTAGGGTTTGTTCGGTATTGTTTCTGAATTATTATTTTTTTAAATGAGAATAAAAATAATATTTTACAATTGTTGTATTTCGAATTTAAGTATGCATTTATTATTATTTATTATCGTATATTTTAAAATTAAAAAAATAATATATGTTCGGTAGTACTATTTTTAGAAACATTTTCACTAGGTATTTAAGCCATACTTATAATTAAAAAGTAATTATTTAACTAATAAATTTTTTAAAATCTAATAATTTAATTTAATTAATATAAAACATGAAATATAGCTCTACGCACACATGGACTGGCCATCTCTACAGCGACCAAACACAACAAAAGTACATATAAAAGTAATAAAAAATAAACTGAAGTAACAATACATAACACCAGGTAGAGGGCTTCAGCTCATCTCAGCCTTTAAAATCGGTTTTGACCCACTGCTCATAATTGCTTTTCATCTTCTCATCGAATTCTTTGGCTTTAATCTCATCAATCTTGGCTGCAATTGCCATGGATTCCTCTTGCACTTGAGCAGCGGTAGTCGATCCATCACCAGTGGAAGCAGCAACAGTGATCCTTAGTGCAGCAGTAGCAGTCGATCCACCACCACCTGCAGTTCAGACAGAGCCGAGTACACAGCGGCAGCAACTGATTTTGCTTGAAGAACAGTGACAGAGAGAGAATCTATAACGGTGAATTATGGTTGAAGAAGAAGAGTATCCGCGGAGAGAGATGGCTGTAAACTTAGATCGGGGATAAAGAGAATGCATTGTGGTTGAATCAAGATTGTTTTGTAATTTGGTTTCGGGTTCACTAAACTTGTCCTCAGTTTTATAACTATAAAGTAAAAATCAGGCCTGTTCGGTACCGTTTTTAAAGGCTTGTGTTCATTTTTGTTTTGAGAATACATATGTAATGCACGTTTGGTGGACTGAATTAAAAAAACAAACTATAAAACAGATAATTCAAATTTTACGTTATAGTTATAAAATAGATAAAACACGTTCTCAATGAATCTGAAACCAAATTACAAAACAAACTTGATTCAACCACAATTCACTCTTTTTAACTCAAATCTAAATTTACAACTGTCTCTTTCCGTAGATACTCTTCTTCATCAACCACAATTCACTGTCACAGCCTTTCTTTCCGTCATAGTTCTTCAAGCAAAATCGGTTGCCGCTGTTGCATCTCAGCACCGTCTCAACTACTGCTAGTGGTGGTGCTGCGTCTTGCTCTGCCTCAGCTGGTGGTGGATAGACTGCTGCTGCTACACTGAGGATAGTTGCTGCTACTTCCGCTGGTAGTGGATCGACCACTGCTGCGCAAGTGCAAGAGGAATCCATGGCAAGTACAGCCAAGGTTGATGAGATTAAAGCCAAAGAATTCGATGAGAAGACGAAGAGCAAGCGTCGGCAGTGGATCAGAACTGATTTTGAAGGCTAAGCTGAACTGAAGCCCACTACATGGGATTGCTAACTTGCTATGTATTGTTACTTCAGTTTTTTTTTTTTTTTTTTCATTCTTTTACATGTACTTTTGTTGCGTTTGGTCAGTGTAGTGATGGCCAGTTCGTGCGTGTGTTGAGCAATGAATCAAATATTTCATGTTTTATATTAATTAAACTTGGAACATTTCATGTTTAATATTAATTAAACTTATTTATTGGATTTTAAAAAAATGTATTAGTAAATAATTACTTTTTAATTATAAATATGGCTTAAATATTTGGTAAAAATATTTTTGAAAATAATACTACCAAACATATACTTACTATTTTTATTCTTGTCAATTATATTTACTGAATACATATTACTATTTTTAATTTTAAAATACATGATACGGAGAATAATATCAGACGCATACAATAACTGCATAACACTATTTTATTTTTAATTTTGTTTTAAAAAAAACTAATTCAGAAACAATACTGAACAACCCTTGAATTATCTGTTTTATAATTTACTTTTTGAATTCAATCCACCGAACCAAACATGTATTACAACTATATTCTCAAATTAAAAAAAAAAAAATGCAAACAAGCCTAGGGTACCGAGCAGTCCCTAAACAATCACTTCACAAATTCAATGAAAAAGAAAGAATATACATACATTCCTACCTAGGGGTGGGGAATTTTCGGATTCGAATGAATCCAATCGGATTTCGGATAATTCGGATTGGAAAAAAATCCATCTAATTCCAATGAAAAGTCAAGTATTCTGAACTAGTTATCAAACTTCCATTAAAAGTCAAGAAATTTTACTGAATGAATATTGGGTAAGGTTAAATTAAGGTTGAGTATCATCGACTCTTTACTCGACTTACATGAAAAAATTGAGAAATCTCCAGATAATTTTTTATTTCAATTAAAGTTGAGTATCCTCGACTATTTACCTGACTTACATGAAAAAGTAATGAATTTTTCATATAATTTTTTATTTCAATTGAAATTAAGTATTCTCGACTATTTACCCGACTCACATGAGAAAAGTTGAGAATTTAGGTTGAATTACTAATTGTGCATGGTTCGGTTGAAGTCGAGTATTCTCAACTATTTACCGGGTTTTGAGGAAATGAGTTTATTTTTGTGAGGATTTATTTGAGGTTATTTTTATATTTTTTCTGATTTTTTTAAGTATACATGTGTAAGACTAAAGAGTTTTATAATTTATGGCATATATTGGGTATTTTGGAGGGAATTGGGTATATCCAGGCAATTGCTTGAATGATTTTATGCAATCGAACCCGGCTCGTTAGATCCGACCGAACCGAATCCAGTTCTTACCCGAAAGCCTGAAACTCCTACGGACATCGCATTAAAAAAACGACGTTCAATTTCTCTCCATATAATTTCACGGCGGAAAAATAAAAAGAAAAAGAAAGATTCAATTTTCGAAAATGATACTTGCAGTGTTGTTCGCAAACTCTGAAGGCAACATCCTCGTTGAAAGGTAAGTACAGATCCGCACGTCAGTTTTTTTTTTTTTTGGGTTAAATGATCAGATCATATATATTTACTGCGATTTTTTTCACTTAAATTGTTATTTTATAATACCCTTTTGCGGTTTTGTTGATTAATTGTTTTACTTATTTGATATCGAGTTAGATCTCAAATGGGGTTTTTGGAATTTTCTTGAAATCAATCATTTCAATCAAATGAGTTCACTTTATCTTATTAAAATATGTTTTTTTCCCTCTTATAGTAGTTGTTAAGACATAAATAATTTGAAAAAAGGAAAAAAAATTGAATAACTTCGATTTTGTAAATACTGTTGATATTAGTTGTACAAAAGAAATAAGAACTATAGATATACCCAATTGCTATAATAAGTTGTTAGAAGTGTAATAGTTGAAAATGAATTTTTTAGGCTGAAGGTCGCTTGATGGATGTAGGCTTGCAATTATGTTTATTTTTTAGTTTGTGTAGGAGCAACTACAGGTTAGGTATACGAGTTTTTGACAATTGGGATACGGAGTTTAATATTACAACTGTCTTTTGGTTTAATATCCAAGCTGTCCCCATTTCCAGGTTTTGAGATGGAAAATGAATTCTCTTTAGTGGTGAAACATGTTTTTTTTTATTGTAAATGTAGGTGGGATCATACCATGGTTGAAATGTAACATGGTTTTGGGATGGAGACAGAGTGGTGTCTATCATGTGGTCAGTTAATGTTCTTGTTCTTGATTGTGTGTGGCTATACAGTAGTTGGCTACCAACATCTGTCGGAAAGTTCTGTTAGCCTGGTTCCATGATGGCCTTTTGGGCTCTATATTTGAACCATTGTTGTGCGAAACATTGTTATAGTGTATGTGAACCAGTGTTATATAGAGATCTGTGTGGGACTGTGGGTCAGAGTATCTATCTCTTTGTCAGGAAATTAGTTGTTAGTTTTTAAGGTTGCTTTCGTGGTGTTCTGCAGAAAATCAGGTTTCCATTGATTTGGTCTCCTTTGTGAGGTGACAGGTAGTTTCTTGCTTTAAGCACGATGCAAGTAGTGGTTTGAAGACCAATCTCTTTTTGCAGGTTTAATGGAGTTCCGGCGGAGGAACGGTTACATTGGCGATCATTCTTAGTTAAACTAGGTGCAGATAATCTTAAAGGTGTCAAAAATGAAGAGCTTCTCGTTGCCAGCCACAAGTATGAACACCCCTTTACTTTGTAGAGCATCCATTAGTTAAAGGATTCGGTTGTTTACAAAACAACCTTTAGTCCACCATTGCGCATTTACGAGGCACATTGTGATTTTACTCTTTTTTTCATTTCTGCTCGAAGTTATTTTACCATCTCTAGGATGTTAGTTATAATTGAAATTACTTTTTGTCTTTTCATCAGGTCAGTCTATATTGTCTACACAGTTCTTGGTGATGTCAGCATCTTTGTTGTAGGCAAGGATGAATATGATGAACTTGCGTGTAAGTATATTTTTATTTTTCTTTAAGCATGTGATGAGTCTTTATCTTATAGTTTTGGTGTGGCCATGGCCTGAAGGATCCTTGCGCACTTGTATAATGCTCAAATAAAGGCTCCGGGCAACGAGTCAGATGCATTCATGCTAGGTTAGGAAGAAGTCATTAAACCTGTTGATGCCAAACATGCAAGGCATATTTGTCTCGAGTTATGCATCTTTTTGGTCCTCTCTAAATCTTCAAGTTTGAATGATTTACAATTAGCAGTGACATGTTGATACTTAATACTGTCTTTACATGCTTTCTTTCAGTGGTTCAACTCTGTAATTAGTTTTAAGACTGCTTAGAGTCCTTAACTATAGTGTACATCAGTTACATTATGAGTGCAATGCAGTGCATGTTGAATTGCATTGATTTTGAGGTCCCCAAGGTCTTAATACTTGATTTATCACCTAATTTTTACCCACCTGTTTTCTTGTAGTGGCAGAAGTGATATTTGCTATTACATCAGCTGTCAAGGATGCATGTGGAAAGATTCCGACTGAGCGCCTTTTCCTGGATAAATACGGAAAGATATGTTTGTGCTTAGATGAAATAGTTTGGAAGGTGAGTTGATGAATCTAACTATTTTGATATATGATAAAATTGATGAGAAATCTGGAATTTTCCTTGTGTTTGACTGGTTTGCTCATCCTATATTGCCAATGCCCGCAAGCATGCATCTGTTTTTGTTTCATGGACATCATCATAGATATTATTGAATAATTTGTATGTCTTCGTTGTCATTAGCATGTGGTGAAAATAATTCATATTTGGACAGACTCTCTCATACACTACTAAGGCTTCATTTGATGGGCATGGTGGTCAAGGCTTTTTGATAGTAATTCTGAACATTCTGTAGCATTGCCTGTATTCATAAGAAAAAAACACAGTTAAAGACCTTCTCAGTTTATGATCACTACATTTTATGGCCATCTTTGGCTGGAGGCTGCTATTCTTTTCGCTTCTAGAACTTTCTGCATGTCATGCTGTGTGATTTAATGCGGATGTGTCCTTGACATTTTATCTCTCACAATATTTTGAAGGGATTGCTGGAGAACACAGAGAAAGACCGAATCAGAAGACTTGTAAGACTCAAGCCTCCGAATGAGTTCTAAACTGATAGCTCAATAGCAAAGCCACTCTTTTCAAAGCACTAAAGATCTTGCTTCAAGCCTCCGAATGAGTTCTAAACTGATAGCTCAATAGCAAAGCCACTCTTTTCAAAGCACTAAAGATCTTGCTTCAAGCCTCCGAATGAGTTCTAAACTGATAGCTCAATAGCAAAGCCACTCTTTTCAAAGCACTAAAGATCTTGCTTAGATACAATATTGTTTCTCTTCAGACCCCGGTTGTAACTTCTTATTGTATTTTCTGATTGGAATGTATGAAATTGCTGGATCAATATGTGAAACTGATGACAATTTGTTATGAAACCGTTTAAAGGTACTGATCCGCAATCCCATAGAAATTTAATTTCTTATTTGAGATTTCTTTCTGGCTGGGAGCCTTATATTAGTAATGTTTAAACATTAACCAACAACATTAATTTTGTATCAACACATGTTATTTCTCATTAATTTATTACCTAATAATATTAAGCTGTTTGAAATCTTGGTAACGCATAAATTAATTTTTAACTCGTCATCAAATATGGTAACTGAAAAAGCAATGTGGCTGACCAGAGAATATAAATCCATTGACTATAATATATATATATATATATATATATATATATATATAGATGTAGGATCGTTGGTTCCATACTATAGTTGTTTTCAATTATTAGATCCAACTATGGTGACAATTGTGACTGAATCTAATGACCGGGTGCAATTATAATATGATACTACAATTACACCATAGTTTTGCCCATTCATATATGTATAGGTAATAGGTTTGTATCATCATCTCTTCAGTTGAATTAATTAAAGTACAACGCGGCAGGAATTGAAAAGGAAAATTTACAAAAATCGCCAAAAAAATTAGGCACTTTTCAACTTTAACCCCTCAAATTTTTTTCTATCATAACTAGCCAAACACCATATTTTTGGACTACATTACCCTCATCATTTTCATCAAATTTACAAAGGCATGCCACTATTTCCTTTTTAATTCCAGCACTTCCACCACTTTTCTCTTTTCAACTTAACAAACTTTATCACTCAACAAACTTCATCACTCAACAAACTCCATTACTCTAAATAAATTAGCAAATTTCATCAAACAAGCATTACATAATTGAAGATATAATTATCAATTGGAGAGCTTCTTAATTTTAGTTTATACTCTTACCATAACCTAAACTTTTAATCTATTGATTTTATCATTTGAGTTCGAAATTGAAGTGAGTTTTTATTGCAAATGTTGTTATTTTTCATAACAAAACAATGTGACTTGTTAAAGTAGTTAGTTTGAGTTGAGAAATGAAAATCAATCATTGAAACCCCTGAAAAATCAAGTAAAACAGAAGCCCAGAACAAGTGAGACAGACACCCGTCTCACATAAATCTGCTGGTTTTATGTGAGACAGGCACCTGTCCCACTTGCCTGCCTGTTTCACCAAAATATGTGCGACAGGCAAGTGGGACAGGCGTGTGAGACAGGTGCCTGTCTCACTTGTTACCACTGGTTTTATGTGAGACAGGCAAGTGGGACAGGCGCCTGTCTCACATAAATCTGCTGGTTTTATGTGAGACAGGCATCTGTCCCACTGCCTGTCTCACTAAATTTAAGTTATTTTCCGAAAGTAATAACTTGGGCTACACGTGTCCGTTTTAGGCGTATGATATATCGTTTTGAAGCTTACGATGAGACGAAGTAAATCCAAAATTGTATACTTCATTTCATCTACATAAATGTATTGCATATTCATTTTTACTAGGTTTTGTAGCGTGAAATCTTATCTCTTTTGTTTTTTTTTTTTAGGTTTAATGGATTCCGTTGTACTTCAATTATGTTACGACGGTTGGTGGGAGACATTTGCAGATGGCCGTACGGAGTACGTGAATGCCAAGAATACAGCATTTTTAGTTCGGAAAGATTGTACGTTTGAGCCATTTATGGCAAGGGTGTATGAAGTTTTACAGATAAATCATAATGAATATAGTTTGTCGATGAAGACAACTTTGAGATCTAGTAACACAATGTATCGTGCATGTTCACTACCTATGGATATATTTAATGATGAAATGGTTAATGTTGTGTTGCACATTGCCTCTGATGTGGTCAATTATGGATGCATCCCTATATTTGTCACCACACATCCTCGAGTTCCAGCCGAAAATCCTGAGCCACTTGTGGAAAGTGAAAGTTCGTTTAGAGCAAATGAGTTTGTCCCCGATATTGAGGAAGAGGTGTTACCACAACAAATGTCGTTCCAACAACATTACTCACCAGTCAACGAAAACAATGACACTATTGATGATAATGGCATTACGTTAGCGGATGTTGAAGATATTGTGTTACCATTAGGGACATCGTTAGGGCAACATTACTCTCCATTTCAGAATAATGAGTTCCGCAGTTATGATGATCCTGGTTATGACACCAACAACACAGAAGCTGATAATGTGCAAGGCATGAACTCCAATACTGAAGTTGATGATAGGGACACTGATCATTCCGATATTCCTATCAATGATGAGGATGAACATCAGTATGATATTCCTGTTAACAATAGAGAGAACCGACCTATTCCTCCGATGGCCCGTTCGAGGAGGAGGACAACAGTTGATCCCCTGGTGAGTCTTGCTCCAGTTTTGCCTTCAAACTTGGTTGCTCCAGACTTAGTTAGAAGCTATAATTCTGCTGACATTGGTGTGGGAAAGTTGTTCGCTGAGAAGAACGAGTTAATACTGGAATTGCGCAAAGTGGCCTTGCGGGAAAAGTTTGATTTCAAGATTGCACGGTCCACAACGACACGCTTTGAGGCTCATTGTTCTTCGAAATCATGTAATTGGCGTCTTCACGCAACGAGAGGTTCGGATGAGCATAATGTTCCTTGGGTAGTGAGAAGAGTTGACAATGTTCATACGTGCTCTAATGAGGTTTTACCTAGTGGCCTCCGTCAAGTTAGGAGTCGGGTTGTTGGCCATCTTATCGCGGATAAATTTATTCAGGATAAACGGATATACACGCCGAATGACATTAGAGCAGACATGCAACAAGAATACGGGGTCCAGTTAACATATCAGCAAGCATATCGGGCTAAAGAAGTCGGTCTTGAAATAGTACGAGGGAACCCTGCAGAGTCATACAACTTACTTCCCAAATACTCTCACGTTTTGACCAAAGTGAATGAGGGCACAGTGACACACCTCCAGCGGGATGGAGATGATAATTTCTTATACTACTTTGTTGCACTTGGATCTTCCATCAAGGGCTTCACACAGTAAATAAGGCTTGTGATCGCTGTAGATGGCACTCATTTGAAGGGGCTATATCGTGGAAGCATGTTTGTAGCAACATGTATGGATGGTAATAATCAACTGTATCCGTTAGCTATTGGGGTCATGGATTTAGAAAACAATGATGCTTGGGAATGGTTTATGACGAAGTTACACGGAGTGATTGGCGATAGGCCAGAGTTAATATTTATCTCTTATCGATGCACTGCCATCAAGAGAGCCGTGTTAAAAGCATTTCACACTGCTGGTCATGGAGTTTGTTTTTACCATGTCAAAGGCAACATTAAGTCTAAATTCAGGATGTCCAAAGCTATTTGGGATCAATTCGAGCCAGCTTTTATTAATACAGCAAAGGCATATGGACACGAAGAATTTAAAAGACAACTTGAAGGGTTGTGGATGCTCCACTCGGGCGCGGCTGATTACTTAGAGAATAATGTGGGCACGTGTAATTGGGCAAGGTCCGAATTTGAAGGTAGGAGATACAGCATATTTACCACATTGCGGAAAGCATGAATTCTTTAATGAGGGAACCGTGAAAATTTCCTGTTACTCATCTTGTTGATCACTTTAGAAAAACATTACAGTAATGGTTTTATGATAGGAAAATTGTGGCTGAATCGATGAGCACTCGTCTAACGACGTGGGCAGATGAGATAGTCGGCGAAAGGAGAATTTTGGCCGAAAGAATGACCGTTCGGCCAGTGTCTCCGCATCGATTTCATGTTTTGGGTGGTTGTATGAAGGAAGTGATAGTTGACATTCATGAAAGAACTTGCTCCTGTAGAGTATTCCAACTCGATCAGCTTGTTTGTGCGCATGCAATTGCTGCTTGTCTGACCATCCGTGTGGATTACATAAGTCTTTGCTCTGATTATTACTCTAAAGATTCATTAGTCATGGCATATGCAGAACCAGTGGAGCCGGTTGGGGACATGACAGATTGGGACATTCCAGAAGAAATTCAGGAAATCAGAGTTAACCCACCGATCGAAGCACCACCACCTGGTCGTCGTCCAGAGTTAAGAATTCCTTCTATCGGTGAGGATGTTAACCGAAGAACTGTGAGGTGCGGTCGATGCAACCAACTAGGTCATAACCGCAAGAGATGTAAAAATCTCATTGTGTCGAATCCAAACTGACTGTGTCATTGTAACTAATTATGGATTCTGAACTCTTATTATAATTTATATTACAATTATATGTAATGAGGTATATTATGTTATGTTCATTTGCATAATGAGTACTAAAGTAGATCAATAATTACTAATAGCTAAATATATGAATATATCAAAAGTTTATATCTATTAGAAAAATAATCTACATCCATACATCAAGTATGAATACAATACAATGACTTACAAGGCAATATCGCCCGTGAATATATCTATAGCAATTTTCTTCCTGAAGTAATGCCCGTGGCTACTATCAAAATCAAGTTTTAGCCCGAACATCAAATACATTGTAAACATCAACATAAACACACCGCAATCACCACTTCCAGGTTCTTGTTGGGGCACATCCTTAACGATTCTTACTTTCCAAGGGTCGGCACTCTGAAGCTCAGGTCGAATGTTGTAGAATCCAACATCTTGAAGCCATTGAGGGAAGACGACCTGAAGAGGTTTGAATTTACGCAGCGTGTGCACATCTCACCCACATGCATCTATAACACCACACCACCAACAACCGCCATTAAACACCACACCACCAACAACAACGACATTCCAAACAACAACAACAACAACAGCAACAACATCAACAACAACAAGAATGGCAATAACAACTCACCTAGGTTTTTCAATTTCAGCCGCCCTGGGTTGAAATGCTGCCGATCTACGCCGCCACCGACGATCTATACAACTTCCGGTGATGAGATTTTGGTGAGAGGGGGAGGAATTTGTTTGAGGGAAACGTGAGAATGAGGAGGGCAATTTCGTCCACAATTTGGTGATTTGCCTAATGTTGATAGAAAAAAGTTTGAGGGGTTAAAGTTGAAAAATGCCTAATTTTTTTTTCTATTGTTGTAAATTTCCCAATTGAAAACAGAAGTTGGGAAATCAGCCCATACCCGTTCGAATCATTGTTCTTCCCACGCGCATGGATGAGATTAAAATCTCGCGTACACACACACGCAGACAGATCTCGTCCATTTTAGACAAAATCTCGACATTTTGAAATTGCAAATATCAATAGTTTGTACAATCATATTTAAATAAAGAGTAATTGATTTTGGACTTGTTTAGTTGTTGTATTAAAAGCCCTCATTTTATTAATTTTATACAAGTTCATGTTTAACAAAATAAAAGTTACAATAACACCACATTATTGGGCCAAGTTAATGCAGTAAGTTGCTGTATTAGCTAAATCCGACTCACAGTCGGGTTTAAGTTAATGCGGCAACTACCGCTTGATTTTTTTTTTTCTCCCTTTTTTGCTTTTTACCTTTGCAACTTGACTTTTGCTTTTACTTTTTGACTTTTGAATTTGCTAAATAATAATAACTTTTAATTTAATATAATAATATAATATTTTTATTTTACATTATAATTATTAATATAAATTAATAAATATATAATTTATTATTCAATATTATTATATTATATTTTTATTTTTATATTATAATTTATTAATAAATTATAAATTTATTAATAAATTTATAATTTATTATAACTAATAATAAATAGTTAAATATGAATAAATTTAAATAATATTAATTTAAAATTAATAATAATATAAAATATTAATACAATTTAAATATATTAATATAATATAACATATTAATATAATATAGTATAAAATTTAATTTAAATTAATCAAAAAAATTATTACAGTACAGTGTAGTACCAAATATTGTACAGTATTATTATAATACAGTGCTAATGCAATACAGTATAATACAATACACCAGTATTAAAATAATACAATACAGCATAATACAATACGTGTACCAAACGCACCCTTTGTGTATTGACTTAGATATTATGGAGAATTATCAATCAATCAATGAAAGATATATCATTTGAATAAAAAAATTGGGAAAGTATGGTAAATAAATAAATAAAATCAATCAATAGTAGTTGGGTGGTAATTAGTTAAGGCCTCTTGTGTGCATTAGTGGCGAAATATTTGCTTCTAAGTGTGCATTAGTGGCGAAATATTTGCTTCCAAGTTCCAACTATTTGAAGGTAGCCGGCCAACATAACTATATAGGTAATTAGGCATAATTTTTATTGGAGTAATTTTATAAAAGATAAAAAAAAAAAAAGAGATTAAAAAAAAAATTTTAATATAATGTATTTTGTCATGTTTATTAAAATGAAGAATAAGTTAAAAGATAAAAAATATACACTCTAATATAATATATTTCTTACTGTAAATGATAAGTAGATCGCAATATCATTTTTTTTTTAAAAAAGGTAAAAAAATATTAATAAAGACAACCGGAGCCTGTCACACGAATATGCAGGTATCATAGTTGATTGTACTCGGTGATTCGATGAGAATATTTGGCACAACATTTAGGATATACTTGGCGCCTAAATGGTAACGCACACGATTCTGATTTTGTTCAAGGTTTAAGGAAACTTTGACTTGGCTTTATTACTGTCATATGAATAATATAATCGTAGCAGGAAGCCAGAAACTTTGGAATACACAATATGTTAAGAGTATCAATTTCTTATATCGATAGATTCAAGGAATGACTTCTTTGAACGAAATTGAGCCAAAACCAACAAAATTTATGCATCCACTTGCGATATTAAATTTGGATTTGCTTCCAATTTTGCTCTATATATATATATAAGTAGAGAGTTGTCATATTACAATGCAGCAAGGAAGAATTAATTAATTTACTTGGCAATGAAGTACGGGAAAAGGCTTCGAGAAGAGATAGAGAGATGCCTCCCTGAATGGAGAGGTGAGTTTATATCTTACAAGCAATTGAAGAAACAACTGAATTTGATTGATCCTGTGTCCAGGGCAAAGAAGAGGTCACGAATTTCCATTGAAGATCTTTTACATGCTGGAAATGGCAGAGTGGACGTGAATTTCATGAGATTCACTCAATTATTAGATGTGGAATTGCACAAGGTTAATACATTTTACATTGATAAAGAGGAAGATTATGTCATCAGATTAAAGGTATATAATAAAGATTTATCTCGTCTTTTTTTGTAAGATACGATTTCATTCAATGTTTATTAGAAATCAAGTAGTCAACTAAACACGTCTGTCTATATTAGAGAATGACTATATCTCATTTTTCATTTTCACATAATTAGTTAATATTAGTTAATGGTCATGGTGCAATTCCCAAAAATTAATCTTGCCCGTTGTATCGTGTTTGTCATTTACCCAAGGAGAAAATCTTGTGTAGTAGTATTTTTTTTTTTTTAATATTAGTCACTAGGTATCCTGGGGAGGGCCCCAACTGTGGGAGACACCTTTAAGCCCATACCACAACCCAGACTAGAAGTTTCCGTTCGAACCGGGAGGCACAGGTTCTCCCAACAAAGGCGACTTCCCTGCAACTCGAACCGGGAAACAAACCCAGTCAAGCCACTTAAGGGGACTCCATTGCCAATGGAGCCAACACTTTGTTAGTTTGTGTAGTAGTATTTCATAATAAGTAAATGCCCAAAAATAGATAGGGGTAAAGAAGGATTGCTATGTGATTGGTCAGTCATTTTCTTACGTTGATTAGTGATCATAACAGTAACGAACTGGTTGAAGAAATTGGCCGCTGATTGGCATTGCAGGAGCTGAAAAATATGGAAGCCAACCTTTGCTGCCGTGAGACGATGCTGAATTTGCAAAAGAGTATTTTAGATTTTCACGCAGAGATGGTTTGTCTGTTGCACTACAGTGTCCTTAACTCCACAGGTATCTTTTCTTTTCATGATTTTCAGATTACAAAAATATAAACCAATATCATCCTTAAGTGCGAATGTCTATAATATAATATTTAAAATGTGGATTCAGCTTTTTATAATATAAAATATTTTATGATGTTGTAAAATACGTGTAAAACATGTAGACATCCGTATCAGAAAAGAACCCTATAACTAAACCAAAGCAAATCAAACTCGATACGTACTTTTTTGCATGATTCCAAGGGATTTTTATTATATGATCAGGCAATCTGTAACTTTAAACAGGATTTAGAAAGATAGTAAAGAAGCAAAAGAAGCGAGCAAGCAGTTCAAATGTTCAATTTAACTCCGTGCCGAGGGTCCTAGACCAGCCTTTCTTGTCCACAGAGTTGCTTTACAACCTTATGAAGGAGTGCGAGGCGATGCTCTACCGCCTCTTCCTGGCCGGAGAACCATAAATCCGGCGTCTGAAGCTACCTAGATGTGCACCCTTTATTGTTGTTCTAGTATGTAATATCTTTTATGTTTCCCAAGCTTATTTAAATTTGTGTAAGCTTTCTTATAGCTTTATAATCGATAAATCGATCATGAATATGTATATATAGATATTTGGTATTGCATACTTATTCTGTTATAGAAACGTCTTTTTTATTAGAAATTAATTTATATCAGTGAGATGGATATACATTTATGTAAGATAAATTGAAAAAAAAAAAATCATTTATAGAGTTTAGAACTACTAATGTGTGGCATTTTGCATGCTCACGTGACAAATGTCTTCTGTATCGAATTTGGTGGTGAGTCACTGAACACATACACGCGTCCTGCAGTTAAGTCAGATTCTTTGAGAAGAATTTGAATATGAATTGCTCGCTGGAAATTTATTAAGACATTTGATTGTATTTCTGGTTCAAATATAGAATGGCTCAAAATTAAGGTGAACTTACAAAAATTGGGCAACTAAACTTTCCTTACATTTGTATTGGAAAAAAAACAGAATATTTTGAACGCTACTGCTCCTAAGTAAATTAATATCAACATACAATAGACTATTTGTATGCTGGGGGGTAGGGTGGGCTCAAAAGCTCTTTGGGCCGGCCCGGCCCTCATTGACAAGGGTTTAAGGAAAAAAATTCGCGCTAAATCTAGATCCAATATTTTTTTTTTAAATAAATTTATAAATTATAATAATATAATTAAAAATAAAACAATAAAACTTAAAAAATTTAAATTCTTAATTTATAAATCAATAACAATTTAAAAGCTAAAATTATAATATTAAACTCTCTTTTATATGTTAATTAATAAAATTAAAGAATTCAATATTAAAAAAATTAAATTTCTAAGCTTTTATTTACTTTATTTATTATTTTACTTTAAAATATTCCATTTCTTTAATTTATTTATAATTATAATTATTAATTTATTTTAAATTTATAATAATTTTAAAAAAATTAATAAATAAATAAAAACCTAAACGTAGCCCCGGGCCAAAAATTTTATAAAGTGAGTGATTAGGGGGAAGAAGAAGAAAAAAATTTATATGTGGGCCGTATGATGTGGGGCTTACATTTAGTGCGTAAAACATTATTTTAATGTTTATTTCTCACGGGGCAACATTGAGAATATCGGAGTTGAGTTTAACACAATTAATGAGTTATATATATGTAGATTTGAAATTAAAAATAAATAAATAATAATTTGTTTTATGTGGTCTCAAAGCAAACTAATGAATTAGCTCCCTACCCGTGTACTTCTTACACGTGGTTCACACACAATGGGGCATTAAAATAGCATCTTGAGTGATTCCCTGATTCCCTCACTTGGTTAATAGTAAATGAAAAGACTAATCTGCCCTTCCTTCCGTTTTGACATTTAACCAGAAAGTTCTGAATATAAAATGCGTCACTCAACCAACGTACTGGAAGTCTCACTCTCTCTTACTCACAGGTTCTTTGTGCGGGCGGAAACGATGAAAGCAGTGGTTTTTTTGCTCTCTTTGCTTATCATATTCGCCAGCTCAGAAGCCAGGCCCATAGAGCCTCTGCCTCAACCACACAGATCCTTCAAGGTCAATGCTACCCAGGTATCATTTTTTTTCTCTCTTTTTCTTTTTCTTTATTTTATTTTTTAAATAAAATTTTGGATTAGATTTTTAAAATCTTGATTATGTGCAACTTTTATAATCTTTTTTGACAGAATGATAGGAGTTGCTCTTACACGGTGGATATTAGGACAAGCTGTTCTTCAACCAGATACACTCGTGATCAAATCAGCCTCGCTTTTGGTGATGCTTATGGCAATCAGGTTTTTATCTAAATACACAAACGATATAGTATAAACATACATACATACATACAAACTTTTATTTGTATATATACCTGTAGGATTAGTATGGATTGAGGTGTGACGGTAGCTGTATTAATTCACTAGTTGTGAGGTATAAGTTCGGTAAAGTATGAGTGAATGTGTTGTGTTATACTTGTAAGATACACTGGATGTTAGTTGGCTTTAACTGATAAAATCTCTCGGCGTGTTATAAGAGGCCTGGGTTCGAACCCGGCTCGCATTGGTAGGAAGAAGATATAACAGTTATAAACATACTGTTAATCGGTTGGGGAACACAATAGTGGGTGTTCAAATCACTATCCTAAAACAGAGTTACAAAAATTAGGGAACTACGAACAAAACTGAGTTACCAAGATGATGTAACAGTTATAAACAAAATAATCATATTGAAAATACTCTAATAAAACATTAAGACTTTTGTATCACTTATAACACAGAATTGTATAGATTGCCCATGTCACGAGTGTGTTGATTTTAGCTCTGGCTCATTTTTATTTGGATTTTTAGGTCTATGCTCCGAGGTTAGATGACCCGTATTCGAGGACATTTGAAAGTTGTTCCACAGACACATATACGTTATACGGACCATGTACATACCAAATTTGCTATCTGTACCTCTACAGAAGTGGATACGATGGCTGGAAGCCAGAAAGTGTGACAGTGTACGGCTACTACTCGAGGTCTATCACTTTTTATTACAATACTTGGATCCCTGATGATATTTGGTATGGATTTAATTATTGTAATGCTGCCTCAGACTCCAAATCAGCAATGTAATAAGATAGAGAGCTCGTGCTTTAATGTGACCCGTAGTTGCTAGAGCGTTAGTGAATTGTAGTCAATTTGGTGCTTTCTGTTTCCCATTTCATGTTTTATTTTTATCAGGAGCTTTGTTGAGATTAGAATAATAATGCTATTAGATTCATGGCTGAGACATAATTTATTACGTTAGCCGCATGCTAAAAGTTGTCTTATTAGGATAGAATTATTGACGCTTATGCAGATGATGACCATATAATTAGTTGAATAATCCGTTGCCAAAAATATTTAAAAAGTTGACTATAACTTGATGTGTGGCCTTGAAATGAATGTATTAAGATTTTATAATTCATTTCATGCTATTTCTAAACCATCCGGTAGGAGCCTTCCCAAGGCCTATAGCTTCCTGCTTGTCTGGTAAAATTCGGGTAATTTCGTCCAGGCAAACTAGCATTACTATATCTTTGAAAAGTAATACACTCCCTAAGAATGGGCACTGAACTGACCCCAAAGGGAGTAAAATGACTTTTTTTTAGAACACTGATATCTAAGGCTCGTCCATTTTCGAAGCATCATCACTTAATCCGAACTCAATTATTTAAAAAGATTATGAAATCTGTAACAAATAAGAGACCCCTCGTGCAGATACAAATATAGGAGTTTTAGGTAAGTAAAAAGAAAATTTTCTTTTTCTTCCCTCACATCATTACAAATGTGAGGGAAGTGGTTCGAGTCTCTGTAGATGTATTGTAGGGGTTTAATTTAAATTTTTTTTCTTAGAGTTCCAGAGCTTGAGTGAAGGCAGTCTTTCTCACAGGAAGGGAGTTGGGCGTCTTTCGAATATTTGAGAGGGTTAAAAAATTTAAGCGGTGTTATATCAAAATTAATGTAAACTGATCTCAGTAATTTGTATGGTGTAAATATCATGAGCAATAGTTCTTTTAAAAAAAAAAAAATCTTCCTTTAATTTATTTTTGTTTGAGTCAATAGGAGCTACAATAATGACATTCAATTACTTATCTTTAAAAATTGCTTTAATAAGGCTGTAGCTCATTAGCCATCTTTAGATATGATTGGCTGATAAAAAAAATAAAAATACACTGTGAGTTTTATTATGTTTATTAAAATTTTAAGTTTTAAATATTTGTTAAAAAGTTTGTCTAAGTTTCAGCCAGGCAAGTCAATTGTAAAAACGAGTAACAAGATAGTAAGGACAAAAAAATCAATTAGTGAATTTTGCCTGGCGCCAAGTTAAATGTAACTTCAGGACTTTGTTAAAATGTATGAACATGTTTTGTTTTCATGATTTTCTTAAGGTTTATAAATAAACAGCCTAAAAGGTATTGGGGCCCTGGATTGGGTGTGCATGCTTCGGGCAACTGCCTTAGTTGGGCTTGGGCCTAGGATTTGGGCGGCCCTTGCTTTTATTGTTAATTTCTCACTCCTCGTATCATTTGTAATCTTCCGAAATGCTTCGTTTGTAGAAGAATTATCATCATTATTTTTGCCACTTGGATTCTATTTGTTTATATAAATTTTCAATATCACGATTCGTCTCGCACTTTAAAATATAACGAAAAATGTCATTATTAAAGGGTAAAATTAACTTTTTGTATTAAAATTAATATTAAATAAAAGGTTTTTTTTTTTACTACTTAGTTATTGTGAAATAACAATTAGGTGCAATAAGTATCACATCATAACATTTTACTATTAAAGAATTAGAAAATATTACATATTATTACTTTTTCATTAGTTGACAGTTAGTTAAGTTGTAAAATACCAATTTCACCCTTACTTTAAGGGAAAAAACACAGAAACTATGATAAAACTTAATTATTTTTACTATTGTATTAAAAGTCCAAATAATTAAATAAAAGTTTACATTTACAAAAAATCTGTAACCTAAAGTTTCTGTACTGCATTTATTATAATCAATTTTCATTCAATTAAATATCAGTTTAATTTTAAATTATTAATTATCGATTGAAAAAAATAGCAAACAAACATACATACAAACACATGCATTCAGTTTAATTTTAATTATTAATTATCGATAAAAAAAAATAGCAAACATACATACATACAAAATATAAACAATCACAGACATTCGAGTATTAAATAATAAAGTTTTTATTTAATTGTGACATGCAAATTTATAATTTTTAAATTTTATTGATAATTGATAATCAAAATAAAATTAGTATTTAATTGAAAGAGAAATTAATTAGTACAATTATTAATATTTAATAATAATTAACTTTTATTGTTAATTAATAGTTTTTTCTTTAAAATAAGGGTAAAATTAATATATTATATTTCAACTAACTGTCAACTAACGAAAAAGTAGTAAAATATAAGATTTTTTAATTCTTTAGTAGTAAAATGTTAGGGTGCAATACTTGTTACATATATATGTTATTTCACAATAACTTAAGTAGTAAAAGGAAAATAACTCTAAATAAAATTTGACCCTTGTAATTTGGACATACTAATATGTGGAAATTATGAGCACATTTACCGTTCAATAGTATTTCTTTTCGTTTATTTTAATGCCAAGTACAAAATGGGTGTAAAACGTTGACGAAGATGTCATTATCCCTTTGTTGTAACATCTTGCACTTCCATGAATGTACTTTTCATTTTATGAATAAATACATAAAGTAATGATAAACATCTCAAAATTTTTATTCCAAACAAATATGCATAATGCAATGTGAAAATTGAAATACGTTACTTTTGGCTATGAGTCTACTTGATTATACTAGCTCTATGAGAACAACCTTGAACAGCATTTTAAACCCATTGGGTTTCACTGTTTCGTTAGTGTGTTCCACCAGAAAATTGTTTTGCTTAATTTTCTTTTGTGCGTCTTCTATATCCAAGGCATGAAAAAAAAAGTCTTAGGTGGCGTTTATTTTTTTGTCTGAAATCTGAATAGACCTGAATTAATCTGAATTCTGAATAGGTCTGAATGTCTGAATCTGAATAATATGTTTATTTTTTCGTCTGAATATCAGAAAATAAATATTAAGTTGTTTGTTTTTTTCAACTTAAAAAGCTGAAAATATGTCCTTTTACATTTGTATCCTTATTAAATTTAAATGTCAAATAAATAATATATTAAATACCACAATATTTTAACATTTATAAGTAAAACTATATTCAAGTGAATACATAATTATTTTAGAATTTTAATATATAAAATACCATAAATTTTAAATTTTATCGTATATAATATAAGAAAGAAAAAACATGGATTTTTTTATGTAGGGTAAATATCTATGGGTGAGTTTTGGGATAGACATGAAAAATAAGTTATAAAACAGGGATATTTTTGACATTAGCAAGTAATTGACTTAATTCAGATTTCTCCATTAAGTAAAAAGCCAAAAAAATTAGCTTATTTTATTAAGTCAAAATAATCTAAAAAGTCTCATTAAGTTATAAAAACAAACACTTCTAATTAACTTAATTAATTAAGTTAAGTCACTTTAAGTCATTAAGTTAAAAAACAAACGCCACCTTAGTCTCTAAGCTGGATTTGTTTGAATTTTAGTTATATACTACATGGATTTTATTTTTAACCTTAAAAAAACATACATGGATTGCCTAAGTATTTGGCTCAAACAAGGAGTAGTTTTAATTTTTAAGTAATTGAATTGAAAATGTTTAGCTTTGGATTTTCATGACTTACATAGAGATGGCAAAAAAGTCCGATCCGAATTTTGGCTCGATTGACCAAATTCAAATCTTTTGGGTTTTGACCCGAATTTAAGGGTCAAAATTTGGTCTCGAGTTTAAAAATAAAAACTTGGTCAAATTCAGGTCACGGTTCAAGCCTTAGTCGACCCAACCCGATTACTTAATAATTAAAAAAAAATTATGTTTTTATTTGAATTGTGTGACTTTATTTGAATTAGACATGATTTTTTTTGTTTATATTTAGTTATTTATATGATTTTATGGTTGAGATACTGAGTAGAGTAATTTTTATATTTAATTTTAATATATTAGGAGAGGAAATTTAAATTATTTAGATATTAAAAATATTAAAAATATATATATTAGGGTGAACCCGAGCCCGACTCAAAGGTGAAAATTCGGGCTTTTTATTTGGGCCCTGGCCCTTTATTTATGTTGTCGGGTCGGGCTCGGGCTTCGGCAAGGGAAAATGTCAATTACACTCCTCAGATTTTCTTAAATTATCATATAGTCCCCTCCATTTAAGGATGACAATGGAGCATATATGGATTGGATCTACTATGATCTAGATCTAGATCCATAATAAAAATTAAGCTCCGTAGCTGCTCTAGATTCGCCATGGATCTATGTTTTCCGCCCCATATCTAGATCCAAAACAAAAAATAAAGATCTATATCTGCTCCAAATCCAAAAAGAAAAATTAAAATCTAAATCTGCTCTAGATCCGTCATGAATTCTAGATTTTAATAATAAGAGATCAATAATTTTTTAGAAAGAAAATTTAAGAATAAAATGCATTGGTAACAATTAAATTATATAATTTGTATATAAAAAAATCTAATAAGTATTGCAACTTCTACTTTTACACCAAAATAAACAAATAAGAAATATAATAAAATATCTATCAAAAGTAATTGGAGGAATAAGATCGTTATAATATTCTAATGTCTCCTTTACCATCCTGATATTCACACCACACCATCATCATTCATATATATTAAATAATAACATATAAGTTAAAAATGATTTATTATATTCAGTGATTTATTATTTTTATTATGTTCATATTTAACTAAATATATAATTAACATAATTATTTTATAGTCGATAACCACCACTGATGAGTGATTATACAAAATAAATAAGATTATGAGAAAATGATAGAAAAAAAAACTCAAGTCTATAGATTTTCCTAGCAATTAAAGGATTGATCCAAGCATTCAAATGAAGTGGAGAAGCGAGAGTAGATTAAAGAGAAAAAAAAAAAAGACTAAATATAGAGTAAAAAAAAATAGGGTAGGCTATCCTAATTTTATTTTACACTTGATAAATTTTTGTCTTATTATCATTTAAATACCTTTAGGTTTTAAGATTCTTAAATACATGCTAATGAATAAATTTTATCATCATTTATAAATTTTATTATCATTTATAATTACATAATTGTTAAGAAAATTTTAAAATAAAATTACATTAAATGGTGAGTGGATATGGATATGGATCTAGATATTAAGATAAATCCAAACTTGCTCCAGATCCGCCTTTGATCCACGTATCGATATCCAAATCCATTTTAATTCGACCCAATTCCGATCCGATTGGATTTGAATAACTTGGATCCTGGGTAAGATTTGATACATTGCCATCCTTACCTCCATTTCAAAAATGGTCACACAAATCTTTTTTTTTTTAATTTTTTACTATTATATCCTTTAATTATAGTCAAAATAAATATAAATGTAATACTAAAATAGAAATAACAAATAATATATAATATATACAATACAAAAAAATATTATAATAAATTTACAGATAATAATTCTCAAGTGTAGATGGTAAAATGCAGATTTCATGCTTATTCGGGTTAACAACATATGGTGTTATAATTAATTGAACAAAAACACTTTAACATCATATGGTGTTAACACGAAGCCACATGATATCTGAATTTTAGTGTCTGCACTTGAGAAGCTCACATATATAATAATTCTCAGGTTCAAATGCAGATTTCTTGCATATTTGCTATACACCATATGACGTTACATTTAATTGAAGAGAAGCACGTTAAAGCTATATGGTATAATAGTGAATCTGTATTTTGGCATGAATAAAAGGAAGGGTTTATATGTGTGTGTGTCGGTGTGTGCGCATACGGATGTCTACAATTTTCAAAATGCAAATTCATTATATGTATCATATACTGTATACGGTAAATATGCACTTTAAAAGATTCAAGTATTTGCACTTGATAGTGATTATATATATATAGGGACAAGATCGAGAGCCCTCTTTTTTGACACAATATGATATACACAAAATCTTAACCTTCCAACACCAACCAAATAAGTGGATGAAATTAAATGATGAATTTTATTTTTATTAATAACAAAATTAAAAATTGATAACATTTTTCTTTTTCTCTCCATAATATAATATATGATTTTGATTATCTCTATTTTTCACTTGCAGTAAATAACTCTCTTTTATGACTAGGAGTATCCTTAAAGATTGAATCTCTCCATTTTTTTTTAATTATTAACGTTCTTGTATAATTCCCATACGATCTTTGCACCCGCACTTAAAAATAATAGGCTTCATTTAATTATTAACTAATTTTCCTTTTCTCCCCATAATTTATATGATTTTAATTCCCTCTGTTTTTCACTTGCAGTAAATAACTCTCCTTAGCGATTGGGAGTATCCTTAGAGATTGAAACCCTCCATTTATTTTAATTATTTATCATTCTTGCATAATTCACATACAAGCTTCGCACCGACACTTGACGATACCTCTTTTACTTAAGTTCTCTTTATCTTGCACATCCCTTTCTTCATTTTCTTATACAGCCACGTGTTTTTTTTAATTCCTTTCGGAAAATACTTTCCTTAGTGGACACAAATTGCCTGCTATTTACTTCCTTTGACACCCATCTAGTTTTAGATGAAGTTCAAGTTTGAATCCAAAATCATTCTTGTCAACCATAATTTTGAGCTTCTTCTATTGTATCAAAAGTCACTTACAAGATTGATGTTTTAAAATTATCAACATGCATGATTTTTCGAGCTACTTGTACCATCATTCATCTCTTAAATTGTTTCAACCACTTTGACAAAATCTTATATTTTTTTATCATGGTCAAATAAACATCAGAAAGAAACTTTATTTGTCAATCAATGTTTAATTAAAATATTAAATGTATGTTTAGTGTTGATTATATACATTACAAATATATTTCTTTGATATTAGAAGTTGAAACGAACATCTTTAATCAATTATCCACTATTGTCTACACTTGATTTTAATCCTTTTAATCAAAGAGTTATTTAAAGCAAGTGAAAGATAGAAAGAATCAAAACAAGTTTAATTATGGAGAGAAATTAAGAGGAAAAAGAACGAAAAAATATTTAATAATATATTCACAGACCCATTAATATTTAGTTTGTTATTAATAAAAATAAAAGTTAACATTTTATTTGATCCATTGATTGAATTAATATTGCAAGGCCTAAATTTTGTGCATCTCATCTAGCAATGAATCCTAGACTTTCCTAAGATTTGAGAAAGTTGATTAGTCAAATAGTCTATGTACTATTACACTATGCGTGACAGCTTATTTTAGAACAATTCAGTTTATCTAATGATAAAATTTAGTAATTTATTTTTAAAATTTAGAAAAATGCAAGTTTTCCAAACACCTACTTAATTGCTTATTCATTGAGCAGAGTTGAAAGATAATTTTGAAAAATACAACGGATAAAATAACGATCAACTAATGCGGCGACATAATGTAACCCCATCAGCAATAGAGAGTTGGCAAATCTCGATCCGTGGATCAATAGCGAGAGCCTTGTTCAATTCCAACACAAAGTCCCTGTTATATCTGATTCTCTCATCCATTTTTGCGTCAGGTGGTGCAACTACAGATCCATACCACAGCGTGTTGTCGTAGCCAATCACTCCCCCAACCTACACAAGTTCAATAATCCTCTTGTGGTAGTTAATGTAGTTATTCTTATCAGCATCAACAAAGATAAAGTCAAATGTCCCATGATATTTTTCCTGTGAAATTCAAACATTAATTTTGAGCTATACAAATCAATTACAGCTCTAATCTTCTATATACTAAACAATCTTATACGAGGAATTTGTGCTTACGTCTTGGATCATTTGATCGAGAAGAGGGAGAGCTAGGCCTTCTCTGAAGTCAATCTTGTGAGCAATACCAGCCTTTTCAATTATGGGGAGACCGAGTTCGTAGTATTCTCTATTGAAGTCAATCTTGTGAGCAATACCAGCCTTTTCAATTAAAACCCGCTGCGGGTTGCGGGTGGGTTTGGTAATTTAAATTTTGTGCAGGTTTGGGTTTGGTAATGGCAAACCCACTGCGGGCGGTGCCCATTGCCATCCCTATGCGTGACAACTTATTTTAGAACAATTCAGTTTATCTAATGATAAAATTTAGTAATTTATTTTTAAAATTTAGAAAAATGCAAGTTTTCCAAACACCTACTTAATTGCTTATTCATTGAGCAGAGTTGAAAGATAATTTTGAAAAATACAATGGATAAAATAACGATCAACTAATGCGGCGACATAATGTAACCCCATCAGCAATAGAGAGTTGGCAAATCTCGATCCGTGGATCAATAGCGAGAGCCTTGTTCAATTCCAACACAAAGTCCCTGTTATATCTGATTCTCTCATCCATTTTTGCGTCAGGTGGTGCAGCTACAGATCCATACCACAGCGTGTTGTCGTAGCCAATCACTCCCCCAACCTACACAAGTTCAATAATCCTCTTGTGGTAGTTAATGTAGTTATTCTTATCAGCATCAACAAAGATAAAGTCAAATGTCCCATGATATTTTTCCTGTGAAATTCAAACATTAATTTTGAGCTATACAAATCAATTACAGCTCTAATCTTTTATATACTAAACAATCTTATACGAGGAATTTGTGCTTACGTCTTGGATCATTTGATCGAGAAGAGGGAGAGCTGGGCCTTCTCTGATGTCCATGGCCAATATCTGTAACAATATTCAATATTAAGACCAGTTTAATTAGTATACAGTTTGAAGCCAGGGTCTAATTTAATGGGGAAAAGCTATCTTTCGAAGGCTCGAGTCCCAAGTTCAATAAAGATTTGTATTCATCCACTGTACCTTGCCGTCGTCGGGAATAGCAAGGGCAGTTACGAGGAGAGAGTAACCGGTATAAACACCAATTTCCATGGTATTCTTGGCGTTGATAAGCTTGAGTAGCATGCTCAGGAATTGTGCTTCGTCAGGTGCGCTGAACATAAAGTTCCTGCGCATTCAATTAATTTGTTGAGAACAATTTACAAAAAAGAAAAAGAACAGCTGATAAGAAATCATCAAATACAAATAATCAAGATTCTTAATTAGAACGCAGAATCTCACCAGACTTCTCCTATATATTAACTATGTAATTGACGAGAATCTTACTGTGGATGCTTTTCTGTCAACTCGCGGAGCTCCTTCAAACACTCATGCTCTCTTGGATATACAGTAGTTTCAAGTATATACTGCGAGATATTAATCATTAATTCTGTTGATGCTGAAATCTGCTCGCCCTTCTCTCGACCAGATCTTTGCACCAACGTTTATGTATTCAATAGTGAGAATGTCAATTTCTTCTTGCTTCAACGATCGCTCTAGTTACTGAAGTTAGAATTATCCATCCTTCTCCCACTAAGCCTGCGTTCACAAAAGTGGATCAGAGACGCCGGTGGTTTTACCGGCGTAAACCCTCCGATGCCTAAGTTAGCACAAGGTGTTTACGGGAAAACGGTGCAATTTAGATTTGATAAGTTAATTATTATTGGCTCACAGTTTGTATTAAAAATGGTTTGGTTTCAATTTGGCAGAGCTTTCCCTTCTCTCAATTTTTCTGTCCCATTTCTTCATGGGTTTCTTTCTCTTTTATAGCCGCTGTCCCCCGTTTCCGTTTACCCTTCATCCCCCATTTATCTCGGGTAGTGGGAGCCCCCCATGGGACTCCAACTGCTACATTGTGGGTAAACGTGGGGCATCGTGTCTCCCTTGATGGTTCTGGGCCTAGCGCAACTGTCGTGATTTCGTGAGATCGTGTTCCCACTCTTTGGGGAATGGGTATCTGCTTGGTATTTGTCTCTGGTCGGTACATTCCTCTGGCTGATATTCATCTCCGGTTGGCCCTTGTTCGCAGAAGACTCATTATCAGTGTTCTGCTCGTACCATTTGGCTGAGGTGATCCATGCTGGGGTGGAAATGATGGCATGGCTGAGCTGGTGCTCTTATCTACTTAACACCAGTCCCCGAGTTTCTGGTCTTGCGAGTGAAACGAGTTGAGAGTAGAAACTGATAGTCAAGTCTTACCGACCCATGGAACTTCTCATTTGGTCTTCTGTTTACTAGGATGGACCTGGGGTTCCATTTTTCGTCTAGGGAGATTCCAATTTGAGCATGGGCCTTATGAGCATGTCCATTGCATATCTGGGCTTGCGTTGGCCTTATGAGCATGTCCATTGCATATCTGGGCTTGCGTTTCGTCTGGCCTCTTATAACGGTTAGTGACGTGGCATCTCCAGACTCTTCGTATTTGAAATTTGAAACGACGGGCTATCCATCCTCAATATACGGTGAGTGAGCTGGCATCCCCATCACTTAAACGCTTCCATTTCCCCCTTTTCGTTTCAAATCCCTAGATTGAAATCATCATCATTTTGTTATTCGTCTCTCCGCCGTTAGCCAACTCCTTCTTTGAACTTTGTTCACACCTCCCGCGTCCGGAGTATCCATTTGCTGGGTGTTTTCTCTGTCACGGCAGCACTATCAGTGCCAGTCTATTCCAGGTATAGTCTTTAACCTCTTCTTTGGTTGTTGTTGATTGGGTTCTGTGTTGCCCCTTTTTGTATTCGTGTACTCGGGTTTGCTTTGGTTTTCTTTTGAGATTTCGATATGTCAAATCGGAGAAGGAAGTTAATTACAGATGAGAGTGACGAAGAAACAGAGGATTCAAACCTTAACTTGTCAATACCCACTGATTTTCTACATCCCTCCAGTAGTGTAGGCCCCTCTCATGGTAGGGATACCCTTGAGTACCCACGTCCCCTGACCACTTCACCCTCCCATGATTTAGAGCTTATAGGAAATAGAAGTGGACATGCGTCGAGTTCTGGTGAGAACCACAGTTCTGGTGGGGTTGGGGTCCCTGAAGAAGTGGGTGATGGTGAGGGAAACAGTTCTGAGCCGAGCCGACCCCCTAAGAAGAGAAACTTTGGCCATAGGGTGAAGGCAGATTCTTACCCTATTGACTACATAGCTTGTGCCACCACCTCAACCGATCTGTTCAAGCTTAGGAATCTCTACAACATTCCTGAGGAGGTTCTCCTTGTAGTTCCTGGGAAAGGCGACGTTCCTTAGTCGGCCTCCGAGGGGGTATGCAACGATGCATCTGGAGAGTTTCAGATTAGGAGCTCAGCTGCCCCTTCAGCGTTACTTTGCCAAGATACTAGGTGGTATGCACCTGGCCCCAGGTCAGCTACATCCAAATGGATAGAAGGTTCTCTCGACTATGTACGTGTTATGGGAGAGGTGTGGATCGGAGGAGCCCTCCCTTGTTGAAGTAAAGTATTTATACCAGCTGAGGAGTAGCCCGAAGGAAGCAGGCTGATATTACTTCATGTCGAGCTCTGCGAAGAGGAAGCCAATCACCGGCTTCCCCTCCTCGTGTAAAAATTGGAAGAATAAATTCTTCTTTGCTGGAGGAAGTTGGTGTCCAGTAACTCGTTCGCTTGATGGTGATATTTACCTTCCAACGCATTTTATCACCCCCGGTCGTTCATTTTTTTTTTTATTCTTTCTCAAATTGTGACTTATTGGGTTCTTTAACCTTGTTTTCTCTTTTAGAATCGTGGGGTTTGATTAAGGAACTTGAAGACCGACCTTTGCTCTAGGTGGAAACTGCTCTGGTGAACGCGTCTACTTGCCAAGACCTCCTGTCACCAACAAACCTGGTCGGTTCGGGTTTAGTGGACATAGCTGCCGGAATGGACAACAAGATCCTCAGTGCTATGACCAGAAAGCGTGGTCGGGCTCCAAGTAGCTCCAGCAACACTCCTCCTCCTCCGAAGAAAGCCAATGTTGGTCAACCCAAGGCTTCTGTTCCTGCTCTGCCCCCTCCTCCTCCTCGAAAAAATGGTGGGGAGAAGGTGAGTGATAAAAGTCCTGAGGTCAGCATCCAGTCCAGGGACCGGTCTTCTCCTCTTCCATCTCGGGATCAAGGTGACTACTTGAGCCCATACCAGAGGGATTACGGCAAATCGGTGGGGCCCAAGATGGTGAAGGACATCAAGAGTATAAACCTCTCCGAGTTAGCTGGATCCGTTCAAAAAGTCTCCTTCAAGCTGGCCACCATGGTTTCGTGCTACAAGAACATGTTCATTCGCCATGAGAGGAGGCTCCAAGCTAATAACCAGGACTTGAAGAAAAAGGTTGAGTCTGCCGACCGCTCGAAGCAAAAGCTGCTTGATCTGCACAAGCAAATCATGGACTTGGAGGAGAAAGTGGCCATGGCCGAATCCACATCCGTCAAGCTTGAGGGTGAGTTGGGTGATCTGAAGTCTGACCTCCAAGCCACCCAGAGTGAGCGGGATACTTTGAAGACAGCTCTTGAGGGAGAAATCAAATCTCTTAATGAGCTGTTGGCCGAGGCGAAAGGTAAATCCGCTGATGTGGATGATCGGCTGGATGCAGAGTATAACTCTGGGGTCAGTTTCTGCTACAAGTGCATCATGTTTGTGCTGAAGGAAGAATATCCAAAACTTAACATGAGCAATCTTGAAGCTGGAGTGCAGAAATATATGGCCGAGGTTGACCAGGGGGACAAGGAATATGGTGACCAGGATTAGGTGGAGGCTTCCTTAGGAGGGGTGCAGGTGGAAGAATCAGGTGATCGTGATCCAGAGGTAGGTCGAGGGTCAATGCCTCTTTCTTCCGATGTTGCTGATCCTCCTCTTCCGGAGATTGTTGATCCTTCAACTACTGAAGCTGCTGAACCTCGTAGCCTTTAGACTTATTTTTGTATAAATCCTGAACTTTCATTTGTTGGCCATTATTTGAACGTTTATAAATTTTTGGACGCTTTCTATTAGTCTTCTTGTCTGGTTTTTGTTCATGGGTTGTTTCTATAAATTAACTTGACAATTTATTTGACTTTGCCTGCTGGTTCTTTGGTGGACCGAGCAGGAATAGGTATTCGCTGGCCTTAGTAGAATTTCATAAAATTGCCTGCTGGTCTTTCGTTGACCGAGCAGGAACATGCACTTACTTGCCTTAGTGAAAGTTTCGTAAAATTGCCTGCTGGTCTTTCGTTGACCGAGCAGGAACATACACTTACTTGCCTTAGTGAAAATTTCGTAAAATTGCATGCTGGTCTTTCGTTGACCGAGCAGGAACAGACACTGACTTGCCTTAGTAGAATTTCATAAAATTGTCTGCTGGTCTTTCGTTGACCGAGCAGGAACAGGCACTTACTTGCCTTAGTGAAAGTTTCGTAAAATTGCCTGCTGGTCTTTCGTTGACCGAGCAGGAACATACACTTACTTGCCCTAGTGAAAATTTCGTAAAATTGCATGCTGGTCTTTCGTTGACCGAGCAGGAACAGACACTGACTTGCCTTAGTAGAATTTCATAAAATTGTCTGTTGGTCTTTCGTTGACCGAGCAGGAACAGGCACTTACTTGCCTTAGTGAAAGTTTCGTAAAATTACCTGCTGGTCTTTCGTTGACCGAGCAGGAACATGCACTTACTTGCCTTAGTGAAAATTTAATGGGCTTGCTAACAGGGGGATTTTATGCTGAATTCATCTTTATTGAAATTTGAATGCATTACAGAAGTGCAGAATATATGCATGTGCAACAAGTCATCATGCATTTAATATAAATAACTTGTCAAAATGAAGATTTAGTAGAACACTTTGCTTACTGGAAGTACTTCTTCAAGTGCTCGGCGTTCTACGACCTCTTCACGTCTCGTCCATCTGGGTACGCTAGCTTGTAAGCTCCTGGTACAGTCGCTCGTATCACCTTGTACGGGCCTTCCCATTTCGGGCCGAGCGCGCCATGGTTAGGATCCCTAGTGTTTTGGTTCACCTTCCTAAGTACCCAATCCCCTGCTCGGAACTGCCTCACGCGTATGTTCTTGTTGTAATAACGCATGACCCTTTGTTGACACTGGGCCACTTTCTGTGATGCCCCTTCCCTTTTCTCTTCCAGCAGGTCCAGGCTCAAGCAGATCTGCTCGTCGTTTTGTTCCTCATTGAAGTATTCCGTCCGATGTGTCCCCACTCCAATTTCTGCTGGGACTACCGCCTCATGACCAAAAGCTAAAGCAAACGGGGTTTCCCCTGTGGCGGTTTTGTGAGTTGTCCGGTAAGCCCACAATACTCCTGGCAACTCGTCGACCCAAGCTCCATTCTTCTCTCTCAGCCTAGTTTTCAGGAGTTTCTTTATTACTTATTGGCTGCTTCCACTTGTCCGTTTGCCTGGGGGTGTGCGGAGGTGCAGAACTTCAAGTCCACCCCCAAGTTTCGGCAAAATTCTCTGAAGTTGTTGTTGTCAAATTGCCTCCCATTGTCTGTAATGATGGCATAGGGGATCCCGTATCTGCAGAAGATATTCTTCCAAATAAAATCAGTCGTCTTTCTCTCCGTGATTTGGCTGAGGACTCCCACTTCTACCCACTTGGTGAAGTAGTCTATTGCCACAATTGCATGTGTTGCCGCCCCTCGGCCCTTAGGTAATGGACCAATCAGATCGATTCCCCATTGGGCAAAAGGCCATGGGGATGTCATAGTGGTCAGCTTTTCTGGGGGTTGTACAGGAACCTCTGAGAAGTTTTGGCAGACTTTACAGTTCTTTGCCATCCTTTTCGCATCCTGGTGCATGGTTGGCCAAAAGTATCCTTGCCGGAGTGCCTTGAAGGCTAAAGTTCTCGCTCCTGAGTGATTGCCACATATTCCTTCATGAATCTCCCTCAGTACATAATCTACTTCCTCGTCATCCAAACATCTCAAAAGGGGCGAGGTGAATCCTCGGCGGTAGAGCACCTTATCGAGTAGCGTGTACCTTGCTGCTCGGCATTTTAACTTCCTTGCTTGCCTCTTGTCCTCCGGTAGAATGCCATCGCGGATGTATGAGAAAATCGGGTCCATCCAGGATTTCTCGCTGCTTATTCTCATTACCTCTACTTCCTCCCCTATGCTTGGCGAGGTCCTTACCTTTAGTGGGACTGACTTAGGTAACTTTGGATCTGCAATAGCAGCCATTCTGGCCAACATATCTGCCTGGTAATTCTCATTCTAGGGTATCTGCTTCACCTCTACCTCTTGGAAAAGCCCAATCATCTGCTTTGCCTTCTTCAAATAAAACTCCATCTTATCTTCCCTTACTTTGAACTGATCACTGAGTTGATTGCAGACTAATTGAGAATCTGCTCGGATTTCTACCCTTTCTGCTCTCAGTGCGTGTGCAAGTCCAAGCCCAGTGATAAAGGCTTCATATTCAGTTTGGTTGTTTGTGAGCTGAAATTCAAATTTCACTGCATACGTTATTTCAATCCCTTCTGGGCTTCGTATTACAATTCCTGCTCCGGACCCTTGTTCACTACATGACCCGTCAACCATTACCAGCCACACCCCTTTTGGTTTCTCCTGCTCTATTGGTTGTTCCTCCCGAATTTCTTCCCCTGGTTCAGTACGGTCAACCATAAAATCGGTCAGGACTTGGGCTTTGATTGCTCCTCGGGGCCTGTAGGATAGGTCAAATTCGCTCAGCTCAACGGACCATTTTACTAACCGACCAGACGCATCTGGTTTTTGGAGCATTTACCGAAGGGGCTGGTCAGTCATCACAACTATCGGGTGGGCCTGGAAATATGGTCGGAGCTTACGTGCTGCCGTTATCAGAGCCAGCGCCCATTTCTCCATCAGTGGATACCTGGTTTCTGCGTCTACCAGGGCCTTGCTTATGTAGTATACCGGGTGTTGCTTTCCTTCTTCTTCTCTGACTAATACCGAGCTGGTAGCCCATTTAGAGATTGCCAAGTACAAAAACAGCTGGTCGCCTTCTCTCGGAGTTGATAGTAATGGGGCGCTGGCCAGATATTCCTTCAGCTATCCAAATGCCTCCTCGCATTCTGATGTCCACTTCATCTTTCTCCCTTTCTTTATGGTTTGGAAGAAAGGGTGGCACTTATCAGTGGCTCGCGAGATGAATCGGTTCATTGCTACCAATTTTCCTGTAAGGCTCTGCACCTCCTTAACTGTTCGTGGGGACCTCATTTCTGTCACTGCCCGTATTTGTTTCGGGTTGGCCTCGATCCCTCGGTGGCTCACCAGGTATCCCAAGAATTTGCCTAAGCTGACCCCGAATGCATATTTGTCTGGATTCAGCTTCATCTCATACTTCCTCAGCAATTCAAAGGTCTCTTCCAAGTGCTTCACATGATCCCTCGGTTCTTTAGACTTTGTGATCATATCGTCAACATATACCTCCATAGTGTGACCAATCAATGGTTTGAAGATCTTGTTAACCAGCCTTTGGTAGGTAGCTCACGCATTTTTTAGGCCGAAAGGCATTACCCTGTAGCAAAACAAACCCATGTTAGTTATAAAGATGGTGCTTTCCTCATCCTGCTCGTCCATGGGTATCTGGTTGTATCCGAAAAAGGCATCCATGAAACTGAGCAGGCTGTGACCCGCTGTTGAGTCCACCAATTGATCTATTTTTGGTAGGGGAAAATTGTCCTTCGGGCATGTCTTATTGAGGTCCGTGAAATCCACACACATCCTTCATTTCCCGTTGGCCTTCTTTACCAGTACTACGTTGGAAATCCACTCCGGGTACTTGGCTTCCCTTATAAATCCTGCTTTCAGCAGCTTTTCCACCTCGTAATTTAAGGCCTCGTACATTTCCTAGTTAAAACACCTCCTTTTCTGCCTTACCAGCCTTGCTCCTTTCCTGATCGCTAACTTGTGGCAGGCTACCCTGTGATCAATTCCTGGCATATCCTCATGAGACCAGGCAAATATGTCTGCATGAGATTGTAGACACTTCACTAGCTCGCCTTTTATTGTCTCACCCAATCTTGACCCGATCTTAGTCACTCTGCTCGGGTTACTCTTACTCACAAAGACCTCCTCCAGATTCTCAACAGGTTCCTGACGACCCTTTTTAGAATTTTTTCGGTTATCTAGAGAGGTAACTTGCAGAGTCTCCTTGGCCGCTGTAGCATAGCAGTTCCTTGTCATTCTCTGGTCACCTTTTACTACGCCAACAACTTCATTTACTCTGTACTTCAACGCCAGATAATGCGTGGATATAATGCATTGGCTTATCCTCATGAACGGTCTCCCCAGTATCATCTGGTAAGGGCTTCTTTCTTCTACCACGACAAAGTCCAACATCATCGTTCTATCAAACGGCTTTGACCCCACAATAATCGGGAGTTCGATGATCCCCATGGGAGCTAATCGTCCCCCTCCAAATCCCTTTAAGGATGTATTCGTCCGTTCCAGCTTCAAATCTGAAATTCTCATATCATCTAGGGTCGACTTAAACAGAATGTCAACCGAGCTGCCCGTGTCCACCAGTATTCGCAGCAATTATGTACTAGCCACCATTGCCTTAATCACCAGTGCGTCCTCATGAGGATATAAAATACCATCTTCGTCGTCCTCTGTCCACATGATGGGAACTTGCTGCACTTTTGCCCTCTTGGCTGCTGGCAAATTGAAAAGCACATCTTTGCCGGTCATGGCGTATCTCTCATAGTTCTTTTGTGCCATGTTCGAATCCCCGGCCAATGTTGGCCCTCCTGCTATCACATGAATAGTCAGCTGTTCACGTTTCATGCCCCTCTCAACTCCTCATCCCGCGTGTACTGTGACTCAATGACGGGGGACACTCCATCTACATACTCATCCAAGTATCGGTTCCTCACCAAGTCCTCCACCTGAATCTTTAGGTCACGACATTGGCTGATAGTGTGACCGTGAGTGTCGTGGAATTTGCAGAACTTGCTCTTATCACGTCGGTGAGCAGATTTTGTTATAGGGGCCGGAAGATATAGCAGGCCTCGTCCTTCGATCCTCTCATACAATTCCTCCATGGAGATTTTTAACGAGGTGTACTGTCTATACGCCAAGCTCTGGTCAACCAGTTGAACTGCTCGACTATCATGGATATCAGCCTGGGCTGGTATCGTCGGTAGCTGATCTGGTCGTCCAGCCCTGGAGTTAGTTGTATGTAGTGTTCTAGGAGTGTTGTGATAAAGGTGGGCAGCCATCTGTCTGAATTCTCGTTGCCGCTCCGGGAATGAAGGGCGCGGAGGTTGAGCCCGGTTGTGTCGGAATTGTTGTGGTCTCTAAGCTATGGGGTAAGGGCAAGATCGAGCTGATATTCAACCCATTACTGAGGATTCCCCAGCTCGCTTTCCCGATCCACTCCCGTTCGGGGCTCTCCGTTCCTTTCGTCTCAGCTCTTCCAGCTGTTCACTTTTTATCCTTGCCGACTTCTCCTCTTTGATTTCTATATCTCACCTCGCCTGTTCATACCTCGCCGGGTAATTCTACACTAGGGGGCTTCTTAAGTTGTACCACAATCGGCCTATTCTTACACCTTTTAATCCCCTCAACGCCTGCGGGTGATTAAAAGCTCCCAGATCCAGCACGGCTCGGTGATATCGTTTTACAAAATCCCGAAGGGATTCATGTTCCTCATGTTTCATCCCCATCAGTTCCATTATGTCGTCCTCTGGTGCAACTGCTCCTCAGAACTGTTCGGCCAACTCTTGGCACATCTGCTCGTACCTTTTTATACTTCCTCGGGGCATCTTGCGGTACCATTCTCGGGCTCGTCCCTCTAGTGTCAACGGGAACACCCTGCACCTCTGAGCTGGTGTCAGCCCCTGCACACCCGTCATGTCGTTGAGACGTTCAATATGCACCAGCGAGTCACTTCGCCGGAGTATTTGAGGTCGGGGAAGCGGAAATCTCTTGGGATTACAGTACCCATGATCTCAGTTGATAACGGAGACTCTTCGTCTAACATTATCCTCCAGCTCGGGGGCTTTCTCTTACCCATGTATCTCCTCCATCACCTGTGCCAATCTGCGCATCTCTCCCTCCAATTCTACAGCACGGTCAGGATCACGTGCAGCTATCTGATCTCGTTCCTGCTCAACATTCTGCAACCGCTGTCTGAGTTCTCCTTCATCAACATTGGCCCCTCGGCCATTAATTTCCAGTACCCGTCTGGGGCGAGGTTGGTACCTCCCTTCATCCACGCGCTCTTCTAGAACCCGACCAGTACTTTTGTGGGGATGCACCCCATTAGGTTGGTCCGCCGACGGAGGAATTTCCTCGACTCTACGCCTCCGGAGGCTGGGTTCTGCTTCAACTTCATCTCTCCCCAAGGGGGTTTCACAATCCCTTCTCCGCTCATCCCTCAGCTCATACAGTATGGTCATGAGAGTCTCCATTTGTTTCTTTATCCGCTCCAGTCGGTCTTGCATCATCCTCTCTCGAGCTTCATTCGTAATTTCCCGGAGAGTGATTGTCTCAACAGTTTCATTGTCATCCCTCAGTGCATCATTCCTTAACACATCCATATCTAACCGTTCGTTGCTTCTCTGGTAATTACTAATTTGGTGGTAGCTTTTTATTCAGCTCCCCACATACGGCGCCAAAATGTTGATGCTGAAATCTGCTCGCCCTTCTCCCGACCAGATCTTTGCACTAACGTTTATGTATTCAATAGTGAGAATGTCAATTTCTTCTTGCTTCAACGATCACTCCAGTCACTGAAGTTGGAATTATCCTGTCTTCTCTCACTAAGCCTGCGTTCACAAAAGTGGATCAGAGACGCCGGTGGTTTTACCGGCGTAAACCCTCTGATGCCTAAGTTAGCACAAGGTGTTTATGGGAAAACGGTGCAATTTAGATTTGATAAGTTAATTATTATTGGCTCACAATTTGTATTAAAAATGGTCTGGTTTCAATTTGGCAGAGCTTTCCCTTCTCTCAATTTTTCTGTCTCATTTCTTCATGGGTTTTTTTCTCTTTTATAGCCGCTGTCCCCCGTTTCCGTTTACCCTTCATCCCTCCTTTATCTCGGGTAGTGGGAGCCCCCCATGGGACTCCAACTGCTACATTGTGGGTAAACGTGGGACACCGTGTCTCCCTCGACGGTTCTGAGCCTAGCGCAACCGTCGTGATTTCGTGAGATCGTGTTCCCGCTCTTTGGGGAATGGGTATCTGCTTGGTATTTGTCTCTGGTCGGTACATTCCTCTGGCTGATATTCATCTCTGGTTGGCCCTTGTTCCCAGAAAACTCATTATCAGTGTTCTGCTCGTACCATTTGGCTAAGGTGATCCATGCTGGGGTGGAAATGATGGCATGCCTGAGCTGGTGCTCTTATCTACTTAACAAATTCCATTTTCAAATTAATTGAAGGCATCTGGATTGAGGAAACGGGAAATGAATTCGTAATGTTTTAAAGATTATACACCTGGCAGAGTTCATCACTCTTTAAAAGAGTCTTGGTCTTAGACAATTGCAGGAAGTCAGCAGCCTCGTTTTCTCGCCCGTCTTGATTCGGAGCCATTACTTGGTGTTTATTTGTACTGGACAGAGTACTTACACTACCAATTTAGTATGTCCATAGTACTTACACTACCAATGTAGTATACTATATATGGTATATAGCGACTAAGCCAGCCTTCTCGACTTTCCTTCTCCACCACAAAGTCTACCAACCACGTACTGATTATTTTATCCACACAATCTTGGCCACAATAAAAACTTGAAAATGAACTCCCATATAATGTTTTCCAATAATTTCTCTCCACATGTCCAATTTGATTTTGATATTGTGATGGAGCAGTTCTATTTTTGACTATTAAATAATTCTCATATTTGTAGGATTAAAAGTCTATAATATCTTTATTATTTTAATTATAAAAATTATTTAAGAATTATACTAACTGTACAAGATATATATATATATATATATTCGGTTTATTTTCTAACTTATTCTCAAATTTTATTTTTTAACTTATCCTCTTAGTTAACGTAACTAATAAATAAAATATCAAAATTTACATACAAATTTTATGAAAATGTTAATAATTTTTACTTTATGTTTTTTTTTCAAGTACTTGTAATCCTAGTGACGATGTTATATTACATTGACATACTTTCTTTTTCAATTAATTTTTTTAAAAAAATAAATTAAAATAATAATAATATTTTAGACCCCTAATGTTTTCAATCTATTCAATAAAAAAGTGGCATTCATGAGTGCTCTTTGTGGTCATTGTGTTTTTGCCTTTGTCACGATCTCCAAGAATCACTTCCTGTTAATAAATAATAATTTTTTTTTGGATTGTTCGGTTTATATTGATCAAGAGGTCAACGTGCTTCTTTTGAGTACGCGGTCCACCGACTTTTCCCCGATAAATGTCGATAATTTTTAAATGCGTTTGATGATGATATTATTAAAAAAAAAAATTGAAAAAGTATCACTTAGAAAATTTGGTAAATATCTCTCCGAATCAAAACTGAAAAGATGCCTAAAATATGATTATTTTTTTTTAATTGAAGTCAATGGTGGTTAAGTCGATTCAAATTAAGAGTCAGAATGAGTTCAGGTTTAGTTTAAAGATCTATTTAATTTTCTTTTAAAAAATATGATTTTCTTGATTGCATATGAATAATAAATAATAAAATTAAATCATGTAGATAATAAAACATATATCACACACTAAATTATAAAAAAATAAATGTAAAATATTTTAGTAACGACTCAAATTTAAATTTTAAAAAATAAAAAGTTTAAACTTTATCAACCTTACGGTTCATAAATTATATATAAACTTCGATTGACAGCTTATCTAATGATAAAATTTAGTAGTTTATTTTTAAAATTTAGAACAATGCAGTTTTCTAAACAACTGCTTACTCATGGAGCAGAGATCAAAGATAATTTTGCAAAATACAACGGATAAAATGACGATCAACTAATGCGACGGCATAATGTAACCCCATCAGCAATAGAGAGTTGGCAAATCTCGATCCTTGGATCCAGAGCCACAGCCTTGTTGAATTCCAACATAAAGTCCCTGAAATATCTGAGTCTCTCATCCATTATTGAATCCGGTGGCACAGCTACAGATCCACACCACAGCGTGTTGTCGTAGCCAATCACTCCCCCAACCTTCACCAGTTCAATAATCCTCTTGTGGTAGTTGATGTTGTTATTCTTGTCAGCATCAACAAAGATAAAGTCAAATGTCCCATGATATTTTTCCTGCGAAATTCAAAAATTAATTTTGAGCTTTACAAATTAATTAGAGCTCTAATCTTCTATATACTAAACAATTTTTTGTTTATTATTATTACTATTATTTTTGGGAGCAATTTTTTTGCTTACGTCTTGGATCATTTGATCAAGAAGAGGAAGAGCAGGGCCCTCTCTGAAGTCAATCTTATGAGCAACACCAGCCTTTTCAATTATGGGGAGACCGAGTTCGTAGTATTCTCTATTGATGTCCATGGCCAATATCTGTAACAGTATTCAATATTAAGACCAGTTTAATTAATATTTATATCGAAGTCAAGGTCTGATTCCAATGGGAAGAGCTATCTTCCGAAGGCTCAAGTCCCAAGTTCAATAAACGCGTAAGTTAAAAAAAAAATCCTATTCATCCACTGTACCTTGCCGTCGTCGGGAATAGCAAGGGCAGTGTATAGGAGAGAGTAACCAGTGTAAACACCAATTTCCATGGTATTCTTGGCGTTGATAAGCTTGAGTAGCATGCTCAGGAATTGTGCTTCATCAGGTGTGCTCAACATGTGGTTCCTGCGCATTCCATTAATATGTTGAGAAAAATATACAAATTAGAAAAAGAACAGCTGACAAGAAATCATCAAAATACAAATAATCAAGAATTTTAATCAGAAAGCAGAATCTCACCAGACCTGTCCTATATATTAATTACGTAATTAACGAGAAGCTCACCGTGGATGCTTTTTTGTCAACTCGCGGAGCTCCTTCAAACATTCATGCTCTCTTGGATATACACTAGTTTCGAGTATATACTGCAAGGACATTAAGAATTAATTCCATTTTCAATTAATTGACGACATCTGGATTGAGGAAACAGGAAATGAATTTGTAATGTTTTAAAGATTATACACCTGGTAGAGCTCATCACTCTGCAAAAGATTCTTGGTCTTGGATAATTGCAGCAAGTCAGCAGCCTTGTTTTCTTGCCCTTCTTGATTCGCAGCCATTACTTGGTGTTTATTTGTAATGGATAGAGTACTTACACTACCAATTTATTATGTCCATAGTAGTATATATTGTATGTAGCCACTAAGCCAGCCCTCTCGACTTTCCTTCTGCACCACAAAGTCTACCCCCCACAAACTGATTTTTTTATCCACACAATCTTGGCCACAATAAAAACTTCTTTGAAAATGAACTCCCATATAATGTTTTCCAATAATTTCTCTCCACATGTCCAATTTGATTTTGATATTGTGATGGGGTAGTTCTATTTTTTACTATTAAATGAGGATTAAAAGTCTATATTAACTGTGGACGTAAGATTTTTTTTTTTTTCAATGGCAGAAGGGCCATGGCACCTGAGTCAAAAGCACTGTATTCTTTGCACTCTTCTGAAATTCATATCATCTAAGTCATGGTTGTTTAATCCGGTTAGCAAACTAATTCTGCACTCATTAAACCTTATCACTGTTTATTTTTCTAGCTTAATTACTTATTCCTTGTGATAATAACTTATTGTCGTTTGATGGACACAAATCACCCTCAGTTCAATGTTATCTGTTTACGGATAAGTATATAAAAAATCAACAAAGAACATATCACTTTTTTGTCTCTTTTTTTCATTTTTTAAAAAAGGAAAATTCAAAGGTGATGTACCAATTTTTTTCTTTCTTATTTGAGTATCAAAGTTAATTGTGTGCGTTCCTGTCAAAATCTGAAGACAAAAGATGCTTCATGCCACCAAAAAAAGATGCTTCATGTATGATAAGACTTCACCACCTTCATGGGCCAGGTGATAAGACCTAAAATTTGTCTTGCAGCCCACCTGCTCGACAAATGATATGATATTGGGATCATTTTGGGTTGGTCTTCAGTCATTCATTCCCCTCTTTACTATATACTTATGCGTAAACAGATAGCATTGAACTGAGGGTGATTTGCGTCCATCAAACGACAATAAGTTATTATCACAAGGAATAAGTAATTAAGCTAGAAAAGCAAACAGTGATAAGGTTTAATGAGTGCAGAATTAGTTTGCTAACCGGATTAAACAACCATGACTTAGATGATATGAATTTCAGAAGAGTGCAAAGAATACAGTGCTTTTATGATGTTGTTTTGAAAGCGAATTTCTTTTAGAAGACAATGAAAATATTTTTGTACACAAATGTAATTTTGATCAAGGATAATTTAATAATAATATTTTCCATGATTCAATCGGTATGAAAAGAGTACATTTAAGATAACCTCATTCAAAAAAAAAAAAAAAGTCTCAACACCAATTTATTTATGAAAATTATGTGCCAAATTTAAGAAGAAAGATATTACTCAACACACCTTTCCGAATACTAAAAAAAATCCTCAATTCGATCCTTTTGTTAGATTAATGATTAATTTTATCTTCAGTCGCTTAGTAAAACGACAAAAGAATATCATAAATGTCCAGAATTAATTCATTGCTGCCTTTTTCTTACATACATGATCTAGTTTAATTTTGCAAGTAAAAAATTTCTTTTTTATATTTACATGGTTTCATTTAGTTAAGTTAGTTGTTGAAAATTAATTTATAATTGGGTAAACTTCAAGATGCAGATCAATGGAATTAAGAAAAAAAAAGTTAATTAGGGATTTATTATATATACTTAACTACATTACGAATGAGTTTAATGAATGGGTGTGTCAAATGAAATGGGTCGAATCAAGCTTTGCTCAAGGCCTTTTTTTGAAAAAAAAAAAGAATTTGAAAAAAAATTAATTTAATAGTTAAAAAAATAAATGTTTAAATGTTTTTAGCGGCCATTTGGAGTGGGCCTCTAGATTTTAGTTTTAATGTAAATTTAATGGCTGCAAATAGAATTAGGAAAAATATTTCATTTTGGAATTATCACAATTCACAAGGAGTAATTTATAATTACTGAAAACTAATTTATAATTGAGTAAATTTCAAGATGCAGATCAATGGAATTAAGAAAAAAAAAGTTAGTTGGGGATTTATCGTATATACTTAATTATATTGTTATGAGTGGGTGTGTCAAATGGGTGGAATCGAGCTTTTTTCAAGGCCTTTAAAAAAATTGAAAAAAATTAATTTAATAGTTAGAAAAGATAAAAAAAAAAGGTCATCCAGAGTTTAGTTTTAATGGCTGCAAATAGAATTAGGAAAAAAAATTTCATTTTAGAATTAAAGTTCAGGATGGGTTTACATCATCGACTTTTACAACATTAAAAACTGATTCACGATACTATAAATCCATGACGAATTTTAAACCCAAATATAATAAACAGTCACAAAATTAGATAGTCAAAATATTTTTGATCGTAACATTTTGCCTGACTTCAACTCAATCATTTTGATTGTGCAGAGGATTTGATATAATTAACTTGCATTTCGTACCACAGAATTTGATCAAAAGGTAATTATTCACTGACCACCTATTTTTTTTAATTTTTTTTAAATATTCAAATATTTTTCTTTTTTTTTTGGACAGCACTCTATTTGAAGTTAACATTTTTTTTATTGGTCCACTCTCGTTATAACATTGTTAAAATTTTGCTGATATCATGAGGGTAAGATTGTCATTTCACAACGATATTATTTGAAGATAGAAAATGATAGGTGCAAAATAATATAACTTTAAATAAAATTAAAAAAATAAAAATTATGTATTTTTTAAAAAACATAAAAAAATAAGAGGTCAGTGGATAATTGTCCTCGTCAAAATCATTGTATGATGAATGATATGCACGATCAATTTGTGATGTGATCGGTTGCCCCTCTGTCAAGATCCTGGGCGGTTAGGCGTCACTCTTCATTATCTTGATTTCCTCTCTTCTGGACAACACAGTTGATCCAATGCCATATCCTCACTATGACGTCTATTAAGATAAAGAATGGTAAACTTAGTTTCCATATCACTGCTTAGTTGCACTACAAAAACTCATGAGTTGTATCCTCGTCGTTGGATATTTGTACCATTTGTATTTTATGGAGAACAACTTTAAAAATAAAGAAGTATCATTAATTTCTTCATATTCGTTCTAAGTTCCGGATTAAATTACATATAATATAACATACAGCAAATCCATAAGTGGTGGTTTATGATAACTCAATTAATTTACATGCTCTTTTATTAAATTCATAAGTGGCCCAAGAGCCCATAAAATTATCTCCATGGGCTACAAATTTTAAACTAATAAACGCCCAAAATGGAAGTGCATGATTCCTCAAATTTAAGAGGCCCACCGTTCTATTCTTTTAACCTTGTAAATATAAATAAATTAAGGAGACACATTTGCCCAATACTTTTTACGGATTTATAGCCAATTTGTCTTACCATCCATGATTGCTATAAGTAATGATAATTAGTAAAATTAAAAAGACTGGGAAGAAGAAAATCAGTGTTGTCATTATTATTGCCATTCGCATTGTCAAATGATACCATAGTGGATTGTTCATTCTGGATTAAATTCTTGTGTCCGCCATCATATCTAATGGAAAGGAGATAATTTCTCTAAATTTTAGCCGAAATACAGAATGTTCTCTATTTTTTAAATTACAACTTAGATACTTAAAGAAATTCTCGTATTTTATGATAAAAATTTATCAACAAACTGCGAAATTAGAATATAAAAAAAAGCATGCGGTTTAGTTAGATATGCATAATTGTTTTGTCTTGAAAATTTATAGCTTGATTTGAGTTACCACCACCAAACTGTTTTCCATCAGAACCATTTCCATTTGGATTCCTAAATTATCTTCCACCATAATAATTTCCATTGCCACTGACATTGAAGTTAGATTGCCAATACCTTCTCTAATTTCCTTTGTGATAGGCAAAATTTGCTTGATAATCCATGCGACTGATAGAGTGTTGATACTCAATCCTATTTTCATGACTCAACAACATGCCATATGCATCAGAGAGAGTTGTGTTTTCAGACCTTACATTGATGGTAGTAATAATAGAATCATATTCAGATCCAAGACCAGCAAGCAAACATAACGCAAAATCATCATCACTCGTATTGTTTCCAGCAGCTCTCAAAGCATCCAGAGTGGTTTTCATCTTAGTGTAGTACTCATGAAAGTTCATTGATCCTTTTCTAATAGTTTGAATATGAGTTCTCAAATAAAAAACTCTAGATCTAGATCTGGCGCCAAATTGGGCAGAGAGAATCTGCTACACATCCAGGGATGACTTAGCTCCAATGACAGCACTCAGAACTTGTTCCCTTAGAGTTGAAAGTAACTAGCTCATCAATTGTTGATCATTCTTTCTCCAGATCTGAAATTGTGGATTTGGTGATGTAACAACTGTTTGATCATTGTCGACATAGATTACAACTCGATTTGGAGGACTCTTTGTGTTGTCAATCAGATCTTCAAGTTCATTAGCATTGATTATTGCTATGGCTTGTGATTGCCACAATAAGTAATTGTTATTAGTGAGCTTGATATATAGGTGTGATGAAGACCAAAGAGCTAAGGATATAGAAGCTGATATTTGAGGTTGAAGTTGAATTTATGGTTGAGCTTGATGCTCCATTACTGTTAGCTTGGTTTTCATTACTCCCCATTATTGTTTCAAGGCTCTAATAACATGAAAGAATTAAGAGATCACATGGAGAAGAGAATTTGCAATTGTATTTCACTATTTTTCATACCGAATCACTTGTATAAATAGTACTTATATTAGTTGGTCAGATTTTCTCAACTCATCACTCAGCTAACATTTACAGTTGTACCAAAAAATAACAAACTCAAAACTAATGAATATTCTACAACTAATCTTGACCGTTCTTTAATAACTAACTAAACTCATCACACAACTGCAAAGGAATCTCACTATCTCAGCATAACTATTTTGCCATCTAGAACCTTCTTGCTCTGCACATGCAGCTTCCAATACAAATCCTATGTGAGCTGCTGGCTTGGTTATCAAATGAGCTCCTACATGATTTGATTCAACAACAATCATGAGGATGATTTAGTCTAGACCACATCTCTTTTAGGAACATATATTGAATTTAATTTGGAAATAAATATTATTTGTGGTCTGGGTAAATCTAAAATTTGGAAAAAAAAATAGTATCAATAAATTCAAATAAAAAGTTTTGTATAGGCTCAAATGGAAACTTAAAGTATGAGAGTATCTGTTATTCATTATCTTGCTTAAATAGAGATTTGCAAGGATTAAAGTAAATGATCAGCTACAACACTGAGAAGTTATATTTGTTAAAGCGCGTAATTTTCAATTTTTTTTGGCAAATTAACCACGTTGAGATTCTCAATTCTCTCTCTCTCTCTCTCAATCTTTTATAATTTTAATATTCTTAATTTCTTTCTCTTCATGTATTATTTTTAATTAATTTTTAAAATGTGACAATAACAAAGGGAGAAAAACACTTTCGTTTTTAGATTTTTTTTTTCAAACCACTTGGATTCTTCCTTTTGTTGTAACATTTTGCCAGACTTTTGACTGCATACAGAATTTGATATTAGTAATTAACTTGCACTGTGTGGTACAGGTTTCTACAAAATCTTTGTATTATTATTTCTTTCCAAAATAATTCACTTCCATGGATACAGTATTTATTTTATGGTAAAATAGAAGAAAACTGATATATATGCTAATAGTAAAATTCATTTCCTTTTAGTTTACATTTTAGAGTTCATTAACAAAAATGAAAATCTATGTCAGATTTCTTTCCTTGTAGAACCTCTGTGAGAATAACCTAAAGCGGCCTTTTAAACCCATTTGATTTCACTTTTCCTTCAGTACTTCAATAGCAAATTGTCTGGCTTAATTTCCGTTTTTGCATTTTGCATGTCTTCTATGTGCTATGGTAAGAACTAACTAGTATTTGTGTAAGCTGGATGCTCATATTAATTAAATCTAGCACAATACTGTTATGAAAAATACGGTCAATAAAATCTTTCAAACTTATATTTTGTAACCTATGCTGCAGGATCTATCTGCTATATTATACTTCTTGTGCCTCATCTCGACAGCGTCAATTCGCATTAATGCTGATGAATTTAACGTTCTGGATTTTGGGGCAGCTGGAGATGGCAATGCAGACGATTCAATGGTAAAAGCTAAAAAATTGTTTCTGCTATGATATTTTGACGGGGTTAATTATCCAAATTTGTCTCTTTTAGTTCTTATGGTGCAGTCAATTATCCAATAAGTGCCTTTTTTAAAAAAAAATTACTCAAAAATATTCATGTTGTACAATTGTTTCCGTTAAATCTATTTAATTATCATATATTAAACGATATGATTTGATAACTTTCTCGGACTTTAAGCAATCCAAGAGGTATCCTTGATAGGATTGTATTTATCATCCATCAACTATGAAAGTAACAATATTAATTGGTGTTTTAGATAATTTTTTAAAATACAAGACTACTTGAATAATTGACTCAAATCGTAGGGAGTATAAGAGTTGTTTTAAATGGGTGGTTATACTCCATCTCATTTTCCGTAAAACTACCTCACCCTACTTAATTTGTGATTTTTTATTTTCTTTTGATTCAACAAAAAAAAAAAACTTTAATTTTGAAGAGTCATATTTTTATTTATTCCTTTGGACATTGGGTACTTAATTTGTTATTTTTCACTTTCTGTTAATACAACCAAAAAAAACCTTTTTTTATCAAATTTTGAAGAATCATAATTTTTGTTTATCAGAGTCTCCTTTAAACAACTAGACACTGACTGTGATAAACAAAAAAACTGACTTAATAATTTGTAATTTGAAATTGTATAGGCTTTCATAAAAGCATGGAATAACACATGTAGTGCCACAGCAAAGTCACCTACGATGGTTATTCCAAAGGGAAAAGCATTCTTGGTGCGTCCTATAACCTTCGCCGGCCCCTGCATGTCAAGTGATATCACTATTATGGTAAGCAGATTAAAGACATAGAAAGCTAAAACTGAAACATACTTGAATTAAATTACCCTATATTTATGTCCAGCTTGGTGGAATTAGTTAATTGATTATACATGATGTGCACTCTTAATTTGACACCATAAAATATCGTTCGTAAACTATGTTTTGCTTTTGTTAAATACGTTGTTGTTTTTCATGATGGGAAGGGGAAAAAAAAAACACAAAGAAAACCCTTCAATTCAAGTGATTTTTGGTTATTACTAAGAATACAATAACTTCTTTTCTTAAAATTTAATTTAAGCGATGTATCTTCATCAATCTATTTTTTCCCCCAACAAAGCTATCAGGTTCAATCATTGCACCGAACGGTCCTAATGAATGGAAGGAAGACGATAAATCAAAGTGGTTCGAGATTCAGAGCGTAGACAGTCTGCAAATTGACGGCTCCGGTACGATAGATGGACGTGGGAAGGCCTGGTGGGACATTTCTTGCAAAATTAATAAGAAAGAGGTTTACATAGAAATATACATTGTTGTATAACGCCAAATTTGCTATATTTGAGTGAAAAAAGCAGGAGAATATCATAATTTCAAGCTATTTTTACCATTTATTTCTCATAAACTAATATTCATATGGTTTAACATTTCAACAGGGATGTATCAAGCTTGCACCAACGGTAAGTAGTAAACTTTAATTTGCTTATTTAATTTATGTGTACAAATTAGTGTTTTAATTGTTTCTGCATGCCAAGTTGTTACTATATGTGCATGTATATATAGGTGCTCAAATTCGATCGGTGTAACAATCTTCGTATGAACAACATGAACTTCATCAACAGTCCCCAAACTCATGTCACTTTGATGGGATGTAATGGAGTGGAGTTTGGATTCTTGAGCATACAAGCTCCGGGAACAAGCCCTAATACTGACGGGATTCATATTCAGGCTTCCAGTAATGTGTATATCCACAATGCACATATCAGTGATGGTACTTAATTTATATAAATATTCAGCTGAACATAAAGTGAAATTAAATAAATAGGGAAAATATCCACAGTCCACCCATTTTTTCTAACTTTTTTAAAAATACATAATTCTTTCTTTTTTTAGCTGGAATCCACCTAAAATTACATTTTATTTTACTTTTCCATTTCTGTTTGGAATCCGTTAAGAAAACTAACGGAAACTCAAAAAAATGATGATTTTACCCCCAAAACGAAAATTACAATTTCACCCTAAAAAATGTAAAAAATAATAAGATTTAATGATAAATATCATTATTGATATGTTAATGAAGTACAAAAAAATCTTAACTACTAGAGATTATCACTCAATGAATAATAAACTCTACTTATCTTAAATTCAATTGATGGTTTGCGAGATTGGGCAATTTTTAATACTACTGTTATAATTTAGCATTCTAATTATAGACATATTAAAAAAAACCATGCATTTAATGGTTGTGGAATTCATTTCTTTATTGACTGATGGGGAAAATAATTAGATTTAATCTGATTATTTTTTGTAATTTTTAAGGTGAAATTGTAATTTTCGTTTTGGGGAGTAAAATTGTCATTTTTTAAAGTTTCCGTTAGTTTTTTTAACGGATTCCAAACGGAAGTGGAAAAATGAAACAAAATGTAACTTTAGGTGGATTCCAACAAAAAAAAGAAAGAATTGTGTATTTTTAAAAAAGTTAGAAAAAACAGGTGGACGGTGGATATTTTTCCAAATAAATATTACCTTCCAGTCAAGTCATGATGCTTTTGTTGAGCTTTATTTTAGGTGATGATTGTATTTCAATTGGAGACAACACTTCAAACATTAATATTACTCAAGTTGATTGTGGCCCTGGTCATGGCGTGAGGTAAGAAATTAATTTTATGAGTTAAATCAGCATAAGAAAAAACACTTTTTTTTAAACAAATTTTGAGACCTGTCTTAAATTTATTATTGGAGTATTTATCAACTTAAGTTATTAGGTTAATCAATTTCTCTGATGCTATCAAAGCGAAGTATTATGTTGATTTAGTCCGTCTCATGTGCAAACTCTGCTTTAACTTGCATTATTTTCGGCTTTTGTCTCTCGCTCCATTGTCACGGTCTCTCTCATCCACTAGATCTTAAAATCGGTTACTCTAAAAAGTTTCTTAGTTAACTCAAATAATTATTTTTTAAGTCAATTAAAAAATTGATTAGAAAAGTTAAGGCAATCATAAGTGTGAAAATTCTTGGAGTAAAGCCATAATCAGTGATTTGTATGATTCTGTGTTGGTCCTAGCATTGGAAGCTTAGGCAAGGATGGGGGTGAGGTACACGTTGAAAATATTACTGTGTCGAATATTAATTTCAAGGGGACAACGAATGGGGCAAGGATAAAAACATGGCAGGTATAATTATTACATTCAGAATTACATTCATTTTTTCTATATAAATAATTTTAGCGTAATTAGATTCCGGAATTAAATTTACAATCTCCCTGAGTATCAGAAATGTAAAAAATGGTGTTATATTAAATTACACTTTATTTATTTGGATTTTGTAGGTCGGAAAAGGCACAGTAAAGCACATCGTGTTCTCAAATTTAAACTTCACAGATGTGGAAAATCCTATCATTATTGATCAGCACTACTGTGATGTTGCAGATTCCTGCAAGGAAACGGTAAAGACAAAACTAGCCCTTCAAAAAATATTTTTAAAGAATTGACGTAGAATTATTCCTTAGTTATAGATACAATTAAGTCTTGTTCACATTTTGCTCGATTTGAAACTTTTATCATGAGGTGCGAAATTTCGCACTTTTATAAACCACGGATTTGAGCTAATTATTGATAACTAGCAAGTGCATATACGCATTTTGAAAAAGAATAATAGTAGATATTTTAAAATTTTTATCCCAAATTTCATCTTAAATAATATGTTATTTATTGAATGGTTGATAAATGAATTAATTATATTATCTAACTAATCAATTAATGAATGCCACTTTATTTAGAATAGTTTTTTGGAATAAAAATTTTGGGATGTGTAACGTTATTATTTGAAAAATAGGATGTTGCATTAGAAAATATTTGACTCTACATCCAACATAGTAAATCATTTTTGTCTCCAATTAAATATTCCGATTTCTATATATGTTTTGAATTAGGTTACACACATAAATATATATGATATTGATATGTGTAATTTTTTTTTCTTATGTTAAAGGACACTGGGGTTCATATAGATGACGTTCTTTATGCTCAGTCATTCGGAACATCGAAGACCGAAGTGGCAATCAACCTCAATTGCAGCAGCAGCTCTCCTTGTACCAATATCATAGTGGACACGATTCAACTGAAACCAGCAAATCCAGGACAGCGAGTCATTTCCAGTTGCAATAATGCTAATGGCCTGTCCAAAGGAAACGATCAACCTAAGTGCTGTTTCTAGATGATTAAATTTTAAGATACTATACGCACAATGTGACAAGCCGTAAGGAAGATAAAATTTTCTTGATGAATGGGATAGGAGAACCGTGATTTTTATATCTGTGATCAGTCAAGTAAACTTTAATATAGTTACTTGCATGTACTTATGCAGTGTCATTCATAATGAAGATAAGCAATTACCGGATGGTCAATTTACATGATATCTACCGTCTGATTGTAGGACATGCATGGGGGGTCGAAATTTATGTCAAAATTTGAAGAAAAAAAATTAGTTAAAATAGCCTAACTCAATCTTTATATAGGATAGGCGTATAAATGTTTAAAGATCTTTGTCCTAGTGGTGAACTCATGCCTTCACTAAATTGAGGGTATGATCGAATCCTTTAAGAATAGTTTCTTTCCCAATTAAAAATTTTCATGTTGTCATCTGGACGGTCGTGTCTAAAGAACCAAATCTGAAGCAGATTCAAAACGACATTGGAGAAAGAATAGGCTTGTCAGACAACTCATGGAAGAGTAAAAGCGTTGAACACAAGGCTTTGGACATCTCCACCATCTTAAGCCAAAAGAAGTTCGCATTATTATTGGATGATATATGGAAGCCAATAATTTGTAAAGTGTTTGTTTGGTTTCTAAGAAAATTACAGAGAAAAACAGAAGAAAGATAACAAGAGAAAATGAATCTGAATCATTGAATTAATTCTAATGGTTTACAAGAATGTATTTATACATGTGTCTCGAATCTTCTACATGCTGCTTGTGTTGAGCTAACAGCATAACAAACTTCCTCCAGCTCAGCTGCCAAGTCAGCAGTCATAACAAACTTACTTAATCAAATTAACTAAGCTAATAACTAAGCTTAACTAACTAAACCATCTTAACTAATTCTATTATCTTAACAACCCCCTCAAGCTCAAGGTCTGGGACGAACATTGAGCTTGGGTCGTAGATAATGAAACTGATCAAATGCTAATGGTTTAGTAAGAATATCTGCTACCTGATCACAACTTGGAACATGATTAATCTATAGCTCCTTTCTAGATACATGCTCTTGAATGAAATGTAAATCATGTTCAATGTGTTTAGTCTTGGAATGATATTTAGGATTGCTAGCGAGGGCTTCTGCACTTTTGTTATCACAGTAGAGAATTAGAGACTGCAGCAAAGACACCTTCAATTCTTTAAAAAGATAAGTGATCCATAATACCTCAGATGTTGTTAAAGCCGATGCTCTGTATTCTGATTCAGCTGTGCTTCTAGATACTATATGTTGTTTCTTAGAAGACCACCATATCAAGTTATTGCCTAAGTAAACACGATATCCCCCTACTGACTTCCTATCATCCAGATTTGATCTCCAATCAGCATATGAGAAAGTTGTAAGGGTAAGTGATCCAAATGAGTAAAATTGTAAACCATAATATGTTATATGTTGTAGATACCTTAGCACCATTTTGCAAGCTTGCCAATAAAATATTGATGGATTAAAAAGAAATTGGCTGAGTTTATTCACTGTAAAGACAATTTCAGGCCTTGTTAATGTAACATATTGTAATGAGCCAACCAGACTTCTTTATAAAGAGGGGTTTTCAAAAGTTGCACCCTTGTCTTTGACTAACTTTTTTGTTGAGCTCATTGGGGTTGGACAGCCCTTGCAATTCACCATTTGAGCTTTCTTGAGCATATCACCAATGTACTTAGTTTGTGATAGGTACAGTACTTTAACAGTTGGGGTTACCTCAAGACCAAGAAAGTAATTGAATTCCCCAAGATCTTTCAAGGCAAACTCTGCACCCAACTGATGTATAACCTTCTCTACCAAGTGAGGATTTGAGCCAGTGATCAAGATATCATCTACATAGATGAGTACTACAATGATTTCTCCTGCCACATGATGAATAAACAATGAGATATCCGATTTAGATGTCACAAAACCACACTGAATTAAGGAAGCTTTCAGCCTGTCATATCAGGCTCTTAGTGCCTGTTTAAGGCCATAAATGCCTTGGTGAGTTTGCAGACATGAGTTGGAAACTGAGGATGAACAAAACCCTCAGGTTGATGCATAAAAACATCTTATGTAAGAATGCTATTAAGGAAGGCATTATTGACATCTAGCTGCCTAATTGTCCAGTGATTCATGACAGCAAGACTCAAAATTATTATGATTGTGCAGGGCTTTACGAACTGGACTAAATGTTTAAAAAAAATCCACACTTTGTGTCTGATGAAACCCCTTTGCAACTAATCTTACTTTGTACTTTGATATGCTGCCATAAGGGTTATATTTAACTCTGAATACCCATTTGTTTCCAATAATCTTCACAGCTGTTTCTGGAGGAATACGAACCCAGGTTTCATTCTTTTGTAGTGCATTAAATTCCGCTTGCATAACTTGTTGCCATTTAGGGTCTGTTAGAGCTGCTTTAACAGATGAAGGTTCAAGTTCTTGAGCCACTGTTAAGTATGTCTTGGGCTTCAACAGACCAGCTTTTGATCTGGTAGTCATGGGATGAATATTCTGAACTGGTGGTGCCTGTACTGGTTGATGATCTTGTATGCGTAGTGATGAATTTTGTGATTAATGTCTTAGAGATGGACGTGCTGAAGGTGTATGGGAATGACTTAAATCAGGTCCTGCATCTGGAGATGAGGGAATAACAAAGGATTGTGCATTGTTGTTGTCTTGAATGACTTCTGTAATTGGAATATTTGAAAAGGAAACTTGATTTGGTTGGACTAAGAATATTTGTGAATTAGGCTTTGTAGGAAAGAGTTCAAAATAAGGGAATTCTGATTCATTGAACTGAACATGTCTAGCAATGTATGTTTTACCAATGGAATCAAGACATTTATATCCCTTGTGTATAGAACTATAACCAATCATTAAGCATTTTTGTGTGTGAAAATTGAGTTTATGTTTATTATAAGGTCTGAGAAGAAGAAAACAAGAGCAACCAAATGTTCTAAGGAGCTTATAATCTGGTAATTTGCCATGAAGTTTTGCATAAGGGGAAACATTATTCAACATTGGTGTTGACATTCTGTTAATGAGAAAGGAAGCTGTATGAAATGATTCCCACAAAAAAGATAAAGGCATTTTGTCTTGAGCAAGAAATGTTAACCCAATTTCTACAATATGCCTATGCTTTCTCTCAACCACACTATTTTGGTGATGCATGTGAAGACAACTGTCTAAAGTGTATCCCTTATGCCTCAAGAAATTGTTCAAAACTTCTGCACGCCCCTCCCTAGTTAGACTGTAAAGACTTCAAAGAGAAACCAAGATGTTTTTCAACTAAGGTTTTGAAATACTTGAATGTATCTAAAGCTTCTAACTTAAGGGTTAAAGGAAAAATCCAGCGGTACCTGCTGTAATCATCTATAAAACTAATGTAATATCTATATCCATGTAGTGATGGTATAGATGTTAGACCCCAAATATCAGTATGTACAAGTTCTAAAGGAGCTTTTGTTTTGATGCATGTGAAGTAGAAAGGAAGTTGATGCATTTTACCATATTAGCAAGCATCACAAAAATCAGGAACATATATAGGATAATGAAGTGCAAGGGAAGATAATATGCTTTTCAATACATGTGTTATTAGGATGACCAAATCTTTGGTGTAACACATTGGCAGACATCACTGTGTTGACAATATTTTTACGACTTTGAGAATTACTTGTTTGAGTACAAGCTTTATTCAAAGACAAACCAAAAAATTTACAAGCTGACAGGTTTAAAACAAAAAGCATAGAACTAGGATTATTGTTGGTGACACATGAACTTGAGAGAAAATCATCCTTGGACAGCAACTTATATAGTCCTCCTCTAGCAATACTTTAAGCCAGATGCACTCCCCCCTTCTTGTCCTTAATAAAACATGTATTGGCAACAAACTCAATGACTAAATTGTTATCTTCAAGCAATTTGGAAATGCTTATGAGATTTTTAGTGAGATGAGGTACACACAAAATATCTTGTAAATTCATAAATGAATCACAGGATATTGGAAGACAAGTATATACAATGTATGTAATATGCAAACCTTGGCCATTACCAACATGCAGTAACTGATTACCTGAATATTCCCTTCCAAGGTCCAAGTTCTTTAGATTGTTGATGAGATGATGTGTTGCCCCACTGTCAACATACCAGCCTTGGTCAGCCATGTCACCTTCAAAAGTTGTCAGGAAAACAGTTTTTGGTGCTGAATTTAGATAGGAAGCTCTTGGTCCAAGATTCTTATATGAATCATAGCCTGAATATGGATTATAATAAGGCGCAAATTCTTTGTTGAACATGTTCCTGCATTCAGCTGCAGTATGTTTTGGTTTAAAGCAGATTTGACAAATTACAGCAGCTCCATTTGGATCTAAAACACCTTTTCCATTAGTGAAGCCATTATTACCACCAAAATTACCATTGTTAGCACCAAAGTTATTAGCATTAATAACACCATATCCACTTCTGCCTTGATAATTTCCAGATTGTGCATTATTATTCCAGATACCATTCCAATTTCCTCTTCCTCGGCCTTGTGAAAAGCCTCTGCCAAAAGCTCCACTGCCACTATTATTATTATCGGCATTCTTAATCTAGTTAGCATTATATTGTCCTCCAAATTTAGTATTGGTTCCAGTTTGAGCAACATTAGCTGCATAGTTCAGTTTAGTTTCCTTGCTAGCACTTGACTGATGTGCTTCTGATCTAGCTTCATGAGTCAAAAGCATGGAGTAGGCTTAATTAATAGTCATTTTTGCAAGATTTACTTTAATATACACAACCACTGGATAATATAGTTGACCTAGTCTAAAGATCAGATGTGTAATAAAATCCAAAGAGCTAACAGGACTTCCAGCAATGGCCAAATCATTAGTTATTGTTTTCAACTTTCCAAAGAATTCAGTCATAGACATTGAACCTTTTCTAAGATTATTAAGCATCACCTTGAGGTGAACTTTTTTAGCAAAAGTTTCAAATTCAAATTGTTGTTCAAGACTAGTCCAGAGTTCAAGTGAAGTTTCAGAGTTTACCACAAAACTGAGAATCTCAAGATTTATGGAAGACAGCATCCGGCTTAGCAACATTTGATCCTTCCTTTTCCAAGTAGTGAATGCTGGATTTGTTTGAGTTTCCACTTTAGAGTTTTCAGATTCACTTTGAAGAAATTGATTTGGACATGATTTGGAGCTATCAAGATGATCTTCAAGACCATTTGCACGCACTGAAGAGAGAATTTGAGATTTCCAAATTGTGTAGTTCGATCGATCGAGCTTAATAAGGGAAGTGAAAGTAAATGAAGAAACAGAGATTGCTGTGTTTGAATTTGAGCTTAGAGACGCCATTTTTGCTTTTAGTTGAGCTCTAATACCATGTTAATTTGTAAAGTGTTTGTTTGGTTTCTAAGAAAATTACAGAGAAAAACAGAGGAAAGATAACAAGAGAAAATGAATCTGAATCATTGAATTTATTCGAATGATTTACAAGAATGTATTTATACATGTGTCTCGAATCTTCTACAAACTTCCTCCAGCTCAGCTGCCAAGTCAGCAGTCATAACAAACTTACTTAATCAAATTAACTAAGCTTAACTAACTAAACCATCTTAACTAATTATATTATCTTAACAAACAGAATTGGGTGTCCCTCTTCAAAGCCTAGATACTGCGTCCAAAATAGTCTTCACAACTCGTTCTCTCGATGTTTGCAGGGAAATGGAAGCTGATGAGATGATTGAAGTTAAGTGTTTGGAGCATGACGAAGCCTGGAGATTGTTTCTAGGCAAAGTCAGAAAAGCTACTCTTAGAAGTCACGCTGGAATTCCTGAAGTGGCCGAGGCTGTGGCAAGAGAGTGTGGTGGGTTGCCACTTGCACTAATTACCATTGGCCGAGCCACGGCTTCAAAAGACACTTCAAGAATGGCAAAATGCTCTTCGGGTCTTGAGAACAGCAGCATCTAAATTATCAGGTATGGAGGAGAAGGTATATACACGTTTGAAGTTTAGCTATGATAATTTGCCCAGTGACATAATTAGGTCTTGTCTCTTGTACTGTTGTTTGTTTCCCGAAGATTATGGGATTCTTAGGAGGGATTTGATAGATTATTGGGTTAGTGAGGGGTTTTTGGATAATTTTGAGGATGGATACACTGTCATCGGTGATCTTTTTCGTGCATGTTTATTAGAAGCAGAAGATGTCGATAGCATAAAACTGCACGATGTGATTCGTGATATGTCATTGTGGATAACATGTAAAATCGAGGAGGAGAACTTTTTGGTTCGTGCCGGAGTTGGATTAACTGAAATACGAAAGATTGAAGAATGGAAAGGAGTCAAAAGGATATCATTAATGAAAACTAAAATTGAGAGACAATCTGGAATTCCCATTTGTCCTCGTCTCCATACTTTGCTTCTAACTGCAAGTGAAATTGAGATAATCACTGATGGTTTCTTTCAGTTTATGCCATCTCTTAGAGTTCTAAGTTTAAACAGAAATCGGTCTCTAACCAAACTACCTTCAGGGATTTCATGTTTGGTTTCATTACAACATCTTGATCTATCATGCACTCACATTCATGGGTTGCCGGAAGAGCTGAAGGCATTGGTGAATCTGAGATACTTGAACTTGGAGAACACTCATCATATGGCCAGAATACCGCAACAAATGATATCTAGCTTTTCAAAGTTACAGGTACTGAAGAAGATGGAATGCGGTCTATCTGCAGATGCTCTATCTTTGATTAAAGAATTGCTCTGTTTGGAACATTTAAATCATATCACCTTGACCTTCGAAAGTTCACGCGCTGTCGAATTCCTTTTGAAATTTCCAAAGCTGCTGAGCGTTACTCAATCTCTATCCATTAGATCCTGTAAAAGTCCGGCGGTCAATGTCTTACATCTAGCACACATGGAGCATCTCCAGGAGTTAAAGATTGATAGCAGTAATTTGGAAGAGCTGAAGATTGACTATGCAGAAGAGGTACCAAAAGTGCTTCAAAGTGGTTTCTGCAGTGTTCACGCGGTTGGCATAAGTTTTTGCACAGTGAAGGACTTGACGTGGCTAGTTTTTGCTCCAAACCTCAAGAAGATTGTGATAATGGAATGTCATGCCATGGAAGAAATAATCAGTGCTGAAAAATTGAGTGGTGAAGTTTCAGAGATAATGGGAAGGCCCAACTTGTTTGCACAACTCGAAAGTCTAACCCTATTGGGTGCAGGGAATTTGAAGAGCATCTACCGTTATCCCTTGCCCTTTCCGCATCTGAAGACAATCAGAGTGCATGGATGCCCAAAGCTGAAGAAACTTCCCCTGAGTTCCATCAGCATAAAGGAACGTAAAATTGTCATCGATGGAGAGAAAGAATGGTGGGAGGAGCTACAGTGGGAGGATGAAGCCACTTAAAATGTTTATTCTACCTGTTTCGTGTCATCTGAGGTCAGGATGAAAGAGTTCAGAGTCCTCACCCTTAGTACCTGAAGTTGCTATAGTCAACTACTTTTGTACCTCTTCCATGTCTTCTCTGTTCAAAGCATCGATATTGCAGGAATCAATATGTATTCCATGATTGATTTTTCTAGTATCACAACCTCAAGACCATGCATAGAAACCAATATAAAAAATAAACATTTCGTTCGAATTTAGCTGTGATTAGGCAGCTGTAACTTTTAGTCTACAATATTAAAAGAAAGTTTCTCATAAAAAGTGCAATGATCATTACAACTGGAGTTCTAAAGATCAGAAAAAAAAGCTTAATTCAAACAAAAATTAGTTACCACGATACGAACTAAAACATCAACAACAACAAAAAGTTAATTCAAAGGTTACTTGGCATACAAGGTGCCAAATTAATAAAAAAAAATTATGTCCCCCTGTTATTGTCTTCTTTCCTCCTCTCTTTCCCGGTAACCAAATAAGAAATAATTAAAAAAAAAAACACATATAAAGAATGAGAAAAGGCAAACATAAATCAAACATTATAAAGGGGTACTTGCATGGAGTTAAAAGACTAGTCACAATGGGGACTGAATTATAAATACAAGTTAACTATGTTTTAAATATCCTATTTTATACTGATTCTTTTAGAAGATAGATTTAGATTCTCTCATAATCTAATTTTTTTAATATTTTAAATAAATTTAACATGTGTAATTTAAATTATTGTATGTACAAGGTTTACTTAATTTTCCTTGTTAAAAAGCATATTGTTTTGATAGTTGACTAAGGAACGTTAACCTTAATTTTTTAAATCATTTAATAATATCTTATTTTTCCTTTTCTTTTTCTTCTTTCCACTTCCATTATCAGTTTATCACATACTTAAATTTTGTTCGCGTGACGGTCTAGATGAAGTGATTGGCCACCAGGCCCACCATGTTGCTCGTTCGATCCAATTTTTATATTTTCTGTTCTTCTATATGGTCATGTTTATTACCAAAATTAATGTTTATGAGTATGACGAAGGTTTTTTTTTTTTTTTTTTTTTTTGCTGCTTGAAAAAATAAATATATAAATAAATTGGACATAACAGTATAGAATTTTGAAAATCTAGAAAAATCTAATCTTTACCCATTTCTTTCTAATTTTGTCTCTTTTTCTACCAATGGCATTTTCTTTCTTCAAGTGTATTGCCAAAGTTAAAATTTATGATTAAGGAAGCGAAGGAAAAAAAAAAAAAAAAAACACTACAGGAAGGTAAGAAGCGGCTGCTTGGAAGGAGAAGGGGATAAAAGAAAGAAAAGAAAGAAAGTTACATTGTTAAGTTTTATTATTTTTAGTTTTTAGATAATTAGTAAAACTATGTGTTTTTGTGTTTAATAAGAAAAATTAAGATTGAGTTAAATTTTGTCCATCCAATAATTTAAATTACACATGTTAATTTTTTTTAAAACATTAGGAAAGATTAGATTAGGAGATGATTTGGATCCAGAATGGTAAAAATCTCTCACTAAATAACAACTAATATCCCTTCTTCTCCTTCTTGTTATTATTAGAGTGATGATACAGCCACAAACTCTTGTACAAATTAATTTGACATCAACTCATTAGTTGAATTAAAAATAAATATAATAAAAACAAATCATGTGTATTAAGAGATATTTCATCCAATCAATTAAATTATGCCACATCAGTTTGTACAATAAAAAATTGTACAATAGTTTATAATTATATTATTACTCTTATTATTATTCAAACTCCCAAGTTATGCTAAAGAGCCTTGTGGAAGAACATAAAATATAACTTAATTGAAATATATATATTCAATTATTTAAAATTAATATTCATCTTCTTAGAGCCTTTGTAATTTTGTGCTTATTTAGGTAACCCGACAACTATTACAAGTACGATTGGGTATATTTTAGGGAAAATAAATATAATCTCTCTGCTGTTTAGTCAAAATTCTCCTAGAATTTTAAATTAAGTTCAAATCCCCGTTATAATGGTTGTTAACTTTATTAATTATTTAACCCTTGCAAACATAATAAGAGCTAATTTTAATTTGAAAATAAAAAGAAAATGATAAATTTCATCACCATTCCAATCCACCCATCACCAAATTCATTCATAATCATCTAATTTCCATTCTAAAGACAAAAGATCAGAAAGTCACAAATAAAAATAACTGCAAACCCAAGTCTCCATCCGCATATATCACCTGATTAGGCTAGATCCTCCATTGGGTTTACTTACAGCCTTATGACATAAAAATCACTTGAAACTAGTGAAAATCCTCTCATCTACTTAAGAAATAACATACCATATGTCGCACAATTTACATTGAAATTTTAAAAATAATTTAAAATTTTTAGTATTACTCTTTGGACAATACTGATAAGAAGGAAACTCAAATAAACATTTTTTTTTCCCCAAAATCTCTTGTTTTCAATACAAAAGATTTTATTATCTCAACTAGATGACTCCAACAGATGCTAAAATATTAAAGTTAATAACACAAACTGCATTATTAGTTTGCAGATAAATAACATTGATATAGAATTATAAAAAACTTCCAACGGATTGGATAATGAAAATCTAGAAGAAGCTAACTTTGTGGAGGATTATTTATGCAATTAAAATAGGGTTAATTGAAATGTCATAATTGCTTAATTTCTTAGTAGGGTTATAATGAAAATGAATTTTATAAGGATTTTGAATTTGATGAATTTGGCGGCTGTATTCAGCAGTTTATGCAAATATCTAACCCAATTACAATAAAAAAGAACTAGGCCAGTTTTAATAAAATTTTCATGTATACATTTATTTTAAAATCAAGTAATTATAATGAGAAAAAAAATTGAAATTATACATTGATCAGATTTATTGCATGATCCCGTTGAAACTGTACCATGGAAATTTTATCGGTAAGACTAGGTAATAGCTTACTCTTATAAATGAATGTCTAGCTAACAAGTAATATGTTTTCACCGATGATTTTTTTCATTATTCCATATTTAGCTTAAAAGTTTTCATATGTGGTTTCCATAAAAAAATGTTCATGACATATTATAGCGAGACCATTAACCATAATCTTCGATAATTTATAATATTCATCACTCTACGTCTACTGCACTACTGCACCTGGGCTGATTTTATCTTCTAATGCAGAGTCTGACATCAATAAGTTATAACACTCAACAAATAAATATTAGATATTGCACGATGAGGATAATTAAAAACTAATCTAAATAAATAGATCGGATAGCTATTGCATGATAAGGATTATTAAAATCTAGCCTAATTGAATACATTATCAGGACCATGTTGGATTAATTTGGAAATAAATATTATTGTTAGTACGGCAAATCTCTAACAATTTGGCAATAAGTTCAAAATTATCAATGTATTCAAATAAAAAGATCTGTATATGGGCTCAAATTGGAAACCCCATGTATGAGAGAATCTATTATGGGATTATCTTGCATATTAGAGCTTTGAAGGATAAATATAAATAGAAGACCAAATGATCAGTTGTTATAAATCATCAAAACTTTTTTAGTATTATTATATTCATAACTAAAAGCGTATAGTCTTCATTTTTGTCGCAAATAGACAATGGCAAGAGGAGACATTTATCCTCAATTAATTCACTCTTCCACTCTCGCATTCTTTCATTTTAAATTTCTTTCTGCCAATATGCATATCATAATTCATTTTTACTCTCAATGCAGGAACTATTTTTCATCATCTCTTTGCTAATGTGCATGGCTACATTGGGTTGGAGCCGATCGTATCCTGGAGCAATGCCTTATAACGTTATGAACTTTGGTGCTGTGGGAAATGGAGTTACCGATGATTCCCAAGTAAATATATATATTTTACATACGAGTCATTCTCCAAATGGAACGCTTGTCATAAAATATAGATTTAATATTATAAAACATTTCATAACTATGATACAATGTTAGACTACAAGCAACACAATAGAGATCTATTAATATTAGTCATTCTCTAATGCGGATGTCCACACTTAATACACCATATGATATAAAAATGAATCCATATTTTAAAAAATACAGGTACCTCATAATTATATATACTTGTTTCTCATGTATCCATACACCATATTCTATCTCGCTATACATTAAATGTGTTTCCTAAGATTTGAACTGTGATCCTTTGTTTTTATTATGCAAGTCAAATCAACTGAACTATCATTTGGAGATGATTCAATCCCCAGTGCCACATAGATATATGAGAGCTTTTGGTAATTGAAAAACCACAAAATCCAACCATGCAAACTTGACCTAAAATAGAAACTGACAAGCTCTGATTAGAAATAGTAAATATATTATGTATGAGAGATATAAAACGCACGATATAGAATGAAACATGAGACACGGATAAGTGAAACAAGAATTAAAATGACAACATCGAATTAATACTCACTTTCGAAAGAAGAGAAAAAGAAAAAATCAGTAATCAATAGAATAACTAGAGTCTAGAGATTAATTACAGCTAGTTTGCCTTTCTCATCAATTTAAAATATCAAAGCTCTTTAGTTTCTGTTCTTCTTAATTTTTTTTTTTTCCTTGTGTTAGTATTTTACGGTAACTTCTGTGATTTAATTCATTTCTAGGCTTTTATTAAAGCATGGAACGCGGTTTGTGGAGATACATCAAACAATCCAACCCTTCAGGTTCCTCAGGGCAAAACATTCTTGCTGCAACCTACAAGTTTCCAAGGTCCATGCAAATCTTCCAACCTCCAAGTTCAGGTAAATGGATTTTAATTTTCTCACCATCATCAATACCTTTCATAATACTAGCAATATTTATCAATAAGAAAGGTATAACGTCATCACACTCTCTGTTGACTATTTCAATTTTTTTTATGCACTCCAAATTTTTTTATTACCGACGTATGTCCCAAAATTCTATTTATTATGTACATAATATATTGTAAGTCAGCGGTCAATAATGGAAGCACGGGAATCAATAGTGGAAATATTAAGGGTATTAACGAAAGATTTAATAATTTTTCAATACCAGACAGAATTGTACTGTAGTTTCTCGAAAAAAAAAGTCTTACTTTAAAGCCCTATTTTTTGAACACAGATTGAGGGGAATCTCATTGCACCTGAAGGACCGTCAAGTTGGAAAGGAAAAGATCGAAGGTCTTGGCTTTACTTCGCAAATGTCAATGGATTTACTGTTAATGGAAATGGAGAAATTGATGGCCAAGGATCACAGTGGTGGAACCTTTGCTCAGATGTGGGTGCATGCACAACATTTTTTGCAAACTCTCGTCCCTTTTACTGAACCTTTTTTTTTTCATTATTTTTATAACAAATTCTCATACACCTTCCTGAATCATATGCAGTATAGCGAGGACTGCACGAAACCCACAGTAAGAAAATTTATGAACAAAATGCTTAATTAACATAAACATTCATCAAATGTAATGATAATATTACATACACAATCCTTTTTCATGAATATGATGGATGGCAACAGGCATTAGTATTTGAAAAATGTACCAGCTTTCAAGTCAGTGGACTGAAACATATCAACAGTCAGAAAAATCACATCTCCTTAGATAACTGTCAGGATGCAACTCTCTCTAATCTCCACATATCAGCCCCTGAATCAAGCCCTAACACTGATGGCATTGACATCTCTGCCTCCCAAAACATTCATATTCTCAACAGTAACATTGCCACAGGTTAGTATTATTCTTCTTTTGCTTTTTCTAGTACATTCAATTTTGTACCTTTGTTTATTATTATCTTTAGAAATTATCCAATTCAGAATCAAAATCCAGAAAAGCTATAACCCCATATGGTGCAATAGTATAATATAATAGTTTTTCCTGAGTTTAATAAAGTCCAAGATCCTAAATTAGATTAGTACTCTTACTATCATTTCTTCTTTCTATTTTCTTGAGTTTAACTGTGCGTATAGCATAAATTTTTGTTGTATGAATTTAGGTGATGATTGCGTTGCAATTAACACGGGAAGCTCTCAGATTAATGTAACTGGGTTGACATGTGGTCCGGGGCATGGTATAAGGTTTGTTAATTATGATGACTTTGTCTAATTAATCCAAACGATTTACAAAGCGTGGCAAGTATCTATACTTATAAGAGCATTTGTTATTCTAGCATCGGAAGCCTAGGAAAGCAAGGAGAGGCAGCAGCAGTTGAGGAAGTACATGTGAAAAATTGTACTTTGAACGCAACTCAAAATGGATTGAGGATCAAAACATGGCAGGTAATTAAAGTCTTCTTAAATTAACCAATAATATTCATCATTTGTAATATATATTTCTTATTTCAAAATTTATTCTTAATGGTTCTTAATATTTATAGGGGGGGTCTGGGTATGCCAGGAAGATAACTTTCAACGACATTACACTCACAGATGTTGACAATCCCATCATCATTGACCAATTTTACTGCCCACATGAACAATGCAGTAATGAAGTAAGCAAATAATAAAAATCTTGATTCTATCGTGTACTTGATTGTAGATTTCTTATTGCTTATACTTTTACTAATACAATATTTTATTTTGATTAATTAAAAAGACAAATGCAGTCAAAATAAGTGATGTTTCTTACACTGGAATTCATGGGACATCAATCACACAAGATGCAATTGCCTTGAATTGCAGCCGGACTGTTGGCTGTGACAACATAGTGCTGGAGCACATCCACATAGCTTCATCGAATTCGAAGGAGGGGACTTATTCAACTTGCATCAATGCTCATGGAAAATGTGATGATTCAGTCCCTAGTGTTGGCTGTTTGAAATAAATTTGTAGCATTTGTTTACACAGCTGCTTTATTCTTAAGAGAAGCCCTTTTTTTTTTTTGTGCAAAAAAGAAAAGTTAGATCTGGTACAAAGCCTTTCAATATTTGAGAGAAATTAATATGTAATCATTTAGAAAATTTATAAAAAGGTCACATGGAGTTGGTTTTTTTTACTGTTCTGGCAACTTTAATAGATAATTAGTTAAAAGTCTCGTGCTTACTGCAATTTCCCAAGCAAACCTTATTTCAATTCAACGCACCTAAGGACGGACCCTCTTGTCTTTAGGCCCAGTTTATAAAGATCTTTCCTCTGGTCTCAATTTATGTCCACGTGAGGAAATGTTGAGACTCTACTTTAGTACCACTGCTGAGTCCCAGGCCCTGGCCCATTTACAAGACCCCTTTATGTCTTAATTGCTACCTTACATGAATAAATCTACCAGTCTTTAATATTAGAGTCGAACTATTGGCACCTCTATATTTTTCTTACAAAACCTCACTTTAAATAAAATTATAATTAAAGACAATTGAAAATTAAACACATATAGATTTTTTTCTAGCAAATTACTTAATTCATAATCAATCATTTAAAAACAAAATTATATGTTACTTCCTATTTAACTAAAATAAATTGTACAAATTTAGAATAATCTATTTTCTCTTTTGATTTTTTATTGATTAAATATTTTTATACTTAAAATTGATTTGAAATATATGTTATTTTAGCCAATGATTAACAGTAAAAAACTTATCACCCATATAACTTTTTTAATTTGTGTGTAGATTAATAATAAAATTGAAAATAATTAAAAAAATAACACAATAATACTTTGAGTTTTAACAATAAAACAAATCAAATAAAAATTAAAAACTTAGAAAAATGTATATAAAAAAGGGGTATTTTCGGAATTAAAATGAATATAACTAAAAAGGGGGTTTTATGAGGAGATGAGAGAGGTGCCAATAGTCCAACTCTTAATATTATTATTAAGTTGTTACCTAAAAGATATAAAAGATAACCAATAATTTGAGGAGTGTTACCAAAAAAAATTTAGGAGACAATGGCTAGCATAAAGTTTTCAAAATACATGTTTTTCCTGAATCTGATTATTTGTTTTACAGTGTGAGAACATTAAAAAATAACTAAGTAAACAAATATTGAACTATTTCAATTACCGACATAAATATACCAACTTCTTGTTATTATTATTATTATTATTATTTTTAATACAACTCTTTACGTATAGAACTTATTCAGCACATATTTGCCGTTTTAGGAACCTCGAAACTGACCAAATGGAAGGTCGCATATCCCCTTCTGGAAGTTATTTAAATTTCTATGCTAAATTCATATTACAAACAGCTAAAATTTTGGAACACTAATCCTAGCAAATTTGTCTGAGGGGTAAAATACGAAAACCAACTAAAAAAAATCAATATCCACATCTAGGAGAATGATGTTGCAATATCGTATATGAATTACATTTTATAGAAAAAAGAAAATTGATAACCGAAAACAATGATATGAACGTTACAGAAAAGTTATTATTATTTTCAAAGATTCGACAATATAACCCGGCGGACTGCATATGGAACAATCTTTAGAAAGAGCGGTTTCATGAGCAATAAATCAAAAGCACCAAAAATAGCTTACCAGCCTAGCAAGACGTGCTCGTTGCCACCCAAATTCTATCCCCCCCCTCCCGTCTCCTTCTCTCTCTTCTGGTATTGTTCATCCTGCAATCTTTCTTGCCGGCAGGCCGCCATGGAGAACAAGCCATACCCTCCCGAGCAGTGGCGCGCATGGCTCACGCCGGTCATCTTTGTTGTTTGCATTATTATGTTTGTTTACACCATGCATGTAAACAATTGCCCTGTGAAAACTGCAGACAGTCACCAATGTGTTTTGAGAGATATATTAGGGAGATATTCCTTTCAACCCTGGAAGGAAAATTATCTCCTCGGACCTTCCATCTCCACGTAATTAAGAAGTCGAACCCTCAACAATGTTTCTGTTTCATTTTGTGTACTTAATTGGAAACAGGGATAGATTACTCTCCTTTATTTTCTTCCAGGCTCAGAGATCTCGGTGGCCTTGACCGAAACCTAATTGTGAGGAAAAATCAAAAATATCGTCTCTTGTCTAGCATGTGGCTTCATGCTGGAATCATTCATTTGGTTGTCAACATGACGAGCCTTATGCTTGTTAGTTACCGCCTGGAACAGGAATTTGGATTCGGTAAGAACTTGATAATGAACTACGAGTGAATTATTGTACTATAAGTTCTTACTGGTTGTAAATCACTCTTGAATATGGCAGCGAGAATAGCACCTCTGTATCTGCTTTCTGGGTTTGGTGGAAGCCTTTTATCTTGTCTTCACCATAAAGGAAAGAAAGAAATTGTTTCAGTTGGAGCATCCGGTGCACTCTTTGGACTGTTGGGAACCATGCTTTCTGAGTTAATTGCAAACTGGACGATCTATGCAAATAAGGTGACTATGTTACTAACTGCTTTAAAATAATAACACAATGACATAAACCTCGCAGATATTATTCTTAAATAATAATAATAATAGTTGTGAAATTGAAAGTCATAATATTAAGAAAGTAAGTTCAAACATCATTCCAGAATGAACTTTCACAAAGATATAAACAGATATAAGTTCTAACTCTTCTCTGTTCAGTGCACATCACTTTCAGTTCTAGGTTCTGTTATTGCCCTGAATTTGGCTTTTGGATTCATACCCGGTGTGGATGGTGTAGACAATTTGGCACATATTGGAGGATTTGCCTCTGGAGTTCTCCTTGGATTTATCCTCTTTCTACGTCCCCAATATGGATATGTAAGCGAAAAATACATTGCTGCAGGATATGATGCCAAGCATAGGCAACCCAAGTACATGCACTATCAACAATTGTGTTGGATTATAGCTTTAATCCTCTTAGTCCTTGGGTATATCACTTAACATTCATTTCAAACATTTGTTGAAAATTTCACAATTGGGGTTCACAAATTTCAGCTAACCATTGCCATTTTGTCAGATATGCACTCGGCTTGTCCAAGCTATACAAAGGCGACAAGATACACAACGAACCTCTCCCACACTCTCATAGCTGATTATTCTTGTAGCAGATTAACCACAAAACCTTCATGTAACACTAGGATACTGGATTCCAACCTTCACATCCTTACATCTATGTAGACAATATCCATGCACGCATATGCAATAGAGCACACAAGATATATGTCGATAAATACTGGATGATATTTAGGCATTTATGCATATGCTTACAACTCAGTTCTCGGATCTTATCATTTGAACTTCTATTCTTTTATCTTTTATCAGTGTAAGGAAGATGCTTTCTTAAGTGTACAAAAGGGAGATAGATGTTTGAAATAGTAATACTGCACAATAACTACGGATAGTTCATAAAATATCTTCCTTTCCTATAGGATAAAAGAAAACTTTGCAAGGAAGTGATGCACAAAATACTCAGATACAAACTTTCAACATTTGGAATTAGCAGAAACAGTAAACTTTTGATGCTCTCAAACCTCCAGGATATCATTTAAAAGGATCGTCCGATCCTGCTTTCCTTTTCCTAAAGCTTCAAACTATCCTGGTCCTCACAAATTTCCAACCTAACAGGATGTAGTCTTTGGACCAAGAGAATTCAACAAAACTACCAGGATTTAAAATATTGAAATTATCAAATGGGAGCTCCATACCTCTATGTGGGTCCCACAAATAGCATTCCCTCAATGATGTTATCACTCCATTATATGTGCAGCTGCTTGCTGCAGAAGTCTACTTAATTAGAATGGGGAATGGGTGGTTGAGGGTGAGTGTGCGTGCCATTCTATCAACTACTAAAGAAACAGGATACTATAAGGAGGAAAGACATGGTTACCAAAAAAATATTGCCCGCTGTAGAAAATATGGAAAGATTAGATTAGTTGTCTAATTTGTCTGATTTGTACAGTTATTACTAATTTATATAATTCCAGAAATTAGGAAGTTAAATTAGGAATGTGTGGTCCTATAAATTAACCCTATTGTACTGGCTGTTAGATGTACTTAAAAATAAGAAAAGATATTTATTCTTCTCCTCTGTTAACATGGTATCAGAGCTATGGCAGAATTAAGCCTGGCTTGACTCCCATACGGATCTGTTCATTGTCTTGTTATAATGGCGCAAAACACCATGCCTGGGGTTACAGTAACTGGTGATACCAATTCCACTGCTACATCTACTGGAATTGGTGCAGGGGAGTTTCTTCCGTCAGGATCTGGAAACTTGAACGGAAGTGAGAGTTTTCCCATGCAATTAACCGGTCACAAATTGAACGGTAAGAACTATCTAGAATGGGCGCAATCCATTAAGTTGGTGGTCGATGGCAAGGGTAGACTTGGCTACATCACCGGTGAGACGAAGGAGCCGGAAAAAACTGATCCAACATGGAAGACTTGGAAATCGGAAAATTCCCTAGTTATGTCCTGGTTGATCAATTCCATGGAGGTTTCTATTGGGAGGACGTATTTGTTTCTTCCCACCGCAAAGGATGTATGGGATGCAGTTCGAGAAACGTATTCTGATCTAAAAAATTCATCACAGATTTTTGAATTGAAAACAAGACTATGGCAGACTAGGCAAGGTGATCGTGTTGTTTCTGAGTATTACAACGAGATGAAGGCCTTATGGCAGGAGCTTGATCTCTGCTATGAAGATGATTGGGCCTGTATGACAGATAGTGTTCGTTATTTAAAACGAATTGAAGATGATCGTGTTTATGAATTTTTGGCAGGTTTGAATAAGAACCTTGATGAAGTGAGAGGCCGGATTCTTGGCAGAATTCCTTTGCCATCAATCCGGGAAGTATTTTCAGAAGTACGACGAGAGGAAGGTCGACGCAAAGTGATGTTAGGAGAAAAAATTGCATCTGTTCCAGAAGTTTCAGCCCTAATGACAGGGACTAATCACCATAATTCCCCAAACCAGGCATGGCAGAACAAGAAAGGAGAAAAGGTGTGGTGTGATCACTGCCACAAACCACGTCACACTAGGGAGACTTGCTGGGATTTACACGGAAAACCTCCTAATTGGAAGCCACGAAATTTTAGTCAGTCAAACCGTGACTCAAAGGCCTTCCACTCAGCCACTGAGGAGAATGGAAACACTGCAACTACAGCTACGACACCTTCATTCAGTAAGGAACAGTTAGAACAACTGTATAAACTTTTTCAGTCCACACAAGTGACTAATCCAGTATCTTCTTCTTGTTCCTTAGCCTAAAAAGGTACTTATCAATCTGCTGTCTTTAATGTGTCCACTATTCCTCTTTGTCCATGGATAATAGATTCAGGTGCCACCGATCATATGACTGGATGCTCTAAATTATTTTCTTTCTATAGTCCTTGTGCAGGCAATCAAAAAATTAAGATTGCTGATGGCTCCCTCTCGGCAATTGCTGGGAAAGGGTCAATTGTTATCTCTAATACTCTCGTTCTTCACGATGTCCTTCATGTTCCAAATCTCTCTTGTAATCTTTTGTCTGTAAGTAAAATCACTCGTGATTTAAAGTGCTGTGCTAAATTTCTTCCAAATTGTTGTGAATTTCAGGAATTGGATACGGGGAGGATGATTGGCAATGCTAGAGAGTATGGCGGTCTCTATTACTTTGATGATGGGAACTCTATGTGTCAGCAACAGAAAATTTCGAATCTCGGAGCATGCTTTAGTTCTACTGATGATAAAATAATGCTATGGCACCGTAGGTTAGGCCATCCTAGCTTTTTATATTTAAAACATTTGTTTCCAACCTTATTTCGTAATAAACTTTTATTGTCTTTTCAATGCGATATTTGTCAGTTAGCTAAACACCATCGTGCATCTTTTCCTATTCAACCATATAAAGCATCCAAGCCTTTTACCCTTATTCATAGTGATGTGTGGGGTCCCTCTAGGACATTCACCAATTCTGGAAAAAGATGGTTTATAACATTTATTGATGACCATACACGCCTAAGTTGGGTCTATTTACTCAAAGAAAAATCTGAAGCAGAACATGTTTTTAAAAACTTTTATAATATGGTTGAAACACAATTTCAAACAAAAATTCAAGTGTTTCGAAGTGATAATGGGAAGGAATACTTTAATCAAATATTGGGGTCATTTTTCTTAGAAAAAGGAATTGTTCATCACAGCTCTTGTAATGACACTCCTCAACAAAACGGAATAGCAGAACGGAAAAATAAGCACCTCCTAGAAGTAGCTAGGTCTTTAATGTTCACCACTAAAGTTCCTAAATACTTATGGGGGGAAGCAATTCTTACTGCTACATATCTTATTAATAGGATGCCATCAAGAGTTTTGAACTTTCAGCCACCATTGACAGTTTTTAAAAAATTCTTTCCAATGACACGTTTGACTTCAGATTTACCTTTAAAGGTCTTTGGATATGTTGCCTTTGTACATATACACAATCATAATAGGGATAAACTAGATCCAAGGGCTGTCAAATGTGTTTTTCTGGGCTATTCTCCTACTCAAAAAGGGTATAAATGTTTTGATCCTAACAAACAAAAATATTTTGTCACGATGGATGTTACCTTCTTTGAGTCTCAAAGTTTTTTTAACCCTCCTCTTCAGGGGGGGAAAGGAAATGAAGACTCGGTGTTTGAGCTTGACATGAATACTAATGGTGAGGCAAATATTGAAACTGAAATTTTTAATCCTAATACCTTGAATAAGGAGGATATGAGGATTACCTTAGTGCCTGAACATAAAACTGACACTACGATAATAGACGAGACACGCTTCAATGATGAGAGATTGTTCGGGAAAACTTACACTAGGGAGAAACGGATTCAAAGTAAGAAAGATGCAGCGATACTTCCTCAACGCCATGAATCTGATCCAATTCCAGATCCGAAAAACATTGATTCTGAAAATCCAGGTACAATCTCTAAATTTATAGAGTATGAGTCTTTATCTATCCCACAAGTACATTCTGACCCTCTAGATCTTCCCATTGCTCTTAGGAAAGGAATTAGATCATGTACTCAACATCCCCTTTCCAATTTTGTGTCTTATAAGAACCTGTCATCATCTTATCATACTTTTGTCTCACAATTGTCAAGTGTGGATATACCTAAGTCTATACAGGAAGCGCTAAAGGTTCCTGAATGGAAGAAGGCTGTTCGTGAAGAAATGGAGGCTCTAGAAAAAAACAGAACGTGGGAGATGGTTTATTTGCCTGAAGGAAAATTAATTGTTGGTTGCAAGTGGATTTTCACTGTGAAATACAACTCAGATGGATCCTTGGAACGCTATAAAGCAAGGTTAGTAGCAAAAGGATTCACACAGACCTACAGAGTTGATTATCAAGAGACATTTGCTCCCGTAGCCAAACTAAATACCATTCGAATACTACTCTCTGTAGCTGTTAATTTGGAGTGGCCATTGTTTCAATTGGATGTTAAAAATGCGTTTCTCAATGGAGAATTGGAAGAGGAAGTATATATGGGTGCACCCCCTGGTTTTGAAGACAAGTTTGGAGGAAAGGTGTGTAAATTGAAGAAATCCCTTTATGGACTGAAGCAGTCTCCTCGTGCTTGGTTCGAGAGATTTACCAGGTTTGTTAGAAAAGAAGGATATAGTCAAGGACAATCTGATCATACAATGTTCGTGAAACACACAGATGGTGGAAAGATGGTTGTCCTGATTGTATACGTAGACGACATAATACTTACTGGAAGCGATGATGATGAGATGAGTAGGCTAAAGAAGCACCTGGCATCGGAATTTGAAATTAAGGATTTGGGTCCCTTACACTATTTCCTGGGTATGGAAGTTGCAAGATCTAGAATGGGAATTTCTGTGTCACAAAGAAAGTATGTTCTGGACTTGCTAGAGGAGACAGGAATGAGTGGTTGCAGACCAAGTGATACGCCCGTGGATCCTAATCAGAAGTTAGGAGAGGTTTCCGATTGAGTTCCAGTTGATAAAGGTAGATATCAACGTCTTGTAGGGAAACTCATTTATTTATCTCACACAAGACCTGATATTGCCTTTGCCGTTAGTGCTGTAAGTCAATATATGCACTCACCCTATGTGGAACATTTGGAGGCAGTTCACAAGATTCTCAGGTACTTAAAGAGTACACCTGGAAGAGGGTTATTATTTAAGAAGAGTGATCAAAGGAGTGTAGAAGTCTTCACAGATGCAGACTGGGCAGGCTCAATTTCAGATAGAAGATCAACATCTGGTTACTGTACATTCTTATGGGGAAATTTAATTACTTGGCGAAGCAAAAAACAAAACGTGGTTGCCAGGAGTAGTACTGAAGCTGAGTTTAGGGCCATGGCAAATGGAGTTTGCGAGGTGTTATGGATTAAAAGAGTCCTTGGAGAACTGAAATTAGATATTGAAGCACCTATGAGACTGTTCTGTGATAATAAATCAGCAATAAGCATTGCAAATAATCCTGTTCAGCATGATCGTACAAAGCACATTGAGATTGATAGGCATTTTATTAAAGAAAAGCTGGAGAATGGAGTTATATGTATGCCGTTCATTCCTTCAGAGCAACAAACAGCAGATGTTCTTACCAAGGGACATTTCAGGCCAAAGTTTGAATCTTTCATTGACAAGTTGGGCATGATTAATATCTAAGCACCAACTTGAGGGGGGGTGTAGAAAATATGGAAAGATTAGATTAGTTGTCTAATTTGTCTGATTTGTACAGTTATTACTAATTTGTATAATTCCAGAAATTAGGAAGTTAAATTAGGAATGTGTGGTCCTATAAATTAACCCTATTGTACTGGCTGTTAGATGTACTTAAAAATAAGAAAAGATATTTATTCTTCTCCTCTGTTAACACCCGCAATAGGCTTTGAAGAGCTGGGATCATATGTTGGCATCCAATAGATCAAGTATTAGGAACTTAAACACTTGACAATAAAGTCAAGATAGAGGAGGCTTGTTTTAATATATGGCCACAAATATGTTACAATAAAGCTCTGATGTAATCAACAGAAGAACTAGGAAATTATTAAATAGGGGGAAAAAATATCAATTGATAAGGAGGAAAAAAAAGAGTAAAATCAAATATTTGTAACAATAAGGTCAGAATTGTAGGCATATATATGGCCAAGATGACCAATTTACATTAAGAGTTGTCAAATGTCAATTGATAAACATGTTCACAGTATATTCTATTTCCACAGAGCAAGAAACAATGGACCACATTATGATCCCTCATTTCTGGAGTTTCAAATATATACATACATTCATTAGCCGCAACGATTGCACATCCTTACTTATCATATAACTCACATGAATCTGAGCGGCCAAAAATGTTGTATCGATTGTTCGCTATGTTGTCATATGCAAAATCTCTTACAAACCTGCAACCACCCAGAGCAAAAAACAGAATAATAAATTTCCATTGCTCTGCTCATTTGTTTCAGAACTACAGCAACAAAGAAGAGATGACTTACTGAGGAACAAACTGTAGAAAAAATGCTAGCTGAGGGAAAGGTAGGTCTATGTAGTCCATAATCTTAAGAACAGCATCTGACTTGATATATGATCTGAAATCCACCATCAATTCTTAATCATTCTTGTGCAAACCTTTTCTATTCAAGAGAGACAGATACAAACATGAAGGGAGAGGGGATAGGAATAATCTCATTTAAATTAATTAGAAAACAGACATTGACACAATGTGAAATGTTAAAATTGGTTGAACATAGTTACCATTACCCTAAAACACAAAAAAAGGTCAGAAACTAAATTCAGGTGCTACCCTTTAGAATTCAGACCAATTTAACATCAGTTTTAGAATACACTGAAAATAATATCCGTGTACCTATCCTTTTCAACGAGCACAACACTTGAAATATCATCAGGAGCTCTTCCTGATCTCCTCAGCAGTTTCTTGCCTGATTCACTCTGGAGAGCTTCGTACCTGATTCTCCTGTCAATTGCCAGACGAAGATATGAAGAAGAACAGTCATTGGGAGCAGATCTATAGCTAAGAAACACTTTGAAGAGCCAAATTCTATGATTTTCTTTCCCTTTTGGACTTAAAGAAAATCATTTATAAGAAAGATATTCCTTGGAGGGTTCATAATTAATAGCAGGTAAAGGAAGTGATATTTTCAGTGACCTCAATCTTGTTTAGCATTCATAATCATGTTTTCAACTAATTCATATAATACTTTTCAACCATAAGAAGTAATAATTTGAAATATCATGAACAAACTTAATAATACAAGCCAAAATGCCAAGTTGAAAATGTGCGAAATCTGGGAGGACCAATTTTCTTTAGAGTAGCTTAATTATGTACAAATCAAAATGAGCTGATACATGGAAAACCTTTGACGGGGAAGATCAAATTAGCCTATCTAGGAATATTGTCAACGCCAAAGGATCGTGATCAATCATTGTGGAACATTTGGCTTGAGGTCGAATAACATTTGATATTTATCATTTAACACATTATTCATCAAATTACTCAACAAGCCAGCGGTTAGATCACTTGCCTATTTTTGTCGTTATCCCGTACAAACTTCACTCCTCCATTACACAAATTGCAAACACCTATCGAACGAAAATTCAAAAGAAATATTAACTACAACAGTAGCTTAGCTAGATACCGGCTGCTAAAGTGTTTGGTAAACGTTCTATTCTACTCAACAGCTAATATTTTTCGACCACTAATGATTTCATTTCATAGCAGTGATTAAAAAATATATATAAATTAAAAGTTAATTAAGGAGCATAAGCGAAATTTTTTATTTTATAGCTGGCTAGAATTAATAAAATGAATCAACTTCATTCATAAACGGAATAAAAATAATTTTTAAAAAAATAGTAATTACCATCATATAACATGATGGGTCTGGAGTCTGGTTCAAAGAAGCTCGAAGTTGCATCGACCCAGTAGTCAACTTTATCAAGTTTGGGAGGTGACAGCGTAGCAACAACTGCTGTTCTCCGGCTAACTTGCGCTGGGTGGGAAATGGCTAAACGTGCGCACCCACCACCAGGAACAAGAAGCGCCATGATGATGAAAGACGGTTATTACTTCGCTCGTTGTTAGTTCGTTGTCTGAATCGAATTTAGAAACAGAGTTTTATTTTTATTTTTTTTATCGAAAAAGCAAAAGACTGGATTACGAAATAACCCTGAGTTGTTAACGAACTGTAAGTGACCGAGAGAGTGGTAGTTTCGTAATTATGGGATTTCGGGAGTGCATGTGAATGCTTTGTTGATGTGGCTCCAGGATTACGCGCCACGTGGGACATTAAATGCCACTAGAACATGAAAAATCAAGAAAGCCGAGTTGCCGGGAGGTTTGACAACGAGTCAACTCAGTGTTTCAGCATGTATTTATTTTAGTGAGTTATTATCATTTCACTATTTTAAAAATTACTAAATATCAAATGATTATAAAAAATATTTTCTCCTATCATTGTTTTTACTATATTCTTATAAAAATATTATTTTACTACTTTTTCGTTATAACCGTTAGTTGACTAATTAGTTGACTAACAAAATACCAATTTCACCCTTCATGATTAAAAAAAACTTAAAATTTATTTACCAAATAAATTTGTAATATATTTATTAAAATAGATATAAAATACCAACATAATTCTTTTGCTGGAATTATAATATATGAATTAAAAATTTGTCTTATTATTTTTTTAATTATAAAGGGTAAAATTAGTATTTTGTTAGTCAACTAATTGGTCAACTAACGGTTATAACGGAAAAATAGTAAAATGATATTTGTTGTAACAGAAAAGTAGTAAAATGATATTTTTATAAAGATATAATAAGAAAATGATAAGAGACAATATTTGTTGGAGTCATTTGATATTTGATAATTTTTTAAGTAGTAAAATGATAATAACCCTATTTTATTTATTTGAGATTGAATGTGCGTCTAAATAATAATGGGGCGAAAAACATAATTTAATAACGAAATTTCAAGACAAAATTCATGATCACTAAATTAATAAAAGTAGCATACAATCAACATTAATTAAATGGCTTTTGATATGTAAGGCAAATATTTGATAAATAATACATACACATATATATAATATGATAATTCCCTAATGAGGATTTTTTTAATTTAATAAAGTAAAAATGTTACTAACAGTCGTATTGTCCTTCAAATTACATTGGGGATCATATCATTTATAATTCATGGCGAGTGGCAACTCTCTTGAAGATACACAAGTCTTGTTCCACAACTGCAATATAAAGCATCAGCTAGCATTAGAACAATATGAGTAAGAGCAATGATATGTATGTAAAATCTTTCATGCAAACCGACGCAGCATACCATAATTGGTTATTTAGTTAAATGAATACATCACTTGACCTACAGAATTTTATTAATATTACTTTAAATCTTAATTCAACCGATCATAATTACACTACATCGGTCTGTTGTGCGCGTGTGTGTGTCTATAAATATATATGTACATATTTCGTGCAATAGCATTATTTCATGTATATACAATCAAAAATTGAAGAATAATATAAAAAAAGTCTCTTTATTGTCAAGAAGTTAATGGCACATTGGTATACATTAGCTCTTAGGTAAGTACTTGGGATAACTCTAAACTCATGAGTCATGAGATATTTTATTAAATATGAATTACTCTCATTTATGAGCCAAAAAAATCATCCTGCACATAACAAAGTTAGTTAAGGAAATAATCGCACATGGCTCAACTCAACTACTCAACCAACTTTTATGTGTAGATATATATATATATATATACACCCACAATCCTTATCTATTACGAGCACCCACATTTTTTTTCATGTAGACAATTTTTAAACCGTAAGATTTAATATAGTCAGTTTTTAAGCTTATTAAACCGACAACTTGATGGTATATTGAAAATTAACTTTATTAAGCCATAAGACTTCTGCATTAAAAAAAATGGAGGCGCCACACCTTAGAATGTTTACACACACACACATATATACACACAATCTTTCTCTAGTGCGGAGGTCTTCAATTTTTTTCCATGCGATCACACTATTAAACCGCATACATACATATATACATACATACACATTCCTTCTCTAATGCGGGTGGCCTTAATTTTTTTCCTCGCGAACATATTGTTAAACAGTGTGATTTAACAATGTGTTCACATTAAAAAAAAAACATTGAGGACACTTGCACCTAAAAATAATTATATAGTGAGGATTTTTTCATTTTATTAAAGTGATGATGCATGTAAAATATATAAAAAAGAAACACATATTTCAAATAAAGGGGTAGAATTTTACCTAATTAGTAGGTAGATTAGTATGTGTATTATTGGATGGCTGTTGTGTTACTCCGACACTCGGCAATTCCTTACTCATATCGATGCTTGGAAGTGGCAGATCTACTCTTTCGCCTTTGTAGAGCTTTGACAAGGCAACCGTGTACCTACACTTTGGCACATGTTTGAGCTATCATATCAATTATAAGAAAAAAATTTTGAGTGCTCGTGAAGTACTGCTTCTTTTTTATTCACTCCTTACTATATATACATTTCAACCAATTATAATAATATGCATAATCATTTGCTAAATGGTGAATGAATGAGGAACAATGCTCTATCACCAATGATTCTCCAATTATAAAACTTTTTAATGAATGACATTTTGTTGATACTAAAAATTCAAATTAACTAGAACATTGAACATTGAGAAAAACCCTACCATTTGCTGAAATATATCACATTTTCTCCTTCATTTTTCAAAACCTCGTGTTAAAATGCTATTTTTTTCTTTTTTCTTTTTTTAAACTTTTTGTCTTAATTAAACTATTTTACCTCATAAATCTTTGTTGATGATTAATGATGGTTTTTACCCCATCATGAGCAAAATAATAGAAGACAGTACTAAAACATTGAATGTGAACAATTATTTTCACAACAAAAGAGCTTTGATGGGTTTTGAAACAAGGAAAAATGATTAATTTATAGAAACAGTTTCCATCAATTTTCCAATTAATGAATGTTTGAAGTGAACTTGGAATTAGTAATTTACCAAACGAATAAGACGACTACAGATATAACCCAAAGCAGTTTTTGATGGCACTGGTACTTGGGTTTCTTGTGGTTGAGTTCATATCCTGGAGCAATGTATGGTCCGCTAACGTATCCATACTGAGGACGGAGAAGAAGAATGAATCCCAGTAAAATTCCGGAAACGAATCCTCCAATGTGTGCCATATTATCTATACCAGGCATAAATCCGATAGCCATGTTCACGCCAATAACTAAAATCAGCATCGTAATTGATACACACTGGAGGAAAAGATTACTAAACACCTCAGCTTATATGCTTTTAAAATTAAAACAGAAGCACAACATTTACAAAAATAGTCACCTTATTTGTGTACAATGTCCAGTTTGTGATAATTTCAGAAAGTGAGGCACCTAACAGGCCAAAGAGTGCACCTGATGCACCAACTGAAATTTGAAGAGTTTGCTGTGATTCGTCTTGGTGAAGACAGGATAACAAGCCTCCTCCAAAACCAGAGAGCACGTACAAGAGTCCTATTCTCACTGCACCCACAATCAAATGTATCATTTAGATTGAAATTTATTTTCTTTTTCTTTTAGCAACTCTCTGTACCAAAAATTATTGGTTCGAATTTTGAAAATCACAGGTACTTGCAAAAGAGGATTGTCAAATAATCAATTAGGTTCTTACAAAATCCGAAGTCCTCTTCGAGCTTAACACCAATAAACAGAATGGCCAAACTATTAGTAAGCAAATGAATAACATTAGCATGAAGCCACATGCAAGAGAAGAAACGATATATTTCGCCATCGTACACCACTAGATTTCGGCTAAGGCCACCAAGTTTCTTTAGCCTGAAAATTAAAAATCATCTTGGTTTCCGAAAGTTAAACCAAAAAATAAATTAAACTAAAAAAAATTGTGCAGAGATCAGTAATAATACTAATAGAGAGCTTACGTTGCGGTGGAAGGGCCAAAGAGAGAATTTTCTGATCTGGGCTGAAAAGAAAATCTCCCCAAGTGATCATGAAATACACATCTATCTTCACCTAAATTCTTAGGACAATTGTTGACATACATGGTGTAAACAAAAACAGCAATGCAAGCTACACAGCTCAAAGGCATGAACCATGAGCACCACGGTCGAGAAGGACCTCCGTACGCCATGGATGGCGGCCGCCGATGGAGGAAGAGTTAGTCGGAATGTAGAAAAGGTTGTTGTCAACCGAAAGAGAGGGATGTGGAAACAAAATTTTGTGTGGCAAAGAGCCAATGTTGATCGGTTGGTAACTGTTTTTTTTTTTTTTTTTAATTTCCATTTTTTTAGCCACTCTAAATTTCCTGCTTATTGTCAAACTGTTTGGTCAAAAATCAAAATTGGTCGTCTAGAGGTGGCTCTATATATGGCCTGGCTAATTAATTTGATGGCTCTTATATAGAGCAGCAAACTGAGGCTGTTAAATGAGCCGTTTTGATTGTGTAGAGCTTCCTGGCTTTGTTATTTCTTCTTCATAGTTCTTTGTAGCATATGTATATATACAAGAAAAATGATGAAGATATTGGGAAGACAGAATGAACTATTGCTGTTATAGTGTTAATTGAATACTTTGTTTTTTTGCTTCTAAGACTGTATGGTATTATGGTTGATTCCATCTTCCTCCTATTTAATTTTTCTGTTTAAATATAAGTGCTCATATATACAAAGGGTAAATTCCATAACTATTTAGTTAGTCCTTATATATTTTAAAAATGTACTCAAAAGGTCCATATTGTTATTTTATAGTTAAGTTGTGAATTGGACTTTTTAAGGGTAAATTAAAATTTAAACAAATATCAAGACACTTAATTATCCACCTTAAAGTTAAGGAAAAGATGTGTCGAACAGTCCAACCAAAGATTGATGGCTAAGAAGACTATCTTGAAATACAGAAACTCTCGTTGCAATTTAGCAAAAACAATCATTTTGAATGATTTAGTCAAAGAATGCTTAAGAAATTAAGCATCAATATTAAAAAAGAAGAAGCCAAAACTGGGCATTAAAAAAAATAAATAAACAAGTAAAGAACCTAGATCACCACATTCCTCAATTTATCGAGGTTATTAATAAAAACAAATATAAATTGTTTGAAGATTACGGCATGTGACATTATTTAGTTTCCTCTAATATCTTATTAAAAAAATAACAATTGAATTTGAAACATTATTGCAAGCATATGAAAGAAAATCAGAACGATAATCCATTTTGTGTGTACGCACAAAAAAAGGTACAATTGATCAATTGGGGTCTACGGTTCTGAAACATTATTACTGACAATTTCGTGACAATAATATTGACACTGCAGAAGATCAATTAATGTTCGAAAATTATGGTAAAAGGCAATCTACGGATGGAACTAATCGGCCATAAAATTGTCCATGAGCATTGATGCAGGAGGCACGATCGAAAATTATGGTAAAAGACAATCTACGGATGGAACTAATTGACCATATAATTCTCCATGAGCATTGATGCAGGAGGCACGAGTATCTTTTCCTGAATCTGAATGTGTTATGTCGATGTTATTAATCTTAATATCAGTGCAACCAACGCTTTCACTGCAGCTTAACTGAACTGCTTCTTCTGTGCTTGAAGTACCTTGAAATCCAATGTAGGAAACGTCGCTCACCTTAACTGCAGATGTCTGCAACATCGGATACATATAAAATTAACAAAAACAATAACTTTTAGTGGGTATGTAGTAGTTGGTTCAACTGATAAAATCTCTGTAATCGAATTTGGCTCATTTAGAATCACCTGATTTTTGCAGTCACCGTTAGGGCCGCAATAATATTGGTCTATGATAATTGGGTTATCAGATGACTCCAGTCTAATTCTCTCAAAAGAAATCCTTCTGGCATGTCCGGACCCTCCCTGAAAACAAGATCACAAATTTTTTTTTTTGGGAAAAAATTACTCAATTAATTGAAATTAATCTACTTGCCAATAATCAATTAGAACTCAATTGTATTTATGATTAATTACCTGCCATGTTTTAATCCTCGCTCCATTTTTAGTTCCTTTGAAAGTACAATCTCTTACATGTACATCTTCTACAATACTTGTCCCTCCATTTGCTCCTAAACTTCCAATACTACAATTTACAAAAACAACCAATTCTATTTTGTTAACAGAAAGAACACTTAGTTACTAAAAAAATTTAATAGATATGATAGTTCTTATTTACAAACCTTATGCCATGACCAGGTCCACATATCACACCAGTGACAGCAATGTTTGAGGTGTCTGTACCAATGGCAACACAATCATCTCCTGCAGCCATGTTTGTAGTTAGTCAAGATTAGTTGAGTAGAACAAGTACTGCAGTTCTATGATGATGATGATGATTAAACAACTTGATTAGAATTTAATTACCGGTTGCAATGGTGCAGTCGCGTATTTGAACATTGCTCGAGTGAGTAATATCAATGCCATCAGTGTTAGGGCTTGATTCTGGCGCAATTATTTTGAGATTAGAGATGGATACATCGTTGCAGCCGTATACACTGATATGGTTGCCCGGGCTGTCGACATGTGTCAATCCACGGAATACAAGGTTATTGCAGCTACCAAATGACAAGGCCTAGCAAAATTATCACCAATAAAATTTAGTACTAGTAGTGGCAAATTTTAAATACAGAGCTGTTAAAAGATATAATTTTACCCCGCAAAATTTATTAACAAATTAAAAGTGAAAATCTGCTTACAGTGGGTCTTTGGTGTTGTTTATTTGACCACCAAGATGCACCTTTTCCATCGATTTTTCCATTTCCGTTAACTGTAAGGCCATTCACATTAGAGAAAAGGAGCCATTTCTTCTTATCATGACCATCCCAAGCACTACTGTGGGGAGCCACGATGTTTCCTTGAATCTGTGAACACATTAGACAAATTTTATTTTGAGAAAAGAATATATAATTCAAAAAATAATTTTAAAAAATTGCTCATTATCAGTTCCAATTACCTGAACATTGATGGAAGAGGACTTGCATGGACCTTGAAAGCTAACAGGATTCAAAAGGAAGGTTTTGCCAGCTGGTACAAGTAGCGGTGCAGCATTTGATTTTGATCCACAAATACTTTTCCAAGCTTTCAGGAAAGCCTGAATTAATTAATAAATTAACCGCCTTTTTGCTAGTTACTAACACCCTAGATACTTGATAATTAATCATTAATTGTAAATGAAAATTACGAGTGCTAATAAAGGAAATAAAATTTTACTTGTGAATCATCTGTTTCTCCATCTCCTACAGCTCCAAACTGGATCACACTGACAGACGAAGCATAAGAAGGAAATGCTTCACAGGGTTGGAAACTTGATCCCCAGATTGCCATGGACAAAATCAAGATTATGATTAAAAGTTCCTGCAATGAAAAACGTTCTCAAAACCGGAAATAAGATATCCCTTCTAATAAAAACGTTGACAGATTCTTTATATTGGTTTTCCTTTTTAACAAAATCGTTAATGGGACGTGATATTATTAGAAGAATAAAAAGTAAAAAAGTCAATGCCTACATTTTCTATGCATAAGTTAACATTATTAATATATAGGAATAATATTTTTCTTTTTTATGATTTTAGTTTTTTTTTTCAGTTATCTATTGCATTTATTATTGTATGACAATAATAGAAAAAAAAAATGCACTTTAAAATTATACCATTCAACTGTAAAAGTGTAAAGTCTGAACATTAAAATGGTATCTTTAGGTGTGTGAGAGGTATGTAATTAAAAAAGAAAAAGAAAAGAAAAATTAGAGACTTGAGTGATAAAAATGAAACGTTAAAGATCAAAATGTCATTCTCCTGCTCTGTAATGCGTGATATTACTATCACTCAAATCTTAGAACTAGATAGAACAATTTTATGAAGCAAACGTAGAATCCATGTTTCGAAACCGAAACGAAAAGACAGAAATGCCTTACACATTAAATCCTATGCAGCTTTGAAGCTCAGTGAGAAAATTAAGAAGCAGAAAGATATCAAGATGCTTACCCTCATTTTACAAAGCCACTGGATGAGATTGTTTTGATGATAAAGATGGTGATTGAGTGAGTTGCTTTGTGCTCAAGGAGTGTTGTTTAGCGAGTTAATTATCATTTACATATCAGCGATCACTCTTATATAAGCTGGGGATCGATGTAATGAGCAAATCTCATCATTAAAGGCCATGATTCATGGGATTCTCTTTCATTTACCTTTCATCACTCGTTGAAAATTTTTCAATAAAGAACAAAAATTGCAAATACATTTCGTTTAGGAAAAAAAATATGATCCATATATGGTACTAAGTCAATTGTTGAAATGATGAAATCGTATAAGCTTATAAATTGTGTACAAATTTGGATAATTTATTCATTAGTTCTATGAAATTATCTCATTAATGATAGTATAAAAAGTCAACTATTTTAAAATAATGATAGTCATTGATTAGTGAGGCTCATGTGAGATCGATATAGACGTTGAATTTCAATTTTGTAATCATGTTATTACTCTTTCCAAATTGGTGAATAAATTAAATACAATTGAACGAAAATGCTAATTTTGAAAAAGCTATTACTTATTTTCAAGATTTAAGTGTATCCCTTATTTTTGTGATATTGGCATGGGTAATAGTAACGGGTTAATTCTTCATACTTCTGTTTCTTTATTTGTTTATGGACTTATTATTCCGTAGACATGTTTCAGTTTGTTAATAAACGATCTTGCACATGTTAATAAACTAAAATAGGTATTATAATTAACTTGATCTTTTCATTAAAGATTCATATATATTCATGCCTTCCCTGCAACTTCATAAGATATGCACATAAATTGAGAAATTAAAAAATAAAAGTAATAAAATGATTTAGATTAAGTAAATAAAATCTCATTTATAATTTACCATCTACATCTTTAATTTCTTTATATGTGCTTAAGTAAAGTAGTAAGCTAACCTAATTCAAAACCAAATAAATTATATTGACAGTCGTTACCCTTTACATTGATTTGTTTCCTTGTTATATTTCTTGAATTGATCAAGTTGCAATTCCATATGACAAATAATCAGGTTACTGTAACTATTATTGGAAGCATTTCTAGCCAGCCAAATATATATATACACACACATATTTAATAATTCGACCTAAAAGTTAAAAAGGAACTAGCAGGCATTTTACAATTTAAACAAAAAAGAAGCGGGCAGATATTACGTGGGTGGAGATATTTCAACCTCACTATTTGTATAAATTCACCCCACTTATAAAAATTATTTATAACAAGTTTACATTATTTTTAATAAATATAAATCAGTAAAAATATTTGTACAATTAATCAATTAAATCTTTTTTATAACTTTTTTCTTACTTAGATTTCTTTGACCATTATGGTTGCTATAACATATGTTGTATTTGATTGTTTTACTCTTACTACATCAAATAATTAAATTACACCAAGAAATATGTGTGTCTAGTACTTAACTGTTTGGATATTTAATTTTGTGACCTATAATCTAACTTTTCTTTTCTTTTCTTTTCTTTTTAATGATATCTAATAATATTTAGTACTATACATCTAAATGACATAAATTTGACAGTCTGATAATTTACATGAGTATTATACTATAAAAACATTATATTAATCTAACTAAAGTTAATAATCACGTATACTAATAAAGTAGTATTGATACATCATCTAGAAACAAAGAATTTTGTAAAATATTAAAAAAAAAATTGAAGTTATATATAACATATTTTTGGTACTTTCACTTCTAAGGTAAAATTATCAAATTAAACTTAGCTAAAGTAGTCTTAGTAGTCAAGTATAATTAAAAAAATTCTAAGTCAAAAGTAAGTTAAGATAGATTTAATTACTTGATTCTTTAAAATTCTTCTTTATTTAAAATTTATAAAAATTATGTCAATTTTTTATAATTATTTTCTAGAAGTGGGGTGAAAAAATTGCGGAGTAAAAATTACGTCACCACCCATATTATGTCTCAACTAACTGTTATAGTTTTCTTGGCTCTATAATATCAAAACAAACCTTGTGATCTTTACTCTTTAGGGATCTCAATATTTGAGTCCTAATAAAATGTGTCACTCACATATATAGTTTGTAAAATTATTTAACTATAGTTTGGTAGATGAATGTAACATCAATTGAGACTCAAATTAGGACTTGGACATTAGGATGCCTAAAATTTATCCTTTTAAAATTGATGCTCTTGATAGATTTTGGATTTTCGAAATTCTCTTGTCCAACTCATGCTTCACTTATGTTTAAACTTAAAGCTCATTTTTTTTAAAGCACAAAGGCACCAAGGCACCGCCGTAGGCCTTGCCATGTGGAGTGAAATAACGGACCTCCGGCCGGAGACCTTTGCCTACATAATAATAAATTTGCTTGAAACATTCACATAAAGAAAGGAATCCCTGAATGAAATTAAAAATATCAAGACTTGTCTTTCTCAAACCAACAAAGTAAAGAAATAAGGATTCTCAAAATTTAAACTTAAAAGACAATTGTAAAAAATTTCAATCTAAGACTCCTGAGGCACACAACTAAACATTTATTGGTGGTTACATTCTGGTGAGAGGTTACGTTCTGGAGGACTCCCACCCTCATGCCTGAGCATCCACAGGTGATGACTTCTTTTTGCCTTTGTCCTCATCCTTGTCCAAGTCCTCATGATAGAAATATTTAAGAGCAGCCTTCTGCTTCCGAATAAATATTCCCAGTATAACATCCAACAGCATGACTGATAATCTCTTCTGTATATGCCACTCCAACGTCATAATCATGTTTCAATTGATATCGAAGTTTCTCGATATCAAAGCCTTTAACATCTGCAAGGACTTCAGGTGGTTTCAACAAATTGAAAAATCTTTTCTTTGCCTTCTCTGTCAAGCACTGTCCCAATAGCTTCCCTCGAGAACAAGATTAGGTTCATCAATAATACGATATGTCTTTTCCAAGACAGAATCATTAACCCTAGACCAATGTCTGTTAGAAAATTGACAGCTCCTTCGTCATGCTTAGTAATTTCCTGATCAAGCACATGGTGACTTATTATTGCAATGAGCCAGAAATCAGGTATTCCTGCCTGGACCATTGCACCATCATATGAGGCCCCCTGCACTTCATTAACAGTACCATTGACAATGTCATATGTCTTGGTGGCCAGAGATTAGGATGCTGGAGCCCTAGAATTGATTAGGTGCTGAAGAGGAAAAAAAAGTTTTGAGTGGTAGTAGGCTCCTGTTTACAAACTGAAAGCACATTTTAATTGGATCAGGAAATCTATACATATATTATCACTAAAAGACATATGGTGAAAGGGGAAGGATCCTATTCTATTTTAATTAGTTTCATTCTCTCCAATAGACTTTTTCTCGAATTGCTTTAAATTTTTACGTGGCTTTTCAAAAAGAAATTTCAATTGGAAATTAGATTAGTGGACATGCAATGTGTAGATGTATATTTGCTCTAAGTTTGTCTTGACCGAAATATTCAAGCTTAAGAAATAAAAGAAATAAAATAGTTAAATTATATTCATATACTATCGTTAAAAACACATAGCATAATACTATTGAAAGTTTGAAAGAGCTCTGATCAGAAGAAGATCATAATCCTTCCTAGACAGTAAAACCATCTTTTATCATTTTAAAAACATGAAATTGGATTGAAGAAAATGGTAAAGAGTAGAATTAATATTATCAACATGCATGCATATATATAGTTCAATTGTAATAAGTAGATAGCCCAATCAATTTGACCCTTTCAGTTGAAGTAAGAAGTTAACTAAAGTAAACCATTCCCCCTCACACCAACCTTGGAGGTGAGAGTTATTTAATTTGTGTTTTGCATCTAAATGGACTGTAATTAAAGAACACATAGTTAATTAAGAATTGCTTTTGAGACATGATTTTGGTTTACAATTTCCTTTAGCGACTCCAAAGGCATTTTTGCAGCTAGAAAGGACTCCTTTTCCTTCAGTAGCTGATTGCAGTTCAATATTCTCCAATTTGATATCGGTGCAAGCAACATTGTTGCTGCAGTCCAGATTGATAGCCACGTCTGTTGCTGATGTCCCAGTTGCATTCAAATATCGCACATCGTTTATATGAACTCCGGTACTCTTTGATGTACGCAACAAAACAAAAACAAAATTAAATGTGTTATCAATGAGAATCTTCAATCTTGATGAAAAAATGCAAAATGCGGAACTTATTTGTTCAACTTAGTTACCGTTTTTGCACAGACGTCCTTCTGATCGCAGTAATATTGGTCTATGATTATTGGATTTTGCACCTCTGTGAAGTTCATATACGAGAACTCAACATGTTGAACTTGACCTTTCCCAGCCTCCAAAAATGAAAAAAACAAATGAAGAAAATTGTCAGATATTTAATCTATAATCAAATATATTTATAACTCTTGTATTCCAGGTTAACTATGAGAGCACAACGTCTAAAGTGGTTGGCAACGCAGGCACTTAGTGGCGGATCCAGGATTTTGATTCGGCTTTTGTATGAAACAACAAATTTGAGAGGGCAAGAACATAACAATTTTAAAGTTTAAGGGGCCAAATAATGAAATACTATGGAATCAAGGTAAATTTAGTGTTAAATCCTTAGTTTTGTGCGAATTTGTTTTCCAATCTGGGGGCAAAGGCCTAGCAGAGGCCTCCTAGGCCTTACCATAGTCTTGCCTAAGGTAACCCATTTTTTGAGACTAATATCTATCTATCACCTGCCCAATTATTACGTAACAAGAGTGAACTAAAAAAAGTCGCAACACAAGAAGTCTATCATAAATGAAATTTAATTATTGCACGGATATATTCCGAAAGGAACATACTTGCCACGTCTTGATTCGGGCTCCGTTGGTAGTCTTATAGAAATTAACGTGCCTCACAGTGATATTTTCTACTTTCACTTCTTCTCCATTTTTGCCTAAGCTTCCGATGCTATCACCACAAGGGAGCACCAAATTAGTTAATTTATCGAGCTCATTAGCAAACCAATATTAGGCAATTTAGGAAAAATGAAATGACACAGTTTGAAAATCATTGATTGATAAAATTTATAATTAGCCTTGTTGAGAATGTTTTACAAATTACTAGGGGTGGGTATTTAAACTGAGGAACCAAACTGATCGGCCCGAATTGACAGTTCGGTTTAGTTAAAAAATTAAGAAAAGACCTATCATTTTAATTTAATAAATAAAAACATAATCGAAAAGCAAATAACTGAATAAAACTAAGGTTTTAAAGGTTAAAAAACTAAAACCAAACCAATATTTTGGTTCAGTTTATAATTCTATTGAAATTTATTAGGTTCAGCTTAGTTTAGTTAAAAATTAAATTGTACTGAACCGTGCCCACCCTTACAAATTAGTTATCAGAAAATTGCATGTTCTTGAAGCAAAAAAAGAAGCAAAAGGATGCATTTTCAAAATTCGAGAAAGCATATGGTAGCCGATATATATATATAGAAATGTTTCAGTTCAAGATTTTAAAGTGCGGGAAAATTCGAGAAAGCTTTAAAACCACATGGTTTAAAAGGGTTAAAACTGTAATCCTTTAAAACCGTGCAATTTTAAAGATTTCTCACACTTTAAAATCCTGAATCAGAAAACTACTATATATATATATATATATTAACCCTTTTGTTTAGATGATGATATTTCCACCCCCTAAATTGTATAAACGTACTCTACTTCAAAAAACTAATTATAAAAAAATTTCATATTATTTTTTATAATTGCAAGTAAAAAAGAAATTTGAACAATTAACCAATTAAATTCTCAGTAGTTACTCAAACTCATGGCATGAAAGCACATGTTTTGGAAATTTTGATCATTTTATTTATAAGAGTAAAATAGTCAAATTAATATTATATCATAACAACATTAATGATAAAAAAAAAGTCAAAAGACTTATGCAAAATAAAAGAATTTGTTTGATTAATTGTTTAAACATTTTCTTTATTTTGACTTTTAAAAAATAACGTAATTTTTCTTTTAATAACCTTTTCAAATAGGGTGGATTTATACAAATTGTGGAGTAGAAATATTCCCACTCTCTCTCTTTTTTTTTTTTAGAGAGAAAGAAGATAGACACCTAGTGATTTGGCAAAATAATCACATAGCCTCTCTTATTCTCAAAAATGGTCATATAGGTCCTTTTTGAAACAATTATTCCCCTTGAACTATAATGACCCAGTTCATTCGGGTATAATTGTCTAGACAGAGGTTTATATGTAAATTTTCAAAAAATAATGAAATCTTTGTGACTATTTCACCAAATCATGAAGTTCTCATTATTCTTTTTCCTTGTTTTCTCTGCCGTAAAAATTTTTGATTGAAATATCACTTTACCTTATGCCATGACCAGGTCCACAATTAACATAAGTGACTGAAATATTTGAAGTCTGATCAGAAATCGAGATGCAATCATCACCTGCTAATCTAACAAGATTTAGTAAATATATAAAGAATGATTCTCTGATCAGGATACCTTATGGTAATATGTGTATATACCTGCGGCTATAACGGAGGTGTGCACAGAAACATCGTGGGAACGTGCAATGTGAATTCCATCAGTGTTGGGACTTGTCTCAGGAGAATTTATTATCAACGATTTGAAGTGGACGTCTTGGCTATAATCCACAACAATATGAACTTGGGGACTTCGTTCAACATAAATCTCGTTTATATGAACATTATTGCACTGTATAAAACTCACTGCCTGCAACCAATACCTTCTCTTGTGAGAGAATCAATAATAAAATCTCCAAGTGCAATAAATTCTGAAGAGATATATGAAACTAGTTCAAATATAACTAACTAGTAGTACTCCTCTACCGTAGGAATTTGTATTTTTTTTTTTTTTTGGGAAAAAAAATCCAGACTAACAACTCTTTAAAAAAATAAAGAGTTGCTAAAAACTAAAAATCATGCAACTCCGAATTGAGAAAAATTTCTTCTATTCGCAACTACTCTCTCTGCTTAAAGTCGTTAGTTAAAATTTGGATGCCTGCACTTTGAGAATTTTTTATAGGGAAATTATCATTCGTCCACCCTAAGATTACATCGTTATCAAAATTACTACAAAACTTTGACAGTGTATCAACCGTCCACCCTTAGATGACAAAACATATCTCCCAACCACCATTCCGTCAACTGCCGTTTACAACTTAACAGAATTGAAACAAAATGACGATATTGTCCTTAAGCATGAAATTAATGTTAAAAAGGCAAAACTGCCCCAAAGATGAAACAATGCCAAATGTAGCCGTTGGACTCAACAACGGTAACAATTTTGGCTATATAATGAGCCAAAAACAGCAGCCTCATTGAACAACAACAACAACACACACCTCATTCCTCAACAACAACAACAACAACACACACCTCATTCAAAGAAAGCAAAAATTAGCTACTCCTCAACAACAACAAATCAGCACACACACCTCATTGAAAGAAACAAAAAAATTGCTACTCCTTAACAACAATAAATCAGCAGCACATTTCCTTGAAAATGGCCTCCAGTGAAGCATCGAGTTCTGGTGTCAGTGGATTTAAAAGATATAAAAAAGTGAAATGTCAGCCAAAATATTGCAAGTGTGGCGTGCAAGCAGTGGCCATGGTGTCAACTACATTGCAAAATCCTAATGCAGTGTTTTGGTCATGCAGGTGGAAGCATTGTGGAGTGAAGCACTGTGATTTTTGGGAATGGTTCACTACAGAATCTCTTATATATCCTACTACTAATGATGAGATGGCATACGAGCAAAACCTGAAGCTAAATGATGATGTGGTGAAAATAAAAAAGAGGCTGAAACTCATTGAAGGAATGCTTAAATATATCTTAATTCTGCTGGTGTGTGTATTTGTAACTGTTTTTATGAGAAAGTAATATGGCTTGTAATAAAGTTTCAACAGTAATGGTTTAGCTCATGTAATGTTCCTAACAAAATATATCCTTAACAATACTGTTGTCAATAATCAATCGAAACAGTGATAGTGTAATTAATTAACATCCAAATCGTGCAAATAACATATCTTCTTCAGTTCAATAAAAATCCAAAACATGGTTTAGCTCATGCAAGAGCATAGTGAAATAACATAACCAACATAAGAGTTTAGAAATCTGAAATTGACAAAATTAAATAACATAACCAACATAAGTGTTTAAGAAATTGAAATTGATGACATGTTTCCCAACAAATTGAGTATCAAACTCATTTTAAAGCACCTGTTACAGTTGACGACTGTGATGGATTCTGGAATTGGTTAGCTTGGGATGTGTTGACATCTGTTTTCCTTTTCCTTCCTAAATTACAAAAGAAAAAATTAATCAAACTCTTATGTATGCATTATGAACTGTGAATTATATATTAAAACAAATTAATGAAACTCAACCTCTTTTGCTGGTTGTTCCAGCAACTGCAGTAGTACTTTTATTTTTTCTTTTCTTTGATCCAATATTGGAACCCTTGCCTGGCCCACTTGCTTGTACTGTCTGCTGAGATGGCTGGCCTGAAAGACTTGCTGGCTGGCCTGAAAGACTTGCTGGCTGGCCTGAAAGACTTGCTGGCTGGCCTGAAAGACTTGATGGCTGGCTTGAAAAACTTGCAGGCTTGGCTGAAGGAGTTGGTAGTTGGCTTGAAAAACTTGCTGGCTGGGCTGAAGGAGTTGCTGGTTGGCTTGAAAAACTTGCTGGCTCAGCTGAAGCATTTCCATCTGAGAACTGTAAACAATATAAATAGTCAAGTTAAGCATTTGCATACTGCTGATCAGCATGCTTAGTTAGCGTGACCTTTAGAAAAATGCAATGACTATTATGTTAAATAACAATGAAAACAATATAAACAACATACTTGAGAATTAGTACTCCTTGCTCGTGCTGCCCGTGCAACAGAAGGCCTCAATGGACAAGATCTTACATTGTGGTTAGAGCCACCACAAACTGAACAATTGACAAAGAATCTCCTGCTGCGTTTCTGAGGTTCAGTTGCTACTCTCTTCCTACATTTCTTTGGCCTCCCAATCTTTTTTTGCACAATTGGGGGATCAATTAGTGGCCTTTCACCACGGTCCCATGTACGCTCATCCGGAATTGGACTAAACATAACCGAGTACGTATTAATGTAAGCTTGCTTGGTGAAGCAAAATGGTATGTACTCCTCAATTTCGTGTCTCGCATAACCTATGCAAGCCATGGCGTGAGAGCAAGGTAAACCGGCAATTTCCCAATACCCACAGTCACACGTTATGTCCTCTAATTTCACAACAAACTTCCTAGCTGGATAATAAGATTTATCCATGACTTGAAAATTCAAGTCTCCCGAAGGGTGCACAGTCATTTTCTCTCCTTTCTTGTAAGATGTATCCAGCTCTTTATAAATCCTCGGAGCAACAGATTTTGCCCAAGCTTTTGCTTCATTTTTTCTCTTTGTGAATCTTTTCATAAGTCTACACCTAATCTCCTCAAGCATCGATAGCACAGGCCTATCTCTGTAAGGCAAATCCAGCTGTTGAAACACTCAGATGCATTATTGTCAGTTCTCTCAACTTTACAATTTCTGTCATATGCATGCATCGACCAAGTGTACCCTTGCAGTTCTCTTTCCAGACAATTATAAGCCGCTATCTTTTCTTCCTGAATCAATGCCATTGCCTCATTAAAGTCGTGCCTGTTACTGCTCTTGGCTGCCCTCCAAAAAAGATTCCGCAACTTGGCACCAGCATGGTCTTTAGCAAAGTTAGCATACACATGCCTACAACATGCCCTATGATAGGCAGAAGGCCATGTGTTTGGAATCGCATTCAACAGTCCCTTTTGCCTGTCACTAATGAATGTGACATGCCTTCCATCATCTAAATAGTTGTGCAAATGTTCAAGAAACCAGGTCCATGTTTCAGTATTTTCAATTTCGCACACACATACAGCCAATGGGACAATCCCTTTGTTAGCATCTGTAGCAATAGCAGCCAATAACACTCCTCCATATTTCCCCTTCAAGTGGCAGCCATCAATTCCAATGAAGGGCCGGCAACCATTGAGGAAAGCATTTTTTTGTGCAGGAAATGCGACAAAGAATCTTTGAAATAAACATTTCTTGGGATAACTCGCTGCATCGCATAATACCTTGCAAATAGCACCTGGATCAGCCTGATGAATGGCTGCAGCATACTGAAATAGCTTCTCATAGCCCTTAGAATGATCACCGTACACCAAGACCCTTGCTTTTTCTCTAGCCCTATACATTGTTAGCTTCTCAATCTTCAATCTAAATTTTTCCTGCATATAAGTCCTAAGAAGAGATATCTTGACATTAGCATCAATAGCAAAATGCCCTTTTATCATTTCAGCAATCCATGTAGAAGTAACCTTCACAGATTTCTTAGTAAGCCTGCACTCATGCTTTTTGTGGTATCCTCGCAACCAAAATCCATTTCGGTCATTCAACCTCGCACCATTAACAAACCATGGACAACCAGGCTCTTTACAAGTTGCATAATATCTCCTCGGTTCACTGTATTTGATGTTAATATTGAACCCTTTCCTAACCATCACCTCATGCAGCACTTCTCTGAAATGACCTACATCCCTGAACACATCACCCACCCTAAGCCTATGTACTCCATCACCATCTAACTTATACTCATGCTTTTCTAAATAATTTCTAAACTGCACACTGCCTAAATTGATGTCCTCTTCTGAAGAATTAACAGCCATTTGGAACTCCCTAGTATCATCATCCAAAAAAATATCTGCATCGCTATCACTGTCATGTTGGTTTCCCCCACTGCCATCACTGTCATCACTGTCCTCTACAGGCGCGGTATCATCAACAGACACAGTAGGTGGTGGTTGCTCACCATCACCCTCTTTGCCATCATCATCATCATTACTGCCAACCCCTTTGTCTGACCATTCTGATAACAAATCATCTTCAACAGGCACAGTAGGTTCCTCACCATCACCCTCATCATCATCACCACTGTCTAATCTCTTGCCTGACCAATTTGATAACAAGTCATCTTCATCTTTAGTTGGATGTCTAACTTTGGAAGTACTCTGATGCTCTGCTCTATTAATCTGATCATTCAATGTAGTTATAGCTTCTGAAGGCAGATGTATCCCTAAGTTAAACATCAACGATTGCAGTAATGGAGAATCTGGATATTGAGGGTATAACATTGGCACCACTTCAACTTCAAATGTGTTTAAACCCATTGAGTTATGAATCCCGAATAATCTGTTTAACCCAAAATCGGAATCCACCACAACCTTCGCTTTGTTATCTGGATTCATAACAGTTAACAAGATTTGTCCAGCTTCGTTTAACCCATGTACTCCTGTTATCTTTAATGCTTCAACCCTTATTTTATCAACAGAACAACTTTCAGGGTAAATCAAACCTACACAACGTTTTTCTCCTTTGAAATGAATCACTAACTCCATTGGAGACATGCTGTCATATCAAATGCAACAAAGAATAACCTAATTAAATCCAAACTCAAGCTTTTTCAAAAACAAAAATAGGAAATTAATGAGATTCTACAGCAAAAAGGACTTCAATTGACATACAAAAATTTCCTCACCATTTCGTTAGTTTCTACAGTCTAGGGTTTCTAACATTAGTTAAAAAATGACAAATTCAAATAATTTCTTACAAGTTCTTACATATATTGATTAAATAATAGATGCATTGCAAGAAACAAGTATCATATATGAACATACCTAACAACCCGATCCTTGACTTGTTGTCTTCAAGCGTTATCAGCTTACGCTTTGATTCAACCTCCACAGATGTCAGCTACACTTGTTTGATGGTTAAATATTGAACGTATTTGGTGAAAAGAGAACAGAAATAAGTAGGAATGGCTGGTATGCGTGCAAGCTATCTCTCGATGAAGGAACAAATTGGGTGCGTGGCTGCAGCTGCAATGAAGCTTTTTGATGGTGAGGAACAAACGTCGTCGTTCTTTTTTTCCCCCTAAAACGACGTCGTTTTGCATGGATGAAACGACATGTCATCCCATAAAACGACGTGTCGTCCAATAAAACATTCAGTCGTATGGTAAATAGCTGACATGTCATTTTTTTCCCATAGCTGCTTCTATCTTAAAAGACCATATTACCCTTATGACGTCAGCGCTTGTAAACGGCAGTTGACGGAATGGTGGTTGGGAGATATGTTTTGTCATCTAAGGGTGGACGGCTGATACACTGTCAAAGTTTTGTAGTAATTTTGATAACGATGTAATCTTAGGGTGGACGAATGATAATTTCCCTTTTTTATATAACTATATATTGCATGGACTTACTGTAGGTGCCCGTTCGCTGCAGTCCTGTCAAATATACAATTGAAAAGGAATATTAGTTGATTATTATGAAAGGAAAAATAGAGAATGATACTTAGATAACTAATATTTTTCATTTTTATCACTTAGGTCCTTAATTTGTTTTAATTAGTCATCACTCGTTGCATGTCCTCGCTTTTATATTTTATTGTTGAATGACAAAAGTGACTTGTTATTATGCATAACCCTTCCACCGGGGCACAAATGCATATGTAAATATAATGTACAATGGTAAAAGAACACCAAAAGGGTGTGTTAATTTTTATTACCATTTTGAACTACTGTAATATAATGGGTAGCTAAAAAAATTAAGAACTGTAATAAAAATAAAAATATTAGGGGCTTAAGCGTCATTCTCCAAACCAAGAAGTATATAACCCTACAGATGTCTGCAACAGTACTTTTGTAAAATACGTATCAAGAACTTTTTTTATGGAGTTATGAAAGACAAGATTTTAATTTCTAATGAGCATAATAATCTAAGTATCAAAAAATAGCACACATTCTTCTCTTTCATTAGCTTAAGTCTTGACAAAGAAGTTTTAAACAGTATTAGTTATTATCAAAATCATTCAGTTGATAATTCTCATTTACAAGGATGGTCAGAAAATACCTTTCCAGGATGATGTTTGCATGATTGATCCCACCATTTCTGTCCGTTTCCATCAAAGAGGCCACGGCCATTTATATTGAGTCCTGTTATGTTCCCAAACGCTATCCATCGCCCAATCTCACTTGTCCATGCACTTGGTCCATCAGGCGCCTTGATTGTCCCCGATAGCTTCATGAAAAAATAAAATAAAAGAGTTTTAAGTTTAACTTCCATGGTAGCTGTTAACATGTATACTAATGTATGCAACATTAGTTAGGGCTAGGCAAAAGTTTCCTAGAGCCTAATGGCTCTAAAATTGATTTGTGGTTTGGTTCAGTTTGGTTCTTTTTTCAAAGACCAAATTTAAATTAAAAAGAGAGAGAGAGAGAAAATTTATTAGTCAGAAATTTTTTAACCAATCGATTCTCACGGTTTGGTTCAATTTTTCAAGAAAACCAAATTGAACCCATGAATTGAGTGACGATTAGATTAAAATCATTAATTACACACTCATAAATTAGTCGAACTTTAATTAAATATATTTTGGTCTCTTCAGTATTTTACCTGAATGGAGATGTTACTTGACTTGCAAGGTCCATAAAATGTTATGGGACGCACCAAAAATGTCTTTCCCTTTGGAATAATCATAGTGGGTGTTTGTGCATTCGCCTTACATGCATCATTCCATGCCTTTGCAAATGCCTATAATTAAATATAATTCGAAAAAGCAACAATAAGTACATAAAGAGACTGAAAAATAATAAAAATGAATAAATAAAAGATGTATTTACTAAGGAATCATCTGAGTTTCCATTGCCAACTGCTCCATAATTTAGAACGTTAAATGTATTCTGATCATCGGCATTCACATTAATGCGAGTTGCAAGTGTAGATAACAGGATCAAAATACACATACTACCAACTAAATCCTGCAAAAGTAAAAAAGATAAACAAATAAATTAATTAATTCAAGTGTCTTTTCTATTTTTTTAATCTTTTTTATTCAGCTTAGGCAGATTTAATATACCATTTCAAAGTTAGCTAAGCAATATTGCATAAGAAAGTAGAATGAAAACCAACTTTTTTTAATAAGTTGGTGCTGTATGATCAAAGGCTATTAATATGATTTTCATTGGCTTTGCTAGGTAAAAAATCTGTGCATTTCCATTTGTTTCTTAATTAATTTTATTTTAGATGTTGTTACTAATAAAGAGCAACCAGATGATGTGACAAACGAATCCATTGCTGATATGAGTACTTAAACATATGGCAACCTTGGATATTTATATTAGGCTTAATAAAAAGAAGATAATGGTTTTTCCATTTTTCATTTTTATTCACCACGCCAGTTTGGCAATTTCCAAATACGGCCAACTCAGAATACCAAGTCATATTTCAATTTCTCACCATTGGCCTCAGATGTCGAGTCATATTTTAAATATCCTGAGATTGGCTGATACTGCACACATAATTGAGGGAATAATAATGCTTGTAAACACTTATATCTCTTCTCGTGCAAATTGGTATGGCATTATATTAGTGGAATGAAAATATACTAGTTGAAATATTCGATAATATTACTATAATACTGCTATATAAGTTTGTGTAGCAATTTACAACTCAGAAAATAAAATTTTTCTCCGATTGTCTAAATGGATAAAATATTTATGAGAGCATTCTTATATATTTTCTTAAACAATACTATCTTCTAAATAATATTTCTAATAAAGTATTTTTAAAAGGATATACTAATAAATACGCATGTGATAAAAAAAAATAGTATGAAAAGATGAACACAACTCAACTCAATACTAAATTCGAACTATTTTAAAAGACGGCAAAATTATATGTAGGGGGAACCAAACATTTTAATTGCTTCTGGTAATTAAAGGACATACAAGCGTTTCGAATTTCATAAAAATAGAGATGGAAAAGAAGGCCTTACAAACCCAACTTTGTTTCCACCTGGCCCAAAAGTAAAGGAAATTTTCTCAACATTTAGAAGTTGACAAATGGACCAATAACTCTCTAGTCTCTAATATAAACAACATTGCAGTCTCTCATCTCCCTATAATTTAAAATATATATATATTCTGTCTTACCAGTCGCCAATCTAGGGGTGGACAAAACCGAACTAGAACTGAAAAAAATTCAGTTTGGTTTGATTTTTTTATCTTAAAAAAATCAAATATAGAAATTTGGTTCGATTTTTTCGGTTCGATTCGATTTTCAGATTAAATTTTAAAAAATCTGAACCGAACCAATAATATCATTTGGATCCCTCTCTTTTATAAAATTTTAGTATGATCCAATATTTAGAACATATTTACATTTAGAAATTATCATATGGCCTAACATATTTTGTAAATTTTTCAAAAGGGTCCTTAACCAAAAGTCAACAAGGTAAGATAACATTTGATCCCTATATTTTTGATAAATTATGTTATGGCACAGAAACATATTTTATTTTATTTATGTTTTGAGCCAAAAGATTTGATATTAAAAACAGTGATAATAGTTCTAAAATTATTCAGTTTAGTCCAAAATTTTGTAATTTTTTTTTTCTTTTACAAATTTGTAAATTATTTTTTTTTTGTTAATTATAAATTGATTAAAGTAGGTCTTGTGTGCAAGTTAAGATAAATCAAAAAATTGATTTGTTAATCCGATTTGTTAAGTGAATCGTTACCGAAAAATCGAAACCGTTACCGAAAAACCGAAACCGAACTGAACCGAACTATCGGTTCTGGTTCGGTTTTTATTTTCTCTAAAAACTGAACGGATTTTTTGAATTTATGACCCGAACCGAACCGAAACCGAACCGAACTGATGCCCACCCCTAGTCGCCACTCTTTTCCGCCATATTAGGTCTATTTCGTCATCCTTGCTAAGCACTACTGCACTAGTTGTTACACTTTTCCACGCATCTCCATTGTTTCCTTCATAAGTTTCCACCAAGTTGAAGTTTGTTGTTGCAAACAAACGATTAAGCTGCTGTCTTCTTCTTCTTAGACTCCCTTCTCTTGCTTTCTTTTTCCCCTGTGCACGTTGCGCTGTTCCCTTTTGACAGGCATAACTTACCTTCTACAGCATTCGAGTTTGGGTTTTTTTTGTAATTCTTCAAAAGATGAATTACACATCAAATATTGAGATGTGTGGTTTGCTGCACACATTATATTTGAAGAAGTTTATTGCATGAAGAAGTCTTGATTATTGCTTCAGTTTTGTAACATTAGGATTAATGGGGTGTGATGAACAAAGAGGGATGACGCTAAAATTATTGGGCTGCTTTTTACCCCAAATCATAGGGAGACAATTATACCTCTACCTAATTTTATTAGGAGGGAAATTGAATCTCAACCATTACTCAGACTCAAACCCATGTACTCAAAGGATAGTGCCAATAGGTTATGATATTATGTGATAGTATAAATTTGGACTGTGTTATAATAAAATATCAAGAAGAGTCTTAATTGATTTCTTATTATAAATATCAGTAGATTTTTTATTGTAATATATCAGCGTATTAAAAAAAAAAAGAGAGGAATGTATGCAATATCTTAAAGGCATATATACTAAACTTAATTAACATTATATTAAGCTAAGTTGGTGTCTATTCCCACTACATTACTCAATTAGCATTTTAGTTTTTCAATTTCCTGCATCAAGAATAATATTAATTTGTTGAAACAAGCTAAACTACACAAAAAATTTCTCTTGATTGTTATGAACTAGTTTTGAGTTTGATCGAAAATTGACAAATTTTTTGTTATGAAAATCTTGATTTAACTTTATATTATAAATTTTATAGTACTAAACATTAAATGTACGAGAGTTTCAATCTCTCACACACAAATATGGAGTTTTAATTGCTTAACATGTATGATGCGTTTACAAAATAAAGAAATTATTTTATTAAGATTTCTTTCTATAATCTCATTGTGTTTTTTATTTTTTGGTATTAGAGTATAGTAGTATTTATATTTTCTCCAAACTTATTTAGTTTTTAAATATGTGTTTATTGAAATATTGAAGAAAATTAAATACATTCTCGCTTCCACTGCGTCCACCACCGCTCATGCGGTTGCTTTTCCCTAAGGCGAAACGCTCCCCTACTGAAGTATCTTTACATCCCACAGCTTCGGCAAATCGCTTATCCCCGTACATCAAAACATTACATATCAGTATTAAGTGAAAAAAAAAAAAAAACAAAATAAAGGAATCCTCCAGATACAATGAGTTCACTGCAAATTGCAAACAATCTTGGATACTGCAACTAGCAAATTGTTTTGGACAGAGAAGCTAATTAGACATTGTATAAAAGTTTGGATTGGGCTGTTTTCAAAAATTGAGTTAAAAATATCATTTTTGAAAAAAATAGCTTGTGAAATTAAAATTGTATATTACTTTTAAAGAAATTAAACAATTGAATAATTGAATCCACATGTTCCGATTATGATTCACAAACTCAAAAAAAAAAATAATGTCGACAATAATAAATACTATTGTATTAATTGTATATGAGTTTATTTGTATAATATATATTATTTTTGAAAAAGTTAAAATACAATTTAGAAAGTATGGTATTTCTCAATGCCTAATAGATAAAAATTGCTACTACATTTTACCCAAATATCCATTGCTATTATTGAATTTAATTTTCAGTGCAAAACACCTTATAAAATATCACTATTTGTGCGCATATATTTAAAACAAACTTCTAAAACCAAATAATGCACACATGACTACGATTTAGCATAAAGAAACATTGCAGAGAGGTAAGCAATTAAAAACAGAAACATAGATATGAAAATTAAACAAGCGACAGTAAAAGTTCAAACTCAGCGGATATAACATTGATAAGCAAAATTGTTTGACACTTAATTCCTGCTACACTATTTCCAAAACTTTATAGCTTAATGCAGAAACAAAAAATTTAAAAATCCAACCACTTAGTGTAATAGACACAGGTTTTCGGGGAGATTACACCATCCGGTGTGCAAATATTTATCTGGGGACAAACCCCGCATGGAATAGAAGCCAAGCTACCTATCTTTGGCTCTCCTCCGCCACCCCCCTTGCTCACGTTTTTATAACAAACTTTTCCGACTGGAATGTTAGTGAATTCCCCCGATCCATTGCTCTTCACTTCCATAATCTGATTATCCAAAACCAAAGCCCTCACAATCTCTTCAATCTGCTGTTTCGTCAAGTCAACTTTGAAGGCTCCACTCCTTTTGATGGAATCTGAAATGCCCTCCAAAGTAGCAACCTTCAACTTAATTATTTGCTTTAGGCATTGAGATTTCACAACTTTTATGAATTCTGTATCTAGGCTTCCCTCAGAGTACCACGCGCCACCAGAGATTTCCTTTGAGGGCTCAAACTCCACTGCCATTAAGTGTTTTTTGCCCTTGCTGTGGATATTAACTACCTCCTTGATCAAGCTCTTGTTTTGGAGTGACTTGATAGATTTAGTAACAATATTATCAGGGAGGTTAACTCTTAATTCACGTTTCATATCTCGTGTCCATATACCCATATCTTGTTTGCTTCTGATTACATCATAGATGAGGCGCTCGTGATCAGTAAGCGAGTCAGAAGGTGCATTAGAGTCTGGCCGTTTCCTCTTACTCATTCCTGTTGAAAGAACATGATAATTAAAAGTCAAAATGCATCAAAAGCATTTATACTAGGATTTTCTAGCAGATCAATCAATCATTAAGAAAGAAAATCATTACATTTGAAACAAAATGTCCTGCGAGTCAAGAAAGTTTATTTAAATTAGCATATAAATAACTTCACTTGTCTCAGAGGTTACATCTGCTCAGGTTTTGTGACCCAAGACTATAACAATGACAAAGAAACAATTCACATGGCTACTTATATTGAAGAAGCCAATTTTTTCATATCATAAATTCTGAGACACACAACACAACATAACAAACAATTTCAAATAGTCATCAAAGATCACAACAACTTAGAAACAAGGTCCATTATATCAAAAGCATTTGCACTGTCCGTATCTTTTTAACTCCGGGTCCGGTCCGGCTTAAACCCGGTTCCCGGAATCCGAGTTTACAACCCGGATAACTGAATGAATTAATGAAATGAAAAAAAAAAAAAAAACACCTGTTTTAAAGTTCACGAAAATTTCAGAAAGAATTCAAGTTGCATAATTTCAGTTCAAGGCTTACAAAAATAGAACATATTGCAGGAGCACCAATGAATTGAAGGATTGTAAAATCTTAACAACCGAGACAACTTGAAGATAAATGAATACGAATGAATCATCTTTAGAGATAAAAGCTGACCCGCGTATGTTAATATCGTCTTTAAAGCACTGCTAATTCCCAAGAAGCATGTATGCTGATGATTTAATCAAGATTAATGGCGATGCGATAAAACGAATCACGAACGGCGACGCGACGAATTGATGAAGACGAACGGCGACGCAACGATTTGTGAAGACAAACGGCGACGCGACTGATTGATGATGATGATGCTTGAGGATGAACTAAGTATTGACGATGCTGATGACAAATTGACAATGATGGATTTGGGCTTTGTGTGAGGAAGATTGAAGAAGGTGAGGGAAGAGGAGAAAAGGCAGCTGCGGAACGCTTAGGCCTGTAGTGTTTTTTTTTTTAATACTTAAAATTAACCTTTTACCACATTTTAAAATAAAGGTATGTGGGTCCAGGTTCCCCATACTGGGTTCAACGGAACCCGCAAACCGGCCCGGATATGCCCTGGTTTGAAAATCGTTGTCGTCCGCATTATTTTATATATGGACCGGGTTAAACCCATACCAGGTCATCTGGGTTAATCCGGATCTCGGTTATTTTGCCTTATCTAATTAAAATTCAAAAGACATTGAAGTATTTATAGCAGGGCTTGTAGCAAATCAATAAATCATTAAAAATATTTCACCACCAAACATTTTAACTGTTAGCACTTCACGGCCATTCTGTAAAAAATAATTAAATATTTAACATTGAGTATAAAAGATGAATCAACACAGCTCAATCGAAACAACCAAAAAATTTTAAAAAATCAACACAGCTCAAATCACAGTGAATCCGAACTCTTCCTAATCAAATTATAACTCACTCCACGTAATTGAAAAAATTGTTTACTACCGGCCAATGACCTAAATGGCAATGTTAGTATAGAATATATATTTTTTAATAATCTTCTTTTTAATTTAAAATAGACCAAACTTTCAGAAAATCCTATAGAACATGTACATATATTTTTTTCAGTATGTGGTTTAAGATATACTTCTTTATGTAGAAGCTCGAATTAGGAGAAAATTATAGTCCATTAATGTGATCCACAATTTGAAAAACATAATTGCTGAGAATAAAATTTGAGAAAAACTTGTGGTGCAACTGTGGTACTGTGCCACAGTTGCATTCAGCCGTTAGATGCCAGTGGACCTCATTCATTCAAGTGCATCCAACGATTGGATGCAATTGTGACACGGTACTACAATTGCACCGTAGCTGGACCCTAAAATCTAACAAAGAAAAACAAAGTTGCAAAAATTCACTGTTCTTCTTCCACTAGCTTTGACCTAAAACTTGAGTGCTTGAAGTTTGGAATCGTTAGGGCGTTCAGTGAAGTCAATTAGAAAACTAGCGAAGTGGTAAGAGCAATAATCCCATTTGAAGGGAGGACAAGACAACGAACTGGTCTACAAAATCATCTATTGTCATGTTTAAATTATCAGATCAATGTCAACTGTTCCTTCTGTCCAGTACAATCGTAATGAAATCAACAAATTCAAGGACACCTGCGGCATCTGCTTCAAGTGAAAGGATGTCCTCGAACTTTCATCTATTAATCCTTTGAAGTTATAACAAGCAATCCCAGTGCCCCGATAAGGATATACTGAAAGATAAGAACAAATATGAAGTTCTATTAAGATGATTTTCATGCAACAGAAGTTTAACATTTGAACTGAATTTAGCTATTTTATTTTAAATCACATTAAGAGCAGATATGGTAATAGAAAGCATCACGGCCGCAACATACCTTGATTATAGGCTTTTCGGTCATGATAATAGTCACCCAGCCGACATAAGGCAAGAACCTGTGTAAGACAAAAGTAATCAATATATTAGCTTTCTTTATTTTTGAAAGAAAAAAATGTGTGATTTCTTTTCCTCAAAACATGTTACATACTAAAGGAGGAAGAGCGAGAGAGAGAGAGACGTAATAACATAATGTTTGTTGAAATAGAAAAACAAAAGTGTAAAGCTGAAGGACGTTGATAAACAGAGATGTCAACAAGACATGTTCAGGCTTGGATGAAGCAACCTTAACCTGATCTACCCCCCGGATGATTAAGTTCCTTTTGTAATCCGGTACATTACTTAAGTCATGGGGAGATTTGATCATACTGGGTAAAAAGAAAAAATGAATTGTCAATGAGAAAGTCACTGGGAAAAGAAGGAACATGGAGAAAGGTGGCTTCTCTGAATCAATGCTGTTCATAAATACATGTATATTTGCTCCTTATCTCTTATTCCAAAAACTTTAACTAACTATCAATGAGCATTAAGGTAATAAGATAAGGTCAAAGGACCAAGGTATAAGACATATTATAGTATACAGGCCAGATACCTCAAAGCCAAATTTGGACCTGGGAGGTCTTCACCAAATATTGCTAACGGAGCACCAAATCCACTCCTTTATGGTCAAGGTGGAAAAAACAGATGGATTAACCCATCACACACTTGTTCAGGTCTTCTTGTGACCTTAAACACCATCCTCATTGACTAGCCTCAACTAACCAATAAAACATGCGTGCCGATCCACAGGATCAAAAGATTACCAAAAATAAAAAGAAGCATCTCCTAGATTCCCTTTTTAACCTTCCATCAAGGGAAAATGATTTATTGTAAATTACCAGGGAATGATGAAAAGAAAACCTAGCTGATATAATGGAAAATGAGTCTCTTCCATCATATAAAGCTTTTTCAATTTTCTGCCGCCAAGTATTCATGAATCCATTTTCTGCAATCCAATTCAAAGGTATCTTCACTCTCTATGTCTTCAGTCACCCAATTAGACAACAGAAATAAGAAAACTTAGATCACATCCATAAACCCAAATCTGCAGTGACAATATGCTGTTTACTCTCTCGTGTGTGATACAGAAAACTTGCATCCTATCATTCCTTACTAGGTCATTCAAAATGATAAATTGTCTCTGTAATAGATTGAAAAATTCCAGAAGAACAAAGGTTGGTATAAGAGTTTTTACCCCACAGCTCTGCCCATAATATGTTGTCGCTTAAGCCAGAGCTGACCTTGAGCATACAAAAGCCTATCATCCCCATAATTGTTATCTCCTGAGAAAGAAAAATCAATGAAGTAAGATTGTACAGTTAATAACGGAACCCAGTCAATTAGAAATTAATTGAACTTTATGTCTATAAGTTGCCACCTTTTGTTAGGACCTCAACTTCCCCAGTATCTTGCCGTTCGTGAACCTGCAATACAATTTAATATTAAGATTGCTAGACAACTGTTCAGTGCAAAAGGCAACCGAGAAAAAAACAAGAAGGCCTTTCTACTTGTGGTTAGACAGACGAAACTTTGTTAGTACAAGAAAATGAGCTCTAGTACATATAAAGTACAGAAAGTTTCAAGAAGACAAAGGATCCTCAAAAAACTAAAAGAATCATGAAAGTAAAAGGCTCAATGTATCTATCACCTAGTCCTAACATAGCAATCTTTAAGAAAATATCACAAATTAAGAAGGTGGTCAAGCACATGGTAAGCGCATATAATCAAAAAGCAAGTATTTACCAGCACAGATAAGCACATTATAGGCAGCAAGGTTGTATCGTCAATTCAAAGAATAAGGTCAATAAAATATTCACCTTAATAACTCGATGGACAATTGGAATTTCCCGGCCCTGGAAGAAGAGAAAACATGCTTAGAATATACATCGGCACACAAATGTGTATGAATAAGATATACATGAAGATGATATAAGCAAATCTACATTAAAGACATTGGCATCTAAACAATGATAGCCTGTGATAATTAACATGAAAATTTGGAGGATGATCATAACGTCATCAACTATCTGAAACCCAACAACTTGCAAAGAGGAAAAAAAATGTTCTTTTCTGCAAATTCCATTCCTTTAGATGTTCATCTGGTAAATCCTAATTCTATTTGGCCACATAATGGCTCTACTAAAAAGCTCAACAGTGAGATAGAATGTATTTCATGTACAACAAGCAGAGGCAAAAATTCAAAATCTGTTCAAAGAATCAAGATGAAAGAAGTTGGCAAAAGAAACAAAAAAAAGAGTGCAAATTTGAATATCATGTGCAACTACAGAGAACCAGATAGACAAAATAAAAATAATGCAAAAAATAAAAAAGGCACTTACATCAACATTAAAAACAACAATCTCTCCAGCACGAATAGGATCTTTACTCATATGCAAGAACAAAATATCTCCCTGCATGTCATATGATTGTAATTACTTAGCAACTTAACAAATGGTGTTCGCATGGAGAACCCAAATAAGAATTTAAAAGTTCCTAAGTTATTGAAATAAATACCCAACATGTAATTAAGAGATATCATAATATTTTTTCGTTAGACTCTTTTCCTAAATGCTGATATATCTGAACTGAAACATTAAACCAGATGGTTGACTGGAAATAAGATTAAACTCGATTTCAAACATTTATATGGTTTGAACTTGAGAGACAGAGAGAGGGTGGAAGACATTAGTAAAATGTCTAATGTAATTACGCTTGAAGGTTTTTGTCCTATTTCTTCACCATAGCCAATAGAAGTTTGCACAGCAGAAAAGTTAGCAAATTACAAATATAATTTTCATATTGTTGCTGTATTGCAAGCTAACAGAAGTAACATACTATTTGAAGTAAAATGTTAAGGAAATTACACATTGAAAGGAGTTACCCTCTTGAAGCCAGGTTCCATGCTTCCAGAAAGAACAACAACAACAGGAGATTCACTGCCAGTGATGCACATCAATGCCTTCCATATTATTAAAGCAGATGTAACAATCATACCTGAAACAAAATTAAATTAGTCTCATAAAAATATATTTTAGCTACTCTTCTTCCCTTTTCTTTGGGGTCAATTAAAGGTTTCTGACAAGTCATTCAGAATCAAAATTGCAGAAGTGGGTATAATTTTCTAATGGAACTGGAGCAACCGGCATTCCAAGACCCATAATGACACGGTAACCAAATTATTTTCACAGTTCAAAACAATTAGAAACAAAAAAGTTTTTTTTTTTTTCAGCAGCTTTATTGCAATACAGTACCTCCAAGAATCGAATCAAATAACATAATAAAAATCCACAAAAGGCATGCTTTCAAATCCTAATGATTCCCACCTCAACGTGCAGAGTACAGGATTTGGGCACGAAAAAGAAAATCCCACATCGAAAACGATACACAAATCCCATAATTATCACAAAGAACAAAACTTGACGCATTACACTTAACAAATACAATACGTATTCCTTTTAAATACCCATTTAACCAACCATTAACACAATATTAAAAATCAAATTTTAAGGCACAAATCAAGAGTTTTACGAGAGAAGATGAAAGGGGGTTTAAGGGGCGAACCAAGACTGACGCCCTGAGTAAGGACCTGACGGATCTGAAGGGACTTGATCGACTCTATGCTTTCCCCGATCCACCCCATTTCTTTTTCTCTTCTCTGTTTCTGTTTCCGTGCAGTTTCGGCCTTCAGTTCTGTAACGTGTTATAATTAATGGGGCAATCACAAAAGCTTTTCCGACCGTCAACTCTTTTCTGTGAATTTAATTAAGGATGAAATTAATTAAATGCCATGTTTTACCAAATATAGTTATAGATTATGTTGCCTTTTTAATATTTATCGAAATATAATAGTTTTTTTACAATTTTTTTTTTTTGTTACATTTCATTAGTTATACCCTTAACGTGAAATAATGCCCCAAACATAAAAAAGATAAAGAATAAAATGACATCATAAGTCTATTTTTAATATTAAAAAATGTGTCATGTAAGCTGTAACGAATGGTTATATGAATACGTTACCATCCCACGATTTCCAGCACCACTTTTCATGAACCTCTTTATCCAACTATAAATAACTCCAGCATAAATAGTTTCAAGGTCAGTTTGGGATTCTGATGAGCAATTGAAATAAGGTATTTTTGTTGTGTGGATAAAAGAAATTACTTATTTAAAAAGTAATTTAGTATTTGATAAAATATGTTATTGCTATTGTTATAAGTTTAAAATGTGTAGTATATATATTTAATAAATTTTATTATATAATTACCATAATGAATATAAGTTTAAATCACTTTTTTATTTGTGTATTAGGGTTCTAAAAAAGTAAGATATAATTGTCCTTTAAAAAAAAAAGAATATTAAGACTATAATAAAAAATTTAAAAAAAAATATGGTATCTTATTTAATTAACTACTTTTAAGAAATATGATCAAAATAGATAAATTTATGAAAAAGGCAGTTTTTTAAAATTTGACCAAACATTATTTTTGTTTAAACTTATGAAATAAACCTCTTTCAATATTTTAACCTCATTCTCAGATAAAGGTATTAGTTTCATTTTTCCTCTTTTCTTTTTTAATTATATAATATTCCAAAAAATAAACAAACAAAATTATTCTAAATTAAAATCATGATTTGTTTTCTCCAATTTCATAATCACTTAGACCAATTTCAAAAGCTATTAAACCTTTTCCTAATTAGGTTATGAATCAAACTGAACCAATCAATTTTTGCCCAACAAATCAAACAAAACCAAACTAAATTGATCCAGTTCAATTTGTTTTTTTATTTTAAATCTTCAATTCTTTGTATTTTTATGATTTTTTTATTTTTTATTTTTTGTATGAACTAATCGATTTTTGTTAAATTTTTTAAAGGTATTTCAATCCGGTATAATTTTTTTGTATCAATATTTATCCCCATTCCTAACACGAATAATCGAATATGGACAGAAATAGACATTTTCCTAAATATTAGTGAGCTAATTTCTATATTTAAAGTCAAAATATATAGCATTTGATAATGACAATTATTCACCATTAAATTGCATAAAATTAATGGGTCAAAATTTTTCCAAACTTTTCTTTAAGTAAAAGATTTAACTAAAATATTCTAATCAACAACAAATGTCATACATTCTGGTATGTAACATATAACATTTTTATTTATAATATTTGTTTTCTATTTTCGTTTTTTATTCAAATGTTTCTAAAAGACAAAAGGAGATTTCTATACTTTCACATGAATTTTCCGGGTCATATTTTGACACGAATAATCACCGGGCCGATTCCTTTCGATTCAACCCATAAAATTTCTCCTACAACAGCAGTTCACACAACCTACGATGCATCCGCAACCCCATAATACCAAAATAAACCAAAAACAAAAACCTAAACCCCAGTTCAAAACCCCCCAAAAAACCAGCCCACAAAACGCATCATTAGCTGCCTTTATGATCCCCGCCCTGTCTCACTCACTGAGCATTCTCCTCTTCTCAATCTATAACAGTGGCTAGTTATATATATTCATTGTATCTATCCTAATATAACAAATACAAATACAGCCATACCATTCTCTCTTTTTTAAAAAAATATTTTCTTGATTCGTTTTTAAGTTTTGCAGTCTTGGTTTTGAGGTGATTTTGTTATTGGCTTCATATATTTCTCTATTGGGTATTGAAGATTTGCCCGAGTGGGTGGCTTCATCGCGGTTTTTTCTCACGGGGACTTTTAATGTTTGATGAAAGTTCCCCATGAAGAGTTCATTGCTTGGGAGTATGGGCAATGAAGATTTGTTCAAGATATTGATTTGAATCATGGATTTGGCTAATGGGTATGGTTTGTTTTAAGCGTTGATTCATCTATTTCTGTTTGTGATTTGTTTTATGGGTTGCGAGGATATTGTCACATTAGTGTGTAGAGGTTTGATTTTGTTATATGGGTATGTTTCAATCTGAGGTTAATCCTAGAATATGCTATCTCTGCGACCCAATCGCAGATTTTGCCACACTGCTGCTGCTGCTGCCGCTGATGCTATTGCATCAAACAATATTCGTGCTGTTTCATTGAATAAGTTTCCTAATCGGGAACCTTTAGTTGATAAACCTTTAGAACCACCTGCTCTTGTCAAGCTTAAAGCTGAGAGAGATCCTGAAAAGTTGTTTCAGTTATTTAAGGCTAATGCTCACAATAGGATTGTTATTGAGAATAAGTATGCCTTTGAAGATACAGTTTCTCGATTAGCTGGGGCACGTCGGTTTGACTACATAGAGCATTTGCTTGAGCACCAAAAGTCTCTACCGCAAGGTAGACGTGAAGGTTTCATTATGAGAATCATGATGTTGTATGGTAAGGCTGGAATGATAAAGCATGCTATGGATACTTTTTATGATATGCATCTATATGGATGTAAAAGGACAGTTAAATCTCTTAATGCTGCCCTTAAGGTTTTGACTGAAAGCCGCGATCTTAAAGCCATTCAGGCATTTCTTATGGAGGTTCCAGAGAAATTTCATATTCAGTTCGATATTTTTTCATTCAATATAGTTATTAAGGCTTTTTGTGAGATGGGTATTTTGGATAAAGCATATTTAGTCATGGTAGAGATGCAAAAGCTTGGAGTAAAACCAGATGTGATTACATACACAACTCTTATATCAGCATTCTACAAGGATAATCGGCCGGAGATTGGCAACGGGTTGTGGAATCTTATGGTTCGCAAGGGGTGTTTCCCTAATCTTGCAACATTTAATGTTAGGATTCAACATTTGGTTAACAAGAGACGATCATGGCAGGCTAATAAATTGATGGGTTTGATGCAGCGTTTTGGAATAGAGCCTGATGAGGTTACATATAATTTGGTGATCAAAGGGTTTTGCCGGTCTGGGCATCTCGACATGGCCAAAAAAGTTTATTCTGCAATGCTTGGAAGGCGGTTGATGCCCAATCGAAAAATCTACCAGACTATGATTCATTATCTTTGTCAAGAAGGAGACTTCAATTTGGCATATATAATGTGTAAAGACAGCATGAAAAAGAATTGGGTTCCAAGTGTGGATACCATTTCTGCACTACTTGAAGGCCTTAAAAAGAATAATCAGCCTTGTAAGGCTAATACAATCATGGCTTTGGTTCAGAGAAGAGTGCCTCATTTTTCTTCAAATCAATTGAGTGCATTCAAATCCATTTTGTCAAAGAGTTAAATTGAAACGGATTGGACAGATTGGTTCTATTTTATTAATGAGACAGTGGAGCGGACAATGGTTCTTATTCTTTTTTCCTCAATTCAATTGTAGAGTTCACAATATACGGGACCAGATTTTATTGGCTAACATCTGGGTAATGGCAGATCTGCTTTTATTCAGCAAATTTGTTGTAGCTCCTCAATAAAGATCATCCAGAAATAAGAGTTTTACTGGATAGTGGTGACCCCTAATTTTTGTAAGTTATTGTGCAATCTCTCTCTCCCTTTTGCTTATACAAATGATGAATCATTCTTTGCATATGGAGCACTTGTAGTTGCAAGTTTCATGTTTCTCCTTTGAAAGTAATTACTCTACTTAGCATTTGTTTAAATATGTTTCTTCCTGTCTAGATGGATAGTGTTAACTATACTTGTTACAAACTATCATCCAATGCCATTTTACTTGGCAATCTTCAATTGCTTTATGATAGGTTCATGTATGTCTTTGCACCTATGCTGTTTTATTCCTTTTATCTTCTATAGCAAAGGGGCAAAACTTTTTGATGACAATCCTCATGTTTCTAGTTTTCATATTATGGTAGTAGGTTCCTGAGGGTTTGCATCTCCCATCAGTGTTTCAGCTTCGGCTGTGAAGAACAGGATGACCATGAAAAGAATGCAAATTCCTCACTCTATAATCGAAAGCTAAATAAGTGAGTATCACATATTTTGCTTATAGTTTAGGTCAAAGTATATTACTGAATCTATGTTTATTTGTTTGCATGTGGTGACAGTATGTTATCCACATTTGTAGTATTGATGTGAAACTTACATGCAGTTATACAGAGAAAAGTCATGTTTAACTATCGTCTACAATCTTAACAAGATGAGATTTTTTCTCTCTTTTTTTTTTCCCTTTGCTTCATTTTTTATGACAGTTTACTTCTACTGAAAATTCGATTGCTACATTTTATCTTATGATGATTTTATCTTATGATGTCTCCTCTAAAGACAACTAGAAAATTCTGCCCTCCAGCTGACTAATCAGAATGTCTATATGCCCATATATTACACTTCTTTTCTGCTTGGGCTAATGCAAGTAGATTTAGTGTCATTTGTTTGCTGTTTGAAGAGGACCATCAACTAGCAGTTGTTTTGTAAGATAACCGATTTCTCTATGTGCATCTCTGTTCTTGAAATGCTTCTCCTTTTGCTTAAGGGAATTCCTAACCTTTTGCTGTTCTTTCCTGTGCAGGATAGGTGTTTCAATTCAACCTCTGCCCTGCCTGGGAAGAGCTCATCGGAGAAAGCGGCTCCAAGAAGTAACTTATTTCGGAAGTCGAGCCCGTGACAAACAGCTATATATAAGAGCCCTTCTAGCTACACACTTACACGGCTGAGTGTGAGGGAGAATCATTACTGCCGATCAGTTGCTCTTGCTCATGAACCTTCCAGGCTCCGTGTTTCAAGACTATTATATTCGGGGCTTCATAACATTACAAAAATTTATGTAACAATGTGAATAAATCAACTGAATTTTGTATACTTTCTTCCTTCGTCAACAGAATCCAATAAGCATTAAGATCCATTAAGATAAATTATTTTCCAAGATCATGTAATGTGGAAGCTCATAAATTATCTATAATTAATGAATTTTATTTGGGGAACCCAAAAAAAAAAACGTGTAGAATATCAAAAACAACACTCGAAAATTGAACAATAGTTAAAAAATGTTAAGAGTCCTCAATAATCAATATATCATCAATCAAATTCATACGGCTCTTTCAGAGTAAGAACATTGCACTTATGTCCCTTCCCTCGCGGGTCTTTTACTTCAATCATCAGTTTCAATTGATTACATTTCTCAAGACCCCCAAAGTTTTGTTTCATCGTCTCTGTTTCTTATGTCTAAAACCCTCTTGTCTCGCATTAAACCCCTTCAAAATCAAAAACCATCTTCTTCTTCTTCTTCACCATTTCCATTGGCACCCCACATCAAGAAACTCGTCAATGAAACCATTGAAATTCTCAAAACACACCCACAATACGACCAGTCTCTGGAAATTCGATTTTCTGATGAAGAAACGTATGTTTCGGAAATTGCCCACCACGTGTTTGATAGAATTCGCGACCTAGAACTTGGCCTGAAGTTCTTTGATTGGCTCTCAAGACAACAACCCAAGAATTCTTTTTCAAATGGGTATGCATGTTCTTCGTTTTTGAAGCTATTAGCGAGGTTTAGAGTGTTTTCGGAGATTGAGTTGGTTTTAAAAAATTTGAAAATAGATGGCATAAAACCAACACATGAAGCTTTGAGCGTTATTATACGGGCTTATGCGGAATCTGGTTTGGTGGATAAAGCTATTGACTTGTATAATAATTTGTTTGTACCGTATAACAGTGTTCCTGATGTGTTTACCTGTAATTCTTTGCTTAATTTGCTAGTGAAGTGTAAAAGAATTGAAATGGCGCGTAAATTGTATGATGAGATGTGTAAAACAGATGATGGTTTGGATAATTATAGTACTTGTATTATGGTGAGGGGTTTGTGTAAAGAAGGGAAGGTTGAAGAGGGTAAAAATTTGATAGAGGACAGATTTGGAAAGGGGTGTATTCCTAATATTGTGTTTTATAATACACTCATTGATGGATACTGCAAGAAAGGTGATGTTGAAAATGCTAGAAAGCTTTTTAAGGAGTTGAAAATGAAGGGGTTTTTGCCGACATTAGAGACTTATGGTGCAATTATTAGTGGGTTTTGCAAGAAAGGGAGTTTTAAGGGAATTGATGGGCTTATGATGGAAATGAAACAGAGAAATTTGAATGTGAATGTTCGGGTATACAATAGTATCATTGATGGTAAATATAAGCATGGTTTTAAGGTTGAAGCACTGGAGACAGTTAGGTTGATGATTGAGAATCGATGTGAGCCTGATATTGTTACATATAACATTTTGATTAGTGGAGCATGTAGGGATGGTAAGGTTAATGAAGCCTGTGAACTTCTAGAGCAGGTAAAGAAGAGAGGGCTGGAGCCAAATAAATATAGTTATACTCCTCTTATACATCTCTATTACAAGCTTGGGGAATATGTTAAGGCATCAGATTTGCTTGTTCAGATGACCGAAAGAGGACATAAACCTGATTTGCACACTTTTGGAGCTATTATTCATGGACTTGTTGCTGCAGGGGAGGTAGTTGTTGCAATGACAGTTAAAGAAAAAATGATGGAAAGGGAAGAAATGCCTGATGCTGCTATTTACAATGTTTTGATGAGTGGCCTTTGCAAGAAAAGGAGGCTCCCTGCTGCGAAGATACTGCTTGAGGAGATGCTTGACCATAATGTACAAGCTGATGCCTATATTTATGCAACATTAATTGATGGCTTCATAAGGAATGATGATCTTGATGAAGCAAAGAAATTATTTGAGCTAACAATTCAAAAGGGTATGGATCCTGGTGTTGTAGGGTGCAATGCCATGATAAAGGGTTACTGCAAATTTGGATTGATGAAAGATGCATTATCATGTGTCAATAGAATGATAGAGAGACACCATCACCCTGATGAGTTCACTTATTCAACAATAATAGATGGCTATGTTAAACAGCATGACTTAGATGGTGCACTGAGGACGTTTGGGGAGATGGTGAGACGGAAATGTAAGCCAAATGTTGTTACATACACTGCTTTAATTGATGGGTTTTGCCGCATTGGAGATTCTGATAGGGCACAAGAAACCTTTAAAGAGATGCAGGTTCATGGTTTGCTGCCTAATGTAGTCACATACACCATAATCATTGGCAGCTTTTGTAAGCAGAGAAGACTTGGAAAAGCTGCTTCCTTTTTTGAACTAATGCTGACAAACAAGTGCATCCCTAATGATGCTACCTTCCATTGTTTGATAAATGGATTTACAAATAATGCACCAACTGCAGTTTCTGACGATGAGTCTGAGGAAATAAATAAACCTATATTTCTGGAATTTTTTGAAAGGATGATATCGGATGGATGGGGTCATATGGCTGCTGCCTATAATTCAATCATCATCTGCCTTTGCTGTCATGGAATGGTCAAAGTTGCTTTGCAATTGCATGATAAAATGATGAGTAAGGGCTTTCTTCAAGATCCCATATCTTTTGCTGCCCTGCTACATGGTATTTGTTTGGAAGGAAAATCAAAGGAGTGGACAAATTTTATTCCCTGTATTTTGAATGAAAAAGAACTGCAAATTTCGGTCAAGTATTCTGAGAGTTTAAGGCAGTGTCTGCCTCAAGGAATGGCTTCCGAGGCTCCTCTTATTTTGCAGACCTTGCTTGAAGACCATAGTCTAAAAGCCAAAACTGGATGATTAATGTAGATTACATGTCTAGAAACTACATTCGGCTTCATAGAAACAAAAGAACTTAATCTTTGGTTGGCCACAGAACTTACAAGTGAGTCTGCCTAAATGCTTTATTTCTTGTTGAGTATCTTTTATATGTTTGTTTCTGGTAACTTCTGGCCGTATGACTCGACAGATTGGCCCTGAGAAATGAGGATCTATTCCATTCTTCAAGTGTTATGGCAGAAAACATGGATGGTAAATTCTCTACGATTCATACTGTATATTCAATTTGATATATAACCTTGTGTTAATGGCCAATATTCTAATCTTTTATAAACTTAGCAGGCAGTTCAGTGCAATTTGATGAAGATAAATTTGTCTTAGCCCTTAATTTTCTATAATTAAGGTAATAACTCATGCTTACGGGATATTGAACCATGCGTGACTCTGATTGGAGGTATGTACTGGTATTTTCTTTTGTTGCTTTCTGATATGAATGATTGTGAAAGTGTCTATGAATGTGATCTTCTACTCTGAGGAGAGAAGTCATTGCCAAATAAGGCAAGGGTTTTTTTTCTTCATCAGTTGTCAGAGAGCATGGATTTTAAGTTTTGAAAAACTTGAGTGCCTCACAAGACTGATCTCAAGAACTCTGTATGACATGTCAATTGTTGGTCCCCAAGAGTTATTCATGCTTTCAGTTTAATTTTTGTATTTACATTTGATCACAAGTGTGTTTTTAATTTAGATACTGTTCTTTGACAGGTGTTCATCATGCATCCTAGCAGAAGTCAGATTTCTTATAAACCAACAACAATTGCGTATTATGCGACAAAGCAGAGTTTTGTTCGGTTTACTGTATGTTATTCAACTTTACTCCACTAATTTTCAAGACTGACAGCATTTTTAGTCATGCTACAACTTGTAGTTAATTGTGAAAATCATATAGAAAGGAAATTAATGTCATACATCACAAATATACATTGTTCTCCTTTTTTTTTCTCTACCGTGATTTTATAAACAAAAGCAGAAGTTGCAATTGCTTTTGCTTTATTCCTGTTGTACTTGCTCATCAAAACCTGCAAAGAATTCAATAAATTCAGAGATGGAAGAGAATTATAATTAAGGTTAGCAGATAATGGTTTTTTCATAAGGTTCTTTCAACAAGAAGATGACAATGAAGAAAGAAGCATATACTGTATGTATTCAACATTGATCTTTTGGTCATGATGGTGGGAAATGGCTGTGAAGGCATCAGTGACAGTTTTGTTGTAGATGGACAGGGTATCTGTGAGCAGAAATCCACTACTTTTACATCAATAATTTGGTGCTTGTGCGGTCGATCAGCTCCACTCAAGCATCTCATTTTATAGCGCCTTCCGCAAGCAGCTCCATTATCCCACAATCCTTCACCCACTGCGACAAATAACTTGCTTGGTGGGAGCTGGTCTTGTCTATTTCCATAGCATCTGGTTGCTGGAAGAATAAAAGGCAACAAGAACTAAGAATACTAGAGAAACTCATAGAATATGTTTCTTTTTATTTCTTAAATTCTTTGTAAACTTTGATTTTTGTTGCAAATTTATCGAGGTGACAGAAGAATGATTTGGCTCACATATATATGGTGGGTTATAAGATGTTGCAGTGCTGATATCCCCATATACTATGCAGGCTGTTCTGCTCATCAAGGCTAACGCAATTGCCAGATGCAATAGCCTCACTGCAAGGAGAAAAGGAGATATGTTAGGTTCATTCACTTGTGCTAAATATATAGGAGAAAAAATTTAACGATGGGATTTTTTTTTTTTTTGGAGACCTTTGAATTCTACAATTATGAGCAATTCACTTTGTAGGCAATAAAACGGGAGGAATGTGTTGAGTAATAACTATTCAATTTGATTTCTGTTATTTGCACTCTTTTAGATCATTTAATTTCCATTACTTGCACCCTTTATTAGAAATCACTTTAATTTTTGGCATAGAACTAATTCAGGGATCAGGATATCCTCTTCATTCAACAAAAATTAAATTTCCGAATATGACATATGACAGACATTTCACAAAAAAAGCAAGATCACCATCAATTAAAAGGTTTTTTCATTTTGATTAATTTCCGGAAAGTACATTCACTTTTTGAAAAACTCAGCCAATGAGCCAAGTGAGTTCTAGTCAAACCCACCTCATAAGTTACAAATTCTGTCAGGTGTAAACCAGGATTCAAATAAATGCCTTCAATCGTTGTTATGACATCAATATTTAAAAATAACAATAATAAGAAAAAAATGGAATATGAGGAAAGGTTTAACCCAAGAACATGAAATTACAACTCAAATTCACAAAAGCAGGCCGGCAAAGCAGACCCTCGTCCCATAAGAAAATCATCTCTGTGGACCTTCCACAAGGCTTGCATCAACTCCTTCCCTTCCAAGCCTTGATAAGTGAACTCCGCAAAAGCTTTTCTGCTTAAGAACAGAGTTTTATACAACCCTTTAAAAGCACGCATTGCTGCAACCATCTTATCCATGTTTCCAAAATATGTAGCCATGTAGGAATCGCTGTTGATGGATACGTAATAATCCAAGGCAGCTTTTGTGTTCCCATGCATGCGTGTGAAATCCTCACCAGTACGAAGGGCGGACTTGGTAACTACATTGGTGTAAACAGATGTTAACCCTTCAATTTCCATCAGGCCATCACCTGCAGCCAGATATATATTTGTGTTTGTTGGGATGGAAAGTGCTTGAAGTATAAGAGCTGTTTCATTGGGTGTAAGAGGGCATTTTCCCCGTCTTCTCCAGATGCGAGCTACCTCTCCAGTCCATGGTTTTCTATCACCCCTTGCCGCCTCGATCACTTGCATGGAGGTGGGAGAAAGGCCTTGGTATTCACATTGGCTGTAGGCAACCATATCTGGTTCAAACCTAAGGTGAAGTGAGAGAAAAGGTTTGGGTATGGCTTCCAGAAGCTCAGCCGCTTTCTTCTGCAAGGATCTAGTAAGACGTAATGCACTGTAGCATGCTTGACAAAGAGCAGCTTTTGCAAATCTTGGGTACCTGTAGGATTTTATGTAAGCACAGATTCAGGATAAAATATAGCAGTACACTCATCCGGGGCAATAAATTATGAAGTAATGAAGCAAGGAAACTTGAGACACGAAAAAATACCTGTCCCTTCTCTGGCTCATTGCTGGTGTCAGTGAGATATACTTATGTTCCAACAGGGCTGGAAGAACACTTTCAACATAATCAAATTGTCCTTTCCGTTTGCTACAATCTACATGAAAAGGTTCTTTAGATGAAATCTCAGGAGGCAATTCTTTGACAACTTTAACAAAGCCATCCATATGTTGAATGAAGTAGTCGGCCTCAAATATATCTGCAAAATCACTGAGGTAAAGCTAAGGAGTTAAACGAATACTGTGTGTGTAGAGAAACAGAAATGGAAACTTAAAAATGCACTTGACAACTCATTAACCTCACACTCTACGATGTTACATAGCCATAAACATCATGATCTAACTCAAAATCAGAAGGTGCATATAATGAGCACCATTTGGATCACATCAAAAACATTCATACAGCAACTCCTTGGCTAGCTCCATGGAAGCAAAAGCAAAAGCATCAATTACAACCTAAGTATCTTTACGGTTCAAGACTAACTTTCAATGTTTTACAGAAGAATCCGTGATTATCATTAATAACGTTATTTTTTCAAACTTAAGAAAACCGTGATGAAAATTCAAAAGTAATGTTTTTATATTTTAGATCATGCTTAAGAAAAAGGCAACATATATTAACATAGCACTCCAGGGACCAACTATTTAACAAAAGTAATCAATCACAAGTGAGAGAATCCACATTCCTACATAGGCTTCCAATTCCATCTTTACGGAGTTCCCACTCTCTAGCAATGCCATGATGGTACATAAGCATAACCACAACTTACCTTGACTCATTCCAATATGCAGCCACTTCAAACTTTGGAAGAACAAGAGTTGCATTTAGCAAACGAGCAACACCAACACCATCACAGAACTGCATAAATTGTCAACAATATCAGACAGGAATCTGCAAGTCACAATCAGAAATATCTAATATACACTCACATCTCTTCTCATCTGATTGAGGCCACCATAGCAATCCACACGGATGTATCCATTACTCTTTGCTGGAAAAGCTGCAGGATTTCAACAAAAAACCAATGCAATTGTCTGCAATGATAGCCAATTAAAATTGACTCAGAATTTCAAAAATCAACAAAAATGACTTGAACCCAATGCCAACTTTTACCGTCCCACAGCCTCAAACGTTATACTGCAGTTTTATACCCATAACTTTATATCAAGCATATGAAACCCAATTTCAACTTTAACACTAATTACGAAATATAATCTTTGTGTAGTATGTTGAACATGAAAAGTCAATATGTGATTTCATCAAATCATTAACAATGCAAGGCTTAAAAACATAAAGATCTTTTTACCGAACTTCGAAAAACTTAAGATGAAACACAAAAATCAACAAAGTGTAGAAAGAACTACTTACGAGTCAAATGTCCGTGAAGCCACCATTTGCAAGGCCTCCACTCTACCAACCTCCTCACACTCCATATATCAGATTCCCCCCTACAAAAATACAAATCACATTTCATTAATTAAAAAAAAAAAAAAATGCACACTACACTTCATTAATTGGCTGGTGAAATCCAAAATCACCGATCTAAAAATCCCAAAAAACAATCACAGAACACATATCTTTTACTTCCAATACAATATATCAATCTAGCATCACACCATTTCTTAGAATCTAGCATTAAACGACCGAAAAAATATAAAAAGTACAAAGTAAAAAATCCTGTAACTGAAACAATATCAAATGCTCAACTGCAAAAATCTTAACATTAAAAGACACAGAATCAAAATTCGTTTTTCTGTTCCCTCTAGTGTCCCTTCGTTCAATGGTTTTATAAGAAACCAAGCTAATACGAAATAAAACAAAATAATGGGTGAAAATATAAAGAGGAATGGAGCTGCTTACGCGGAGGGAAAAAGCGAAAGAAAAGTAGTATAAGGAGAGAGCAAAACGACAGCAAGAAAAAGAGAAAGACCCAATATGATGGAAACGAACACTGGTTTTACTGTTAACTTAATCATTTCATAATCATAATCGCAATCGTAACCATAGATCTGATTATTACAATCTTTGATGTGACGTAGAATAAAGAGTTTTTTGTTTTCAGATCGATTTGAAGAGGTTGAGGCTCAAGGGCTTTTGTTCGTTGAAGGTGCAGATTAAAAAACAAAAAAATTGCTTTCTTCTTTGGCTCCCTAACTTCTAATCTTTTATTGAATAAGGGTTTAGTTTTTTCATTTGATCAAATAGGTCCTCGTTCTCTACTCATGTACTTATTCAAACACTTTTTTTTTTAGAAATTATTTGAATACTTTTTTTTTCAAGTGCTCTAAAAATATAGAATATTGATAACGAGACCAAAAATTTTAATGTAGTTTTGTTGTCAAAATTTTAGTTATTAAGTACTACTTTGAATTGATCTAAGTTACATGATTATATACAATATCTACATTAATCATCAAAACTCACCCAATTAATCATCAAAACTCACCCAAGTAATCAAACATCGCCAACACGAGATTATAGAGTAAACAAAATTAGCTGACACGAATATAGAATTTGTTGCTAATAACTTTTATCATTGGACATAATGGGAAGGAATCGACGCTGCTGTTCATGATCCTATGCGGAATTTGTTCTCAAAGAAAGTAATGTTAAAATCATATACAGCTTTATGTTTGAACACATTAGTTGAAGAGGTTTATCAACCTTTTCTTATCTTTCATTTGCTTCATTACATTGAATCAGCTTGAATCAATTAAATATGCATCATATAAATCCATTATGGAAAAGTTTGAGTTGAGTTGGGTTAGAATCATGTGATGAACATTTATAATTATTAATAAATTAATTAGTTTTTAAATCTGAAATAATTATCTTAAATTTTTTGTTTATTTATAAATTCTGCTCCCACGTCTATAAGAATCTAATTTAGTTTTGGGATTGATATTCAATTTTATAGGACATCTACATAAAATATGACACTTCTCATTGGACAGGGAAAGTGGTTTTACTACATAATACAATGCCAACATGTGGGGATGAGCCTGCAAAGTAGTTGATTACTCTTTAAAACTTTTTTGAGTAAAGAACAAGGTTCAATTTGCTCACAAGACAACTCCTTATGTTCCATTTAACTACCATAACATGGAGCTAAAATGAATGCCAATTAAAAGAAAAATCGGCATCAATTTAAAGCATCCCAAGCACATTACAGAGCTTCCCTAACCCAACTCATCCAATCAAACAGCAGCAAACCACACAACAGAGAAAATTTGTCAATCACTTTCAAGCTCTGTTTCTTCGCTTCTTGATTTTCTGAATCCTGTTTTGCCCCTCATTGCATTTGCTAGCTCTTGAATCGTACAAGAAGTGCTTCGCTCCATCTTGTCTGCAAGTATCTCAATGACGTCCAAAAATCCTAACCCCACGAGTCGGTTCCTCAACATCTCAACTGTAGAAGAATACGGTGGTATCCCTTCATCGACCATCATCTCAAAGTATTTGCACGCCTCCTCTAGTTTACCTTTCTTCTTGCACAAACCATGAACCATAACAGAATATGTCGAAACTGAAGGATAAAACCCTCTCTTCTCCATACTCTCCCAAACTTCGGTTGCCCTATCGAATCTCCCCACCCTTACCAGCAATTTCAGCACCATGTTATAAGTGTGACGATCTGGCATGACATTTTCTTTTGTCATTCTAGTAATCAACCGAAGAGCCATATTGACCTCAGCATGATCACAATGGTAAGCTAGGATTGCATTGTAACTCCATTCATCAGGGTTGGCTCCCCTCTCTATCATCTCATCCAAAAGTTGATAAGCCTCTTCAACTTTCTCATTCTTGCAAAGTTTCTTGATTATACAATTGTAAGTGAACACATTAGGCACAAGATTGTACCTCTTCATCGAATCAAGTACTCTAAACACCGAATGAATATCATTCGCCTCACAAAAGGCATGAATGAAAATCGAGTAACTAAAAGCATCTGGCTCAGCTCCAATCGAACGCATTTCTCTAAGCATTCCATGCGCTTCATCAATATTACCCGCTTTGCACATAGCTTCCAATAGACTATTATGCGCAAGAATATCAACCGGACATTTTCTCTCAAGCATTTCATCGAACAACTTACGCGCTTCACTCAACTCACCAACATCACCTAGCCCCCTCACCAAAATGCTATAGGTTTTCACAGTTGGAGTAATTTCATGCTTAACATTGTCAAAAAATTGATGGGCAACCTTCACATGCTTTCTTTTGCACAAAGCATGCAACAGCTGATCAAGATCATAAATGCTAGGCTTAATACCAAACTCTACCATTCTATTAAAACCCCTAATGGCGTCATTAGGTAAGTTAGCTCTAGCATAAGCTCTAAAAACAATCCAAAAAAATTCTGGGTTTATTTCAAAAGACTGATTCTCCCTAATCTCTATCAAAAAATCCCATAATAAGGCAAACTGTTTGCTACTTCCTAATATATCCACCAAAATGTGATAGCTACCAGCACTGTGTTCAAAACCAGGGATTCTTTTGGCCCAAAGAAAGAATCTGTGAGCGGAGAACCCAAGATTCTTGCACCTTTTTAAGACTTGTTCAACCAAGTTTGTGGATATTTTTGGAGTGAATGTGTTGAGGGAAAGTTCCAAGTCGTGGTGGGGGTCCCTGTGGTCGCTTAAAACGCGGGAAATTTCGCTAACAAGGTCTGCTGATGGTGGAGGGTCTGAGTAGTGGTGGTGGTGATTTTGAGAAGAGAAGTGGTATCGGAGTTTTGGTTTGTGAAGAGATTGGATGAGTTGTGCGCGCAGCAGAGGCTTTGCCCTGCAGAGTGATCTGATTGCCATTTTGGAGATTGCATAATGCATATATTGGTCAAGGAAAGTGCTTTGTGTTTATACTATGAGTAAGGCAAATTCCTGGTTACGAGATTCTATTAAATTGATTGTATTTGTATTACACAACGTATCAATATAATTACAACTTAAAATTAGGAGTCCCCAGATACATAAACTTACAGTTTTATCCAAAATATATTTATGCTCAATCCAATATTTTTAAGATATGAAATAAAATATGTTACGTTGAACTCACGTCCTCACATTGAATTTTCAAACTAAATTTGGAGATTGTTAAGATATAGAATGAAATGAGTGAGTTAGAGGATTGTTAAAGCATGATGCGTTTTCCATTCACTCAAATTGCACTTCAAACACAATGTTTTCACCCCAACGGCTTACTAATAAGCATACATGATTACATATGATTTATTTTCTGATGAAATGATTTTTCCCATGTTAAATTCTTGTCCCAAATACATCAACTTGTTCCTTAATTAATTAGATTACTTGTGAGTACTTTCTCAAGTTGGACAAGGGAAATAATACTTTGCATTACTTTAGCTGATTCTTGTCCCACGATTGAGTTGCAATTAACGCCCACTACCTTATACAAATTCGATGATAATAATGTATGTCAAAGAGGATATGCATTAAACTTTTGAATATTATTTGATTAGATAAATAATGATCACTAATATTAAAATCCATAGGCATGCATGTTTGAATGATTCTTCTTTTTCCACTCGTGCAAACAGTATCCCAATTTGATAATTTAAGGCAATAACTATCTTGGAGATTCTGTACCATGGAGTACCCTTTTATAATTATACAGTCAAAATGATAAATAATAAAAAAATTTATGTAATTTTAATCGTGTGATTATAAAAGAGTGTTTTATGGTAAAGCATATTCACCGTAGCCGGATCTTTTAATTAATGTGTCAATGAAGAATTCAACTTGTTGATTAGTGGCTTTAACTCTCCCCTGCAATGCACTCATTATAGATTTATCTCTTTTCTCTTCTTAGGACCTTAAAACAAAAATCAAATACAAAACAAACCAAGCAAAATCCCGGTTTAATGTTGATTTTTCATAATTTAATTGACTGTTTAGCATTGAAGTACCTTTTTTAAGCTATAGTTACTTTTGAAAAAAAGTTATAATTATAAAATAAAAGTTAATAATGTGTAATGAAGATAAATTTTGAAATAATTATTTTGATAAAAATAGTAAAGACATTATTAATTTTTTATTATACGAATGATGGAACAAATCAATTTATCTTTTAGACCATAACAATTAATATTTATCAAATTCTTTAATACCGTATTTTTTAAAAGTATAACTGCGGAATCTTAAGAAAGGCCAAAGACCGTTTATTATAATCTTGAACTTGATCCAATCTTAATTAATAATTACTTGTAAGCATGCAACCAGCAGCTGCTCTCCACTTGTCTGGATCTATAGTTTTATCTTTAATATGCAAACTACAAAGACAAAGAGATCTCCAGAATCTGGCTGGCAATTAAAGAAGTTACTGAAATATTTTCTTTTTTTCGGGGGGAAAAAAAGAAGAAAAGAAACTGCTTCTAAAGGTGACCTAGTTGTACAAGCTTTCCGCATTTTGTTTGGCATTTTATATTTGTTCAGTGCAAATTGACTAGGACAAGCATGAATACTTTGGAAAGTTGTCGTAAACAAATGGGAGATTTTGTTGTCAATCATTTTCATTTTCATTTTCTTATGGGACATTGTGGCTCTTAGATTAGTGACACTGACACCCAACTCAAAAGCTTTCAAAATTGAACATTAATATAAGATCACCAATCCCATCAATAAATTTTATGGGCTAAAAAATTTCATCTCAAACACCACCTAATTCTTGTAAACTAATACTTAATTATGTGTGAAATGGTTAGTGTTTAAATTGCTTTATTTGCAAGTGCACGGTTTGATAAATATTGTAATATATATAGTACACATTTACATCCACACATTGCATGCTGAAAAAGCATGCCATTATTAATTTGGGTTTGAATCTTAGAACACCACTACACTATCTTCATTAGTTCTGTGGATCCAGTATGTGAAGTGTAGCTTGTCAATTATTTTATAGACTCTTAATCTTCTACCAAACTTAGAAGTGATTGCATCCACTTCAATTATAATTAATTAATGTGTCCACTTAAATTATGATTAATTAAATACCTCTTGTCTTCTTCATCTTTCACTTAACGTGTATTTAGAACATAAGATTATAAGATATTAAAATACTCTTCATATTAACTTAATACCAATAACATGTTTGGTAAAATTTAGGAGTTCATTGTGGTGCATTATGATGCACAACAATGCGCCTAAATGGCGCATTACACAAATCTAAAGGAACTTTGGGTGTGTGTGATGCTGCGAACCTGGTGACTTTTACCTTAATCAAGGCAAAAGAAGTTTATTATAATAAGATAATATAATATAATATACCAAACTCACCCTTAAAGCATGCTTAATAAACTTCATATACATTATATACATTTGGCTGGGAGTGGCCGTATATAAATTCACATTGTTGAGCTATTGCAACCAGAGAGAAGTTAGAAAATAGTCATCTTCTTCCTTCCCCCATCTGCATCATTCTTTCAAGTATCTTCATACCAAGTATATTTTCCTTATTTCCTATATAAATCATTCGGTCTCTTGAATGTACATTTAATGGGAGGAAACCTATTAAGATTTATCTTACAGTACTAATCTTATTTCTTACTTATCAGAAAAATCATTCCACCGTAGGGCAAAATACTCGTGCACTGAAGATATTAATTAAAAAGTAATACTTCCACTCATGTATTCATAACAAATTCGAGCTCCATTAAAGAAATCGAAACCTTTTGCTTCCAATTGCCATCCACAGTTGTTCTTTACTATGAACCACTTGTAGCATTTTTTCCCCAATATTGGAAGGTATCAAATTGGCGGAGGAGTTGGGGCTTATTCCACTTGTGGTCGAGTCCGATTCACTCAATGCAACTAGACTCATGTCAAAGATAATTAGTAGCAATTTGGAGATTGATTGGGTTATAACTGAAGTAAGGGAATTTATTTGTAAGAAAACTGTGTTTGCAGTAAACTATATTTCAAGATCTTGTAACTCAAGCAGCTCATAATGTTGCTAAAATAGCTCTAGCTAGCTCATAACCTTGTATGTGGGTGCAAGAGGCGCCTTCTGACATTGCACTGTTCTTGTAACGTTTTTGTTTAATGAAACATTTTTTTGTCAAAAAAATAATAATTAATACTTGTTGTTTTTTATCATTTCATAATGCTGTTTTTAATCATTTTTCTCGCAGTCATATAATTACCTAATTTATTAAACAATGTCATTATACGTCACTTTCATTCATACTAACTCTAGATCAATTATACTCCTTTTAAATTGAACCAGGCAAGCATCCATCATGGAATAAATTAAGTTTGATTTAAATTTACTGTTTAGAGAGAATATATGTCGTTCCTCATTACTTTAATGATAATAACATTAAAGGACAAGCATCAAATCTGAGTGCTTGAGGGAGACTAAAATGATTATAAATACAATATTTTATTTATTAATTGATAACTCAGTCTTAATCAGCCGATCAACTTTTCTAATAAACCTAATATTGATTTATTTTATTACACACTTGCCCTACTATTATTATCTTTAATTTTCTGGCTCGACTGTGATAGATAACAACTGCGGGAGCAGATGTTACTCTATAATCATAATTAAGCCTCTGTTCTATGCACAGGACAGAATCAAGCAAGCCATGCAATAAGGTTTTTAAAAAAGATTGTTAGGGTATAAATACTGTGTGGTTTATGTTTCGCTTGCTTTACTGGTCTTTCTCTTCTAAGACTTTAATCTTCTCTAGTGTTAGTTCATTTCAAAATCAATAATATTTGGAATATTAATGATTCAATCTTAATTTAGATCTCAATATTATGTGCCACTTATTTATTAAACGATGAATTTTATAATTTGTAAAATTATTTAACTACTATCTAATGGATGAATGACATATCGGTTGAGACTCAAATTGAGACTTAAATATGAGATACCTAACATTATTTTTCTAAAATTTATCCCAATCAATGTGAGAATGTGGAAAAAATATCTTATTCATCTTGTACAATCATCCAACGTCATAATATATCCCAAATTACGTGGTCTTCATTAAAAGAAGAATGATAGTGCAATAAAATAACTTTAAAAATTGTGTGCATATACCATCATCGCTCATACCACATCATATAGCAACTCATTTTGGAATAAATTTGTTTAAGATAAAGAGTTTCAGAGTGACTAGCATATCAATCTAAACTTTTACGGGTGCATGAAATTGTCATTTGCTTACTAGTGTATTGACAAATCGTCTTAATTTACATACATGGGCTTTAAATTAAAGCCATCAGGATGCTCCATCTCCATCCTCTACATGCCTTAAAAGATTAAAAGATTTCTTACTATCTATAGTAAATGCTTACAACTGTTTTATTTGGTCGATTATGGGGAAAAAATAGCTAAACCTTCTGTTGTTTGATAAAATTAGTCTAAATCTTCTTGATATTTTAAATTATATCTAAATCCACTTGAGTGTTATTATTATTATTTTTTTACCGATCTTATTATTTAATCCTGTGTAGTTGTTTGATTTTGGGAATATAAATATCTTTCATTATTTAATTAATTGAATAACTTTTTAATCATAATTAATTAAAAAATAAAATATGGTAAAAAGTAAGGTATTGCCATAATTTTATATTTAATTCTGAATTTAACTAATGGTCTCTCTATATTTATAAATACTCTTTTTTGGAGAATTTAAAACAATAAGTTAAGAGAGAGAGAGTGTGTGTATTAATTTTGCGTTTAATTTTTCAATTAATTCTGAAAATTTTATAATTAATTGAAAAATTATGAAAATCCCTTACTTTTTTCCATATTTTTCATTTAACTTTTTAAAACCACTAAGGGTCAAAGTATAAGATCAGCCAAAAAAAAAATGACAGTTAGAAAAGTTTGAATATATTTTAAAATATTAGGGAGATTTCGATTAATTTTATTAAACAACAGGGGAGTTTCGCTCTTTTTCCATATTTTTTTCTACCACAATTCTTATTTTCTCGATATAACAACTCTCTACAACCATTTTTTTTTTCCAAGTAACGACACATTTATAAAGACGGAATACTGGGACATATGCACGACTTAGCCGTTAGGATTTACAAAATCTGTAACTCAATTTTATAAGCAAAGAATTATTGTTTTTCAATAACCTAAACCAAAACACACGTTTTAATTAAGATCATCCATGAATGCAATAATAAGTTTTTTATTTTGTAATCTTCTTTGAGAATGATTATGTTGGGACTACTCCATTCATTATGCTATCCATTTAAATTACACTATAGCATTATTGTGTATAGTGGCAGACCAACATGTATAATTAAGTGTATATCCCAGGGAACAGTCCTACCCCAGTAAACCCACTTTAAATTGAGCAGGTTTAATACCTTTTCTTGCTTTTAATTAAAAAAAATTTCCATCCATATCCTAAATTAATTAATTAATTCTTAAAACGATTTGGAATTAATTAAATTCGAAGGTGATTTCCAGATCACATACAGTTTTCACCATTTCTTGATTAGATAAGGCATTAAATTAAATCATAGCTTAGTTGATTTTAAAAAAAAAATCTCTTTTAATTCTTATAATTTGAGCTGATTGCATAATTACTCCTTATGTTTTAAAAAATATATCATTATTCAACGTATACCTATTATGTATATGTTTCAGTAAAAATCTATTTAGTTATTATCTACGTTTCTTTAATTGTCGCATGTAAAATTTATCTAAATTTTAAGTTATATCATACATAGATATTGACTCACCCCTATTAAGGTGCATTTGGGATTGAGGTTGGACAGTTGTACCTTAAAAAGTACAACACTAAATTATTTGGTAAATACTAATTGCTGTAATTTAAAAGTCATGTTGACGTAATTTTTCACTTGTATCATTGAAAATCTATTATATTTTTAATAATTTTATAAAAATTATTATTTAAAATTTATATTTACTACATATTATTAACTTTTATTTCATAATTATAAATTTTTTTTACAATAATTATATCTTAAAAGATACAACACCTCAATTCTAAATACACCCCTAACCTCATCTAATATTTATTAGAATAACAATAGAAATGTTTGAAGTCATTTTTTTAAACACCGACACTAACAAGATAATTAACAAACTATAAGACAAAACTGTAATTGTCCTTAAACTTTACACGTCACACCCAAGTGAAACCTCTAGAAACCTCTGCAAAAATCCTATAGGTAATAGAATATACACAATCTACTCACCAATTTTCTCAAAATCAATAACCCAAAAAGAAATTAAAAATTAACCAAATAATAATAATAATAATAACAGATTGTGACCAATTATCCAAGAAGCAAAAATCCAAACACACAAAAAATAAATTTAATGTTTATGACGTGGCCTCTATGGAGAGAAGAATGGGTAAATAATAGCAAAGGTGAGTCCAGTTGGAGTTGAGTCGAGTCACCAACGTGGATTCAACGTGTCATGGTAATCTAGTTGCATGAATGGGACACGTGTCGTGCATGAAAGCTTCCTTATTTGTCTATATAGGCCCCCTACTTTCACTGGCTCAATATATCTCTCTCACACTGCCGTGGCTTGTTCAGCTTTCTTTTCGCCTTTGAAGCTTTCGATTTATCGTTATTTTTATTATTAATTTTTGGTGTTTTTAATTTCTTTCGTTTTTCCTTTAATTATATTAATTACCTTGTTGATTTGTTGAGGAAAAAAATAAAAAAAATGAAAGAAAGCGTAGGAAACCCTCTGCATCTCAAATCTGTCAATCATGTTTCGCTTGTCTGCAGAAACATCTCTGAGTCCATTGATTTTTACCAAAATGTTCTTGGGTTTGTCCCTATAAGGAGGCCAGGTTCTTTCAATTTTGATGGGGCATGGTAATTTTCTTTTCTTTTCTTAATCATTAATACAAATTTCTCTTGCTTGTTTCTCGGGAAAATCTTTTTATGTTGGTGTTGCTGAATTATTATGATGATGATGGTGATGTAGGTTATTTGGTCATGGAATTGGAATTCATCTGCTGCAATCGGAGAATCCAGACAGCTTGCCGAAGAAAAGTGTGATCAATCCTAAGGACAATCACCTCTCTTTCCAGGTAAATTAATTTAATTAATTAATTAACTTGAATTAATTTAATTTGTTTCTCATGATTTGTATGTATGTAGTGTAACGATATATGATTAGGTGCGTGTGAGAATCAAACATCTCTTAACAAACAAGTGTATAGTGACAAAATTAAAACGGTGTATTTTCTTACTTGAAATACTAATAGTAATAATCGTTTGCTGTGACTGAAAACGACAATGGCGGGGTCGTTTTCATTGGATACGAAGTATCCAGCAAGTGTTATTATTGTCACAAGATTCACGAGAGCCGACGCAAGTTGTTTCGGTTTCATTAGGAACAATAATTGATCAATCTTAAGTCATGAGCCGGGGTCTTAGGGCCTTTACCTTTTTCAAAAAGTTGTAATAATTATTATTAAGCATGATGAAATAGAAAAAAAAAAAAAAGGAAAAAAGAAAAAAATCCTTTTATGCAAGAATAAAATTAATCACGTCTCTTTGAAGAAAAAAAATGCCCAGTGCTATAAGTTTTATTTTTAATGACATTATTATCTATAAATATCATTCTTGCAAGTCTACACGAGCCACCTGAATTGTGGGCTATCTGTAACGTGCTAATAAATCTGCGAGTGTTCATCCAAAAATGATTTAATTGTTTCATACAAAATAATCTTTTTTTAGTGGCAACTCAAGAGCTTTTGTATGTTGTCATATGACGTAACATAACATGATTTTGTATCATGTGTATCGAAGTTTTGTAAAGTTTAAATTGCAGGCATCTGAGAATTATGTTGCGTTGTATTTTGTAGTGTGTGGATGTTTGCATGTGAGAATACTTATTTTATTATTTGTGACGCTAGTGCGAGAGCGTGGGAAATGTGGAGAAATTCTTGAAAGAGATGGGGATCAAGTACGTGCGAGCGCTGGTGGAGGAAGGTGGAATCTTAGTGGAACAGTTGTTTTTCCATGACCCAGATGGTTTTATGATTGAGATATGCGACTGTGATAATTTGCCCGTTGTCCCATTGGTCGGGGACGTCGCTAGATCCTGTGCTCGAGTGAACAGCGTGCAGCAAATGGTGCAGCAGCAACTGCGAGCCAATTGAATTGATTCCGATGGTGATGATCATGATCATGATCATGATCATGATAATATTAGTATGTTAGTGCTGTGAATAAAAGTCGATGAAACGTGATGAGAGAGCAACGGCTGTCGATATCTCTTCTCCTGTTTTGTGGTTGCTTTCCATTTTTGCTCATTGGACGGTGTTTGGTGTATGATAAGACAGATGAATGTGATCCCCTGGATGTGGAAATGATCATTTTGTTCGTTTTTGTTTTCGTCATCTTTGATGCCCCCTTGGTTGAATTAATCATCGAAATTTGTTTTTTTTTTATATATAAATATTATCTAATCAAATAATGTATTTCATTAATATCGCATGATAGTGACCAAGTCAAGATGGTTACAACTAGGAAAGGTGTATATGCACGGCCTTGACAATTTGGTGTATGGCTTCTAACAAGACGACGGTTCTGCGCCGCATGTATAAGGTTTTTCGATTTTGGTCATGGAAAATTTGTAGAATCAGAATTCTCTCAGAGCAATTGTGCATTTTCTAAGTCTTAGGGTTTATTTGGGATTATTTTTTAGAGTTTGAAATGTTGTTTTAATCTATTTTTAAGAGTTCCGAAAGTGATTTTAAAAAGAATAATTTTTTAAAATTAAATTTGAGAATTAATTTTATATTTAGAATATATTATATATATTTACATATTATAAAATATAAAATTATTTATCATTAATAAAAAATAAAACCAATCATTAGTTATAAAATATGTATTTTACTAATATATAAAATTAATAATATAAAATATGTATTTTACTTATCAATTTGTAAATATAATAAAAAAATTTATATATTTATAAATGTTATATTTTATTTAATATATAATGTCTAATTCAATCATTCATATTCTCTTACATTTTATTTTTTTTTGAAAATAAATGTTATTAAATATTTAATTAATTTTCTTTACAGTTAACTATTTTATAATACATTTAATAGTAACAATTTTTAAAATTACAGTATCAAACTTGGTGCTTAGACTTCAATATAATTTATTTAACTAGAGTGTTTACTTTTAAAAAATTAGTTATTTAGTTTCTTCTTTTATAAATTTATTTTAGTAGATAGTGTTAATGAAAATTATGTTTAAAAAATAGAATTAGGACATTTAAATTTAGATTTTTATTATTAGGGGGTAAAATAATTTTTCTTTTACAATGGATATTTTTTTAAAATTTTGTAAGATTAAATAAATAATTATAATCATTATGTTAAACAGATACTTTATCAAATGAGAAATATTAAGCTTACCATAATATAACCCAAAAGAGAGAATTAAAAGAGTAATAGTAACTGCATCTATAAAATTATTATCTTTTATATAGATGACAAACTTTTTTTTAAATACTAACATATTTACAATCATCAGAAATCTAACTATGGTTAATGTATACGTTGACTCTATATATTTTTAATTCAATCTTGATTTCAACTATTAGAGTTTGTATTTATAACGATTTTTTATTAGAATTTAATTATATGTCCTGTAACGAGAAATGTGAAAAATTAAATAAGTATGAAAGCATGAGAGATTAGTAAGAAGCTTAATAGGTCTCCAAATATAGTCACATGAAAGTATGAATAGCATCAATAAAGAACTTAATAAGTCAATTAAGTAAAGTCACGTAAGACTATGAGGGTTCAGAAAGAAATCAATAAGTCAATCAAGTAGAACTACATGAGTGTATGAAAGTATATAGCACGTAAGCATGAAAACATGCAAACTTAGTAACAAGAGATTTAATAAGTCAAATAAGTACAATCACATGAAAAAATGAAAGTACGAAGTCAAATAAGTACAACCACATGATGATTGCAGGAGAACACATATAAAATATAAGGATCCCCTTATGTTATATTAACGTAACATACACCCACACGCATCAACAATACCCATTGGTGAGACCCACCATTATTGCTCAGTGTGTGTTAAGTTACGTTAATATAATAGCACTGGCCAAAATATAATAGCATGAGAGATCATAAAGTTAATAAGCTAAATAAACATGATTGCTGCAGAATGCAGCTTTAGGAGAGTATGATAGTTAATTAAATAAGTCTAGCTGTTGAATCCAACGGCTTGAGTTTGATAGTATGTCATCTAAGCCTAGTACAAGAATCTAGAAGTTCCTGTCTTCTTGAAGTCCATTGTAAGTTAAAAATGAGATAAAAACTGGAGACAGTACGTCGATATCCAATAAAGCTTAATTTAAGAAGGAGATAAATGCTAGAAATAATACATTGATATCACATAAAACTTAATTTCAAAAGAAGATAAATGTTGACATCAGAAAAACTTTAAATTAAGTGATAGAGATGACAAAAACGAAGAATTATCAAGAATTCAAGATATTTTAAATTGTATTATAAATAGAGAACTCTTGAACACAAAGATGGATGAGCAAACAACTAAACCAAAAAAAAAATCATTGTGATTCTTATTCGATAGTAAAAAATTACTCTATTTACACTTTTGGAAATAAGCTAAGTGCTGAATCACATAAATTTTTTGTAACTTGTTTATTATATCATTTCATTATTTAGTTCTCTAGTTGACCAGAAATTAGCATCAACAATATGTATATTTTTACTTAACAATTGTCTATTACAATCCTAATAAAAAGACTACAAAACCCATATATCCACTTAATTTAAATTAAAAGACTACAAAGCTCATATAACCACTCAATTCAAATTAGTTATCTAAAAGGAAATAAATCTTTTGTACATTTAGGCAGTGTTTGTTTTTTTGGTCTGAAATCTGAATGGGTCTAAATTTTTCTGAAATCTGAATGAGGCTGAATACGAAAATTTGAATCATATGTTTGTTTTTCTTTTTTTAATATCTGAATGTAAGTGGCATCTTATTTGTTTTTATAATAAAAAAAATCTTAAACTTGGTTCTTTGACATTTACGTCCTTGTAAATTAAAACAAGAAAAGGAGATTCTATTTTATAGTTTAGGAACTAAATTTTTTTATAGAGATATTTCTAAAATATAATATTTATTTATCATTAAGATCTTTTTCCATTCAGATAAAAGTCACAAAAATTTACTTTTTCTATTCAAATGTAAATGTCTAAAAATAAGATATAAGTTACAAAAAACAAACAAGTAAATTTTTAAAAATGTCTGAAATTAATAAAATTTCAGACTTCAAATATTTAACAAACAACCTCCTAAAGTTATATAACTCATCAATAATAATAATAATAGATTGAGTGGTGTTATACATTCTAAATTTTTTATCCCAAAAAAACTATCCTAAATGATGAGACATTCATCAATTAGACGATTTCACTTAAATCTTATAAAAATTTACCAAATCACTTAATAAATAATACATCATTTGAAAAAAAAATTTAAAATAAAAAAATTAGATATCTATCATTACTCTAATATGTTGATCGAACATGTCAAATATTTCGTCGAAATGGAATTCAGTGAGCCCTATGGACCACATCTTAACATTAATTATAGGAAAAAAAAAAAAAGTTAACCACTCAAATCCCAAGAGGCTCAAACCAATATTTTTTCCTTGTTCTTTCTCAATCTATAAATAAAATGCTTTACTGTGACCATCTAACTTTTATGAGAATTAATTTTGAATTATATGTGAAACTTCAAAACTAGTGGGTTTCCATTACCTTTCTAAAGTTTTGTATGAAATTGAGGTGATGTAATTTTTAAACTATAACTGTTGTGGAAAAAAGTTGTAACTATGAAGCAAAAACTACTAATATATAACAAATATAATTTTCAAATAATAATTTTGACAAAATTATTAATGATATAATAAATTAAATAATAATTTTGACAAAATTATTAATGATATAATAAATTTTTAATCGTGCAAGTGAAAAATCATATCAATATAATTTTTAAGCTACAACAACTAATATTTACTAAATACTTTAGTTCTGTAACTTTTAAATTACAACTGACCAATTTTAAATCCAAACGGACCCTAAATTAACTAGCTATTTGCAATGAAGTCAATTTTAAAAAGATGAACAAATTTTTCGTTGTTACAAAATTTAAAATTCTGGCTCAGTTCTCTCTAAAAACATGCATAAAAATGAACATATATATAAAAAGGAGAGGAAACAAGTTGCAACAGATGAAATAAATAAAAATAAAACACCAATAATTAACAGCCAATAATTAAGGATGTAATCATCCTAGCTAAAGACCTCTTGCCAGCATCTGCTCATAATTCTCAATGGATTCAAGCCTCTGAATCAAAAGTTGTTTCCTGAAATTCTTGATGAACAATTCTGCGCTTTCATTAACGTCCATGGATGGCTTGCTCTCTAGCTTGTTATTATTATGATTATCTGTAGCTGCTGCAGCGGGTTTTTTATCCACAACTTGGGGCTTCAAAGCTGCTCTGCTGATAGCGTCTTCTTCTGCTTCTGCAACTTTGGAGCTGTAAAATGAAGGAGGCACTGATGAGCTACTATTCTTCATTTCTATTTCAATTAAGCTTCTCAAATCTTCTTGTTTGAAAAACTTGCACTAGCCTTTGTTAATTTGATCTCCATGAAGGGTAACATGCTTCTATATTTATAGTGTGGGAGATCATCAAATAATTCTTATTTTTTAAATGGGGGTGTGAATGATGTTTCCTTGACAAAAGAGCATTTATTTGAATAAAGAAACCATTGGATCTCAAAAGAATATGCCTGTATGGTCAAAAGTGCATTTGCTTTAATTCGCACCCCATTTAGATCACCTTTGTTTTGAAATTAACGATCAAAATTAAAATAATTTTCTATTATTCATTGTAATTCGGTATGAAGCAATAAAATTAGGTTCGATTGACAGAAAAACGACTATTATTGATATTTTTAAAATAATTTTGTCTATTATTTATCATACTAATATGATGGATATGATGTATATAACACATATTGATATTTTTAATACTAAAAAAAAAAATTGGCGCGTGTAAGAATCCAAGGGAGGAAAAAGCATGCAATAGAAAATATCTAAGACTTATTGTAATGTGTAGAGACTGAAAGAAGCAGCAATAAAAATGCCGGCAAAAAATGACTTGTGGCACGTGGCTTGACTCAAAGAAGTGGAGGAGTGCCCAAAAATAATATTTTTGCTGACTTTTTTTAGCAAAATGAAGACCTAATTACTAATAATTCATACCCACACGCATGTGGGATTAGACAATTCAATGCAAACGTGCGGCATAAGAAATGGTAGCTGGGGTTGGGACCGAAAGGTGCCCATAAAAGACGCCATTGTTGCCGAGTCAAGCGCCAAACCTCCTCCTTCATTGCAATGCAATATGGGCACCTTAAGAGAAGGGATATGTTTTTATAATGTTTTTTGTTTTGAGCCATTAAGAGAAGGGATGGCACGAAGCATCTCATACCAAACTATTTATTGTGTTAGTTCTTGATTTATGGATACATTGTATACAAATTTTTCTATAATTCTATACCATAAATGGTATCAAATTGTTACATTGCTCGTGTTTGGTCAGACAGGCAAAATTGTTAAACCGTTAGCGCAAAATCATTTAAAAATTAAAAATAAATGTTGCTCAATAATTATTATTTTTCATAAGAATACACAGTTATAGAGGCGCAATACGTTATGTATCAATAAAGAAATTGTGTTTATTAGTACATTAAAATTAATTTTTTATTCTTTTAAACTCAAATGACTAGTTAAAAAAGAAAGAGAAAAAAAATAAGTATCACTTTTTTATATTCGCAGCTGAAAAATACACTACAGGTTAAGTTTTTTTTTTTTTTAACATTCTTACTCTGATAACAGTAATCATACGTTCTAAAGATTTGACAATCACCTTGGTTTAACCCATTATTTCTTCAATCTTAAAGTCTATAAAATAATACTATTTTGTTCTAATATCAAACTTTCAAACCCTCAACCCCGATAGACGCAAGAAGCCATCTCTATGGGAATTTTATTATTTTACATAATACTGCACATGCTCATCTTGTAGTTCATCTATTCCCATATTCAAAACATCATTGTACCAACAGGCAAATTGACATTTTGCGCTTTAATGTTTTCATTAGATGTAAAAACCTGATTAGTTCACTCCAATAACTTACATCAAATTTGTGACACCATGAATAAAATTTACTCAACTTTCCTTATCTTTTTTGGCGTCTTTTTACAAACCAAGACATAACTTTAAATAGTCTGCATTCAATAATTTCATGTGCAATCTTTGAAAATCCACATGAAACCCAAACCATCACTTTCAAAGCGTATGATATCTCTCATAATCACTAACTCAAGGCTATAAAGGTAATCTGTGTCCAACATAATAAGCATGATGTTCAACTCATGCTGTTACTATACATTGGCTCTTATCTACCAAGTTCCGGACTTAAAAATGTCATGCAATTTCTATTGCTTAAAGCTACAACCATTTTTGTTCTAATTAATCTTAAATACGAATCTGACTTGGGCCCCAACATGGCCTATGCTCCAGTTTGGGCCAAATCAAGCTCAATTTAAAATAAGGGTAATTATGTAATTTCATAGTTATTTTAGAAAATGTCTGTAATAAGTTGAACTGAACTCCAAACTAAAGCAGCTATGGAAGCTATCCATAGATTCTCTGTGTGTCATCTACCAATATGTCTGGCCAAAAGACATATCAAATCCGCTCCGATAATATTGTGCCCAACCCGAAAACTGGTTTCAAGCCCCGATTTCTCAAACGATGTAACATTCTCCCCCCACCGGAAAGCCCGCACGACATCTGCAATTAGCAAGGCGGGTTGGCTTCTGGGTCTGGGACAAAACAAGAAAGCGATGCTGCCGGAAATAGTACAAGCGGGTGACCCGGTTTTGCATGAACCGGCCCGAGAAGTTGACCCTGGTGAAATCGGGTCAGAAAGGATACAGAATATTATTGATGATATGGTAAAGGTTATGAGGTCTGCTCCTGGTGTTGGGCTTGCCGCTCCTCAAATTGGAGTCCCATTAAGAGTTAGTCTTAATCTTTAATTTTTCGTTTAGTTAGTTGGATTTACTGTTGCCTTCTGAAGCTTGGTTATTTGTTTGTAATAATGGTTGGTTTTATAAAAATATGCTAAAGATTTATGCTTTGTTCGAAATTATGTAATGTTGAATATTGATTTTGAGGTATTCAACGGATAGGATAGGTGTGTGGTTCAACATTGATGCTAATTTTGTTCAACTGACTCTTTTTTGAGTCATAAAACTAGTGCTTACAATTTCTGGTTTAATCATTAGTCGCAAAATAGTTATATGCCTTACAAAGTAGTCTCTTCATTTCATTTGAGCAGCTTTGTCGAATTTCTCTGGTTTAACTGAAAGATTCAATGTTACATGTGTTGTTTTATATATATCATCTGTTGGAGTTCCACTTGCATTGTTGATATAATCTGTCCGAAGTTAATATATAATTATACTCTCAGAGAGAAAAGGATTCTGTTGAGATTGAATTAAGTAGATAAATCTTTTAGAATAATATGTAAATGGAAGAACCTAAACTGGAAAAGAATTTTTTTTTCCCATTTTTGGTTATAGCCATGCACCGTGTAACCATTCCATTACAAAGGGGAAAAACTTATAGTTTTGAAGTAATCAACTCTTTTATGTTATCTATAGAATAGATTTGCCGTCTCTTTGTATAATTAGAGCTCTGATTAATTTCATCTCTGCAGATCATAGTGTTGGAAGATACGAAAGAATATATCAGTTATCAATCTAAGGAAGAAATTAAAGCCTTCGATAGACGCCCTTTTGATCTTCTGGTATGTTTGTTTTATCCAATGTTTTTCTTACTTTTATCATTCAACAATATTCGCTTTACACTTACACTGTATTAGTTTTTCTGAGGCAGATGATTCTAAACCCCAAGCTGAAAAAGAAGAGCGACAGGACAGCACTGTTTTTTGAAGGGTGTTTAAGGTAAAATGAGAATAAGTAATTTCAATTTTAAAATTCTTTTGTTCCCTTCATACGTCAATTTCTTTGTCATCTCTACTGCCTTCTCTTACATCTGTGCTTAGACTCAATCCCTTTATTTTTCCTTTTAACTTCCTGTAGCTGGTGTCTGCTGAACTGTGCATTTAAATTACCAGATCCAGACCTGCTGTTCAAGACAAATAAACAAATCTGGCATTTTTGTTTTGAATGTGGACCGCATTATCTATTGTCTTTAAATGAAATCACGCCCATTATGGATACTTAAGGTTTTGCTGCGTATTGCATTCTGAAAATGAGTATGATACCAAGCTTTTATGATAACATTATTAGGAACTTCTATTATTATTGCAGAGGAACGAAGTTGTTTCTCTTGTTTCACCAAAGGTTCCTTAAAATGTTCAATGAGCATGTCTTGTTCTATGATATTATACATTATGAGTTTCCTCGAACTAATTGCTTCCTGCTTTCTAGCTCTCTCATAGGAGGAAAGTATTATTTTTTATTCTTTTTAGATAGAAAAGTATCAATTGTTGATAAGCCATGACTGTGCTGATATACGAGGTTATATAATACTGTCTTCTGTTTTCTTACTCCTACACTTCTAAAACTTCGTCAAGTAAACTATGCTAAAGCTTGTACAGGCAAAAAGATAATTAAAATGGCTAGCGTTATAAACATTATCTATGTTATTGATAGAAGGAAGTAGTAGTTGATGTATAGGAGTGTGCTATTGCCTAGAGTTTGGATCATCCACAATCATCAAATTATTATTTGAGTTCAGTCAGTTTTGTTACCATCGATTACCTGTCTGTGTCAGATTCTTCTCGTTCCATATAGTATTGTAAATTTGAATTTTGGATTATCATGTTGGTTGATGGGAGTTTGCAAACATTTGAGAGTTTCTAGACATGGAAATAGACTTTAACATATCTAAAGTTTAAGTTGGAACCGTGACTTCAATTTTCACAATGATTGTATTGTATATGGTTTTTAACTAGCGTCCTTTCTTTTCTTTTCCAACTTTGCAGTGTCAATGGATACAGAGCAGTGGTGGAGAGGTATCTAGACATTGAGGTTACTGGTTTGGATCATGATGGTCAGCCCATCAAAGTAGATGCTACAGGTTGGCAGGCCCGGATTTTACAGCATGAATGTGATCATCTGGATGGTACTCTATATGTCGATAAGATGGTACCAAAAACTTTTAGAATTGTAGAAAATCTAGACTTGCCTCTCGCAGAGGGCTGCCCCAAGCTTGGTGTCCATGAGCCTTAATGCTGAACTATCAGTCTAAAGATTTGGCGAGAGCTAATGTCATTTTATCAGTATGCTCCTGGATGCAGCTGACTCGTTGAAGATTCAACTGCTCTGATTTAATTCTTTAGACTAGGAAATGCTGGGAAATTTTTTCTTCATTTCACTGCATTTCCTATCGTTATCAAATTGTTGATTTATTGCTGAAATTTCCGCAGCAACTGGAATTGCTAGTATTAATTTATTAAATCTGGCATGGAACTTATTTATATAAAGCACTTCTTCTGTGTTTTGTGCTTATGGTGCTGCTATTTATCAGGTAGAAACTTATAATTGCACAGGTTGAAGACACAGCAAGTCATCTGCACTCTCCAAGAGGAAGAAGGCATTAAAAGAAATGCCTTCATTTTTGTAGCTAAATTGTCTATATTGTATATAATAAAGTCTGATTCTACACTCTTTTGACTGGCATTCTGCATAGTGAATTTACATGCTATTTTCCAGATAACACATTATGACTTGCAGTCACTAGATACCACATTTTCATAAATCATATACAACAATGATCATATACTCGGTAAAGTCTCAGAGCAATTTACCTTTGATAAATCTTATTACGGTTAAACTATAGAGTTGATGCAAGGAGATGTTGGTTAAACTATAGAGTTGATGCAAGGAGATGTTGAAAACGTGTTTAGGAAGTCTTGACATTCCTTCAGAAGGATTGAAAAGCTAAGTTAGACGGGGCTTTCTGCTGAATTAAGCCCTCAGAGCATGCGAAGCAAGGAGGCGGTTCTACTTGACCCACGCTTGACCCGTAAGCTTCCCAACAAAATGACTTTGCAATGCCCCCAGAGTGTGACACAAGCTGAACGTCTTCCAAAAATAAGCCTTCGCATGGTGAGTCATCACTGCATGCAAATTTTATTGCTTCCTCTGTTGCTGAAGTTCCTTTAATGTGTATAAAGGTTATGTTCTCCACTTTAACAGCTGAAGTCTGCATTCCATGAAGACATTAGGCGATATATTTTCAGGACAAGAATATTTAGAATCCAATGGGTCCTTCTGGAAAACTGTGTGTTACAATATTCAAAGGATATTGCAAGAGATAACTCTTTAAGACTATTTGTTTAAATGTTAGATCATGCTTCTAAATGAGGATCGAGTGATGAGGGTGACAGGAACATGTAATAATCATCATTTGTGAAATACTACTATGGAAGATCTTTCAACACAAGAATGTGAATATGGAATGACATTGCCCTAAAATGAGAAGTACCAATATAGTCGTGCTCCAAAAAAAAAGACTACAGGGAGTTTTCTTTAACCATTTCAGTAGTCAGTCATACCAATAAAGCTACTCAGCTAATACAAGTAGCGTAAGGGTTGCATACCTGGTTTGCACATGGCACCGGTGAATCACAATAATATTGGTCTATTATTATTGGATTTGATACATTTTTCATCAAAACATCCAAGAACTGGATATTGGTGGCAGAACCACTGCCTCCCTGGTGAAGAAATAAGAAAGTTGAGCATCAGTTTACTACCAATTCACTGTTTTAGAGTATCTACATGCAGACAAATATATGTATACATGTAGAAGACACACAGGGGGATATCTGAGGAAGTCTACCTGCCATGTTTTTATCCGAACCCCATTCTGAGTGTTGGAAATTAATGCTCCGTAAACCATTATATCATGAATTCGTACAGATGAATTTGATTTCCCCAAGCTTCCAATGCTAAATGCAATCCAAATGCTATTAGTAAAGGTATTCAATGCCGAACATCCTGATTAATGTGAAAGTAGTTTTTACCTTATACCATGGCCTGGCCCACAGGCAAAGTTTCTGATTCGGATTAGTGAAGAATTCCCAACTATAGATATGCAGTCATCTCCTGGATGCAGAATTTTTAGAATAAAACTTAGACGGCAGGACAATAGATAATAAAATTTCAAGAATAAGGACACATAGCTAGAAGTCAAAAAGAGAAGACATTGTTAAAAAATTTTTTTACTGCAACGAGTTCAAGATGTGTTATACTTGTTCCTCAATCTCTCTTCATCAAGGGGAGAAAACGTTTTTGAAACATTCAGTACCACATCTTTTCTCAGGCATCTAATATAGAGGCATCAGTGTAGATTACATTCTGTTTAAAAATGTACAAATTTTTCAATCAATCAGTATGTTTTGTCATGAAATATAAGCAAAAGCATAAATCCTACGGATACAACCCATAGCAATAACATCATCTAAAGCCTAGAGGAAAGGTTCATTCTCTATTGTATTTGTAAATGAAAATTATACGTTCACAAATATTTTAACTTTATTGAAGAGTTTCTTACATCATGATACCTAAATGTCATAATCAAATCCGTTTAGTAATAGCTTTCACTAGAAACTTGTTCTTAAACAAATATGAACAAAATTTGTATCTATTGTCTTCTAATAATTGTTCAAGAAACAAAGAGAAAAAAATTGGCGGTCCTACTGTTATAATTAATTCAACAAACCCCACTGACTATATTCTTGAACTCATATTTTAACAAATTTGAACTTAGTTTCCGTTGAAGTTCTTCTGATCAACTTCTTTTAAATAATAAAAACAAGTTAGATATTAAAAGGAACAAAACAGAATAATCAAGAGTGCAAACACATTGCAACCAAGAAACAAAGTATAATGATGATACATACATTTCATTCTCAAAAATATACTGTCAACCTAGTCGTACTACTAATTCCTAAAACATGAATCACCATATGGTAATGTTGACTGATTGATTCACAAATACAACAACAGCCAAAATCCACTTTCAAGAAAATACAAAATTCCATCCGTACTTTAGAGCAAGAGGACAATAACCGCTCAACTATGATCTTTGGAAAAGAAATAGGAGAACAATTTTTTGAGATAACTAAAGTTTTAGACTGCAGCAGTTCTGGTGATGACTAACCTGTTCCAACTATGCTATTCTTGACTTCAACACCACGAGATGCACTGATGTGTATCCCATCCGTATTAGGACTTTCAGCAGGTGCAATCACCTTGAGATTGGATATCACAACCCGTAGACAATTAGTGAATGCAATGTGCATTTGTTGACTGTTGACCACCCTAAGGTTCTGGACTTTCAAATTCTTGCACTTATGAAAAGTAATAGCCTGCAGGTGTGGTTGTCATGACGTATTCAGCAAATAAACACGGAAGAAAACTAATATTCTCAGGGCCATAACCGGAAGTGTCAAAGGACTAAAATATTTTATTTCAAATAATGTTGAGAAAGAGGCAAGGCTGAGATCAGCAGAACAAACTGCATTGCTCAAAAAAGAAGCAGCACTGACCGTTGGAGCATGTCGACATGGCTGCAATAAAATGAATCGGAGCCAATTTAGAAAAATGCAGGCATAAATATCCAAAAATAGTCATAGATTTAGGACTGCAAGATAGCTATACATTTGTTGTGTTAATCTTGCAGGATCTTGACCACCATTCCTGTCCCATTCCATTGATTGTCCCTCCTCCTTGTACAGTAAGATGGTTCACCCGATTAAAGTAGAGCCATCTACGTCGATTCAAACCCTTCCAGACATCAGGATCTTTAGGAGCAACTATTGTTCCAGATATCTATTAGAATGCAACAACTCCAACGGATTAAATACAAGAAAACTCAGGGAACTGAAAACTGCATTATATAGAAAAAATCAGTTGCGAATTAGAGTAATTTAACCAATAATATCTTACCTTCAAAGTAAGTCTAGATTTACAGGGCCCAGAAATATCGATGGGATGGATTAGAAAAGTGTATCCAGCTGAAAAAACAATTTTTGTTCGTGCAGGAAAAGAACAAGCCTTCTTCCAAGCATTTGCAAATGCCTGAGAAAGCAAGAAATGCTCTTTATTACAGGTATGCTTTTCTTCCCAACTGGTTGTAAGGAGAGTGAACGTATAAAACAAACAACATTCTCTTTGTTATTGATGCTCTAGTAAATTCCCAACAGGTTTAGTGAAAGAATTTTGGTGTCTTACAACATCTCACCAAAAAGACTTTTGGGTTCTAAATCATCATTCCTTTTCCTCATTTCTTGAGAAACCGAAAACCGGCTCAGTAAAGGATAATAATTTGGCTAATTGAGTGCTTTAAACTGGATTTCGATTAATACAGTCAATTGAACCATCCATTGCTACAACGAAGATCACAATCAACTAATCCACAGTCCATTAATTACAAACTCAAGATTCTTAGAAAGAAATTCTCGCTTGAGTCAGAAATTTCCTAGCTGTATAAAACTTCTCATTGAAAAAATGCTTGGAGAAATTCCGGATATGTTAACACTGTATAAAACTTGACCTCACAATCGTGAAATTTCTAAAGCAATTTTATTGTTTCTTCTTAACTAATCGGATACCATTCCATTTATCGAGACGTCTCAAAACTTAACATGCATTACACTTACACAATTACTTTTCAAGTTCAAATACAGAGCCAATCAAACAAACCAACAGAAACAGCATATGCAGTTCAAGTTGTAGATAAGTTACCTCAGTGTCATCATTGAAGCCATCTCCTTTGGCACCAAAATCACCAACAAAAATTACCCTTTTGGATTTGGATCGAGTTCTGTTTGACCCAGAATGTGGGAGCTCCAACAACGAGTCAAAGCCTTCTGTAGAAACCAAGCTTGCTGACAGACAAACAAGCACATGGATTAGAACTATAAAAAATGTTGAAAACGAACAAAACTTAAGTTGCTTCATGTTCTTTCTTAACTGAATTTGAAATTGTGGAAAGTTTAAGATTTGATACAAATTAAGATGAGTTTTAAAAGAGTGTGTGGAGAATCTTACAAAAGTTTACTGTGTCAAAGCTCGAAAGTAAACGGTGTCAGCTAAAAATGGAAAGCAAATTCTGGTTAAATACATTATTATTATGGAAAGCAAATTCTGGTTATTATTATTATTATTATTATAACTAATCTCAGATCCTAATTTTTTGAAGAGTGAAAATTTTTAACATGCCCACGAATTCGACATGACACAATGGATTCTTATATGTTAAAGTTGATATAATTATTAAATGTTTTAGGTTGTAGTCACATGTTTACTTCTCCTATTGAGTTTGAGTATAGAGTTTCGTCCTATAAATCTATTTGTGACATGTAATTATTAAATTATATGTTGAATTTTTATCTAAAAAATTACGGTATATATGCTATATTTAAAAGTAAATAGTTATATTTAAAATAAAATTGAGTAGAGTTTGGGTAGGTTATTCTCCGAATATGGTTGTACTACTCATATTTTAAAAAAATAGTTGATATTTTAATAAATCGTTTGATTTATGTTAAAAAATAGGAATATTAGAGAGAGTTTAAAAATTTAGGTGGTCTTCGGAAAATAAATATATGTACACGAGGGGTCTTAGTTGTATAATCTGATTATAAATACTAACTGTAATCTCAAATGTAATATCTATGATAATTTTATATATCAATATTAAAAAAAAAAGTTACTTGATTTATAGAAAAAAAGTCAGGTGATTGTTAGCTCAAATTCAATACAATATGTTAAATTTTTTATACTAACAAATAAGTAATAACAGTTTATTTGTATTAACTATATATATTAACTGGAAAAAATAGTGAATTAGATTGTTTATTATTACCATTTAATTTTATCATTAATTAAATAGATTCGATTTTATTTGAATTCTTCTATTAAAAATTGAAAGCAGGTCGCATGTGGAGGTGAAGACGTGTCGGTTTGTGTGTTTGTGAATAAAACGACAGCGGCATACATCTTTTACCAAAAATGGAGTTGGAAGGGACAGGCAATTGTAAGGGTCAGACTAGGGGTGGGCAAAATCGGGTTCGGGTCAACCCGATCGGGTTTCAAGTTGTTCGGGTTGGATCGGATTGGATTTAAAATGGGTAGGATTGAGTTCGGGTCAATTTGGGTTAGTTCGGGTCAATTCGGGTCAGTTCGGGTCAATTCGGGTCAGTTCGGGTCGGTTGAAATCAGGTCAATTCGGGTCAGTACGTTTTTTTTTTTTTTAAGAACCCGATCGGGTATTCGGGTCGGGTCGGGTTTGACCCGAACCGATCACAACCCGATCGGGTTTGTAAATTTCAAACCGATCGGGTTTCGATCCCGACCCGATTCGACCCGAACCTGAAATTTATCGGGTCGGGTCGGGTCGGATCGGGTAAAATGCCCACCCCTAGGTCAGACTATCAGCACCCTCCAAAATCGTATTGAAACTTTTTTTTTTAATTATATTCTATTTAATACAAAAAAAAATATTCTTTTTTTAATTTCACACTCTTTTCATTTATAAATTTTTCGGTTTCTTCTCTTCAAACTTTCTTTATTATTTAATTTCTAAAGCAAAAAATCTAAAAGCAAAACTAAAAGAAAAAGTAAGAATAAATTATACTTAGAAAATAATGAATATTTTATAAGTTTAATACAATTATTTTATCTATAAATTATGGGTTCAGTGGGTTCAAAAATTAGTTTGAGAATCCTTAAGAAATTAGTTAAATTGGGGTAAATTTTATTTAATTTATTTTTCCACTATGTTGTATCTTAATTAAGTTTTTTTTTTTTTGTTACAAGAACTCTGTTTTGGTTTAGAGGATTACTTCTTAAATTCAAATTAGTTTAATGATAATAAAAAATTTTATATTGTGCAAGCCAAAAAAAAAATTGAGGAGAGAAAGAAAATATAAATGGTTTTAATTCTATTTATATTTGTCCTTAAATGTAATTGTAATATAGCAAGGGTTTTATGAGATTAATGAAGGGGTGCCAATAGTCCAACTCCAATTGTAAATAAGTCGGAATGGTTTGTTTGTCATTTGTGTTGAATTTTGAGAAATTTCAGTATTTACTACCAGGAAAAATGGGGTATTTAGGTCTTTTCAATAATTCAGGTACTTCAATCATATTTTCTTTTAGACAAAATATTATTAGGTCCTATTTGTGATTGAGATGTTGTAATTTTTAAACTATAGCTCATGTAGAAAAAAAGTCATAATTATGAAACAAAAGTTAATAATATGTAGTATCTATAAATTTTAAATAATAATTTTGATAAAATTATTAAAGATATAATAGTTTTTTTTATCGTATAAGTAAAAAATCATATCAATATAGCTTCTAAGCTAAAGTAGTTAGTGTTTATTAAACACTTTAGTAGTGTAACTTTTAAGCTATAGCTGCTCAACCTCAATTCCAAACGCGCCCTTAATATCCTAAATATGTAAATAATGTTTGAACCTCAAATCCTTTTACTTCCACAAGAGAATTGACTAATTTGATTAGCACCTCTTTATTTGTCAATTTTGCTTAATTCATTTATCATCGAATATAATCAATCAATAAAAATGCCAACATAAGCATATGTATTTTTCTTGAAACTAATAGTAAACTCTATATTACTTATATGTTACACCAATTATATAAAGACTAAATTTCCATTATTTTCTACTTTTACATATGGTACAACTTGAGGTTTCAAAAATAAATTATCTGCCAAACGGAAATTTAGATTAGTTTTTTCATAATCTTTATAAGAAGAAAAGTGAAGGGCCCCAGTTTAGTCACCCAAAGTAAAGAAAATGGAATTACTAGCTCCGTTTGGTACATATTTTACCTTTTCAAGTAGGGCTTTTGTTAGTAGGGCTTTTATAAGTAGAGCTTTTACCCTAAAACATTTAGTTGTTTGGTTGTTAATGAAAGCTTTTATTAAAAATTATAAAATTACTTTAATAGACAAGTTTTTTAAAGTTATATTGTGAAAAGAATAAAATAAAATTATTAAATAAGTAGAGAATATTTTAAATATTTTAACATTTAAAAAAAATGTTAACATCGACTTCTAAAAACTCAAAATTTGATCTCTTACTTGAAAGGCAAAATATCTTTTAAGTTTCAAAAACTCTATTTAAAGAAAATCAATCTATTAAAGGAAAATCAAACAACAATAAAATTTTTTATAAGAGTTTATAGGATTAAATAAATACTTATGACCATTAGATAAATCATACCAAACACGTATAAAAAAAAAAGACCTTTTAGGATTAACAATAGATAAAGTAACTATAGAGTTATAACTATGTATAGTTAGTAAAATTAAAATATTAGAATTTTCAGACAAGTTAGAAGACACTAAAGAATTATAAAAGTTCTTACGATTATTAAATTATAGTAGAAAATTTATACTAAACATTAGTACATTAATAAGAACTTTTTATAATAAATTAAGGAAAAATGAATAGAAATAATTCAATAGTGAAGACATAAAATTAATACAAGAACTTAAAGGAATAATTAGAAATCTTAAGCTGTTAACTTTACCCATAGACAATTATTATAAAATTATACAAACTAATGCGAGTAGTTTAGGACGGGCAAGAATATTATTACAAAAGCCTAATAAAGATAGTCCAAAAGAACAAAAAGAAGAAATAGCTATGTACACGAGTGGTAAAATTATAGAAATAGAAAATAGAAAATTTCGCACATAGTTAAATTTTTTTAGGAATAATAATTTTTTAAAATTCATTACATTTATACATATATTTTAAAATATGAAAAATTGCAATAATATTATAGAATTTTACAAAAAAATACAAAAGATTTTTTAAAAAAAAAATTCTTTTACTAGTAAATGTTGGATATATTTTTTAGAGGTAATAACAAGACAAGAATGTAAAATAAACTTTGAACATATAGTAGGTAAAAATAATACTTTAGCTATTCCAGACTAATTATTCAATGAATTTTTTTTTTTTTGCAGGAATGGAGCAATTTGTTAATTTTGAACAATAACACTTAAACAGTTCCCTTAGGGTGCATTTAACACATTGTATTATATTATATTATAATTTATTATTTTAATGCTGGTGTATTGTATTACGCTGTAATACATTAACATTGTATCATAATAATGTTATATAATATTTGGTGTTACAGTATACTGTATTAGATTTTAATTATATTATATTTTAGTGTTACACTGTATTGTACTAATGTTTTTGTGATTAATTTAAATTACATATTTAGAAAATAATATTTATTACTACTTAAAAAATGCTAAATATAGAAGTATTAAATTTTAGAAATTTAACAATTTTTTTTAGCGTAAATGTTTAAAAATATCATAATTCTTTATAAAGATTGAAGCTTACAGCTTTAAATTTTCGAATGCATAACATTTATTTTTCGATATCTTTTAAATATATAATCTATGAAATAAAGACCGAACCAAATAATTTAATCAAATAATCTTTAAATAATATAATAACATAAATAAATAGTTAAAATCTACAAGATTGGTTAAAAAATTATCTTAAGATGATAAAATAAAAAGTTTATGTATACCACAAGATAATCATAAAATAATAAAGTGATAATTGTTATAACATAATCACTACCAAAATAAATTATCTGTGGTATATGTAATAATAATATATATATATATTATTTTTAAATTAATATTATTCAAATTTATTCATATTTAAATATATATTATTAGTTTATTAAATTATTTAAAAATAATATATATATACAGCCTAGTCACGAGGAGGGGCACGGGTTTTGATAATACGGCAAACACTGCATTTTAATGCTGCTCAATGCAATCAATTTGATCACCAAACGTAAGTGTATTTTAACTAATGCTGGGCCCACAAGATAATACCATGCAATACCACATGCCAAACATACCATTATAGCACAATTTTGAATTTTAGAAGTAAATTTAAATTATTAGACAGCCAGCAATACATTTTAGATAATTTGTGGAGTTTTCATGACCTATAGGATAAAATAAAAATACTTGATTCATTTATGCATTATTTTAGACAAATTAATGAGTAATTAGACAATAAAAATTTTGCATTTTATGTATTAGTCAAAGGTTGAAAACAAAGCATATATAGATATTGGAATGAGATAGTTGATTTAACAACCAATTATCTCAATCCTTATTTTAGAGATTTTTATACATTTCATGAAGCAATAGCATTAGCTAAAAAAGAAATAGGATCAACTTATTATGTTAGCCATTTAATTAAGCATTTAGACAATGCATCGTCATCATCATCCATATAGTTTTATAACCATGATGAAGTCATGACACATACAGTTAACAAGGTTAATAATTCTAAATATCATTTAGACAGTGAAGTTGAAGCATGTAAACAAAAGATAATTGTATTAGGAAATGATAATATAGAATAGTCGAATCACCGCATTACACAATAAATGTCATACCCTAGACAAAGAAGAGAAAAGGGTTTCGGCGTGAAAGATATTTTGTAAAACTAGAAATAGTTGTCTCAGCAAAAATTGACTTTTCAAAATTTATTAAAACTGATTCTAAAACATATGCTTCTAAAAACACTTTAAAACTCCCAACTCACGCCCAAACGCCTTTTTCAGCATCATATTTTCGACAAAATACGGAGAGCATGTTCAAGCGAGTGTCGCACTGAACTTCTATCAAGTAGGAATTTTCGGCCACATTATCATAGTATCTTATTTATTGTACTTTATCTAAACTCCGCTGCTCCTTCCTAATCAAAACAGTACTGAAAAAAAAAACCACTAATAATTAATAGTAGATTTTGAGTTGTGACTATGGTTGTAACACCCTAGGCGAATCCCACATCGGCAAAGCACGGGAGAGATGCTGGGTTTATAAGGAGTGATCCACACCTTAATTGGCAAGACGCGTTTTGGGGTGTATGGGCACCCCAAGAACAAATCCGTGCGGGCCTTGTTAAGGCCCAAAGCGGACAATATCTTGCCAGGTCTGGGTTGGGTCATGACATTATGGTATCAGAGCGGCTCCGCGTGTCCTCTTGAGCGATGGTGGGGCAAACCTCAGCGAGGACGCTGAGTCCCCAAGGGGGGGTGTATGTAACACCCTAGGCGAATCCCACATCGGCAAAGCACGGGAGAGATGCTGGGTTTATAAGGAGTGATCCACACCTTAATTGGCAAGACGCGTTTTGGGGTGTATGGGCACCCCAAGAACAAATCCGTGCGGGCCTTGTTAAGGACCAAAGCGGACAATATCTTGCCAGGTCTGGGTTGGGTCATGACATTATGGTATCAGAGCGGCTCCGCGTGTCCTCTTGAGCGATGGTGGGGCAAACCTCAGTGAGGACGCTGAGTCCCCAAGGGGGGGTGTATGTAACACCCTAGGCGAATCCCACATCGGCAAAGCACGGGAGAGATGCTGGGTTTATAAGGAGTGATCCACACCTTAATTGGCAAGACGCGTTTTGGGGTGTATGGGCACCCCAAGAACAAATCCGTGCGGGCCTTGTTAAGGACCAAAGCGGACAATATCTTGCCAGGTCTGGGTTGGGTCATGACATTATCTCTCCCGTGCTTTGCCGATGTGGGATTCGCCTAGGGTGTTACATAAGACGCGTTTTGGGGTGTATGGGCACCCCAAGAACAAATCCGTGCGGGCCTTGTTAAGGCCCAAAGCGGACAATATCTTGCCAGGTCTGGGTTGGGTCATGATATTATGGTATCAGAGCCAGGTTCCGCGTGTCCTCTTGAGCGATGGTGGGGCAAACCTCAGCGAGGACGCTGAGTCCCCAAGGGGGGGTGTATGTAACACCCTAGGCGAATCCCACATCGGCAAAGTACGGGAGAGATGCTGGGTTTATAAGGAGTGATCCACACCTTAATTGGCAAGACGCGTTTTGGGGTGTATGGGCACCCCAAGAACAAATCCGTGCGGGCCTTGTTAAGGCCCAAAGCGGACAATATCTTGCCAGGTCTGGGTTGGGTCATGATATTATGGTATCAGAGCCAGGTTCCGCGTGTCCTCTTGAGCGATGGTGGGTTTATAAGGAGTGATCCACACCTTAATTGGCAAGACGCGTTTTGGGGTGTATGGGCACCCCAAGAACAAATCCGTGCGGGCCTTGTTAAGGACCAAAGCGGACAATATCTTGCCAGGTCTGGGTTGGGTCATGACATTATGGTATCAGAGCGGCTCCGCGTGTCCTCTTGAGCGATGGTGGGGCAAACCTCAGTGAGGACGCTGAGTCCCCAAGGGGGGGTGTATGTAACACCCTAGGCGAATCCCACATCGGCAAAGCACGGGAGAGATGCTGGGTTTATAAGGAGTGATCCACACCTTAATTGGCAAGACGCGTTTTGGGGTGTATGGGCACCCCAAGAACAAATCCGTGCGGGCCTTGTTAAGGACCAAAGCGGACAATATCTTGCCAGGTCTGGGTTGGGTCATGACATTATGGTATCAGAGCGGCTCCGCGTGTCCTCTTGAGCGATGGTGGGGCAAACCTCAGCGAGGACGCTGAGTCCCCAAGGGGGGGTGTATGTAACACCCTAGGCGAATCCCACATCGGCAAAGCACGGGAGAGATGCTGGGTTTATAAGGAGTGATCCACACCTTAATTGGCAAGACGCGTTTTGGGGTGTATGGGCACCCCAAGAACAAATCCGTGCGGGCCTTGTTAAGGCCCAAAGCGGACAATATCTTGCCAGGTCTGGGTTGGGTCATGACATTATGGTATCAGAGCGGCTCCGCGTGTCCTCTTGAGCGATGGTGGGGCAAACCTCAGCGAGGACGCTGAGTCCCCAAGGGGGGGTGTATGTAACACCCTAGGCGAATCCCACATCGGCAAAGCACGGGAGAGATGCTGGGTTTATAAGGAGTGATCCACACCTTAATTGGCAAGACGCGTTTTGGGGTGTATGGGCACCCCAAGAACAAATCCGTGCGGGCCTTGTTAAGGCCCAAAGCGGACAATATCTTGCCAGGTCTTGGTTGGGTCATGACATTATGGTATCAGAGCGGCTCCGCGTGTCCTCTTGAGCGATGGTGGGGCAAACCTCAGCGAGGACGCTGAGTCCCCAAGGGGGGGTGTATGTAACACCCTAGGCGAATCCCACATCGGCAAAGCACGGGAGAGATGCTGGGTTTATAAGGAGTGATCCACACCTTAATTGGCAAGACGCGTTTTGGGGTGTATGGGCACCCCAAGAACAAATCCGTGCGGGCCTTGTTAAGGCCCAAAGCGGACAATATCTTGCCAGGTCTGGGTTGGGTCATGACATTATGGTATCAGAGCGGCTCCGCGTGTCCTCTTGAGCGATGGTGGGGCAAACCTCAGCGAGGACGCTGAGTCCCCAAGGGGGGTGTATGTAACACCCTAGGCGAATCCCACATCGGCAAAGCACGGGAGAGATGCTGGGTTTATAAGGAGTGATCCACACCTTAATTGGCAAGACGCGTTTTGGGGTGTATGGGCACCCCAAGAACAAATCCGTGCGGGCCTTGTTAAGGACCAAAGCGGACAATATCTTGCCAGGTCTGGGTTGGGTCATGACAATGGTTATCTCGAAATATTGTACTATGATTTTATTAATTTTCTGATCATCTACCTCTTCACAGATTATATAGTTGGACCCAATACCAGTAACAGTACATTTTAGATATATGAAATATTATGTTTTCTGGACCATCAACAATGAATTGATTAAATGTCATTTTGAAAAGTGGAGGTTCCAGAGGACATAAATTATGTAGGGCTTTTTTTTATCAAAGGACATGGCCTAGATTAAAAGATCCAGCATTCATGATAAATGATGCATGCAATCTGGTTGATAAAAATTATCATAGTGGGCGCAGCTTGTTGGGGTCCAAATCTTAGTGGGACCTCATCCATTCAACAGGTAACACGTTTCCAATAGTTGAAAATGACCCTACGAACAAGGAGATTATCTAAAAAGGAAGTTCAAAGAAACAACGAAGTTAAAATTGAACAAAGCCAATTAGCAAATAGGCAAGTACCAACCAATCTCTTGGAAACATTATATTATTGTAAAATAATTTTTATTTCTGAGAAATTTTATTTGCTACTCCAAGTACGTGTAAGCTTCTGAGCCACTCTTTCTCAGTTTTCTATGATGGCCGGTGATGATATGTCGGCATCTCAACGGGGTTTTCTTTTTAAGTGATGTTAAGATAATTTATATTTCAATTAATATATTATTAATAAAATTTCACCATTTGAATTATAAATTATAAGATTTAATAATTAATTATTACTTGAACTAATAAAATAATGACATATCATTGATCATAATAATTGGGATAAAGGGATAACGTTATTATTTAAAAATTATATTTTTAAAAAGTACTATAGCTTTCTTCTTAAAATGAAATTTCAAATTACAAATTAAGTGTTATCTTTCTTTGAACAGTTTCCCATTGGCGTTGCATATTTGAAATAACTAGTAGATGACTCGCGAAATGCGATAATCTCAAAGGATCAATTCACAACAAATCTCAACATGCCCAAGCAAGCAGGCAGAGCATCACAAGTGGGCCATTTTTATTTAATTGTGTATCTCAGGGGTCATGTCTGGGATCCCAAATTCGTCCCTTCATCACATCAAGCAAATAAATAAATGAATAATTGGATGGTGGTAGGTTTCACATTGACTGCATTAGTGTGTGAAAAGTGCATTAGTTGACAAAAAAATGCAACAACCTAAGCTCTAGGTCACCCTTTTTTTCATCCCCTTTGGGGATCCCAAGAATACCAAATTTTCTGCCAAAGCAAACAGAATTGAACAGATCCCTCTGCTCTTATATAGCTGAAATTGAGATCCTAATTCAGAAAAAAATGATTTGTACTTGCAAAAAGATTCTAATCAACTACTAAACTAGCTTGATTCAATATCAACATCTCATCAACGGATAAATTCTAGCAAAGAGTTAGATAAAGTTTCTCCGTAAAGAAAAAGATCAGAATTTTGAGATCCTAAACTAGAGAGAGGCATCCCAATCAAGATTTTCTATGTACAAAGATGAGAATTTCTCGAGAAACAAACAATATTTACATAATTACATCCAATCAGAACCACAAGAACATAAAAACAGAACAAAAAATCCATGATCTAAAAGGCAAAAGTTAAAATTTTAAAAATAACACTATCGTTCTTGTTTCAAAACTCCCTACATCTCACTTCTGTTCGTGAGATAAACTAAACTGGATTTAACCGAACCGAACTGAAAAACCCTGCCAACCTATAAATGCACAAACAATAATAAACAATATTCCCAAGCTCATCGGAATATTCCACTTCCGGTGGTGGCCTCAGAACATGTGATATCTAGAACGGTCGTGATCTACGCTTACCGGTTCTCTTGGCATGAGTGTTATTCTTGGGGGGTTTATTAGCAAAAGCGCTGCAGAACCCACATGCAGAAACCCTAGGAGAAGGAGGTTCGATTGCCGGAGAGACTCTGCCGGTGCGGTACCCTCTTGCTCCAGCGCCGCCGCCGCCGTTGGATCGGCTTCTTTCAATGGTAGTGTTGACTGATCTCGGAGGCTTAACATCAACTTGTGGCTGCTGCTGCTGCTCTTGCTGGTCCTGTTGCAATGATGATATTTCAACTGCTGCTGCTGTCTGCTCCTGTTCTTTTTGCTTGCTGTTGCTATTTTCAATTTCTTGATTTAATTCTTTTAAGAACTTGTCATCCCAAACAAGACCTGAAGAGCCTTGCCTTCTGAATGAAACTGCAGATCTTTGCAGACCAGCCATGGCTTGAACTTGATCAGTTTCTCTCTCTCTGGACCGTTCTATCTGCTAGCTGATGAAAATATAATCAGTCCTCTTCTTCTCCTTGTGTGTACAAGAGCTCTTATTTATATTTAGAAAGAAAAGATAAAAAGGAAATGGTCATAGTAACACAACTCAGTCAATATTTTCAAACTTTCTTTAATTGTATAGGGAAATTTACATCTCAACCCAGTATTTTAGATAAATTTGTTAATCAAATCCAAATTATGATCGGAGTTACTTGTCGTTGAAATTTATGTTGCGTTTGCTTGTTAATAATCAGAATGAGTTAGAATAAGAATGGAAATAGATTGGAATCTCATTTATATGTTTATTTTATTTTGGAATAGGAATCATAATAAGCTAAATTGTTTCAAGTCACTAAAATGCCATTAGTTAATAATAATAATAATAATAATAATAATAATAATAATAATAATTATTATTATTATTATTATTATTATTATATTAATATTATTATTGTGATTATTTATTTGAAAATTATAATTATTAATAATTATTGTTAATAATCTATTAATATATTATTAATTAATTAATTAATATACTCTTTAATTATAATAATTATATTAGTTAATAATAATCTATGAATTAATTATAATAATTATATTAGTAATTATTAAAGAGTATATTAATTAATTAATCATAATAATAATATATTAATTATTGTGATTATTTATTCAAAAACTATAATTACTAATAAATATTGGGGTAAAATCTCGTTTAGTCTCTATATTTTGAGATCAATACCCGTTTAGTCCCTAAATTTTTTAAAATACCTCAAAACATCCCCGACATTAAATTATTAGTACATTTCCTCTTATTTTTTGTTGCTTTTGGCTTAATTTTTACAATATTACCCTCTTACAATAATTTTTTTGGGCATTAGTAAAAAGAAAAAAATAATTATCAATTTAATCTCAAAAATTAAAATAGAAACAAAATTAATATATGTTACTTTTTTGAAACACACTGCCGAGGAGTTAATATATTAATTTTTTTAATAACGTCCAAAAAAAGTTAATTTAATTATTTTTACAATAAAATATTTTTTGGACACATGTAAGCTTTCACAAAACTTAATATATATATATATTTTTTTTTGGGGTTAAATTGATAATTTAATTTTTTAACTAATAAAAATAAACATTATTGTAAGAGGGTAATATTATAAAAGTAAGTCAAAAGAAACAAAAAGTAACAGCAGAGATGTCAATAATTTAAGAGTATGGATGTTTTGAGGCATTTTAAAAAATACAGGGACTAAATGGGTACTAATCTTAAAATATATGGATAAAATAAACTTTTACCCTAATTATTGTTATTAATATATTAACACATTAATTAATTATAATATATTAATTAGTTAATTATAATAATATATTAATTGATTATAAATGAAGACAAAGTGGGCATTTTTAATTTTAGAGAAGGGTAAAATGGTCAATTAAAGGAACGGGAGACTCATTTCTCCCATTCCTCATTCCCAAATTGTGGTGAGTCTTATGATTCCGATTCCAATTTCTGACTTTATTTTGCAAAGTAAATATTATTAATGATTCTTATTTTAGATTTCGATTCCCTAATCCGGTAAATAAACGCAACATTAACAATAATTCTATCAAACGGCTTTTTTTTCCCTTTTTTTTGGTTATATAAGTAAAATTAATTTATTTTTTAATAATTTATATTATGTATGGGCTTTCTATGTAAATTTCCCAGTTGGCTTGAGTTACTATGTTAATTATTTTTAAAGGAAGGGGAGATTTGTTTGATTGTGCACTAAAAATGCGAGATCCTTATCTTATTATTATATATAAAAGTTGTTGTCAGAAAGTTTGAACATAAAAACCAAATTTTATTATTTTATACTATATTTTGCTTTGGATTATATGTTAACCTCTTTTTCTCCAACATTATTGACCTGGCATAGGCAAATGATTTTGATAAGCCGCCTCTCTTTAATTTATATTTTGTTGTTTTAAAATAGAGGTGGTAATATAGATCATGATGCGATTACACACGATATGAATATGATATATATATATATAATTTATGTTGATATAAATTGACAAGATTAATAAATAAATTAATACCACAGGACATAAGTAATAATCGCATCGTATTTGTGTTGGACCACTTCAATAAATTTATCCATTTATGACATGTATATGATAATATATTATTTAAAAAATTAACTAAATTTTTAATTGTTTCTGTATTCAATATATTAAATGGTTTAACATGATTAACATAATTAATAAACGAGTTGTATTTATATTTTAAAGTTTCGATAAAATTAGTAAATAGGTTATATCGTATACAACACAATAGCACAAATAGCCACCTTTAATTTTAAACACGTTCAGAGAGGAGATAAGGAGGGAAAAAATAGGGAAAAAAAAAAAGTTCTTACAAACATAATTTTAAAGTGATAATTTTTGGGATTGATTTAGTGGATAAATTTTTGGATAAAGAATCGCTTGGAAATAGAAAAGGTTGTAACAGTATTCGTTTTACCACCGAAATTGGTGAAGTATCTCTAAATTTCATATTAATCACTTCTGTTTAATGATTTTCTATGAACAATTAATTTTCCATGAGTTGTTGGATTAAAGCCTTTTAATTAATGAGAGTGATAAACATTTTGTTTAAACAATATTTATTGCTGGCATTTTTGATATCATCATCAATTATTAATCATTGGATTACATTGTTAATTGATTAGAGTTTAAAATGGCATTTTATTTGTTAAGTGAAAATGCGATGGATGTGAATTATTGGAACACAATGGCATAGATGTGACATTCGAAAAGAAAAGAATGTTAAAAAAAAAGGAGTGATAGCCATACAGAAATGCAAGATTCTTGCAAATTGCTCTTTGAGAAATTCAAAATTAGTTGCTTAGAAGTAAAGTAGGATTTGCTTTATTTTATAAGGTCATTAATGTAGTCTATTAGTCCAAATGAAAAAGAATGAGAATTCTTCTTGTACAGTTGTACAAGTCGCAACAACGTAATTGAAAAAATATGTAGAAATTTCTACTATCCCAATCAAATTGTTTGCTCATGGTTATAATTATATATTAAAATTTTGTTGATAATTGACTTGAAGAGTATATTGACATGTCAACAAATTTGTTGATATATAGTTACTTATTCGATTAAATAACATAGCAATTGTAAATTAATTGCCATATGATTCGCATATGCTATGTTAAACTTGTGTTTCCAAAGTTAAAACTCAATTTATTATGAAACGGCCAAAATAAATTTCACATCTCTCTTAACAAAGCAAGATCTCTTCTAATGTTTACCGTTTTCCAATTTTTAGACCAGAAAAATTTGAATTTCTTTAAAAGATATTAAAGAAATTATATCGAATTCTATTTATGTCAATAAAAGAGATTAAAGCAACAAGCAAGAATAAATCTAAAAAGTTACACACACTTCCCTCAAAGTTATCATGAGTCGAATCTAAAGTATCAGTACATGCTTTCAAGAAAAACTATAATATAGTTCAGATTTAAAGCCTCAATAAGATGTCAAAAATTTATGGGTTTACGGATACCGCGAGTCACTTTCTCCTATTCTTCTCCCGAACCGAACCAATGATGCTAACAAAAACAAAAACTATATAAATATATATATATATATATCCAATCTACATTAGTGAAACAATAAAATGCGTTAGATTTATCTTGAGGCGAACAAAAGTGATTATCCGATTTTTAATGATTCAACTAGAGGTATAATAAATAAAACCATACAAAATTTGAGGCGACAATTCATGTAATTGTGTCATATTCACATTTTGGTATAAGCATGTTGTATCAAATTTAAATAAACACGGACACGCATGTTAAAAAATTCAAACATGAATATGACCTACTTAATAAACAGACACATTTGACATGTTGTTTGATACGATTACATGATTATGACACAATTACATGATTACATAGCTAACAACCTAATTACTAATGAAAATATTATCATAATTCAATTGTTAAAAAGTAAAATAAAAATAAAACGTATGATTAAAAAATAATAATAAACAACATATAAACACTCCAAGATATATCTAAGAATTTAATTATATAAAGCAACAAATATAAAATTAAATCATTACAACACAAAAATTAATAGATACTAACTCATAAAAAAAAATGATGAATTGATAAATTATTATTCATGTAATAAATGTCTAATCATATTGAAGTGATCCAACACGCATACAATAAAATTATTTATCATGTCGTGACGTGTTGTATCAGTTCATTTATTAATTGTGTCAATATTTATCAACACAAATACATTAAAATCATGTTATATAATCGTGTCGTGACTCATTTTACCACCTCTGCACAACCATAACCAATGCATAGATGCCATAGAGTATGCAGGTGAAGTGATAGCTATTAACTTTCAAAGACTACATCTCATTTTACCAGCGGAAGAGGGATATGTCGAACTTGATGAACCACTAACTGAGTATCCTACAATGTAAAAAATGGTTCGCTCAGGCATATTCTAAAATACTACTTTGGAATGAGTCCAACTGATGGTGAGTTGGAGGATTAGGTCAACAAATTTATGCAAAAAAGGTCAAATCACGATGATGATGGTGAGCACCGCACGTTGTATATTTGATTTTTCTACTATTTTGAAGTAGGATTTCTAGTCCTACTCTTTAAAATGGGTGATGACTTGGACCCAACAATTTTGGGTCCATCCTGCCTGCGGTTCATGTCCACAAATTTTGACTCTCAAGTTTTGTAATGGGGTTAGGGTTGCAATTCATGTCAATTTGTCTTATTGTTTTGTTATTTATTTTTACATTAGTTTATTTAATTACAAGTGAAAATACATGTAATATAATTGAGAAAATAACATATTAATGGTCTTATCATAAAAATTTAAGGAAAAAAAAATACGTGAGTTGTATTTTTTATAATTTTGCTATAGGGACTAAAGATGTAACACTTGTGTCATCTAGTATTTATAAAGGAAGTTTCTAAAACACTACAACTATTTTTTATCTTAGAAAAAACCAAAGCATCAAAATCATCTTTCCAATAATGTAAAACGTTTTTCATAAAATTAAAGTCCATTGTTCTTTTCCTTCTTTTTTTCCAAACACGGCAACTGCTCCCATGACAATTTTGTAACGGTGGGAACATGAACTTGAAAATTTTCTAGATTTGAATGGTATATTTGGTCACCCTACCAACAGGAGAAGTCTTGAATTGGGGTTTGAAATTTGGAAAAGCGAGCACGATCGGAACTAAAGAATTTTGGTTAATGAGATTTTCATGCAAAGTCTAAAGCACAATCAAATCAAAACGAGACCGGTTAATTGATAGTTATCGTTGTCACCATCATAGCAAAGCATCATCAACATTATCATTGAACAACTTTTGCGGCACTAATTCAACATTGCCTATCATGATTGACCAAATAATTAAAAAATTACAAAAAAAAAAGAAAGAAAAGAAAAGAAATGCTTTATAATGATGGGCCTTAATAATATTGACAACCAATCAACTAGACCTTCATGTTACACCACCAACTTAATGTAATTATGAGATCAAGATTTTAATTGACTCCTTTTTTTTTTTTCTCTCTCCAAGAAGGGGAATTTAATTGAGTCCTCACTTGAAACTTTGCTTATATTTTTTTATAAAAATGATTAACTAGTACCAGTCAGTCATCTAATTATGAGGAAATAATTCATTAAAAAATGATTTCTACAATAAATATCAGTGTAAAACAAAAGACCAATATTTTAATTTTTTGAAGTTCAAAGACTAATAATTTTAAATGCGCTTTTATCTTGTTGACAGGATATACTACAACTAAAATCAAATAAAATAACACAAACACAAACACTGTTACTTAAACGGCACCGTCACCCAAAAACATTTGAGCGCCAAATTTGAAAAGCTTCAAAAACTTCCCCGCCAAAAGCGATGACCAGAAGTTAGATCACATGCCTAAGAATGAATTCGATCATTTTGATCCATTTTCTCACTATTTCGATCTCGCCAAACAAACAGCCATAACGGGTATTTTATTAAATATTATCTTTGATGCATCTATTGATCTCTGTGCTGATGTGCCATGTACGTCCGTTTTTGCGCATGTAAGATGTTTGATGAAATGCTTGAATGAATTCAGGATCTCGAAAGGAAAAGAAATGCACGGAAGATTGGGAAGCCGACTGGTAAAGGAACTTGCAAGTGGTGAAAAAGGCCAGCTCACGCATTTCAATGTAATTTCGATTCAGTTGTGTTCTTTGTTTCTTGATTTCTGTTTTTGCGTGTCGTGTGAAAAGGGCATGCTCAAGCTTTTGATTTAATGCATGCATTATGAAGTGGGTGATTTTATGTTTATTGATTCATTGTACAACTAGCTTTTCTGAATGTTTTCAAGTTCTCCACTTTTGTATTATTGTTACATTGTGCTGTGGTTATCAACTGTTTGATGAGTATTTTAGGTTTATTTCTGCTAACCTTGAAATTTGGTCTTTGTTATGTGATTTTGCAGGATGAGCTTTTAAATGAAGTAATTAAAGAATGCAGTGAAAATTTCCTCGCGCTTCAGTCCTTGATAAGGTAATCATTTGGTATGAATCCTTGGTGTTTCTTTTGATACGACGAGTAATTGCATACCTTTTTTTTTTTTTTTTTACTTACTTCGTAGATTTATGCTTGTGTTAGGAAAATGCAGGAAGAAGGATTGGATTTTCAAACAACAAGAAATGCAGATCACTATGGAGCACTTATCAACCACCTTTCTCTAATTCGCAACAAACGCTGCCTGATGGCATACATGTAAGTATTCTCTAATGCTATGTTATTTCTGTAAGCAACGTTCTTATAATTAGTTTCTTTGTTTAATTTGAGGTTTTCCATTGTGTCAGTAACTCTAGCTCGTGGTCTATGGTCATATAGGTACAACCGAGCAGAAATGATACAGAATTTGGCATGGACAGTTGGGCTTAGGCTCTTTGAGCTGCCCGAAGAAATTCAAGAAAAACTCAGTCACTTGGAAAAGGATTATTTTAAGAGACATTCTGCAGCATTGGAATCATACATGTCGAAAGTGGATCTTAACTTGAATGTGGTAACTCCTTTCTTTCTTGCTCATATGAATTAAACTTTCTGATTATAAGAGTGCACAATTGGTGAACTTGGTATGTAATTGATGACTAGTGGATGCCACAGAAAAGTCATGAAAATGGTTCAGAAAGCCTGAGTGTTGGTTTACTAATGACAAAAGTACATCTATCAGATGAAGAAAGTGAGGGGTTTGGCAACAACATTTTGCTTTCAGTATCAATTGATAATGTCACTTGTTGTAAGAAAAGGTTATGAAACGAAATGCATGCAAAGTAAAAAGAAGCACATCTGGTCATTGAAGGAGCAGTATGTTATTTAGCCATTCTGTAAGATAATTGTGAATAGCGATGTAAATGTTCTCGAAATTGAAATTTGCTGATTTTAAGGTGGATTGAGTATTGCAATATCCAATTTCTGAATATAGCTTGATCAAAATTGTGCTAATAAACCAGATTTTTAAAGCTAATGTTCTTGTTTCTGCAAAGGATATGGTGCCACCAAAAGACCCCTACATCAAGGTGAGGGTCCTTGATGATCTCGGTGAAGGAATAGTTGTGAGTGACAAGGCAGCCAATTTTGCCCGCCACTCGATGCACTTTCTCAAAAGAACTGATGCGGAGCCATACATCTCAAGAGTGAGTGCCTCTCTAACTTGTTTCTAAAATTGTGTCTTCAGATGCTGGCGTTAAAACATTTCCATTCCTTGTAACACTATTCATGCCTCAAGGTTTTCCTTGCTCAACAGGGCTTGATGGAGGAACTTACAGGCTGACCTAAACTTGGCCCTCTGCAATTGCACATGTTTGTTGAAGTTTTTTGTGGATCCGACTTTGTTGCTTATCCACTGTATGTAAATTATTAGTTCTATTTAATCGCAGATGAGACTTAAGAATGAGGAAGTTGGTCAACTTCCTCATCTACATCGGGAAAATAATGGAAAGTTCTATGTTGTAACGAAGGCGCAAGTTTTTTATATGCTTCATAGTGTTGTGAATTTGTCTTGAGCTGGGGCTGATTTGCATCTTACTAACATAAGAAAGACGTTATGCTGACAAGGTCAATGGTGTTGCATAAATCTGATTACATTCCATTAACCAAATGGGTGAAATATGAGTTTAAACTTCCATCAAGAATATGATGAATGCAAATAATAGACCCAGTAATGCTTTGAATATGAGTTTAAACTTCCATCAAGAATATGATGAATGCAAATAATAGACCCAGTAATGCTTTGACGGGCAATTTCATGATAAATATTTATTATGGTCTGGGAGACATGCTCAACAACCTTCACCTCCTGGTTTTGTCTCATAAAGATTGTAATACAATTAAATAAGTTGCAGAAACTTTCCAATGGAGAATATCGAAAATGGAAAAGGGTTTCAATCAATGAGCCCACGTTTTTCAGAATCTTTAATTCGGGAAACGACACGAGTGACATGACACTTCATATGGTGGTGGTACCTTACGGGCATGAGGTCCCTTCTTTGAATACAGTGCAAAAATCTCAACGGCATCCCTTATTGCCTTGCCTATCTGTCAAAAACCATCTCTAGCAAATGCATTATTGATTCTAAAAACATCACCAGCAGCAAAGTCCCATTCGAAAGAGAAACTCTGCCATGGCTTCCCAAGCTAGTAGCCAGCTTCACTTCGTCTTGTTTCCTTTCCTTATTCAGGGCCATATCATTCCCATGATAGACATTGCAAGGTTGTTGGCAAAGCAAGGCGCCTTTGTTACCATTGTCACTACACCAAAGAACGCAGCCCGGTTTCAAAATGTTATCGAACGAGGGATACAATCCGGGCTACCTATCCAGGTCATTGAGTTTCGTTTTCCATGTCAAGAAGTTGGATTGCCTGAAGGTTGCGAGAATTGGGACATGCTTCCATCGATCACTTTGGTCCCCAAGTTCTTCTCTGCAGTCGAAATGCTGCAACTGCCATTGGAAAATTTGTTCAGGGAGATACAACCTAAGCCAAGCTGCTTAATCTCTGACATGTTGTTGCCTTGGACGGTTTCTTCTGCCAGTAAGTTCAACGTTCCAAGGATTGTTTTCCACGGCTTTTCTGGCTTTTGTCTGTCGTGTTTACACAGCTTGAGTGTTTCCAAGGTTCATGAGAGTGTTTCCTCTGACTCCGAATACTTTTAAGTGCCTGGTTTGCCTGATCAAGTTGAAATAACTAAAGATCAGCTACCAGAAATCCTGAAGAAGAAAAGTTTTGGTGCGCCAGTTTTGGCAGCTGAAATGGCATCTTACGGGGTTATTGTGAATTCATTTGAAGAGTTAGAGCCTGCTTATGTTGAAGAATACAAGAAAGCAAGAGGTGGAAAGGTTTGGTGTGTCGGTCCTGTTTCATTTTTCAACAAGGAAGATATTGATAAAGTTGAGAGAGTCAACAAGGCTTCAATTGATTGCTCTGGTTGCTTAAAATGGCTTGATTCTTGGGAACCGAGCTCTGTAGTCTATGTTTGTCTTGGAAGTCTTTGTAATTGTTCAACCAGACAACTGATAGAGCTTGGTTTAGGCTTAGAAGCAACAAAGAAGCCGTTCATCTGGGTTGTAAGAGCCGGAGATAAAACAAAAGAGCTAGAGGAATGGCTTTCGGAAGAAAAGTTTGAGGAAAGGATTGAAGGGAGAGGACTTTTGATCCGGGGTTGGGCTCCTCAAGTGGTGATATTGTCACACCCTACGGTTGGTGGGTTCTTAACACATTGCGGCTGGAATTCAGTGCTAGAAGCGGTTTCAAATGGCTTGCCGATGGTCACCTGGCCATTTTTCGCAGATCAGTTTTGCAATGAGAAGTTGGTTGTGCAAGTGTTGAGGATTGGTGTGAGCATTGGGGCGGAACGCCCTCTACACTTAGCGGATGAAGTGAAGAAGGAAGCTGTGGAAAAGGCTGTTAACATGCTCATGGATGAAGGAGGAGAAGGAGATGAGAGAAGAAGAAGGGCTAAAGAGTATGGGGAGATGGCAAAGAGAGCAATTGAAGAAGGGGGATCTTCTTCCCTTAACATCAAACTGTTAATCCAAGATATTATGCAGCGAGCAAAATAAGGTGAGCAATGAAAAATGTGATGTCCATACGCAAGATAAGAGAGATAAAAAATCAATTTAGTTTTTAAGCAATAACAGCTAATATTTATCGAATATTAATGCTGTAGCTTCTCCAACTTTAGTACTAAAGACAACCTTAATTCATTTAGATGCTGTGATTTGTTTCTGATTTTAATTGTTAATTCGGATTCCACAAGTTCAATTTCCTAGTTTTATTAAATATGATGGATTATGTTGATCATCTTTGATATAGTTCTCTTCTTTAATTTTCAGAGCTTGATAATCACTTTTCAGAATGCCATCATTGTTGACCCCTCTCAAAATTTCATTCTTTTGCCTGCTGCTCAAAATTTTTTTCTATATTCCTTCGGAAAATCCATTTTAGCTGCACGAAATAATTTGATTCTGGACTGTGATATGAATGAACGAAAAATACAATGTAGAATATTACCAATTTTATGTAAATATATTTTGGTTTTGAGTTGTAATTTCTGGTTTCAAGACTTCGATTATTTCGTTCCAAGGGATTTTTTTTTAGTAGTTTGTTGATTTTAAGACCCCAAGAATGAATTGAATTTTCAAGAGAAATTTCATTACAGAGCACGAGTTTGGTGCCAAAGTTTGTGAATGAGTTAGTCGCCTTTTCATTTGACACGTTTCTTACACGTGTTAAGTTTGTGGTGTTACAAATGTCTTTAGACTCGTGATGCCACCTGTGATAGCCCCGTTCTCGACACAGCTCTAACGTAAACTTAAATAAGAAGACGACCCATTCATCTCAAAATTAAAATATCGCCTCTCGAATAAACCAAACGATTGACGTCAAACAAAAAACAACAACCTGTCCAGCAAAGAAAAGAATGAGGTCTTTCACTTCCAGCGAAATACGTCTCAAAATGACTGGAAGGCGTTTAATCCCACTAACCAATGAAGTACCATAGAAAATGGACATTTGTTTCAATTTATAAATGGAAATCGACAAATGTCACTTCAAGTGGTGGGGGTTACGTTAGCACTAGCAGCTGTCTGTTTCTAATTTTGAGTTGAAAACAAAGAAAACTCTGCCATGTGAAGAAAAAGATACAGTATTTTCCTGAAGCAATGTGAAGGCGATCTCCACCAGGACCACCCCACCCTTATCACTTACACTTAAGTCATGACGATCTCCACCAGGACCACCCCACCCTTATCACTCACACTTAAGTCATCTTTAATAATGCATTATTCTAAGTTCCCAAAACTGGCATTATTGATTCTATAAACATCACCAACAGGCAGGAGCAAAGTCCCACTGGGAAGAGAAACTCTGCCATGGCATCCCAAGCTGGTAGCCAGCTTCACTTCATCTTATTTCCTTTTCTTGCTCAGGGCCATATGATTCCCATGATAGACATTGCAAGATTGTTGGCACAGCATGGCGCACTTGTAACCATTGTCACCACACCAATGAATGCAGCCCGGTTTCAAAACGTTATAGAACGTGGGATACAATCTGGGTTACGTATCCAAGTCATTGAGTTTTATTTTCCATGTCAAGAAGTAGGATTGCCTGAAGGTTGTGAGAGTTGGGACAAGCTTCCTTCGATGGCCTTGCTCCCCAAGTTCTTCGCTGCAATTGAAATGCTGCGTTTGCCGTTGGAAACTTTGTTCAAGGAGATACAACCTAAGCCAAGCTGCTTAATCTCCGACGTGTGTTTGCCTTGGACAGTTTCTTCTGCCTGCAAGTTCAATGTTCCAAGGATTGTTTTCCATGGTTTTTCTTGCTTTTGTCTTTTGTGTTTGCACAGCTTGAGTGTTTCCAAGGCTCATGAGAGTGTTTCCTCTGATTCGGAATATTTTTTGGTGCCTGGATTGCCTGATCGAGTTGAAATAACTAAAGCTCAGCTACCCGAAATCCTGAAACTGAAAAGTTTTGGTGAGCCAATTTTGGCAGCTGAAATGGCATCCTATGGGGTCATTGTGAATTCATTTGAAGAGATGGAGCCTGCTTATGTTGAAGAATACAAGAATGCAAGAGATGGAAAAGTTTGGTGTGTTGGTCCTGTTTCATTGTGCAACAAGGAAGACATTGATAAACTTGAGAGAGGTGACAAGACTTCCAATGATGGCTCTGGTTGCTTAAAGTGGCTTGATTCATGGCAACCAGGCTCTGCAGTCTATGTTTGTCTTGGAAGTCTTTGTGATTCTTCAACCACACAGCTGATAGAGCTTGGTTTAGGCTTAGAAGCAACAAAGAAGCCATTCATCTGGGTTATAAGACCCGGAGATCAAGCAAAAGGGTTAGAGGATTGGCTTTTGGCAGAAAAGTTTGAGGAAAGGATTGAAGGGAGAGGACTTTTGATCCGGGGTTGGGCTCCTCAAGTGGTTATATTGTCACACCCTGCAATTGGAGGGTTCTTAACACATTGCGGCTGGAATTCAGTGCTAGAAGCGGTTTCAAATGGCTTGCCGATGGTCACCTGGCCATTTTTCGCAGATCAGTTTTGCAATGAGAAGTTGGTTGTGCAAGTGTTGAGGATTGGTGTGACGATTGGGGCAGAACGTCCACCAAGTTTAGCCGATGAAGAGAGGAATGGGGTGCCGGTGAAGAAGGAAGATGTCAAAAAGGCTATTAACATGCTCATGGATGAAGGGGAAGAAAGAGATGAGAGGAGAAGAAGAGCTAGAGAGTATGGGGAGACGGCAAAGACAGCAATAGAAGAAGGGGGGTCTTCTTACCTTAACATCAAGCTGTTAATCAAAGATATTTTGCAGCAAGCAAAATGATGGGAGATTGACATGTCCCTTCATTATACATTTGCGTGCGCGTGCGCCTTTTTTACTCTCTTCTTTCATTTCAGTCCTCAAATCAATATTATCTTCGTTACTTTTGTATCATTGTTTGTGAGACAAGTATCATAGTGCAGATAATTTGACTGTCGTATGAGAAGACATCATACATGAGCAAATATCAATGGCGTTTGTAGTTTTATATCTAGCAGAAAATTTGACGAAAAAGTGAGATTCATTTTTTAATTGAGATAATTTTCAATATTTATCAACACAAATACATTAAAATCATGTTATATAATCGTGTCGTGACTCATTTTACTACCTCTGCACAACCATAACCAATGCATAGATGCCATAGAGTATGCAGGTTGTTTGGGGGAAAAATAAGAAAGATAGTAGAACGCCACGTGTCGACGAATGGAATAATTTCAGTGCAATCCGAAGTACCCGATATGATTAGGGTACCCCACACGATTAGAGGTACCTGCCATGATTTGAAGTACCCGGCACGGTCAGAAGTACCCCGCATAACTCCAGAGTAACTCGAGGTACCCCGCATAGACTGGGGTACCCCGTATAATTCGAGGTACCCGGAATAACTCCAGCATAATTCAAGATACCCGGCCTGATTAGAGGTAACCCGCATAATTAGAGGTACCCGGCGTGATTAGAGGTACCTGGCCTGATTAGAGTTACCCGGCGTAATTAGAGGTACCCCGCGTGATTAGAGGTACCCCGCGTGATTAGAGGTACCCGGCCTGATTAGAGGTACCCGCATGATTAGAGGTACCCGGCGTGATTAGAGGTACCCTGCATGATTAGAGGTACCCGGCGTAATTAGAGGTCCCCGGCTTGATTAGAGGTACCCTGCGCAATTAGAGGTACCCAGCGTAAATAGAGGTACCCTGCACAATTAGAGGTACCCCACACAAATAGAGGTACCCCACATGATACGAGGTACCCCACATAAATAGAGGTATCCCGCACAATTAGGGGTACCCCACATAGATCGGGGTATCCCACGTAACTCGAGGTACCCGGCAGGTCCGACTCAAGAGAATCCACCGAGAATATCCGCCATGAGAAACGTCTCCGCCTCCTAAAAGATATTATTTGATTTTGTCATAATTAGGAATCAAGAACATCGTATTAAAAGGGGGGGACAGCCGCCTGCTACCTCTGCCAAAAGTGAAGGACACTGTCCTAAGGATAGTGGTCCCCAGCCGCCTACCCGACAGCTACTGCAGAGGTACCCCGGACCACTCTCCAGCGCGCCCCACGTTTCCAAAAGATGAGATACGCCGCGAACATGCACATAACGGCCCCAAGAATCATAAAAGCGGTAAAAGGACGTTAGCCAAAAAGGGTACGCCACGTGGCAGCTAAGGTACTCCATATATAAAGGCGCCTAGGTTTCATTCTCCATCGGGCTCTCATTCGCCCTAAGACACTCACACTCCAAAAAAGAGGTTTTCTTCAACCTTAAAACCCTAATTTACAGAGGGCTAGCTAGCTCTCTTTGTCATAAAAGCTTGAGTTTACTAACTTGAGCGTCGGAGTGTGAACGCCGGGGTACCCCGGCTTCACCTCTAACCTCTATTTCACTGTTTTGCAGGCGTGAAGCTCGTTTTGAAGGACACCTCTCTTGTTTCTGACCTTCCACCATTGTTACCACTCTCTCTCCCCTTCTCACCTCCCACAAATTTCAGATACACCGCCCAACACACAATAAACCAGTGAGGTACCCCATCTCCCCTCAAAATAACAAATTTATTGTTCTAGATTGGTTTGGTTTTTCTTATCCCAAAATCAGTTGAAAACACAGGTGAAGTGATAGCTATTAACTTTCAAAGACTACATCTCATTTTACTAGCAGAAGAGGAATATGTCGAACTTGATGAACCACTAACTGAGTATCCTACAGTGTAAAAAATGGTTCGCTCAGGCATATTCTAAAATACTACTTTGGAATGAGTCCAACTGATGGTGAGTTGGAGGATTAGGTCAACAAATTTATGCAAAAAAGGTCAAATCACGATGATGATGGTGAGCACCGCACGTTGTATATTTGATTTTTCTACTATTTTGAAGTAGGATTTCTAGTCCTACTCTTTAAAATGGGTGATGACTTGGACCCAACAATTTTGGGTCCATCCTGCCTGCGGTTCATGTCCACAAATTTTGACTCTCAAGTTTTGTAATGGGGTTAGGGTTGCAATTCATGTCAATTTGTCTTATCGTTTTGTTATTTATTTTTACATTAGTTTATTTAATTACATGTGAAAATAAATGTAATATAATTGAGAAAATAACATATTAATGGTCTTATCATAATAATTTAAGAAAAAAAATACGTGAGTTGTATTTTTCATAATTTTGCTATAGGGACTAAAGATGTAACACTTGTGCCATCTAGTATTAATTATAAAGGAAGTTTCTAAAACACTACAACTATTTTTTATCTTAGAAAATAATGTAAAACGTTTTTCATAAAATTAAAGTGCATTGTTTTTTCCAAACACGGTAACTGCTCCCATGACAATTTTGTAACGGTGGGAACATGACCTTGAAAATTTTTTAGATTTGAATGATATATTTGGTCACCCTACCAACAAGAGAAGTCTTGAATTGGGGTTTGAAATTTGGAAAAACGAGCGCGATTGGAACTAAAGAACATGACCTTAATAATGTTGACAACCAATCAACTTGACCTTCATGTTACACCACCAACTTGATGTAATTATGAGATCAAGATTTTAATTGACTCCTTTTTTTATTTTTTATTTCCCAAGAAGGGGAATTTAATTGAGTCCTCACTTGAAACTTTGCTTATATTTTTTTATAAAAATGATTAACTAGTACCAGTCATCCAATTATGAGGAAATAATTCATTAAAAAATGATTTCTACAATAAATATCAGTGTAAAACAAAAGACCAATATTTTAATTTTTTGAAGTTCAAAGAAAAATAATTTTAAATGCGCTTTTATCTTGTTGACAGGATATACTACAACTAAAATCAAATAAAATAACACAAACACAAACACTGTTACTTAAACGGCACCGTCACCCAAAAAAATTTGAGCGCCAAATTTGAAAAGCTTCAAAAACTTCCCCGCCAAAAGCTATGACCAGAAGTTAGATCACATGCCTAAGAATGAATTCGACCATTTTGATCCATTTTCTCACTATTTCGATCTCGCCAAACAAACAGCCATAACGGGTATTTTATTAAATATTGTCTTTGATGCATCTATTGATCTCTGTGCTGATTAGGCTTGGCAATTTAGCCCGGTCCTATTTTTAGCCCGAATGACCCGACCCTAATATTAAAGGCTTTGGCCCGAATTTTCGGGTTTCGGGTCGGGTTCGGGCTAAGATTTTAAGGCCCGAACAAATTTAGGATTAGGGTCGGGTTTAAAGCCAACCCGACCCGACCCGACCCTAATTAAAAAAAAAAAAAAAACGCTAAGGGCCCGTTCGGTACCCTTTTCCACGCAACATTTTCATTTTCTTTTTCATAATCCACATATAATACACGTTCGGCCAATTAATTTCAAAAAACAGATTACAAAACACAAAATCCGGATTCATTATTATAACTACTCAACTGAAAACAACTTAAACATGTTCTTCAAATATCACAAACTAAACCTAAAAATGAATTAAAAAACAAAAGAAAATCGTGACCCTCCTCCTCCTTTTCTCTTCACTGCAGCCCTCACTTTTCTCAATCCAGTTCACTGCAACTCTCTCTTTCCCCTCACTTTTCTTGATCCAGTTGCAGCAAATCTGCACTCTCTCCCTCCCCTTATCTTCATCCAATATCTTTCTCTCCCAATCCACTCTCTCTTGGTCGCTCTTGGTGTGCTAGCCACTGCCGCTGCTCTTTCTCCTCAGCCACTGCCGCTGCTCTGTCTCCGCCGTAACCGCTGCTGCTCCGTCTTTGCTCTCCCGGATCTGTCACTTGCCCGCCCATTGTATGGTAAGCTTTTAATTTTTTTTTATTTTAGTGAACAATTGTTCTTTCTTAATTTCTTTAAATCTTTTCTGGGTTTACTTATGTTTGGTGAAATTGGATGTGGGTTTTTACTTTTTTCTTTTTGTGAGGAATTAGCTCCAGCTTTTATTTTTGCTAAGTAGGTGGTGGTAATCGAACTACCGATTTTCGAGCTGCTGCTGCCGATGTTATTCAAGGTCGAGCTGCTGCTACTTTCTTCAAGTTCGAGCACGGAGACTGTACTACGAGGAGTCGGCGACGCGAGAAAGACGGCGAATTAGCTGCCTCATCTTCAAATTAAAGGTAAATTTTGGTGGAATTTGAGTTGAAATTGAGTGAGTTTGAGTGGGAAGATGAGGTTTTGAGAGAAAGAAAAAGGATATTTTGTTGGTGAGGAAGTGAGAAAATTTTTGGATTTGGAAAGTGATGGGTTCTTTATTTTTACTTCTTTATTGTTCTTTATTGAGTAGATGTTGACGGAATAAGCATTATAATTAAGATTTTCAAAGGTAAATATAGAGAAATAAAAGCAAACTTGGATTCAGAGTATGTAGCAGCACTTGGATTCAGAGTATTTAACCATAGTTTGAGGTTTCTTTTCTGGAACCATTCATGGTAATTTCAAGCAGAGATTGTGCATAATATGCAACATGTCTGTGTCTCTTCAATAGAAAGGTTTCAAGTTTGCAGGCTTACAATGTAATAATTTGGTAAAGCATTGCAATTTGTACATGTGCTATTATCTTTTGCACTCCTTTATTTTCCTTAATTAATTAATGAAAAAACTTGAGGTTCTCACTGCTCTGAAATTTGCTCTATTTGCTCATAAGCATGTTGATATTGCAATATCCAGGTGATATATAATTTTCACCTTATTTTTTTATTTCAGTATTTTTCTGGGTACTATTTCATACACACAAGGGTTTGCACTCATACTTCTTTATCCTTCGCTAAACTTTGTATCCAAATGTCATTTTCTTACCCAATTAAAGAAGAGAGCATGCTAATGATAAGTTTGCTTGCTTTTGATGTAACAGGCTAGGCTGGTGGTGCTCAGGATGCAGTAAATATCATTCCTAGTTGATATAATGGATTGAGTATGCATTCATTTCAGTTGTTTCATGAAGATAGGGTGAATTTTATTAAATTGGCTTTTCCCTTGTTTTTTTATTCTGAGGACACTACACAATAGAGCTTGAACTTTTGAAGAGTTTAGATCAAGTTGTTGACATTTTGTTTATTTTATATTGTAAAAAAAATATATGTAATACTATAATGTTATTCAATTAATAAAGTGGATTTTTTTTAATTATATGTTACGTGTTTTTTAGTTTGTATTTTATGCATTTGTTTGAGAGCTTCCAAATTATTTTAAAAATATATTATGTTAAAAATATTAAATTACTTAAAAAAACTAATTCACAACATGCATCTGCATGTTATTAAAAGATATGTAATAAAATAGTAGAAGACAACATTTACAGCTTGTGGTTAAAAACTTTTAAGCAACAAGTAAATAACTTTCAACAACACTCTTTATATGTTGTTAAAACAGACAGCCTTAAAGACAACATCTTGATCAACAGCATGCGGTTGCCCGTTGTTGAAAGTGTTTAACAACGTACATTACACGTTGTTAAATCTCATTTTTCTTGTAGTGGCATAATTATAGTTTACATAAGCAACGTCTAATTTTAATTGCATGTTGCGCTTTACATAACTTTATTCGACGAGAAAATGCAAGTGATAGGTTATTTGGGGACTTTGATGTGCAAGATTTGGTTACCAACGAAGAAGGAGACACTAGTAGGCCACTTACTAATATTGATTTATCTCCGGCAAGTGTCGCCGAGATGAGTGCTACAAGAGATAGAATTGCAGCTTCTATGTGGCATGATTACATACATAATGTATAATGTTTATCATGTATTTTTTTTATAATTATTTTGTTTAAATCATGTGTTGTAATATATATCTTAATTATTATGTAAAAACAATGACAATGTAATTTTTTTTTAATTAATGTTAATTCTAAAACTTTATCATCATGTAAATTTATTATAATAATTTTGTTTTAAATTATTATGTTGTATTTGTGTATGTATTAGCTAAATAATTATAAATATGATGTAATTGCTTAATAGTAAAAACTGTTTTTGAAAAAAGTATTACCGAACGCATATTCTCTGTTTTTATCATTTTCAACTGTGTCTACCGAACGCATATTACTGTTTTCAGTTTTAAAATATAGGATACAGAAAATGATACCAGACGCATACTTAAATTCGAAATACAGCAACTGCAAAACACCATTTTCATTTTTATTTTTATTCTCAGAAAATACGAATTCAAAAACAATACCAAACGGGCCCTAAGTTGCTAACAATCTAACACACGCACACGGCACACTGCACACATCAGTCATCACATTCACAGCATCACACACGCACACATCACAATTCACACACGCACACATCACAAACAACATCACACACGCACACATCACAGCTCTCTAAACCGTAAATCCCAAATTCTCAAAAACCCTAAGCCAGGAGCCAGCCACCCAACCCGCCGCCGAATCAGAGAGCATCGTCACCGTCCGCCGCACGCCAGGTCGCCAGCCAATCAGCAACGTCTCGTCGCCGTGTGTCTTGCTGTCGTGTCTCGCTGTCGCGTGAACCAGCCAACCGCCCTTTGTCGCCCTTTGCCGCGTCCGTCTGCCAGCCAACGGCCAACGAACAGTTCTGCCCCGGCATTACCGCATTTCTTTCTGAAGCATTGGTAAATTTAATTTGTGATATGTAAATAATAAAAAAAATTGTCATAGGATGATTCTGATGCGGTTGATTCTGATGTAAAATTTTGTCATTTAAAAGTTGTATGTAAAGAAGATTGATGTAAAATTTTGTCATTTAAAAATTGTATGTAAAGAAGAATTTGTTGGGATTCAAATTCTTTGTTTAAATATAGGAAACTAGGAGGCATGAGCATGGCTTTCGTCTTGAAATGCTGTCTTGGACAGCACACGAGCAGCTTAAGCAATCTGGAAATCTGGAAATGCAAGTTGCAGCTGCATTTGGAAAATGGTTTCGGTAGGGTGATGTTGGCCCGATTCGGGTCGAGCCCGACCCGACCCTAACTATAAATAGGTAGGGCTTTTTCAGGGTCGGGCTTTAATTCTTTATTGATCGGGTCGGGTTTGGCCAAGCCCGAGCCCGACCCGATGTTTTGCCATCCCTAGTGCTGATGTGCCATGTACGTCTGTTTTTGCGCATGTACGTCTGTTTTTGCGCATGTACGATGTTTGATGAAATGCTTGAATGAATTCAGGATCTCGAAAGGAAAAGAAATGCACGGAAGATTGGGAAGCCGACTGGTAAAGGGACTTGCAAGTGGTGAAAAAGGCCAGCTCACGCATTTTAATGTAATTTCAATTCAGTTGTGTTCTTTGTTTCTTGATTTCTGTTTTTGCGTGTCGTGTGAAAAGGGCATGCTCAAGCTGTTGATTTAATGCATGCATTATGAAGTGGGTGATTTTATGTTTATTGATTCATTGTACAACTAGCTTTTCTGAATGTTTTCAAGTTCTCCACTTTTGTATTATTGTTACATTGTGCTGTGGTTATCAACTGTTTGATGAGTATTTTAGGTTTATTTCTGCTAACCTTGAAATTTGATCTTTGTTATGTGATTTTGCAGGATGAGCTTTTAAATGAAGTAATTAAAGAATGCAGTGAAAATTTCCTCGCGCTTCAGTCCTTGATAAGGTAATCATTTGGTATGAATCCTTGGTGTTTCTTTTGATACGACGAGTAATTGCATACCTTTATTTTTAACTTACTTTGTAGATTTATGCTTGTGTTAGGAAAATGCAGGAAGAGGGATTGGATTTTCAAACAACAAGAAATGCAGATCACTATGGAGCACTTATCAACCACCTTTCTCTAATTCGCAACAAACGCTGCCTGATGGCATACGTGTAAGTATTCTCTAATGCTATGTTATTTCTGTAAGCAACATTCTTATAATTACCTTTTATGTTTAATTTGAGGTTTTTCATTGTGGCAGTAACTCTAGTTCGTGGTTTATGGTCATGTAGGTACAACCGAGCAGAAATGATACAGAATTTGGCATGGACAGTTGGGCTTAGGCTCTTTGAGCTGCCCGAAGAAATTCAAGAAAAACTCAGTCACTTGGAAAAAGATTATTTTAAGAGACATTCTGCAGCATTGGAATCATACATGTCGAAAGTGGATCTTAACTTGAATGTGGTAACTCCTTTCTTTCTTGCTCATATGAATTAAGCTCATACGAATTAAACTTTCTGATTATAAGAGTGCACAATTGGTGAACTTGGTATGTAATTGATGACTAGTGGATGCCACAAAGCCTGAGTGCTGGTTTACTAATGACAAAAGTACATCTATCAGATGAAGAAAGTGAGGGATTTGGCAACAACATTTTGCTTTCAGTATCAATTGATAATGTCACTTGTTGTAAGAAAAGGTTATGAAACGAAATGCATGCAAAGTAAAAAGAAGCACATCTGGTCATTGAAGGAGCAGTATGTTATTTAGCCATTCTGTAAGATAATTGTGAATAGCAATGTAAATGTTCTCGAAATTGAAATTTGCTGATTTTAAGGTGGATTGAGTATTGCAATATCCAATTTCTGAAAATAGCTTGATCAAAATTGTGCTTAAAAACCAGATTTTTAAAGCTAATGTTCTTGTTTCTGCAAAGGATATGGTGCCACCAAAAGACCCCTATATCAAGGTGAGGGTCCTTGATGATCTCGGTGAAGGAATAGTTGTGAGTGACAAGGCAGCCAATTTTGCCCGCCACTCGATGCACTTTCTCAAAGGAACTGATGCGGAGCCATACATCTCAAGAGTGAGTGCCTCTCTAACTTGTTTCTAAAATTGTGTCTTCAGATGCTGGCGTTAAAACATTTCCATTCCTTGTAACACTATTCATGCCTCAAGGTTTTCCTTGCTCAACAGGGCTTGATGGAGGAACTTACAGGCTGACCTAAACTTGGCCCTCTGCAATTGCACATGTTTGTTGAAGTTTTTTCTGGATCTGACTTTGTTGCTTATCCACTGTATGTAAATTATTAGTTCTATTTAATCGCAGATGAGACTTAAGAATGAGGAAGTTGGTCGACTTCCTCATCTACATCGGAAAAATAATGAAAAGTTCTATGTTGTAACGAAGGCGCAAGTTTTTTATATGCTTCATAGTGTTGTGAATTTGTCTTGAGCTGGGGCTGATTTGCATCTTACTAACATAAGAAAGACGTTATGCTGACAAGTTCAATGGTGTTGCATAAATCTGATTACATTACATTAACCAAATGGGTGAAATATGAGCTTAAACTTCCATCAAGAATATGATGAATGCAAATAATAGACCCAGTAATGCTTTGACGGGCAATTTCATGATAAATATTTATTATGGTCTGGGAGACATGCCCAACAACCTTCACCTCCTGGTTTTGTCTCATAAAGATTGTAATACAATTAAATAAGTTGCAAAAACTAATGGAGAAGAGGAGTGCTAGATGTTAAGAATGTTGAGAGAATGTCAAGAGAAACGCGGTATACGGTAAAAAAAAAAATAAAAGATTTTTTAAACTAAAAAAGTTAAAAGGTCAGTATAAAAGGAAAAAAAAAATGTTGACTCTCTCTCTCTCCTCTCCCACGCTTGCTGGTACTAGGGATGGCAAAACTCCGGTCCGGATTCGGGTCGAGTTTTAATCCGAGTACCCGAATTTTATATTTTTTAATATTATATGTGTATATATTTTTTATTTTTTGGTAATTTTATAAGTTTTAAATTTATTTTAATAAAATTTGACATTAAAATATAAACTTTAAGTGTTTAAAACTTTATATATATATAATAAATGAGTCAAACAAATATAAATATTTAAAATAATATATATTTTATAATATTTTTTTAATAAAATTTAGATTTCCAGTTTATCAAGTGATGCCTAAGACCGACCCAGTTTTATATTCGGGTCGGGTAATACCCGGCCCATAACTCTCGGGTACGGTCCGGGTCCGAACCGGACGGGTATTTTTGCCACAGCTACTCCTCTTCCCCTCCTTTCGCTCACTACTCTTCTCCTTCACTTGCTCTCTACCACTCCTCATCTCCTCCTCCCGCTCGCTATTACTCCAGATCTACTCGTTGGTCACTGGTCGTCGGTGGTCGCTGCTCGCGGTGCTCGGTGGTGCTGCTCGCTCTCATCATCTCTCTCTGTTTCCCTCCTCTCCCTCGCTCACTGCTACTCCAGATCTACTCGGTGGTCTCTGGTCGGTGGTCGCTGCTTGCTGCTCGGTGGTGCTACTCGTCTCTCTCCATCGACCATGTTCTCACCTGCTGCAAATTTGCAATCCCTCAGCCCTTGTAAATTTTAGTTGCCAGCCCATCCAGATGCCCCTATAGTGAGATCCGCGCTTCGTGCTCTTATTTTATTTCTCGTTTTTTTTTTACCTATCTTATTCGGTAGCTTTTCAATTTCATGCCTTCTGCCGATGGCTGTACAACTTTAAATTCAATTTTAATATATATTTTAAACGATTGTTGGATTATTTTTGTCTGGAACTAGAACCATTAGTTGAATACATGTGGTGGTGCTGTTGATGCTCAAATCCGTTCGTTTTATGACCGACCAGATTCTTTCACCAACGCTTAAGTTGTTAGCTATTGTTCGGATCACTGGGGTGACATCACCGTCCTTTCCCTTGCTGGACAGGAAAACAATGTTGATGCGAGATTCTGGTTGTCCTCGTTCTACGACCAAGGTCTCTGCTCAATCAACTTCACCACGACCAGGATCTCTCCTCGTAGAGCTTCTTCTCCAGAGGTTCCTGCACACACAGACAGGTCAGAGTACGCCGGTGGTTTTGCCGGCGTAAACCCTCCGATGCTTAAGTTAGCACAAGGTCTTTACGGGAAAACAATATAGTTCGGATTTAAGAAGGGTTTTTGACTCGTTTCACAGTTTGTAAGAGGTAAAGTCTGATTGCAATTTGGCAGCGTTTTCCCTCCCCCTTTTTCCTCTCTTTCCTTCTTCATCGGTTCTACCTCCTTTTATAGCCGTTATTTTGCGTTCCCCTTCTGTCTTCCTTCCCCCTTTTTTCGGGTAGTGGTCAGTTATGGAGCTTTAATTGCGACATCATGGGTAGCCGTGGGGTTTTGAAAGCCTTGTAACGGTTCCGGGAAAAACGCAAACGCCATGAGTCTGTGGGATCGCGTTCCCGCTTTTTTAGGAAACGGGTGTCAGCTCGGCATATATCTCTGGTCGGGCTCTCATCTCCTCATCTCTGGTCGGGCACTTGTCTCTGGTCGGGCCACACTCACCTCCACGCTCCGTTTGCACCATTCGGTTGAGGTGAGCCGTACCAAGGCGGAAGTAGTAGCATGGCCGACCTGATGCTTGTACGTACTCAACAGGTGCCTTATTGACAACTGAGGTTTGATTCGCCTTCAAAATTTGATCTTTATCAGAAATTTCCAAACTTTGAGCCTAGATTTGCACACTAGATGGTGGTTTATTGACAGCTGAGGTTTGATTTGCATGTAAAATTGCAGATTTACCGGCATTCTGGGTATGGTTTTTTGTGCTGGGTGGTTCTGAAAATTTTTTGGTATATTGCCGGTTGGGTATAAATTTTTGTTGGTAATTACTCGGTGAAAATTGTCGGTTATATGTATTACATTTGGTAATTATTTGGTAAAAAATTCTGGTTGGGTATAAATTTTTATTTGTAATTACTTGTGAAAATACATGTCCATCGTTGAAAATACAATTGTGCAATTACATGTTCATCACTGTAATTAGTTCGATTTAGCCAAATATAAGCAAAATGTTAGAAAAACTTGTTCGAACAAAATATAAGTCAAACATCAATCACTTTCATTGTTGTCTTCGTTACGTTGTTGATGTAGTAAATGTTAGAAACTTCCACTTCCAGATCCTTCGTACGTCATCGAATGAGAAGGATAATGTGGTTGCAAAGCATACGGCGGGAGTGGTTGTTGTAATATATAAAAAATTAAAATATGATATGAGATGTTAGAAATTAAAAAATATAAATATACAAAATAATTAATATTCGTATTAAGAATAAATTATTATAAATTTTTACAAAATTTTGATCCACCAATAATTTAATCCATCATATTCTAAAAATTTAAATTAAAAAAATAATAAATCGAACACAAAATTTAAATTAAAAAATTTTAAATCGAAACGAAATTTAAATAAAAAATTTCTAAATCCCACCCATCATTTAAATTAAAAAACTTCTAAATAAAAAGATTTCAAAATCAAACACAACATTTATATTAAAAATTTCTAAATCAAATTTATCATTATTTGATTTCTAAATAAAAATTTATAAATCAAACTTCTAAATCAAAATTTCTAAATCAAAATTTCATTATCATATAACAAAAAATAATAGAATAAATAAAAAATCACTCTTAACCAGCTGGGTGTTTTACTTCAAGCTGGTGATGAATTACTCCTGCTAGGCTGCTCATGCCGTTTTCCTGCTTCTAAAATGAGAAAAAAAACCCAACTCAATCCTTTTCACGTGAATGAGCAAATACTCCTGCCCTAATGCCGTTCTCTCTACTTGTGAAATGAGAGAAAAATCTCAACTCAATTAGTGCTTTTCGACAGCTAGAGTCAAATGTGGGGGAGAAAGAGTAAAAAATGTGGAAAAAGCAGAAGTAGCAAGAAAAAACAAAAGGGGCAAAAAGTTCACGTGGTGGGGGGTGGAGCCGAGAGAATATCACTGTATGCCGTTTCGACAGCTAGAGTCAAAAGTTCACTGTATGCCGTTTCTCGCGGCATTCTCTCAGCATTCTCGCTGAGAAGCATTTTCCAATGGAGAATATCGAAAATGGAAAAAGGTTTCAATCAATGAGCCCACGTTTTTCAGAATCTTTAATTCGGGAAACGACACGAGTGACATGACACTTCATATGGTGGTGGTACCTTACGGGCATGAGGTCCCTTCTTTGAATACAGTGCAAAAATCTCAACGGCATCCCTTATTGCCATGCCTATCTGTCAAAAACCATCTCTAGCAAATGCATTATTGATTCTACAAACATCACCAGCAGCAAAGTCCCATTGGGAAGAGAAACTCTGCCATGGCATCCCAAGCTGGTAGCCAGCTTCACTTCATCTTATTTCCTTTTCTTGCTCAGGGCCATATGATTCCCATGATAGACATTGCAAGATTGTTGGCACAGCATGGCGCCCTTGTAACCATTGTCACCACACCAATGAATGCAGCCCGGTTTCAAAACGTTATAGAACGTGGGATACAATCTGGGTTACGTATCCAAGTCATTGAGTTTTATTTTCCATGTCAAGAAGTAGGATTGCCTGAAGGTTGTGAGAGTTGGGACAAGCTTCCTTCGATGGCCTTGCTCCCCAAGTTCTTCGCTGCAATTGAAATGCTGCGTTTGCCGTTGGAAACTTTGTTCAAGGAGATACAACCTAAGCCAGGCTGCTTAATCTCCGACGTGTGTTTGCCTTGGACAGTTTCTTCTGCCTGCAAGTTCAATGTTCCAAGGATTGTTTTCCATGGTTTTTCTTGCTTTTGTCTTTTGTGTTTGCACAGCTTGAGTGTTTCCAAGGCTCATGAGAGTGTTTCCTCTGATTCGGAATATTTTTTGGTGCCTGGATTGCCTGATCGAGTTGAAATAACTAAAGCTCAGCTACCCGAAATCCTGAAACTGAAAAGTTTTGGTGAGCCAATTTTGGCAGCTGAAATGGCATCCTATGGGGTCATTGTGAATTCATTTGAAGAGATGGAGCCTGCTTATGTTGAAGAATACAAGAATGCAAGAGATGGAAAAGTTTGGTGTGTTGGTCCTGTTTCATTGTGCAACAAGGAAGACATTGATAAACTTGAGAGAGGTGACAAGACTTCCAATGATGGCTCTGGTTGCTTAAAGTGGCTTGATTCATGGCAACCAGGCTCTGCAGTCTATGTTTGTCTTGGAAGTCTTTGTGATTCTTCAACCACACAGCTGATAGAGCTTGGTTTAGGCTTAGAAGCAACAAAGAAGCCATTCATCTGGGTTATAAGACCCGGAGATCAAGCAAAAGGGTTAGAGGATTGGCTTTTGGCAGAAAAGTTTGAGGAAAGGATTGAAGGGAGGGGACTTTTGATCCGGGGTTGGGCTCCTCAAGTGGTGATATTGTCACACCCTGCAATTGGAGGGTTCTTAACACATTGCGGCTGGAATTCAGTGCTAGAAGCGGTTTCAAATGGCTTGCCAATGGTCACCTGGCCATTTTTCGCAGATCAGTTTTGCAATGAGAAGTTGGTTGTGCAAGTGTTGAGGATTGGTGTGACGATTGGGGCAGAACGTCCACCAAGTTTAGCCGATGAAGAGAGGAATGGGGTGCCGGTGAAGAAGGAAGATGTCAAAAAGGCTATTAACATGCTCATGGATGAAGGGGAAGAAAGAGATGAGAGGAGAAGAAGAGCTAGAGAGTATGGGGAGACGGCAAAGACAGCAATAGAAGAAGGGGGGTCTTCTTACCTTAACATCAAGCTGTTAATCAAAGATATTTTGCAGCAAGCAAAATGATGGGAGATTGACATGTCCCTTCATTATACATTTGCGTGCGCCCTTTTTACTCTCTTCTTTCATTTCAGTCCTCAAATCAATATTATCTTCGTTACTTTTGTATCATTGTTTGTGAGACAAGAATCATAGTGCAGATAATTTGACTGTCGTATGAGAAGACATCATACATGAGCAAATATCAATGGCGTTTGTAGTTTTATATCTAGCAGAAAATTTGACGAAAAAGTGAGATTCATTTTTTAATTGAGATAATTTTCAATATAATACAAGAAGTGATCTCAGGCTCTGAAGTCTGAAGAGCAAGCTAGAAGATCAGTTCTTTTATCAAACACCTTTTACTTTCTGTGTTTACTACTACCACTCCCACTACTGGAGCCTCTTGATGACTCAGACAGAAAAGAATCTAATTTAGCTACAATCTGTGTTTCAAACTTATGACCTTTTAATGTGGTTCTTACCTTACGCAACACTTGTTGCTTCATCACTCTCCGCTCAGCCATTGAAAGGTGCTTGCATTTATCTATCCCCTTGAGAAATTCACCCAGAGTTTCACCTGAGCCCCCACTGTTCTTCTCTATTTTCACAAGCTTCTCCACTACCTGCAATGAAAGCATCCTCTCTAGGTAGGCTTTTTTTCCCAATTCTACAATATCAACAATGCAGTGCATGTTCACTTCTCGAGTCTTCACTGTCTTGCTTTCGAGTGATTGAGCCATTCTTTCTATGAGACCCATCCTAAAAATCTTATCCAAGACAAGTAGTCCACCATTGCTGCAAAACATCTGGTGCAATGCTGCATAGGCGGAATCCTGAATTTCTGGGACACAGCATTGCATCATCTTAACAAGCTCAGGGATTATATCATACTCTAGAAACTTCTTTATGCAAGGTTCTCCACCTGCACAAGCTAACTTTGTAAGTAAAAAGGCAGATTCAGATCTCACTGAATTTTGTTCTGGGTGCGCATATTGCAGAAGCTCCGATAACTTTGCAATAAGGGGGCTTTTGATGATCATATCTCTGATCTTCAGCTCACCTGCTTTCTCAAGGAATGGTATGAGATCCTGCATTGCCCCCTGTACTTGCTTGTTATCACCATCTAACAACCTGTGAATGACATCTTCAAAGGTTTGTGATTTCGGCGAGGGGGGAACAGTTCGATCAGAAATAATAAATCTTTCCAACCGAAGCCTGACTTGCCATGGCAGAAGGTTAAGATTAGCTGGTCGAAGAGAAGCATTTGCAGGAGAGCCTGCCAACTCATAGAATGCCTTCAAAGTGACAATCGCATGGTGTTGTACTACTTCAGAACCGTTCTCAAGAAGTTTTATAAGGTTCTTGTCAATCTCAAAAGCAAACATTTTTTCAACAGCTTTTGACTTTCCAACTTTGGCCAAAGACATTAATATTGTAAACATGTCCTCATGCCACTCCTTGGCATCATAAGAGAGCAGCGTGGCCAGCTTATCAAAGGGTATGCTTTGAAGCACCTTGTCAACTGTCTCTGGAGTTCCAAACTCTGCCAGCTTTGTGAGGACAGTTAAAATATCAGTCTGAATCATTGGGTCCTCACTTTTTTGTAGTAGACCTGCTAGCTTATCAACCGCTCCAGTAGTTTCAAGGGATGGAATATAACTGCAATAATCTCCCTTACTGAATATATTTGTGATGGCTTCTGCAGAAACTACAGTTAGACTCTGTGAATCTCTAGAGATAAGATCCGCAATCCTAGGTCCTAGTATGCCACTAAAGCAGATTCTGCTAACTTCAAGTTCAGAAATTGATTTGCTAGCCATAAGAGCCTGAAGAATAGCTTCTATGGTGATAATTGCCAGCTTTTCTTCAGAAACACTGAGGGAAAACTCTACCTTTTCCTCAGCAATATTTTTGATATTTTCTTTTCCGAAAATAAGAAACCAAGGGCATATAAATGCAATTTCTTCAGCTTTCAGCCCATTTATTAGCATCTGAATTGAATCATTTGTCTTGCTATCAAGGTACAGAGATACCATGTCATGTACTTGGTATAAGGGATCTGTATCATCTTTCATAAGCAAGGATCCTTCAACAAGCTTGCATACTGCCAGAGAAAACAGGCTTTTCTGCCCAAGAATTGACCATATTGCTTCCAAACAAGCTTCTGGAACTGGCTCTGCCCACGAAAGAGCAGCAAGGGCTATGAAAAGCCTTCTGGAGTCTCTAGGCATTGCTTCAAGACTGAACTCAAATGACCCAAAAATTGTTAGTGTGTTCTCAGCTTCTTTCTCATTTACGTACGAGACAGGACCAGGTGCACATGTGGCAAAGGTCGATAAATCTGTAATGGCCTTTTCCCATTTCTCAGATCTTAATTCTTTCCTGAGAGCCTTACCCATAACAGCTACAGTTAGAGGGTGGTGGCCACAACGTTCAAGCAAGCTCTCAGCCGCAGCCTATACGAAAAAATTAACTCAACATATCAGAAGGTAATTAGTGAAAAAAGAAAAGTAGGAAAATGGAAGTCAATAAAGTAGATAAGTGGATGTGATGTAATGGACAGGTATAAGTAATATCAATCTATGATAAACACAAAAGTGATATTTCATCCATCTCTAGAAGGCAGCATCATATATATTTTCTCAATGAGAGGATATGTGGAAACATACAAATCAAGCATTTAAGACTTCTACATATATCTGGAATCAATTAACTTAATTTTTGAGGGGGCTAAGCTGAGAGAGGATGTGTGGAAACATACAAATCAAGCATTTAAGACTTCTACATATATCTGGAATCAATTAACTTAATTTTTGAGGGGGCTAATTACTTAATATGCCAACACAGTTCTCACGATAGAAAAATTAAGTGGAAACTTTCCAGAGATATGATTTTTGTCTCATTAGTTCCAGAATTATATCCTTTTGCTGCAAGACTAAGTGGGTCAAGCTAAAACATCTAGGCTCACACAAAACTGCCAATGATGGTTCTAAAAGTAGCTTGATTTTCTTATAATAGTTAAACACAAAAGTTTAGGTCATTTGCAGAGCATTTGTCTAATAGAAAGCCGCACACCTTCACATTTCCTGCATCTGCACTAGTGAATGCTTGGGTGATACCAATCACCCCTTGCATGAGACACACCATAGGAAGGTTTTCATGAATCCTCGGGTTTAAGGGCATATAGACATTTGCGATGTCCCATGGATACAAAAAAAAAAAAGTCATGTACTTATAATTATGTTGAGTACATGCCATAATTCATGTGTTTGGATTCATCAAATAAAATAAATAAAAATTGTTGATGTGGTTGCTTCATTACAATGTAATGATTTTTGAAAAAAAGAAATATTAGATTGACTCAGTCCATACCGGTAGCTCTTCTTCAGCAAGGAGGCTATGGTAGAGAAGGATTGATTTGCTTATCTCCATTATATCATCTTTGCTCAACTCTACCTTCTCAGCTTCTGTTATTTCGTAGACAGCTTCATTTCTTGTCGTTACTAAGTACTTGCAATCATTATCATACAGCTTTGCAAACCGCTCAACTATGTCCTGCTCCCACACATCATCAAGTAGTATCAGTATGCTCTTTCCATACAAGGCTTCTTGAAGCAAGCAACAAAGATATTCAAGATCACTATTCTCATCCTTAATCTTTTTCAAAAATCCTATCTGCACCAAGAATTTGCTAATTTTTCTAGCTAAGCGCTTCTGGTAATCAGACTTACTTCCATTGCAAGCAGCTCGACTGCACCATTGCCCAAATCCAAGTTCAACTGCTCCACCCACAAATCTTTCTGGAGGATCAGATGCTACTTGACGAGCCAAACAGGACTTCCCAATGCCTGATAATCCAACAATTAGAATGACTTGATGAGTTTCCTCCTGTTCTAGCAATTTCCTCAAAAACTTGGATTTACTAGAAATAGGGTAGCCTTGTTCAGCCTTTACTTTCAATCGAGTTGGAACTTCCTGTGCTGTTAATTCTATCACCTTCTCAACATTTTGCGCCAATATTTGAGATTCAAGCCACCAATTCAAGTCATCGTTGATTGAGTTCAGTAGCTTCCTAAGTGGGTCACCAGCCATAGAAGTCCACACTACATGAGCCAAGTTCTTGATTTTACTCTTCGAAACCATCCTTCTTGCCTTCCTGATCTTTGGATGCAGCCGTTCTATCAGCGAATTCAAACTTTGAAGTTGGTGATCTAATTGGGGGTTATGGAGCTTGTAGACATGTTTTTGCTTAATTCGGCGCATCAAATTCTCAAGATCACATACAAAATCCTCTAGGATTCGGATTCTCTTTGGAGCTTCATCGAGATTCCTAGAGGCTTGTTCTAATGCATGAACAGCCCCGACCATGCTTGTAACTATTTGTGTTGCCGCAGAAACAACTTGCAAGGCATCCATTAATACTTGAACTGTGTCACTAGCTATATATAATTCCAAATTTGATCAGTAAAACAGTTGTGCCTGAACCAGTGATTGAAGTGACCCCAAGAACTTAAGATATAAAGTATAAACCCTCACTTAATCCACCATGAAATGATTATAATCAAAGTCTTTTTAACATAATTCTGATCTTATGTACATTCCATTGTCTATTTTCAACAATAGAACAAACCTTAAACAGCAATACCACTAATCCAATTTCGCCAAATTGTAAAATAATAATGGAAATCAATCCTGATAAAGCTCTCAACAACACTCCAAATACCATTCTCGGGACACCCTAACAACTCCATCATTTGTCTTCCCAGGAATCTTAATACAAACCAATCCTGAAAGCCACCACACAAAAATCAATCAACAAATTAATGCACTGTATAAAAGTCCTTTTAAGCGATGATTCTGCAGAACTAAAGATCTATTAATAATACCCAGTTGCCCGGGGGGAAAAAAAAAGTATCAATCTCCATTCCACACAAAATTATTCAATGACAAAAAGGAATACAGTCTTTTGTAAGCTTATAGATTAATATCATCAACATTGAGAAACAATCAAACAAATCACATTCAAGTTCTTATATGATCTTTAAAGGGAAAATGAAACCATTAGTCTTAACGTAATCACAAAAAGAGAAAAGAAAAACGGTAAAAACCAAGTTTATTAATTAAGTTCATGGACTACATAATTACTGAAAAAGAAAAAAGATTAAATTAAGTTACCTTAGATCAAGGATCAAACATCAAAGTTGGTCATACCTTAATGGCCTGGAAGCTGAAGAGAGAAGAGTCGTGGAAGTACTGGGCACAAAGCCTTTACTTTTCTCAGAGTATACTCTATCCTTTAGTAAAAGGTTTGCAACTAAAAATAATGATTTGGTGACTAGGAAGAATTTGAAAATTTACTACAACTTAGATAGATGCATTTATTGGTTGTCACTAGTCAACCACATGCAGCGGAAACAGCCGGGGTCAACGAGTTCGGTGCAGAAGTCCAAAGTGACAGACCAATGAAATTGCGGATTGGCACGTGTAAGCAAAATGGGAGACAAAGGATGCGTTTGGTTTTTTTTTTTTAATGTTGTTTTGTATTTATTTTGTAATATAGATATAATTAGTTTTTTGTTAAATTTGAAAACTCTTGTTGCTTATTTTATATGTAGCTTTGAAAATTAAAATAATAAAAATGTGGTCGGTAGTGTATTTGAAAAATTATTAAAATATAAGATAAATGAGATTTATTATTTTATTTTATTATATAAATAATTTTATTTTTTTAAGTGGGACTCATTTGAATTGATTTACAAAGTTGCTTGTTAGGATTTTCCTAAATTATACTTGGTTGTAACTAACAATCAAATTTTTTCAGCACAAAAATGAGTAACAAAGCAGTAGGACCAAGCGAGTTAGTGAGTGAAATTTGCTTGGATGTAAATTACATGAAAGATAACTTACGGAAACCTACTAGCTGACATCTCATAAAAAAAAAGTAAACGTGGGACCTTTATTTTTGCAATAATTGTAAAATTTTTTTTTTCATTTTTCTTTGTTAAATATAGAAAAAAAACAAGTTGTTTTTGTTCTATAATAAAAACGAAAACATCATCGTACATACACCCACCGAACTCGTTTTCTTATTTTCTATATTTGTAAAATGAAACACACAAAAGATAAAAAAAACAATACCAAACAGCCTCTTAGCATTTCCATCCAATCAAATTTCTGTAGTGGGTATGTTCCACTTTTCAAGTTTCAAACTTTCAAAGTTTCTTTGTTTTATTTTAAGTTTTTCTTAGTTTTGTTAATTATTTATTGATAGTCTTCTTAAACAAAACATTAGATTTTAAATACATCAAGTGCGGATTCTCAAATATGGTACATGCTAATGTGGTCAAGATCTCAATGGTTGATCAAAACATCTTGATTAAGTGGATCAATTATAACAATATTCAGAACGTAAACCTAAAAAAAATCATATAACCATCGTACGCTGGAGTAGCTCAGTTGGTTAGAGCGTGTGGCTGTTAACCACAAGGTCGAAGGTTCAAGTCCTTCTTCTAGCGTTTTGTTAATTTATCGTTTTTCACACAAGCGCGGGCCCGGCTCTGCACACTGACATGTGGTAATTGTTGTCTTGCATTAATTCGACACTTCACCTTCATGTAAAAGCATTCCATACATGTCCCACCTTCACTTTCACCATTTTGCGGATTTACCATTTTACCAAATCTTAAAATGGAAAAGGCAAATGAAACAAGTGGGCATTTGGGTCCAAAAGGGATAATAATAATAAAATAGTAACAGATACACATGTTGGGCCAGTTGCATTTTTTTGTCATCTACTTATTCAGAATACATGCACAGGCGAGGCTTGGATGAAGCAACACTCCTCTCATGGGCACATTTTGAACTTGCTTCCCCCCAGTTAAACAACACCCGCCAACCCAAACCCATTCCCATTTCCTCTTATCTTCATCTTCTCTCCAAATAATCATTCCTAACCCAACTTCTCTGTACAAACAAATTGCCCCATTCCCAGCCGCACACTTTGTGCCACCCCAACTTGCCTTACCCCCTGATAATCTCGTCGCCATTTCAATCGGCACCTTCTCAATTAAGCACCAAATATCATCATCACCCCCTTCACTAAGCTCCCACACACGAGCATCCCCACCACACGTGCCGCCGATGAGCGTCACCTTCTGGTTTCGTGTAACCAACGTGGCGAACTCTAACCTGTCCGCCATCGGTACACTTAGTTCTCGCCACGTGTTCGACTCGATATCGAAGCCCATTACACTATAGGCCCGGGCCGATGTGATCCAATATAGCATTCGCCCGGTGCAAACACTCTCGTTAGGGGTCCAAACCGTTAGCCTTACCGCGAATTCTACCGGCATGGAGCCTATTATTTGCCATGTGTCGTGCCTCGAGTCGTACATTTCAACCATGGATTCATATGTGGCACCGCCACGCGGTTCGTCCGACATCCCTCCTGCTACATAGATTCTAAAATTTGGAAATGGGCCGTGTTGGGCTGGGCCTTCCACCACAACTCCCACAGCCGGATTAGTCCTAGAGACATTCAACAACGGGAGGTACCTAAACTGCCTGGTGAAAGGATTACACAAAACTAATTGCAGAATTGTAGAATTTATGGGTCTCAAAAGGAGGAAGCTACCAATTGAGGAAACGGGTCGGACCGGATCCGGCAAGAAGTCGAGGGATAACACGTGCCACTTGTCGGCAACCGGGTTGTGAACATAGCAACACAGGCCACGGTTACGTGTAGGCAAAGCCAGGAACCACGCAGGCCGCCGGTGTTGAGACACCGAGTGAAGGTGGTAAAGCTTGGCACACGTGTGCCAATGGCTGCAGACTGACTTGGCACGTGCCAAGGAGTCTGGAGAAAGGAAGGAGAAGATGTTGGCTAGAACATCAAGACGAAGATTGCTCCACATTTTTACAGAGGAAATACATATATAGATAGATGGTTATGGTTTTAATTTTTAAAAGCAAGTTCTGCTTTAGCATTATCTTTGAAACTTAATTTTCTAAAACTGATTATTTCTTCCATATTACTGCAATTCTGCACATCAATATTCTTGAGGTTTGGAGTAAAAACAAGCCATATTAATTTTTTCAAACTTGAACAATCATATGCAAAATGTTTGAAGACTGCGAAAACCCCTTTGTAGCAAATTTTGTATCTCTCCTGCATTTTCAATCTTCAACTCTTTCAAAGGACAGTTCTGAATAAGAAAATTTTTGAGATGCTTCATGTATGCTAGAGGTAAAACATTGAGGGACACTAGAGTATAAATTTTTGTAAGCCATAGGGATTATATACAAATCAGCAACTTTTGTGATGTCAAAAGAATTTAAAGAACAGGGCAACTATCGAAGGTAATGCTCAGCAGATTCAAGTTTTCCAAATAGAGCAATTTATAAAGGTTTGGCATCTTCATATAAAGCTATACCTTCTTCTTCTCCACTATAATTACTGCAACCCAGCATTTTGAGTGCCCGCAACTTTAGAAAGTTACGCAGCAGTTGCAGGCACTCATTTTTTGATGTTACATATTCCAAGTTCAAATATCTGAAATTTACCAAGGCCTTCACCTCTTCTGGCAACTTCCTTATGACGGTTAAAAAAGGTAATTTGGTCATAAATATAAAGAATCTTAGATTCAAAACGTTAAGAGAACGCATAAATTGAAAGAAGCCATCGATGATCATACTAATTTTGATTCTGTAAAGAAGAAAAGTTAGGAGACAAGGACAATTAGGAATTGCTGATGGACTAATTATGTAGCTAGGCAGGCTACCATAACTAAACTTTGAATGTGCGAACACATTTTCTTCCATACCTGAAAAATTTCAGGCGGTGTGCTTAAGACTTTAATTGCATACTTCCATTCATCGGGTTTCTTTTTGTAGGACATGACTCAACCAATTGTTTTCAGTGCTAGTGGCAGACCAACACTTTCTTGCCGAGGTTTGTACTAGCTCAAGAATATCAGAATGACATCTAAGAGTAGCACTACCGACTTTTTCTTGAAATAATCTCCAGGCTTCATTGTGAACCAAACATTTGACCTCAATCTTTCCATTAGCTTCTATTGAACCACAAACATCAAGAAAGCGAGTTGTGAAAACCACCTTGGATGAAATATTTAGGCTTTGAAGAGGGATAACCAATTTTGTTAAATCAATTTGCTGCCATAGATCATCCAATAACACATAAAATTCTTTCTGCTTAAAACGTTAGAGATGTCCAAAGCCTTGTCTTGAAGACTTTTATCCTTCCATGACTCTGCTGACAAAGCTATCCTATTCCCAATAGCATCTTGAATCTTGTCAAGATTTGGCTCTCTAGACACAACCGCCCACAGGACAACATCAAAATGATGATGCTGCTACTGATTGCAGAATTTGTTATTGACTTGTTTTAAAAGGGTAGTTTTGCTGACTCCTCGTACCGTACAAGCCAATATTCCTTTATTCTTTTCTTGATCAGTGGTACATCTCCAAACTTGATCAAGCATTGATTCTTCACCAACAACTAATTCAACCGCTGCATCTTGTGGTGTCATCTCAGCAACTTCTTTGATTTCTCCTCGTTCATTCTTCAAAAGAATCACTTGTTCTGTCAGTATGGCCACCTTTTTTCCGAAGTCGTAGTCTGAAGCCAAGTCTTTGGAACAGAAGCCTCTAAGACAGAGTCTATCAAGTTCTTGATCTCTTACATTTTGCAGATCAACAGCTTTGGTTACACCTGAAGCCAGCCTTTGACTTGATTCATCCGTTATGTTACTTAATAATTGATTCCAGGTTTCTATTATGTTTACTTAATAGGATAAAGTGTTGCTTGCATTTGATTCAGTAGATTTTAGATAAAATATAATGAAACATACTTATATGGTTATGTTGTATAGGTAAACATATCATTTTAATTTTAAGTGATATGTTTTTTTATGTTGATTTTTGGTAGTTGTGTTTGGTGTTGGAATGTTTCCAAAACATTTTCCAGGTTCCTTAAATTCTAGCCCTTTAGACTTGTTTAATAGTGGAGAATTCTTGAATATATGTTCTTATTATGAATCCGCATATTTTGTAAGTGAATCAAAACTTCTAGACCTCCATATAACTAGTCTATATATATATATTCTTCTTAAAGCAATTAATGTTATTTTAATGTCTTTTCACTTACTACTATCTCTTATTTTTGACATGGAAACTATTGATTTATATAATTATATCAATGACATTTAGTTAGTATTGAGTCATATATAAGTTGTGCCAATCTCTGTTCTCAATGAAATACAATTGGAAGCTGTAGAAAAACCTTTTGAAACGGAGATGTGGAGATTACTGTTCATTCAGAAATCCCATGTTCCTTCAATCCACTAAAGTTTAGATAGTGTTATCATTTTCGTCACTCAATTTCCCATGATTTAAACCTGAGATATGGGGCCTAAGGAGAGCAATGCTGATGATAAGGGCTAAGAATATATGTGTGCAACGAGAGCCAGTTCACACAATGATTTTGTGGTTTAGAATCAAACGGTAGGCATTAGCCAAGACAATGTAATGTGCACATTGCATTTACATGTGGATTAGGGACAAGCTGACAAAACATTCAGCATCAATATGAACAAAAGACCGCATAGCAAACACAATTGGTATTATTGAAGGAACATCAGTTGGCTCTACTTTGAATTTTTTGAGAAAATTATTTTAAATGGGTGGGGAAGAAAATGATCTTCCCATCTTGCTTCGTTAGATCCTTTGTTAGAAAAGGAGTTATTGTCACATGAGATAGCTCTTTTCCTTCTCTCAATGGTTATAGTAGGGGTGTTCAGTTGGATGATACTCTAATTGTGGAGAATCTGCATATAAAAAAGGTTTTTCTTGAGAAAGTAAGAGCTCGCTGCATAGTAATTACATGTTATCTCTCTCATTTTTGGCATGATGAGGTTTGTAAGGTTAGTTCTTTTCCTTTTCTGCATATGAGTTAGATTGTCGTCTAGGAGCTCAAGGAAGCCAATATGAAGCCACTCGAAGCTTGCAACGAATGCAATTCTAACTGAAGAGTTTTTCCAAAAGAATCTGCAGCTTGAGGTATTTCGTTTTGTGCGACTTGTATGGCACTTGTTTCACATTGTCCTGGTCATGTTGTGATCTAGTAGAATATTATGATACTAATAAATTGTATGACATTTTTGGCATGCGCTAGTGTTCATATTATGATACTAATAAATTACTTGAAAGAAGTACTGATTAAACTATAGAATTCAGATAAATAAAATAGATATTGGTTACAGAACACTGGTGCACTATCTTAACGGTATTATTTGAATCATTCTAAAATTTTCACATAGGAATCATGACCTTACCTTTGGAAATTGGATGCCTGGTTGATTGATTCAGAGTACAGCACCAAGCTGACATATATAAGATCATTTAATCAAGAGTATTTTGCTACCTCATATTGTAGTGTTTATGTCTTTTTTTAAGACTGTTAAATGAAATAAACAATGAAGAAAAAGAAACAAATGAAAACGTGGTATCTCACAAGGTGTTATGCCATGTTAATGTGCAGCTTCTGAAGACTTATGCCTTGAACCGTTTGGCTTATAGAGTAATATAAACTTATTTAACTTCCTCTGTCTCAAGTGTTAATTCAATGCTCTAGAGAGTGGTGAACATAAGCCTTGAAAGTAAAGCTCACTTGATTGAGCAAAGAGAGCTTTGAGAGAAGATGAAATTTTACTCTATTCAAGTTGATGTTGTCTCTCTTGTATATTAGTTGTTCTTTAATATCTTTCTTCACAGAAGATAGGTAGTAGAAGCATACGAACTTAAGCATCATTCGTATAGCATGTCAGCATGGGTTACCATCAAACAAACCTTTTTTTTCCTCCTTTCTTCTTCTGGAGGTGTAGATGATGATTTGTTACCTCCCCTTTTATATTCAGGGTTTTGAAGTTGTGCTATCAGATAAAAGCAACAATGGAACACACATTAATTCCTGCACTTGATGCTTTGAACAAAAAGGACGTGGAAGGGGTGACAAACTTGTTAAGAAGAGCACTACAGGTACTACTGGCGAGGCCAGTGAACATTGTTATCATGGCCTCAAATGATACTCTTGATCTTTTGCTTCGGATGATCCTCTACTTAATAAATGCATCGATCCAATGGATGCTTTGGTCTGCAGTCAAATGGGTGAAATCTGTTGAAAAAGCTATGTAGAGATTGCAGATTATTTTAATTTTTTACCTGCATTTTGCTTAAACTACTTTCGAAAGTGAGATAGGAAGCCTTTGGGCTGAGAAAATCAAGCCACGATTTGCTATTTAGGCCGAATATGATGGACTTCTTTTTTATCAGTAGCACATATTTTTTTAATACTAACATTACATAAATCTCACTACTTCGAGATAATCAATTTCCGAAATAGATAGTAACTTTTTTAAGAAAGAAGTCATATTCAGTTAAGCAACTTGCAAGCCTTATTACTAGTAATGCAATTATTAGAGCATCTTTAAAAGACTTTTCAAATAAAATTTTACTTCTTATTTGAAAAGTTATATCAATATTAAACACTTTAAAAGACACGTTAATTTAGATTTTTCAAATAAGATTTGTTTCTCACTCTTCAATATTGTCAAGTGGGTTTCTCCCTCTTTTATTAATATTTATTAAAAAGATAAGATTGCAATAATTATTATTTATGTTTTCTTTCAAAAACATAACATCAATTCAATTTAATAGTGGAAAGATTTGATTAAAATAATGTTAATTTATTCTTATTTAACGAGTCTTTCGAAGGAGATTGTATTTTTCTATCCACTTATTTGCCACATCAGTAAACAAATTGATATTTGAATAGTAAAATCTAAAAAGTCTTTTGAAGATACTCTTAGAACAAAAAAATTTTTTAGTTGAAAATAGGAAACAATATCTACGATTTACCATTTATCCCATATTATTTTTATAATGACCAATAATTTCTAATAGCATAATTTACAATATTACTTTTATTTACAAGTATCTTTTTATTCATATTTATTATAAATTAAATAAATTATATGAATGATAATTTAAATAAAAAATTAAGTATTAAAAGAAAGAAATATATGTTTGGATGTGAATAAAAAATTAATAATAAAATATTTTTCTTACACTTTTATTTTATAAATATTTTTTATAATGAATATATAAAATAAAAAAGTATAAAAAATATTTATTTTTTATTCACATTAAAATATATATTTCTTGTTTTAATACTTAATTTTTATTTTTATTTCTATTCATACATTTATTTAATTTATAATAAATATGAGTAAAAATATATTTAAAAATAAAGATAATATTAAAAAATTATACTACCAGGTAATTATTGGTTGTAATGAAAGTAGTAGGAAAGTAAATAGAATATATTAACAGGAAAAAATTTTATTAACTGGAAATAGGAAACAGCAGTACAGAAGAATGACAAGTGACACACACGCAACACCGTAGACAACTTTTAAATTAAATGAAATAGATAGACAAGATAATCATTAAGCACACGCAGAAATTTTATTCAAAGTCTTGCTTGTTATTGCACTTTATTATAATTCATGAGGTAGGAAACAGGGCGAGAAAGCATTTTGAGTGAGCTTGATCCTCCCATTGTAGCTCTTCGCACCATTCTTTCTCCCCGTAAATGACAATTTTACGTCCCTTTGCGCTGCTGGAATTGAGCGGGAGCTTCTTCAACTTTGGGCATTTCGATATGCGAATTAGCTTCAGCCGTGGAAAGGGTAAGGGATCGCGGTAGATGCGCTTCAAATTACTCGCATTTCCTAGACTCAGAGATTCGAGTTCTGAGAACAAGTTAAGCTCTCCCATCATCTCTGAAACTTCACTCAATTTTTCAAATTTTTCAACACTGATTATTTCTTCCATGTCATCACAATAAAATATTTGCAGCCACTTGAGATTTGGAACAAAAACAAGCCACGTCAAGTCCTTCACATTTGAGCATTTTAATATTGTAACAAAGTGAAGTTTACGCATTTTTTGTACCTCTCCCGCGCGGTCGACATTCCAGTCTTCCAAATTACTGTCCCAAATGTTTAACTTCTCAAGATGCTCCATGTTTGCTAGATGCAACAAATTGAGCGGTAGACTGTTGCAGTTTTCGATGGACAGAGATTGAGTGATATTCTGCAGCTTTGGGAATTTCAGAAAGTTTTCAACACCACGCGAACCATGTAAGGACAAGGTGATGAGATTTAATTGTTCCAAACAGTGGATTTCCTTCATCAATGATTCAGCACCATCGGATAGAACGTTGCCTTCTTCCGCTATTGGCCGGTGATTTGAACCGCAAAACCGCATCTTGAGTACCTGTAACTTTGAAAAGCTTGATATCAGCTGCTCTGGAATTTTACGCATTTTATTTGTATACTCCAAGTTCAAATATCTCAGATTCACCAATGCCTTGAGCTCTTGCGGCAACCCCCTTATGTCAGTCCTAAACAGATCAAGATGGTGTAATGAAACCAGACTTGAAATCCCCACAGGAAGTTCAGTCAGGGAACGATTTATTCTTAGACTCAAAACTCTAAGTGAAGGCAAAGATTGAAAGAAACTCTCAGTGATCTCCTTAATATGATTACTCGCCAGAAGCAATGTTTGCAGACGCGGACAAGTGGGAATTTGTGGTAGACTTTGAATTTTGTTATGCATCAAGGATATCCTTTTGACCCCTTCCCATTCTTCAATCTTTGGGGCGTCAGTTAATCCAACTCCTGCACGAACCAAAAAGTTCTCCTCCTCCTCCTCTACTTCATTTGCTATCCATAATGCCATGTCACGGATCATATCGTGCATTTTTGCACGATCACCTGCTTCCTCCAATAAGCATGCACGAACTAGAGCACCAAGAACCCCCCACCCGCTGCTGGAATCCACAAATCCTTCACTTTTCCAATACTCCATCAAGTCGGTTTTTTCAATTTCATAGTCTTCGGGAAATAAACAACAGTACAGGAGACAAGATCGAAGTTCATCTTTCGGCAAACTATCATAGCTGAACTTTAAGCTCGAAAGCACCTTTTTCTCCATACCTTCGAATTTAGAAGCTGATGCGCTTAGGATCTCAATTGCTTCTTTCCATTCTTCAGGGTACACTTTGCTCGCCATGGCATTACCTACTGTTTTGAGTGCTAGCGGCAAACCATGACACTGACGTGCCACATCCTCGGCTAACTTCGGAATGTCGGGATGCTTGTTAAGAACGTATCTCCCGACCACCCCCTCAAATAATTTCCAGGCATCGTCATCTCTCAAACAAAACACTTTGTACCGATTCTTATGGGCTCCCATTTTACCACAAGTACCCTCAAAACGAGTTGTGAAGACTATTCTGGACCCAGAATCTAGTGTCTGAAGAGGGACGCCCAATTTTGTTAAATCAATTTCGAACTCCCATATATCATCCAATAACAATACAAACTTCTTATGCTTTAAAGTGTTGGTGATGTCTGAAGCCCTTTCTTCAAAACTTTTATCCTGCCATGAATTTTTTGAGAAGCCTATCCTTTTCCCAATATCCTCTTGAATCTGCTTCATGTTTGGCTCTCTAGATACAACCGACCGGATAACGACATCAAAATGATGCTGTTCATCACCGCAGAATTTGTTATTGACTTGGTTTAACAGAGTAGTTTTGCCGACGCCCCCCATACCATATAAGCCAATAATTCCCTCATTCTTTTCTTGATCAGTGATGCATCTCCAAACTTGGTCAAGTATTGATTCTTGACCAACAATTGTTCGGTCAACAGCTATTGCAACCGCTGCACCTTCTGGTACCCCCTCATAAACTTCTTTCATCGCTTCTCCTTTTTCCCTCAATTTGATTACTTCTTCCTTCAACTTCTCCACCTTTTTGCCGAAGTCGTAGCTTGAAATCAAGTCCTTGGAACAGAAGCCTCCAAGACACAATCTGTCAATCTCTTGATCTCTTTCTTCTTGCAGCCCCTCAACTTTAGTTACACTTCGATCCACCCTTTCGAACCAGAGTTTCACCGTGCTCGTCCGTTGGGCACGAGGCTGTGTTTGTTCAGCAAGCCTAACCTTATTCAGCAGATCTAGTTTTTTCGCAATCAAGTTCTCCGTTTCAGTTTGCAAGTCATCGAGATTACCTTTAAGACCCCATATATACTTTGCTTGTCCACCGGCGTAAAATAAAATTGGACGAATTGTGTTTGCTGAGAAGAAGGCTGAGATGATGCCACCCATTTTTGTTGAAAGACTTCAAAGGGGCAAAAAAATGAAGAAGAGAAACTAAACAGTAGACTAGAGTATGATGAAAGACTTTTATTATTATCTCCTCAAGTTATAGGTGAGAGATAACATTTTTTTGTTATTATTATCTGACTACCCAAATAATTAGCGGCAAAATGATCTTTTCGGTGAAAATCATATTATAGATCCAAAATTCCAATTAATGTGACGGCCAAGTCGGCTCTTGACCAAAACGCTAACACACCCATTATTAATTTTTATTTATGAATGTTAATTATTATCATAAATTTTTTTTGTTTGTTTTGTGGGGCCGGGGGGTCCAGCCTTTTGACCAAAATGCTAACACAACCAATTGTCATTATTAAGTGTTGATGCCTGCCACTTCGGCTTTGGCTGAAGTGGTGGGCTGCTGCCTCACAAGGCTTGTGCAGACAGCGGTTTTAGTCTTCATAAAAATATTATAGGGGTTAAATATTTTTAATATGTAAAAATTATTTTTTTTTGTAAAATATGAGTGGAGTATGGATATCTTTTTTTCGTGAGGAGTTATTTGTCTGGGTATGTACTTCACAAAATTTAATGTAATAATATAAGTCCCAATCATATATATCTGATTGTAATTATCAGTGTAATATATCTGCTATAATAGCAATTATTGTAAATATCTGTGTAATGCAATACTCTGATGTTTAATCAGTATTAAAAAAAAGAAAGTGTTGATGCCTTGATGGTGAGAGCAGAGGTGTCGGCGAGGGGGTTTAATCAGTATGGATAGGTAAGTGCAGCGTTTTTGCCTTATGATTCATTTGGTATAAAATTTTAAATAAAATTTATTTAAAAATTTTTTATTAAAAATTTTTAGGATTTAATTGTTAATGAAAAATTATATTAAAAATTATAAAATTATTTTAATAAATAAAATTTTAAAATTATTTGATAAAAATAAAATTGTTAAATATCTAAAAGATATTTTAAATATTTTAATATCTTAAAAAATTTAATCTCTACTTTTAAAATTTTAAAATTTTATTAGTAGAAATAAAATAATTTATTTAGTTTTAAAAATTTTATTAAAAAATAACTAAGTATAATAAAAAAATTTGAAAATAATTTATAAAATCAAAGAAATATTTATAATCATTTAAATATCATGGAGAGAGGGGGAAAAAAAAAACAAAGTGACAAAGAGATTGAGAATAAAAGCAGAAGGGGAAAGAGGGTTCTTTTTTTTTTTTTTGGGTTACTGGTGTTGGTGGGTAACGTCCTTCTCAAAAGTGGAGTCCATAAAGAGGGTTGGTTTTAAATCGTGTGGAGAAAATTATGAATTATGTGGGCTTTAAATCATGTGGTGAAAATTATGAATTTCGGTCCTAACATATTCTTCAATTGTTTGTTACAAAAAATATAATGAATTGGACTATTGGCACCCCTTCATTAATCTAATAAAAATCTTATTATATTATAATTATATTTAAAGATAAATATAAATAGAATTAAATTATTTATATTTTTTTCTCCTTAATTTTATTTTACTTGCGCAATATAAAATTTTATTTTACTTGCACGATATATAAAAGACAATCCCTATCTTAAATACATATAAGATACACCCTCCTCATATGAACAGTGCATGTGTGAGATTCATCTATTATTCATGTGAGGGGAATATATCTTACATGCATGTAAAATAGGAAGATCCTATATAAAAAGAGTTTGAATAAGATTTTGGAGGAAAACTAATGGTCCGACTCAAATATAATATAGGCGCTGCCTGAAAAAATTGGTGGGAGGACAGAAAGTATGAATTTGCCTACAGGCTCCTAATGTTCTTGCATGAATTATTTTTATTATTATTTATTCATTCATTCACCGGAAAGAAAGTATGACTTTGCAATTATTTCAACTAGCTGCAAGACATAAGGTTATGACTTTGCACTATTAAATGTTTAAGGTTTATAACAAGCGACTGCTGTTCATACATCATTAAAGTGAGCTCTTTAGCATTAAAGTAATATATGTTTAAGTAATAATACACAAACAGATGAGCATGTATAATGAATTAAAAAAAGCACATGAGATATTCAACAAAATGTCTAGCATGTGCTGAACTATATACTAAATGGTAGAATCGACAAAAAAGTTAGAAAGGACCATTTGTATTTAAAATGGGGTGTTTTTGGGAAATTTACACCAATAGTCATAAAATTTTTAGCTTTTTCCATCTTAACCCCCCAAATAAATTTCTATCAACATTAGCCATAAAAGAACCTTTGAGACCAAAATACCCCTCTTTCTCATCTCTCCCCCAACACTCTCTTTCACACATCTCTCCCAAACCGAACAAACTCCCATCATCGTCATTATTATTGCTTTTACCAGGGTTGCTTTTGCGTTCTGAATTCAATCTTCTTAACAAATTGTAAAAGGTGATGTAAGCCGTTAAATGTCCATATTAGAGTTTCCACACTGCTTATATCTCATACGATTACACCCCAATTTTTTTTCTTAGAATTGCTTATATCTCTCAACACCACTTCAAATTTTTAACATGAGCCCATCATCAAAATCAAAGCATGATACTACGGTGATCAAGTGCAGGAAGCATCCTAAACACAAGCAATCACCAGGGGTTTGTTCTCTTAGTGTAGTATTAGTAATATTAATATAACTTGGGACTCGTAAATTCAGGAGTGGTGCAAGGGTGGGCAGCGATACTGATGGGAATGTTGTCTGGCAGCATTCCATGGTACACAATGATGGTTCTTCACAAGAAAATCCCAATGCTAAAGCGAGTTGATGACACCATGGCAGTGTTCCACACGCACGCCGTCGCCGACAGCCTAGGCGGCATCCTTGCTGGATTCTTTGCGAACCCAAAACTTAACCGCATATTCTATTTGGTTGATGACTGGGAACACTACATTGGCCTTGCCTATGGCTTCCAAAGCGGCCGCGCCTCTGCAGGATTCAGGCAAATGGGAGTTCAGTTGCTAGGAATTTCGTTTGTCATTGCTCTCAACATTTTCACCACCAGTGAAAATGTTTTAACACAAAAGAGAAAGAGCAAGAAAAGAAAAAAAAGAAAGAAAGAAAGTGGCAAGTTTTTACAGTGACAATGGCAGTGAGAGCCAAGAAATGGGAATCTATTACTGTTCCCATTCTTGTTCTTGATGCTGCTCAACTGATTCTGATATTATTGACAGGATGATATTCTGTTTTTGCGTTTCTTTAATTTCCCAAAAACAAAACAAATATGCGTGTTGATAAGGATTGTAGTTCCGCTTAGATTGACAGATGAAGAGTTGCAAACTGGAGACGACGCCATTCATGGAGAGGAAGCTTATGCATTGTGGGGGGATGGGGAGAAGTACGAGTCTAGGATTAATTCAGCTTATGGTGCTGAAGACTTCCCTCCAGCTGTCTCAAAGGGTGAGCTTGAAATGGCTTAGAATGGGAGAATATATTGCATGTGAAAGTAAGAAGAAGAAATGGCATGTCGCACCAAGTGGTCACCAAATTGCCTTGGTGCGACAGGTGCAGAAGGTGAAAGCAAGAAGAAGAAATGGCATGTCGCACCAAGTGGTCACCAAATTGCCTTGGTGCGACAGGTGCAGAAGGTGAAAGCAAGAAGAAGAAATGGCCTGTCGCACCAAGTGGTCACCAAATGGCCTTGGTGCGACAGGTGCCCGTCGCACCAAGTTTTGATGCGACAGGCTGCCTGTCGCACCAAGTTTCGTGCGACAGGCAGCCTGTCGCCAGATTCACCCCGACTCGCAGTTCACTGAAACTCTCGAGCAAGTTCAGAAAATAACCCGTCGCACCAAGTTTTGGTGCGACAGGCTGCCTGTCGCACCAAGTTTCGTGCGACAGGCAGCCTGTCGCCAGATTCACCCCGACTCGCAGTTCACTGAAACTCTCGAGCAAGTTCAGAAAATAACTCATACCACTATGTGATGCCGATTAGTGTTGGATCCTGATAGATTATGATCGGATTTCACTTTTATCGTTGTCTTTTATCGTCGCCGTTGGTTGATGATTCAAGAGTGGAAAGCTGCCTTTGGTTTGACGAAAGGGGAGAAAGAAAGTTGTTTTTGGTGTGTAAAGAAGGGTAATTTGGGGAGAAAAGCCTGTATTTGGCTAATGTTGATAGAAAAAAGTTGAGAGGGTTAATTATGAAAATAGCAAAAATTTTATGGTTATTTTCGTAAATTTCCCGGTATTTTTAGCTATAAAAATAAAAGAAATGAAGAGCTAACTAAATTATAAATGACTTCTCTAAAATTAGGCTATTTTCATAAAAGAAACGGTAACGTCGTCGCCCACCAGCAATGGGTGCCATCGCCTAAGCAACAAACATCAATCATTCCAGTGATGGCACCTATTACCCATAATCTATGCCACTAGAGTCTAGGCAAGGCTTGTGACTTTGCACTGCTAAGGGTCTAAAGACTATAAATTGAGCTCATTAGCATTAAGGTTTAATTAAAGGCGTTTGATACTTTATAATTCATTTTGAGGAATGTACATTTATGTAATAATGCACATAAAGATGAGCACATATAATGAGTTATAAAAAAAAATTGCACATAAGATATTTGTCAAATGTCAAGCACATGCGAGTCTACCGCATTAAATAATGTAACTTACAAAAGGGCTAACCAAGGGCATTTCTATCTAAAATGGTGTATTTTTTTGCTATAAAAATTAAAAAAAGTGAAAAACTGGCTAAAATTATGGATAGCTCCTAAATTTTGGCTATTTTCATGATATTTTCACCAAATTTTCTCCACTAATTACTGAAAAAAATAAATAAACAATTTCCTAATTTAAGAGAGAAAACCGATGTCAATATATAATGGACACTCGTCAATTACTATGTAATCAATCAATCAATCAATATGACCCCGCGAACAAACTTGCATATTTTACAATTTGTCAAAGTTCCACCGTCCTCGAGGTTGTTGTTGTTGTTGTTCAGCAAGCTTAACCTTATTCAGCATGCCTTCTTTTTTGGCAATCAAATTCTCCTTTTGAGTCCGCAATTCATCAAGATTATCTTTAAGACCCCATATGTATTTAGCTTCTCCACCAACGTAAGATAAAATTGAGCGAATTGTGTCCGTTGATAAGAAAGTTGAGATGACGCCACCCATTTTTGTCGAAAGATTTCAAACGAATAAAAGAAGAAGAGAAACTAACAGTAGAGTATAATGAAAAACTTTTATTACCTCCTCAAGTTATAGGCGAGAGATAAGATTTGTGGTTGTTGTCGCCTGACCACCTAAAATTATCATTTTGCTGAAAATTATACTACAGATCCAAATAATGTAAAGGCGAAATCATCTTTTTGACCAAAATGCTACCGCAAACAAATACACAATATCAATTTTTATTTATGGGATGAAACAATTAATTTATTGGATTGAGCTACGGTGCAATGGGTCCACCATACCCTTCTTTTTGTCTTTTTTAACTGGACCCCCTAATTTCTTCTGTATTTACAGATTGTTGAAGTAATTGTTTTACTCTTTCTTCAAAACCCTCACCTCTACATCCTTTTGAATTTTTTTAATTAAACATGTAATCAATAATTACAATCAATAAGAGAAGCTTGGCATTCTCATTGAAGCTACTTCCTGGTTACCTTAAGATTCATTTGCTCTATATCACATAAGTAATAATGAATTGAACTTTTTATATTAAAAAAATCACATAAATATACTTTTGTACCTACAATCTATTCATCATACAATGAATTCAGGTATAAGTAAATTGAATTTTTTTATGTTTTATTATGTGTCTTTTTCTCCTCTTCTCCTCCATGAATCTCTACATGTTCTGCTTAAAAAAATCTAACTCTAGCGCTTTCTAATAATTAAATAATAATTATAATTAATTAATTATTTTATCAGTAAAACTCCTTTTATTATGTCAATGAGTTTACTTTCTTAGGTAAAAGAATATTTTATCAAATTATCAGAATAATAAGTTTGGGTTTGAAATTAAGCATAAGTTTGGGTTTGAAATTATCAAATAATTTATTTCAGTATTGATTTTTAAATAATGTGCTTTAGAATTAATAACTCGATAGGATGTTTGATATATTGAAATTTGTGAAAATCAATAATCAATTATTTTTCATACATGTTTAGACATTTTAATAAATTACTCATAAATTTGTGTGTACACCGAAATAATAAGTTAATAACAAGAAATGATACATGATGCTCTTGAGTCCCTTTGTATCCTTGCATTAATTTGAATCAAAGCTCTAATTAAAATCAAAGACCGATATTGAGAATTTATATAAAAAACTTAAGAGTATATAAAAAACTTAAGAGTATGATTGAGTTTACATTGAATTATATATATCAAATAATATATTCAAGCACTGATATTCTAAAAAAAAAAAGAAGACAATGAATATTTGTATTAATTGATATTATTGATTGACAATGAATCTTAGTAGATATTGACAAATATTGGGAAAATCACTCTCGGTGATTAATAGTCTTCGTCCTCATCTTTATTTTGATCCTTGTGATAGAGGATGAGTGGTGTGTAAGAGAGGGTTCTTCGCTTGCGGAATTTTTGCAAGCCATAATTTTAATGCCATAATCTCATATTTAATTATGCAACATTTTGTTTAGTGCCTTTTGCCTTCTTCAAACTCTATAAATATTAAGTATTTAAAATTTGTTATGTTTAAGTTTTTCGCAAGCCATAATTTTAATGTCATAATCCCATTAGGGCCTAATTTTAATGTCATAATCCTATATTTAATTGTGCAACCTTTTGTTTAGTGCCTTTTAGCTTCTTCAAACTCTATAAACATTAAGTATTTGTGGTATCATTATTTCTCATCTTTTTATATTCTCTATTATCTAATATATTGATTGATATTAAAAAATAATTACATTACAAAATATTAAAAATAGAAAATAATTATTAGATTACAAAATATTACATATCTTTTCCTCTTTCTATTTAAATTCAATAATATGTAACCATTAATAAAATTAATTATAAGTCTTGAAACATTAATTTATTTTATTAAGCCAACAACTAAACTTTAGTGGCTTAAAATACATCAACTAATTAATTTACAAAAATATGTTCCTTCATCTCCCCTCACCAATGCCATTAGGGCATAATTTTAATGTCATAATCTCATATTTAATTATACAACCTTTTGTTTACTGTCTTTTGGCTTCTTCAAACTCTATAAACATTAAGCATTTAAGATTTATTATGTTTGAGTTTTTTTTTAAGTATTTAACTAACATCCTCTTTAGAAATATTATTGTGTTTTTATTTTTTGACTTATTTGAATTTTTAGTATTATATGCTTCATGGAGTACTCTTTTCTTCATGAGTTGAATAATAATAAAGATAGTTGGATGATAAGGGTTAAGTTTTGTAGGATGTGGGAGTCTGTTAATACAAAAAAGAATGGAGAATTGATTAGTGTGAATATGATTTTTATTGATGAAAAGGTTGTATAAAAAATTCCTTCTCCCATTGTCTTCTCTAATTTTTTTTCCCCAATTGTTTCACTTAATGTAGCATGTTTTTTTTTTTCATAGAAAAATCTAATACATGCAACAATCAAGAAAAATTTAGTGACAAGATTTAAACATTTACTCATAAAAGTGTGGATCACATTGAAATGACATTTTATATGATACACGACATACAGAGAGGTGCAATTTAAATACACAAATTTTATATATAAATACAGATTTATTACAACATACAATCATTGAGTTAAAGCGCAAGCGTGAGTTTGGTTTGGAAATATTCAAATAATTTATTTCATTATCGATCCTTAAATAACATGCTTTGGAATTAATAGTTCGATAGGATGTTTGATATATTGAAATTTGTGATAATTAATAATCAACTAATTTTCATACATATTTAAAGAGTTTAGTAAATTACTCATAAACTTGTGGCTTATATTGAAATGACAATCAATCTTAATATTGACTGACAACCAATTTTTATAGTGATTGACACTTAAGACAATCAATTTTGGTCTCCGTAATCACTAATGAAGAATTGTAAGCCCGAAATTCCATATGTTGCAATGTTGGACCAATGAGGGAAATGCTTCATTAACATTACATGGAAAATAAATGTTGACTGACTTTTAAATTAGGCCAACATACAAGTAGTCGTCAATTCTATTTTTTCCAATAGTTGATATAGATAGTCAGGTAAGAAAAAAAAAAGGTTGATTGAGATAATTTAAAGAATTTATGCGTAAATTTGGGTTTGAAATTATCAAATAATTTATTCTAGCATTGATTCTTAAATAATGTGCTTTGGAATTAATAACTCTGATAGGATGTTTGATATATTGAAATTTGTGAAAATCAATAATCAGCTATTTTTCATACATGTTTAGACATTTTAATAAATTACTCATAAATTTGTGGTGTACACCGAAATAATAAGTTAATAACATAGAATTGATATCTGAAGCTCTTGAGTCTTTTTGTATCCTTGCATTAATTTGAATCAAAACTCGAATAAAAATCAAAGACTGATATTGAGAATTTATAAAAATAATTTAAGAGTATGATTGAGTTTACATTGAATTATATATATCAAATAATGTATTCAAGCACTGATATTCTCGAAAAAAAAAAAAAAGACAATCAATCTTTGTGTCAATTGATATTATTAATTGACAATAAATTTTAGTAGTGATTGACAAATATTGAGAAAATCACTCTCAGTAATTAATAGTCTTCGTCCTCATCTTTATTTTGATCATTGTGATAGAGAATGAGTGGTGCGTAAGAGAGGGTTCATCGCTTGCGGAATTTTCGCGGCAATTCAAGAATCAGGATGGTTGTTGTAGAATTCCACAAGAATTGGCCCGGTCTACACAGCACGTGTATATGTATACATTTGTTATTCACTAGAATCTTGGTGGTTTATTTTTTATTTAAAAAAAAAATTCTAGAATCATGTTAAATTTTAAATATTAAAACAATCTTGCGGGTTTGGGCATGAACATCTCGCCGCTTTTGTTTCAACTAGACACAATTGGGCATGGTATTTGGGCAGGCCCAAAGTTAACAAAAATTTGGGTTTTATGTTTTTCGCATTGGGCCCAATCAGAACACTGGGCTGTGTTTCACCTTGTTGTAGTAAGACGCACTATTCAATGGAGAAACAGCAAATAGTGCCGGTCCGGAGAATTTCGACATTGATACAGTCTCCTCCACAGACTGCAAGCTCGGATGAGGAAATTCTTGATCGAACATTAATGATGTAATAAAGATCTCTTTAGTATTTCTCACTTTTACAACTTAAAAAAAATTATTTATTATATCATTATTGTAGTAGTAATAATAATAGTAATAATTTATAAACTGCATTAATCATCACAAGCCTTTTGGTGAAACTACAGAAAGTAATTATATGAATAAAAGTCCGCAGTTGGAACCAACAAAAGCCAAGGGAAAGATGTGTACAGACTAATTTTAATGAAATCACATTTTTGAACTAGTTTTAGCAGAAAAGCACATCACGCGTATGGCCTAGCACAATCATTGATAGTGAATACATGATTGTAATAGATCCACATTCTGCGCCAGTATGAGTTTATCCAAAGTATCGCGAAAAACCCCATGATGAATGTGACATATGATGAACCGAAACTCCAACTGAATGACACCATATCAATTGCACATTCATCTTCATCTTCTCCTCGATTGGATTCTATTGCTGGTATTTCCTCCGCAACTCTTATTAACTGTTGGACCACAAAGATGCAGATTTCCTCCATAACTGCCTTCATTGAATGTGGCAAACTGCTTTTTGTCTGGTATCAGGTTGGACAAGTTGTTGTATGACATCTTGAAAGAAAAAAAAATTGAGCTCAGTCTATTAAGGAGGAATTCTACCACTTAATCTGTTGTAAGAAAAGTCTAGGCTCTCTACCACTTTTAATTTGGAATACCTTTTTGGTGTATAAACCGACAAGCAATTATGAGACAAATTCAATAAATGAATTTCTTGAAGTTGTCGTCCGATTTCCAATGAGATTTCTTCAGTCAAATACTTGCATGACAAATCTAGTTTGTATATAATATAAAAGATGTGAAAGTTGAATGAGAATGGAGTATAAGTAGTAGCGGGCCGACGAAGTGATGAACTGCCCCTACTTGGTCCAAAAGTTTCTGATAACATATTTTATTTAGTTGGTGGATATTATAAATTTGTCCTGTTGGATTAATTAAATACATAGATTTGAGTTCAAATTTTATTTTAAAATCACATATAAATCTCATTCATTTGCAATTTATTAGTCCAGTTGTTTAATTAGATGTCCAAAATCCAATTGAATCTATTAAAATAGGGTCTGTGATCTAATTTGAAATTTAATCTGATTTACTCCAAATATGCAACTTAACATTAGAAAGATGAAAATTAAATCTATTATTAAGAAGAAAAATAAAAATATCTACAACCATAAAAATATCCTCTTAAAACTATATTTTATGAAGACATGTTAGTAGATGTACTAATAAAATTATAAAAGTAATAAAGTAAGAGCGTGAACTTTTTTCTTTGGTTATTTATAAATTCTACTATATTAATATGATTTTCTGGCTACACCAATGAGTCAACAATATTGGATTTCAATAAACATAAAAAGATTCGTAATTAAGGTCAAGAGAATTCTGAGTGCTTTTAAATCATGTGGAGACAAGTGTGAATTCTGTGTGCTTTAAATCATGTGGAGAACATTGTGAATTTTGGCCAAAATATATTCTTCAATTGAGAAAATGGTGTCCTCAAAAAATGAAAAAAATGAGAAAATGGCGTGCCGGTGTTTACTTCAAAATAAATGTCATACCATTACCGGATAATATTTATTTATTTATTTATTTGAGTGAGAAATTCTTTATGAGATCTGGGTTGGAAATTGAAACAAACATTTCCTTATCACATTTACCAGAATCTGTTTTATTTGGACGTGGGCAAAACAAATGAAAAAGTATAAAGGGACAACACAATTGATTTTTCTGCGCCTCAGCGGCGTAAAATGATTATTTTTTGAGAATCCAAGTCATCAAGAGCGTGTATGCAATAGATTATTAGATTTGTAATGGGATTGCGAATTAGCTATTATTGACAAAATTACTGGTCTAAAATCATGGCACATAATATGTTTGCTAAATTGCCTCAGAGGGTTTATTACCCCTCCCAAATCAGCACAACAACCCCGGGCCGGCCCCCCTCCGCGGCGCCGGTTTGCTGCCATTCCATAATCGTTTAATAATCTGCAAGTATTAGGCCAGGATTGGAAAATCAGTAGGAACAATTTTCTATGAAAATTAAGACACCTTGTCAGTAAAATGTGATGTGTGATGGTCACCATAACTACTTTTTTTAGGCTATCAAACATGAGCTGAAAGTTTATTGGATGGATTTGGCCATCGCCCAGGCGACGAAGGCTGTTTGCGATGAGCCTAGTAAATTGGCTTGTCGCCCAAGCGATGTACGTCGTTGCCCAGGTGATGGCACCCATCGCCTATAATCTACGCCATTAGATTCTGGACAAAGCTTGTGACTTTGCACTGCTAAAGGTTTAAAGACTATAAAGGGCTACTACCAATTAAACATCATTAAAGTGAGTTCTTTAATATTAAAAATCATTTAAAAGCGTTTGATACTTTATGATTTATTTTGATTGGTATATAAGTTTAGGTAATAACGCACATAAAGATGAGCATACACAATGAGTTAGAGGGGAAAAAAAATGCGCATAAGATATTCGGCAAATGTCAAGCACGTGCGGGACTATCGCACCAAACAATGTAACTTACAAAAGGGCTAGTCAGGGGCATTTGTATCTAAAATGGCGTATTTTTTTACTATAAAAATAAAAGAAATGAAAAACTGCCTAAAATTGAAGATATAACGATTATCGCACACTTGTCACGTGTAGGTGTTCAATCAATCAAGATGGCCAGCCCCATGAATTAACTTGCATCTTTTACAGTTTCAATTCCTCCGTTACAGCATTTTACAATTTCTTTAATTTTCAAGCCGTTTTTGATGGGTTCATCAAAGAAATAGGCAGCCATTATATCTCCAATTTCTTCTTCTTTATACTTTTGTCTCATTGTCTTCCAAATCCTTCGTTTCGGGTAATTCTTTCTATTTCTTCCATAACTGTTTTCTCATTGTATAGAATAATGGTGATTATTTCTCATTATAAGTGAAATCTTCCCTGAATTTGTAGCCAAGGTTCTTCTATATCCTTGAGCCTTTGCAAATGCTATAATGAAAGGCAAAAACATTCCAAACTACAGCAAATTGCTAAGGTTCTATAACTTCACCAATCTAACGAATTCCTAGAAAACTGATTTCCTCCGCCTAGAGGTTGTCGTAATATTTTTTTTTCTTTTTTGAAACCCTCATATTCATCATAATTCCTGCAAGAACATTGGGAGCCTTATGCCTAATTATAATCCTTTGTTTTTTTTGGGAACACCAGGTTCTTGCAGGAAGCTAGGGGGCCTTCTAAGAGAAGCAATCATGTTCAGGTTTTCTTATGAAAATGCTTCGAGAAAAGTTGTTTATATGAATTTTTGTGCTTTGTGCTTTCTTGTCTGTTAGAAAAGATTTAAGGAAAAATTATTCATTACTGTAAAGCCATGCATATAAAAAATTCTCTCTGATTAGAAGTAAAATTATCTCTGATGAAGAAATGTGATTTCTGGGTGAAGTACAGTTGGGCCACATAGAAGGAATGATGTCGTAGTACAAGCTGAGATTTTAGAATCGCTTCGAATTTAGTGGGAGTTGGCCAGTAGAATATTTGCGTTTCTGTAGCTTGTAACTACTTTTTGCCTTCTTTTTCTGTAGGATCTTGTTGCCTCTGCTGTTTAAAAGACACTTTATGATTTTAATCCTGTTTCAATACTGAAAATTTGTTGTAAATATAGAAATCCCATTGAAAAATTTATTGGAGCAGCAATTTCAGCACTGCAAATTAATTTTGACAGCATCAAATATCAAGCATGCGACCTCCAATCTTTATTTTGCTACTTTATTTCATTACAAGTTTTAATTTTATTCAGGGGCCTAAGCAAATTATAATAGATTTTAAAACATCCCATGTTGCTTCTATGTTACTTTATGCCCCTAAAGTTTAGATCGTGTTATCACTCAAATTTCCATGATCTAAGCTTGAGGAGAAGAATATTGATGGTAAGGGATAAGAATGTGCGAAACGTCAGCTACTTCACACAATGATTTTGTGGTTTAGAATCTAATGGTGGGCAAGGCACAATAATGTGCACATTGCATTCTCTTATGGAATTTAGACAAGCTGGCAAAACATTCAGCATCAATATGAACATTATAACATGATCTCATAGCCTCATACAGCTGACAGAGAGAGAATGATGAGTGATAAAGTTTGAAATTTGCTAGTTTTGGTGGATTGAACATGGAGTTTGTTTCATGTGCATTGAAATTTAGATATTCATGCAGGTTTGTTAGCTTAATTTGGTTGGTTTTTGGTGTTTGGGATATTTGATAGAAGCCTGACAGTATCTGTAGGCGGTACACTGGGTTCTCTTAGTTGTTATAGAAGTCTTCAAAAGACCAGATTGAATTTAATCCGGTTCTGGCTATTATTCTCATCTTCATTTCTCTTACAGACTGATGAAAGCAGGAGATTTCAAGAATTTAACAAGAGTTCTGGTTCAAATGCTACTATATTGGATGGTGATTCGATTCTTAATCTAACGAAATTGCCTTCCCTTCTTGGTTGGCTCCAATCCTGTGTTAAGTAAGGATTTACTGTCACACGAGAGGAACTCTCTTCCTTCTCTTAATGGTAGAAGTGATCTGTTAAAGATGGAGCACGCCTTGATTGCGGAGAACCTGCAGAGTTTTTTAGAGAAATCGGGAGCTTCCTACAATGTAATGCCTTGTCATATCTATCATATTCGGCATGATGAGGTTTCTTGTTCTGTTCATTTCCTCCATGTGAGTGAGTATGTGCAATGGAGCTAAAGCAAGCTAAGTCAAAGCCACTTGAAGCTGGGAGTCCTTTGGGGATTCAGGTGCTCACGACAAATGGCATTCTAACTGCAGGGTGTGGTAATTTCCTCCTGTGATTCCTTTTGTATTTATTTCACATTTCTTGCTTTATATGATATGGTTATGGTGTCATCTGGAGTATGTTGTCAGTAGATGCTCACGAAGTATTTAGTTTTGATGTTAATAATTTCCTTCAAATAGAACTGAATTTTACAACAGAACCAAGAAAAGTAAAAGAGAGCAGACATGGTGTAGTATTTTATTGTTATTATTTAAGCCTGAATAATAGTGCCCAACAGACATAAGTTTTTCTCTTCTAATCTTTGAACTTTATGGTAACATTACAAGTTTTGTCTGGTTAGTTCAAATCTCAAGAAGTGAACGTAAAGCTTACTTTATTGAGCAAATGGTAAAGGGATGATGAACTTTTGCCCTATTGAACTTGTCATTTTCTTTTTCTTTATTATTTGCTTTATTATTTTTCTTCACATACCAAAAAGGAGTGAAAATTGGAAAGACTACTCGCAATGCTCTTTCTTTCTTGATAGGAAAAAGAAAATGGCAACATTACAAATTTACAATGTCTGATATGAAAGACAAGAAAGCATGTTACACACAATTAGATACATAAATTGACAAAAAAGCTCCTACCATCAATCTATGAAAACTCTATCTCCATAGGATCGAAACAAGTAGAGAAAACTCTTTGCGTGACTCGATCCTCCAATTGTAGCTCCGAATGATCCTCTTCTTAATAAATGCATCGATCCAATGGATGCTTTGGTCTACAGTCAAATGGGTAAAATCTGCAGAAAAAGCTATATAGAGATTGCAGAATATTTTAATTTTTCGCCTGCATTATGCTAAAACTACTTTCGAAAGTGAGATACAGAGCCTTTGGACTGAGAAAATCAAGCCACCATCTGCCATTTAGGCCGAATCCAATGGACCTTTTTTATCGGTAGCACAAATTTTTTTAATACCAACATTACATAAATTTCACTACTTCGAGATAATCAATCTCCGAAATTGATAGTAACTTTTTGAAGAAAGAAGTCATATTCAGTTAAGCAACTTGCAGGCCTTATTACTAGCAAAGCAATTCTTAGAACAAATAAATTTTTTAGCTGAAAATAGGAAACAATATCTGTGATATACCATTTATCCCATATTATTTTTATAATAACTAATAATTTCTAACAACATAATTTACAATATTACTTTTATTTATATTTATTATAAATTAAATAAATCATATGAATGATAATTTGAATAAAAAATTAAGTATTTAAAGTAAGAAATATATGTTTTGATGTGAATAAAAATTAATAATAAGATATTTTTCTTACACTTTTTATTTTATAAATATTTTCTTATAATGAATATATATAAAAAAAAGTACAAACAAATATTTATATTTTTATTCAAATCAAAATATATATTTCTTGTTTTAATACTTAGTTTTCATTTTAATTTCTATTCATACATTTATTTAATTTATAATAAATATAAATAAAAGTATATTTAAAAATAAAGATAATATTAAAAAATTATACAACTATGCAATTATTAGCTGTAATGAAAATAGGAGGAAAGTAAATAGAATATATTACCAGCAAAGCATTTCTAAGAACAAAAAAATTTTATTAACTGGAAATAGGAAACAGCAATGCAGAAGAATGACAAGTGACACACACGCAACACCGTAGAAAGCTTTTAAATTAAATGAAATGGATAGACAAGATAATCATTAAGCACACGCAGCAATTTTATTCACACTCTTGCTCCTTATTGCACTTCATTATTCTTAAAGGTAGGAAACAGGGCGAGAAAGCATTTTGAGTGGCTTGATCCTCCCATTGTAGCTCTTCCCACCATTTTCTCTCCCCGTAAATGGCAATTTTACGTCCCTTTGCGCTGCTGGAATTGAGCGGGAGCTTCTTCAACTTTGGGCATAGCGATATGGAAATTGTCTCCAGCTGTGGAAAGGGCAAGGGATCGCGGTAGATGCGCTCCAAATTATTAAGCACGCGCAGAAATTTTATTCACACTTTTGTGCCTTATCGCACTTTATTCTTCAATAGGTCGGAAACAGGGAGAGAGAGCATTTTGAGTGGCTTGATCCTCCCATTGTAGCTCTTCCCACCATTCTTTCTGTCCCGCAAGGGCAATTTTACGTCCCTTTGCGCTGCTGGAATTGAGTGGGAGCTTCTTCAACTTTGGGCATTTCAATATGCTAATTCGGTTCAGCTGTGGAAAGGGCAAGGGATCGCGGTAGATGCGCTCCAAATTACTTGCATTTCTTATTACCAGAAGTTCGAGTTCTGAGAACAAGTTAAGCTCTCCCATCATCTCTGAAACTTCACTCAATTTTTCAAAATTTTCAACACTGATTATTTCTTCCATGTCATCACAACCAACTATTCGCAGCCACTTGAGATTTGGAACAAAAACAAGCCACGTCAAGTCCTTCACATTTGAGCAATTCCGTATGAGAACCGAGTGAAGTTTACGCATTTTTTGTACCTCTCCCGCGCAGTCGACATTCCAGTCTTCCAAATTACTATCCTCGATATATAACTCCTCAAGATGCTCCATGTTTGCTAGATGTAACAAATTGAGCGGTAGACTGTTGCAGTCTTCGATGGACAGAGCTTGAGTGATATTCTGCAGCTTTGGGAATTTCAGAAAGTTTTCAACACCACGCGAACCATGTAAGGACAAGCTGATGAGATTTAATTGTTCCAAACAGTGGATTTCCTTCATCAATGATTCAGCATCAGCAGATAGAACGTTGCCTTCTTCCACTATTGGCTGGTAACGTCGACCGCAACGCAGCATCCTGAGTACCTGTAACTTTGAAAAGCTTGATATTAATTGCTGTGGAATTCTAGACATTCCACGTGTATACTCCAAGTTCAAATATCTCAGATTCACCAATGCCTTGAGCTCTTGCGGCAATCCACGTACTTTAGTAGAAGACATATCAAGATGGTGTAATGAAACCAGACTTGAAATCCCCACAGGAAGTTCAGTCAGGGAACGATTTCTTCTTAGACTCAAAACTCTAAGTGAAGGCAAAGATTGAAAGAAACTCTCAGTGATCTCCTTAATACGATTACTCGCCAGAAGCAATGTTTGCAGACGCGGACAAGAGGGAATTTGTGGTAGACTTTGAATTTTGTTCTGCATCAAGGATATCCTTTTGACCCCTTCCCATTCTTCAATCTTTGGGGCGTCAGTTAATCCAACTCCTGCACGAACCAAAAAGTTCTCCTCCTCCTCCTCTACTTCATTTGCTATCCATAATGCCATGTCACGGATCATATCGTGCATTTTTACACGATCACCTGCTTCCTCCAATAAGCATGCACGAACGAGAGCACCAAGAACCCCCCACCCGCTGCTAGAATCCACAAATCCTTCACTTTTCCAATACTCCATCAACTCGGTTTTTAGAATTTCAGAGTCTTCGGGAAATAAGCAACAGTACAGGAGACAAGATCGAAGTTCATCTTTCGGAAAACTATCATAGCTGAACTTTAAGCTCGAAAGCACCTTTTTCTCCATATCTTCGAATTTAGAAGCTGATGCGCTTAGGATCTCAATTGCTTCTTTCCATTCTTCAGGGTACACTTTGCTCGCCATGGCATTACCTACTGTTTTGAGTGCTAGCGGCAAACCATGACACTGACGTGCCACATCCTCGGCTAACTTCGGGATGTCGGGATGCTTGTTAAGAACGTATCTCCCGACCACCCCCTCAAATAATTTCCGGGCATCGTCATCTCCCAAACAAAACACTTTGTACCGATTCTTATGGGCTCCCATTTTACCACAAGTACCCTCAAAACGAGTTGTGAAGACTATTCTGGACCCAGAATCTAGTGTCTGAAGAGGGACGCCCAATTTTGTTAAATCAATTTCGGATTCCCATATATCATCCAATAACAATACAAACTTCTTATGCTTTAAAGTGTTGGTGATGTCTGAAGCCCTTTCTTCAAAACTTTTTCTCTGCCATGAATCTGTTGAGAAGCCTATCCTTTTCCCAATATCCTCTTGAATCTGCTTCAAGTTTGGCTCTCTAGATACAACCGACCAGATAACGACATCAAAATCATGCTCCTCACTGCAGAATTTGTTATTGACTTGTTTTAACAGAGTAGTTTTGCCGATGCCCCCCATACCATATAAGCCAATAATTCCATTATTCTTTTTTTGATCAGTGATGCATCTCCAAACTTGGTCAAGTATTGATTCTTGACCAACAATTGTTCGGTCAACAGCTATTGCAACCGCTGCACCTTCTGGTACCCCCTCATAAACTTCTTTCATTGCTTCTCCTTTTTCCCTCAATTTGATTACTTCTTCCTTCAACTTCTCCACCTTTTTGCCGAAGTCGTAGCTTGAAATCAAGTCCTTGGAACAGAAGCCTCCAAGACACAATCTGTCAATCTCTTGATCTCTTTCTTCTTGCAGCCCCTCAACAAGAGTTACACTTCGATCCACCCTTTCGAACCAGAGTTTCACCGTGCTCGTCCGTTGGCCACGAGGCTGTGTTTGTTCAGCAAGCCTAACCTTATTCAGCAGATCTAGTTTTTTCGCAATCAAGTTCTCCATTTCAGTTTGCAAGTCATCGAGATTACCTTTAAGACCCCATATATACTTTGCTTGTCCACCGACGTAAAATAAAATTGGACGAATTGTGTCCACTGAGAAGAAGGTTGAGATGATGCCACCCATTTTTGTTGAAAGACTTCAAAGGGGAAAAAAATGAAGAAGAGAAACTAAACAGTAGAGTATTATGAAAGACTATCATTATTATCTCCTCAAGTTATAGGTGAGATCGAGATAACATTTTTTTGTTATTATTATCTGACTACCCAAATAATTAGCGGCAAAATTATCTTTTCGGTGAAAATCATATTATAGATCCAAAATTCCAATTAATGTCAAGGCCAAATCGGCTTTGGACCAAAATGCTAACACACCCATTATTAATATTTTTATTTATCAATGTTAATTATTATCATAAATTTTTTTTGTTTGTTTTTGGGGGGTCTACCTTTTTGACCAAAATGCTAACACAATCAATTGTCATTATTAAGATGTGATGTGCTTATTCGGTGACAGTGTTGATGCCTTGATGGCGAGAGCAGAGGTGTCGGCGAGGGGGTTTAATCAGTATGGGAGTCATCTTACAGTGCAGCGCTGTATCTTATACAGCCGCTGCCAAAAACTAGAACAACCGGTATTTTACCGGTTGTTCATTAAATAATTTTTAAAATTTGTTTTTAATGCTTAAAAAAATATAGTAAAATGAAAAAATATGAAAATTTTAAATCTGAAACATAAAAAATCAATTAAATGAGAAAAATATTTAATTTTTTTTTAACATAAATAAATGTTAAGAAATTATAAAAATAATTATATTCTAATTTTTTTGGTTAAATACCAATTTAATAGGTGGATGTTTCAAATTTATTTTGTATGTCTCTAATTTCGGTTAGTTTTTCTCATTTATTGGTTCATTTATTTCAATTTTTCAATCCACTAGTTTTGTGTTTAAAGTTCCAACTAAATTCATTAAGTACCAATATTTTGGGTTAAATTACAAGTAAATTTCATTTCTCGTAGGATGAGTTCCTAATTTTGGTTAAGCTTTCTCTCTTATTGGTATAAGGGTTTTAGCTAATAATTTCATTAGCTTTGTGTTGAATGTTCCCATTATCTAGGTAAGATTTCAATTATTTGGGTTAAGTACCAAATTACTTTGTAGCGTTTAATTTTTGGTTGGATTTGTATCAAATTTTGGTTAAACTTTCTCAACTTAATGTTAATATATTTCAACTTTTCAATCCATTAGTTTTGTGTTTATTATTCCTACTAAAATCGTTAAAAATCAATATTTTGGGTTAAATTCCAAGTAAATTTCATTTCTCATCGGAATAGTTCCTTATTTTGGTTAAACTTTCTCCATTATGGGTTCATATATTTCAACTAATAATTCTAGTGATTTTGTGTTGAATCTTCCTATTATCGAGGTAAGATTTCAATAATTTGGGTTAGATACCGATTTTACTTTGTAAAATTTTATTTTTGGTTCTATTGGTTCCTGATTTGGTTAATCTTTCTCAACTATAGCTTTATATGTTTCAACTTTTTAATCCACTAGTTTTGTGTTTAGTATTCCTACTAAAATCGTTAAATACCAATATTTTGGGTTAAATTCCAAGTATATATTATTTCTCATTGGATAATTTTCCTGATTTTGGTTAAATTTTCTCTCATATAGGTTCATTTATTTCAACTAATAATTCAACTAGTTTTATGTTGAGTGTTCCTATTATCTAGTTAAGATTCCAATAATTTGGGTTAAATACTAAATATACTTTGTAAGATTTTATTTTTGGTTGGACTAATCCCTAATTTTGGTTAATCTTTCTCAATTATAGGTTAATATATTTCAACTTTTCAATCCATGAGTTTTGTGTTTAATATTTCTATTAAATTCGTTAAGTAACAATATTTTGGGTTAAATTATAAGTAAATTTCATTTCTCGTTGAACTAATCCTTACTTTTGGTTAAACTTTCTCCTTTATTGGTACATGAGTTTCAACTAATAATTTCACTAGTATTGTGTTGAATATTCCGATTATTTATGTAAGATTTTAATAAATTGGGTTAGATACCAAATTTACTTTTTAGATTTTACATATGGTTAGATAAGTTCCATATTTTGGTTAAACTTTCTCACTTATGGGTTCAATTACTTCAATTAATTAGTTCACTACTTTTGTGTTTCAAGTTCTCAGTGCCTACGTTATGTTTCAACATTATTGGTTAAATTCCAAGTTGATATTATAAAATTCAAAGGTACCTTTATTACGAAAAACAAATAATATTATTAAGGTGAATCTCATTTTACTCCTCTTATTTTAGTAAATATCAACTTACAACAATATATTAAAATTTCACTATTGTAACCCCTATTCAATTTTCTATAAACTACAATCAACATTGTAAGTTAAAAGATTAGGAACTTACCTAATCTAATTATGTTGGAACATTTTGTTTTTCTTTTTAATCTTCTTGACTTCATGAGATTTCTTAAACTCAACTTATTTATACTTGAGTTTTTTATCATTATCGATATGCCTATTTTATTAATTCAAATTAATTGTACTAATTTTCTTTCCAAAATAAATTCTTTGATATCTCATCACTTCAACCAAAATTTCATTTTTAACAATTGCATATGCAATTTGTACAGCTCAAATTTTTATTTTTCAAATGTTTAAGATAAAACAAATTATTTATTTATTATATGATTATCACAGGAATAGTGAAAATTAATTTTTATATTGAAATTTTAAGATTTGCAAATCAGCATTTACTTTGAATCCAATTCAACTAAGTCACCATTTATTTATCTTTAATTAATGCTTTAAGCACAGTAAATGCATTTCAAAGTAAATAATATTTTGTATAAAAAAACACATTAGGAAATTAATGCAATCAAGAAAAAAGAAAAATATATTAAAACATTAATTTTGCTTCCTCAATTAAGTATTAAAAGGAAATTTTCTCTTACAGATAAATTCAACATTATAATTTAACAATAATACTGACTACAATTTTAAAACTATTATTTATTGCTCCAAATTGCAATAGTTTTTTATGAGTCATAAAAATTAAATTTATTTAACATTATACTTATATAGTTGGATACGTAATTTATACCTTAATTGATGTTGCCTTATTTTCAATTATTATATTTTAGTGATAGTTTATTTCATTGTATACTAATAGTGTAATAAATTTGTTATAATTGATTATACATCATATTTTTCATTGATTACTACTCGAATTATATAATATCTATTTTATAAGTGAGTATTACTCAAATTAATATATTATACTTTAAAATTTTAATTATTATACTTAAATCATATAATCACATATGCAATTAAGCGTAAATAATGAAAATGTCACTTCCCAAGCTTGGGAAAATGATAATGTAGATCCCTGAGTTTTCACTAAGAGACACTAAAACCCCTTTTAACTATAATGCTTTTTGACTTTATTAATTCAAAAAAATTGACTCTAAAGTTTTATAATAAGTAGAAATATAATATTAAAATAAATGTAACAATATATACATTTTAAAATAATTAATATATAAAAAATATTTTAGTACTTTACAATCTTATATTATATTAAACTAAATTTTTTTAATAAATAGAAACATAATATTAAAATAAAAATTTAAAAATTTAAATTATTTTCAATATTGTATACAAAATTTGAATACTATTAATACATGAGATATATTTTATTAATTATAAAATCTATTTAACCTAAAGATTTATTTAAAATTTTTCTAACAAATACTATTATATAATTAAAATAAATATCATAATTTACATTTTAAAAATTATTTTATATATTAAAAAATATTTTAATATTATTAATTTATTAGACAATTTATACTATTTAAACTATATTTGTACTTATTAAAAATCTAAAAGTCAATTTTTTTGAATCAATAAATCCAAATTGTATTATAGTCAAAGGGGTCTTAGGGTCCATGGGTGAAAACATGGGGTTTTATATGATAATTTTTTCAAATCTCAGGGGTGTAGGTATTTTTTTCCCCAAATTATTTAATTCTCGGTGTTGCACTAAAATTATAGTTTTCTAGTTACATTGTTAATTTAGTTAAGGGTACAATACAATGTCAATAACAATTATTGTAATAATACCTAAAACATTATGCTTGATATTATTAAAATTTTAATTTTTAACAAATTGTACCTTGTTGACTTGATTGAGTGGTTTTCAAGTGGGGTTAAAAAATAAAATCAAATTATACACACTTTAGAAAAACACATTCAATTGGACTATATATATAACCATTATTAAAACTTTTATTATTATAGAAAATAAAATCATATAGACTATACAAGACATTTCATTAAAAATATATAATTTCGTAAAAATTATCATAAGTTGAATTTAGTTTAATCATAATAATAATTACTATAATGACAGTTATTAACAATATAAAAAAAACAAAGATTATCCTTTGTTGTTTAGAAAAACGAAAAACCCTCTCATGTTTTAAAATAAGTTCAAATTCTACTACAACTGTAACTGTGTTAGCTTTATATATAATTATACTATTTGACACATAGTTTTGATGTTAGCCATAAAATTTAAATATTTTTAGAGTATAAATAAAGCGAAATGACTTATATAACCCTAATGATTAAATAAATTTAATAATAAATTATCGAGAAAAATTACTTCACACACACACACATATTGTGGATATATATAACCAAATGTTATTCCAATTTAAATGGATAATTTACAACTATTAGGGATATTTACGACATTTTCACTTGTAATTTTTCTCTATAATTTACAATTTATTATAAAATAAAATTTGATCATTAAGGATATATAAGTTATGTTACTTAATTTGTATTTTCAAAATATTTAAATTTTATAGCTAACAGTAAGATTATGGGCAGAATAGTAAAATGGTATATAAGCTAATGTTATTATAACTTTTGGGGGGGGGGGCAGTAGGAGGTAATTCTCATTTTCTCTTAACTATCATTAATTATAGTACTAGTAATAACTCAAGATCAAATATGTTACATACGATAATTTAATAATGTAGCAAAATAAAAAAATTAAACAAAGTATGCAATAATTTAATTGATTTGTGATAAATTTGTATGAAGTAATTTGTGTAAGAGAAACTTTGTGAGTATAATCCAAATATCAAATATATGGTACATTATATATGCCTTGTATACAGTACAAATTTATACCATTAATATTAGTCACTATTTCAACTAATATTGAGAATACCAATATTTGATGATTAATAAGGATATTTGGTATTATGAATAATTATAATTATTTGAAAACTATCCAATAGTTAAATGGAAAATAAGAAAAAAAATATACTTATTTTACACTAATATAAATATTATTCTCACTAATATAGACATTACATGTTTCAAAGTAATTTTTTCAGCCATAAGAAAATGCAAATTTTTCATGCTGAGGAGAGTGTCTTTGACATTTTCCTAATTTAAATTGATAGTTTTGATATTTAGATAAAATTGGTGTATCTATGTGATAATTGCTACTGACATTTGCCAGTTCCCACTTCCAATTCTTTCGTTCGGTAGCAGGTTTCATGCGTAAAAAATAAAAGCCGTTGGATTGCTTTTATAAGCAATCCAACGGGGAATAGGTTTCAAAATAAAAAATAAAAAGGGCTGTATGGCATGGAGTGGCTGTATTATAAGCGGACCCTCAGTATGGATAGGTAAGTGCAGTGTTTTTGCCTTATGATTCATTTGGTATAAAATTTTAAATAAAATTTATTTAAAATTTTTTTATATTGATAAACAGGGTTGGTTTATTGGTTACTCGTGTTGGTGGGTAACGTCCTTCTCAAAAGTGGAGTCCATAAAGAGGGTTGGTTTTAAATTGTGTGGAGAAAATTATGAATTATGTGTGCTTTAAATCATGTGGTGAAAATTGTGAATTTCGGTCCAAACATATTCTTCAATTGTTCGTTACAAAAAAATAATAAATTGGACTATTGGCTTCATTAATCTAATAAAATTCTTATTATATTATAATTATATTTAAAGATAAATATAAATATAATTAAACTATTTATATTTTCTTTCTCTCCTCAATTTTATTTTACTTGCACAATATAAAATTTTATTTTACTTACACGATATATAAAAGATAATTCTTATCTTAAATACATGTAAGATACATTTTCTCATATGAACAATATATGTATATAATTTATTTACTATTTATATGAATAAAATGTATATTCTATACATATAAGATAAGAGATCTATATAAAAAGAGTTTGAATAAGATTTTGGAGGAATGCTAATGATCCGACTCAAATATAATATAGGCGCTGCCTGAGAAAATTGGTGGGCCGGTGTTTTCTCCAAAGTAATTGTCATACTATTACCAGATCACACGATCAGGATCACGACACTATTTAAAAGTGGAGAGATTCGGCGAACAAGGCATCAAATTTCTTAAAATCTTTTTTTATTTGTGTTGTTTCTCTCGAGGATTTGGAAGTGGACAAAAAGAATGAAAAAGTGTACAGTGACTAAACAAATAGATTTTTTTTTTTTTGCCTCTACAGCCACGTCTATGTTGTAACTGTAGGGCTATAGCAAGCGTTTTGTCTTTATCTCACGGAATTATTGGATTTAAAAGCAAGTGATCCAACGAGCAACAGATGGCCACGTTTCTTTTAAAATATATTAGTCAAGTCAGTTAACAAAAGGTGAATTACACAACTATAATGGTAGGTAACAATATGTTGGTCAGTTGTGGATAACAATATTAAGGACGACAGATAAAATTATGTAGTGGTTAGAAACTATTTCAAGGTTTTAAACAAATTTGTGTAAGATAAAAGCAATCTAGACGGCGATGAAATAAAAAATTGGTCATCAATGATTAATATTAGAAAGTATATATCTAAATAAAGGTAAAAATTATAATTTTAACTTTTAAAAGAATTGATAGCCGTTTTATTTAACATTAATTATGAAAAGATGATATTGTGCTGTGTGTCTAAGTTCACATGCATTTCTTTATACTAGATTTAATACTTATCAATTTAGTGGTTCAATCACCTTAAATTAAAAAAAAAAAAATTCCAACGGAGGATCCAGATTTGACTTCATTATAACCATTGATTATGTTGAATCAACCGTTTTATTATGCATGTCAATACTTGCAATTTTGGACCCCTTGGCTTGTATTTGGATTATCAAAGGTCATCTAAGGGTTGTGGTTGCAAGTTCACCAAAAATATCATCTAAATGCCCACACATGATCAACCTAGAATTTGCCTATATAAAGGCAAGAGATTTGATAATTCGGGGTGTAGAATTTTAGAGGTGAGTTTCCTAGAGAAATTTAGTGTAAATTTAGAGTGAATTTTATGAAGAAGTGTAGTTAATAAGAAGAGATTTTTTTTTTCTCTTCTTCTTTATTTTAATTTTTCTTGTATTATACTTTTACAAATTTATAAAATAAAATGAGTGTTTTGTTTATGAGTAATGATAGAGCCACAAACTCTTGTACAAATTTATTTTGTACAAACTCATGTGGCATGATAAGATTGGTTGAATTAAATATCACTTGACCCACATGATTTATTTTTATTATTTTATATTTTTATTCAACCAATAAATTAATGCCACGTCAGTTTGTACAAGATAAATTTGTACAAGAGTTTGTGGCTCTATCATCACTCTTTGTTTATTAATATGAGTGGCTAATGTTTTAAGCTAAGGTGATGAGTGTGAAATTCAAGGATCTAAATTGTGGATTTAATTACTTTCTCAAATGTATTTTTAGTTTATTGTTTGTAATTTATATTTTCTACTGATGATTTTCATTCCATATTTTATATTTATTTACAAATATAAATTTGCTTGGATGTATATAAATGTTTAGACGCAACGTTGACACACGAATATGGTAGTGGAAACATTCCAATATGGCCGTGGCAATTATATACTTCATCCCCATGTTTATTCATAGAGTGGTTAATATTTGTAGATCTAGATCCCTTGGATTTATGTGGGTGTTTAGACCTAAATACCTAATGTTGACTACTAATATTGTAGTGGGAACACTTCAATAAGGTTGTGGCATAATATGTACTTAATTCTCATATTTATTCATAGAATGGTTAATTAAGAACTGAATCACATAATATATATATATATTATGGCCATGATTTAAATATCAAGCATATATCTCGTAACTTTGGCGGTTTTTAAATTTATACTATTCCTTATTAACTTTTTTTTTGCAATTATTTTTATGTAATTATTGACTGCTAGATTTATACTTTAGAGTAATTAACCACTTTAATTTGAGTCCTGCGAATCAGTATCAATTTATAATTATGGAAGAATAAAATCAAAATTTGAAGAATTAGAACTATTGGAAAACGAAGCGTTAAATAGTGATTAAGGTATGAAAAAATGAAACTTCCACGGGCAAAGTAACATTATCGATGAATAATGTAATTAAGTAGATATGTTTGAAACAGGAAAGCTTATACAAGTTTAGCAATAATGTAATTAACTCCGATAAAACAATTGTTTGCTATAATTGAATAAATCATATTTGTTTGTATAGGATGATTAGATTTCAGTGTTATTTGCTTTTATATAAACTTGACCATCATCTTGTAAGTCTAAAAACTTTGATTAACACAGAATTACTTGATTCCATCAGATTAAAGTTTGGTGTATGAGTATAATGCGTTATTCATACATTCTTTGTAAGCACAGAATTGGTTTCAAACTTTGATAAACACAAGATAATTTTGCTTCGTTTAAGGTAATGGCGTACATAGCCCACATGTTGTTCCCGTCTACTTAACATGCCAACGGAAACATGTGTTTGTATTCCTGTGGCCATTGATTTTGTTGAAATTTGAAAAAATATTAATCTCGTAGAAGTTGTCTATATTGAGTGACAAAAATTTATTCTAAGGTCGGTCACAAGCATGTTGGGTCAAGCGTCCCTGAACAGTTTATTTCGTTTGAGATGAGCAGCTATCTAAAAATGATTAATGTAATAAAATTTCTAGTAATTCATAATTAGTGTATAAAATAGATACACAGGTTGATACATGGTCGCCATACTTTTGCATAACAAAAGTGCAATACATTGCTTATTTAACAGTCATAGAGGAAAGAATCACAATAGAGCACCATCCAAAGAGATGGGTGATTGCTTGTGATTACAATATCTTATTGGTTTCTGGTCGATCTAAATGGTTATCACGGGCCTGCACACAGACGAATTGTCAATATTATGTAGCAGTAGTATTTAGTAGATAGCACCAAAACATTACAAGAGAGTGTCATCACTGGTAGTTGATGTCAGCCTCTTCAGAACAATTGCCAAAGTAAGTTAATTGTGTCCACTATAATCAGGAATAAGTTGGTATAAGTTTTGTGAAATACTGTATTGAACTGGATAAGTCTAATGCCAATCGAATAGAAAGAATGTAAAGAAAAAATGTACCTCTAGGTTATATGTAGTAGAGGGGTGCGAACAGGTGTCTGGCTAAACTGTTTTGAACATGATGTCATTGCTGGCCTTGCTTGAAACAGGTTTGAGATCTGAAGTCATTGGTAGAAGCAAATTGTCACTTGCTTGCCACTTCCAAGCACTGTCTTTGGCTAATTTCATCATGCCTGGTGCATAAGTTGACATATAATTTTCTGCGGACATCACAGTCTTCAATGTTTTAACGAATGTATTGTGTTGCCCTGCAAGCATAAGGACATAGAATCCCAGAGATCTAACACATTCCACAACCGCATGTCATCATTTGTTCCATGTTTAACTCATTGCATGATGAAATGCTATTAGTGACTTTGACAAGATATTAAATTTAAGCAATTAACAAGTTAATAGTATTGTCCGGTATCACATAATTCATACCAAATATTCAGAATTGCAACAAAAAATGAGCTCAAACATACGACAAGATAAAATTGCATAGATTGCTTAACCATACAGTTATCAAACATATTAAAACTAAAGAGAAAAAATGAAAAATCACTGATGGTATTAAATCAGATTGTCCTTATGCAGAATATTCAAAATAAAAGTTCTTTTGAGATCAAGAATCTGTGCGGAAAAGAGCAACAAAACGAAGCTATTAACACCGAATAACATCATAGCAGAGCAAATATAAAAAATTATTTCTTATTCAGGGTAAGTGATTAAAGATTAAGATCAAAACAAGTAAACATATTATATTCTACTCTTGAATTGGCTAAAGTCCACTACCTTACACGCCTCAAGAATTTAATACTCGGGCTAACTACCAAAACAAAGCGGATAGTGCAAACCTGCAACTTTGGCACTATAGTAGCTCCTCCAATGAACTCCACTGCATATATCTTGTCCATTTTCAACCCTGAATGCTTAAGTTCATAGAGCTCTTTGAACTTTCGATAGGTAATGCTGCTCCTAAAAGACAAAACAAACCCCAGATATCCATATGAATGTATTTGGGTTTACTATCCGTGTGCAACAAAACAAAATTTTCACCAAAACTAATAAATAAATTTTATATATACCAGCAGCGTGAATCAACATAAAAGGAGAATAAGCCAATATAATTGATTTTATATATATATATATATATATGTATAGAATAGTTTACCAAATGAAAGTACCACTAGTAAATTTGAAAAAAGAAAAAAAGGAAAAAGAAATCGCATGCAAGAATTGGAATCCAAAACGTAACGGCCCAGTCAGTCTGGAGTAATTTTATTGACTTTATTTTTCATCAGAAGATGTCTTATAGTGCTATATTAAAGAACAAAGCACTTGTAAGAGAATATGCATCCCTCACACAATAAACTCTACTTGTCATGTTCTACAGTTCCTCACTCATTTAAAGAACACATTAATTTTGTTAATAAACTTAAAACGCACCTCAAACAGTAAAATCTGAACTTGAACTCCACCTATCTGAAGTCCCTATCATCGTGGAGAGATTTAACTGATATTGGTTCTATTGTGTTCGCACAAAGAATTGCTTTTGTATATTTAACTTGCTTCTTCAGTTCAGCCATGGCCTTGGGAGACTTCCTCACTTCACCCAATTACCAACTTGTTTATTAAACTCATCTGTAAAGTATTCAACCAACTGTAATTCCATGTTCTGACTGCCAAGCTCTGCGTCCCATCTAATATCCTTAACCTGCAAATTTGTCAAATATCAACTAGCATCTAAAAGTAATTAGATATGCAGGAACATAACAAGCGGCACATAAAGATTGAACAGAGCACGGATGAAGTGAGAAAAAAATAATGCTATGGGAATAAAGACCACTCAACTCTTACTGCATCCTTATATTCCCAAATTATTTAGTCAGGGAGTACAAATACTTACAAATAGCTTATGAATCCCTAAAGCTATCAGATTCTATTGTTCTAACTATGTTACCATCGGCTTCTAAAGCTTGATTGCAGCTCTTTAAATCGCTAGCTTTCTGTTTGTGAGCCCCCGCCTCATTGCTGTAATGAAATTACCGAACCATTGTTACCAATCTCACTTTCTCTGATTCTCATAAACAAACACAGTGTTCTTGCAAGCTAATTATGAGTTTTAAATCTTTTCAAAATAAAAAAAATTTGCGAGTTTTAATAAGGAATTACCTACTGCATCGGGTGATTCGATCGGCACAAGACCAAATCAAAGCGACGCGAGATCCACGCTAATTTGATATATGCCTAAACTTTTAGCACCGTAACTTTCGATTGCTTCTGCTGTGACGATTATAATTTCACCGTCAATTCCCTACAAGTGAGAGGCCATATTCATGTATGAATCATCGGGAAATTTTAATTCCCAAAAAAACTGCGACCCTCTAATTCTAATTTTATGTCTTAATTGCTGTCGCGAGATCAATTTTCAGATGGAATTAGTGAAACCCTAATCAGGACTAAGAAATTTTCGGAACCCACGCTTGCTGAACCGCTATTAAATTAATATACAACCGGCTGCAATGGTTGTCAGTCGCTGCATCAATTATCCAATAATTAATTTCAGCCGCTGGATTGAACAGAGAAGCACCCAAGAACTTTGTTAAATACCAAATATATATATATGGTGCAATACCTCAGTTCCAACGTTATTGGACCTTACCTCTGCGGCGCAAAATATTTATTTTCTAAGCGTTAGGTGGCGTTTGTTTTTTTATTTAAAATTTGAATGGACCTGAATTAATCTAAATTATGAATAGATTTGAATGTCTGAATCTGAATAATATATTTATTTTTTTGTCTGAATCTCGAAAAATAAGTATTAAGTTATTTATTTTTTTAAATTGAAAAAGTTAAAAATGTGTATTTTTATATTTGTATCCTTATTAAATTTGAATGTCAAATAAATAATATATTAAATACTATAATATTTTAACATTTATAAGTAAAACTATATTCAAGTGAATACATAATTATTTTAGAATTTTAATATATAAAATACAATAAATTTTAAATTTTATGGTATATAATATAAGAAAGAAAAAACAGGGATATTTTTATGTAGGGTAAATGTCTATGGGTGAGTTTTGAGATAGATATGAAAAATAAATTATAAAACATGGATATTTTTGACATTAGTAAGTAATTAACTTAATTCAAATTTCTCCATTAAGTAAAAAGCAAAAAAAATGGCTTATTTTATTAAGTCAAAATTATCTAAAAAATCTCATTAAGTTATAAAAACATACACCTCTAATTAACTTAATTAATTAAGTTAAGTCACTTTAAGTTATTAAGTTAAAAAACAAACGCCACCTTAGTGTACGTTCTGTCAAATTTATTTATTTAATCTTATAACTTTTTTTAAAACTTAATATTTTTTATATAATTTGAGTAAAATTCTTAGAAAATTAAATAAGTTATTTTATCTATACTAGTAAAAGTTTAAATTTTAAGTTTTTTGAAGTAGAGGTTAAGTTTTTTAAAATATTATATTGTCTAAAATATGCTTTATATATTTCACAATTTTATTTTATTCATTTCATAACATAACTTTAAGAAATTTACCTATTAAAGTAATTTTATAAATTTTAATAAAAATTCTCATTGATAACCAAACCATTATTTTTTTAGTAAAAGCTCTACTTAAAAAGTTATACCAAAACAGAATCGAAGAAAGTTAAAGGTTGATGCTCTGAATAATGGTGAGGATATTGGTAAAATATGGAATAAAAGTATTATTTTGCTCAAATGCTCAGGTTCTGATTTAGATTGGACAATTATAGCTTTTTATATTTGGTAAACGCTACTTGCTGTTATTTGAAAGCTAAATTAATTTGTTCCACGACTTTTATTTTGAAAAACTTATAATTCTTTACTATTTTTTTCAAATTATTATTTACAAGTCATATTACTATATATTATTAATTTTTATTTTATAATTACTGTATTTTTTCACAACAACTACATTATCTAAATACTAAATAGGGCGTTAGTGACAATAGATTGGATGTACTTTAGAGTAAATTTCTGCACTTATCTCAGTAAATTTATGAAATATATTGTAAACATACGTACATAGACATAAGATAATAATAGTTCTAGTAACATTATAAAAAAAGAGTATACAACTCATATTTTTAGCTTGGGGATATATCAACTAGCTGCAAGACTTGTGACTTTGCACTATTAAAGGTTTAAAGACTGTAGCAAGCTTTTTAAAGTTTACAGTTTTACAGCGTTTTACAGTTTCTATAATTTTAAAGCCGTTTCTAATGGGTTCATCAAAGAAATGGGCAGCGATGCGGTACTTGCATTCTAAAATTTATTTTGAACATCAGTTAATAATTTCAAAATATTAATTTTTATTTGGAATATTTTTCGACTTCCTATATTGTTCTCATTACCCATTTCTTTAATTACCTTATTTTCTCTTTACATCCAATAAAATATTCATCATCACAAACAAAATATTTGAACTTTTTTTCAATTTTATCAACTTTTATTTTGCTTTCATAATATGGTTTGACATATGTTTGTTCTTCTCTTCAATGTCGCAATTCAATTTTGTTTTTCAAATCCATGAAAGCATGCAGATTAGATAAGAGTGAAGATCAGAAAGCAAATTTAAAACAGGTTTTATCCTTTGATTTCTTTCATTTTTCATATGTTGTAGTGATGCAATTTATTGTTCTTCCTCCACCTCTGTTTTTAATTCCTTTTGTTACAAAAGATGGAATGTGTTACATGATGTTTTCCTAGCAATTCTATTAACAAAATAAAAAATAAAAAATAAAAAGGTTTAGTCCATAAGTACAGATAGCGTTTTCATGTGAACTTTCATTCATTTCTTCATTGTTGATATAGTTTATTGTAGATAAAATAAGACATTGGATAAAAATTTATTGAACTATATTTTATTAAATTGTCCTCAATAGTAAATTACATTGAGGTTAATTTAGTGAAATAAAGAACTATTAAAATGTGAGTGTCTGTTATAGTCTCACAGACACAAATTATTGCAATAGGGAATCAAACAAAATAAAAAGAATAAGTGATAAATGGGTTAATTTGAGGAATCTAAGCTTTAATAAATATATTTTTGGTACTTTGAGGGACTAGATATCTCCCAATACAACTACTCAATCTCCAAACAAAATATTTCAGCCTCCTATTATTGATATTGATACTAGTTTAAATACTGTCTTACAGAAGTTGGACCTAAAGATTAAAAGCATAATAAAACCCATGTTCATTAGAATTATGTAAACACAACAACTACTTTTATTTAATCAAAATGAACTATGATAACAACTCAAAGAGATAAAAGATAACTTAAAAATAAAATTATATAATTTTTTTTAAAGACCACATCAATGTCCAAAATAAATTTTAGAGAGCCAATAGCCCTACCCTATCTTCAATTTCTTCTTCTTTATATTTTTGTCTCATTGCTTTTCAAATCCGTCTTTTCCGATAATTCTTTGTTATTGACTTACTTCCATAATTATTTTCACATTTATATATCTACCCAACTATGCCAATTTTTGTGCTTTCTTGTCTATTAGAAAAGATTTAAGGAAAATTATTCGTTGTTGTAAAGCCAAGCATATCAAAAAGTATTTGTGATCTAAAGTAAAAGATGTATGAGTTGAGACGGATGAAGAAATGTGATTTCTGTGAGAAATTCGGTTGGGAAACAAACAAGGAATGATGTATTAGTATAAACTAAGATTTGGCTAGTAGAATATTTGGGTTTTTGCAGGTTGTAACAATTTTTTGCTTTCTTTTTCTGTAAACCCTTTTTTTGTAGGATTTTTGTTGCCTCTGCTAATTAAATGACGCATTATGATTTTATCCTGTTTCACTTCTGAAGATTTGTGGTAAATATAGAAATCCCTGTGAAAATTTATTAGAGCATCAATTTCAGAACTGCAAATTGTTTTTGATAGCATCAAATATCAAGCATGTGACCTCCAATCTACACTTTGCTGCTTGATCTCATTTGAAGTTTCAATCTTGTTCAGGGACCTAAGCAAATTATACTGTAGATTTGAAACATCCGATATTGCTTCTGTTCCTTCATGCCATTAAATTTTAGATTCTGTTATCATGTTTTAACTCAATTTTCCAATGATTTAAAATTGAGTATATGGGAGACGAATGCTGATGATAACTGCTACGGAAGTGTGAAACGTGAACTACTTTACACAGATTTTGTGGTTCAAAATTAAATGGTCGGCGAACAAATGTAATGTGAACATTGCATTCACATCTGGAATTGGGACAAGCTGCCAAAATATCCAGCATCAATATGAACATTGTTAAAAGAGCATATCACCACATCTTCACCGTCCGTTATTTAGCCCACTGCAGTAACAATCTCGCCATCATCTCCTTACCATCTTAAAAGAGCATATCTCCACATCTCCTCGTCGCCGTCATCTTTGTCTTCACCGGGCATCTTCACGATGATGATGATGATGTCGACACTGTTGATCATGATTCATGATGCCACCACCAATTCCGATTAATTTGTTGTTGCTATTGTGATTGTGATGATGATGATTTTGATTATTACTGTTATTTTTTTAAAATGGATTATTATTATTATTAACAATAAAAAGCATTATAATTAATTAATATATTAACAATAATTAATAATAATTTTTGAGTTGAATTGTTAATAATAATAATAATTAACAATATTTATTAGTAATAATTAAATTTTTAATGATAATAATAATTACAATAGTTAAAATACAGAATAATAATTATGATAATAATTAATTAAAGATTTTATAGTAATTTATTACAATTTAATTCATTACGATTTTGATTCTAAGACAAAGTAAACACATCAATGGTAATATAATTCATTCTAATTATGATTCCTATAGTTCAAAAAAATAACTTATTATGGTTCCAATTCTTCATTTCGATTTTAGCTCATTATGATTCTAACTCATTCTGATTCCAACTCATTTCGATTCATGTTGAGTAAACGTACTTTCGTTTCTTCTTCCTCTCTCTCACTCTCTGTGTGTGATGAGTCTGATGATGGCTTCAATTGTTGATAAAGGTTGCTAATGAAGAGAAAATGATAGTGGAGAGGGATGGATTCAAAGGGAATTTATCCTTATTTTGTTAATTCTTTTATCATGAAAGTATTAATTATTCTAAGATGGTATTATAAAGAAGATGAATGGTCATATCCTTGAAAATTTTGATGATAATGAGTGATGGAAGATGAGATACCATAATTCCTCAAGAGAGGGAAGCATTTTTTAGTATTAATTTAAGGATGTTTTTGTCTTTTTATTAATATTAGTGTGTTATGATGATTAATATATTGTGATTGTAAATAGAAACTCTTTTTAATACTAACAAAAAAAACAGTAAATGAAAAAGATTGTAAGGAGATAAATTGAATTTTAATAGTGTAGGTAAGTAGAAAATTTTATAATTCTTATAAATAAATTATAAATACAATAGAGTACAAGGGCTGAACGAAAATTTATGGTAAACTGAGTCAGAAAAGACAAAAGCTTTTGTAACGTACGACAGTGGCAACACAGGCGGATCAAATGAATGACCAAAACTCCTTTTTATTTGATAAAATTGATTATTATCCAGAAATAATATGTTAACCAGTTAGATACACTTTTTAGAATATAATTTAATTTGTATATAATATAAAAGGTCTGAAAGTTGAATAAGAATGGACTATGAGTAGTAGCAGAGCCACTAAATGATAAACTGCCCCACTTGTACCCAATGTTTCAGATTTGTCTTGTTGGAGTAGTTAAATGCATAAATTCAAGTTAAATTTTTATTCTAAAATCACATACAAATCTCATTCATTTGCAACTTATCAGTCCGGTTGCTTAATTAGATGCCCAAAATCCAGTTGAATCTATTAAAATAACGTCTAAGATCTAATTTGAAATTTAATTTGTTTAATCCAAATGTGCAACCTAACATTAAAAAGGTCAAAATTAAATTTATTATTAAAAAAAAATATTTGCAACCATATATTGCTCTTCAAATTTTACAATTTGATGATCTTATTTTAACTGTATTTTTTGAAGAGATGTAAATGGATATACTAATAAGATATAAAAATAATGAAGTAAGAGCGTGAACTTTTTTCTTCGGTTATTTATAAATTTTACGCTACTAATATGATTTTCTATATACACCAATGAGTCTACAATATTGAATTTCAAAAAACATAATAAAGATCCATAATTAAGGTCGGGAGAATTCTCTGTGCTTTTAAATCATGTGGAGAAAAGTGTGAATTCTGTATGCTTTAAATCATGTGGAGCAAATTGTGAATTTTGGCCAAAACATATTCTTCAATTGAGAAAATAGTGGGTCGGTGTTTACTTCCACGTAAATGTCATATTATTACAAGATGATATTTATTTACTTATTTGAGGTTGAGAAATTCTTTATGAGATATGGGTTGGATGGAAATTGAAATAAACATTTCTTTATCACATGATCAGGACACTCATTTTATTTAAAATCGAGGAATGCGGTGAACAAGGCACCAAATTTATTAAAATCTTTTTTTTTTATTTTTTTATTTTGTTTCTCTCTAGAATTTGGAAGTGGACAAAACAAATGAAAAGTGTACGGGGACAAAACAAATAGATTTTTCTGTTCCTCTGGGGCGTAGAATAGTTAATTTTTAAGGGTTCAAGTGCGTATACGTTTGACAAAAGTAGATTACCATTTAGATTTGAAATGGGAGGGCAAAATTAGCAATTATTTAGAGAATTAGTGGTATAAAATCATGGCACAAAAGATGTTTGCTAAATTGCCTCTAAGAGTTTTTTTTTTTCTTTTTTTCACCTTAAGTTTGCTGCCTTTCCATAAGCGATTAATAATTATCTGCAAGTATTAAGCCAGTATCGGAAGATCAATAGCAACAATTTTCTATGAAAATTAAGACGACTTGTAAGCAAAATGGGATGCGTGATGGTCACCAAAGCTGTTTTTCTTGGGCTATCAAACATGAGCTGAAAACTTATTGGATGGATTTGGCCATCATGCAGGCGACGAAAGCTGTCGACGCAATGGGCCTAGCAAAATGGCTTGTTGCCTCAGCGATGTACATCGTCGGCCGGGCGACGACATCAATCACTCGAGTGATGGCACCTATCGCCCGTAATCTATGCTACTAGATTTTGGGCAAGGCTTGTGACTTCGCACTGCTAAATGTCTAAAGACTGTAAGTCCATAACAAGCTACTATTATTCGTACATCATTAAAGTGAGCTCATTAGCATTAAGGTTTAATTAAAAGCGTTTGATACTTTATAATTCATTTTGAGGAATATACGTTTACGTAATAGCGTATAAAGAAGGGCAAAGCTTATGTTACATTCGTTGTATGTTACAGCCATAAAGTTTTAAATCCTTAGAAAATATAATAATTGTTAAAAAATTCAATAAGTTCTAAAGCTCTATTTTCAGCCCCAAGCTGCAGCTAGGCAGCAGTACTGCAATTACTTCAATTTTTTTTAAAGTTTTTCATTTTATAGCTATAACAAATTTAATACCAAATTACTCAACAATTATTTTTATTTTATTAATTGAATCTCTAACTTGTTTAATCTTATATATATTGAGTTTTTATTCATTATATTAATGATCTCTTACTTTAATATATCATGATTTTCAATGTTGAAATCTTTCATTAATTGTTTAACTTTATTAAATTATTTACTCAATTGATCTCTTAAATTTTTATTTTATTTTTATATTTTCTTCATTGCAATTATTAATTTCTAATATTTTGTTTACACTTTCTATATCATTTATAGATAAATTTGGGTTTTCTAATTTATTTAATAAATATAGTGACATTCAATTTAATTGATTATTTCTCCATATCTAAATCATTGATCATATCAAGAATTTAAATCTTCCATAGAAAAATTATTTTTGCCTATAGCTAGAAGGTGGTAACTTATTGATTTTTATGTTTTGTGAAATTATTAGAGGTTCCGGTAATTTATTCATTATACCATTTTTCTAATAATTTATTAGATTCGTAACATATTTATCACATATAAGATCTCTTATAATTCAAGATAATAAATTTAGATTACAAAATCTATGTGACAAAATTGATGGTATGTTTTTAGGATGAAAAAATAGATTGAATATATGTGTGTGTGCATTAGAAGAAAAATATTGTCTATGTCTCAAGAGAGACAAAAAATTATAAACACCTGTGTAAAAAGACATTCAAAATTTGTAAATCTTTATGAATATGATAATCAGTTGGATCTTTATAAAAATATGGTAAAAACTCTATAAAATTTAAAAACAGATGTAGAAGAGATGGACAACAAAACCATTTAATTATACAAAATCAATGAGGACTTATTTAAAAATAAATAAATATGTGATTAAAAATAAAATTTTTCATAAATTACTATCACACCTAGACTTGGTTTTACGTTAGAATAATTCTCATCCATTGAATTTAAGAAATGTCAAAATCAATAACCTATATTTATTGGTTGTTTGTTACATTATTTGTAACATAAGCTTTTGCCATAAAGATGAGCACATACAGTGAATTATTAAAAAAAAAAAGACATAAGATATTCGACAAATGTCAAACACGTGCGGAATAGTATAATTTACAAAAGGATATTTGTATCTAAAATGGGGTATTCTTGGCTAAAAAAATAAAACGAATGAAAAGCTGGCTAAAATTATAAATAGCTCCTAAGTTTTGGCTATTTTGAATAAACAATTTCCTAATTTAAGAGAGAAAACTAATGTCAGTATATAAAGGACACTTGTCAGGTACTATGTGTTCAATCAATCAATCAAGATGGGCCCATGATCTAACTTGCATATTTTAGGTTTCAATTCCCTCCATCACAGCATTTGACAGTTTCTTTAATTTTCAAGCCGTTTTTGATGGGTTCATCAAAGAAATGGGCAGCCATTATATCTTCAGTTTCTTCTTCTTTATATTTTTTTCTCATTGTCTTCCAAATCCCTCTTTTCAGGTAATTCTTTCTGCTTCTTCCATAATTGTTTTCTCATTTTATATAATAATGGTGATTATGTCTCACCACGTACTCACTTCTATGATTCAATTATCACATGAAATTTATTTTACTGTCAATGGCAGCATTTTTAAATCTAGTAATAAAACGTAAAATCCTATCCAACCCACATTTCTTTTTTGACATTCCTTTCAAATGTGAGTGGAATTCGAATTCCAGAGGTCTTGTAGAGATTTTTTTGGCTAAACTTAATAGCATCAGAAATGCTCTCGATCTATTTCGTACTTGAAATACTTGTATAATACATGTTGTATTGTTTGTTTTTGCAGGATAACATGTAGAAGTGGAAAATGTACGACGCCTATAGAGGTGACATGCTTTCAGTTAATTATAAGTGAAGTCTTCCCTGAATTTGTAGCCAAGGTTCTTCTATATCCTGGAGCCTTAGCAAGTGCCATAATGAAGGGCAAAAACATTTCAAGCTATAGCAAATTGCTCCGGTTATATAACTTCACCAATTTAACGAATTCCCGGAAAGCTGATCTTCTCCGCTTAGAGGTTGTTGTAATTTTTTTTTCTTTTTAACCATCATATTCATATCAATTATTTGCTATTTCGAACATTACGAGCCTTATGCCTGAATGTGATCTTTGTACAAAAAATGTCCTAAAACCATGGGCAAAGTGAAATTCCAGAAGTTTATGTTAGGAGCCTTTCTCTTGATTTTAGCAGTACATTGCATTTCATTTTGTGCTTTTTTTTTGTGGGGGAACACTAGGTTCTTGCAGGAAGCTATTTGTCTGTTGCAGGAGCCTTAATTGGAGCTCGGAGGATGAGCCTAATCGGGACACTGCTTCTGCTCTGGGGCCTTGTAAGAGAAGCGATCATGTTCAGGTTTTCTTGTGACAAAGCTTCGGGAAAAGCCGTTTATATCTACCCAACTATGGCAATTTTTGTGCTTTGTGCTTTCTTGTCTATTAGAAAGGATCTAAGGAAAATTATTCGTTGTTGTAAAGCCAAGCATATAAAAAAGTATCTCTGATTAAAAGTAAAAGATGCATGAGTTGAGGCTAATGAAGAAATGTGACTTCTATGAGAATTTCAGTTGGGGTACATAGAAAGAATGATGTAGTACTATAAGCTGAGATTTAAGAATGGCATCGAATTTTAATGAGAGTTAGCTTAGTAGAATATTTGGGTTTCTGTAGTTTGTAACAATTTTTTTCCTTTCTTTTCCTGCAAACCCTTTTCCTGTAGGATCTTGTTGCGTCTGCTAATTAAATGACACATTATGATTTTATCCTGTTTCTTATATATGCAAGAACAAACCAGTGGTCATATAGGGGCAATTATTGGAGATGAATTATTGGACAGATAGGTGTTGGGATGTGTGTAGCCACATGTGACTGTGAATTTTTTTATTTCTTTTTTCTTGCGCTTTGCCTTTTTTTATTTAATTTTTTTTAATAAGTAGTTTGCTTGGTTCTTGGAAGAGATCAAGAGGCAAGAAATTGAAATAAAAGAAAGGAAAAGAAATAATAAAATATCTCTTTCCTTTTTCATTAAATTTTATTGGGATAATTATTTGTACTAAATACTTGTGTTTTGAAGATGTGTTGGTTCTTTAGTGTAAGATGATTATTATGGTTTGCTTAATAAATTATCATTGGGAGAAGTTAATTCTAGTACTTAATAAGAATCAATTAAAATTTTTTAATGTTCTGATTTTTTTCTTGGGTTAAATTTAAGTGATTAGTATTTAATAAATTAAAAAATAAAATAATTAAATCATAATCAATACTACTATTACTAAAGAGAGGTGGTATAAGATTTTTAAAAATCTATATAACTTAGGTCACAAAGGGTTTTAATATGATAAAAATTGTATAAAATAAAAGTGTATTAAATAAAAGAATTTTGACGCTATAAGCATAATGGCATTTTGAGATGATTAGTTTGACAACCTTGGAATTATGATGTTGATGTTATCAGAATTTTGATGCTGTAGATAAAATATGATGATGCTAGCCACGCTTTAATGTTATTCATGCTGGAGATAAACTTATTATTATTTCTAACAGTATAATTTACAATATTACTTTTATTTATAAATATATTTTTATTTATGTTTATTATAAATTAAATAAATCATATGAATGGTGATTTGAATAAAAAATTAAGTATTAAAAGCAAGAAATATATATTTTGATGTGAATAAAAAATTAATAGTAAAATATATTTCTTGTACTTTTTATTTTATAATATTTTCTTATAATGAATATATAAAATAAAAAGTACAAAAAAATATTTATTTTTTATTCACATCAAAATATATATATCTTGTTTTAATACTTAATTTTTATTTTAATTTCTATTCATACATTTATTTAATTTATAATAAATATAAATAAAAGTATATTTAAAAATAAAAATAATATTAAAATATTATGCTACCAAACAATTATTGGCTGTAATAAAAATAATAAGAAAATAAAAAGAATATATTAATCATAATATGGGAAAATTGTGAATCTCCCTTACCAGCAAAGCATTTCTAAGAACAAAAAAGTTTTATTAACTGGAAATAGGAAACAGCAGTACAGAAGAATGACAAGTGACACACACGCAACACCGTAGAAAGCGTTTAAATTAAATGAAATAGATAGACAAGATAATCATTAAGCACACGCAGCAATTTTTATTCACACTTTTGCGCCTTATTGCACTTTATTCTTCAAAAAGGCCTGAAACAGGGAGAGAAAGCATTTTGAGTGGCTTGATCCTCCCATTGTAGCTCTTCCCACCATTCTTTCTCCCCGTAAATGACAATTTTAAGTCCCTTTGCGCTGCTGGAATTGAGCGGGAGCTTCTTCAACTTTGGGCATTTCGATATGTCAATTTCCTTCAGCTGTGGAAAGGGCAAGGGATCGCGGTAGATGCGCTTCAAATTACTTGCATTTCCTAGACTCAGATATTCGAGTTCTGAGAACAAGTTAAGCTCTCCCATCATCTCTGAAACTTCACTCAATTTTTCAAATTTTTCAACACTGATTATTTCTTCCATGTCATCACAACCAACTATTCGCAGCCACTTGAGATTTGGAACAAAAACAAGCCACGTCAAGTCCTTCACATTTGAGCAATTCCGTATGACAACCGAGTGAAGTTTACGCATTTTTTGTACCTCTCCCGCGCAGTCGACATTCCAGTCTTCCAAATTACTATCCTCGATATCTAACTCCTCAAGATGCTCCATGTTTGCTAGATGCAACAAATTGAGCGGTAGACTGTTGCAGTCTTTGATGTGCAGAGCTTGAGTGATATTCTGCAGCTTTGGGAATTTCAGAAAGTTTTCAACACCACGCGAACCACGTAAGGACAAGGTGATGAGATTTAATTGTTCCAAACAGTGGATTTCCTTCATCAATGATTCAGCATCATCAGATAGAACGTTGCCTTCTTCCACTATTGGCCGGTGAGCACAACAACCGCAATGCAGCATCCTGAGTACCTGTAACTTTGGAAAGCTTGATATCAATTGCTCTGGAATTCTAGACATTTCACGTGTATACTCCAAGTTCAAATATCTCAGATTCACCAATGCCTTGAGCTCTTGCGGCAACCCACGTACTCCAGTAAAAGACAGATCAAGATGGTGTAATGAAACCAGACTTGAAATCCCTACAGGTAGTTCAGTTAGGTAATTATTTCCACTTAGATTCAAAACTCTAAGCGAAGGCAAAGATTGAAAGAAACTATCAGTGATCTTCACTATACAATTTCCATTCAGAAGCAAAGTCCGGAGATGTGGACAAGTGGGAATTTGTGGTAGACTTTGGATTTCGTTCTCAATCAAGGATATCCTTTTGACCCCTTCCCATTCTTCAATCTTTGGGGCGTCAGTTAATCCAATTCCTGCACGAACCAAAAAGTTCTCCTCCTCCTCCTCCTCCTCCTCTATTTCATTTGCTATCCATAATGCCATGTCACGGATCATATCGTGCATTTTTACATCATCACCTCCTTCCTCCAATAAGCATGCACGAACGAGAGCACCAAGAACCCCCCACCCGCTGCTAGAATCCACAAATCCTTCACTTTTCCAATACTCTATCAACTCGGTTTTTAGAATTTCAGAGTCTTCGGGAAATAAGCAACAGTACAGGAGACAAGATCGAAGTTCATCTTTCGGCAAACTATCATAGCTGAACTTTAAGCTCGAAAGCACCTTTTTCTCCATACCTTCGAATTTAGAAGCTGATGCGCTTAGGATCTCAATTGCTTCTTTCCATTCTTCAGGGTACACATTGCTCGCCATGGCATTACCTACTGTTTTGAGTGCTAGCGGCAAACCATGACACTGACGTGCCACATCCTTGGCTAACTTCGGAATGTCGGGATGCTTGTTAAGAACGTATCTCCCGACCACCCCTTCAAATAATTTCCAGGCATCGTCATCCCCCAAACAAAACACTTTGTACCGATTCTTATGGGCTCCCATTTTACCACAAGTACCCTCAAAACGAGTTGTGAAGACTATTCTGGACCCAGAATCTAGTGTCTGAAGAGGGACGCCCAATTTTGTTAAATCAATTTCGGACTCCCATATATCATCCAATAACAATACAAACTTCTTATGCTTTAAAGTGTTGGTGATGTCTGAAGCCCTTTCTTCAAATCTTTTTCCTTGCCATGAATCTGTTGAGAAGCCTATCCTTTTGCCAATATCCTCTTGAATCTGCTTCAAGTTTGGCTCTCTAGATACAACCGACCAGATAACGACATCAAAATCATGCTCCTCACTGCAGAACTTGTTGTTGACTTGTTTTAACAGAGTAGTTTTGCCGATGCCCCCCATACCATATAAGCCAATAATTTCCTCATTCTTTTCTTGATCTGTGATGCATCTCCACACTCGGTCAAGTATTGATTCTTGACCAACGATTGTTCGGTCAACAGCTTTTTCAACTGCTGCACCTTCTGGTACCCCCTCATAAACTTCTTTCATTGCATCTTCCTCTTTCTTCAGTTCGATCACTTTTTCTTTCAAGTTCTCCACTTTTTTGCCGAAGTCGTAGCTTGAAATCAAGTCCTTGGAACAGAAGCCTCCAAGACAGAGTCTATCAACCTGTTGATCTCCTTCTTTTTGCAGATTCTCAACTTTAGTTTCCATTTCTTCCACCCTTCTAAACCAAAGTTCCACCGTCGTCGTGCGTCTGGTTCGGGATTGTTGCTCAGCAAGCTTAACCTTATTCAGCAGATCTTGTTTTTTTGCGATCAAGTTCTCCTTTTGAGTCTGCAAGTCAACGAGATTGCCTTTAAGACCCCATATATACTTAGCTTCTCCACCAACGTAAGATAAAATTGAACGAATTGTGTCCGCTGATAAGAAGGTTGAGATGGTGCCACCCATTTTTGTCGAAAGATTTCAAACGAATAAAAGAAGAAGAGAAACTAACAGTAGAGTATAATGAAAAACTTTTATTATCTCCTCAAGTTACAGGCGAGAGATAATATTTTTGGTTATTATTATCATCTGACAACCTAAAATTATCTTTTTTTGAAAATCATATTATAGATCCAAATAATGTAAAGGCGAAATCATCTTTTTGACCAAAATGCCACCACACGCAAATACACAATATTAAATTTTTATTTATGAGATGAAACAATTAATTATTGTCATTATTTTGGGGAGATAATGATAACATTGAAATAATATTGGTGATAGTATTGAAATAATATTGATAGCGATGTGCGTAAATAGTATTGAAATAATAGTGTAAATTTGACCAAAATGCTAACACACCCAATTATCTTTATTAAGATGTGATGTTCGTATTTGGTGATAGTATTGAAATAATATTGATAGCGAGGGCAGAGTTTTTAAAATTTTTAAAAATTAAACAGTACGGACAGGTGAGTAGACTCTGCAGTGTGGTAGAATTTTTATTAGTAAAATTTTTATTAAAATAGTTTTAGTTATTTAATTATTAACGTAATTTTTTATTAAAAATTATAAAATAATTTTAATAAATAATTATAAAATAATTTTAATAAATAATTATAAAATTATTTAATAAAAAATGAAATATTAAATAAATAAAATATATTTTAAATATTTTGATATTTTTAAAAAATGTAATTTATGTTCTCAAAAATTTAGAGTTTAAGTTTTTATTAGTCGAGACAAAAATAATTTGTTTAATATTAAAAAAATTACTAAAAAATAATGAAACAATAATAAGAAATTTTAAAAAATTATAAAATTAAATAAATATTTGTAATCATCTAATGCCAAAAAAACAAACATTTTTTTTAGAAACAAACAAACATTTAATAGTTCTTAAATATCATATAGAGAGGAAGAGCAAAACACAGTGAGTCAGTGACAACGAGTTGGAGAATGAAAGCAGAAGGGGAAAGAGTTTTGGTTGGTTACTCGGTGGGCAAAGGCAAACACCCTTCTGAAAAGTGGAGTCCATAAAGAGGGTGGGTTTTGTTTAAATCGTGTGGAGAAATTCTTTATGAGATGTGCTGAATGCTGAGGTGGGTCGGAAATTGAAATAAATATTTATTCATCACATGATCATGATCACGATCACGTCACCCATTTTATTTAAAATTGGCCAGATTCGGTGAACGAGGCATCAAATTTATTAAAATCCCTTTTGTTTGTTTTGTTAATTGTTACTGTCCGGGTTTTGGAAATGTATTTTTCTGTGCCGCCGCGGCATGAAATAATTATTTTTTTAAAGTTTAAGTAAATGAATATTGGATGAAAAATATTTATTTAAATATTGCATGAAAAATATTTATTTAAATATTTTTTTATCTCATAATATTTTTTAAAAAATTATAATATTATTATTTAGTTATAATTTGAGTAGAATTTTAAAGGAAATAAATAAGTTATTTCGTCTACGTTGATAAAGATTTAAAATTAAACTTTTTTGAATAGAAATTGGAAAGTATTTTTAAATTATCTCAAATATCTTTTACTTACTTTGCAATTTAATTTCACTCACTTCACAATATAACTTTAAGAAGTTTGTCTATTAAAATAATTTTATAATTTTTAATAATTTTTTATTAATAACTAAAAACTAATTTTTTTAATAAAAATTCTACTTGGAAAGTTATAGCAAGCAGAGTGTAAGAAAGCCTAGGGTCGATGCTCTCAAATCTCAATAATGGTGAGGACACCGGTAATACTAATGTAGAATAAAAGTAGATTTTTTTGCTAATATTGTTAATCTTGTTTGGTAATGAGATTGTATGGCAATAACTTTTAATGTTTGGTAAACACTAACTATTGTGACTTAAAAATTAAATTAATTTGATCCACCACTTTTATTTGGAAAACTTATAATATCTTTATAATTTTTTTTCAAAATAATTATTTATAAGTCATATTTACTATATGTTAATCATTTTTATTTCATAATTATATTTTTTTTCACAACAATTATGTTAACTCAATACCAAACATGGCCTTAATGAGAGTAGATTGAATATAACTAAAAGTAAATTTCTGAACTAGTCTGGGTAGATTTATAAAATAATATATAAATACATGTATCTAAAGTCCCAATAAACGTAAAATAATAATACATCTATATAAATTGTAACATTAAAAAAAAAGGAAGAAGAGTACCCAACACATTTTTAGCTTGGGGATATATCAACTAGCTGCAGGACATAAGGTTATGACTTTGCACTATTAAATGTTTAAGGTTTATAACAAGCTACTGCTGATCAAACATCATTAAAGTGAGCTCTTTAGCATTAAAGTTTAATTAAAGCGTTTAATACTTTATAATTTATTTTAAGTAATATACATTAAAGTAATAATGCACAAACAAATAAGTATGTATAATGAATTAGAAAAAAAAGCATTGCAAATACAGTTGGTATTATTGAAAGAACGTCTGTTAGTTCTACTTTGAGTTTTTTGAGAAAATTATTTCAACTGGGTGGGGAAGAAAATGATCTTCCCGTCTTGCTTTGTTAGATCCTTTGTTAAAAAAGGAGTTATTGTCACATGAGATAGCTCCTTTCCTTCTCCCAATGGTTATAGTGGGGGTGTTCAGTTGGATGATACTCTAAAAACTTTGATTAACATATCATTACCAGATAATATTTATTTATTTATTAGATAATATTTATTTATTTATTTATTTGAGGTTGAAAAATTCTCAGGGTTGGAAACTAGAATAAACATTTCGTTATCACACGCACTTAATAGTGTAACTTGCAAAAGGACTAGCCAAGGCTGTTTCTATCTAAAATGGCGTATTTTTTGGCAATAAAATTAAAAGAAGTGAAAACCCGGCTTAAATTATGGATAACTCCTAAATTTTGGCTATTTTCATGATATTTTCACCAAATTTTCTCTACTAATTACTGAAAAAAAAAAAAATGAACCATTTCCTAATTTAAGAGAGAAAACTGATGTCACTATGTACGGACACTTTTCACTTCCTATGTAATCAATCAATCAATCAAGATGGCCCCATGAATTAATTTGCGTATTTTACAGTTTCAACTTTCAATTCCCTCCATCACAGCATTTTACAGTTTCAAGCCGTTGTTGATGGGTTCATCAAAGAAATGGGCAGCCTTTATATCTTCAATTGCTTCTTCTTTGTATTTTTGTTTCATTGTCTTCCAAATCCCTCTTTTCAGGTAATTCTTCCTGTTTCTTCCATAATTATTTTCTCATTTTATATAATAATGGTGATTATTTTGTCATCATTTACATCACTTTTATGATTCAATTATCACATGAAATTTATTTTACTGTCAATGGCAGCATTATTCAATTCTATTAATAAGACATAAAAGCTGACTCAACCCACATTTCTTTTTGACATTCATTTCATATATGAGGAGTTGGAATCCCAGATGTCTTGTAGAGATTTTATTGGCTAAACTTAATAGCATTAGAAATGCTTTTGAAATACATGTATAATACATGTTGTATTGTTTGTTTTTGTAGGATACCATGTAGAAGTGGAAAATGTACAACACCTATAGAGGTGACATGCTTCCAGTTGATTATAGGTGAAGTCTTCCCTGAATTTGTAGCCAAGGTTCTTCTGTATCCTGGAGCCTTAGCAAGTGCCATAATGAAGGGCAAAAGCATTCCAAGCTACAGTAAATTGCTGCGGCTATAAATTGGTTAGTTTATAGCATTCCAAGCTACATGCTCATGCAGGTTTGTTAGCTTAAATTGGTTAGTTTTTGGTACAAGGGATCTTTAGTAGAAGCTTGACAGTATCCGTCAGTTCACTATTTTCTCTTTGTTGTTAAACAAGTCTTCAAAAAACCCGATTGAATTTAAATCTGGTTCTGGCTATGACCCCCTTCTTTCTTCCTTCAGTTCTCTTAATGAAAGCAGGAAATTTCAAGAATTTGACAAGAGTTTTGGTTCAAATGCTCCATTGGGTGGCGATTCTTTTCTTAATCTAATGAAATTCCCTGGTCTTCTTGCTTTGCTCTGACCTTGTGTTAAATAAGGAGTTACCATCGCATGGGAGGAATTCCCTTCCTTCTCTTAATGATAAAATTGAATGCTTTAAAGGTGGATCACACACTGATTGTGGAGAACCTATGGAGAAATTGGATTTTTCTAGAGAAATCAGGTGCATGCCACAGAGTAATGCCTCGTCTTATCTCTCATATTTGGTATGATGAGGTATTTTGTTTTGTTCCTTTCCTGGAGGCGTGTGTGTGTTGCAATGGAGCTAAAGGAAGCTAAGCTAAAGCCATTTCAAGCTCGGGTCCTTTGAGTATTAAGGTGCTCGAAACAATTAGCATTCTAACTGCTGGGTTTAGCAGGAGAAATTGCAGAGCATGTAATTTCCTTCTGTGACTCATTTTGTATTTCTTTCACATTTCTTGTCTTATATGATCTGGTTATGGTGTATCTGGAAATATGATGTCAGCAGACGCTTAGGCAGTATGTAGGTTTTGATGTTAACAATTTCGTTCAAACTAGAACTGAATTTTAATGCAGAACTAAGAAAAGTAAAAGAGAGTAGAATTAGCCATTTTCTTCAAGAACTGGAGGTAAAGCTTACTTGATTGAGCAACGTTAAATGGACAATTAACTTCGACCATATTGAACTTGCCATTTTCTTTTTCTTCATTACTAATTTGTTGTTCTTTATTATCTTTCTTCACATACAAAGAAGGGGTGAAAATTGTAAAGATAGCTCACAATGCTTTTGAGGCTTACTCTCCATCTTGATTGGATTGGAAAAAGAAATTGGCTTCATTACGGTGTCTGATATGAAAGACAAGATTGCATGTTACACACAAATAGATACATCAATCAGGAAAAAAAAGCGCTCCTACCAGAAATCTTATTCAAAACTCTATCTCAGTAGGATTGTAGCTCGTCCTACCAGTCTTCTTTTCCCTTGATAACAATTTTACCTACCATTGTTCTACTGGAATCAAGTGGGAGCTTCTTCAGCTTTAGGCATCCAGTTACTTCAATTTCCTTCAACTGTGGAAAAGATAAGGGACCCTAGAAGATGCTCTTTAAGTTTCCTAGACCTTTTAGGCACAAAAATTCGAGTTCTGCCAGCAAGTTCTGCTTTAGCATTATCTCTGAAACTTAATTTTCCAAAACTGATTATTTCTTCCATATTACTGCAATTCTGCACATCAATTTTCTTGAGGTTTGGAGTAAAAACAAGCCATATCAATTTTTTCAAACTTGAACAATCATATGCAAATTGTTTGAAGACTGCGAAAACCGCTTTGTAGCAAATTTTGTATCTCTCCTGCATTTTCAATCTTCAACTCCTTAAAAGGACAGTTCTGAATAAGAAATTTTTTGAGATGCTTCATGTATGCTAGAGGTAAAACATTGAGGGACACTAGAATATAAATTTTTGTAAGCCATAGAGATTCTGTACAAATCAGCAACTTTTGTAATGTTAAAAGAATTTCAAGAATAGGGCAACTATCGAAGGTAATGCTCAGCAGATTCAAGTTTTCCAAATAGAGCAACTTATGAAGGTTCGACATCTTCATATAAAGCTCTACCTTCTTCTTCTCCACTATAATTACTGCAACCCAACATTTTGAGTGCCTGCAACTTTAGAAAGTTACGCAGCAGTTGCAGGCACTCATTTTTTGATGTTACATATTCCAAGTTCAAATATCTAAGATTTACCAAGGCCTTCATCTCTTCTAGCAACTCCTTTATGACAGTTAAAGAAGGTAATTTGGTCAGAAATATAAAGAATCCTAGATTCAAAACATTAAGAGAAGGTATAAATTGAAAGAAACCATAAATGATCATACTGATTTTGATTCTCTAAAGGAGCAAAGTTAGGAGACAAGGACAACTAGGAATTGATGATAGACTCGTAATATTATTGTCCATCAATGATATCCTTTGGACCTCTTCCCATTCTTCAATCTTTGGTGCTGCAGTTAATAAAACTCCAGCATGAACCAAAAAAGTTCTCCTGCTCTATTTTACATGCTATCTACAATGCCATATCCCGAATCACTTCCTGCATTTGACATGATTATCATTTACCTCTTGCAATAAACATGTGTGAAGAAGATCACTGATAATGGTGGATCGGTGGATCCTTCATCAAAATCAAGTACAAATCCCTCGCTAATCCAATAATCAATCAATTCCCCTTTATAAACCTCAAAATATTCAGGAAATAAACTATAATACAAGAAATGATCTAATTAAGAAGAGCACTAAAGGTACTATTGGCGAGGGCAGTGAACATTGTTATCCTGGCCTCAGATGATATTCTTGATATTTTGCCTCCGAATGATCCTCTTCTTAATAAATGCATCTATCCAATGGATGCTTTGGTCTGCAATCAAATGGGTGAAATCTGCTGAAAAAGCTATGTAGAGATTGCAGAATATTTTTATTTTTTACCTACATTTTGCTAAAACTACTTTCGAAAGTGAGATACAGAGCCTTCAGGTTGAAAAAATCAAGCCACGATTTGCCATTTAGGCCGATGGACCATTTTTTATTAATAGCACAATTTTTTTTAATACCAATATTACATTAATCTCACTGCTTTGAGATAATCAATCTCCGCAATAGATAAACTTTTTTAAGAAAGAAGTCATATTCACTTAAGCAACTTGAAAGCCTTATTACTAGCAATCTAATTCTTGGAACAAAGAAATTTTTTAGCCGAAAATAGGAAATAATATCTATGATTTACCATTTATCCCATATTATTTTTATAATAACCAATAATTTCTAACAACATAATTTACAATATCACTTTTATTTACAAATATATTTTTATTCATATTTATTATAAATTAAATAAATCATATGAATGATGATTTGAATAAAAAATTAAATATTAAAAGTAAGAAATATATGTTTTGATGTGAATAAAAAATTAACAATAAAATATCTTTCTTGCACTTTTTATTTTATAAATATTTTCTTATAATGAATACATAAAATAAATAAGTACAAACAAATATTTATTTTTTATTCACATCATAATATATATTTCTTGTTTTAATACTTAATTTTTATTTTTATTTCTATTCATACATTTATTTAATTTATAATAAATATGAATAAAATATTTTTAAAAATAAAAATAATATTAAAAAATTATGCAAAATAGTAGGAAAGTAAATAGAATATATTAATCATAATATGGGAAAATTGTGAATCTCCCTTACCAGCAAAGCATTTCTAAGAACAAAAAAATTTTATTAACTGGAAATAGGAAACAGCAGTAAAGAAGAATGACAAGTGACACACACGCAACACCGTTGAAAGCTTTTAAATTAAATGAAATGGATAGACAAGATAATCATTAAGCACACGCAGAAACTTTATTCAAAGTCTTGCTTGTTATTGTTCATGCGCAATTTTATTCACACTTTTGCGCCTTATTGCACTTTATTATTCATCAGGTAGGAAACAGGGAGAGAAAGCATTTTGAGTGGCTTGATCCTCCCATTGTAGCTCTTCCCACCATTCTTTCTTTCCCCGAATGACAATTTTACGTCCCTTTGCGCTGCTGGAATTGAGCGGGAGCTTCTTCAACTTTGGGCATTCTGATATGCGAATTTCCTCCAGCTGTGGAAAGGGCAAGGGATCGTGGTAGATGCGCTTCAAATTACTTGCATATCCTAGACTCAGAGATTCAAGTTCTGAGAACAAGTTAAGCTCTCCCATCATCTCTGAAACTTCACTCAATTTTTCAAAATTTTCAACACTGATTATTTCTTCCATGTCATCACAATCAAATATTCGCAGCCTCTTGAGATTTGGAACAAAAACAAGCCACGTCAAGTCCTTCACATTTGAGCATTCGGATATTGTAATCAAGTGAAGTTTACGCATTTTTTGTACCTCTCCCGCGCAGTCGACATTCCAGTCTTCCAAATTACTGTCCCAAATGCTTAACTGCTCAAGATGCTCCATGTTTGCTAGATGCAACAAATTGAGCGGTAGACTGTTGCAGTTTTCGATGGACAGAGCTTGAGTGATATTCTGCAGCTTTGGGAATTTCAGAAAGTTTTCAACACCACGCGAACCATGTAAGGACAAGGTGATGAGATTTAATTGTTCCAAACAGTGGATTTCCTTCATCAATGATTCAGCATCAGCAGATAGAACGTTGCCTTCTACCACTATTGGCGGGTGACTTGGACCGCAACGCAGCATCCTGAGTACCTGTAACTTTGAAAAGCTTGATATCAGCTGCTGTGGAATTTTACTCATTTCATTTGTATACTCCAAGTTCAAATATCTCAGATTCACCAATGCCTTGAGCTCTTGCGGCAACCCACTTATGCCAGTCCAAGACAGATCAAGATGGTTTAATGAAACCAAACTTAAAATCCCTGCAGGTAGTTCAGTTAGGTAATGATTTCCACTTAGATTCAAAACTCTAAGCGAAGGCAAAGATTGAAAGAAACTGTCAGTGATCTTCGCAATATGATTTCGATTTAGAAGCAAAGTCTGGAGACGCGGACAAGTGGGAATTTGTGGTAGACTTTGAATTTTGTTCTGCATCAAGGATATCCTTTTGACCCCTTCCCATTCTTCAATCTTTGGGGCGTCAGTTAATCCAACTCCTGCACGAACCAAAAAGTTCTCCTCCTCCTCCTCTACTTCATTTGCTATCCATAATGCCATGTCACGGATCATATCGTGCATTTTTACATCATCACCTCCTTCCTCCAATAAGCATGCACGAACAAGAGCACCAAGAACCCCCCACCCGCTGCTAGAATCCACAAATCCTTCACTTTTCCAATACTCTATCAACTCGGTTTTTAGAATTTCAGAGTCTTCGGGAAATAAGCAACAGTACAGGAGAGAAGATCGAAGTTCATCTTTCGGCAAACTATCATAGCTGAACTTTAAGCTCGAAAGCACCTTTTTCTCCATATCTTCGAATTTAGAAGCTGATGCGCTTAGGATCTCAATTGCTTCTTTCCATTCTTCAGGGTACACTTTGCTCGCCATGGCATTACCTACTGTTTTGAGTGCTAGCGGCAAACCATGACACTGACGTGCCACATCCTCGGCTAACTTCGGAATGTCGGGATGCTTGTTAAGAACGTATCTCCCGACCACCCCCTCAAATAATTTCCAGGCATCGTCATCTCCCAAACAAAACACTTTGTACCGATTCTTATGGGCTCCCATTTTACCACAAGTACCCTCAAAACGAGTTGTGAAGACTATTCTGGACCCAGAATCTAGTGTCTGAAGAGGGACGCCCAATTTTGTTAAATCAATTTCGGACTCCCATATATCATCCAATAACAATACAAACTTCTTATGCTTTAAAGTGTTGGTGATGTCTGAAGCCCTTTCTTCAAAACTTTTTCTCTGCCATGAATCTGTTGAGAAGCCTATCCTTTTCCCAATATCCTCTTGAATCTGCTTCAAGTTTGGCTCTCTAGATACAACCGACCAGATAACGACATCAAAATCATGCTCCTCACTGCAGAACTTGTTGTTGACTTGTTTTAACAGAGTAGTTTTGCCGATGCCCCCCATACCATATAAGCCAATAATTTCCTCATTCTTTTCTTGATCTGTGATGCCTCTCCACACTCGGTCAAGTATTGATTCTTGACCAACGATTGTTCGGTCAACAGCTTTTTCAACCGCTGCACCTTCTGGTACCCCCTCATAAACTTCTTTCATTGCATCTCCCTCTTTCTTCAGTTCGATCACTTTTTCTTTCAAGTTCTCCACTTTTTTGCCGAAGTCGTAGCTTGAAATCAAGTCCTTGGAACAGAAGCCTCCAAGACAGAGTCTATCAACCTGTTGATCTCCTTCTTTTTGCAGATTCTCAACTTTAGTTTCTATTTCTTCTGCCCTTCTAAACCAAAGTTCCACCGTCGTCGTCCGTCTGGTTCGGGATTGTTGCTCGGCAAGCTTAACCTTATTCAGCAGATCTTGTTTTTTCGCAATCAAGTTCTCCTTTTGAGTCTGCAAGTCATCGAGATTGCGTCTAAGACCCCATATATACTTAGCTTCTCCGCTAACGTAAGATAAAATTGAACGAATTGTGTCCGTTGATAAGAAAGTTGAGATGGTGCCACCCATTTTTGTCGAAAGATTTCAAAGGAATAAAAGAAGAAGAGAAACTAACAGTAGAGTATAATGAAAAACTCTTATTATCTCCTCAAGTTACAGGCGAAAGATAACATGTTTTGTTATTATTATCTGACTACCCAAATAATTAGCGGCAAAATTATCTTTTTGGCGAAAATCGTATTACAGATCCAAAATTATCTTTTTGGCGAAATCATCTTTTTGACCAAAATGGTAACATACCCAATATTATTTTTTATTTATGACCGTTAATTATTATCATTGTTTTTGGGGGGTCTACCTTTTTGACCGAAATGATAACACCCAGTTGTCATTATTTAGGTGTGATGTGCTTATTCACTGACAACATTGATGGTGAGAGCAGAGGCGTCGGTGAGGGGTTTTAATCAGTACGAGTTGGTAAGTGCAGGGTTTTTGTCTTATAGTATAATTTTTAAAATAAAATTTATTTAAAAAAGTTTTTTATTAATAAAATTTTGGTCTGCTTAAGTTATGTTCAATATATCTTATTCGCCAGGTTTTAAAATTTTGTTCAGTTCCTATATTTTATATTATTTATAATTTATTTATAAATATTATAAAAAATTTTAAATTATAAAATTTTATTTAACTCTTTACATTCAATTTTATTTTATTAAAATTTTAGAATATAAATCCACCTTCTATAATTTTAAATTTCTAAAATAATCTCTATTTAATTAAAAATATAATAATTATTAAATAAATTATTATTTTATTATAATCATAAATTTAATTATATTTTTTAAATAAAAGATTATATTTAAAAAAATATATAATCATCTATTTAAAAATTAATGATTTGACATATTCACATTATGCGATTAATTGATGATTTGACATATTCACATTATGCGATTAATTGATGATTCCATTAATTGCAATTAATTTTCTCTTAATCACAGAACTTTTGGTATTTTTTTGCTTGGATGTTCTATTAATGGTGCCATGCCAAAATGTTTAGACAACACCAAAAGTGGCAATGAAAATTGGTGTGAGCTTCATTCACAAAAATATTGATATTGTTGCATAACAATTAAAAAGTAAGTCATTAGGGGAGTTACTATAAATACACTCACTGAAACTCTTAGCATCATGGGGCTTTTTTTGCAACCGTTAATTGGCTCCACAAATTCTATTACATAAAAGAAATAGTAGGGACTTGTGACTCTAATTGCTCCCTCAAAATCGTTTCCTTATGATTTATAATTCACAAAAAGAATGTAATAAATAAATAAATGTCTAACTCGCATATACATATAAATAATGTGAATACGTCAAATTGTTTAAAGTTCTCCATCAATCTTCTCTTTATATTGTTAAAAAATATAATTATATTTATGATTATAATAAAATAATAATAATTATTATAATTCATTTGATAATAATTATATTTTTAATTAAATGGAGGTTATTTTAGAAATTTAAAATTATAGGGGGCAAATTCGTATCCTAAGATTTCAATAAAATAAAATTGAGTGTAAGGGGTTAGATAAAATTTTATAATCTAAAAAATTTTATAATATTCACAAATAAATTATAAATAACATAGAGTATAGGGGGCTGAATAAAATTTTAGGGCCAAGCCGTAAGTTACATTAAACGTAACTTAGGCGGACCCTACAATTTTTATAAATTAATTTTTTTAATTTTTAATGAGATTTTTATTAAAAATTATAAAATTATTTATTAAATAAAATTTTTAAAATTATTTAATAAAAATAAGATTGTTAAGTATCTAAAATATATTTTAAATATTTTAATATCTTAAAAAATTTTGAATCTTTATTTTAAAAATTTTAAAATTTAAATTTTTATTAATAGAGGTAAAATAATTTATTTAATTTTTTAAAATTTTATTAAAAATAACTAAATAAATAAAAATTTTAAAAACAATTTATAAAATCAAAGAAATATTTATAATCATCAAATAAACTATTCTAAATGGAGTCCAGCTACGTTGCCCTAGTGGTGTCATACCACTTCTTTTGTCTTTTTGAGAAATATCTATACAAACCCTCCATTTATTTTTATTTAACATTTGTTTCATAAGTATTAAACTAATTTCCACCTACATCTATAGGTACATTTTTGTTAGCACCTTATACTGTATCATATTTATTAATTTTTTATCTAATATTCACTTATATCACAATGCCTGTCTTTAACTTTTTTTTTTTATGGACCTCTTTACTATTTTGAAATTGAATAATTAGCATGTTTAATTTAAAAACTTACACTCCTTTTTAATTATATTTTTTTAAAATATTAGGTTTTTTTTACATTCACTATCAAATTTCATTTAACACTTGACACTCTTTTTATTTTAAGTTTTTTTTTATAAATATTACGGTACTGTTTTCTAAGATTCACAATAAATTATGCAATTCAAATAGTTCCATTAGAAAAATATTATAATTTTCATACTTTTATTTTTATCATTGTTATTTAACCCTTTGATTCGCTGTTGTAAATAATAATTCATCGTCTCCAAATAGGCATTGAATTAATTTTATGTAGCATGGACTAACATTATATTATTAAAAAATTTTATTCCTATACATGAAAGATAATTTTTTTTTTTTACTAAATTATAGTTTAAAACAGCCTAATGTAATAGAAAATAACGCAATACAACTTAATACAACAAATAATGACGTACCGAATGCACCCATAAAATAAGAATACTTAAAATAAATAACATGATAAAAATAAGAGTAATAAAAATTATAATACTTTTTGAACTATTGGGATTACATAATTCGTTATACATGTAAGTAAAAAGTACTAGAGATAATATTTATTAAAAAATTTATAATAAAAAGAGTGTAAAGTGTTACATGAAATTTGATACTATATTTAAAAAATATCCTAATAATTTTTTTTTAAAAAAAAGAGTGTAAGGTTCTAAATTAAACATGACTATTATTCAATTTTAAAATAATAAAGAAGGGTATTATGATACAGATGCAAAATAGAATAAAAATAATATTAAATATGTAAGGTGCTAATTGAAATGTGGCTATAGATGTAGGTGAAAACTGGGTTAATACTAATGAAACAAAATTTAAATAAAAAAGTGGAAAGATTTTTATTAAAATTTACAGTAGAGCTGCCGCAATAGATAAAAGAATTGGTCCGGTATCACCGTTGTAACGTAGACAAACCCTTCAAAACAAGCATTTAATAGTTATTAAATATCATATATAGAGAAAAGGAAAAACGAAGTGACAGAGACATTGAGAATGAAAGCAGAGGCGGAAAAGAGTTTTTTTTTGGTTTACTTGGTGTTGGTGGGTAACATCCTTCTTAAATGTGGAGTTCATAAAGGAGGGGGTTGGCTTTAAAACATATGGAGAAAATTATGAATATCGGCCGAAACATATTCTTCAATTGTTTGTTACAGAAAATGTAATATAGGCGCTGCCTGAGAAACTTAGTGGGCCGGTGTTCACTCCAGAGTAAGTGTCATGCCATTGTCAGATATTATTTATTTGAGGTTCATAAATTCTTTATGAGATGCGCTCCGCATCACATGATCAATTCAGGATCACGACAATCACTTTATTTAAAAGTGGAGAGATTCGGCGAACAAGGCATCAAATTTCTTAAAATCTTTTTTATTTGTGTTGTTTCTCTCGAGGATGTGGAAGTGGACAAAACAAATGAACAAGCGTACAGTGACAAAGCAAATCGATTTTTCTGTGCCTCTACGGCCACGTTTGTGCTGTAACTGTGACACTATAGCACGCGTTTTGTTTATTGGATTTAAAAGTAAGTGATCCAACGAACAATAGATGGCCACGTTTCTATTAAAATTAAGGACAGAAAAAACTATATAGTGGTTAGAATTTATTTAAAGGTTTAAGACATGGGAAAACCTTACGTGCTACAGTTGCATCTAGCCGTTGGATGTCAGTGAACTCCACTAATCCAACTGCATCCAACGGCTAGATGCAACTGTGGCACGGTGCCACAGTTGCACCGTAGCCTGATCCTTAAGACATATTTGTGTAAGATAAATGCAATCTAGACGGCGATGAAATACAAAATTATTCATCAATGATTACCATTAGTGTAAAAATTATAATTTTAACGTTTGGAAGAATTGGTAGCTGTTTCATCGTGCCGTGAGTCTAAGCTCACATGCACCTCTTCACACTAAATTTAATACTTAGCAATTTAGTGGTTTAATCACCTTGAATTAAAAAAAAAATTCAATGAAGGATCCCGATTTGACTTCATTGTAGTCATTCATTATGTTGAATCAACTATTTTATAATGCATGACAATACTTGCAATTTTAGACCCTCGGATTGTATTTGTATTATCAAAGGCCATTTAAAGGTTGTGGTTGCAAGTTCACCAAAAATATTATGTAAATGCCCACATTTGATCAACCTAGAATTTGCCTATATAGAGGCAAGAGATTTGATGATTCGATGTGTAGAATTTTAGAGGTGAGTTTCCTAGAGAATTTTAGAGTAAATCTAGAGTGAATTTTATGGAGAAGTGTAGTTAATAAGAAGAGATTTCTTTTTCTTTTTCTCTTCTTCTTTATTTTAAATTTTCTTGTATTATACTTTTACAAATTTATTAAATAAAATGAGTGTTTTATTTACTAATATGAGTGGCTAATTTTCTAAGCCAAGGTGATGAGTGAAGCTCAAGGATCCAAATTATGGATTTAATTACTTTTTTAAGTGAGTTTTAAGTTTATTGTTTGTAATTTATATTTTCTACCTATTATTTTCATTCCATATTTTATATTTATTCATAGATCTAAATTTCCTTGGATGTATATAAATGTTTAGACATAATGTTGACACACGAATACCATAGTGGAAACATTCCAATATGTCCATGGCAATTATGTACTTCATCCCTATGTGTTATTCATAGAGTGGTTAATATTTGTAAATCTAGATCCCTTGGATTTATGTGGGTGTTTAAACCTAATGTTGACTACTAATATGGTAGCGGGAACACTCCAATAAGGTTGTGGCATAATATATACTTAATTCTCATTTTTATTCATAGAGTGGTTCAATTAACAACTGAATCACATAATATTATATATATATATATATATATATATATATTAATTATGGCTGATTTAAATATCAAGCATGGATCTCGTAACTTTGGCAGTTTTCAAATTTATACTATTCCTTATTAACTTTTTTTTTGCAATTATTTTTATGTAATTATTGATTGCCAGATTTATGCTATAGAGTAATTAACCAATTTAATTTGAGTCGTGCGAATCAATATCAATTTATATAGTTATCAAACATATTAAAACTAAAGAGAAAAAAAATGAAAAATCACTGATGGTATTAAATAAGATTGTCCTTATGCAGATTATTCAAAATAAAAGTTCTTTTGAGATCAAGAATTTGTGCGGAAAAGAGTAACAAAACGAAGCTATTAACACCAAATAACATATTAAAAGTAAGTTATTTCTTATTCAGGCTAAGTGATTAAAGATTAAGATCAAAACAAGTAAATATATTATATTCTACTCTTGAATTGGCTAAAGTCTACTACTTTACATGCCTGAAGAATTTAATCTCGGGTTAACTACCAAAACAAAGCGGATGGTGCAAACCTGCAACTTTGGCACTATAGTAGCTCATCCAATGAGCTCCACTGCATATATCTCGTCCATTTTCAACCCGGAATGCTTAAGTTCATAGAGCTCTTCGAACTTTTGACAAGTAATGCTGCTCCTAAAAGACAAAACAAACCCCAGATATGCATGTGAATGTATTTGGGTTTATTATCTGTGTGCAACAAAACAAAATTTTCACCAAAATTGAAATAAATTTTATATATACCAGCAGCGTGAATCAAAATAAAAGGAAAATAAGCCAATATAATTGATTAGAATGTATATATATAGAATAGTTTACCAAATGAAAGTACCACTAGTAAATTTGAAAAAAAGAAAAAGAGGAAAAAGAAATCTCATGCAAGAATTGGAATCCAAAATGCAATGGCCCAGTCAGTCTGGAGTCATTTTATTGACTATTTTTTATCAGAAGATGTCTTATAGTGCTATATTAAAGAACAAAGCACTTGTAAGAGAATATGCATCTCTCACACAACAAACTCTATTTGTCATGTTATACAGTTCCTCACCCATTTAAAGAACACATTAACTTTGATAATAACTTAAAACGTACCTCAAAAAGTAAAATCTGAACTTGAACTCCACCTACCTGAAGTCCCTATCATCACGGAGAGATTTAACTGATATTGGTTCCATTGTGTTCGCACAAAGAATTGCTTTTGTATATTTAACTTGCTTCTTCAGTTCAGCCATGGCCTTGGGAGACTTCCTCACTTGTTCGCACATGTTAGCATGGGTTACCATCAAACAAACCTTTTTTTTTTTTCCTTCTTTCTTCTTCTGGAGGTGTAGATGATGATTTGTTACCTCCCCTTTTATATTCAGGGTTTTGAAGTTGTGCTACCAGATAAAAGCAACAACGGAGCACACATTAATTCCTGCACTTGATGCTTTGAACAGAAAGGACGTGGAAGGGACAACAAACTTGTTAAGAAGAGCACTACAGGTACTACTGGCGAGGGCAATGAACATTGTTATCCTGGCCTCAGATGATAATCTTGATTTTTTGCCTCCGGATGATCCTCTTCTTATTAAATGCATTGATCCAATGGATGCTTTCGTCTGCAGTCAAGTGGGTGAAATCTGCTGAAAAAGTTATGTAGAGATTGCAGAATATTTTAATTTTTTACTTGCATTTTGTTAAAACTACTTTCGAAAGTGAGATACGAAGCCTTTGGGCTGAGAAAATCAAGCCACGATTGTCATTTAGGCCGAATTCGATGGACCTTTTTTTATCATTAGCACAATTTTTTTTTAATAACAATATTACATAAATCTCACTACTTCGAGATAATCATCTCCGAAATAGATGGTAACTTTTTTAAGAAAGAAATCATATTCAGTTAAGCAATTTGCAAACCTTATTACTAGCAATGCAATTCTTAGAACAACGAAATTTTTTAGCTGAAAATAGGAAACAATATCTACAATTTACCATTTATCCCATATTATTTTTATAATAACTAATAATTTCTAACAGCATAATTTACAATATTATTTTTATTTACAAATATACTTTTATTCATATTTATTATAAATTAAATAAATCATATGAATGATGATTTTAATAAAAAATTATGCTTTGATGTGAATAAAAAATTAATAATAAAATATTTTTCTTGCATTTTTATTTTATAAATTTTTTATATAATGAATATATAAAATAAAAAAGTACAAAAAATATTTATTTATTCACATCAAAATATATATTTCTTGTTTTAATACTTAATTTTTATTTTAATTTCTATTTATATATTTATTTAATTTATAATAAATATAAATAAAAATGTATTTAAAAATCAAAATAATATTAAAAAATTATGCTACGAGGTAATTATTGGCTGTAATGAAAATAGTAGGAAAGTAAATAGAATATATTATTCATAATATAGAAAAATTGACAATCTCCCTTCCGAGCAAACCATTTCTAATAACAAAAAGTTTTATTAACTGGAAATAGGAAACAGCAGTACAGAAGAATGCAAGTGACACACACACACAACACCGTAGAAAGCTTTTAAATTAAATTAAATAGATATACAAGATAATCATTAAGCACACCCAGAAATTTTATTCACACTTTTGCGCCTTATTGTTGCACTTTATTAATCATAAGGTCTGAAACAGGGAGAGAAAGCATTTTGAGTGGCTTGATCCTCCCATTGTAGCTCTTCCCACCATTCTTTCTGTCCCCTAATGACCATTTTACGTCCCTTTGCGCTGCTGGAATTGAGTGGAAGCTTCTGCAACTTTGGGCATCGCGATATGTAAATTTCCTCCAGCTGTGGAAAGGGCAAGGGATCGCGGTAGATGCGCTTCAAATTACTTGCATCTCCTAGGCTCAGAAATTCGAGTTCTGTGAAATTTAGATATTCATGCAGGTTTGTTAGCTTAAATTGGTTGGTTTTTGGTGTTGAGGATATTTGATAGAAGCTTGACAGTATTTGTAAGCAGTACGCTGGGTTCTCTTAGTTGTTATAGAAGTCTTCAAAAGACCAGATTGAATTTAATCCGGTTCTGGCTATTCTTCTCATCTTCATTTCTTTTACAGACTGATGAAAGTAGGAATTTCAAGAATTTAACAAGAGTTCTGGTTCAAATGCTACTAAATTGGATGGTGATTCGGTTCTTAATCTAACGAAATTGCCTTCCCTTATTGGTTGGCTCCAATCCTGTGTTAAGTAAGGATTTATTGTCACACGAGGGGAACTCTCTTCCAACAGACTAAAGTTTTTGTCTACTAATCTTTGAACTTTATGGTAACATTACAAGTTGTCTAGTTAGTTCAAATCTTCAAGAAGTGAATGTAAAGCTTACTTGATTGAGCAAATGGTAAAGGGATGATGAACTTTTGCCCTATTGAACTTGTCATTTTCTTTTTCTTCAATACTAGTTTATTTTTCTTTATTATTTTTCTTCACATACCAAAAAGGAGTGAAAATTGGAAAGACCGCTCGCAATGCTTTTGAGGCTTACTCTCTGTCTTGATAGGAAAAAGAAAATGACAACATTACAAATTTACAATGTTTGATATGAAAGACAAGAAAGTATGTTACACACAATTGGATACATAAATTGAAAAAAAAAAAAAAGAGCTCCTACCATAAATCTATGAAAACTCTATCTCCATAGGATCGACACAGGTAGAGAAAACTCTTTTCGTGACTCGATCCTCCCATTATAGCTCGTCCCACCAGTCCTTTCCCTTGACAATAATTTTATGTCCCATTGCTCTACTGAAATTGAGTGAGAGCTTCTTCAGCTTTGGGCATCCAGTTACTTCAATTTCCTTCAGTTGTGGAAAAGGCAAGGGATCCCGGTAAATGCTCTTTAAATTTCCAAGACCTTTTAGGTATAGAAATTCGAGTTCTGGCAGAAAGTTTTGCTTTTCCATTATCTCTGAAACTTCATTCAATTTTTCAGTACTGATTATTTCTTCCATATTATTGCAATTCTGTACATTAATATTCTTAGAGGTTTGGAGAAAAACAAGCCACGTCAATTCCTTCAATCTTGAACAATCAGATATGATAACTGTATTTTGTATCTATCCTGCATTTTCAATCTTCAGTTCTTTAAAAGCACAGTTCTGAATAATAAAGTTTTTGAGATGCTTCATGTATGCTAGAGGTAAAACATTGAGTGACTTTGGAGTATAAATTTTTGTAAGCTCTAGAGATCCTGTACTACTCAGCAACTTTTGAAATGTCAAAAAAATTTCAAGAGCAGGCCAACTATCCAAGGTAATGTCAGCAGATTCAAGTTTTCCAAACCGAGCAATCCCTTCATAAAAGGTTCAGCATCTTCAAATAAAGCTCTACTTTCTTCTTCTCCACTATAATTTCTACAACCCAGCATTCTGAGTGACTGCAACTTTAGAAAGTTACACAGCAGTTGCAGAAGATTTTTTAAGTACACATATTCCAAGGTCAAATACCTAAGATTTACCAAAGCTTTCATCTCTTCTGGCAACTCCCTTATGACAGTAAAAGAGAGACCAAGATGTTATACTGAAATCAAACTTGAGAGTCTTGAAGGTAATTTGGTTAAGAGTATATTGAATTCTAGATTCAAAATTTTAAGGGAAGGCATAAGTTGAAAGAAGCCATCAGTGATCATGGTTATTCTATTTCTATAAAGAAGCAAATTTGCAACGAGTGCCATTCTAACTGCAGGGTTTACCTGGAGAAACTGCAGCATGAGGTAATTTCCTTGTGTGACTTGTATGCCACTTGTTTCACATTTTCCTGGTCATGGTGTGATCTAGAATATATTGTTGGCATGCAATTCTGTTCATAATATGATCTAGAATATGAACTTCATATTATGATACTGATAAATTACTTGAAAGAAGTACTGAATTTAACTCTAGAATCCATAGAAATAAAATAGATATTAGCTACAGACATGGTGCACTATCTTAATGGTATTATTTGAATGATTCTCAAATTTCACATAGGAATCAATGACCTTACCTTCAGAAATTGGGTGCCTGGTTGATTTGATTCAGAGTACAGCACCAAGCTGATATCTATAAGATCATTTAATCCAGAGCATTTCTCTACCTACTATTGTAGTGTTTATGTCTTTTTTTTTTTCCTTAATGACTGTTAAATGAAATGTGTACAGACAAGAATTGTGTTGGCAAAGCCTGAAATAAACAATGAAGAAAAACGAACATAAAAATGAAATGAAAACGTGGTCTCTCACAAGGTGCATGCCGCGTTAATGTGCAGCTTCTGAGGGCTTATGCCTTGAACCGTTTGGGTTATAGAGTAGTATAAACTATTTTAACTTTCTGTCTCAAGTGTTAATTCAATGTTCAAGAGAGCGGTGAACATATGCCTTCAAATTACTTGCATTTCCTAGACTCAGAGATTCGAGTCCTGAGAACAAGTTAAGCTCTCCCATCATCTCTGAAACTTCAATCAATTTTTCAAAATTTTCAACACTGATTATTTCTTCCATGTCATCACAATCAAGTATTCGCAGGCACTTGAGATTTGGAGCAAAAACAAGCCACGTCAAGTCCTTCACATTTGAGCAATTCCATATGAGAACCGAGTGAAGTTTAGGCATTTTTTGTACCTCTCCCGCGCAGTCGACATTCCAGTCTTCCAAATTACTTTCCTCGATAAATAACTTCTCAAGATGCTCCATGTTTGCTAGATGCAACAAATTGAGCGGTAGACTGTTGCAGTCTTCGATGTGCAGAGCTTGAGTTATAGTCTGCAGCTTTGGGAATTTCAAAAAGTTTTCAACACCACGCGAACCATGTAAGGACAAGGTGATGAGATTTAATTGTTCCAAACAGTGGATTTCCTTCATCAATGATTCAGCATCAGCAGATAGAACTTTGCCTTCTTCCACTATTGACCGGTGAGCATAACCACAATGCAGCATCCTGAGTACCTGTAACTTTGAAAAGCTTGATATCAGCTGCTGTGGAATTTCACTCATTTCATTTGTATACTCCAAGTTCAAATATCTCAGATTCACCAATGCCTTGAGCTCTTACGGCAACCCACTTATGCCAGTCCAAGACAGATCAAGATGGTGTAATGAAACCAAACTTGAAATCCCTACAGGTAGTTCAGTTAGGTAACCATTTCCACTTAGATTCAAAACTCTAAGCGAAGGCAAAGATTGAAAGAAACTGTCAGTGATCTTCGCAATATGATTCCGATTTAGAAGCAAAGTCTGGAGACGCGGACAAGTGGGAATTTGTGGTAGACTTCGAATTTTGTTCCTCATCAAGGATATCCTTTTGACCCCTTCCCATTCTTCAATCTTTGGGGCGTCAGTTAATCCAACTCCTGCACGAACCAAAAAGTTCTCCTCTACTTCATTTGCTATCCATAATCCCATTTCACGAATCATATCGTGCATTTTTACATGATCACCTCCTTCCTCCAATAAGCATGCACGAACAAGAGCACCAAGAACATCCCACCCACTGATAGAACCCAAAAATCCTTCACTTTTCCAATACTTCATCAAGTCGGTTTTTATAATTTCAGAGTCTTCCGGAAACAAACAACAGTACAGGAGACAAGAGCGAAGTTCGTCATTGGGCAAACTATCATAGCTGAACTTTAAGCTCGAAAGCACCTTTTTCTCCATACCTTCGAATTTAGAAGCTGATGCGCTTAGGATCTCAATGGCGCCACTCCATTCTTCAGGGTACACTTTGCTCGCCATGGCATTACCTACTGTTTTGAGTGCTAGCGGCAAACCATGACACTGACGTGCCACATCCTTGGCTAACTCCGGAATGTCGGGATGCTTGTTAAGAACGTAACTCCCGACCACCCCCTCAAATAATTTCCAGGCATCGTCATCTCCCAAACAAAACACTTTGTACCGATTCTTATGGGCTCCCATTTTACCACAAGTACCCTCAAAACGAGTTGTGAAGACTATTCTGGACCCAGAATCTAGTGTCTGAAGAGGGACGCCCAATTTTGTTAAATCAATTTCGGACTCCCATATATCATCCAATAACAATACAAACTTCTTATGCTTTAAAGTGTTGGTGATGTCTGAAGCCCTTTCTTCAAAACTTTTATCCTGCCATGAATTTTTTGAGAAGCCTATCCTTTTCCCAACATCCTCTTGAATCTGATTCAAGTTTGGCCCTCTAGATACAACCGACCAGATAACGACATCAAAATCATGCTCCTCACTGCAGAACTTGTTGTTGACTTGTTTTAACAGAGTAGTTTTGCCGATGCCCCCCATACCATATAAGCCAATAATTTCCTCGTTCTTTTCTTGATCTGTGATGCATCTCCACACTCGGTCAAGTATTGATTCTTGACCAACGATTGTTCGGTCAACAGCTTTTTCAACCGCTGCACCTTCTGGTAACCCCTCATAAACTTCTTTCATTGCTTCCCCCTCTTTCTTCAGTTCGATCACTTTTTCTCTCAAGTTCTCCACTTTTTTGCCGAAGTCGTAGCTTGAAATCAAGTCCGTGGAACAGAAGCCTCCAAGACACAGTCTATCAATCTGTTGATCTCCTTCTTTTTGCAGATTCTCAACAAGAGTTACACTTAGATCCACCATTTCGAACCAGCGTTGCACCAATCTCGTCCGTTGGGCACGAGGCAGTTGTTGTTCAGCAAGCTTAACCTTATTCAGCAGATCTTGTTTTCTCGCAATCAAGTTCTCCGTTTCAGTTTGCAAGTCATCGAGATTACCTTTAAGACCCCATATATACTTTGCTTGTCCACCAACGTAAAATAAAATTGGACGGATTGTGTCCGCTGAGAAGAAGGTTGAGATGATGCCACCCATTTTTGTTGAAAGACTTCAAAAGGGAGAAAAAAAAATGAAGAAGAGAAACTAACAGTAGAGTAAAATGAAAAACTCTTATTATCTCCTCAACTTATAGGCGAAAGATAACATGTTTTGTTACTCTTATCTGACTACCCAAATAATTAGCGGCAACATTATTTTTTTGGCGAAAATCGTATTACAGATCCAAATACCGTGAAGGCGAAATCACCTTTTTTTGTAACATACCCAATATTATTTTTTATTTATGACTGTTAATTATTATCATTGTTTTTGGGGGTCCGCCTTTTTTACCGAAATGATAACACCCAGTTGTCATTATTTAGGTGTGATGTGCTTACTCACTGACAGCATTGATGGTGAGAGCAGAGGCGTCGGTGAGGGGTTTTAATCAGTACGGTTTGGTAAGTGCAGGGTTTTTGTCTTATAGTATAACTAGGAAATAGAACCGCACTTTGTGCGGTTTTAAAAAAAAAAATTTAGTATTATCTTTTTTTATTATTTTACATTCGATGAAACTGATAAAAAATATAAATTTTTTTTTAAGATTACGCAGCCTTAGAAAACTAATGTTATTTATTAAAGTTTATTATTTTTTTGTTAACATTAAAAAAATATATTAACGTGTATAGTTAAGTGTACACAACCTTTTCATCAATAACAATCATGTTCATACTAATCAACTCTCTATTTTTCTTGGTATTAACAGACTCCCACATCTTACAAAGCTTAACCCTTATCATCCAACTATCTTTATCATTGTTTAACTCATGAAGAAAAGAGTACTCAATGAAGCACACAATACTAAAAATTTAAATAAGTCAAAAAATAAAAACACAATAACATTTTTAAAGAGGATGTTCGTTAAATAATAAAAAAAAAAACTTAAACATAACAAATCTTAAATGTTTAATATTTATAGAGTTTGAAGAAGCCAAAATACACTAAATAAAAAGTTGCATAATTAAATATAGGATTATGACATTAAAATTAGGTCCTAATGGCATTGGTGAGGAAAGATGAAGGAACCTTCCTTCCTATATTAATTAGTTGATGTATTTTAAACCACTAAAATTTAGTTGTTGGCTTAATAAAATAAATGAATGTTTCAAAACTTATAATTAATTTATTATTAATGGTTACATATTGTTGAATTTAAATAGAAAGAGGAAGAGACATGTAATCTTTTGTAATCTATTAATTATTTTCTATTTTTAATATTTTGTCATGTAATTATTTTTTAATCTCAACCAATATATTAGATAATAGAGAATAAAAAAAGATGAGAAATAATGATGCCACAAATCTTAACTACTTAATATTTATAGAGTTTGAAAAAGCCAAAAGGCACTAAACAAAAGATTGAATAATTAAATATGAGATTATGACATTAAAATTAGGCTCTAATGGCATTGTTGAGGGAAGATGAAGGAACCTTCCTTCCTATATTAATTAATTGATATATTTAAGCCACTAAAGTTTAATTGTTGGAATAATAAAATAAATAAATGTTTCAAGATTTATAATTAATTATTATTAATGGTTACATATTATTGAATTTAAATACAAAGATGAAGAGACATTTAATCTTTTATAATCTAATAATTATTTTTTATTTTTAATATTTTATAATGTAATTATTTTTTTAATATCAACCAATTTATTAGATAATAGAGAATACAAGAAAATGAGAAATAATGATGCAACATCACCTCCTCTAGTCCTAAATTTATATATATATATAGATATAGATATACATATACATAGATGAATATAGATTTTTAATATTTTGTAATGTAATTATTTTTTAATCTCACCAATATATTAGATAATAGAGAATAAAAAAAAGATGAGAAATAATGATGCCACAAATCTTAAATATTTAATGTTTATGGAGTTTGAAGAAGCCAAAAGGTACTAAACAAAAGATTGAATAATTAAATATGGGATTATTTTATTAAAATTAGGCTCTAATGGCATTGTTGAGGGAAGATAAAGGAACATTCCTTCCTATATTAATTAATTGATGTATTTTAAGCCACTAGAATTTAATTGTTTGCATAATAAAATAAATGAATGTTTCAAGACTTATAATTAATTATTATTAATGGTTACAAATTGTTGAATTTAAATAGAAAGAGGAAAAGACATGTAATCATTTATAATCTAATAATTATTTTCTATTTTAATATTTTATAATGTAATTATTTTTTAATTTCAACCAATTTATTAGATAATTATATATTAACTGATATCTTTATTATTAATATATTTTTTTATCTTTATTTTTTTTAGTGTCATAATATGATATATGTACAAAGAATATCCACCAATATTTTAGATATTTTAAATAATAGAGAATATAAAAAGATGAGGTTGAAAGAAGATGAAAGAACCTCTCTTCCTATGTTAATTAGGTGATGTATTTTAAGGCACTAAAGTTTAATTGATAGCATAATAAATTTTGAAGAAGCCAAAAGACACTCAACAAAAAGTTACATAATTAAATATGGGATTATGACATTAAAATTAGGCCTTAGTGGCATTGTTGAGGGAAAATGAAATAACCTCTTTTCCTATGTTAATTAATTCATATATTTTAAGCCACTAAAGTTTAATTGCTAGCATAATAAAATAAATAAATGTTTCAAAAGACTTATGATTAATTATTATTAATGATTACATATTGTTGAATTTAAATAGAAAGAGAAAAAAAAAGTACAAAGAATATCTACCAATATTTTAGATATTTTAGATAATAGAAAATATAAAAAGATGATGAATGATATATATTAATAGAGTTACTATTTAGTAAATGAGTTAAATATAATCAAATTAATTATGAGAAGATGAAAAGTCAAATTTAAAAAAATCTCTATTTATTAGATAATAGAGAATATACAAAGAAGTGAAATGGTGATGCCACATCACCTCCTCAAGTCCCAACTTTATATATATATATATATATATATATATATATATGTATGTATAGATAGATAGATTAATTCATGTATTTGATGCCACTAAAGTTTAATTGCTAGCATAATAAAATAAATAAATGTTTCAAAAGACTTATAATTAATTATTATTAATGATTACATATTGTTGATTTTAAATAGAAAGAGAAAAAAAGTACAAAGAATATCCACCAATATTTTAGATATTTTATATAATAGAAAATATAAAAAGATGAGGAATGATATATATTAATAAAGTTACTATTTATTAAATGAGTTAAATACAATCAAATTAATTATGAGAAGATGAAAAGGCAAATCTAAAAAAAAAAATCTCTATTTATTAGATAATAGAGAATATACAAAGAAGCAAAATGGTGATGCCACATCACCTCCTCAAGTTCTAGCTTTATATATATATATAGATTTTTAAAATAAAATTTATTTAAAAAAGTTTTTTATTAATAAAATTTTTTATTTAAAATTTTTTATTTTTTAAATTTTAATAAGATTTTTATTAAAAATTATAAAACTATTTTAATAAATAAATTTTTTAAAATTATTTAATAAAAATAAAATAAGATTGTTAAGTATCTAAAAAATATTTTAAATATTTTAATATCTTAAAAAATTTTGAATCTTTACTTTAAAAAAAATTTAAATTTAAATTTTTATTTATAGAGGTAAAATAATTTATTTAATTTTTTAAAATTTTATTAAAAATAATTAAATAAATAAAAATTTTAAAAACAATTTATAAAATCAAAGAAATATTTATAATCATCAAATAAACTATTCTAAATGGAGTCCAGCTACGTTTGCCCTAGTGGTGTCATACCTATTCTTTTGTCTTTTTGAGAAATGTCTATACAAACCCTCCATTTACTTTTATTTAACATTTGTTTTATAAGTATTAAACTAATTTCCACCTACATCTATAGGTACATTTTTGTTAGCACCTTATATTATATCATATTTATAAATTTTTTTATCTAATATTTACTTATATCACAATGCCTGTCTTTAACTTTTTTTTATGGACCTCTTTACTATTTTGAAATTGAATAATTAGCATGTTTAATTTAAAAACTTACACTCCTTTTTAATTATATTTTTTTAAAATATTAGATTTTTTTTACATTCACTATCAAATTTCATTTAACACTTGACACTCTTTTAATTTTAAGTTTTTTTAAATAAATATTACGGTACTGTTTTCTAAGATTCACAATAAATTATGTAATTCAAATAGTTCCATTACAAAAATATTATAATTTTTCATACTTTTTTTTTTATCATTGTTATTTAACCCTTTGATTCGCTGTTGTAAATAATAATTCATCGTCTCCAAATAGGTATTGAATTAATTTTATGTAGTATGGACTGACATTATATTATTAAAAAAATTTATTCCTATACATGAAAGATAAATTTTTTTTACTAAATTATAGTTTAAAACAGCCTAATGTAATAGAAAATAATGCAATACAACTTAATCCAACAAATAATGACGTACCGAATGCACCCATAAAATAAGAATACTTGAAATAAATAACATGATAAAAATAAGAATAAGAAGAATTATAATACTTTTTGAAATAGAACTATTGGGATTACATAATTCGTTGTATATGTAAGTAAAAAGTACTGTAGATAATATTTATTAAAAAATTTATAATAAAAAGAGTGTAAAGTGTTACATGAAATTTGATACTATATTTAAAAAATATCCTAATAATATTTTATAAAAAACATGACCATTATTCAATTTCAAAATAATAAAGAGGGATATTGTGATACATGTGCAACATAGAATAAAAATAATATTAAATATATAAGGTGTTAATTAAAATGTGCCTATAGATGTAGGTGAAACTAGGTTAATACTAATGAAACAAAGTTTAATAAAAAAAAAAAGTGAAAAGGTTTTTATTAAAATTTACAGTAGAGCTGCCACAATAGATAAAAGAAATGGTCCGGTATCACCGTTGTAACGTAGGCAAACCCTTCGAAACAAGCATTTAATAGTTATTAAATATCATATATAGAGAAAAGGAAAAACGAAGTGACAAAGAGATTGAGAATGAAAGCAGAGGCGGAAAAGAGTTTTTTTTTTTGGTTTACTTGGTGTTGGTTGTCAATAATATTATGATTGTCGGCCAAAACATATTCTTCAATTGTTTGTTACAGAAAACGTAATATAGGCGCTGCCTGAGAAACTTAGTGGGCCGGTGTTTACTCCAGAGTAAGTGTCATGCCATTGCCAGATATTATTTATTTATTTATTTGAGGTTCATAAATTCTTTATGAGATGCGCTCGGTGTCACATGATCAATTCAGGATCACGACAGTCACTTTGTTTAAAAGTGGAGAGATTCGGCGAACAAAGCATCAAAATTTCTTAAAATCTTTTTTATTTGTGTTGTTTCACTCGAGGATGTGGAAGTGGACAAAACAAATGAAAAAGCGTACAGTGACAAAGCAAATCGATTTTTCTGGCCTCTACGGCCGCGTCTGTGTTGTAACGGTGACACTATAGCACGTGTTTTGTTTATTGGATTTAAAAGTAAGTGATCCAACGAGCAATAGATGGCCATGTTTCTATTAAAATTAAGGACAGAAAAAACTATATAGTGGTTAGAATCTATTTAAAAGTTTAAGACATATTTGTGTAAGATAAATGCAATCTAGACGGCGATGAAATACAAAATTATTCATCAATGATTACCATTAGTGTAAAAATTATAATTTTAACGTTTGGAAGAATTGGTAGCTGTTTCATCGTGCCGTGAGTCTAAGCTCACATGCACCTCTTTATACTAAATTTAATACTTAGCAATTTAGTGGTTTAATCACCTTGAATTAAAAAAGAAAATTCAATGAAGGATCCCGATTTGACTTCATTGCAGCCATTCATTATGTTGAATCAACTATTTTATAATGCATGACAATACTTGTAATTTTAGACCCTCGGCTTGTATTTGTATTATCAAAGGCCATTTAAAGATTATGGTTGCAAGTTCACCAAAAATATCATGTAAATGCCCACATTTGATCAACCTAGAATTTGCCTATATAAAGGCAAGAGATTTGATGATTCCATGTGTAGAATTTTAGAGGTGAGTTTCCTAGAGAATTTTAGAGTAAATCTAGAGTGAATTTTATGGAGAAGTGTAGTTAATAAGAAGAGATTTCTTTTTTTTTTCCTCTCTTCTTCTTTATTTTAAATTTTCTTGTATTATACTTTTACAAATTTATTAAATAAAATGAGTGTTTTATTTACTAATATGAGTGGCTAATTTTCTAAGCCAAGGTGATGAGTGAAGCTCAAGGATCCAAATTATGTACTTCATCCCCATGTTTATTCATAGAGTGGTTAATATTTGTAAATTTAGATCCCTTGGATTTATGTGGGTGTTTAGACCTAATATTGACTACTAATATGGTAGTGGGAACACTCCAATAAGGTTGTGGCATAATATATACTTAATTCTCATTTTTATTCATAGAGTGGTTCAATTAAGAACCGAATCACATAATATTATATATATATATATGTGTGTGTGTGTGTGTGTGTGTGTGTGTATTATTATGGCTGATTTAAATATCAAGCATGGATCTCGTAACTTTGGCAGTTTTCAAATTTATACTATTCCTTATTAACTTTTTTTTTTGCAATTATTTTTATGTAATTATTGACTGCTAGATTTATACTTTAGAGTAATTAACCAATTTAATTTGAGTCGTGTGAATCAATATCAATTTATATAGTTATCAAACATATTAAAACTAAAGAGAAAAAATAAAAAATCACTGATGGTATTAACTAAGATTGTCCTTATGCAGATTATTCAAAATAAAAGTTCTTTTGAGATCAAGAATTTGTGCGGAAAAGAGTAACAAAACGAAGCTATTAACACCAAATAACATATTAAAAGTAAGTTATTTCTTATTCAGGCTAAGTGATTAAAGATAAAGATCAAAACAAATAAATATATTATCTTCTACTCTTGAATTGGCTAAAGTCTACTACCTTACATGCCTCAAGAATTTAATACTCGGGTTAACTACCAAAACAAAGCGGATAGTGCAAACCTGCAACTTTGGCACTATAGTAGCTCCTCCAATGAACTCCACGGCATATATCTCGTCCATTTTCAATCCCGAATGCTTAATTTCATAGAGCTCTTCGAACTTTTGACAGGTAATGCTGCTCCTAAAAGACAAAACAAACCCCATATATGCATGTGAATGTATTTGGGTTTACTATCCATGTGCAACAAAACAAAATTTTCACCAAAACTGATAAATAAATTTTATATATACCAGCAATGTGAATCAACATAAAAGGAGAATAAGCCAATATAATTGATTAGAGTATATATATATATAGAATAGTTTACCAAATGAAAGTACCACTAGTAAATTTGAAAAAAGAAATCTCATGCAAGAATTGGAATCCAAAATGTAATGGCCCAGTCAGTCTGGAGTCATTTTATTGACTTTATTTTTCAGCAGAAGATGTCTTATAGTGCTATATTAAAGAACAAAGTACTTGTAAGAGAATATGCATCCCTCACACTGTCACACAACAAACTCTATTTGTCATGTTCTACAGTTCCTCACTCATTTAAAGAACACATTAATTTTGATAATAAACTTAAAACGCACCTCAAACAGTAAAATCTGAACTTGAACTCCACCTACCTGAAGTCCCTATCATCATGGAGAGATTTAACTGATATTGGTTCCATTGTGTTCGCACAAAGAATTGCTTTTGTATATTTAACTTGCTTCTTCAGTTCAACCATGGCCTTGGGAGACTTCCTCACTTCACCCAATTACCAACTTGTTTATTAAACTCATCTGAAAAGTATTCAACCAACCGTAATTCCATGTTCTGACTGCCAAGCTCTGCGTCCCATCTAATATCCTTAACCTGCAAAATTGTCAAATATCAACTAGCATCTAAAGGTAATTAGATATGCAGGAACATAACACAAGCGGCACATAAAGATTGAATAGAGCACGGATGAGGCGAGAAAAAAATAATGCTATGGAAATAAAGACCACTCAACTCTTATTGCATCCTTATATTCCCAAATTATTTAGTCAGGGAGTACAAATACTTACAAATAGCTTATGAATCCGTAATGGCTATCAGATTCTATTGTTCTAACTATGTTACCATCGGCTTCTAAAGCTTGATTGCGGCTCTTTAAATCGCTAGCTTTCTGTTTGTGAGCCCGCGCCTCATTTCTGTAATGAAATTACGAGTTTTAAATCTCTTCAAAATAAAAAAATTACGAGTTTTAATAAGGAATTACCTACTGTATCGGGTTATTCGATCGGCACAAGACCAAATCAAAGTGACACGAGATTCACTCTAATTTGATATATGCCTAAACTTTTAGCACCGTAACTTTCGATTGCATTCTGCTGTGACGATTATAATTTCACCGTCAATTCCCTACAAGTGAGAGGCCATATTCATGTATGAATCATCGGGAAATTTTAATTCCCAAAAAAACTGCGATCCTCTAATTCAAATTTTATGTCTTAATTGCTGTCTCGAGATCAATTTTCAGATGAAATCAGTGAAACTCTAATCAGCACTAAGAAATTTTCGAAACCCACGCTCGCTGAACTGCTATTAAATTAATATGCAACCGGCTGCAACGGTTGTTAGTCGCTGCATCAATTATCCAATAATTAATTTCAGCCGCTAGATTGAACGAGAAGCACCCAACAACTTTGCTTAATTTGCATCAATTATCCAATAATACGGGAAAAAAAAGAGAAACTGTGGTATAATACCTCAATTGCAACATAATTAGATTTAGACCCTATCTTATACTACAGTTGCAACATAATTGGACCCTACCTATGTGGCACGAAATATTTATTTTTCAATAGTTCAAGTTAGTGTATGTTCAGTCAAATATATTTATTTAATCTTATAACTTTTTTTTAAAACTTAATATTATTTAATTATAATTTGAGTAACATGTTTTTAAAAATTAAATAAGTTATTGTATCTATACTAACAAAAGTTTAAATTTTAAATTTTGTGGAGTAGAGATTAAAATTTTTTTAAAAATATTATATTGTCTAAAATATGCTTTATATATTTCACAATTTTATTTTATTCATTTCATAACATAACTTTAAGAAATTTGCCGATTAAAGTAATCCTAGAAATTTCAATAAAAAATTTCATTGACAACCAAACAATTATTTTTTAATAAAAGTTCTACTTAAAAAGTTATACCAAATAGAATCGAAGAAAGTTAAGGGTTGGTGCTCTGAATAATGGTGAGGATATTGGTAAAATATGGAATAAAAGTATTTTTTTTGCTAAAATACTCAGGTTCTGATTGAGATTAGACAATTATAACTTTTTATATTTGGTAAACACTACTTGTTATGACTTGAAAGCTAAATTAATTTGATCCACCACTTTTATTTTGAAAAACTTATAATTCTTTACTATTTTTTTTCAAATTATTATTTACAAGTCATATTACTATAAATTATTAATTTTTATTTCGTAGTTATTGTATTTTTTCACAACAACTACATTATCTAAATACCAAATAGGGCCTTAGTGACAATAGATTGGATGTACTTCGGTATAAATTTCGGCACTTGTCCCAGTAAATTTATGAAATATATTGTAAACAGCACATGTTTTTAGCTTGGGGATATATCAACTAGCTGCAAGACTTGTGACTTTGCACTATTAAAGGTTTAAAGACTATAGCAAGCTTTTTAAAGTTTTCAGTTTTACAGCGTTTTACAGTTTCTATAATTTTAAAGCCGTTTCTAATGGGTTCATCAAATAAATGGGCAGCGATGCAGTACTTGCATTCTAAAATTTATTTTGAACACTCAATTAATAATTTTAAAATATTAATTTTTATTTGGAATATTTTTCGACTTCCTTTATTGTTCTCATTACCCATTTCTTTAATTACCTTATTTCCTCTTTACATCCAATAAAATATTCATAATCACAAACAAAATGTTTGAACCTTTTTTCATTTTTTATCAACTTTTATTTTGCTTTTATAATATGGTTTGACATATGTTTGTTCTTCTCTTTAATGTCGCAATTCAATTTTGTTTTTCAAATCCATGAAAGCATGCAGATTAGATTGAGTGAAGATCAGAAAACAAATTTAAAACAAATTTTATCCTTTGATTTCTTTCGTTTTTCATATGTTGTAGTGGTGCAATTTATTGTTCTTCCTCCACCTATGTTTTTAATTCCTTTTGTTACAAAAGATGGAACGTGTTACATGATGTTTTCCTAGCAATTCTATTAACAAAAAAACTGAAAAAAAAAAGGTTTAGTCCATAAGTATAGACAACGTTTTCACGTGAACTTTTATTCATTTCTTCATTGTTTATCTAGTTTATTGTAGATAAAATAAGATGTTGGATAAAAATTTATTGAACTATATTTTATTAAATTGTCCTTAATAGTAAATTACATTAAGGTTAATTTAGTGATATAAAGAACTATTAAAATGTGAGTGTCTGTTATAGTCTTACAGACACAAATTATTGCAACAGGAAATCAAACGAAATAAAAAGAACAAGTGATAAATGGTAAATTCGAGGAAACTAAGCTTTAATAAATATGTTTTTGGTAGTTTGAGGGACATATCTCCCAATACAACTATTCAGTCTCCAAACAAAATATTTCAGCCTGCTATTATTGACATTGATGCTGGTTTAAATACTATCTTACAGAAGTTGGACCTAAAGATTAGAAGCACAATAAAACCTATGTTCATTAGAATTATGTTAATACAACAACTACTTTTATTTAATCAAAATGAACTATGATAACAACTCAAAGAGATAAACATAACCTAAGAATAAAATTATGTAATTTTTTTTAAAGATCACATCAATGTCCAAAATAAATTTTAGAGAGCCAATAGCCCTACCCTATCTTCAATTTCTTCTTCTTTACATTTTTGTCTCATTGCCTTTCATGAAAGAATTCTAAAGAAAATGTTGTTTGGCAAGAAAATAAAAGAAAATGTTGTTTGGCAAGAAAATAAAAGAAAAGTAAAGAGAATTTGTATAGAAGCAAATATAAGATTCCTTTGTAATTAACTAACTGAAAACTGAGTACACATTACATATTTATATAGCAAGCTAAATGATTCATACAATCTGTTATACACATGCGAAATTTGATACATGTGAGGTGAGCTGTATAACTAACTTGCCAAGTCAGCTTAATGAGTGAATATAATGATTTTGTGCTCTGCTTTGCTTGTAATTCAATATCACTAACATCCCCCCTCAAGCTGAAATGTCCAGGATAGACATTCAGCTTGCTTCGCAAGCAATGAAACTGCTTAAAAGTGAGAGCTTTGGTTAATACATCAACTGGTTGACCTTCACTAGGCACACAACTAACCTCAATGCTCTTAGCTGCAACTTTGTCTCGAATGAAGTGTATATCTAGCTCAACATGTTTGGTTTTGGTATAATAAACTAGATTGTATGCTAAGGCAATAGCTTCTTGATTATCACACCATATTCTGGGAGTGGTGCTAAGTTTAATTTGCAACTCACTAAGAAGAGATTGTATCAACATGACCTCTGAAGTAGCATGAGCTAATGCTCTATATTCTGCTTCTATACTTGACCTTGATACCACTGCTTGTTTCTTGAATGACCATGAGACTAAATTGGGACCTAGATAGACTGCAAAACTAGCAACTGATTTCTTGTCATCCCTATCACAGGCCCAATTAGAATATGTGAAACAATGTATCTATATAGCTCCATTTGTGTGATAATGCAGTCCAAGATGTAAAGTTCTTTTTAAGTACCTTAGCAACCTTTTGCAAGCCTCCCAATGTTGTGTTCGAGGACTAAATAAAAACGAACTTAGTTTATTAACAAAATATGTTATGCCAGGCCTTGTAAGAGTAACATATTGCAATGCACCTAAGATACTTCTGCACTGAGACACATTTGCAATAATGTCACCCAAGTCTTTTGTGAGGTAGTGACTGGTAGACATAGGAATATGTAATGGACTGCAATGAACCATATCATGTTTGCCAATAGATTAGCAATATATTTTGCTTGAGACAGATAAATGTCATTTGCTAATTTAACCACTTCAATTCTTAGAGAATAGTTAAGAGCTCCCAAGTCTTTTAAAGCAAAGGTGTGATGCATGTCTTGAATGACTGGCTGAATTAAGTAAGAATGGGAACCAATGAGTATGATATCATCAACATAAACCAGAACTGGAATTACATGACCATTGATCCATTTATAGACGAGAGACTTATCTGATTTTGAGTGTTGAAAATGCCATTGAGTAATCATTGCATCTTTGAATTTGTCAAACCAAGCCTGAGAGCTTGCTTCAAGCCATATATAGTCCTTTTTAATTTTCAGATGTGTTGGGGTTTAGTAGGATCCACAAACCCCTCAGGTTGTGCCATGTAAACTTCTTCAACTGAAATGTCATTAAGGAAGGCATTATTAACATCTACTTGTCTAATTATTCATTTGTTAAGTACTACTAGGGGAAGGCATTATTAACATCCACTTGTCTGATTATTCACTTGTTAAGTACTGCTAGGCTAAGAATAACTTTGACTGTTGAAGCCTTAACTACTGGACTAAAAGTTTCAGTGTAATCAACTCCCTGTGTCTGATGAAACCCCTTAGCAACTATATATAAATCCCTATTGAATAAACACTCTATAAAATTGTAAATGTCTCATATATTTTTTCCCCGTTTCTTCTTCCCCTCTCTCACTCTCTTTGTGTGATGAGTCTGATGGTGGCTTCAATTGTCGATAAATGTTGCTAATGAAGAGAAAATGATAGTAGAGAGGGATGGATTCAAAGGGAATTTATCTTTATTTTGTTAATTTTTTTATCATGAAAGTATTAATTATTATAAGATGATATTAGAAAGAAGAGAAGAAAGCATTTTTAGTATTAATTTAAGGATATTTTTATCTTTTTATTAATATTTGTGTGTTATGATGATTAATATGTCGTGGTTGTAAATAGAAACTCTTTTAATACCTAGAAAAAAATAGTAAATGAAAAAGATTGTAAGGAGATAAATTGAATTTTGATAGTGTAGGTAAGTAGAAATTTTCATAATTCTTATAAATAAATTATAAATAAAATAGAGTATAAGGGGCTGAACAACATTTTACAGTAACTGTGTCAGCAAAGACAAAAGCTTTTCTAACGTAATAGTGGCACCGGAGCCAAATGAATGACCAAAACTCCTTTTTATTTGATAAAATTGAGCATTATCTAGAAATGATATGTTAACCAGTTGGATACACTTTTTAGAATATATTTAATTTGCATATAATATAAAAGATCTGAATGTTGAATAAGAATGGGCTATAGGTAGTAGCAGAGCCACTAAGAAAGTAAAAGAAATAATAAAAATATCTCTTTCCTTTTTCGTTAAACTTTATTGGGATAATTATTTGTACTAAATTCTTGTGTTTTGAAGATGGGTTGGTTCTTTAGTGTAAGATGATCATTATGGTTTGCTTAATAAATTATTATTGGGAGAAGTTAATTCTAGTACTAAATAAGAAGCAGTTAAAATTCTTTGATGTTCTAATTTTTTCTTGAGTTAAATTTAAGTGATTGGTGTTTGATAAATTAAAAAATAAAATAATTAAATCATAATCATATACTACTATTATTAAAGAAGAGGTGTTATAAGGTTTTTAAAAGTTCAAGAGAGTTTAGATCACAAACGATTTTAATTTGATAAAAATTGTATAAAATAAAAGCGTATTAAATGAAAGAATTTTGATGCTGAAAGTAAAGATGATGTCAGCACGCTATAACTATAATGACATTTTGAGATGATTAGTTTTGACAACCTTGGAATTGTGATGTAGATGTTATCAGAATTTTGATGCTGTAGATAAAATATGATGATGCTAGCCACGCTTTAATGTTACTCACGCTGGAGATAAACTTATTATAATTTACACGAAATTCAGATGTCAGTTTTGTTAATCTTTAATTTTATTTAATATAATTTTGAATGCTTTTTTATGAAACAAAAATAAATATTGTTACTTCTTAAATACCAAAAGTACTTTAACACATTGTTTATGAAAAAATGAACAATACTCCTTTTTATTTGATAAAATTGATTATGTTTCCCATATTTTTTAATCTCTAAATATACCCAGAAATAAAACGTTAAACAATTAGAAACACTTTTTTAGAATATAATCCAATTTGTACATAATATAAAAGATGTGAAAGTTGAATGAGAATGGACTATAAGTAGTAGCAGACCCACGAAGTGACACACTGCACCGACTTGGTCCAAAAGTTTCTGATAACATATTTTATTTAGTTGGTGGAAATTATAAATTTGTCCTGTTGGATTAATTAAATACATAGATTTGAGTTCAAATTTTATTTTAAAATTACATATAAATCTCATTCATTTGCAATTTATTAGTCCAGTTGTTTAATTAGATGTCCAAAATCCAATTGAATCTATTAAAATAGTGTATGTGATCTAATTTGAAATTTAATCTGATTTACTCCAAATATGCAACTTAACATTAGACAGATGAAAATTAAATCTATTATTACAAAGAAAAATAAAAATATCCTCTTAAAACTGTATTTTCTGAAGACATATAAGTAGATATACTAATAAGATTATAAAAGTAATGAAGTAAGAGCGTGAAGTCTTTTCTTTGATTATTTATAAATTTTACTCTATTAATATGATTTTCTAGCTACAACAATGAGTCTACAATATTGGATTTCAATAAACATAATAAGATCCGTAATTAAGGTCAGGAGAATTCTGTGTGCTTTTAAATCACGTGGAGAAAAGTGTGAATTCTGTGTGCTTTAAATCCGTAATCGTTGTCTTAATTTTTTTTTTGAAACCCTGATATTCATCATAATTCCTGCAAGAACATTAGGACCTTATGCCTAATTATAATCTTTTTTTTTTGGAACACCAGGTTCTTGCAGGAAGCTAGGGGGCCTTCTAAGAGAAGCAATCATGTTCAGGTTTTCTTATGAAAAAGCTTCGAGAAAAGTTGTTTATATCAATTTTTGTGCTTTGCGCTTTCTTGTCTGTTAGAAAAGATTTAAGGAAAAATTATTCATTACTGTAAAGCCATGCATATAAAAAATTATCTCTGATTAGAAGTAAAATTATCTCTGATGAAGAAATGTGATTTCTGGATGAGGTACAGTTGGGCCACATAGAAGGAATGATGTAGTAGTAGAAGCTGAGATTTTAGAATCGCTTCGAATTTAGTGGGAGTTGGCCAGTAGAATATTTGCGTTTCTGTAGCTTGTAACTACTTTTTGCCTTCTTTTTCTGTAGGATCTGCCTCTGCTGTTTAAAAGACACTTTATGATTTTAATCCTGTTTCAATACTGAAAATTTGTTGTAAATATAGAAATCCCATTGAAAAATTTATTGGAGCAGCAATTTCAGCACTGCAAATTAATTTTGACAGCATCAAATATCAAGCATGCGACCTCCAATCTTTATTTTGCTACTTTATTTCATTTCAAGTTTTAATTTTATTCAGGGGCCTAAGCAAATTATAATAGATTTTAAAACATCCCATGTTGCTTCTATGTTACTTTATGCCCCTAAAGTTTAGATGGTGTTACCATGTTATGATGTTTGTCACTCAAATTTCCAGGATCTAAGCTTGAGGAGAAGAATATTGATGATAAGGGATAAGAATGTGCGAAACGTCAGCTACTTCACACAATGATTTTGTGGTTTAGAATCTAATGGTGGGCAAGGCACAATAATGTGCACATTGCATTCTCTTATGGAATTCAGACAAGCTGGCAAAACATTCAGCATCAATATGAACATTATAACATGATCTCATAGCCTCATACAGCTGACAGAGAGAGAATGATGAGTGATAAAGTTTGAAATTTGCTAGTTTTGGTGGATTGAACACGGAGTTTGTTTCATGTGCATTGAAATTTAGATATTCATGCAGGTTTGTTAGCTTAATTTGGTTGGTTTTTGGTGTTTGGGATATTTGATAGAAGCCTGACAGTATCTGTAGGCGGTACACTGGGTTCTCTTAGTTGTTATAGAAGTCTTCAAAAGACCAGATTGAATTTAATCCGGTTCTGGCTATTATTCTCATCTTCATTTCTCTTACAGACTGATGAAAGCAGGAGATTTCAAGAATTTAACAAGAGTTCTGGTTCAAATGCTACTATTTTGGATGGTGATTCGGTTCTTAATCTAACGAAATTGCCTTCCCTTCTTGGTTGGCTCCAATCCTGTGTTAAGTAAGGATTTACTGTCACACGAGAGGAACTCTCTTCCTTCTCTTAATGGTAGAAGTGATCTGTTAAAGATGGAGCACGCCTTGATTGCGGAGAACCTGCAGAGTTTTTTAGAGAAATCGGGAGCTTCCTACAGTGTAATGCCTTGTCATATCTATCATATTCGGCATGATGAGGTTTCTTGTTCTGTTCATTTCCTCCATGTGAGTGAGTATGTGCAATGGAGCTAAAGCAAGCTAAGTCAAAGCCACTTGAAGCTGGGAGTCCTTTGGGGATTCAGGTGCTCACGACAAATGGCATTCTAACTTCAGGGTTTAGCAGGAGAGACCGCAGAGTGTGGTAATTCCCTCCTATGATTCATTTTGTATTTATTTCACATTTCTTGCTTTATATGATATGGTTATGGTGTCATCTGGAGTATGTTGTCAGTAGATGCTCACGAAGTATTTAGTTTTGATGTTAATAATTTCCTTCAAAGAAAGCAGACACAGTGTAGTATTTTATTGTTATTATTTAAGCCTGAATAATAGTGCCTAACATTAAGCACACGCAGAAATTTTATTCACACTTTTGCGCCTTATTGCACTTTAATATTCATAAGGACTGAAACAGGGAGAGAAAGCATTTTGAGTGACTTGATCCTCCCATTGTAGCTCTTCCCACCATTCTTTCTCCCCGTAAATGACAATTTTACGTCCCTTTGCGCTGCTGGAATTGAGCGGGAGCTGCTTCAACTTTGGGCATTCCGATATGTCAATTACCTTCAGCTGTGGAAAGGGCAAGGGAACGCGGTAGATGCGCTCCAAATTACTTGCATTTCTTATTACCAGAAGTTCGAGTTCTGAGAACAAGTTAAGCTCTCCCATCATCTCCGAAACTTCACTCAATTTTTCAACACTGATTATTTCTTCCATGTCATCACAATAACATATTCGTAGCCACTTGAGATTTGGAACAAAAACAAGCCACGTAAAGTCCTTCACATTTGAGCATTCGTATATTGTAACAAAGTGAAGTTTACGCATTTTTTGTACCTCTCCTGCGCAGTCGACATTCCAGTCTTCCAAATTACTTTCCTCGATGTATAGCTTCTCAAGATGCTCCATGTTTGCTAGATGCAACAAATTGAGCGGTAGACTGTTGCAGTGTTCGATGGACAGAGCTTGAGTGATATTCTGCAGCTTTGGGAATTTCAAAAAGTTTTCAACACCACGCGAACCACGTAGGGATTTTGATTAATAATTGAGGCTACTATTATAAATAAAAAATAAAATAAAAAAGTAATTAAAAAAAAGAACCGGGTCCAAACTTTATAAAATTTTTAAAAAGTTATTTGCTATTTTGCTAGAATAAAAAAGTAATTAGCAAAATAAAGATAAAACAATTGGGCCACTTTGACTTTATTTCTTAAACATAAAATTATATTTTTATTCTATATATAAAATTTACAAATTAATTGTACAAGGGCCAAATCATATTTTTATACCTAATTTTAGCATTTCCTTTAGAAATTTCAATTTTTTTTTTTAAGTCTGCAAGTGGCGTGCCCCCTCTAGCCTTAAGCACCTTCCGGCCCCTATATAACTGTCAGAAAATACAACTACTTACACCATGCAGCGTATCTTAGAAAATATTCAAAATTGGTTTAAGTTAAAAAAAAAAAAAAAAAAAGAGGATTCGGGCTTAACCTCAAATAAGTAAAAGTACGGTAGGCAATAGTAGACTGCATAGAGAATATGTGATCATTTATGTAACTCCGGAAAAGTCTAATAGATATAAACACGAAACCAAGCAAATGAGCAGCAAATGATTACTAAATGGAATCTCATGTCATAAGCCATAAAAGTGGCACAATGGTTTAGATCAAATGGCCTAAAATTAAAAGCGAAAAAGAGTGTTGGAGATTCAGATATGAAACTAGAATTTCCTATCAATTCTACACTCTTCAATCTATAAATAACAGGCAAAAGGATTGAGAAAGGATCTTTTGACTTAATCTCATCTAAATCAAAAGAAATTCATATTTCAAACTTATAAATTCTCGAGGAACAAACATTCATAAGAACATCGGAGTGCCTTTGTAGTTACATGCTCAATCCATTCTCGAGAATTAGAAACCGATCCTCAAGGTTATAAAACACAACATGTATAATTTACTGTCTAATTATTCTTCAGTTAATAGAGTTTGGACTATTGGCTTTGAATTTTCAATATATATATATAATAGCGCACGTAAAAAATCTATCATTTAAAAATTTATTTCCACAACTAAAAAGAAAATTTACCTCTATTTCATATTTTTTATATAAAAGAAAAATTCCCATAAAACTCGAATTGGTGCTTTTACAAGCCCAATGACCCTAGACACTATCTAATGGAATAAACCTGCCTAATTATATTTTGGTTTCGTTCTTGATAGTGATATACTTCAAGAAATATTATGTGTCAACTTTTTTTTTTCATTTTTTACGTCAATTTTTTTAGTTGTTAGACGTAGATAAATATAATTTTCAATTGGCATGTATGATACATCATGCGGGTCCCTTTTTGTAAATGTCTAGAATATTTGGTTTTGAGCAATTCCTCCAGCAATGAATTTAAGAAATCTTAAAACTCGTCCCCGTACTCTAATAGGCTGACAATAATGATGGAGATTAAAAATTTTGCACAATTTCTTTTTTGACACATTAGTTAATTCTGAACAAGACGTTTATGTCAGTGCTTCATTATTGATATGTTAAACTTACCGAATAAATGTATTAGGAAAAAAAAAGCCTAATTAAGCTTTTTTTTTGGGCAGCTATATCTTATATATTAATAATTTAATATTATAATATGTCTACTTGCAGAGTGAAAGAGAATTAAAATAACATTGTTTTAGTTGACACTTTGTTAAATGTCATAAAGTTGCTGTTATGTCTAATCCCCACTCCAAATTAGTGACCCTAGCTTTTCCTTAGGAACAAGTGAGTATATTCTAATGATCATCAATTGTAAATTTGTAATGGGTTATACTAATTCTGATTTTTTGTCAGATAAGGATTTTAGAAAATCAACTTCCGGCTATGTGTTTACATTGGGAAGTGGAGCTATTAGTTGGATGAGTGTGAAACAATCTTATATCACAGACTCAATAACTAAAGCTGAATATATGGCTACATCTGAAGCTGCAAAAGAAGCTATATGGCTCTGCAAGTTCCTACGTAATCTTGAGGTGGTACCTGTTGTAACTGCACCCCTTAAACTATTTTGTGATAATGGTGGTGCGGTAGCTCAATCTAAGGAACCAAGGAACCACAAGAAACAAAACATATTGAAAGGAAGTATCATCTTATAAGGGAATAGTGTAGAAAGGTTATATGACAGTACCCCAAATGGCATTAGATGCTAAATGGCAGATCTTATTACAATGGCCATTAGTGGGAAACCTTTATAACCTACACTTAGAGCCCTAGAGCATGTGCAATATGCCAGATATGCTTTGAGAGCTAGTGGGAGATTGTTGGGAAAATATGCTCTTTAAAAGCATATGTGTTTATTTAATTGTAATAAACAATTTTTCTGATTAATAAAATAAATGAGATATTTTATTCAAATATCTTAATTGCATTAATATTTGTATTAAAGTCCATTTAATCATATTATATGTATTTATGTGATCACCATGTGGATTCACAGAAGACATAAATACAAGTTATCTTATGATTAAATAAATTTAGTTCGCAGTTGATAAATAAAGTTGGGCACTTTATTTAGGTATAGACTGTAATAAATTCATTGAATGATTTGTCTTAATCATGTATGAATTTATTGATGTAGTACGACTACATTGAACAGGATCACATATGAGATTTAATTAACTTTGTAATAACTGTCAGACTTATTAAATCTCATAGGCGTTGATTTTACTGTAATCTTAATCTTGAGTTAATTATGATTTCATGATTGTGATTGTTATTTCATTTGAGTTACCAATGGGCACGACACATCCTTGTGGTCAAGATTACCCGGTATCTTGGTGGGAGCAATTATGAGTATTGGAGTTATGGATTAACAATATAGAATTTGTACAACACATCTCTTGATAGGTTTTCGGTACTTGATCATAGAATTCTCTGGCCAGAGTGTGTCAACATATTTAGTATGTTGAAAATGATCATTAGAGAAAATCAGTAAGGATCAAGGAATAAGATGTTATTAAATTGATTGGACAGTTGAGATATCAATTTAATTAACGATGTGGTACAAAGGATTGTGCAGTAAAGAAATCAATGTGGCTTGGGACGAATTATTATTCGAGCATACAATTATGGAAGTCAGTTCCAATCTTTTAGTGGAGTAGATTTGGAATTAAATAATTGGGCTAGTTTAATTACAGGCCTAATTATTGTAGCCACTATTGTATGTTCCCAAATGATCCCCGGGTTAGCTCATTTAATTGACTGCACCACTACTGGACTAATAAGTAAGATAACTAGCTATTTGGGTCAAAAGCCTAAATATATCATTTAGTGGGAGGCTCCATTTAATTAGCTTTTGTATAAGGGGCCTTATGTTATTTTACAAGGTGGGTCCCCTATTGAAAAAGAAAATAACGTGAGTTTTATTTAAGGCATTATTTGGAGCCTAGGGTTTTCACTAAAGGGAGATATATAAGGCTTATTTTCTCTAAAAGAAAGAGGGGGAAGCCACTTTATACAGATCGGAGAATAAGATTTTTCTCTCTATTGTTGAGAGAAAAATTTTCTCGTGCTAGTTGCTTTGGTAGTGATAAAGGCGCTCACACGTCAAGTGCAGATCGAACCTGAGTCATAATCTGGTAGATTATTGGTGACAGTTCGTGATCTAACAAGCGTGGTGGTGACGGATCGTGATCTAACAGGAGTGGTGGTGGCGGATCGTGATCTAGGAGCCTGAATCACTTCAGCGGAAAAAGCCAACTCGGATTTTCAAGGTACGATTTCTAGAATACGAATTCTTATATATTATATGAGAGCGATCTTCAAAAGATTTTATAAAAATTTAAAAACCTGATTTTTCCCCAACATGTATGTCGTCGCCCATGAGCAATGGGTGCCATCGCCTGAGCGACGACATCAATCATTCGAGTGATGGCACCTATCGCCCATAATCTATGCCACTAGAGTCTGGGCAAGACTTGTGACTTTGCACTGCTAAGGGTTTAAAGACTATAAATTGAGCTCAATAGCATTAAGGTTTAATTAAAAGCGTTTGATACTTTATAATTCATTTTGAGGAATGTACGTTTAGGTAAGAATGCACATAAAGATTAAGATATTCGACAAATGTCAAGCACGTGCGGGTCTACCGCACTAAATAGTGTAACTTACAATAAGGGTTAGCCAAGGGCGTTTCTATCTAAAATGGCGTATTTTTTTGCTATAAAAATTAAAAGAAGTCAAAAACTAGCTAAAATTATGGATAGCTCCTAAATTTTGGCTATTTTCATGATATTTTCAACAAAATTTCTCCACTAATTACTGAAAAAAAAAATTTCCTAATTTAAGAGAGAAAACTGATGTTTGTATGTAACGGACACTTGTTAGTTACTATTTAATCAATCAATCAATCAAGATGGCCACATGAACTAACTTGCATATTTTACTGTTTCAACTTTCAATTCCCTCCATCACAACATTTTACAGTTTCAAGCCGTTTTTTATGGGTTCATCAAAGAAATGGGCAGCCTTTATATCTTCAATTGCTTTTTCTTTATATTTTTGTTTCATTGTCTTCCAAATCTCTCTTTTTAGGTAATTCTTCCTGTTTCTTCCATAATTATTTTCTCATTTTATATCATAATGGTGATTATTTCTCTTTATTTAGTCACTTTTATGATTCGATTATCACATGAAATTCATTTTACTGTCAATGGCAGCATTATTCAATTCTAGTAATAAGACGTAAAAGCCGACCCAACCCATATTTCTTTTTGACATTCATTTCGTATCCGAGGAGTTGGAATCCCAGATGTCTTGCAGAGATTTTATTGGCTAAACTTAATGGCATTAGAAATGCTTTTGAAATACCTGTATAATACATGTTGTATTGTTTGTTTTTGCAGGATACCATGTAGAAGTGGAAAATGTACAACACCTATAGATGTGACATGCTTCATGTTGATTATAAGTGAAGTCTTCCCTGAATTTGTAGCCAAGGTTCTTCTGTATCCTGGAGCCTTAGCAAGTGCCATAATGAAGGGCAAAAGCATTCCAAGCTACAGTAAATTGCTACGGCTATATAACTTCACCAATCTAACGAATTTCCGGAAAATTGATCTCCTTCGCCTAGAGGTTTTTGTAAAATTTTTTTAAACAATTATATTCATATAAATTATTTGCTATTTTGAACATTATGAGCCTTATGCCCAAATTGATCTTTGGACAAAAAAAGTCATAAAACCATAGGCAAATTGACACTCCAAAAGTTTATTTTAGGAGCTTTTCTCTTGAACTTAGCAGTACATTGCATTTTATTTTGTCATTTTTTTTCTTTTGGGGGAACATCAGGTTCTTGCAGGAAGTTATTTGTCTGTTGCAGGAGCCTTAATTGGAGCTCGGAGGATGAGCCTAATTGGGACACTTCTTCTGCTCTGGGGCCCTGTAAGAGAAGCGATCATGTTCAGGTTTTCTTATGACAAAGTTTCGGGAAAAGCTGTTTATATCTACCCAACTATGACAATTTTTGTGCTTTGTGCTTTCTTGTCCATTAGAAAAGATTTAAGGAAAATTATTCATTGTTGTAAAGCCAAGCATATCAAAAAGTATCTCTGATTAAAAGTAAAAGATATATGAGTTGAGGTCGATGAAAAAATGTGATTTCTGTGAGAAATTTAGTTGGGTACATAGAAGGAAGTATATGCTGAGATTTTAGAATGGCTTCAAATTTTAATGGGAGTTGGCTAGTAGAATACTTGGGTTCTGTAGGTTGTAACAGTTTTTGGCTTTCTTTTTCTATAGGACCTTTTTGCCTCTGCTAGTTAAAGGACATTGTTATGATTTTATCCTGTTTCACTACTGAAGATTAGTGGTAAATATTGAAATCCCTGTGAAAATTTATTAGAGCATCAATTTCAATACTGTAAATTATTTTTGACAGCATCAAATATCAAGCACGTGACATCCAATCTATACTCTACTACTTTATTTCATTTGAAGTTTCAATCTTATTGAGGGATCTAAGGAAATTACGCTGTAGATTTGAAACATCTGATGTTGCTTCTATGTTCCTTCGTGCCACTAAAGTTTTGATTCTGTTATCATATTTGTCACTTGGGTTCCAGTGATTTAAACATGAGAATATGAGAGATGAATGCTGATGATAATGCCTAAGAAAGTGTGAAACATGAACTACTTTAGACAGATTTTGTGGTTAAAAATCAAATGTTAGGCAAGACAATGTAATGTGAACATTGCTTTCACATCTGGAATTGGGACAAACTGACAAAACATTCAGCATTGATATGAATGTTGTTACCCGACTTGATAGCCCCAAACAGCTAAGAAAGAGAGAGTGATGAGTGATAGAGTTTGAAATTCGCTGGTTTTGGTGGATTTTGGTTCTTGAAGGAACTCAGAGAGAAGGTTAGGCCTTTTGATGATTTCTTTCATGCATTATGAATTTACGATAAAGAATCCTTATTTCTAATAGTGGCCATTGGTTGAGAGAAGCTGGTATGTGAATTTGAAGGCTGAGTCTCTTCCATGGGTATTGAAATTTAGATGCTCACGCAGATTTGTTAGCTTAAATTGGTTAGTTTTTGGTACAAAGGATCTTTGGAAGAAGCTTGACAGTATCTGTCATTTCACTGGTTTCTCTTAGTTCTTATACAAGTCTTTAAAAGACTAGATTGAATTTAAATCCGGTTCTGGCTATTCCTCACCTTCATTCCTTCAGTTCTCTTAATGAAAGCAAGAAATTTCAAGAATTTGACAAGAGTTCTAGTTCAAAAGCTCCATTCTTTTCTTAATCTAACGAAATTCCCTTCCCTTCTTGCTTTTCTTTGCCCCAGTGTTAAATAAAGAGTTACCATCGCATGAGAGGAATTCTCTTCCTTCTCTTAATGATAGAACTGAATGTGTTAAAGGTGGATCACAGGCTAATTGTGGAGAACCTGTGGAGAAATTGGAATTTTCTGGAGAAATCATGTGCTTGCCACAGAGTAATGCCTTGTCTTATCTCTTATATTTGGTATGATAAGGTTTCTTATTTTGTTCCTTTCCTGGAGGTGTGTGTTGCAATAGAGCTAAAGGAAGCTAATCCAAAGCCATTTCAAGCTGGGGTCCTTTGAGTATTCGGGTGCTCAAAACAATTAGCATTCTAACTGTCGGGTTTAGCAGGAGAAACTACAGAGCAGGTAATTTCCTTTTGTGACTCATTTTGTATTTCTTTCACATTTCTTGTCTTATATGATCTGCTTATGGTGTATTTAAAAATATGATGTCAGCAGATGCTCAGGCAGTATATAGGTTTTGATGTTAACAATTTCCTTCAAAATAGAACTGAATTTTACTGCAGAACTAAGAAAAAGTAAAAGAGAGTAGAATTAGCCATATGAGACGTGGTGTAGTATTTTATTGTTATTATTTAAGCCTGAATAATAGTGCCTCATAGAAAGGTTTTGTCTTCTTATCCTTGAACTGTTCTACTCATAGAATAATAAAATCAATTATATATTTTGTTACTTGGTTGTTAATTCAGATCTTTAAGAACTGGAGGTAAGGCTTACTTGATTGAGCAACGCTAAATGAACGATTAACTTCTACCATATTGAACTTGCCATTTTCTTTTTCTTCAGTACTAGTTAGTTGTTCTTTATTATCTTTCTTCACATACAAGGAAGGGGTTAAAATTGTAAAGATAGCTGATAATGCTTTTGAGGTTTACTCTCCATCTTGATTAGAAAAAGAAATTGGCTACATTATGGTGTCTGATATGAAAGACAAGATTGCATGTCTTGTGAGGTTATTTGATTAGAACACTTTTGAAATTTATATTTGATTTTGCTTATTTGATTAAAACACTTTTAATACATTCAAAGTGGTATTTCTTTCTCTTTTTTTTTTTTTTAATTTTTACAAGATGGGTATTGTTCTTTTCATTTTATTTTAGATTATAATAGGGTTCAACTTGTTAGTTTTTGAACAACTTCATTTGTTAAATGTAAATATTTACTTCATGTATCACAATAAAATTTTGATAAAGGGAGAGAGAATATGATCAAATAAGCAATTGATCATTTCCATAATAAAAAAGGTCAGGCTATTTGAACCTATAAAATTATGCTCAAAACCTATGTTTTAATGAAAAAATATATTACAAAAATAGCCTAAAACAAAATTGCCAAAAAAGACAACTGCAACACAAGGCTTTGCATCCTCTTTGTTGAAGCTTTTGCTTCTTGTAATGTTCGCTGGAGGAAGCCTTCATGACCCTCAGACGTGAATAAACCTTGAGCTTTGAAGGAAAATTTGTGCCAAAATAATCATTTATGCACAATTGGCAAGTGGGGTATCGTTAAATATGATTATGTCTTAGAGTTTAAAAAACAAGCACATTACTTAAAGAGGTTGGGTGTGGCTGGAGGATGAAGATAGGAAGGCAAATGGGGAACATTTGTGTTGTTAATTGAGCTAGTTATTATGATGTGAAGCATACCTTTAATAGATAGCTTTCTTTATAGAGTAGTGTTAGGTGTCATCCATCCTTTTAAATGATATGCCTGACTAGAACTCCAAGAAAACTGAATGAAGGGCCATATGATCATTAAACAATAATAAAATAACTGAGGGGGTAGTGCCATACGGGCAGTTTTATAAAACGTATGTCTTGTGTTTGCCACTAACGCTTAACTTGATCCAATTACCAGGAGCTTCTTCTACAGGTTTAGATGCTTAGATGCAGTGGATGAAACAAATTCTGATTAATTTTTTTAGCTTGATTTTGAGCCAAATGCAAGCACTAATGCTGTCTGGTACTTCTGCTATCAAGTTTTGAGAACATCCCGTAAAAGGTTCATATAGCTGGACAGAATGTCTTTTACGAATTGCTCTACGCAATTTTGGAGACACAAAAGCAGAAAAGAAAATAAAAAAGGACATTAAAGAAATCGGTGTCCGGCATGTGATAAATCATTTGTGAGTTACCTGGATTACTTCTGATCTCAAAGATCTTTTTTAAGTATGAAAAACACATGATTTTCATTCTTTTGATTAATTAATTCAGTACAATGCATTACCATCAAGTAGAAAGTTGTTGAACTAACACAATTGCACATGCCGTAATGATGATTTATTTGTACTGACATAGGTTTTCGAGCAAGACATTCTGCTGAAAAACATCAATTGGGAAAAAAAAAGCGCTCCTACTAGAAATCTTATTCAAGACTCTATGTCAGTACAATTGTAGCTCGTCCTGCCGGTCTTCCTTTCCCTTGATAACAATTTTACCTCCCATTGCTCTACTGGGATCAAGTGGGAGCTTCTTCAGCTTTAGGCATCTAGTTACTTCAATTTCCTTCAGTTGTGAACAGATAAGGGATCCTAGAAGATGCTATTCAAATTTCCTAGACTTTTTAGGCATAAAAAATTCAAGTTCTGCTAGCAAGTTCTGCTTTAGCATTATCTTTGAAACTTAATTTTCTAAAACTGATTATTTTTTCCATATTACTGCAATTCTGCACATCAATATTCTTGAGGTTTGGAGTAAAAACAAGCCATATCAATTTTTTCAAACTTGAACCATCATAGGCAAAATGTTTGAAGACTGCGAAAACCCCTTTGTAGCCAATTTTGTATCTCTCCTGCATTTTCAATCTTCAACTCTTTCAAAGGACAGTTCTGAATAAGAATTTTTTTGAGATGCTTCATGTATGCTACAGGTAAAACATTGAGGGACACTAGAGTATAAATTTTTGTAAGCCATAGGGATTATGTACAAGTCAGCAACTTTTGTAATGTCAAAAGAATTTAAAGAACAGGGCAACTATCGAAGGTAATGCTCAGCAGATTCAAGTTTTCCAAACAGAGCAATTTATAAAGGTTTGGCATCTTCATATAAAGCTATACCTTCTTCTTCTCCACTATAATTACTGCAACCCAGCATTTTGAGTGCCTGCAACTTTAGAAAGTTACGCAGCAGTTGTAGGCACTCATTTTTTGATGTTACATATTCCAAGTTCAAATATCTGAAATTTACCAAGGCCTTCACCTCTTCTGGCAACTTCCTTATAACAGTTAAAAAAGGTAATTTGGTCATAAATATAAAGAATCTTAGATTCAAAACGTTAAGAGAACGCATAAATTGAAAGAAGCCATCAATGATCATACTAATTTTGATTCTATAAAGAAGCAAAGTTAGGAGACAAGGACAATTAGGAATTGCTGATAGACTAATTATGTAGCTAACTAAACTTTGAACGTGCAAACACATTTTCTTCCATACCTGAAAAATTTCAGGCGATGTGCTTAAGACCTTAATTGCATACTTCCATTCATCGGGTTTCTTTTTGTAAGACATGGCTCAACCAATTGTTTTCAGTGCTAGTGGCAGACCAACACTCTCTTGCCGAGGTTTGTACTAGCTCAGGAATATCAGAATAACATCTAAGAGTAGCGCTACCGACTTTTTCTTGAAATAATCTCCAGGCTTCATTGTGAACCAAACATTTGACCTCAATCTTTCCATTAGCTTCTATTGAACCACAAACATCAAGAAAGCGAGTTGTGAAAACCACATTGGATGAAATATTTAGGCTTTGAAGAGGGATAGCCAATTTTGTTAAATCAATTTGCTGCCATAGATCATCCAATAACACATAAAATTCTTTCTGCTTAAAATGTTAGAGATGTCCAAAGCCTTGTCTTGAAGACTTTTATCCTTCCATGACTCTGCTGACAGAGCTATCCTCTTCCCAATAGCATCTTGAATCTTGTCAAGATTTGGCTCTCTAGACACAACCGCCCACAGGACAACGTCAAAATGATGCTGCTGCTGCTGATTGCAGAATTTGTTATTGATTTGCTTTAAAAGGGTAGTTTTGCTGACTCCATGTACCGTACAAGCCAATAATTCCCCTATTCTTTTCTTGATCAGTGGTACATCTCCAAACTTGATCAAGCATTGATTCTTCACCAACAACTATTTGCTCAACAGCTAATTCAACTGCTGCATCTTGTGGTGTCATCTCAGCAACTTCTTTAATTTCTCCTCATTCATTCTTCAAAAGGATCACTTGTTCTGTCAGCATGGCCACCTTTTTTCCGAAGTCGTAGCCTGAAGCCAAGTCTTTGGAACAGAAGCCTCCAAGACAGAGTCTATCAAGTTTTTGATCTCTTACATTTTGCAGATCAACAGCTTTGGTTACACCAGAAGCCAGCCTTTAACCTGATTCATTCGTTATGTTACTTAATAATTGATTCCAGGTTTCTATTATGTTTACTTAATAGGATAAAAGTGTTGCTTGTATTTGATTCAGTAGATTTTAGATAAAATATAATGAAACATACTTATATGGTTATGTTGTATAGGTAAACATATCATTTTAATTTGAAGTGATTTGTTTTTTTATGTTGATTTTTGGTAGTTGTGTTTGGTGTTGGAATGTTTCCAAAACATTTTCCAGGTTTCTTAAATTCTAGCCCTTTAGACTTGTTTAATAGTGGAATATTCTTGAATATATGTTCTTATTATGAATCCTCATATTTTGTAAGTGAATCAAAACTTCTAGACCTCCATATAACTAGTATATATATATATATATATATATATATATATATATTCTTCTTAAAGCAATTAATGTTATCTTAATGTCTTTTCACTTACTACTATCTCTTATTTTTGACATGGAAACTATTGATTTATATAATTATATCAATGACATTTAGTTAGTATTGAGTCATATATAAGTTGTGCAAATCTCTGTTCTCAATGAAATACAATTGGAAGCCGTAGAAAAACCTTTTGAAACGGAGATGTGGAGATTACTGTTCATTCAGAAATCCCATGTTCCTTCAATCCACTAAAGTTTAGATAGTGTTATCATTTTCGTCACTCAATTTCCCATGATTTAAACCTGAGATATGGGGCCTAAGGAGAGCAATGATGATTATAAGGGCTAAGAATATATGTGTGCAACGAGAGCCAGTTCACACAATGATTTTGTGGTTTAGAATCAAATGGCAGGCATTAGCCAAGACAATGTAATGTGCACATTGCATTTACATGTGGATTAGGGACAAGCTGACAAAACATTCAGCATCAATATGAACATAATACCGCATAGCAAACACAATTGGTATTATTGAAGGAACATCAGTTGGCTCTACTTTGAATTTTTTGAGAAAATTATTTCAAATGGGTGGGGAAGAAAATGATCTTCCCATCTTGCTTCGTTAGATTCTTTGTTAGAAAAGGAGTTATTGTCACATGAGATAGCTCTTTTCCTTCTCTCAATGGTTATAGTAGGGGTGTTCAGTTGGATGATACTCTAATTGTAGAGAATCTGCATATAAAAAAGGGTTTTCTTGAGAAAGTAAGAGCTCGCTGCATAGTAATTACATGTTATCTCTCTCATTTTTGGCATGATGAGGTTTGTAAGGTTAGTTCTTTTTCTTTCCTGCATATGAGTTAGAGTGTCGTCTAGGAGCTCAAGGAAGCCAATATGAAGCCACTCGAAGCTTGCAACGAATGCAATTCTAACTGAAGAATTTTTCCAAAAGAATCTGCAGCTTGAGGTATTTCGTTTTGTGCGACTTGTATGGCACTTGTTTCACATTGTCCTGGTCATGTTGTGATCTAGTAGAATATTATGATACTAATAAATTGTATGACATTTTTGGCATGCGCTAGTGTTCATATTATGATACTAATAAATTACTTGAAAGAAGTACTGATTAAACTATAGAATTCAGATAAATAAAATAGATATTGGTTACAGAACACTGGTGCACTATCTTAACGGTATTATTTGAATGATTCTAAAATTTTCACATAGGAATCATGACCTTACCTTTGGAAATTGGATGCCTGGTTGATTGATTCAGAGTACAGCACCAAGCTGACATATATAAGATCATTTAATCAAGAGTATTTTGCTACCTCATATTGTAGTGTTTATGTCTTTTTTTAAGACTGTTAAATGAAATGTGTACAGAAAAGAATTGTGTTGGCAAAGCTTGAAATAAACAATGAAGAAAAAGGAACAATAAAAAGAAATGAAAACGTGGTATCTCACAAGGTGTTATGCCGTGTTAATGTGCAGCTTTTGAAGACTTATAGAGTAATATAAACTTATTTAACTTCCTCTGTCTCAAGTGTTAATTCAATGCTCCAGAGAGCGGTGAACATAAGCCTTGAAAGTAAAGCTCACTTGATTGAGCAAAGAGAGCTTTGAGAGAAGATGAAATTTTACTCTATTCAAGTTGATGTTGTCTCTCTTGTATGTTAGTTGTTCTTTAATATCTTTCTTCACAGAATATAGGTAGTAGAAGCATATGAACTTAAGCATCATTCGTATCGCATGTCAGCATGGGTTACCATCAAACAAACCTTTTTTTCCTCTTTTCTTCTTCTGGAGGTGTAGATGATGATTTGTTACCTCCCCTTTTATATTCAGGGTTTTGAAGTTGTGCTACCAGATAAGCAACAATGGAACACACATTAATTCCTGCACTTGATGCTTTGAATAGAAAGGACGTGGAAGGGGTGATAAACTTGTTAAGAAGAGCACTACAGGTACTATTGGCGAGGGCAGTGAACATTGTTATCTTGGCCTCAAATGATACTCTTGATCTTTTGCCTCCGGATGATCCTCTTCTTAATAAATGCATCGATCCAATGGATGCTTTGGTCTGCAGTCAAATGGGTGAAATCTAATGAAAAAGCTATATAGAGATTGCAGAATATTTTAATTTTTTACCTGCATTTTGCTTAAACTACTTTCGAAAGTGAGATAGGAAGCCTTAGGGCTGAGAAAATCAAGCCACGATTTGCCATTTAGGCCGAATCCGATGGACTTCTTTTTTATCAGTAGCACATATTTTTTTAATACCAACATTACATAAATCTCACTATTTCGAGACAATCAATCTCCGAAATAGATAGTAACTTTTTTAAGAAAGAAGTCATATTCAGTTAAGCAACTTGCAAGCCTTATTACTAGCCTTGCAATTTTTAGAGCATCTCCAAAAAACTCTTCAAATAAAATTCTACTTCTTATTTGAAAAGTCATATCAATATTAAACACTTTAAAAGACACGTTAATTTAGATTTTTCAAATAAGATTTGTTTTTCACTCTTCAATATTGTGGAGTGAGTTTCTCCCTCTTTTATTAATATTTTATTATTATTTATTGAAAAGATAAGACTGCAATAATTATTATTTATGTTTTCTTTCAAAAATATAACAGCAATTCAATTTAATAGTGGAAAGATTTGATTAAAATAATGTTAACTAATTCTTATTTGACGAGTCTTTTGAAGGAGATTATATTTTTCTATCCACTTTTTTGCCATATCAATATGCAAATTGATATTTGAAAAGTAAAATTTAAAAAGTCTTTTGAAGATACTCTTAGAACAAAAAAATTTTTTAGTTGAAAATAAGAAACAATATCTACGATTTACCATTTATCCCATATTATTTTTATAATGACCAATAATTTCTAAGCATAATTTATAATATTACTTTTATTTACAAATATACTTTTATTCATATTTATTATAAATTAAATAAATCATATGAATGATAATTTGAATAAAAAAAATTAAGTATTAAAAGAAAGAAATATATGTTTTGATGTGAATAAAAAATTAATAATAAAATATTTTCTTACACTTTTTTATTTTATAAATATTTTTTATAATGAATATATAAAATAAAAAAGTATAAAAAATATTTATTTTTTATTCACATCAAAATATATAATTCTTGTTTTAATACTTAATTTTTATTTTTATTTCTATTCATACATTTATTTAATTTATAATAAATATGAGTAAAAATATATTTAAAAATAAAGATAATATTAAAAAATTATACTACCAGGTAATTATTGGTTGTAATGAAAGTAGTAGGAAAGTAAATAGAATATATTAATAGGAAAAAGTTTTATTAATTGGAAATAGGAAACAGCAGTACAGAAGAATGACAAGTGACACACACGCAACACCGTAGAAAGCTTTTAAATTAAATGAAATGGATAGACAAGATAATCATTAAGCACGCGCAGCAATTTTTATTCACACTTTTGCGCCTTATTGCCCTTTAATATTCATAAGCTATGAAACAGGGAGAGAAAGCATTTTGAGTGGCTTGATCCTCCCATTGTAGCTCTTCCCACCATTTTCTCTCGCCCCGAATGACAATTTTACGTCCCTTTGCGCTGCTGGAATTGAGTGGGAGCTTCTTCAACTTTGGGCATCTCATTATGTCAATTTGCTTCAGCTGTGGAAAGGGTAAGGGATCGCGGTAGATGCGCTTCAAATTACTTGCACTTTCTAGCCATAGATCTTCGAGTTTTGCGAACAAGTTAAGCTCTCCCATCATCTCTGAAACTTCACTCAATTTTTCAACACTGATTATTTCTTCCATGTCATCACAATGTATTCGCAGGCACTTGAGATTTGGAGCAAAAACAAGCCACGTCAAGTCCTTCACATTTGAGCAATTCCATATGAGAATCGAGTGAAGTTTACGCATTTTTTGTACCTCTCCCGCGCAGTCGACATTCCAGTCTTCCAAATTACTTTCCTCGATGTATAGCTTCTCAAGATGCTCCATGTTTGCTAGATGCAACAAATTGAGCGGTAGGCTGTTGCAGTGTTCGATGGACAGAGATTGAGTGATATTCTGCAGCTTTGGGAATTTCAGAAAGTTTTCAACACCACGCGAACCCTGTAAGGACAAGGTGATGAGATTTAATTGTTCCAAACAGTGGATTTCCTTCATCAATGATTCAGCATCATCGGATAGAACGTTGCCTTCTTCCACTATTGGCCGGTGGTTTGAACCGCAAAACAGCATCCTGAGTACCTGTAACTTCGAAAAGCTTGATATTAATTGCTCTGGAATTCTAGACATTTCATGTGTATACTCCAAGTTCAAATATCTCAGATTCACCAATGCCTTGAGCTCTTGCGGCAACCCACTTATGTGAGTATGAGACAGATCAAGTTGGTGTAATGAAACCAAACTTGAAATCCCTACACGTAGTTCAGTTAGGTAATGATTTCCACTTAGATTCAAAACTCTAAGCGAAGGCAAAGATGGAAAGAAACTCTCAGTGATCTCCTCAATACGATTATATTCCAGAAGCAATGTTTGCAGACGCGGACAAGTGGGAATTTGTGGTAGACTTTGAATTTTGTTCTGCATCAAGGATATCCTTTTGACCCCTTCCCATTCTTCAATCTTTGGGGCGCCAGTTAATCCAACTCCTGCACGAACCAAAAAGTTCTCCTCCTCCTCCTCTATTTCATTTGCTATCCATAATCCCATTTCACGAATCATATCGTGCATTTTTACATGATCACCTCCGTCCTCCAATAAGCATGCACGAACGAGAGCACCGAGAACCCCCCACCCGCTGTTAGAATCCACAAATCCTTCACTTTTCCAATACTCTATCAAGTCGGTTTTTAGAATTTCAGAGTCTTCGGGAAATAAACAACAGTACAAGAGACAAGATCGAAGTTCATCTTTGGGCAAACTATCATAGCTGAACTTTAAACGCGAAAGCACCTTTTTCTCCATATCTTCGAATTTAGAAGCTGATGCACTTATGATCTCAATTGCGCGTCTCCATTCTTCAGGGTACTCTTTGCCTGCCATGGCTTGACCCACTGTTTCGAGTGCTAGCGGCAAACCATGACACTGCCTTGCCATGGTTTTGGCTAGTTCACGAATTTCAGAATGACTGTCAAAAGAGAATCCTCCGGCTGCCTGAAATAAATCCCAGGCAACCTCATCTCCCAAATAAGACACCTGAAACTTCTTGTCAGCTCTCATTTTACCACAAGTGCCCTGAAAACGAGTTGTGAAGACTATTTTGGACCCAGAATGAAGAGGGACGCCCAATTTTGTTAAATCAATTTTGGACTCCCATATATCATCCAATAACAATACAAACTTCCTACGGCTTAAAGTGTTGGTGATGTCTGAAGCCCTTTCTTCAAAACTTTTTCTCTGCCATGAATCTGTTGAGAAGCCTATCCTTTTTCCAATATCCACTTGAATCTGCTTCAAGTTTGGCTCTCTAGACACAACCGACCAGATAACGACACCAAAATGATGCTGTTCATCACTGCAGAATTTGTTATTGACTTGTTTTAACAGGGTAGTTTTGCCGACGCCCCCCATACCATATAAGCCAATAATTCCATTATTCTTTTCTTGATCGGTGATGCATCTCCAAACTTGGTCTAGTATTGATTCTTGACCGACAATCGTTCGCTCAACAGCTATTTCTACCGCTGCACCTTCTGGTACCGAGCCATAAACTTCTTTCATTGCTTCTCCCTCTTTCTTCAGTTTGATCACTTCTTCCTTCAAGTTCTCCACTTTTTTGCCGAAGTCGTAGCTTGAAATCAAGTCCTTCGAACAGAAGCCTCCAAGACACAATCTGTCAATCTCTTGATCTCTTTCTTGTTGCAAAGTCTCAACTTTAGTTTCTATTTCTTCCACCCTTCTAAACCAAAGTTCCACCGTCGGCGTCCGTCTGTTTCGGGGTTGTTGTTGTTGTTTGAAAGAGTTTGTATATAGTGTTTGGTTTAAGAGAAACTAACAAGAAAATGAAAGAAAATCATAAAGAACCAGATCTGGAAATGATCATATTCTCATTATTTGACTAATGATTACAACTTGTTATTTATAGTAAAAGATCAGAGGCATCTCGTAGCTTGTCAGTTTGTTGGATCTAATATGCATGCAGTCCAGTTCGTTATCTTTGTTGCTGAGCTGGATAACTAACTCAACACACGTAAGCATCAGCAGCTCCATTTAATCAGATGCTCTCAGCTGTACCATATTATCATACTCTGTAACATCCTCCCTCAAGCTGAACTGACCTGGATGGACATTCAGCTTGCTTCTTAGATAATGAAACTGATTGAAAGTTAATGCCTTGGTAAGAACATCGGCATTTTGGTCTTCACTGGGAATGAACTGAACTGTAATTTGCTTAGCTGTTACTTTGTCTCTGATGAAGTGAATATCAAGCTCAACATGCTTAGTTTTAGCATGATAAACAGGATTGTGAGCTAAAGCTATGGCACTTTGATTATCACACCACATTATGGGGGCTGTGACAAGATGAATATGTAGCTCTTTCAGTAAGGACTGAATCCAAGTAACCTCAGCTGTAGCTTGAGCCAAAGCTCTGTATTCAGCTTCAGTGCTTGATCTGGAAACTACTGCCTGTTTCTTAGACGACCAAGAAACCAAATTTGAACCAAGATAAACAGCATAACCAGCCACTGATTTGCGATCATCCTTATCACATGCCCAATCTGAGTCACTAAAACAATTTATCTGCATAGTGCCGTAATGATAAAGATGTAATCCAAAATGAATTGTTCCTTTCAAATATCTAAGAAGCCTCTTACAAGCCTCCCAGTGCTCTGCTGTTGGTGAAGCTAAAAACTGACTAAGTTTGTTTACAGAGAAAGCTATTTCTGGCCTAGTGAGAGTCACATACTGTAAGGCTCCAACTGCACTTTTATATTGAGAACTATTTGAAATAACACTTCCTGACCCCTTTGTAAGATAATGACCAGTGGCCATGGGAGTAGGAACTGGACTGCAGTCAGCCATATTGTGTTTGGTTAGAATATCAGCTATGTATTTAGATTGAGAGAGATAAATTCCAGATGCTGTTTTGGTAACTTCTATCCCAAGAAAATAACTCAATTTTCCCAGATCCTTCAAAGCAAAAGCATTTTGCATATTTGTGATCACTTGCTGCACCATTTTATCACTTGAGCCTGTTATGATTATATCATCCACATAGACAAGAACAAAAATTACTTGATCACCTATCCACTTGTAGAAAAGGGAGTTGTCTGACCTTGAATTTTGGAAACCCCATTTCACAACCATAGCATCTTTCAGTCTCTCAAACCATGCCCTGGGGGCTTGTTTTAAACCATAGAGAGCCTTTTTCAACTTACAGACATGAAGAGGTCGAGATGGATCAATAAAGCCCTCTGGCTGCCCCATGTACACATCTTCAACTAATATGCCATTCAAAAAAGCATTATTCACATCCACTTGTCTGAGCTCCCATTTATTCATAACTGCTAAACTTAAAATAACTCTGACTGTGGATGCTTTAACAACTGGACTGAATGTTTCTGTGTAATCAACTCCTTGTGTCTGATGAAACCCCTTAGCCACTAACCTGGCTTTGTATCTAGAAATGGTTCCATCAGCATGATATTTTATCTTGAATATCCATTTGTTTCCAACTACCTTAATTGGTTCACTTGGCAAGACCAGATCCCATGTATGATTGTTCTGAAGTGCTTGAAATTCTTCTTGCATTGCCTTAAACCATTTTGGATCAGATAAAGCAGCTGAAACAGAAGTAGGTTCTGAAGGTATGGCTAGTAAAGCAGCTAAAAAAGATTTAGGCTTAAAGATACCAGCCTTGGATCTGGTTATCATGGGATGACCTATAGGTGGTGCAGCAGGTAATATATGAGGAGGAGATTGTGTATGATGTATAGGATGTGTATGTGATGTTGAAGTAGATGATGAAGAGGAGGTTGAAGATGGAGAGAATACCTGTGGAGTGTCAGCAGGTAGGTAATCACTTGCTGGAGATTCTTGCAGGGGGGATTGTACTTGTGGGATTGGAACAAGAGTAACTTTGGACTCTGAAGAAATATCTAAGGGACTGCAAGACTGAGCAATGGAAGAGAAGTCTGATCCAGATACATATGGAAAAGATTGTTCATCAAAGATGACATGATTGGACACATACACACGACCAGATGAATGAAGACACTGATACCCTTTATGAGAAGAGCTATACCCAATGAAAACACATCTGTTTGATCTATAACTGAGCTTGTGTCTGTTATAAGGTCTGAGATAAGGAAAGCAAGCACAACCAAAGACCCTAAGAGAGGCATAATCTGGTACTTGCTGAAAAAGTTTTTGGTAAGGTGAAATGTTATTCAAGGTTGGTGTGGGTAGTCTGTTGATAAGGAATACAGCAGTATGAAAGGCATTCCACCAGAACTTAAGTGGTAAACTAGCTTGAGCTAACAGAGTGAGGCCAATGTCAACTATGTGTCTATGTTTTCTCTCAATTCTTCCATTTTGATGATGGATATGTGGACAAGGATGCCTGAACTGAATTCCAAACTGAGTGAGATATGATGCAAAGGTTCTAAACTCCCCTCCCCAATCTGTTTGAACTGTTTTGATGTGTTGTTGTAAGTGTTTTTCAATAAAGGATTTGAATTCTGTGAAGACTTGGAGAGCATCTGATTTAGCAGTCAAAGGAAAAATCCATGTGAATCTGCTAAAATCATCTAAAATGGACAGATAATATATATAGCCTTGAGGGGATGCAACATGTGATGGTCCCCACAAATCAGCATATATAAGTTGTAATGGTGCAGTTGTTTTTGTTGGAACAGATCCAAAATGTAAAAGATGACTTTTACCATGTTGACAGGCATTGCAAAAGTTTGGAGTTTTATTGAGTACATTGAAACTATTACAAGCTTTCAATACAGATTTGAGTGTGTGTAAGGCAGGATGTCCTAGCCTTTTATGGAAAACATTGACATCGACTGAGCTAGTATTGACAGCCAAGGCTGATTTACACAGCAAATGATGAGACAAAGTACTCTTACTTATTTCAGGAGAAATATTACTAGACAAAGGAGAATGAAAAGCAAACAAAGACTGAGGTTTATTGGAAGAAAGTTGACATGACAAGGCTGAGCTAGTTTCAGAGACTTGAGTTGCAGATTGGACTTGATACAATCCCCCTGTTGCAATTCCTCTAAGCAAAGTGATCCCTGAGTTCCTGGCCTTGACAACACAGACATTTGCAAAAAACTCAAGTGTCACATTGTTATCTACTAAGAGCTTTGAAACACTGAGTAAATTTTTCTTAATATTTGGAACATGAAGAACATGGTTTAAACACAAGGGTTTATTTGCAGTAGTAGCTAGCAATACTGATCCAATATGTTTAATATGCAATGCAGAACCATTCCCAACAAGCAATTTGTCAGTGCCAACATATGGCTTGAGATCCAGTAATTTACCTGAGTCATTTGTGATGTGGTTAGCAGCACCACTGTCAATGTACCAAGCTGGATCTTCAATCATCTCAGGTGCATGAGTTGGAACAGGGACTGAAGGAGATCCAGAGTAATCTCCAGTAGGAACAAAAACATGAGCAGGAGAGTAACCACCATGAGAGTTAGATGGTTGATAAACATTGAAAGCAGTTGGATCTGAATACATCAAATGACCTTGATAACCAGGTGCTCTTGGTATGTTGAAATTACCAAACTGAGAGTTACCAATTCCAGCACCATATTGAGGATTAAAAGCCATAGAAGACCTATTTCCATTAGCATAGCCAAAACCTCTACCATACTACCTCTGACCAGGCCTAAAATTTCCATTAAAACCACCTCTTCCTTGATTTCTTGAAGGAACAAAAGCTGAGTTAAACCTATTTCTGCATTTATTGGCACCATGACCAGGAATGAAGCAGATCTGGCATACAATTTGTGAGAAGTTACCATCACTAGATCCAGCTCCAGAATTATAACCTCCTCCATACGATCCAGTGTTAAACTTCTGATTACCACTAGTGTTTTTACCAGGATTGAACTGCTTTTGAGCAACATTAGCTGACAAGTTATGTGTAACATCACTTGCAATTTTTCCTCTCTTTTGTTCCACACGATTTTCATGACTCAATAACAATGAATAAAACTCATCAAGACTGATATTATCTCCTCTAGCTAACACAGTAGTAACTAGTGACTCATAATCAGAGGAATCCAATCCAGTCAAAACATGTTGAACGAAATCATTCACTTCAACAGGTTTTCCAGCTAAAGCTAAGCTATCAGATATCCTTTTCATTTTTGCAAAATAATCAGTTATGGACATCGAGCCTTTTTTAAGAGTTTGGATTTGCATTTTTAGAGGCATTATTCTAGCTTGTGACTGGGAAACAAACATACTTGTAAGTGTATCCAGCAGTTCCTTTGCAGTTGAGCAGTGGATCACAGTTGTCAGCAGATTCGGTTGAATAGATGAGAGCATCCAGCTCAGAATCAATTGATCCGTCTTTATCCACATTGTGTAAGCTGGATTGATCTCTTGATTATCTGTTCCAGTTGAGAAACCAGCAGCAGAGCTTGTAGCAGAGAAAAATTTTTCCGGACAGACTTGATTTCCATTGATGAAATCTTCTAAACCATTTCCTTTAATGGATGTGAGAATCTGAGTTCGCCAAACAATGAAGTTATTATGATCTAGTTTTATCGGAGTAATAAAACTATAGGATCCAGAATTTTGATTTGAATTTGCCATTTGTTTGCTCTGATACCATGAAAGAGTTTGTATATAGTGTTTGGTTTAAGAGAAACTAACAAGAAAATGAAAGAAAATCATAAAGAACCAGATCTGGAAATGATCATATTCTCATTATTTGACTAATGATTACAACTTGTTATTTATAGTAAAAGATCAGAGGCATCTCGTAGCTTGTCAGTTTGTTGGATCTAATATGCATGCAGTCCAGTTCGTTATCTTTGTTGCTGAGCTGGATAACTAACTCAACACACGTAAGCATCAGCAGCTCCATTTAATCAGATGCTCTCAGCTGTACCATATTATCATACTCTGTAACATTGTTCAGCAACCATAACTTTATTCAGCATGCCTTCTTTTTGGGCAATCAAATTCTCCTTTTGAGTAAGCAAATCATCGAGATCGCCTTTAAGACCCCATATATACTTGGCTTCTCCACGAACGAAAGATAAAATTGGACGAATTGTTTCAAGTGGAAAGAAGGTCGAGATGACGCCGCCCATTTTTGTTGAAAGATTTAAAAGGAGTAAAGAAGAGAAACCAACAATAAAGTATAATGAAAAACTTATTACCTCCTCAATTTATAGGCGAAAGATAACATTTTTGGTTGTTATTATCCGACTACCCAAATATATTAGCGGAAAAATTATCTTTTTGATGAAAATCATAATATCGATCCAAATAATGTAAAGGCGAAATCGTCTTTTTGACAAAAATGCTAACACGCCCAATATTAATTTTGATTTATGACTATTAATTGCTATCATTATTTTAGGGGTCCAGCTTTTTGACACCTAATTATCATTATTAAGACGTGATGTGCTTATTTGGTGAGATTATTAATGGTGAGGGGTTTTAAACAGTATGTGTGGGTAAGCGCAGTGTTTACGTCTTAATTTTTGTTAAATATCACGGAGTGAGGAAAAGGAAAGCGAAGTGAGAAGGAGACGGAGAATGAAAGCAAAAGGGCGAAAACGGACGGATGGCCACGCCGCCCAACCCAAAAAAATCTCTGGTCATTTGAATTTTGGGTTCGGCCGGGCTGGGACCATAATTTTTTTAAAGATTTTTTAAAATATGTTAATAATTTAAAGAACTTGTTTAAAATAAAATAAATATAAAAATTATTCAAGTTCTCAATCATATAATTATATAAATAATAAAACAAACATAATTATATAAATAATTTTTTAAGGTTTTAGGGTCGGGCCAAGTCAAGATAAGTGAAGCCTGAATCCTAAGCCAAATTTAATTAAGCCTTAATATTTAGACTCAAGTTCGACCTATGACCCTTAAATTCGGGTCAAAGTCTAAAAAACTTGGGCCAAGTCAATCAGGTCAAAATTCAGGCAGAATTTTTTTCCATTCCTAAGAAAGAGTCTTACTTGGAGTAACTTCCTTCTTAAAAGTGGAGTCCATAAAGAGGGGCTTAAGGCTACATAAAATTAGATTGAATTGAATTAAACTAATTACATATAATGTTGTCCTATATTTCGTATGATATCATATTAAATTATGTTAAATTAAATAAAAATAAAGTTAAATAATATTTAATAAGAACAATTAAATTTATTTTAAATTATATGTTTTATGTATGATGTATATTATTTCCCAGCGAGATTGCACCGATCTCGTCCGTCTGGTTCGGGGTCGTTGTTCAGCAACCTCAACCTCATTCAGCATATCTTTTTTTTTTGCAATCAAATTCTCCTTTTCAGTCCGCAAGTCATCAAGACAAGATTATCTTTATAAGACCCCGTATATACTTAGCTTCTCCACCATCGTAAGATAAAATTGGACGAATTGTGGCCGCTGATAAGAAGGTTGAGATGATGCCGCCCATTTTTGTTGAAAGATTTCAAAGGAATGAAAGAAGACAGAGAAACTAACAGTGGAGTATAATGAAAAACTTGCATTATCTCCTCAAGTTATAGGCGAGAGATAACATTTGTGGTTATTATTATCTGACCACCTAAAATTATCTTTTTGTATAAATAACTGCATTTCTTTTTGACATTCCTTTCCTACGTAGGTGGAGTTTGAATCTCAAATCTCTTGTCCTGCCTTGAGAGATTGTATTGACATCATAAATGCTTTTGATGTATTTCATACTTAAAAAATACTTGTATAACACATGTTTTATTGTTTGTTTCTGCAGGATACCATGTAGAAGTGGAAAATGTACAACGCCCGTAGAGGTGACACCCTTCCAGTTGATTATAAGTGAAGTCTTCCCAGGAATTTGTAGCCAAGGTTTTTCTATACCCTGGAGCCTTTGCAAGTGCTATAATGAAAGGCAAAAACATTCCTAGATATTTGTGCTTTGTGCTTTCTTGTCTATTAGAAAAGATCTAAGGAAAATTATTCTTTGTTAAAAAGCCCAGCAGATAAAAAAGTATGTTTGATTAAAAGTAAAAGATGCATGAGTTGAGGCCAACGAAGAAATGTGATTTCTGCCAGAAATTCAGTTGGGGTACACAGAAGGAATGATGTAGTAGTATAAGCTGAGATTTAAGAATGGTTTCGAATTTTAATGGGGGTTAGCCAGTAGAATATTTGGGTTTCTGTATGTTGTAACAATTTTTTTTCCTTTCTTTTCCTGTAAACCCTTTTCTGTAGGATCTTGTTACCTCTGCTAATTAAATGACACATTGTGATTTTATCCTGTTTCACATATATGCAAGTGCAAACCGGTGGTCACATAGGGGCAATTATTGGAGATGAATTATTGGACGCATACGTTGCTGGTATGTGTGTAGACTGCGAATTTTTTAATTTTTTTTCTTGCGCTTTGTCTGGTTCCTTTTTTTTTTTTTTTTTTTTTTTTTTAATAAGTGGTTTGGTTGGCTTTTAGAAGAGCTCAGGAGGCAAGAAATTGAAATGAAAGAAAGGAAAAGAAATAATAAAAATATTTCTTTCCTTTTTCGTTAAACTTTATTTGGATAATTATTTGTACTAAATTCTTGTGTTTTGAAGGTGGGTTGGTTCTTTAGTGTAAGATGATCACTATGGTTTGCTTAATAAATTATCATTGGGAGAAGTTAATTCTAGTACTTAATAAGAATCAATTAAAATTATCTGATGTTCTAATTTTTTCTTGGGTTAAATTTAAGTGATTGGTATTTGATAAATTAAAAAATAAAATAATTAAATCATAATCATATACTACTACTGCTAAGGAAGGGGTGGCATAACATTTTTAAAAGTCCGAGAGAGTTTAAATTACAAAGGATTTTAATATGATAAAAATTGTATAAAATAAAAGTGTATTAAATAAAAGAATTTTGATGCTGAAAGTAAAGATGATGCCAGCACGCTACAAGTATAATGACATTTTGAGATGATTAGTTTGACAACCTTGGAATGTTACCAGAATTTTGATGATGCTAGCCACGCTATAATGTCATTCATGCTGGAGATAAACTTATTATAATTTACACGAAATTCAGACGTCAGTTTTGTTAATCTTTAATTTTATTTAATATAATTTTGAATGCTTTTTTATGAAACAAAAATAAAAATTGTTACTTCTTAAATACCAAAAGTATTTTAACACATTCTTTATGAAGAAAATGACCAATACTCCTTTTTATTTGATAAAATTGATTTTGTTTCCCATATTTTTTAAACTCTTAAAAACACCCATAAATAAAACGTTAAACAATTAGAAATACTTTTTAGAATATATATATATATATATATAGCGCTGGGACTACAAAAGGTGATGTGGCATCACTATTTCTCATTTTCTTATATTCTCTATTATCTAATATATTGGTTGAGATTAAAAAATAATTACATTACAAAATATTAAAATAGAAAATAAATATTAGATTACAAAAAATTACACGTCTCTTCCTCTTTCTATTTAAATTCAATAATATGTAACCATTAATAATAATTAATTATAAGTCTTGAAACATTCATTTATTTTATTAAGTCAACAACTAAACTTTAGTGGCTTAAAATACATCAACTAATTAATATAGGAAGGAAAGTTCCTTCATCTTCCTTCATCAATGCCATTAGAGCCTAATTTTAATGTCATAATCTCATATTTAATTATGGAGTAAAAGTCCATTTAGTCCCTGTATTTTAAGATTAGTGTCTATTTAGTCTCCGTATTTTTAAAAATACCTCAAAACATCCCTACCGTTACTTTTTATTTCTTTTGGTTTACTTTTACAATATTACCCTTTTATAATAATTTTTTTGTTTGGACATTAATAAAAAGAAAATAATTAAATTTTGTGTTTACCTATTTGTTTAGTGTCTTTTGACTTCTTCAAACTCTATAATCATTAAGTATTTAAGATTTGTTATGTTCAAGTTTTTTTTATTATTTAACCAACATCCTCTTTAGAAATATTTTTGTGTTTTTATTTTTTGACTTATTTGAATTTTTAGTATTGTGTGCTTCATGGAGTATTATTTTCTTCATGAGTTAAATAATGATAAAGATAGTTGGATGATAAGGGTTAGGTTTTGTAGGATGTGGGAGTCTGTTAATGCCAAAAAGAATGGAGAACTGATTAGTGTGAATATGATTTTTATTGATGAAAAGGTTGTATAAAAAATTCTTCTCCTATTGTTTTCTCTAATTTTTTTCTAATTGTTTTAGATTTAATGTAGTTTTTTTTCGTAGAAAAATCTAATGCATGGAATAATCAGGAAAAATTTAGTGATAAGATTTAGACATTTATTCATAAAAGTGTGGATCACATTGAAATGACATTTTATATGATGGCACGACATACGGAGAGGTGCAGTTTAAATACGCAAATTTTATATATAAATACAGATTTATTACACACATGAAAATCATTGAGTTAAAACGCAAGCGTGAGTTTGGTTTTGAAATATTCAAATAATATATTTCATTATCGATCCTTAAATAACATGCTTTGGAATTAATAGTTCGATAGGATGTTTGATATATTGAAATTTGTGATAATCAATAATCAACTAATTTTCATACATATTTAAAGATTTTAGTAAATTACTCATAAAATTGTGGGATATATTGAAATGACAATCAATCTTGATATTGATTGACAACCAATTTTTATAGTGATTGGCACTTAAGACAATCAGTTTTGGTCTCAGTAATGACTAATGACTAATGATGAATGACTAATGAGGAATTGTAAGCCTGAAATTCCACATGTTGCAATGTTGGACCAATGAAGGAAATGCTTCATTAACATTACATGGAAAATAAATGTTGACTGACTTTCAAATTATGCCAACATACAAGTAGTCGTCAATTCTATTTTTTCCAATAGTTGATAAAAATGGTCAGCTAAGAAAAAAAAAAGTTGATTGAGACAATTTAAAGAATTTAAGCTTAAATTTGGGTTTGAAATTATCAAATAATTTATTCTAGCATTGATTCTTAAATAATGTGCTTTGGAATTAAAACTCGATATGATGTTTGATATATTGAAATTTGTGAAAATCAATAATCAACTATTTATCATACATGTTTAGACATTTTAATAATTACTCATAAATTTGTGGTGTACGCCGAAATAATAAGTTAATAACATAGAAAACGATATCTGAAGCTCTTGAGTCCCTTTGTATCCTTGCATTAATTTGAATCAAAGCTCGAATTAAAATCAAAAACCGATATTGAGAATTTATAAAAATAACTTAAGAGTATGATTGAGTTTACATTGAATTATATATATCAAATAATATATTCAAGCACTGATATTCTCGAAAAAAAAAAAGACAATCAATCTTTGTGTCAATTGATATTATTGATTGACAATAAATCTTAGTAGTGATTAACAAATATTGGGAAAATCACTCTCGGTGATTAATAGTCTTCATCCTCGTTTTTGTTTTGATCATTGTGATAGAGAATGAGTGGTGTGTAAGAGAGGGTTCATCGCTTGCAGAATTTTTGCAGCCATTCAAGAATCAGGATGGTTGTTGTAGAATTGCACAAGAATTGGCCTGGTCTACACACACATGTATATGTATATTTTTTTTATTAACTAGAATCTTGGTGGTGTATTTTTTATTAAAAAAAAATCTAGAATCATGTTAAATTTTAAATATTAAAACAATCTTGGGGTTTTGGGCATGAACGTCTCGCCGCTTTTGTTACAACTAGACACAAATTGGGCATGGTATCTGGGCAGGCCCAAAGTTAACAAAAATTTGGGTTTTATATTTTTCGCATTGGGCCCAATCAGAACACTGGGCTCCGTTTGGCCTTGTTGTAGTAAAACGCACTATTGAATGGAGAAGCAGCAAATGGTGCCGGTCCGGAGAATTCCGACATTGATACAGTCTCCTCCACAGACTGCAAGCTCGGATGAGGAAATTCTTGATCGAACATTAATGATGTAATAAAGATCTCTTTAGTATTTCTCACTTTTACGACTCAAAAAAAATTTATTTATTATATCATTATTGTGGTAGTAATAATAATAGTAATAATTTATAAACTGCATTAATCATCACAAGCCTTTTGGTGAAACTACATAAAGTAATTATATGAATAAAAGTTCGGAGTTGGAACCAACAAAAGCCAAGGGAAAGATGTGTATAGACTAATTTTAATGAAATCACATTTATGAACTAGTTTTAGCAGAAAAGCACATCACGCGTATGGCCTAGCACAATCATTGATAGTGAATACATGATTGTAATAGATCCACATTCTGCGCCAGTATGAGTTTATTCAAAGTATCGCGAAAAACCCCATGATGAATGTGACATATGACGAACCGAAACTCCAACTGAATGACACCATATCAATTGCACATTCATCTTCATCTTCTCCTCGATTGGATTCTATTGCTGGTATTTCCTCCGCAACTCTTATTAACTGTTGGACCACAAAGATGCAGATTTCCTCCATAACTGCCTTCATTGAATGTGGCAAACTGCTCTTTGTTTGGTATCAGGTTGGACAAGTTGTTGTATGACATCTTGAAGACAGGTCAAAAAATTGAGCTCAGTCTATTAAGGAGGAATTCTACCACTTAATCTGTTGTAAGAAAAGTCTAGGCTCTCTACCACTTTTAATTTGGAATACCTTTTTGGTTTATAAACCGACGAGCAATTATGAGACAAATTCAATAAATGAATTTCTTGAAGTTGTCGTCCGATTTCCAATGAGATTTCTTCAGTCAAATACTTGCATGACAAATCTAGTTTGTATATAATATAAAAGATGTGAAAGTTGAATGAGAATGGAGTATAAGTAGTAGCAGGCCCACGAAGTGATGAACTGCCCCTACTTGGTCCAAAAGCTTCTGATAACATATTTTATTTAGTTGGTGGAAATTATAAATTTGTCTTGTTGGATTAATTGAATACATAGATTTAAGTTCAAATTTTATTTTAAAATCACATATAAATCTCATTCATTTGCAATTTATTAGTCCAGTTGTTTAATTAGATGTCCAAAATCCAATTGAATCTATTAAAATAAGGTCGGTGGTCTAATTTGAAATTTAATCTGATTTAGTCCAAATGTACAACTTAACACTAGAAATATGAAAATTAAATCTATTATTAAGAAGAAAAATAAAAATATCTACAACCATAAAAATATCCTCTTAAAACTGTATTTTCTGAAGACATATAAGTAGAGGTACTAATAAGATTATAAAAGTAATGATGTAAGAGCATGAACTTTTTTTTTTGATTATTTATAAATTTTACTCTATTAATATGATTTTCAAGCTACACCAATGAGTCTATAATATTGGATTTCAATAAACATAATAAGATTCGTAATTAAGGTCAGGAGAATTCCTTGTGCTTTTAAATCATGTGGAGACAAGTGTGAATTCTGTGAGCTTTAAATCATGTGGAGAAAATTGTGAATTTTAGCCAAAACATATTCTTCAATTGAGAAAATAGTGGGCCGGTGTTTACTTCAAAGTAAATATCATGCCATTACCAGAAAATGTTTATTTATTTATTTGAGGTTGAGAAAGTCTTTATGAGATGTGGGTTGGGAGTTGAAATAAATATTTACTTATCATATTTACTAGGATCTGTTTTATTTGGAAGTGGACAAAACGAATGAAAAAGTGTACATGGACAAAACAAATAGATTTTTCTACGCCTCTGCGGCGTAAAATAGTTGCTCTTTTTTTTTTGAAGAGTAAAATAGTTGCTCTTTAAGAGCGTTTATGCAGTAGATTATTAGACTTGTAGTGGGACTGCAAATTAGCAATTATTGACAAAATTAGTGATATAAAATCATGGCACATAATACGTTTGCTAAATTGCCTCAGAGGGTTTATTTATCCCTCCCCAATCGGAACACCCACCACACCCCCACCCCCCCCACCGCGGCGGCGGTTTGCTGCCATTCCATAATCGTTTAATAACCTGCAAGTATTAGGCCAGTATTGGAAAATCAGTAGGAATAATTTTCTATGAAAATTAAGGCAACTTGCAAGTAAAATGTGATGTGTGATGGTCACCATAACTATTTGTATTAGGCTATCAAACATGAGCTGAAAGTTTATTGGATTGATTTGGCCATCGCCCAGGCGACGAAGGCTGTCACCAAATTTTCTCCCATAATTAGTAAAAAAAAAAAAAAACAATTTCCTAATTTAAGAGAAAAAAAACTGATGTCAGTAATGTAACGCACACTTGTCTCAATCAAATTGAATCAATCAAGATGGCCGGCCTCATGAATTAACTTACATATTTTACAGTTTCAATTCCCTCCATCACGGTATTTTACAGTTTCTTTAATTTTCAAGCTGTTTTTGATGGGTTCACCAAAGAAGTGGGCAGCCATATATCTTCAATTTCTTCTTCTTTATATTTTTGTCTCGTTGTCTTCCAAATCCCTCTTTTCAGGTAATTTTTTCTGTTTCTTCCATAACTATTTTCTCATTTTGTATAATAATGGTGATGATTTCTCATTATAAGTGAAGTCTTCCCTGAATTTGTAGCCAAGGTTCTTTTATATCCTTGAGCCTTTGCAAATGCTATAATGAAAGGTAAAAACATTCCAAACTACAGCAAATTGCTGCGTTCTATAACTTCAACAATCTAACGAATTCCTGGAAAACTGATTTCCTCCTCCTAGAGGTTGTCGTAATTTTTTTTTTCTTTTTTGAAACCCTTATATTCATCATAATTCCTGCAAGAACATTGGGAGCCTTATGCCTAATTATAATCCTTTGTTTTTTTTTGGAACACCAGGTTCTTGCAGGAAGCTATTTGTCTGGTGCAGGAGCCTTAATTGGAGCTCGGAGGATGAGCCTAATTAGGACACTTCTTCTGCTCTGGGGCCTTGTAAGAGAAATGATCATGTTCAGGTTTTCTTGTGACAAAGCTTCGAGAAAAGATGTTTATAATCACCATTGTATGACATCTTGAAGACAGATCAAAAATTGAGCTCAGTCTATTAAGGAGGAATTCTACCACTTAATCTGTTGTAAGAAAAGTCTAGGCTCTCTACCACTTTTAATTTGGAATACCTTTTTGGTTTATAAACCGACAAGCAATTATGAGACAAATTCAATAAATGAATTTCTTGAAGTTGTCCGATTTCCAATGAGATTTCTTCAGTCAAATACTTGCATGACAAATCTAGTTTGTATATAATATAAAAGATGTGAAAGTTGAATGAGAATGGAGTATAAGTAGTAGCGGGCCGACGAAGTGATGAACTGCCCCTACTTGGTCCAAAAGTTTCTGATAACATATTTTATTTAGTTGGTGGAAATTATAAATTTGTCTTGTTGGATTAATTGAATACATAGATTTAAGTTCAAATTTTATTTTAAAATCACATATAAATCTCATTCATTTGCAATTTATTAGTCCAGTTGTTTAATTAGATGTCCAAAATCCAATTGAATCTATTAAAATAAGGCATGTGATCTAATTTGAAATTTAATCTGATTTAGTCCAAATCTACAACTTAACATTAGAAAGATGAAAATTAAATCTATTATTAAGAAGAAAAATAAAAATATCTACAACCATAAAAATATCCTCTTAAAACTGTACTTTCTGAAGACATGTACGTAGATGTACTAATAAAATTATAAAAGTAATAAAGTAAGAGCGTGAACTTTTTTATTTGATTATTTATAAATTTTACTCCATTAATATGATTTTTTAGCTACAACAATGAGTCTACAATATTGGATTTCAATAAACATAATGAGATCCGTAATTAAGATCCGGAGAATTCCGTGTGCTTTTAAATCATGTGGAGACAAGTGTGAATTCTGTGTGCTTTAAATCACGTGGAGAAAATTGTGAATTTTGGCCAGAACATGTTCTTCAATTGAGAAAATGGTGTCCTCAAACAATGGAAAATTGAGAAAATAGTGGGCCAGTGTTTACTTCAAAATAAATGTCATACCATTACCAGATGATATTTATTTGTTTATTTGAGTGAGAAATTCTTTATGAGATCTGGGTTGGAAATTGAAATAAACATTCCTTTATCGCATTTACTAGAATCTGTTTTATTTGGAAGTGGATAAAACGAATGAAAAAGTGTACAGGGACAAAACAATTTATTTTTCTGCGCCTCAGCGGCGTAAAATGGTTATTTTTTGAGAATCCAAGTCATCAAGAGCGTGTATGCAATAGATTATTAGATTTGTAATGGGATTGCGAATTAGCTATTATTGACAAAATTACTGGTCTAAAATCATGGCACATAATATGTTTGCTAAATTGCCTCAGAGGGTTTATTACCCCTCCCAAATCAGCACAACAACCCCGGGCCGGCCCCCCTCCGCGGCGCCGGTTTGCTGCCATTCCATAATCGTTTAATAATCTGCAAGTATTAGGCCAGTATTGGAAAATCAGTAGGAACAATTTTCTATGAAAATTAAGACAGCTTGTCAGTAAAATGTGATGTGTGATGGTCACCATAACTACTTTTTTTAGGCTATCAAACATGAGCTGAAAGTTTATTGGATGGATTTGGCCATCGCCCAGGCGACGAAGGCTGTTTGCGATGAGCCTAGTAAATTGGCTTGTCGCCCAAGCGATGTACGTCGTTGCCCAGGTGATGGCACCCATCGCCTATAATCTACGCCATTAGATTCTGGACAAAGCTTGTGACTTTGCACTGCTAAAGGTTTAAAGATTATAAAGGGCTACTACCAATTAAACATCATTAAAGTGAGTTCTTTCATATTAAAAATCATTTAAAAGCGTTTGATACTTTATGATTTATTTTGATTGGTATATAAGTTTAGGTAATAACGCACATAAAGATGAGCACACACAACGAGTTAGAGGGGAAAAAAAATGCGCCTAAGATATTCGGCAAATGTCAAGCACGTGCGGGACTATCGCACCAAACAATGTAACTTACAAAAGGGCTAGTCAGGGGCATTTGTATCTAAAATGGCGTATTTTTTTACTATAAAAATAAAAGAAATGAAAAACTGCCTAAAATTAAAGATATAACGATTATCGCACACTTGTCACGTGTAGGTGTTCAATCAATCAAGATGGCCAGCCCCATGAATTAACTTGCATCTTTTACAGTTTCAATTCCTCCGTTACAGCATTTTACAATTTCTTTAATTTTCAAGCCGTTTTTGATGGGTTCATCAAAGAAATAGGCAGCCATTATATCTCCAATTTCTTCTTCTTTATACTTTTGTCTCATTGTCTTCCAAATCCTTCGTTTCGGGTAATTCTTTCTATTTCTTCCATAACTGTTTTCTCATTGTATATAATAATGGTGATTATTTCTCATTATAAGTGAAATCTTCCCTGAATTTGTAGCCAAGGTTCTTCTATATCCTTGAGCCTTTGCAAATGCTATAATGAAAGGCAAAAACATTCCAAACTACAGCAAATTGCTGCGGTTCTATAACTTCACCAATCTAACGAATTCCTAGAAAACTGATTTCCTCCGCCTAGAGGTTGTCGTAATATTTTTTTTTCTTTTTTGAAACCCTCATATTCATCATAATTCCTGCAAGAACATTGGGAGCCTTATGCCTAATTATAATCCTTTGTTTTTTTTGGGAACACCAGGTTCTTGCAGGAAGCTAGGGGGCCTTCTAAGAGAAGCAATCATGTTCAGGTTTTCTTATGAAAAAGCTTCGAGAAAAGTTGTTTATATCAATTTTTGTGCTTTGTGCTTTCTTGTCTGTTAGAAAAGATTTAAGGAAAATTATTCATTACTGTAAAGCCATGCATATAAAAAATTATCTCTGATTAGAAGTAAAATTATCTCTGATGAAGAAATGTGATTTCTGGGTGAAGTACAGTTGGGCCACATAGAAGGAATAATGTAGTAGTACAAGCTGAGATTTTAGAATCGCTTCGAATTTAGTGGGAGTTGGCCAGTAGAATATTTGCGTTTCTGTAGCTTGTAACTACTTTTTGCCTTCTTTTTCTGTAGGATCTTGTTGCCTCTGCTGTTTAAAATACACTTTATGATTTTAATCCTGTTTCAATACTGAAAATTTGTTGTAAATATAGAAATCCCATTGAAAAATTTATTGGAGCAGCAATTTCAGCACTGCAAATTAATTTTGACAGCATCAAATATCAAGCATGCGACCTCCAATCTTTATTTTGCTACTTTATTTCATTTCAAGTTTTAATTTTATTCAGGGGCCTAAGCAAATTATAATAGATTTTAAAACATCCCATGTTGCTTCTATGTTACTTTATGCCCCTAAAGTTTAGATGGTGTTACCATGTTATGATGTTTGTCACTCAAATTTCCAGGATCTAAGCTTGAGGAGAAGAATATTGATGATAAGGGATAAGAATGTGCGAAACGTCAGCTACTTCACACAATGATTTTGTGGTTTAGAATCTAATGGTGGGCAAGGCACAATAATGTGCACATTGCATTCTCTTATGGAATTCAGACAAGCTGGCAAAACATTCAGCATCAATATGAACATTATAACATGATCTCATAGCCTCATACAGCTGACAGAGAGAGAATGATGAGTGATAAAGTTTGAAATTTGCTAGTTTTGGTGGATTGAACACGGAGTTTGTTTCATGTGCATTGAAATTTAGATATTCATGCAGGTTTGTTAGCTTAATTTGGTTGGTTTTTGGTGTTTGGGATATTTGATAGAAGCCTGACAGTATCTGTAGGCGGTACACTGGGTTCTCTTAGTTGTTATAGAAGTCTTCAAAAGACCAGATTGAATTTAATCCGGTTCTGGCTATTATTCTCATCTTCATTTCTCTTACAGACTGATGAAAGCAGGAGATTTCAAGAATTTAACAAGAGTTCTGGTTCAAATGCTACTATATTGGATGGTGATTCGGTTCTTAATCTAACGAAATTGCCTTCCCTTCTTGGTTGGCTCCAATCCTGTGTTAAGTAAGGATTTACTGTCACACGAGAGGAACTCTCTTCCTTCTCTTAATGGTAGAAGTGATCTGTTAAAGATGGAGCACGCCTTGATTGCGGAGAACCTGCAGAGTTTTTTAGAGAAATCGGGAGCTTCCTACAGTGTAATGCCTTGTCATATCTATCATATTCGGCATGATGAGGTTTCTTGTTCTGTTCATTTCCTCCATGTGAGTGAGTATGTGCAATGGAGCTAAAGCAAGCTAAGTCAAAGCCACTTGAAGCTGGGAGTCCTTTGGGGATTCAGGTGCTCACGACAAATGGCATTCTAACTGCAGGGTGTGGTAATTTCCTCCTGTGATTCATTTTGTATTTAGTTCACATTTCTTGCTTTATATGATATGGTTATGGTGTCATCTGGAGTATGTTGTCAGTAGATGCTCACGAAGTATTTAGTTTTGATGTTAATAATTTCCTTCAAATAGAACTGAATTTTACAACAGAACCAAGAAAAGTAAAAGAGAGCAGACATGGTGTAGTATTTTATTGCTATTATTTAAGCCTGAATAATAGTGCCTAACAGACATAAGTTTTTCTCTTCTAATCTTTGAACTTTATGGTAACATTACAAGTTTTGTCTGGTTAGTTCAAATCTCAAGAAGTGAACGTAAAGCTTACTTGATTGAGCAAATGGTAAAGGGATGATGAACTTTTGCCCTATTGAACTTGTCATTTTCTTTTTCTTCAACACTAGTTTGTTTTGCTTTATTATTTTTCTTCACATACCAAAAAGGAGTGAAAATTGGAAAGACTACTCGCAATGCTCTTTCTTTCTTGATAGGAAAAAGAAAATGGCAACATTACAAATTTACAATGTCTGATATGAAAGACAAGAAAGCATGTTACACACAATTAGATACATAAATTGACAAAAAAGCTCCTACCATCAATCTATGAAAACTCTATCTCCATAGGATCGAAACAAGTAGAGAAAACTCTTTGCGTGACTCGATCCTCCAATTGTAGCTCCGAATGATCCTCTTCTTAATAAATGCATCGATCCAATGGATGCTTTGGTCTACAGTCAAATGGGTAAAATCTGCAGAAAAAGCTATATAGAGATAAAAATAATATTAAAAAATTATGCAAAATAGTAGGAAAGTAAAAAGAATATATTAATCATAATATGGGAAAATTGTGAATCTCCCTTACAAGCAAAGCATTTCTAAGAACAAAAAAATTTTATTAACTGGAAATAGGAAACAGCAGTACAGAAGAATGACAAGTGACACACACGCAACTCCGTAGAAAGCTTTTAAATTAAATGAAATAGATAGACAAGATAATCATTAAGCACGCGCAGAAATTTTATTCACACTTTTGTGCCTTATCGCACTTTATTCTTCAATAGGACGGAAACAGGGAGAGAAAGCATTTTGAGTGGCTTGATCCTCCCATTGTAGCTCTTCCCACCATTCTTTCTGTCCCGCAATGACAATTTTACGTCCCTTTGCGCTGCTGGAATTGAGTGGGACCTTCTTCAACTTTGGGCATTTCAATATGCTAATTCGGTTCAGCTGTGGAAAGGGCAAGGGATCGCGGTAGATGCGCTCCAAATTACTTGCATTTCTTATTACCAGAAGTTCGAGTTCTGAGAACAAGTTAAGCTCTCCCATCATCTCTGAAACTTCACTCAATTTTTCAAATTTTTCAACACTGATTATTTCTTCCATGTCATCACAACCAACTATTCGCAGCCACTTGAGATTTGGAACAAAAACAAGCCACGTCAAGTCCTTCACATTTGAGCAATTCCGTATGAGAACCGAGTGAAGTTTACGCATTTTTTGTACCTCTCCCGCGCAGTCGACATTCCAGTCTTCCAAATTACTATCCTCGATATATAACTCCTCAAGATGCTCCATGTTTGCTAGATGAAACAAATTGAGCGGTAGACTGTTGCAGTCTTCGAGGGACAGAGCTTGAGTGATATTCTGCAGCTTTGGGAATTTCAGAAAGTTTTCAACACCACGCGAACCATGTAAGGACAAGGTGATGAGATTTAATTGTTCCAAACTGTGGATTTCCTTCATCAATGATTCAGTATCAGCAGATAGAACGTTGCCTTCTTCCACTATTGGCTGGTAACGTCGACCGCAACGCAGCATCCTGAGTACCTGTAACTTTGAAAAGCTTGATATTAATTGCTGTGGAATTCTAGACATTCCACGTGTATACTCCAAGTTCAAATATCTCAGATTCACCAATGCCTTGAGCTCTTGCGGCAATCCACGTACTTTAGTAGAAGACATATCAAGATGGTGTAATGAAACCAGACTTGAAATCCCCACAGGAAGTTCAGTCAGGGAACGATTTCTTCTTAGACTCAAAACTCTAAGTGAAGGCAAAGATTGAAAGAAACTCTCAGTGATCTCCTTAATACGATTACTCGCCAGAAGCAATGTTTGCAGACGCGGACAAGTGGGAATTTGTGGTAGACTTTGAATTTTGTTCTGCATCAAGGATATCCTTTTGACCCCTTCCCATTCTTCAATCTTTGGGGCGTCAGTTAATCCAACTCCTGCACGAACCAAAAAGTTCTCCTCCTCCTCTACTTCATTTGCTATCCATAATGCCATGTCACGGATCATATCGTGCATTTTTACACGATCACCTGCTTCCTCCAATAAGCATGCACGAACGAGAGCACCAAGAACCCCCCACCCGCTGCTGCAATCCACAAATCCTTCACTTTTCCAATACTCTATCAACTCGGTTTTTAGAATTTCAGAGTCTTCGGGAAATAAGTAACAGTACAGGAGACAAGATCGAAGTTCATCTTTCGGCAAACTATCATAGCTGAACTTTAAGCTCGAAAGCACCTTTTTCTCCATATCTTCGAATTTAGAAGCTGATGCGCTTAGGATCTCAATTGCTTCTTTCCATTCTTCAGGGTACACTTTGCTCGCCATGGCATTACCTACTGTTTTGAGTGCTAGCGGCAAACCATGGCACTGACGTGCCACATCCTCGGCTAACTTCGGAATGTCGGGATGCTTGTTAAGAACGTATCTCCCGACCACCCCCTCAAATAATTTCCAGGCATCGTCATCTCCCAAACAAAACACTTTGTACCGATTCTTATGGGCTCCCATTTTACCACAAGTACCCTCAAAACGAGTTGTGAAGACTATTCTGGACCCAGAATCTAGTGTCTGAAGAGGGACGCCCAATTTTGTTAAATCAATTTCGGACTCCCATATATCATCCAATAACAATACAAACTTCTTATGCTTTAAAGTGTTGGTGATGTCTGAAGCCCTTTCTTCAAAACTTTTTCTCTGCCATGAATCTGTTGAGAAGCCTATCCTTTTCCCAATATCCTCTTGAATCTGCTTCAAGTTTGGCTCTCTAGATACAACCGACCAGATAACGACATCAAAATCATGCTCCTCACTGCAGAATTTGTTATTGACTTGTTTTAACAGAGTAGTTTTGCCGATGCCCCCCATACCATATAAGCCAATAATTCCATTATTCTTTTTTTGATCAGTGATGCATCTCCAAACTTGGTCAAGTATTGATTCTTGACCAACAATTGTTCGGTCAACAGCTATTGCAACCGCTGCACCTTCTGGTACCCCCTCATAAACTTCTTTCATTGCTTCTCCTTTTTCCCTCAATTTGATTACTTCTTCCTTCAACTTCTCCACCTTTTTGCCGAAGTCGTAGCTTGAAATCAAGTCCTTGGAACAGAAGCCTCCAAGACACAATCTGTCAATCTCTTGATCTCTTTCTTCTTGCAGCCCCTCAACTTGAGTTACACTTCGATCCACCCTTTCGAACCAGAGTTTCACCGTGCTCGTCCGTTGGGCACGAGGCTGTGTTTGTTCAGCAAGCCTAACCTTATTCAGCAGATCTAGTTTTTTCGCAATCAAGTTCTCCTTTTCAGTTAGCAAGTCATCGAGATTACCTTTAAGACCCCATATATACTTCGCTTGTCCACCGACGTAAAATAAAATTGGACGAATTGTGTCCGCTGAGAAGAAGGTTGAGATGATGCCACCCATTTTTGTTGAAAGACTTCAAAGGGGTAAAAAAAATGAAGAAGAGAAACTAAACAGTAGAGTATGATGAAAGACTTTCATTATTATCTCCTCAAGTTATGGGTGAGAGATAACATTTTTTTGTTATTATTATCTGACTACCCAAATAATTAGCGGCAAAATTATCTTTTTGGCGAAATCATCTTTTTGACCAAAACGGTAACATACCCAATATTATTTTTTATTTATGACAGTTAATTATTATCATTGTTTTTGGGGGTCCACGTTTTTGACTGAAATGATAACCACCCAGTTGCATTATTAAGGTGTGATGTGCTTATTTACTGACAGCATTGATGTGAGAGCAGAGGCGTCGGTGAGGGGTTTTAATCAGTACGGATTGGTAAGTGCAGGGTTTTTGTCTTATAGTATAATTTTTAAAATAAAATTTATTTAAAAAAGTTTTTATTAATAAAATTTTTATTAAAAATTTTAATTTTTTAATTTTTAATAAAAATTAAATTATTTAATTATTAATAAGACTTTTATAAAAAATTATAAGATTATTTAAAATTAAGTTTTAATAAATAAAATTATTTAATAAAAATAAAATAAGATTGTTAGTATCTAAAATATATTTTAAATATTTAAATATCTTAAAAAATTTAAATCTTTATTTTAAAAATTTTAAAATTTAAATTTTTATTAATAGAGTTAAAATAATTTATTTAATTTTTAAAAATTTTATTAAAAATAACTAAATAAATAAAAATTTTAAAAACAATTTATAAAATCAAAGAAATATTTATAATCATCAAATAAACTATTCTAAATGGAGTCCAGCTACGTTGCGCGGGTGGTGTCATACCACTTCTTTTGTCTTTTTGAGAAATTTATATACAAACCCTCCATTTACTTTTATTTAACATTTTTTCATAAGTATTAAACTAATTTCCACCTACATCTATAGGTACATTTTTGCTAGCACCTTATACTATATCATATTTATAAAATTTTTATCTAATATTCACTTATATCACAATGCATGTCTTTAACTTTTTTTTTATGGACCTCTTTACTATTTTGAAATTGAATAATTAGCATATTTAATTTAAAAACTTACACTCCTTTTTAATTATATTTTTTTAAAATATTAGGTTTTTTTAACATTCACTATCAAATTTCATTTAACACTTGACACTCTTTTGATTTTAAGTTTTTTTATAAATATTACGGTACTGTTTTCTAAGATTCACAATAAATTATGCAATTCAAATAGTTCCATTACAAAAATATTATAATTTTTCATACTTTTATTTTTATCATTGTTATTTAACCCTTTGATTCGCTGTTGTAAATAATAATTCATCGTCTCCAAATAGGTATTGAATTAATTTTATGTAGCATGGACTGACATTATATTATTAAAAAAATTTATTTCTATACATGAAAGATAATTTTTTTTTTACTAAATTATAGTTTTAAACAGCTTAATGTAATAGAAAATAATACAATACAACTTAATACAACAAATAATGACGTACCGAATGCACTCATAAAATAAGAATACTTGAAATAAATAATATGATAAAAATAAGAGTAATAAAAATTATAATACTTTTTGAACTATTGGGATTACATAATTCGTTATACATGTAAGTAAAAAGTACTATAGATAATATTTATTAAAAATTTTATAATAAAAAGAGTGTAAAGTGTTACATGAAATTTGATAGTATATTTAAAAAATATCCTAATAATTTTTTTTAAAAAAAGAGTGTAAGGTTCTAAATTAAACATGACTATTATTTAATTTCAAAATAATAAAGAGAGGTATTATTATACAGGTGTAAAATAGAATAAAAATAATATTAAATATGTAAGGTGCTAATTGAAATGTGCCTATGGATGTAGGTGAAAACTAGGTTAATACTAATGAAACAAAGTTCAAATAAAAAAGAGTGGAAATGTTTTTATTAAAATTTACAGTAGAGCTGCCACAATAGATAAAAGAAATGGTCTGGTCACCGTTGTAACGTAGGCAAACCCTTCAAAACAAGCATTTAATAGTTATTAAATATCATATATAGAGAAAGGAAAAACGAAGTGACAAAGAGATTGAGAATATGAAAGCAGAGGCGGAAAAGAGTTTTTTTTTTTTTTTTGGTTTACTTTTTTTTTTTTTTTTTTTGACAAGAAAATGAAACTTTCATTCAAACGCAAAAGAGTACATCAGGTGGAAAATTATCCTTCCATGTGACAGTTTCTGAGCTTCTCAAAGCTCTTTTAGCAAGAGAGTGAGCACAACTATTACAACATCTTGGGACATGTTGAATTGATAACAATTGAAACTTCTCCTTGTAGCTGTGAATATCTGAAATTGTCCACACAATCTCCTTCCTGCTACTGGTTTTACTGTTGGCTAAATTGGCAACTTCAATACAATCTGTTTTAATTATCACTGCTGCTAGCCTTGCTTCCAAAGCAATTTCCAGCCCCCATTTGACCGCCTCAGCTTCTGCTGCTGTGACATTATCTTGCAATTTTGTGCTTTTGACTGCTGCCACTATAACTTGCCCTTGAGGATTTCTGATAACAACCCCCAGGCCTGTGAGCTGTTGCTCTGTGTGGACAGCTGCATCCACATTGACTTTGTAAAAACCAACAGGCGGGGGGCACCATTGGTCTTGCTTGCTGACATCTTCACTTCTTTTGCTTGTCTGCTCTTTCCCATGGACTCTTTGATAAGCCTCTACAGCAGCTTGTGCTTTTGCAATTAAAGACATCGGGTTTACTTTTTTCCTTTCAAAAATTAGCTTGTTCCTAGCATGCCATATTTCCCACCAGACAACAGCCACAAATTCTACCTCCCTCATAGACATCTTTTTTATCAAGCTTTGCATAACACTTAGAATGTCCTCTCGCACAACTCCCTGCATTTCAGAAGCAAGATAACTGTATTTCCAGACCTTCCTAGCCACCTTGCACTCCATAAAAGCATGAAAAGCATCCTCTACTCCTGATTTACAAACTTGGCAAATAGGCTCCTGCATAATTTTTCTCCGAAATAAGCTTTCTGCAGTTGGCAATAGATCCTTTGCAGCTCTCCAAATGAAGATTCTGGATTTTCTTGGAAGATTAAGCTTCCAAATATTATGCCAGCCGTGAGAATGACCTGTTGAACTTGTTGGAGCTTCAACATATTTGAGCTTAAGGGCAACCTGGTAGCCACTCTTCACAGTGTAAAAACCTTTTTTGTCGTAGTGCCACACCCGTTCATCGTTCTTGGGGTATCTTGGTAGGGGAATGCTCTTGATCACCTCTGCATCCTCCTTTGCAAAGTGCTGCTCAATCAAAATATTCTTCCACTGGTGGTCTGAGCCTATTAAATCTGCAACTTTGGAATTAGCTAGGAGAGATGGGGAGAATATTGGCCTAAAGGAAGTTGGCCTGGGAATCCAGTTGCTGCCCATAATCTGAATTTTGTCTCCTCTACCGACTCTCCATCTTGTTCCCTGCTGAAGAATTTCCCTCCCCCACAGGATGCTTCTCCAAATAAAAGATGGGTTGGAGCCAACTTTGGCCTCCATGAATTCAGTGTGTCTGTAATATCTAGCTTTCAAGACTTGCGCTACCAGGGAATCGGGATACTGAAGTAATCTCCAGCCTTGCTTCGCAACTAAGGCATGGTTGAATGATGAGATATCTTTAAAGCCTATCCCCCCTCGGATTTTAGCCAGAGCAATTTTCTCCCATTTAACCCAATGGATTCCTTTTTTCTCTTCTGTTGATCCCCACCAAAATCTCGCAATTGCTCTTTGAATATCATTGCAAACAGCCGAGGGTATTTTGAAGACACTCATGGCGTATGCAGGGACTGCTTGAGCTACAGCCTTGATCAAAATCTCTTTACCTCCGCTGGAAAAGAGTTTATGCTGCTAGCTCGATATTTTGCTCAAAACTTTGAGCTTGATATCATTGAAAAAGCTGGTCTTCTTTCTCCCCACCATTGAAGGCAGCCCCAAGTATTTCTCATGTCTTGAGACTACATTCAGCTGAAAAATGTCTGTTATTGTTGCTATCTGTCCTTGAGGGAGTTTGCCGCTGAAAACCATTGATGATTTTTCATAATTGAAGAGCTGACCCGAAGCAGAGGTATAGCACTCGAAAAGCGCTTTCAGCCGCTTGCAATCTTCAACCGAGGCTCTAGTAAACACCAAGCTGTCATCTGCAAAGAGCAGGTGAGAGATTGTGACAGTCTTACTGAACTTCAGGCCCTGGATTAGGTGTTGCTTTTCTGCCATAGCTAGTAAGTTAGAAAAAAACCTTTGCACAGATTAAAAACAAGGGGATAGAGGGCATCCTTGCCATAGCCCTCTTTGAGGCTGCACCAGCCCCTTAGCAGCTCCATTTATGATTACAGAAAAAGAGGAAGTGGTTATGCAATCCATAACGAGATCAATCCATTTATTAGAAAAGCCTAGTCTCTCCATTTTTTGGTTTACTTGGTGTTGGTGGGTAACATCCTTCTTAAAAGTGGAGTCCATAAAGGAGGGGGTTGGCTTTAAAACATATTGAGAAAATTAGAGCTGGTAAAATGGGTCATCGGGTCGTGTTCGTGTCGTGTCAGTTTCGTATCGTGTCAAATTTAGGTCGACTCAAACCCGATCCATTTAATAATCGTGTTAAAATATTAAGACTCAAACCCGACACGGAAAAATAATCGGGTTATCCAATAACCCATTTAATATCTATATATTGAACAAAAGTTACATCAAATATTTACACACTATCATACATACGTATGTACATACATACATACATATATAATTTCTCGATATTATAAAATATACATATCTACCAATATATTACACATTTACACTATTGAGGTTTTAATTTTATATATATATATATATATAATATTATATATCAATATTATAAAATATACATGTCTATCAATTTTTACACATTTATACTATTGAAGCTCTAAATGTATTTAAAATTTTATAAATAAAACATTGTGTTTATATTCACCATTTTAAAGAATAAAAAAAAATCATCTCTAATATTTTGAGTTTTAATGATAAGAATATGTAAATTATTTTAAAAATAAAAAATATAATCGGGTCATTGATCGGGTAAATGGGTCAATAATTTTAACCCTAACCCGACACGGAAAAAAATCGTGTTGACCCAGATCCGACCCATTTAATAATCGTATTAAATTTGAAGGTCCATACCCATTTATTTATGTCATATTCGTGTCCAATAATCGAGTCGTGTTAAATTTTACAAGCTCTGGAGAAAATTATGAATGTCGGCCGAAACATATTCTTGAATTGTTTGTTACAGAAAATGTAATATAGGCGCTGCCTGAGAAACTTAGTGGGCCGGTGTTTACTCCAAGAGTAAGTGTCATGCCATTGCCATATATTATTTATTTATTTATTTGAGGTTCATAAATTCTTTATGAGATGCGCTCGGCATCACATGATCAATTCAGGATCACGACAATCACTTTATTCAAAAGTGGAGAGATTCGGCGAACAAAGCATCAAATTTTCTTAAAATCTTTTTTATTTGTGTTGTTTCTCTCGAGGATGTGGAAGTGGACAAAAAAAATGAAAAAGCGTACAGAGACAAAGCAAATCAATTTTTCTGTTAATAAGAAGAGATTTTTATGAAGAAGTGTAGTTAATAAGAACAGATTTTTTTTGTGAAGAAGTGTAGTTAATAAGAAGAGATTTTTTTTTCTCTTCTTTATTTTAAATTTTCTTGTATTATACTTTTACAAATTTATTAAATAAAATGAGTATTTTGTTTACTAATATGAGTGACTAATTTTCTAAGCTAAGGTGATGGGTAAGTTCAAGGATTCAAATTGTGGATTTAATTACTTTCTCAAGTGAGTTTTAAGTTTATTATTTGTAATTTATATTTTCTACCAATTGTTTTCATTCCATATTTTATATTTATTTACAGATCTAAATTTCCTTGGATGTATATAAATGTTTAGACAGAACATTGACACACGAATGTGGTAGTGGAAACATTCCAATATGGTCGTGGCAATTATGTACTCCATCCCCATGTTTATTCATAGAGTGGTTAATTTATGTGGGAGTTTAGACCTAATGTTGACTATTAATATGATAGTGGGAACACTCCAATAAAGTTGTGGCATAATATATACTTAATTCTCATTTTTATTGATGAGTGGTTAATTAAGAACTAAGGTGGCATTTGTTTTTTAACTTAATAACTTAAAGTGACTTAACTTAATTAATTAAGTTAATTAGAAGTGTTTGTTTTTATAACTTAATAGGACTTTTTAGATAATTTTGACTTAATAAAATAAGCTAATTTTTTTAGCTTTTTACTGAATGAAAAAATCTGAATTAAGTTAGTTACTTTCTAATGTCAAAAATATCCCTACTTTATAATTAATTTTCCATATCTATCCTAAAACTCATCTATAAATATTTACCCCACATAATAATCTTATCATTATTTTTTTAGCCGTCATGCAATCTCCCCTCACTTTGCTTCTCTTGTCCAGTTCTTGAATTTCCCATTAATTTCTCTTAAATCTCCCATTAATTGCTCACCAGGCAAGCACTTGACTTGGGCCTTTCTTTTTGACTTTTCAATTACCTTTTCTAGCATTCACTTTTATTATATTTGACTTTTCAATTACCTTTTCTAGCATTCACTTTTATTATATTTGACTTTTCAATTACGTTTTCTAGCATTCACTTTTAATAATTATTAGCTTTGCTACTCTTTTTGGATCTGACACACTTCGTTATGCGTTTTGGGTATTGTTTTATTTATATGAATATATTTTGTTAATCTGACAGTGATTTATTTGGGAGAATTTTCGCTCATCTGTTTGATTTCATTTTTCTTTTTTATAATTGAGATGATGTTGTGTATGATCAATTGACTGAATGCAGATATGACATTGCATTTTTTTTTTAATGTAATTGGTTGAAGTAGTTTTAATAGAGCTATCTTGGGTGGTTACGAATTTTCCAGTCTCCTTGAGTGAAATTAATAATGGCAATTGCTGAAATTAATAATCCACAATTGGTTCCATTTGATTGTTTTTTGCGGAACTTTCTCATAGATGTCGTCACAAGGGGAGAGAGCAAATTGGACTGATCCAACTTATAGGAAATATTTTATTGATCTCTGCATGCGTGAAGCAAACAATGGAAATAGATCTGGGGCAACCTTGAAGCCTACTGCTTGGAACAGGATTTCTCAGGAACTGAAAACATTGACAGGAAAATCTATTACCCCGAAACAACTTAAAAATGGATGGGATTATATGAAAAGGCAATACCTCACATGGCTGAAATTAACAATGACAACAGGATATGGTTACAATTCTACAACTCGTACTTTTGATTGGCCACCTGAAAGATGGGAAGAATACTTGAAGGTAACATTTTTTTTTATTTAAGTAAATTATTTAATATTTTTACATATAAGTATAATCAATTATTATGTTTTGATTGAACAGAAATATCCAGAAGCTAAACAATTTCGCAATAAACCTTTAGCAAATGCTGAAGAGTTGGAGGCATTGTTCTCAGGTGCAGTAGCAACAGGAGCTTATAACTGGAGTTCTGGAATGGAAGGGATACCAGAAATGGGGAATCTATCATCGATGCTATCTGAAACTCCAATTAACGTAGAAGATAATGATTGTGAGGTAAAAACACCAGATTCATACACCAATGTGGATGAACCACTTCCCGATGACATGCAAAGGTGTAAAAAGAAACAAAAGAAAAGCAAATCGGATGAAACTCGCGAAGATATCAACAAATTAGTGGTTGTATTAGAGAAGACCGATGACAAAGGACCTTCAATTACTCAGTGCATGCCAATTTTGAGAAAGCTACTAACTTATGACAATCCCATGTATTATGTGGCTACTAATGCACTCTGCAATAAGAGAGAGTATCGAGAACTATGGATGGGCATGGAGTGTGATGAAGAACGAATTGGATGGATTTATAGTTTACCAAAAGGGCCTTAATATCTTATTCCTAGTTCATTTGTCAATGTTTTATTTGGTGTCATTATGGAATTTTTGGATTATATACCTTTTTGTTCATGCAATGAATCAACGTTTTGATTAAGGTCATTTGTTGAACTTTTGGTTTGTGTAGTGAATTGTGTGTTTTGGTTATTTGAATATTTAATGAATATCTTGCTGCTCAAAGTGTGGTTTACATTGCTTATATATGTTTTTTTTTTACTTTATTTTTGACTTTGTAATTTCTTATAAATTTTTTTATATGGTCAGGTTGTTATATCCTATCACAAATAAATTGCAGCCTAAGCAATACTTTGGACTTTAATAGTAGGTATGTCAACATTCAATTAATATTAAATATTCTTCTTTAAATGCTACATATATAATATATTTTTTTTTTCGTATAATAGATATGGCTATGGCTGACGAAGAAGTTGACATAAAGATTGGGGTTAGACGAATATTACGGAAACAATTGATTATGTTGGCAAAAAAATTATTGAAAGGGTCGACCAAAAGGCAACAAGTATCTACATCATCTCTGACAGGTTCTCTTTACATTCAAGAACTTTTAAATGGATCACCAATAGTCTGCTATGATCTTATGCGGATGGATAAGAATGGGTTCATATCTCTATGTCAATTGTTCAAAGAAAAAGGATGGCTTTCTGATAGTAAGCATTTAACTGTTGAAGAGAAAATGGCTATGTTCTTATTTACAATTAGCCATAATCTTCGAAATCGGTTCATTAAAATTAGATTCCAGCACTCAGGTCATACAGTGCATAGGTATTTTCATGAAGTACTGTCGGCAATGATGAAGTTTTCGAAAGAAATGATCACTCCTCCGTTATTTACAGATAATTCAAGAGGCATCCGTAATACTCGATTAAGGCAAATTTTTAAGGTATAAAATTTTTTGTATACTAATATGTTGAAGAATAAAGCTTTTTATTTTGATTATTGAAATAATTTAATTACTAATATGTAGGATTCAATTGGTGCAATTGATGGAACTCTTATTCATGCATGTATTCCAATTGATAAACAAGTGCCATATAGAGGTCGGGGCAGGGGAGAATGCTTTCAAAATGTAATGGCCCTTTGTGATTTTGACATGATATTTAGATATGTTGTTGTTGGATGGGAAGGAACTGCACATGATTCAAGGGTCTTAACTGAAACCATTCGTAATTCAAGAAATAATTTTCCTATTCCACCGCCTGGTATGTCATTATTTATTATTTTACCAATTTATTCATTATAATTTATAATATTATATTTTATTAGTCACTCATGTTGAATGTTTTTTTCTAGATAAATACTATTTAGTTGATGCAGCATATTCACATACAAGAGGTTTCATGGCACCATACCGTCATGTGCGTTATTGGTTAGGTGACTTTCGTAGTGGCGGTCGAGCTAGAGGAAGGGAGGAAATATTCAATCATGCCCATGCTAAATTGAGAAATGTTATTGAACGTGCTTTTGGTGTGCTAAAGGCCCGTTTTCCAATACTAAAAAGGATGGCACCATACTCATTTGATACACAGAGAAAAATAGTAGTGGCATGCATGGCAATTCATAATTTTCTTCGAAAAATATCAGTGGATGATGCATTATTTGCTCAATATGAAAATGATGAAGTTGAGCTAGAAAGTGGTCATGGCAATCAAAACCACACAGCTAATGCTATCAACTCCTCAAGTATGGAATATCAAAATTACATGCGACAACTTCGAGATGAAATTGCAAATCAACTGTTTCAAACATCTTATTAGTTTTTTCTTTCTTATATTATATACGATAAAATTTCAAATTTATGGTATTTTATATATTAAAATTCCAAAATCAATATGTGTTCATTTAAATATAGTTTTACTTATAAATGTTAAAATATTGTGGTATTTAATATATTATTTATTTGACATTTAAATTTAATAAGGATACAAATGTAAAACTACACATTTTCAGTTTTTTAAGTTGAAAAAAAACAAACAACTTAATACTTATTTTCAGAGATTCAGACGAAAAAATAAACAAATTATTCAGATTCAGACATTTAGATCTATTCAGAATTCAGACTAATTCAGGTCTATTCAGATTTCAGACAAAAAAACAAACGCCACCTAAGTCACATAATATTGAAACAAGTGTATATTATACATGTTATAGCCATGATTTAAATATCAAGCATCGATCTCATAACCTTAGTGGATTTTAAATTTATACTATTCCTTATCAACTTTTTTTTTGCAATTATTTTATGTAATTATTGACTGCCGGATTTATATTTTTAGAGTAATTAACCACTTTAATTTGAGTCGTGCGAATCAGTATCAATTTATAATTATGGAAGAATAAAACCAAAATTTGAAGAATTAGAACTATTAGAAAACGAAGCGTTAAATAGTGATGAAGGTATGAAAAAATGAAACTTCTACAAGCAAAGTAACATTGCGATAATTGAATAAATCATATTTGTTTGTAAAGGATGATTAGATTTCAGTGTTATTTGCTTTTATATAAACTTGACCCTCGTCGTATAAGTCTAAAAACTTTGATTAACATAGAATTACTTGATTCATTCAGATTAAAGTTTGGTGTATGAGTACAATGTGTTATTCATACATTCTTGGTAAGCACAGAATTAGTTTCAAACTTTGATAAGCACAAAATAATTTTGCTTCGTTTAAGGTAATGGTGTACATAGCCCACATGTTGTTCCCGTCTGCTTAACATGCCAACGGAAACATGTGTATGCATTTATGTGGCCAATGATTTTCTTGACATTTGAAGAAATATTATCCTCACAGAAGTTGTCTATATTGAGTGAGAAAAATTTATTCTAAGGTCGATCACAAGCATGTTGGGTCAAGTGTCTCTGAACAGTTTGTTTCGTTTGAGATGAGTGGCTATCTAAAAATGATTAATGTAATAAAATTTCTAGTAATTCATAGTTAGTATATATAATAGATACACTGGTTGAAACATAATCGCCATACTTTTGCATAACAAAAGTGCAATACATTGCTTAGTTAACAGTCATAGAGGAAAGAATCACAATGAAGCACCATCCAAAGAGAAACTAATACATGTATAATTAAACATTACAATGATATCTTATTGGTTTCTGGGCAAATTGTTGATGTCCCAGTCCTTTATCCGATCCAAGTGGTTATCACAGGCCTGCACACAGACGAATTGTCAATATTACGTTTAGCAGTAATATTTAGTAGATAGCAAAAGCAGCTTACTGATAGTATCATCGCTGGTAGTTGATGTCATCCTGAAGAAGTCATCCTCTTCAGAACAGTTGCCAAATTTCGTTAATTGTGTCCACTATAATCAGGAATGAGTTAGTATAAGTTTTGTGAAATACTGAATTGAACTTGATAAGCCTAATGCCAATTGTATAGAAAGAATGTAAAGAAAACAAGTACCTCTAGGTTATATGTAGTAGAGGGGTGTGAACAGGTGTGTCTGGCTAAACTGTTTTGAACATGATGTCATTGCTGGCCTTGCCTGCAACAGGTTTGAGATCTTAAGTCAGTGGTAGAAGCAAATTGTCACTTGCTTGCCACTTCCAAGCACTGTCTTTGGCTAATTTCATCATGCCTGGTGCATATGTTGACATATAATTTTCCGCGGACATCATAGTCTTTAATGTTTTTAACTAATGTATTGTGTTGCCCTGCAAGCATAAGGACATAGAATTCCAGAGATCTACCACATTCCACAACCGCATGTCATCATTTGTTCCATGTTTAACTCATAGCATGATGAAATGCTATGAGTGACTTTGACAAGATATTAAAATTAAGAAATTAACAAGTTAACAGTATTGTCCGGTATCACATAATTCATACCAAATATTCAGAATTGAAACAAAAAATGAGCTCAAACATACGACAAGATGAAATTGCACGGATTGCTTAGCCATACAGTTACCAGACATATTAAAACTAAAGAAAAAAAAATGAAAAATCACTGATGGTATTAAATCAGATTGTCCTTTTGCAGAACATTCAAAATAAAAGTTCTTTTGAGATCAAGAATCTGTGCGGAAAGCGGTCGGACCGGATCCGGCAAGAAGTTGAGGGATAACACGTGCCACTTGTCGACAGCCGCGTTGTGAACGTAGCAACACAGGCCACGGTTACGTGTGGGCAAAGCCAGGAACCATGCAAGCCGCCGGTGTTGGGACCCGGAGCGAAGGTGGTAAAGCTTGGCACACGTGTGCCAATGGCGGCAGGCTGATTTGACACGTGCCAAGGAGTCTGGAGAAAGGAAGGAGAAGATGTTGGCTAGAACATTAAAATGAAGGTTGCTCCACATTTTTTACAGGGGAATATATACATATATATATATATACACACGTATATATATGCAAGTACAAACTGGTGGTTACATTTGGGCAACTATTGGAGATGAATTTTGGACGCATATGGTATAGGGATGTGTGAAGCTACATGCAACTGTGAATTATTTTATTGTTTTTTCTCTTGTACTTTGGTTGTTTTTTTTTTTATAAGTACTTTGGTTGGTTCTGGGAAAGGCTCAAGAGGCAAGAAACTAAAAATAAAAGAAAGAAAAAGAAATAATAAAAATATCTCTTTCTTTTTTTATTGAACTTTATTGGGATAATTAGTCGTATTAAATTCTTCGTGTTTTGAAGATGGGTTAGTCCTTCAGTGTAAGATGATCATTATGGTTTGCTTAATAAATTATCATGGGGAAAAGCTTATTGTAGTGCTTAATAAGAACGAATTAAAATTCTTTGGTGATCTGATTTTTTTTTTTGAGTTAAATTTAAATGATCGATGTTTAATTAATTAAAAATAAAAATAATTAAATTATAATCATATATTACTATTATTAAAGGAGAGGCGAGATAAGATTTTTAATTAATTAAAGAACGCAAATAGCAAAAGAATTTTAATCTGATAAGAATTGTAAAAAATAAAAGAGTATTTAATAGAAGAATTTTGATGCTGAAAGTAAAGATGATGGTAGCAAGCTATACTGACATTTTGAGACGATCAGTTTGACAACCTAGGGATTATGATGTTGATGTTATCAGACTTTTGATGCTGGAGATAAAGGATGATGATGCTGGCCACGCTGTAATGTCATTAATGCTGAAGATAAACTTATCATAATTTATACGAAATTCAAACGTCAGTTTCGTTAATCTTTAATTTCATTTTACATAATTTTAAAATGCGTTTTTATGAACCAAAAAGAAATTGTAACTTCTTAAATACCAAGAGTATTTGAACACATTTTTTATTAAAAAAATGACCAAAGCTCCTTTTTATTTGATAAAATTGATTATGTTTTCCATATTTTTTTAATGTCTTAAAATTATCCAGAAATAAAATGTTAAACAATTAGAAACACTTTTTAGAATATGATTTAATTTGCATATAATATAAAATATCTGAAAGTTGAATAAGAATGGACTATAAGTAGTAGCATCGCCATTGCGTGATAAACTGTCCCTACTCGGTCCAAAATTTCAGATAGCATATTCTATCTGGTTAGCTGAAATTACAAATTTGTCTTGTTGGATTAATTAAATGCATAAATTCAAGTTCCAATTTTATTTTAAAATCACATACGCAAATCTCATTCCTTTGCAATTTATTAGTCTGGTTGTTTGATAGATGTTCAAAATTCAATTGAATCTATTCAAATAAGTTCTATGATCTAATTTGAAATTTAATCTAATTCAGTCTAAATATGCAATGTAACATTAAAAGATCAAAATTAAATCTATTATTAAAAAGCAATATAAAAATATCTATAACCATATACTACTCTTCAATTTAAATGGATATTACTAATAAGATTATGAAAGTGGAGAAGTAAGAGCGTGAACCTTTTTCTTTGATTATTTATAAATTTTACTCTAGTGATATGATTTTCTAGCTACACCAATGAGTCTACAATATTAGACTTCAATGAACATAATAAGATCCGTAGTTAAGATTAGGAGATTTCTGTGTGCTCTTAGATCATGTGGAGAAAAAAGTATGAATTTTGGCCAAAACATGTTCTTCAGTTGAGAAATTTGGTGGGCTGGCGTTTACTTCAAATTAAATGTCATACCATTACCGGATAATATTTATTTATTTATTTGAGGTTGTGAAATTCTTTATGAGATCTGGGTTGGAAACTAAAATAAACATTCTTTTTATCATATGATCATGATACTCATTTTCTTATTATTATTATTTTCTTGATACAAGACACTCATTTTATTTAAAATTGAGAAATTTGGTGAACAAGGCAAGTTTATTAATTTTTTTTTGGTTTCTCTCTAGAATTTGGAAGTGGACAAAAGAAATGAAAAAGTGAATAGGGACATAACAAATAGATTTTTTTTATGCTTCTGCGGCATAAAATAGTTATTTTTTAAGTTAAGGGTTCAAGTACGTGCATGTTTTACAAAAGTAGATTATTATTCAGATTTGTAATGGGACGGCAAATTTACAAAATTAGTGGAATAAAATCATGGCGCAAAAGATGTTTGCTAAATTGCCTCTGAGAGTGTTTTTTTTAAGTTATTATTTAGCAACATTCCATAATCGTTTAGTACTTATTTGCTATTATTATGCCAGTTTTGGAAAATCAATAGCAACAATTTCACCCAACAACATTCTATGAAAATTAAGACAAATTGTCAGCAAAATGGGATGTGTGATGGTCACCGTAGTTATTTTTCTTAGGCTATCAAACCTGAGTTCAAAGTTTGTTGGATGAGTTTGGCCATTGCCTAGGTAACGCGGGCTGTCGGCCAGGTGATGGGCCTAGCAAAATGGTTCGTTGCCTGAGCAATGTACGTCGTCGTCCACGAGCAATGGGCGCCATCGCCTGAGCAACGACATCAATCATTCGAGTGATGACACCTGTCGCCTATAATCTATGCCACTAGACTCTGGGCAAGGCTTGTGACTTTGCACCGCTAAGGGTCTAAAGACTATAAATTGAGCTCATTAGAATTAAGGTTTAATTAAAAGCGTTTGATACTTTATAATTCATTTTGAGGAACGTACGTTTAGGTAATAATGCACATAAAGATGAGCACATATAATGAGTTATAAAAAAAAATGCACATAAGATATTCGATAAATGTGAAGCACATGCGGGTCTACCGCACTAGATAGTGTAACTTACAAAAGGGCTAGCCAAGTGCGTTTCTATTTAAAATGGCGTATTTTTTGGCTATAAAAATTAAAAGAAGTGAAAAAACTGGCTAAAATTGTGGATAGCCCCTAAATTTTGGCTATTTTCATGATATTTTCACCAAATTTTCTCCACTAATTACTGAAAAAAAACAAATAAACAGTTTCCTAATTTAAGAGAGAAAACTGATGTCACTATCTAACGGACACTTGTTAGTTACTACGTAATCAATCAATCAATCAATCAAGATGGCCCCATGAACTAACTTGCATATTTTACAGTTTCAAGTTGTTTTTGATGGGTTCATCAAAGAAATGGGCAGCCTTTATATCTTTAATTTCTAGGGATGGCAATGGGGGTGGGGTGGGGGTGGGGAGGCTTACCCCATTTCTCACCCCGTTAGAAATTTTTGCCTCCATTCCTCACCTCATTCTCCAATAAATTTAGTGGGGTGGGGATGGGGAATCCCCATGTGGGGAATGATTTCCCCATCTCCACCACATTCCCCATTTATTTATTTTATAATATGTATAAATATATTATTTTAATAAGTTAAAAATTAGAGACTTAAAATAAAATCATCATTATATTATAAAGTATTTAAATTCTTTTAAAAAATATCTAAAAGTTTGAAACAATATCTTAAAATGATATTAAAAGTGAAAAATATTTAAAGAGCGTAGCACCTTAAAAGAGAAAAGAAAATATAACAATGTTTCAGAGTTGAAAAATATTATAGGATTTTCTTTCATTCATATCTTGTTTATATTGCATAAAAATTAAAAAAAATTATTAATTGACATTATAATTGATAAAATAAAAATTATTAAATAAGAATTAAAAACATATTTATATTTAATGGGGATTGGGGTAAGGGTGGGGTGGGGAGTACAAAACCAAACCCCACCCCATTAAGAAATTGGGGATTATTTTCCCCCCACTCCCTACCCCATTCCCCAAAAATTATTCAAAATTTTCCCCATTTGGGTTTGGGGCTCCATGGAGCCCCAAACCCATGAAGGATTTTGCCATCCCTATTAATTTCTTCTTCCTTATATTTTTGTCTCATTGTCTTCCAAATCCCTCTTTTCAGGTAATTCTTTCTGTTTCTTCCATAATTATTTTCTCATTTTATATAATAATGGTGATTATTTCTCATTATTTACGTCACTTTTATGATCAATTATCGCATGAAATTCATTTTACTGTCAATGGCAGCATTATTCAATTCTAGTAATAAGACGTAACAGCCGACCCAACCCGCATTTCTTTTTGACATTCATTTCGTCTATGAGGAGTTGGAATCCCAGATGTCTTGCAGAGATTTTATTGGCTAAACTTAATAGCATTAGAAATGCTTTTGAAATACATGTATAATACATGTTGTATTGTTTGTTTTTGCAGGATACCATGTAGAAGTGGAAAATGTACGACACCTATAGAGGTGACATGCTTCCAGTTGATTATAAGTGAAGTCTTCCCTAAATTTGTAGCCAAGGTTCTTCTGTATCCTGGAGCCTTAGCAAGTGCCATAATGAAGGGCAAAACCATTCCAAGCTACAGTAAATTGCTGCAGCTATATAACTTCACCAATCTAACGAATTTCCAAAAAACTAATCTCCTCCGCCTAGAGGTTTTTGTAAATATTTTTTTTAAACAATCATATTCATATAAATTATTTGCTATTTTGAACATTACGAGCCTTATGCCCAAATATGATCTTTGTACAAAAAGAGTCATAAAACCATAGGCAAACTGAAACTCCAAAATTTTATTTTAGGAGCTTTTCTCTTGAACTTAGCAGTACATTGCATTTCATTTTGTCATTTTTTTTTTTGGGGGAACATCAGGTTCTTGCAGGAAGCTATTTGTCTGTTGCAGGAGCCTTAATTGGAGCTCGGAGGATGAGCCTCATTGGGACACTTCTTCTGCTCTGGGGCCTTGTAAGAGAAGCGATGATGTTCAGGTTTTCTTGTGACAAAGATTCAGGAAAAGCTGTTTCTATCTATCCAACTATGGGAATTTTTGTGATTTGTACTTTCTTGTCCATTAGAAAATATTTAAGGAAAATCATTCGTTGTTGTAAAGCCAATCATATCAAAAAGTATCTCTGATTAAAAGTAAAAGATATATGAGTTGAGGCCGATGAAGAAATGTGATTTCTGGGAGAAATTCAGTTGGGGTACATAGAAGGAAGTATAGGCTGAGATTTTAGAAGGGCTTCAAATTTTAATGGGAGTTGGCTAGTAGAATACTTGCGTTCTGTAGATTGTAACAGTTTTTGGCTTTCTTTTTCTGTAGGATCTTTTTGCCTCTGCTAGTTATAGGACACGTTATGATTTTATCCTGTTTCACTACTGAAGATTAGCGGCAAATATTGAAATCCCTGTGAAAATTTATTAGAGCATCTATTTCAATACTGCAAATTGTTTTTGACAGCATTAAATATCAAGCACGTGACTTCCAATGTATACCCTGCTACTTTATTTCATTTGAAGTTTCAATCTTTTTTAGGGATCTAACGAAATTATGCTGCAGATTTAAAACATCCGATGTTGCTTCTATGTTTCTTCGTGCCACTAAAGTTTTGATTCTATTATTATATTTGTCACTCAGTTTCCAATGATTTAAACCTGAGAATATGGGAGATGAATGCTGATGATAACGGCTAAGAAAGTGTGAAACATGAACTACTTACACAAATTTTATGGTTCAAATCAAATGGTAGGCAAGACAATGTAATGTGAACATTGCATTCACATCTGGAATTGGGACAAGCTGACAAAATATTCAGCATCGATTGAATGTTGTAAATTGACCTCATAGGCCCAAACAACTGAGAAAGAGAGAGTGATGAGTGATAGAGTTTGAAATTCACTTGTTTTGGTGGATTTTGGTTCTTGAAGGAACTCAGAGAGAAGGTTAGGCCTTTTGCTGATTTCTTTCATGGATTATGAATTTACGATAAAGAATCCTTATTTCTAATAGTGGCCATTGGTTGAGAGAAGCTGGTATGTGAATTTGAAGGCAGAGTCTCTTCCATGGGTATTGAAATTTAGATGCTCACGCAGGTTTGTTAGCTTAAATTGGTTAGTTTTTGGTACAAAGGATCTTTGGGAGAAGCTTGACAGTATCTGTCAGTTCACTGGTTTCTCTTAGTTCTTATACAAGTCTTTAAAAGACTAGATTGAATTTAAATCCGGTTCTGGCTATTCCCCACCTTCAGTTCTCTTAATGAAAGCAGGAAATTTCAAGAATTTGACAAGAGTTCTAGTTCAAAAGCTCCATTCTTTTCTTGATCTAACGAAATTTCCTTCCCTTCTTGCTTTGCTTTGACCCAGTGTTAAATAAAGAGTTACCATCGCATGAGAGGAATTCTCTTCCTTCTCTTAATGATAGAACTGAATGTATTAAAGGTCGATCACACGTTGATTGTGGAGAACCTATGGAGAAATTGGAATTTTCTGGAGAAATCATGTGCTTGCCACAGAGTAATGCCTTGTCTTATCTCTTATATTTGGTATGATGAGGTTTCTTATTTTGTTCCTTTCCTGGAGGTGTGTGTGTTGCAATGGAGCTAAAGGAAGCTAATCCATGTTAGGAAATTGAGCTTTCTCCCAAGATCACTCCAAATAATTTATCAAGCAACAAATTAATAGAAAAATTAAATGGAGAATACACCAATCACACAACACAAGATTTACGTGGAAAACTCCAAATCCGGAGAAAAACCACAGCCGTTGTCGAGAGACAACCAGAGAAAAATAATCACTATGTGGAAAATTATTACAACCACTCTCAGAAATAATTTTCTCTCACCCAAGCCCCAAATACATAATCCTGAGAAATATCCCTTAACAAAGCAAACCCGTAATACCCATATTGAGGAGCCAACTGCTCCTTCAATATAACTACATGCTTAAGAACATTTCTCTCTCTCAATTTCTCACCAAAACTTGGATTCCTTCTCTGGGATTTGGGATACCAAGCTCTCAAATGAGAGCTTCCTTTTATAGGCAAGATTTTTCCTAAAATCAAGCCCACCAACCTTGATCAAAATTGGTGGCTTAACCACCAAATTTGTTGACCAAATTTGTTGATCAAATTTGATGGCTAAGCCACCAATTTTGATCAAGGTTGGTGGGCTTGATTTTAGGAAAAATCTTGCCTATAAAAGGAAGCTCTCATTTGAGAGCTTGGTATCCCAAATCCCAGAGAAGGAATCCAAGTTTTGGTGAGAAATTGGAGAGAGAAATGTTCTTAAGCATGTAGTTATATTGAAGGAGCAGTTGGCTCCTCAATATGGGTATTACGGGTTTGCTTTGTTAAGGGATATTTCTCAGGATTATGTATTTGGGGCTTGGGTGAGAGAAAATTATTTCTGAGAGTGGTTGTAATAATTTTCCACATAGTGATTATTTTTCTCTGGTTGTCTCTCGACAACGGCTGTGGTTTTTCTCCGGATTTGGAGTTTTCCACGTAAATCTTGTGTTGTGTGATTGGTGTATTCTCCATTTAATTTTTCTATTAATTTGTTGCTTGATAAATTATTTGGAGTGATCTTGGGAGAAAGCTCAATTTCCTAACAGTGGTATCAGAGCCATTGATTGAAGTTTTGGTGTCGGGGTACTGTTCACATAGACAGTACTATTCACGTATACGGTACTATTCACGTGAAGCAGTGGGAACCAATCCAAATAATCTGTGGTGAAGAGAATAGGAAGCAAATTGTTGAAAATTGATTAAAAAAAAAAGAGGAAAAAAGAAAGGTAGCTTCAAATTTGGTGGCTTAACCACCAAATTTGTTGACCAAATTTGTTGATCAAATTTGATGGCTAAGCCACCAATTTTGATCAAGGTTGGTGGGCTTGATTTTAGGAAAAATCTTGCCTATAAAAGGAAGCTCTCATTTGAGAGCTTGGTATCCCAAATCCCAGAGAAGGAATCCAAGTTTTGGTGAGAAATTGAGAGAGAGAAATGTTCTTAAGCATGTAGTTATATTGAAGGAGCAGTTGGCTCCTCAATATGGGTATTACGGGTTTGCTTTGTTAAGGGATATTTCTCAGGATTATGTATTTGGGGCTTGGGTGAGAGAAAATTATTTCTGAGAGTGGTTGTAATAATTTTCCACATAGTGATTATTTTTCTCTGGTTGTCTCTCGACAACGGCTGTGGTTTTTCTCCGGATTTGGAGTTTTCTACGTAAATCTTGTGTTGTGTGATTGGTGTATTCTCCATTTAATTTTTCTATTAATTTGTTGCTTGATAAATTATTTGGAGTGATCTTGGGAGAAAGCTCAATTTCCTAACAATCCAAAGCCATTTCAAGCTGGGGTCCTTTGAGTATTCGGGTGCTCAAAACAATTAGCATTCTAACTGTCGGGTTTAGCAGGAGAAAGTACAGAGCAGGTAATTTCCTTTTGTGACTCATTTTGTATTTCTTTGACATTTCTTGTCTTATATGACCTGCTTATGGTGTATCTAAAAATATGATGTCAGCAGATGCTTAAGCAGTATATAGGTTTTGATGTTAACAATTTCCTTCAAAATAGAATAGAATTTTACTGCAGAGCCAAGAAAAAGTAAAAGAGAGTAGAATTAGTCATATGAGACGTGGTGTAGTATTTTATTGTTATTATTTAAGCCTGAATAATAGTGCCTCATAGAAAGGTTGTCTTCTTATCCTTGAACTGTTCGACTAATAGAATAATAAAATCAATTATATATTTTGTTATTTGGTTGTTAATTCAGATCTTTAAGAACTGGAGGTAAGGCGTACTTGATTGAGCAACGTTAAATGAACGATTAACTTCTACCATATTAAACTTGCCATTTTCTTTTTCTTCATTACTAGTTTATTGTTCTTTATTATCTTTCTTCACATACAAGGAAGGGGTTCAAATTGTAAAGATAGCTCACAATGCTTTTGAGGTTTACTCTCCATCTTGATTAGAAAAAGAAATTTGCCATTACGGTGTCTGATATGAAAGACAAGATTGCATGTTACACGCAAATAGATACATCAATTGGAAAAAAAAAAAAGCGCTCCTACTAGAAATCTTATTCAAGACTCTATGCCAGTACAATTGTAGCTCATCCTGCCGATCTTCCTTTCCCTTGATAACAATTTTACCTCCCATTACTCTACTGGGATCAAATGGGAGCTTCTTCAGCTTTAGGCATCTAGTTACTTCAATTTCCTTCAGTTGTGAAAAGATAAGGGATCTTAGAAGATGCTCTTTAAATTTCCTAGACTTTTTAGGCATAAAAAATTCAAGTTATGCTAGCAAGTTCTGCTTTAGCATTATCTTTGAAACTAAATTTTCTAAAACTGATTATTTCTTCCATATTACTGCAATTCTGCACATCAATATTCTTGAGGTTTGGAGTAAAAACAACCCATATCAATTATTTCAAACTTGAACAATCATATGCAAAATGTTTGAAGACTGCAAAAACCCCTTTGTAGCAAATTTTGTATCTCTCTTGCATTTTCAATCTTCAACTCTTTCAAAGGATAGTTCTGAATAAGAAAATTTTTGAGATGCTTCATTTATGCTAGAGGTAAAACATTGAGGGACACTAGAGTATAAATTTTTGTAAGCCATAGGGATTATGTACAAATCAGCAACTTTTGTAATGTCAAAAGAATTTAAACAACAGGGCAATTATCGAAGGTAATGCTCAGGAGATTCAAGTTTTCCAAACAGAGCAATTTATAAAGGTTTGGCATCTTCATATAAAGCTATACCTTCTTGTTCTCCACTATAATTACTACAACCCAGCATTTTGAGTGCCTGCAACTTTAGAAAGTTACGCAGCAGTTGCAGGCACTCATTTTTTGATGTTACATATTCCAAGTTCAAATATCTGAAATTTACCAAGGCCTTCACCTCTTCTGGCAACTTCCTTATGACAGTTAAAAAAGGTAATTTGGTCATAAATATAAAGAATCTTAGATTCAAAACGTTAAGAGAACACATAAATTGAAAGAAGCCATCAATGATCATACTAATTTTGATTCTGTAAAGAAGCAAAGTTAGGAGACAAAGACAATTAGGAATTGCTGATAGACTAATTATGTAGCTAGGCAGGCTACCATAACTAAACTTTGAACGTGCAAACACATTTTCTTCCATACCTGAAAAATTTCAGGCGATGTGCTTAAGACCTTAATTGCATACTTCCATTCATCGGGTTTCTTTTTGTAGGACATGGCTTAACCAATTGTTTTCAGTGCTAGTGGCAGACCAACACTCTCTTACCGAGGTTTGTACTAGCTCAGGAATATCATAATGACATCTAAGAGTAGCGCTACTGACTTTTTCTTGAAATAATCTCCAGGCTTCATTGTGAACCAAACATTTGACCTCAAACTTTCCATTAGCTTCTATTGAACCACAAACATCAATAAAGCAAGTTGTGAAAACCACCTTGGATGAAATATTTAGGCTTTGAAGAGAGATAGCCAATTTTGTTAAATCAATTTGCTGCCATCGATCATCCAATAACACATAAAATTCTTTTTGCTTAAAATGTTAGAGATGTCCAAAGCCTTGTCTTGAAGACTTTTATCCTTCCATGACTTTGCTGACAAAGCTATCCTCTTCCTAATAGCATCTTGAATCTTGTCAAGATTTGGCTCTCTAGACACAACCGCCCACAGGACAACATCAAAATGATGATGCTGCTGCTAATTGCAGAATTTGTTATTGACTTGTTTTAGAAGGGTAGTTTTGCTGACTCCCCGTACCGTACAAGCCAATAATTCCCCTATTCTTTTCTTGATCAGGGGTACATCTCCAAACTTGATCAAGCATTGATTCTTCATCAACAACTATTTGCTCAACAGCTAATTCAACCGTTGCATCTTGTGGTGTCATCTCAGCAATTTCTTTGACTTCTCCCCATTCATTCTTCAAAAGGATCACTTGTTCTGTCAGCATGGCCACCATTTTTCCGAAGTCGTAGACTGAAGCCAAGTCTTTGGAACAGAAGCCTCCAAGACAGTCTATCAAGTTCTTGATCTCTTACATTTTGCAGATCAACAGCTTTGGTTACACCAGAAGCCAGCCTTTGACTTGATTCATCTGTTATGTTACTTAATAATTGATTCCAGGTTTCTATTATGTTTACTTAGTAGGATAAAAGTGTTGTTTGTATTTGATTCAGTAGATTTTAGATAAAATATAATGAAACATACTTATATGGTTATGTTGTATAGGTAAACATATCATTTTAATTTTAAGTGATATGTTTTTTTATGTTGATTTTTGGTAGTTGTGTTTGGTGTTGGAATGTTTCCAAAACATTTTCCAGGTTTATTAAATCCTAGCCCTTTAGACTTGTTTAATAGTGGAGAATTCTTGAATATATGTTCTTATTATGAATCCTCATATTTTGTAAGTGAATCAAAACTTCTAGACCTCCATATAACTAGTCTATATATATATATATATATATATATATATATATATATATATTCTTCTTAAAGCAATTAATGTTATTTTAATGTCTTTTCAGTTTTCACTTCCTACTATCTCTTATTTTTGACATGGAAACTATTGATTTATATATATATATATATATATATATATATATATGCTTCTTCTGAGCAATTAATGTTATTTTAATGTCTTTTCACTTACTACTATCTCTTATTTTTGACATGGAAACTATTGATTTATATATATATATATTCTTCTTAAAGCAATTAATGTTATTTTAATGTCTTTTCACTTACTACTATCTCTTATTTTTGACATGGAAACTATTGATTTATATAATTATATCAATGACATTTAGTTAGTATTGAGTCATATATAAGTTGTGCAAATCTCTGTTCTCAATGAAATGCAATTGGAAGCCGTAGAAAAACCTTTTGAAACGGAGATGTGGAGATTACTGTTCATTCAGAAATCCCATGTTCCTTTAATCCACTAACGTTTAGATAGTGTTATCATTTTCGTCACTCAATTTTGTTAGCCTATATGGCTATAAATATTGATTTTGATGATAACAAACCACATGTATTTTAAAAGCTTTGATAATGTTTTTAAAGTTTCGGATTTGGACCTATTTGAAACTATTTAAATGTTTTTGGGCCATTCTATAATTTCATAAAGTTTGGGCGAAGTCATAATTTCAGAAAATTGTGGGATTGAGAAAGCATTATTTAAAATTCTGAAATTGGACCTATTTGTAAACTTTTATAACGTTTTGGGCCATACTACAGTTTTATAAAGTTTTGGGATTAAACTAAAAATTTCGGAAAATATTTTACAGGTTACTGTAGCAAGCGGCTTACCGGTTACTGATAAACGGCAAGCCGAATTCGGGGCAGTAAGCACCAGAACGAAAACGGCTTACCGGATTCCGAATCCGGCAAGCCGGTTAGGCAAAATTCAAAATTTTGCCTTAACGGTAACATAAATCCGGCTTACCGGATTCCATAAAACGGTAAACCGGATATCCCAGAATGTGAGTAACGGCTAGTTTTCGAGCTCAAGCTATAAGAACTCAAATCCAACTCATTTTGAATCTCTCCAACAAGCAAAAATAAAAAGCACACGTGACATCTTGAGTGTTCAAACTTGCAAAATACAAACATTGAATCTTTTCTTGTTCTTCATCATTGTATATCTACTCATTGAGTGAGTTTCATTGTAACCATCATTTGTTCATCTCATTTGTAAGAATTTGAGTGTGTGAGACACTTGAGTGAAGAGATTGAGAGATAATCTCTGTGTTGTAAAGGTTTATTGACACCTCGAAGTCAATTGTAATTGTTGAAGCCTTGGAAAGGCTTGGATAGTGAAATCCTCGAGCTTGGATCGCTTGGAGGCGTGGACGTAGGCGGGGATTGCCGAACCACGTAAAAATTCGTGTGTTTGTTTCTCTTCTCCCTTACTCTTTAATTATTGTGCTATTATTGAACTTATTGTTTTCAATTATTGTTAAGACATTAGATTGCTTGTTGTGTGGATTTGTTAGGATAGATTTTAAAAATCCAATTCACCCCCCCTCTTGGGTTGCACACTTGTATTTCAAATTTCCCATGATTTAAACCTGAGATATGGGGCCTAAGGAGAGCAATGGTGATGATAAGGGCTAAGAATATATGTGTGCAACGAGAGCCAGTTCACACAATGATTTTGTGGTTTAGAATCAAATGGTAGGCATTAGCCAAGACAATGTAATGTGCACATTGCATTTACATGTGGATTAGGGACAAGCTGACAAAACATTCAGCATCAATATGAACATAAGACTGCATAGCAAACACAATTGGTATTATTGAAGGAACATCAGTTGGCTCTACTTTGAATTTTTTGAGAAAATTATTTGAAATGGGTGGGGAAGAAAATGATCTTCCCATCTTGCTTCGTTAGATCATTTGAAAAGGAGTTATTGTCACATGAGATAGCTCTTTTCCTTCTCTCAATGGTTATAGTGGGGGTGTTCAGTTGGATGATACTCTAATTGTGGAGAATCTGCACATAAAAAAGGTTTTTCTTGAGAAAGTAAGAGCTCGCTGCATAGTAATTACATGTTATCTCTCTCATTTTTGGCATGATGAAGTTTGTAAGGTTAGTTCTTTTCCTTTCCTGCATATGAGTAGTGTGTCGTCTAGGAGCTCACGGAAGCCAATATGAAGCCACTCGAAGCTTGCAACGAATGCAATTCTAACTGAAGGGTTTTTCCAAAAGAATCTGCAGCTTGAGGTATTTCCTTTTGTGCGACTTGTATGGCACTTGTTTCACATTGTCCTGGTCATGTTGTGATCTAGTAGAATATTATGATACTAATAAATTGTGTGACATTTTTGGCATGCGCTAGTGTTCATATTATGATACTAATAAATTACTTGAAAGAAGTACTGAATTAAACTATAGAATTCAGATAAATAAAATAGATATTGGTTACAGAACACTGGTGCACTATCTTAACGGTATTATTTGAATGATTCTAAAATTTTCACATAGGAATCATGACCTTACCTTTGGAAATTGGATGCCTGGTTGATTGATTCAGAGTACAGCACCAAGCTGACATATATAAGATCATTTAATCAAGAGTATTTTGCTACCTCATATTGTAGTGTTTATGTCTTTTTTTAAGAGTGTTAAATGAAATGTGTACAGAAAAGAATTGTGTTGGCAAAGCCTGAAATAAACAATGAAGAAAAAGGAACAATAAAAAGAAATGAAAACGTGGTATCTCACAAGGTGTTATGCCATGTTAATGTGCAGCTTCTGAAGACTTATGCCTTGAACCGTTTGGCTTATAGAGTAATATAAACTTATTTAACTTCCTCTGTCTCACTTGATTGAGCAAAGAGAGCTTTGAGAGAAGATGAAATTTTACTCTATTCAAGTTGATGTTGTCTGTCTTGTATATTAGTTGTTCTTTAATATCTTTCTTCACAAAAGATAGGTAGTAGAAGCATATGAACTTAAGCATCATTCGTATAGCATGTCAGCATGGGTTACCATCAAACAAACCTTTTTTTTCCTCCTTTCTTCTTCTGGAGGTGTAGATGATGATTTGTTACCTCCCCTTTATATGAATAAAGCAACAATGGAACACACATTAATTCCTGCACTTGATGCTTTGAACAGAAAGGACGTGGAAGGGGTGACAGACTTGTTAAGAAGAGCACTACACGTACTACTGGCGAGGGCAGTGAACATTGTTATCTTGGCCTCAAATGATACTCTTGATCTTTTGCCTCCGGATGATCCTCTTCTTAATAAATGCATCGATCCAATGGATGCTTTGGTCTGCAGTCAAATGGGTGAAATCTAATGAAAAAGCTATATAGAGATTGCAGAATATTTTAAATTTTTTACCTGCATTTTGCTTAAACTACTTTCGAAAGTGAGATAGGAAGCCTTTGGGCTGAGAAAATCAAGCCACGATTTGTTATTTAGGCCGACTCCGATGGACTTCTTTTTTATCAGTATCACATATTCAGTTAAGCAACTTGCAAGCCTTATTACTAGCAATGCAATTCTTAGAACATCTCCAAAAGACTTTTCAAATAAAATTCTATTTCTTATTTAAAAAGTCATATCAATATTAAACATTTTAAAAAACATGTTAATTTAGATTTTTCAAATAAAATTTATTTTTCACTCTTCAATATTGTCGAGTGAGTTTTTTCCTCTTTTATTAATATCTTATTATTATTTATTGAAAAAATAAGACTGCAATAATTATTATTTATGTTTTCTTTAAAAAACATAACAACAATTCAATTTAATAGTAGAAAAATTTGATTAAAATAATGTTAACTTATTCTTATTTGACGAGTCTTTTGAAAGAGATTGTATTTTTCTATCCACTTATTTGCTACATTAGTAAATAAATTGATATTTAAATAGTAAAATTTAAAAAGTCTTTTGGAGATGCTTTTAGAACAAAAAAAATTTTTAGTTGAAAATAGGAAACAATATCTACGATTTACCATTTATCCCATATTATTTTTATAATGACCAATAATTTCTAACAACATAATTTACAATATTACTTTTATTTACAAGTATACTTTTATTCATATTTATTATAAATTAAATAAATCATATGAATGATAATTTGAATAAAAAATTAAGTATTAAAAGAAAGAAATATATGTTTTGATGTGAATAAAAAATTAATAATAAAATACTTTTCTTGTACTTTTTATTTTATAAATATTTTTTTATAATGAATATATAAAATATAAAAATATAAAAATATTTATAAGAACAAAAAAAATTTATTAACTGGAAATAGGAAACAGCAGTACAGAAGAATGACAAGTGACACACACGCAACACCGTAGAAAGCTTTTAAATTAAATGAAATAGATAGACAAGATAATCATTAAGCACGCGCAGAAATTTTATTCACACTTTTGCGCCTCATTGCACGTTATTATTAGTAAGGCATGAAACAGGGAGAGAAAGCATTTTGAGTGGCTTGATCCTCCCATTGTAGCTCTTCCCACCATTCTTTATATCCCCTAATGACCATTTTACGTCCCTTTGCGCTGCTGGAATTGAGCGGGAGCTTCTTCAACTTTGGGCATTCCCATATGCGAATTTCCTTCAGCTGTGAAAAGGGCAAGTGATCGCGGTAGATGCGCTTCAAATTACTTGCATTTCCTAGTTCTAGAAGTTCGAGTTTTGCGAACAAGTTAAGCTCTCCCATCATCTCTGAAACTTCACTCAATTTTTCAAATTTTTCAACACTGATTATTTCTTCCATGTCATCACAATCAAATATTCGCAGCCACTTGAGATTTGGAACAAAAACAAGCCACGTCGAGTCCTTCACATTTGAGCATTCGTATATTGTAACAAAGTGAAGTTTACGCATTTTTTGTACCTCTCCCGCGCAGTCGACATTCCAGTCTTCCAAATTACTTTTCCTGATAAATAACTGCTCAAGATGCTCCATGTTTGCTAGATGCAACAAATTGAGAGGTAGACTGTTGCAGTCTTCGATGGACAGAGCTTGAGTGATATTCTGCAGCTTTGGGAATTTCAGAAAGTTTTCAACACCACGCGAACCATGTAAGGACATGGTGATGAGATTTAATTGTTCCAAACAGTGGATTTCCTTCATCAATGATTCAGCATCATCGGATAGAACGTTGCCTTCTTCCACTATTGGCTGGTGGTTTGAACCGCAATACAGCATCCTGAGTACCTGTAACTTTGAAAAGCTTGATATCAGCTGCTGTGGAATTTTACTCATATCATTTGTATACTCCAAGTTCAAATATCTCAGATTCACCAATGCCTTGAGCTCTTGCGGCAACCCACGTACTCCAGTAAAAGACAGATCAAGATGGTGTAATGAAACCAGACTTGAAATCCCCACAGGTAGTTCAGTTAGGTAAAGATTTCCACTTAGATCCAAAACTCTAAGCGAAGGCAAAGATTGAAAGAAACTATCAGTGATATTCGCTATACAATTTGCATTCAGAAGCAAAGTCTGGAGACGCGGACAAGTGGGAATTTGTGGTAGACTTTGAATTTCGTTCTGCATCAAGGATATCCTTTTGACCCCTTCCCATTCTTCAATCTTTGGGGCGTCAGTTAATCCAACTCCTGCACGAACCAAAAAGTTATCCTCCTCCTCCTCTACTTCATTTGCTATCCATAATGCCATGTCACGGATCATATCGTGCATTTTTACACGATCACCTGCTTCCTCCAATAAGCATGCACGAACGAGAGCACCAAGAACCCCCCACCCGCTGCTGGAATCCACAAATCCTTCACTTTTCCAATACTCTATCAACTCGGTTTTTTCAATTTCATAGTCTTCGGGAAATAAGCAACAGTACAGGAGACAAGATCGAAGTTCATCTTTCGGCAAAACTATCATAGCTGAACTTTAAGCTCGAAAGCACCTTTTTCTCCATATCTTCGAATTTAGAAGCTGAAGCGCTTAGGATCTCAATTGCTTCTTTCCATTCTTCAGGGTACTCTTTGCTCGCCATGGCATTACCTACTGTTTTGAGTGCTAGCGGCAAACCATGACACTGACGTGCCACATCCTCGGCTAACTTCGGAATGTCGGGATGCTTGTTAAGAACGTATCTCCCGACCACCCCCTCAAATAATTTCCAGGCATCGTCATCTCCCAAACAAAACACTTTGTACCGATTCTTATGGGCTCCCATTTTACCACAAGTACCCTCAAAACGAGTTGTGAAGACTATTCTGGACCCAGAATCTAGTGTCTGAAGAGGGACGCCCAATTTTGTTAAATCAATTTCGGAGTCCCATATATCATCCAATAACAATACAAACTTCTTATGCTTTAAAGTGTTGGTGATGTCTGAAGCCCTTTCTTCAAAACTTTTTCTCTCCCATGAATCTGTTGAGAAGCCTATCCTGTTCCCAATATCCTCTTGAATCTGCTTCAAGTTTGGCTCTCTAGATACAACCGACCAGATAACGACATCAAAATCATGCTCCTCACTGCAGAACTTGTTGTTGACTTGTTTTAACAGAGTAGTTTTGCCGATGCCCCCCATACCATATAAGCCAATAATTTCCTCGTTCTTTTCTTGATCTGTGATGCATCTCCACACTCGGTCAAGTATTGATTCTTGACCAACGATTGTTCGGTCAACAGCTTTTTCAACCGCTGCACCTTCTGGTAACCCCTCATAAACTTCTTTCATTGCTTCCCCCTCTTTCTTCAGTTCGATCACTTTTTCTCTCAAGTTCTCCACTTTTTTGCCGAAGTCGTAGCTTGAAATCAAGTCCGTGGAACAGAAGCCTCCAAGACACAGTCTATCAATCTGTTGATCTCCTTCTTTTTGCAGATTCTCAACTTTAGTTTCCATTTCTTCCACCCTTTTAAACCAAAGTTCCACCGTCGTCGTCCGTCTGATTCGGGGTTGTTGCTCGGCAAGCCTAACCTTATTCAGCAGATCTAGTTTTTTCGCAATCAAGTTCTCCTTTTGAGTCTGCAAATCATCGAGATTGCCTTTAAGACCCCATATATACTTTGCTTGTCCACCAACGTAAAATAAAATTGGACGAATTGTGTCCGCTGAGAAGAAGGTTGAGATGATGCCACCCATTTTTGTTGAAAGACTTCAAAGGGGAAAAAAATGAAGAAGAGAAACTAACAGTAGATTATGATGAAAGACTTTTATTATTATCTCCTCAAGTTAATGGTGAGAGATAACATTTTTTTGTTATTATTATCTGATTACCCAAATAATTAGCGGCAAAATTATCTTTTCGGTGAAAATCATATTATAGATCCAAAATTCCAATTAATGTGAAGGCCAAACCCGCTTTTGACCCAAATGCTAACACAACCATTATTAATTTTTATTTATGAATGTTAATTATTATCATAATTTTTTTTTTGTTTGTTTTGTGGGGGTGGGGGGGTCCAGCGTTTTGACCAAAATGCTAACACAACCAATTGTCATTATTAAGTGTTGATGCCTTGATGGTGAGAGCAGAGGTGTCGGCGAGGGGGTTTAATCAGTATGGATAGGTAAGTGCAGTGCTTTTGCCTTATGATTCATTTGGTATAAAATTTTAAATAAAAATTATTTAACAGGGCATTTAAAAGTGGAGAGATTCGGCGAACAAGGCATCAAATTTCTTAAAATCTTTTTTTATTTGTGTTGTTTCTCTCGAGGATTTGGAAGTGGACAAAAAGAATGAAAAAGTGTACAGTGACTAAACAAATAGTTTTTTTTTTTGCCTCTACAGCCACGTCTATGTTGTAACTGTAGCGCTATAGCAAGCGTTTTGTCTTTATCTCACGGAATTATTGGATTTAAAAGCAAGTGATCCAACGAGCAACAGATGGCCACGTTTCTTTTAAAATATATTAGTGAAGTCAGTTAACAAAAGGTGAATTACACAACTATAATGGTAGGTAACAATATGTTGGTCAGTTGTGGATAACAATATTAAGGACGACAGATAAAATTATGTAGTGGTTAGAAACTATTTAAAGGTTTTAAACAAATTTGTGTAAGATAAAAGCAATCTAGACGGCGATGAAATAAAAAAATTGGTCATCAATGATTAATATTAGAAAGCATATATCTAAATAAAGGTAAAAATTATAATTTTAACTTTTAAAAGAATTGATAGCCGTTTTATTTAACATTAATTATGAAAAGATGATATTGTGCTGTGTGTCTAAGTTCACATGCATTTCTTTATACTAGATTTAATACTTATCAATTTAGTGGTTCAATCACCTTAAATTAAAAAAAAAAATCCAACGGAGGATCCATATTTGACTTCATTATAACCATTGATTATGTTGAATCAACTGTTTTATTATGCATGTCAATACTTGCAATTTTGGACCCCTTGACTTGTATTTGGATTATCAAAGGTCATCTAAGGGTTGTGGTTGCAAGTTCACCAAAAATATCATCTAAATGCCCCCACATGATCAACCTAGAATTTGCCTATATAAAGGCAAGAGATTTGATAATTCGGGGTGTAGAATTTTAGAGGTGAGTTTCCTAGAGAAATTTAGTGTAAATTTAGAGTGAATTTTATGAAGAAGTGTAGTTAATAAGAAGAGATTTTTTTTTCTCTTCTTCTTTATTTTAATTTTTCTTGTATTATACTTTTACAAATTTATAAAATAAAATGAGTGTTTTGTTTATTAATATGAGTGGCTAATGTTTTAAGCTAAGGTGATGAGTGTGAAATTCAAGGATCTAAATTGTGGATTTAATTACTTTCTCAAATGTATTTTAAGTTTATTGTTTGTAATTTATATTTTCTACCGATGATTTTCATTCCATATTTTATATTTATTTACAAATATAAATTTGCTTGGATGTATATAAATGTTTAGACGCAACGTTGACATACGAATATGGTAGTGGAAACATTCCAATATGGCCGTGGCAATTATGTACTTCATCCCCATGTTTATTCATAGAGTGGTTAATATTTGTAGATCTAGATCCCTTGGATTTATGTGGGTGTTTAGACCTAATGTTGACTACTAATATTGTAGTGGGAACACTTCAATAAGGTTGTGGCATAATATGTACTTAATTCTCATATTTATTCATAGAGTGGTTAATTAAAGAACTGAATCACATAATATATATATATATATATATATATATATATAATGTGAGAAAGTATTATGGCCATGATTTAAATATCAAGCATATATCTCGTAACTTTGGCAGTTTTTAAATTTATACTATTCCTTATTAACTTTTTTTTTGCAATTATTTTTATGTAATTATTGACTGCTAGATTTATACTTTAGAGTAATTAACCACTTTAATTTGAGTCTTGCGAATCAGTATCAATTTATAATTATGGAAGAATAAAACCAAAATTTGAAGAATTAGAACTATTGGAAAATGAAGCGTTAAATAGTGATTAAGGTATGAAAAAATGAAACTTCCACGGGCAAAGTAACATTGTCGATGAATAATGTAATTAAGTAGATATGTTTGAAACAGGAAAGCTTATACAAGTTTAGCAATAATGTAATTAACTCCGATAAAACAATTGTTTTCTATAATTGAATAAATCATATTTGTTTGTATAGGATGATTAGATTTCAGTGTTATTTGCTTTTATATAAACTTGACCATCATCTTGTAAGTCTAAAAACTTTGATTAACACAGAATTACTTGATTCCATCAGATTAAAGTTTGGTGTATGAGTATAATGCGTTATTCATACATTCTTTGTAAGCACAGAATTGGTTTCAAACTTTGATAAACACAAGATAATTTTGCTTCGTTTAAGGTAATGGCATACATACCCCACATGTTGTTCCCGTCTACTTAACATGCCAACGGAAACATGTGTATGTATTCCTGTGGCGAATGATTTTGTTGAAATTTGAAAAAATATTAATCTCGTAGACAAAAATTTATTCTAAGGTCGGTCACAAGCATGTTAGGTCAAGTGTCCCTGAACAGTTTATTTCGTTTGAGATGAGTAGCTATCTAAAAATGATTAATGTAATAAAATTTCTAGTAATTCATAATTAGTGTATAAAATAGATACACAGGTTGATACATGGTCGCCATAATTTTGCATAACAAAAGTGCAATACATTGCTTATTTAACAGTCATAGAGGAAAGAATCACAATAGAGCACCATCCAAAGAGATGGGTGATTGCTTGTGATTACAATATCTTATTGGTTTCTGGGTAAATTGTTGATGTCCAAGTCCTTTATCTGGTCGATCTAAATGGTTATCACGGGCCTGCACACAGACGAATTGTCAATATTATGTAGTAGTATATTTAGTCGATAGCACCAAAACATTACAAGAGAGTGTCATCACTGGTAGTTGATGTCAGCCTCTTTAGAACAATTGCCAAAGTAAGTTAATTGTGTCCACTATAATCAGGAATAAGTTGGTATAAGTTTTGTGAAATACTGTATTGAACTGGATAAGTCTAATGCCAATCGAATAGAAAGAATGTAAAGAAAAAATGTACCTCTAGGTTATATGTAGTAGAGGGGTGCGAACAGGTGTGTCTGGCTAAACTGTTTTGAACATGATGTCATTGCTGGCCTTACTTGAAACAGGTTTGAGATCTGAAGTCATTGGTAGAAGCAAATTGTCACTTGCTTGCCACTTCCAAGCACTGTCTTTGGCTAATTTCATCATGCCTGGTGCATAAGTTGACATATAATTTTCTGCGGACATCACAGTCTTCAATGTTTTAACGAATGTATTGTGTTGCCCTGCAAGCATAAGGACATAGAATCCCAGAGACCTACCACATTCCACAACCGCATGTCATCATTTGTTCCATGTTTAACTCATTGCATGATGAAATGCTATTAGTGACTTTGACAAGATATTAGATTTAAGCAATTAACAAGTTAATAGTATCGTCCGATATCACATAATTAATACCAAATATTCAGAATTGCAACAAAAAATGAGCTCAAACATACGACAAGATAAAATTGCATAGATTGCTTAACCATACAGTTATCAAACATATTAAAACTAAAGAGAAAAAATGAAAAATCACTGATGGTAGTAAATCAGATTGTCCTGATGCAGAATATTCAAAATAAAAGTTCTTTTGAGATCAAGAATCTGTGCGGAAAAGAGCAACAAAACGAAGCTATTAACACCGAATAACATCATAGCAGAGCAAATATAAAAAATTATTTCTTATTCAGGGTAAGTGATTAAAGATTAAGATCAAAACAAGTAAACATATTATATTCTACTCTTGAATTGGCTAAAGTCCACTACCTTACACGCCTCAAGAATTTAATACTCGGGCTAACTACCAAAACAAAGTGGATAGTGCAAACCTGCAACTTTGGCACTATAGTAGCTCCTCCAATGAACTCCACTGCATATATCTCGTCCATTTTCAACCCCGAATGCTTAAGTTCATAGAGCTCTTTGAACTTTCGATAGGTAATGCTGCTCCTAAAAGACAAAACAAACCCCAGATATCCATATGAATGTATTTGGGTTTACTATCCGTGTGCAACAAAACAAAATTTTCGCCAAAACTAATAAATAAATTTTATATATACCAGCAGCGTGAATCAACATAAAAGGAGAATAAGCCAATATAATTGATTATATATATATATATATATGTGTGTGTGTGTGTGTGTGTGTGTGTGTGTGTATAGAATAGTTTACCAAATGAAAGTACCACTAGTAAATTTGAAAAAAGAAAAAAAGGAAAAAGAAATCTCATGCAAGAATTGGAATCCAAAACGTAACGGCCCAGTCAGTCGAGTAATTTTATTGACTCTATTTTTCATCAGAAGATGTCTTATAGTGCTATATTAAAGAACAAAGCACTTGTAAGAGAATATGCATCCCTCACACAATAAACTCTACTTGCCATGTTCTACAGTTCCTCACTCATTTAAAGAACACATTAATTTTGTTAATAAACTTAAAACGCACCTCAAACAGTAAAATCTGAACTTGAACTCCACCTATCTGAAGTCCCTATCATCGTGGAGAGATTTAACTGATATTGGTTCTATTGTGTTCGCACAAAGAATTGCTTTTGTATATTTAACTTGCTTCTTCAGTTCAGCCATGGCCTTGGGAGACTTCCTCACTTCACCCAATTACCAACTTGTTTATTAAACTCATCTGTAAAGTATTCAACCAACCGTAATTCCATGTTCTGACTGCTAAGCTCTGCGTCCCATCTAATATCCTTAACCTGCAAATTTGTCAAATATCAACTAGCATCTAAAAGTAATTAGATATGCAGGAACATAACAAGCGGCACATAAAGATTGAACAGAGCACGGATGAAGTGAGAAAAAAATAATGCTATGGGAATAAAGACCACTCAACTCTTACTGCATCCTTATATTCCCAAATTATTTAGTCAGGGAGTACAAATACTTACAAATAGCTTATGAATCCCTAAAGCTATCAGATTCTATTGTTCTAACTATGTTACCATCGGCTTCTAAAGCTTGATTGCAGCTCTTTAAATCGCTAGCTTTCTGTTTGTGAGCCCCCGCCTCATTGCTGTAATGAAATTACCGAACCATTGTTACCAATCTCACTTTCTCTGATTCTCATAAACAAACACAGTGTTCTTGCAAGCTAATTACGAGTTTTAAATCTTTTCAAAATAAAAAAATTGCGAGCTTTAATAAGGAATTACCTACTGCATCGGGTGATTCGATCGGCACAAGACCAAATCAAAGTGACGCGAGATCCACGCTAATTTGATATATGCCTAAACTTTTAGCACCGTAACTTTCGATTGCATCTGCTGTGACGATTATAATTTCACCGTCAATTCCCTACAAGTGAGATGCCATATTCATGTATGAATCATCGGGAAATTTTAATTCCAAAAAAAAATGCGATCCTCTAATTCTAATTTTATGTCTTAATTGCTGTCGCGAGATCAATTTTCAGGTGGAATTAGTGAAACCCTAATCAGGACTAAGAAATTTTCGGAACCTACGCTTGCTGAACTGCTATTAAATTAAGAGTGATGATATAGCCACAAATTTTTGTACAAATTTATTTTGTATAAATTGATGTGGCATGATAAGATTGATTGAATTAAATATCACTTGGCCCACATGATTTGTTTTTATTAATTTATATTTTCATTCAACCAATGAATTAATGCCACGTCAGTTTGTACAAAATAAGTTTGTACAAGAGTTTGTGGCTGTATCATTACTCTTAAATTAATATACAACTGGCTGCAACGGTTGTCAGTCGCTGCATCAATTATCCAATAATTAATTTCAGCCGCTGGATTGAACAGAGAAGCACCCAAGAACTTTGTTAAATACCAAAATATATATATATATATATATGGTACAATACCTCAGTTGCAACATTATTGACCTTACCTCTGTGGCGCAAAATATTTATTTTTTAAGAGTTAGTGTATATTCGGTCAAATTTATTTATTTAATCTTATAATCTTTTTTTAAACTTAATATTTTTTATATAATTTGAGTAAAATTTTTAAAAATTAAATAAGTTATTTTATCTATACTAGTAAAAGTTTAAATTTTAAATTTTTTAAAGTAGAGGTTAAGTTTTTTTAAATATTATATTGTCTAAAATATGCTTTATATATTTCACAATTTTATTTTATTCATTTCATAAAATAACTTTAAGAAATTTACCTATTAAAGTAATTTTATAAATTTTAATAAAAATTCTCATTGATAACCAAACCATTATTTTTTAGTAAAAGCTCTACTTAAACAGTTATACCAAACAGAATCGAAGAAAGTTAAAGGTTGGTGCTCTGAATAATGGTGAGGATATTAGTAAAATATGGAATAAAAGTATATTTTTGCTAAATTGCTCAGGTTCTGATTGAGATTGGACAATTATAGCTTTTTATATTTGGTAAACACTACTTGCTGTTATTTGAAAGCTAAATTAATTTGTTCCACCACTTTTATTTTGAAAAACTTATAATTCTTTACTATTTTTTTAAATTATTATTTACAAGTCATATTACTATATATTATTAATTTTTATTTTGTAATTACTGTATTTTTTCACAACAACTACATTATCTAAATACTAAATAGGGCCTTAGTGACAATAGATTGGATGTACTTTGGAGTAAATTTCTGCACTTATCTCAGTAAATTTATGAAATATATTGTAAACATACGTACATAGACATAAGATAATAATAGTTCTAGTAACATTATAAAAAAAGAGTATACAACTCATATTTTTAGCTTGGGGATATATCAACTAGCTGCAAGACTTGTGACTTTGCACTATTAAAGGTTTAAAGACTATAGCAAGATTTTTAAAGTTGACAGTTTTATAGCGTTTTATAGTTTCTATAATTTTAAAGCCGTTTCGAATGGGTTCATCAAAGAAATGGGTAGCGATGTGGTACTTGCATTCTAAAATTTATTTTGAACATCAGTTAATAATTTCAAAATATTAATTTTTATTTGGAATATTTTTCAACTTTCTATATTGTTCTCATTACCCAATTCTTTAATTACCTTATTTCCTCTGTACATCCAATTAAATAATCATCATCACAAACAAAATATTTGAACTTTTTTTCATTTTTATCAACTTTTATTTTGCTTTCATAATATGGTTTGACATATGTTTGTTCTTCTCTTTAATGTCGCAATTCAATTTTGTTTTTCAAATCCATGAAAGCATGCGGATTAGATAAGAGTGAGGATCAGAAAGCAAATTTAAAACAAATTTTATCCTTTGATTTCTTTCGTTTTTCATATGTTGAAGTGGTGCAATTTATTGTTCTTCCTCCACCTCTGTTTTTAATTCCTTTTGTTACAAAAGATGGAACGTGTTACGTGATGTTTTCCTAGCAATTCTATTAACAAAATAAAAAAGGTTTAGTCCATAAGTATAGATAGTGTTTTCATGTGAACTTTCATTCATTTCTTCGTCGTTGATCTAGTTTATTGTAGATAAAATAAGACGTTGGATAAAAAATTATTGAACTATATTTTATTAAATTGTCCTCAATAGTAAATTACATTGAGGTTAATTTAGTGATATAAAGAACTATTAAAATGTGAGTGTCTGTTATAGTCTTACAGACCCAAATTATTGCAATAGGGAATCAAACAAAATAAAAAAAATAAGTGATAAATGGGTTAATTTGAGGAATCTAAGCTTTAATAAATATATTTTTGGTACTTTGAGGGACTAGATATCTCCCAATACAACTACTCAATCTCTAAACAAAATATTTCAGTCTACTATTATTGATATTGATGCTAGTTTAAATACTATCTTACAGAAGTTGGACCTCAAGATTAAAAGCATAATAAAACCCATGTTCATTAGAATTATGTAAACACAACAACTACTTTTATTTAATCAAAATGAACTATGATAACAACTCAAAGAGATAAAGATAACTTAAGAATAAAATTATATAATTTTTTTTAAAGACCACATCAATGTCCAAAATAAATTTTAGAGAGCCAATATCCCTACCCTATCTTCAATTTCTTCTTCTTTATATTTTTGTCTCATTGCTTTTCAAATCCGTCTTTTCCGATAATTCTTTGTTATTGACTTACTTCCATAATTATTTTCACATTTATATATCTACCCAACTATGCCAATTTTTGTGCTTTCTTGTCTATTAGAAAAGATTTAAGGAAAATTATTCGTTGTTGTAAAGCCAAGCATATCAAAAAGTATTTGTGATCTAAAGTAAAAGATGTATGAGTTGAGGCGGATGAAGAAATGTGATTTCTGTGAGAAATTCGGTTGGGTAACAAACAAGGAATGATGTATTAGTATAAACTAAGATTTGGCTAGTAGAATATTTGGGTTTTTGCAGGTTGTAACAATTTTTTGCTTTCTTTTTCTGTAAACCCTTTTTTTGTAGGATTTTTGTTGCCTCTGCTAATTAAATGACGCATTATGATTTTATCATGTTTCACTTCTGAAGATTTGTGGTAAATATAGAAATCCCTGTGAAAATTTATTAGAGCATCAATTTCAGAACTGCAAATTGTTTTTGATAGCATCAAATATCAAGCATGTGACCTCCAATCTACACTTTGCTGCTTGATCTCATTTGAAGTTTCAATCTTGTTCAGGGACCTAAGCAAATTATACTGTAGATTTGAAACATCCGATATTGCTTCTGTTCCTTCATGCCATTAAATTTTAGATTCTGTTATCATGTTTTAACTCAATTTTCCAATGATTTAAAATTGAGTATATGGGAGACGAATGCTGATGATAACTGCTACGGAAGTGTGAAACGTGAACTACTTTACACAGATTTTGTGGTTCAAAATTAAATGGTCGGCGAACAAATGTAATGTGAACATTGCATTCACATCTGGAATTGGGACAAGCTGCCAAAATATCCAGCATCAATATGAACATTGTTAAAAGAGCATATCACCACATCTTCACCGTCCGTTATTTAGCCCACTGCAGTAACAATCTCGCCATCATCTCCTTACCATCTTAAAAGAGCATATCTCCACATCTCCTCGTCGCCGTCATCTTTGTCTTCACCGGGCATCTTCACGATGATGATGATGATGTCGACACTGTTGATCATGATTCATGATGCCACCACCAATTCCGATTAATTTGTTGTTGCTATTGTGATTGTGATGATGATGATTTTGATTACTGTTATTTTTTTAAAATGGATTATTATTATTATTAACAATAAAAAGCATTATAATTAATTAATATATTAACAATAATTAATAATAATTTTTGAGTTGAATTGTTAATAATAATAATAATTAACAATATTTATTAGTAATAATTAAATTTTTAATGATAATAATAATTACAATAGTTAAAATACAGAATAATAATTATGATAATAATTAATTAAAGATTTTATAGTAATTTATTACAATTTAATTCATTACGATTTTGATTCTAAGACAAAGTAAACACATCAATAGTAATATAATTCATTCTAATTACGATTCCTATAGATCAAGAAAATAACTTATTATGGTTCCAATTCTTCATTTCAATTTTAGCTCATTATGATTCTAACTCATTCTGATTCTAACTCATTTCGATTCATGTTGAGTAAACGTACTTTCGTTTCTTCTTCCTCTCTCTCACTCTCTCTGTGTGATGAGTCTGATGATGGCTTCAATTGTTGATAAAGGTTGCTAATGAAGAGAAAATGATAGTGGAGAGGGATGGATTCAAAGGGATTTATCCTTATTTTGTTAATTCTTTTATCATGAAAGTATTAATTATTCTAAGATGGCATTATAAAGAAGATGAATGGTCATATCCTTGAAAATTTTGTTGATAATGAGTGATGGAAGATGAGATACCATAATTCCTCAAGAGAGGGAAGCATTTTTTAGTATTAATTTAAGGATTTTTTGTCTTTTTATTAATATTAATGTGTTATGATGATTAATATATCGTGATTGTAAATAGAAACTCTTTTTAATACTTACAAAAAAAAAAGTAAATAAAAAAGATTGTAAGGAGATAAATTGAATTTTAATAGTGTAGGTAAGTAGAAAATTTTATAATTCTTATAAATAAATTATAAATAAAATAGAGTACAAGGGGCTGAACGAAAATTTACAGTAAACTGAGTCACAAAAGACAAAAGCTTTTGTAACGTACGATAGTGGCAACACAGGCGGATCAAATGAATGACCAAAACTCCTTTTTATTTGGTAAAATTGATTATTATCCAAAAATAATATGTTAACCAGTTAGATACACTTTTTAGAATATAATTTAATTTGTATATAATATAAAAGATCTGAAAGTTGAATAAGAATGGACTATAAGTAGTAGCAGAGCCAATGAGTGATAAAGTGCCCCACTTGTACCCAAAGTTTCAGATAACATATTTTATTTAGGGATCAAGTTACGGTGCAACTGTGGTACCGTGCTACAGTTGCATCCAACCGTTGGATGCACTTAGGTTGGTGGGATCTACCGACATCCAACGGCTGAATGCAGTTATAATACGATACCACAGTTGCACCACAGGTTTTCCCTTTATTTAGTTTGTTGAACTTGCAGATTTGTCTTGTTGGAGTAGTTAAATACATAAATTCAAGTTAAATTTTTATTCTAAAATCACATACAAATCTCATTCATTTGCAACTTATCAGTCCGGTTGCTTAATTAGATGCCCAAAATCCAGTTGAATCTATTAAAATAACGTCTAAGATCTAATTTGAAATTTAATTTGATTTAATCCAAATGTGCAACCTAACATTAAAAAGGTCAAAATTAAATTTAATATTAAAAAAAAATATTTGCAACCATATATTGCTCTTCAAATTTTACAATTTGATGATCTTATTTTAACTGTATTTTTTGAAGAGATGTAAATGGATATACTAATAAGATATAAAAATAAAGAAGTAAGAGCGTGAACTTTTTTCTACGGTTATTTATAAATTTTACTCTACTAATATGATTTTCTATATACACCAATGAGTCTACAATATTGAATTTCAAAAAACATAATAAAGATCCATAATTAAGGTCGGGAGAATTCTCTGTGCTTTTAAATCATGTGGAGAAAAGTGTGAATTCTGTATGCTTTAAATCATGTGGAGCAAATTGTGAATTTTGGCCAAAACATATTCTTCAATTGAGAAAATAGTGGGTCGGTGTTTACTTCAACGTAAATGTCATATTATTACAAGATGATATTTATTTACTTATTTGAGGTTGAGAAATTCTTTATGAGATATGGGTTGGATGGAAATTGAAATAAACATTTCTTTATCACATGATCAGGACACTCATTTTATTTAAAATCGAGGAATTCGGTGAGCAAGGCATCAAATTTATTAAAATCTTTTTTTTTTCATTTTGTTTCTCTCTAGAATTTGGAAGTGGACAAAACAAATGAAAAGTGTACGGGGACAAAACAAATAGATTTTTCTGTTCCTCTGGGGGGTAGAATAGTTAATTTTTAAGGGTTCAAGTGCGTATACGTTTGACAAAAGTAGATTACCATTTAGATTTGAAATGGGAGGGCAAAATTAGCAATTATTTAGAGAATTAGTGGTATAAAATCATGGCACAAAAGATGTTTGCTAAATTGCCTCTAAGAGTTTTTTTTTTTTTTTTTTAACCTTAAGTTTGCTGCCTTTCCATAAGCGATTAATAATTATCTGCAAGTATTAGGCCAGTATCGGAAGATCAATAGCAACAATTTTCTATGAAAATTAAGACGACTTGTAAGCAAAATGGGATGCGTGATGGTCACCAAAGCTGTTTTTCTTGGGCTATCAAACATGAGCTGAAAACTTATTGGATGGATTTGGCCATCATGCAGGCAACGAAAGCTGTCGACGCAATGGGCCTAGCAAAATGGCTTGTTGCCTCAGCGATGTACATCGTCGGCCGGGCGACGACATCAATCACTCGAGTGATGGCACCTATCGCCCGTAATCTATGCCACTAGATTTTGGGCAAGGCTTGTGACTTCGCACTGCTAAATGTCTAAAGACTGTAAGTCCATAACAAGCTACTATTATTCGTACATCATTAAAGTGAGCTCATTAGCACTAAGGTTTAATTAAAAGCGTTTGATACTTTATAATTCATTTTGAGGAATATACGTTTACGTAATAATGTAAAAAAATGAGCACATACAATGAGTTATTTAAAAAAAAAAGGACATAAGATATTCGACAAATGTCAAACACGTGCGGAATAGTATAATTTACAAAAGGATATTTGTATCTAAAACGGATTATTCTTGGCTAAAAAAATAAAAAGAATGAAAAGCTGGCTAAAATTATAAATAACTCCTAAATTTTGGCTATTTTAAATAAACAATTTCCTTATTTAAGAGAGAAAACTAATGTCAGTATATAAAGGACACTTGTCAGGTGCTATGTGTTCAATCAATCAATCAAGATGGGCCCATGATCTAACTTGCATATTTTAGGTTTCAATTCCCTCCATCACAGCATTTGACAGTTTCTTTAATTTTCAAGCCGTTTTTGATGGGTTCATCAAAGAAATGGGCAGCCATTATATCTTCAGTTTCTTCTTCTTTATATTTTTGTCTCATTGTCTTCCAAATCCCTCTTTTCAGGTAATTCTTTCTGCTTCTTCCATAATTGTTTTCTCATTTTATATAATAATGGTGATTATTTCGCACCACGTACTCACTTCTATGATTCAATTATCACATGAAATTTATTTTACTGTCAATGGCAGCATTTTTAATTCTAGAAATAAAACGTAAAATCCTATCCAACCCACATTTCTTTTTTGACATTCCTTTCATATGTGAGCGGAATTCGAATTCCAGAGGTCTTGTAGAGATTTTTTTGGCTAAACTTAATAGCATCAGAAATGCTCTCGATCTATTTCGTACTTGAAATACTTGTATAATACATGTTGTATTGTTTGTTTTTGCAGGATACCATGTAGAAGTGGAAAATGTACGACACCTATAGAGGTGACATGCTTTCAGTTAATTATAAGTGAAGTCTTCCCTGAATTTGTAGCCAAGGTTCTTCTATATCCTGGAGCCTTAGCAAGTGCCATAATGAACGGCAAAAACATTCCAAGCTATAGCAAATTGCTCCGGTTATATAACTTCACCAATTTAACGAATTCCCGGAAAGCTGATCTCCTCCGCTTAGAGGTTGTTGTAATTTTTTTTTCTTTTTAACCATCATATTCATATCAATTATTTGCTATTTCGAACATTACGAGCCTTATGCCTGAATGTGATCTTTGTACAAAAAATGTCCTCAAACCATGGGCAAAGTGAAATTCCAGAAGTTTATTTTAGGAGCTTTTCTCTTGAACTTAGCAGTACATTGCATTTCATTTTGTCATTTTTTTTTCTTTTGGGGGAACATCAGGTTCTTGCAGGAAGCTATTTGTCTGTTGCAGGAGCCTTAATTGGAGCTCGGAGGATGAGCCTAATTGGGACACTTCTTCTGCTCTGGGGCCTTGTAAGAGAAGCGATGATGTTCAGGTTTTCTTGTGACAAAGCTTCGGGAAAAGCCGTTTATATCTACCCAACTATGGCAATTTTTGTGCTTTGTGCTTTCTTGTCTATTAGAAAGGATCTAAGGAAAATTATTCGTTGTTGTAAAGCCAAGCATATAAAAAAGTATCTCTGATTAAAAGTAAAAGATGCATGAGTTGAGGCTAACGAAGAAATGTGACTTCTGTGAGAATTTCAGTTGGGGTACATAGAAGGAATGATGTAGTACTGTAAGCTGAGATTTAAGAATGGCTTCGAATTTTAATGAGAGTTAGCTTAGTAGAATATTTGGGTTTCTGTAGTTTGTAACAATTTTTTTCCTTTCTTTTCCTGCAAACCCTTTTCCTGTAGGATCTTGTTGCGTCTGCTAATTAAATGACACATTATGATTTTATCCTGTTTCTTATATATGCAAGAACAAACCGGTGGTCATATAGGGGCAATTATTGGAGATGAATTATTGGACAGATAGGTGTTGGGATGTGTGTAGCCACATGTGACTGTGAATTTTTTTATTTCTTTTTTCTTGCGCTTTGCCTTTTTGATTTAGAAGCAAAGTCTGGAGACGCGGACAAGTGGGAATTTGTGGTAGACTTCGAATTTTGTTCCTCATCAAGGATATCCTTTTGACCCCTTCCCATTCTTCAATCTTTGGGGCGTCAGTTAATCCAATTCCTGCACGAACCAAAAAGTTATCCTCCTCCTCCTCTACTTCATTTGCTATCCATAATGCCATGTCATGGATCATATCGTGCATTTTTACACGATCACCTGCTTCTTCCAATAAGCATGCACGAACGAGAGCACCAAGAACCCCCCACCCGCTGCTGGAATCCACAAATCCTTCACTTTTCCAATACTCTATCAACTCGGTTTTTTCAATTTCACAGTCTTCGGGAAATAAACAACAGTACAGGAGACAAGATCGAAGTTCATCTTTCGGCAAACTATCATGGCTGAACTTTAAGCTCGAAAGCACCTTTTTCTCCATACCTTCGAATTTAGAAGCTGATGCGCTTAGGATCTCAATTGCTTCTTTCCATTCTTCAGGGCGCTCTTTGCTCGCCATGGCATAACCTACTGTTTTGAGTGCTAGCGGCAAACCATGACACTGACGTGCCATATCCTTGGCTAGCGTCGGAAAGTCGGAAAGCTTGTCAAGAACGTATCTCCCGACCACCCCCTCAAATAATTTCCAGGCATCGTCATCTCCCAAATAAGACACTTTGAACCGATTCTTATCGGCTCCCATTTTCCCACAAGTACCCTCAAAACGAGTTGTGAAGACTATTCTGGACCCAGAATCTAGTGTCTGAAGAGGGACGCCCAATTTTGTTAAATCAATTTCGGACTCCCATATATCATCCAATAACAATACAAACTTCTTATGCTTTAAAGTGTTGGTGATGTCTGAAGCCCTTTCTTCAAAACTTTTTCCCTGCCATGAATCTGTTGAGAAGCCTATCCTTTTCCCAATATCCTCTTGAATCTGCTTCATGTTTGGCTCTCTAGATACAACCGACCAGATAACGACATCAAAATCATGCTCCTCACTGCAGAATTTGTTATTGACTTGTGATAACAGAGTAGTTTTGCCGATGCCCCCCATGCCATATAAGCCAATAATTCCCTTATTCTTTTCTTGATCTGTGATGCATCTCCACACTCGGTCAAGTATGGATTCTTGACCAACGATTGTTCGGTCAACAGCTTTTTCAACCGCTGCACCTTCTGGTACCCCCTCATAAACTTCTTTAATTGCTTCTCCCTCTTTCTTCAGTTCGATCACTTTTCCTCTCAAGTTCTCCACTTTTTTGCCGAAGTCGTAGCTTGAAATCAAGTCCTTGGAACAGAAGCCTCCAAGACACAGTCTATCAACCTGTTGATCTCCTTCTTTTTGCAGATTCTCAACTTTAGTTTCCATTTCTTCCAGCCTTTTAAACCAAAGTTCCACCGTCGTCGTCCGTCTGATTCGGGGTTGTTGCTCGGCAAGCTTAACCTTATTCAGCAGATCTTGTTTTTTCGCAATCAAGTTATCCTTTTGAGTCTGCAAGTCATCGAGATTGCCTTTAAGACCCCATATATACTTTGCTTGTCCACCAACGTAAAATAAAATTGAACGAATTGTGTCCGCTGAGAAGAAGGTTGAGATGTTGCCACCCATTTTTGTTGAAAGACTTCAAAGGGGAAAAAAATGAAGAAGAGAAACTAAACAGTAGAGTATTATGAAAAGCTTACTACCTCCTCTATATATATATATATATATATATATATATATAAATAGCGCACGTAAAAAATCTATCATTTAAAAATTTACTTCCACAACCAAAAAGAAAATTTACTTCTATTTCATATTTTTTATATAAAAGAAAAATTCCCATAAAACTCGAATTGGTGCTTTTACAAGCCCAATGACCCTAGACACTATCTAATGGAGTAAACCTGCCTAATTATATTTTGGTTTCGTTCTTGATAGTGATATACTTCAAGAAATATTATGTGTCAACTTTTTTTTTTTTCATTTTTTACGTCAATTGTTTTTAGTTGTTAGACGTAGATAAATATAATTTTCAATTGGCATGCATGATGCATCGTGCGGGTCCCTTTTTGTAAATGTCTAGAATATTTGGTTTTGAGCAATTCCTCCAGCAATGAATTTCAGAAATCTTAAACTCGTCCCCGTACTCTAATAGGCTGACATTAATGATGGAGATTAAAAATTTTGCGCAATTTCTTTTTGAACACATTAGTTAATTCTGAACAAGACGTTTATGTCAGTGCTTCATTATTGACATGTTAAACTTACCTAATAAATGTGTTAGGGAAAAAAAACTGCCTAATTAAGCTTTTTTTTTGGGCAGCTATATCTTATATATTAATAATTTAATATTATAATATGTCTACTTGCAGAGTGAAAGAGAATTAAAATAACATTGTTTTAGTTGACACTTTGTTAAATGTCATAAAGTTGCTGTTATGTCTAATCCCCACTCCAAATTAGTGACCCTAGCTTTTCCTTAGGAACAAGTGAGTAGATTCTAATGATCATCAATTGTAATATGGCATTCTCTCTTTTTCAAATTGTGGAGAATTAATGACAGTTTTGTCTTTATTGTTTTGACCACTTGTGTTTCTGATAAATTTTTTATACCCCATTTTGTACCGAGCGATAAAATAATTGTAACCAGGAAACTACGGTATTGATATTATAATCACATTTAGATTAGTGGTGATAAGAACGTTTGACTAGTGATAAAGGTTATAAATGAATAACTTGATCAGTGTTAACATAATTAAAAAAAGAGCGATGATACAACCACAAACTCTTGTATAAATTGATGTGTCATCAATTTATTGATTGAATGAAAATACAAAATAATGAAAATAAATCATGTGGGCCAAAAGATATTTAATTTAACAAATGAATTGATACCACATCAGTTTGTACAAAATAAATTTGTACAAGAGTTTGTGGTTATATCATTACTCTTAAAAAAATGAATTGGATGCCCTAAAGTAATTGCATTAAGGATTGGATCCAAATTGATGACGCACTTATTTACGTTAAATTAGGACCACTAATTAACAATGCCCACACTATGCTGTAATCAGGTTAATGTTGGGAAAATATGCTCTTTAAAAGCATATGCGTTTATTTAATTGTAATAAATATTTTTTTATTAATAAAATAAATGAGATATTTTATTTAAATATCTTAGTTGCATTAATATTTTGAATAAAATCCATTTAATTATATTATATGTATTTATGTGATCACCATGTGGATTCACAGAAGACATAAATACAAGTTATCTTATGATTAAATAAATTTAGTTCGCAGTTGATAAATAAAGTTGGGCACTTTATTTATGTATAGACTGTAATATGAGATTTAATTAACTTTGTAATAACTGTCAGACTTATTAAATCTCATAGGCATTGATTTTACTGTAATCTTAATATTGAGTTAGTTATAATTTCATGATTGTAATTGTTATTCCATTTTGAGTTACCAATGGGCACGACACATACTTGTAGTCAAGATTACCCGGTATCTTAGTGGAAGCAATTATGAGTATTGGAGTTATAGATTAACAATATAGAATTTGTACAACACATTTCTTGATGAGTTTTCGGCACTCGATCATAAATTTCTCTGGTCAGAGTGTGTCGACATATTTAATATGTTGAAAATAATAATTAGAGAAAACCAGTAAGTATCAAGGAATAAGATGTAATTAAATTGATTGGACATTTGAGATATCAATCTAATTAACAATGTGGTACAAAGGATTATGCAGTAAAGAAATCAATGGGCCATGGGTCAAATTATTATTCGAGAACACTATCCTGGATAACATACAATTATGGAGGTCAGTTCCAATATTTTAGTGAAATAGATTTGGAATTCAATAATTGGGCTAGTTTAATTACATGCCTAATTATTGTAGCCACTATTGTATGTACTCATATGATCCCCGGGTTAGCTTATTTAATTGAATGCACTGCTATTGGATTAATAAGTAAGATAACTAGCTATTTGGGTTAAAAGCCTAAATATATTATTTAGTGGGATGCTCCATATAATGTGCTTGTGTCTAAGGGGCTTGTGTTATTTTACAAGGTGGGCTCCTATGACAAGAAGAAGTAACATTACTTTTGATTTTATTATTTTTTAATTTAAATCAAATTTGATTTAATAAAATTAAAAATATAAAAATATGGAGCCTAGGGTTTCCACTAGATAGAGATATAAAAAGGACTTATTTTCTCCCAAAAAGAGAAAGAGCCACAATATACAGATCAAAAGAAAAATATTTTTTCTCTCCAATTGTGAGAGGAATATTTTTTCTTGCTAGTTGCTTTTAGTAGTGATAAAGGCGCCCACACTCAAGTGCAGATCAAACATGAGTCATAACCCGGAAGATTATTTGGTGACAGATCGTGATCTAATCAGCGTAGTGGTGACAGATCGTGATCTAACAAGCGTGGTGGTGATAGATCGTAATCTAACAGGCGTGGTGGTGGTGGATCGTGATCTGGGAAGCCTGGATTAATTTTAATTTTTTATCTTCTCGGATTGTCAATGTATGATTTTCTAGATTACGTATTCCTATATATTGTATGAGATCAGTCCTAAAAGTTTTTATAAAAAATTTAAAAAACTGATTTTTCTCCTACAATTAACACAACATAGTGAAAAGAATTGTGTTAGCAAAGCCGGAAACACACAATGAAAAAAATAAACACTAAAATGAAGTGAAAACAAGGTTTCTCACAAGGTACGTGCCATGTTGATGTGCAGTTTTTGCCTCTTTGTCACCAGAAGCCTAAGGACCTTTGCCTTCAACTAATTGGCTTATGGAGTAATATAAACTATTTTAACTTTCTCTATCTCGAGTGTTAATTCAATGCTCAAGAGAGCGATGAACATATGCCTTGAAAGTAAAGCTGACTTGATTGAGCAAATGGAGCTTTGAGGGAAGATGAAATTTTACTCTATTCAACTTCTTGTTGTCTCTCTCTTTTATATTAGTTGTTCTTTAATTTCTTTCTTCTCATAACATATGTAGTAGAAACATTTGAACTTATGCTTATTTGCTTACATTTCAATCTCATTTCATTCTATTTTCTGGTTTGATTGTGAGTTCGTAAGAACAAGCATACTGTTGCAGACCGCCCAAGTTCTTAGCCCAAGTGCCCACAATTTCAAGCCAAGACCCAAGACAAGGCCGAGAGTGCTAGCTTGGCCCGATTCTAGAATTTTCTAGCTAACTCTAGCACATCTCAAGATTGTACATATCTAGAATTCTCTACACATCTTTAGCACAAGTAAATATCTAGATATTTAAGTAATTTGGTAGAATACTCTAGAGCTCTAGAGCTTGGCAAGCCCCCTATAAATAGGGCATGACATTTGGCATTTGAGCATCAAGCTTAGAGCAAGAAACTCAAGCTCTATTGTAAATACTTTGCAAGTAATACAATTTTCCTCATTTAGCACAATTGCTCTCTTCTCTCTAACTCTTCAAAAACCTCTAGGCTTAGCTAGTTGAGAAGGTTAAAGGTTTACTTAGCAACTTTCGGCAAGAGTTGTCTAATTGCCGCATGGGTTCGTTGCGCAAAACACTCATCCCATGACAAGTGGTATCAGAGCTAAGGTTTGCTCTCATGCAAGTTAGCTCACGACCAATGGCCAACCCTCCTAACCCATCACAAGAGGGCATGGAAGCCCCATCGAATCCAAGCCGCAGTTGCGAAGAAGGATGCGCTCAAGGCAAGTCTCGCGGCAAGTCCAAGGTCCCATTTGTTAATGCATTGGAGCCTCGCATGGCTACGCTCGAAACGGCTATGACGGCCGCTCAAGACACCCTTGAAGGATTTGAGGAAATGGTGGATGGTCTCAAGGGAGAGTATGCCGACTTCACTATGGCAACCAAGACCCTTATCCAAGAAGAAGTCAACACCCTCCGAGGGGAGTTTCGAGCATTTCATGAAGAGTTGCTGAAACTCTGCAGTTTCATCCAAGAAGAACTGCGAGCTGTCTGTGCGGAAGTGGAGGAAGTCCGCTCGGATTGGGCATGGCACAAGCACACACTCTCCGCTAGCCCGGCATCCGTAAGTACGAGTGATGCGCGACACATCGACGTGCTAAAGCCCGACACCTATGATGGCACATTCAATGCCACTGTCATGGACAACTTCCTCTTCGAACTAGAACAATACTTCGATGCCATGGGTGTACGAGACAAGGCATCGAAAGTAGGTACAGCACCCACCTATTTTTGAGGTGCCGCACAACTATGGTGGCGTAGGAAGCATGGCGAGATGAGTAAAGGTATTTGCACCATTGATACTTGGGCCGACTTCAAGCAAGAACTCCGAAAGCAATTCACCCCAAGAAATGCAAAAAAGGAAGCGCGAGCGCCCCTACGTCGCCTCAAACAAACGGGTAGTGTCCGCGACTATATCAACTAGTTCATTACCCTCATGCTCGAGATAAGCAATATGTCCGACAAGGAATCATTCTTCTACTTCCAAGACGGCCTCAAAGATTGGGCCAAGACCGAGCTTGATAGGCGTGGCGCTCAAACATTTGACGACGCCATCGCCATCGCAGAGTCGCTTACCGAATACTCCACCCAATCAAAAGACAAAAGGCCTAACCAAGGCAAAGGTGGGGGAGAGAGTCGCAAGGACAAGGCCAGCAACCGCAAAGATTGGAGGCAGAAAAAGCCTCCTAGCCACAAGAGCGGGCAAGGAAAATTGGAGAACAAAAAAGAGCCGCTGAAGCCTCGAAGCCCATGCTTCATATGCAATGGCCCTCATTGGGTGCATGACTGTCTGGAAAAGAAGTCGCTCAACGCTCTTGCTGCCCAACTCAAGAGCAACTCCACAATGTCCGCGGAGGAACCCCGACTTAGCATGGGTTCTCTCGAACGTCTTGGCGTGCTTAAGACGTGAGTGCGATCATAAACAACCAGCCCGTTCGCACACTACTAGACACGGGAGCGACACACAACTTCGTGTCTGTAGATGAGGCCAAGCGCTTAGGTCTCAAGACGACCAAGGGAGGCACGATGAAAATGGTGAACTCACCTGCCAAGCCCATTGTGGGAATCGCACAAGGCGTGCACACCACCTTGGGATGTGGAGCAGAAAGCTTGATTTCTCCATCGTGCCCATGGACGATTTCAAGATGGTTCTTGGCATGGAATTCTTTGATCAAGTTCATGCCTTCCCGCTGTCCGCTACGAACTCCTTAAGTATCCTCGACGGGAGCAAGGCATGCATGGTTCCAACAGAACGTGGCAAATCCGATGAGAAAACTCTCTCGGCCATGCAATTCAAAAGAGCTTTAAAAAAGGACCCAAGTTTCGTAGTCTCCATCCGGAAACTAAACAAGAGCGGAAATTCGCCAAGCCAAGTCCCTCCGTAAATACAAGTCGTTATCAATGAGTTCAAGGATGTTATGCTTCCCAAACTTTTGAAGAAGCTCCCGCCTCGTCGAGAAGTAGGCCACGAGATCGAGCTCAAACAAGGCCCAAAGCCACCAGCCTTGGCGCCCTACCGCATGGCGCCACCCGAACTTAAAGAGTTGCATAGACAACTCAAGGACTTGCTGGACGCAAGTTACATTCGCCCCTCAAAGGCCCCATTCGGTGCACCGGTCCTCTTCCAAAAGAAAAATGATGGATCGCTTCGGATGTGCATCGATTATAGAGCGCTCAATAAGATCACTATTAAGAACAAGTATCTGATTCCCTTGATAGCAGATCTCTTCGACCAGCTTCGCAAAGTGCGGTTCTTCACCAAACTCGACTTGCACTCAGTGTACTACCAAGTACGCATCGCCGAGGGAGACGAACCTAAGACAACGTGCACAACACGGTACGAGTCTTTCAAATTCATTTTCATGCCATTTGGCCTCACCAATGCACCTGCCACATTTTCCACACTCATGAACAAGGTACTCCAACATTTTCTTTGATTAATTTGTGGTCGTGTACTTGGACGACATCGTGGTGTATAGCACCACTGAAACGACCCACCCCGAACCTCAAGGCGAATCTATTTAAACTCGTCTAACTAAATCGATAATAAATTTAATATCTAAGAATTCTACCAAAAATTTGGCAGAGTCTCCTGTATAATTATGACTTCCCCATACCTGCAATTTATAAAATTAACACTCCCAAAAAATAATACAATATTCAATCAACCTCCACAACCAACTTCATTAATCAAATACTAGTATCCTTCAAACATATAATGTCAAGAATACAATAATTTATCCTTAATCATAAACAGTAATAAATTATACAATTCAAAATATCCCAAAAAAGTATCTATGATTTCTAACACCATCACGTGGCCAAAATTTCAGATCTAACTATCATTGCTGGATCGACTGATATACTTGCAAATCTCCTGTGGGAGTGAAAAATATAATAAAAACAGAGTGAGTATAAAACTCAGTGAGCTCAATGAGTAGATAGTAGTTTTTGAAAATAAATTTATTTAAGATTTAATATTTCCCAAATCAATTTCATCTAAATATCATAAAAACTTACATAAACTTATTTAATTCAAATCATGCACTGAAATAACAATATTCCATAAATCTGCATAAAATCAATAAAATCATAACACTTATAATATCAAATACTAAATACCAAAAACTATCACCAAACAAGTACCCAGGGGAATAATCTCATCATATCCAGACCTCGACGAACGGCCAATCAGGGAACTATCATGCCCCAGAGCTACAACAGATAGATGAGGAAATGTCATTTCATATCTCATATATCTCAACATATTTGTGCATGCATAACTGGTCCCCCAAAGGACAAAGCGCCCAAGCACACGGCTTAAACCCTATGTGTGTACTCAGACGGACCCCAAAGGCCTATATCACATCTGTATCATCATATCTCATATGTATCACCATATCTCATATGTATCATCATATCTCATCTGTATCTCAATATTTATATCTCTGTAATCATCATATTGCATGCATACGCCCCCACAAGGCAAAAGCTCCCAAACACACAGTCCAAAACTTCTATGTGTGTTCAGACGGGCCCCAAAGGCCTCTCATCTCATATCATCTATATCATTGTATTCATCTCATATCATCTATATCACTGTATTCATCTCATATTATCTGTATCACTATATCTGAAGGGGAAGGGTATTGTCCAATGATTTTTCAAACAACATTTTATACACATGTATATAAACACATAATCACATTTGAAATCCCATTTCCTTTTTATTTAACATATCTCAAGTCCACTCAATTCTATTATCATGCATTTACTAAAAAATAATAATAAAATCATTAATCAAACTTATTTTTAATAACAATAAATAACAGCACGGAGATAAAAATCCATTTTTTAGGAAATCATCAAATCGGAGCATTAAATACTTATTTATCAAAACATGTTGTACTGTATCACAAAATCATAATATAATATGAAAATAGATTTTGTATATTTCACTCACAGTGACAATGTCCAGACTCAGTATCAACAACGTCCGCGGGTTGATTCTCGTTTGCGGATCCTCCTAATTCAAGAAAACGACATAATCATTTTCCGTAAATGCGAAATACAACTAATCTTACGCAATAGAGCTCGAAACGAATATTCATTCATAATAAACTATTCTCGTATGCATAAAATTACCAAAATACCCCTACATGCCAAACTTACCAAAATACCCCTAACATCAATATTTACCAAATTATCCTCAGAATCCTAAATTACCAAACTGTCCTCAACTCAGATCTAAAAAATAACCACAATGTTAGAAATTATGAAATTACCCTCAGAGCGTAAAATTACCAAAATGCCCTTAACAACTTAAATTATCGAATTACCCCCGAAATCTCAAATTAGCTAACTGCCTTAGTCCAAAATTACTAAATTATCCACCGATTACAGAAATTACAAATTTATCCTCAAAGTTTGTGAAATTATCGAATTACCATTGACGGTCAATGGTGATTGGAGTTTAGTCAACGGCAAAAAGGAAGCTTTGGTCCGATAGTTCTGATTTCGATGAGTCCAATAGTGCTGTCAGTGACCACCTACGCGAGACAACGACAGTGAATCAAAGCTTCCAATCCTGTGAGCTTGGTGGCGATTGATAGGTGGAATTCCGGCCGTTTCAGACGGCGAGTTTAGTCGGAAATGGAAGCTGGTGATGTGAGGACCGGAGCCCAACCGATGGCGTAGCTTAATTCCGACGAAATCGACGGCGATGGTTATGGGTTTTGGCTACAGCTTTTCGAGCTTCCAATGGCGGTGTTCCAATTAGTTTTCGACGGCAAGGACGACGGAGAAGTGATGGTCGGCTTCTAAGCTTCAAATCGGTACCTTGATCAGCCGGTGAGGTGGCCAGAATCAGCAGTTGGAGTCGGGTCAAGGACGCAGGTTTCCGAGTCGGATCCGGGTAAAAAACGAGTTTATCTCCCTCTTTCTTCTTCTCTCCCCCCCTCTCTCTCTTTTCTTCTCAATTTATAGAATGCATCTTTTTTTTTTAAGCTTAATACAAATTAAACTAATATCGGACCCGTGACGAAAACAAAATCCGACTACATGACCCTTTAATCGCGTTCGATTTATTGTCGTGACAAATTTACAATAATATAAACACGACATATTTAATAAACACGTAACATTTAACAACCTTCACCCACAATGTCGGAAAAATCAAGTCGCATCAACTTCACCGTAAAAATTCGTAACAAGTTCAACAAATTTAAAATTAATGTCGAAGGGGAAAAAAATTAAATACTACACTTAATTAGAGAAATTAGAGTGCATATATTACAATATGCTCGAGGAGCATGCCCAACATTTATGACAAAATCTCCAAGAACTTCGAGACAACGAGCTCTTCCTCAAAATAGAGAAGTGCTCATTCGCTCAACAAGAGGTGGAATTCCTAGGCCATAAGATTGCAGACGGAAAACTCATAATGGAAAATTCCAAGGTAAAGGCCATCCTCGAATGCGAACTTCCCACGAAAGTGTTTGAGCTTCGCTCATTCCTTGGGTTGGTGAACTACTACCAACATTTCATTAAGGGCTACTCAGCCAAGGCGGCGCCCTTGATAGATTTGCTCAAGAAAAATCAAATGTGGCATTGGTCTGAAGAGTGCCAACGCGTATTCGAGGAGTTAAAGAAGGCAATTTCCGAGGAACCTGTTCTCGCTCTTCTGGACCACACCAAGCCCTTCAAAGTGCAAATGGATGCCTTCGACTTCGCCATTGGTGGAGTTCTCATGTAAGAAGGCCACCCCATAGGATTCGAGAATCGAAAGTTAAATGATACGGAACGCCGCTACACGATGCAAGAAAATGAGATGATTGCAATCATACATTGCTTGCGAATGTGGCGACATTACTTGCTTGGCTCACACTTCACGATCATAACGGACAACGTAGCAACAAGCTACTTCCAAACGCATAAGAAGTTGAGCCCTAACCAAGCTCGATATGCAAGATTTTCTTGTAGAATTTGATTATTGGCTCGAGTATAAACCGGGTTAAGCCAATGTCGTTGCGGACGCTCTAAGCCACAAGGCCAAATTGGCAACACTTAACATGAGTCAACTGAAGTCCGACCTTGTCTCAAGCATTAAGGAAAGCCTCCAACAAGATCCGCTAGCAAAAGACTTGTTGGGGAAGGTGCTCGAAGGAAAGATAAGGTGATTTTGGCAAGAAAAATGCATCCTCCTTAGCAAGAGAGATCGGTTATTCGTGCCAAGGTGGGGAAATTTACGGAAAGAAGTTATCAAGGAGTGCTATAACTCTAAGTGGACTGGTCACCTAGGAATCGAGTGAACCACCGCACTAGTCCAAGCCTCGTATTTTTCGCCACACATGAGGGACGACATCGAGGCATACGTGCGAACTAGTCTTGTATGCCAACAAGACAAGGTGGATCACCAACTCCCAGCAGGATTATTAGAGTCTCTACCACTTACGACAAGGCCATGGGAAAATGTCTCTATGGACTTCATCACATCACTGCCCAAATCCGAATGGTGCGGTAGCATTATGGTCGTTGTCGACCGTTACAGTAAGTACGCAACTTTCATTGCCGTACCAACTGATTGCTTTGTCAAGCACATTGTGAAGCGTTGGGGAGTCCCGAAGAGCATTGTGAGCGACCGAGACTAATAACCCTAGGAAATACGAGTTATCATGACATTGTTAGGCTTAAATCAAGATTACTTAGAGAGTAAATAATGTATTTTAGTGCATTTTATTGATAGTTTGCATCAATATCTATCGTAGTTTAATTTTAATTAAAAATTTTTCAAATTTTAAATAATTGTGTGCTTAAAACATATGCTTAATTATAGGCAAGTGGAAATCTAAACTTCATGGAATGGATTGCTGTTGCAATGGGCTGACAAAATGGACAAAAGAACATGGCTGTAGAAGACTTGAAGCAAATCTGGAACCGTGCAGATGTTGTAGCCATTGTTGTAGCAATCCTGGAGCATTAATAGAAAAGATTTCGCGTGATCCACTTAGCAGATTGTGATCTACAGTTTCCTAATCTAGAAAATACGTGCCCTAAGCTTCCGTTTACCCTAATTTGCGATTATAAAAGAGGCACACAAGCAAGGGAACAAAAGATGAGGCCGTCAATCAAGATCAAAACAGAAAAGAAATAAAGAAGAAACAGAATTCATGAGCAAAAACTCAAGGCTGCACTAGTGGAAGAAATTGCAAAATCAATTGGAATTTTTTCTTTCTCATTCTTTTCTTGTTATTCTTTGATCATGAAAATGTATTTTATGGCTAGAACTTGGTTGTTTATTTTCCTTTCACAAATTATGAACCAAATTTATTAGTGGTTGAGTATTAAACTTTCTTGATGGTTTATTGACGGAATATATGAGTTACTGTATGTTTGTTATAGCATTTTATTTTAATAATATTTATGTACATTCATTGTTTCGGCTGACCACTCATTTAATTATACAAGTTAAGAAATAGCTACAAAATGGCCTATCTTAGTGGAACATATTATAGCAATACTTGGTCTTAGATTGAGTTTCCTGGATTGAGTTTAACTTGAGTCTAAAAAAGGGTCATGCTTAATCTAAGATTAGTGATGAACTAGATATAGAAATTCACCTTATAGGGTAAAGAGAACCTAAACGTGTAATGTTATATCTTATGTTGACATAACAACTGGTCACTGTTAGGTTGCATAAAGGTGTAAGATATCCAACATGCTACCGCTGAGGTTAAAGATGGTTTATGTCCAGTGCTATAGCAGATGCTGCAGCAACTGAACTTAACATGAATAAAACAGTCAGCACCATCAACATAGTTTAATCACTCAAGTACTCTATTCTTATTGGTTTTACCTTTGTGTTTAACATGCAACTTTTATTCATTACATTTTTAATTATTGCGTTTTTATTTTATTTAGTTGTCTTGTTTAATTTAGAGCATAGATTGCACCGTTGAGATTGTTGTAGCAAGTCTAATAACATCAACCCCCGTTGAGATGATCTTAAATACTTATACTTATATTACTTGTTGTGTACACTTGCACATTGACGCCAATAACGTAAGAAATCGTGTAACAAGTTTTTTGCGCTGTTGCCGGGGATTGATTGTTTATTTTTGAATTATGAAATTAATTTCGACAGTGCTAATCTTTGATTTTACTTCAATTTGTTTACTTTGTTAACAGATCACTCTTGCATGCACAAATACAAACTTGTTGAATTTCAAATTGACCTAGAGATTGAAAGAACTGCAAGGAGATTGAAAATAGAACAAAGAAATTCAAAAGCTGCTATAGCAATAGATGATTTGCAAGACTTGAGAAATTTAGACCCTCACGGACCAATACAACCTGTCAATGTTCAAGAAGGTTAGAATTGGCAAATTAATCAGAGGCAACCAAGAAATAACTAGATTATCTACATGGCAGATGATAGAGACAGAGCCATTATAGATTATGTTGTGTTGACCCCTCAAGTTATACAACCTATAATAGTCAGACTTAAGGTGCAAGTTGCCAACTTTGAACTCAAACCAATGATATTTCAAATGTTGCAAACAGTGGGGCAATTCAATGGATTGCCATCAGAAGATCCTCATCTCCATCTTAAGTTGTGCTTTTAAAATTGCTGGAGCATTACATCATGCATTGAGACTCAGATTTTTTCTTTACTCCTTAAGAGATCGAGCAAGAGAATGGTTGAACTCTTTACCACCAGACTCTATCACAACATGGAATGGCTTGGCTAATAAGTTTCTGATGAAGTACTTCCCACCAACCAAGAATGCAAAGTTACGGAATGAGATCAGTTCTTTTCATTAACTCGAAGATGAAAACTTATATGAGGCTTGGGAAAGATTTAAGGAGTTGCTCAGGAGATGTCCTCATCATGACATTCCCTGCTACATACAGTTAAAAACCTTTTATAATGGGTTAAACCCAAGCACTAGATTAATGGTCGATGCTTTAGCAAATGAGGCTTTATTATCTAAATCTTACAATGAAACCTATGAAATTTTAGAGAGAATTGCAAATGACAACTATTAGTGGTCATCGACTAGACAAACTACAGCAAGAAAAGTAGTATGGGTACACAATATGGATGCATTTACAGCATTATCAACCCAAGTAACATCATTGACCAATATGGTGAAAGCTATGACCACTGCTCCAGTAACTGTTAATCAAGTTGCTGAGAATTCTTGTGTGTATTGTGGAGAGAGGCATTTATTTGATAATTGCACAGGGAATCCAGCCTTAGTCAGTTATGTGGGCAACTTCACTCGACAGAACCAGAACAATCTATATTACAATACTTACAAACCTGGATGGAAGCAGTACCCAAACTTTTCATGGAGCAACTATAACCAGAATGCTACAACACCCAGTGGACAAAATAGACTTGCTCCACCACCTGATTTTCATCAGCAAAATCAAGGGCAAAAAAACACCAGCAATGATCAATTTCGTTCTCTGGAAACACTAATTAAGGAGTACATTGTAAAGAATGAAGCAATTGTCCAAAGTCAAGCTATGTCATTGAGAAATTTAGAAAATCAAATTGGACAGCGTGCCACATCATTAAGTAACAGACCCCATGGGAGTTTACCCAACAACATAGACGATCCAAAGAGAGAAGATAAAGAACATTGCAAGGTGATCAACTTAAGGTTTGGGAAGGGTGTTGATATCCATGTTGGCATGCGAAGAAAAAAGATGGAACATATTTCATCCTAAGATGAGCTGCAAGTTGAAAAAGAGCCACAGTAACCTAATTATCAAAACACTGGTCAAAGTAGTTAGGCTACAACAACCATATACAGAAATCATTTTGTTGAAGCAGAAGCTGCAACATTAGTAGTAATAAACCAGAGTCAATCAAAAGAGCAGCAACATGTACCCCATGTTGTAGTGCAGCAGTTTAGGCATCCACTCCCTTTCCCACAAAGATTCCAGAAGCAAAAACAAGACAAGCAGTTCAACAAATTCTTAGAAGTGCTGAAGCAATTGCATATCAACATTCCATTTGTGAAAGCCTTAGAACAAATGTCCAATTATTTGAAAATTTTTAAGGATATTTTGGCAAGAAAAAGAATGCTTGGAGAATTTGAAACTGTTGTTTTAACACAAGAATGCAACCATATGCTTCAGAATAAGATTCCTCAAAAACTGAAAGATCGAGGAAGCTTTACAATACCATGTTCTATTGGAACTGGGTACAATTGTAGAGCACTTTGTGACTTAGGAGCAAGCATCAATGTAATGCCCTTATCTGTATTTAAGCAATTGGGAGTTGGTGAATGCAGACCAACAACAGTCACTTTATAATTTGTTGACAGATCTCGTGCATATCCTGAAGGCAAGATTGAAGATGTGTTGGTAAAGGTAGACAAATTCATTTTTCCAGTGGATTTTATTGTACTAGACTTTGAGGTAGATAAAGAAGTATCAGTTATACTTGGTAGACATTTTCTAGCCACGAGGAAGACCCTAATTGATGTGAAAAAATGAGAGTTAACTATGAGGGTGAATGACCAACAAGTCACCTTCAATGTGCTGGAGGCTATGAAGAGTCTTGATGAGGTTGAAGATTGTAATTTTATGAGTGTTGTAGATCTTGCTGTGACAAAAATGATAGACAGTTGCTGCAGCAAAAAAGAAATCAAAGCTGCTACTTTTGAAGAACTTGAAGAAGAGGATGCTGCAGCCACCCAAATAGCATGGTTAGGAGAAAAACAATCTTTAAGACATGACAGACACTTTGAATCTCTAGATCTTTCAAACAGGGAAGTGAAACCAACAGTCTCATCTATTGAATCACCTCATATTTTAGAATTGAAACTTTTATCTTCACACTTAAAATATGTTTATCTTGGCAAAAATAATACACTTCATGTAATCATTTCATCTTCTTTAAATGCAGATCAAGAAATGAGCTTGGTAAATGTGCTGGGGAAATACAAAAAAGTAATTGGATGGACTATAGTCAATATTAAGAGAATCAGCCCATCCATATGCATGCACAAGATTCTGCTGGATGACTGTCACATCAATTCAGTAGAGCAACAGAGGAGACTAAACCCTATCATGCAGGAAGTTGTGAAAAAGAATATCATCAAATGGCTAGATGTTGGGATCATATACCCAATATCTGACAGTTCTTGGGTGAGCCCAGTACAATGTGTTCCAAAACAATGTGGAGTAACTGTTGTAGCAAATGAGAAGAATGAACTTATCTCCACAAGAACAGTAACTGAATGGAGAGTCTATATGGACTATATGAAACTTAACAAAGCCACAAGGAATGAGCACTTCATACTGCCATTTATAGATAAGATGTTAGACAGACTTACTAGAAAACAATACTACTGCTTCCTAAATGGGTATTCATGTTACAACCAAATTGATATAGCACCAGAAGACCAGGAGAAGACCACATTAACCTGCCCTTATGGAACTTTTGCTTTCAGAAGAATGCCATTTGGTTTATGCAATGCTCCATCAACCTTCCAGAGGTGTATGATGTCCATCTTTTCAGATATGATTGAGCAAGCATTGGAAGTTTTCATGGATGATTTCTCAGTTCCCAAAGAGACATATGATGACTGTTTGCACAAAGCTTTCTAAACATGTAATTTTAGTTAATTTTTGTGTATTGATTTAAACAAATGAGATTTTTTCTTTTTGATGTGTTACATTTTGAGACTTTGAATGTATTATTCTAACTTTATTTAAACACTTAATTTATTTAAATATTACTTAATTTTAAATTTGATTGATAGTAAAATTATTTTTATATTAGATTTTTTTTATGTAATTAGTTCGTAGAATGAGCATAATTAAAAATTTTTAATTCACAAACCAATCCGTAAAATGGTGGATTGGATATGGATTGGGTCAAATCCACATCCGATCCACAGACGTATGGATTGAATTTGAATTAAATTCACTAATCTGTGAATTTGATTGGATTGAAAATTTACAATCCGCAAAAATCATGAATTGGATGTGAATTGATGTTCAATCCGTAAAATCCAATCCACAAACACTTCTAATATTATAAAAGATGAAAATAGAAAGATTGTGTATGTGGGAGAGAAGTGATGAAGCAAGAAGATGATAGCATAAAAGAGCATGCCCTATTATGGGTGAATCAAACATTTATATAGTGGAGGTTAGTGGTAAAAAAAGTGCATAAAAATTAGGATTAGAAGAGAGAATGTTTTTAGAGTTATGTGTCATATTTAGGGAAAACGAACAAGAATATTCCTTTTATACTAAGTTTATTCTTTCTCATAAATATCTTGAAGTGTCCAACCTTGACCTTTAATTTCAAAGTTCATCCAATGAAGTAAATTCTTCCAAATGACATTTTTATATTACTCCAAGTATTTTGTCCATTTTACCTTAGTGTCATTCATTTATTAGTCCAAAAGTATCCTTCCAAATTTACCCCCAAACTGTTGGAAGAAAAATCAGTTTTTTAAATTTTTTATAAAAACTTTTAGGATCGCTCTCATACAATATATAAGAATTTATAATCTAGAAATTGTACTTTGAAAATCCGATTTAGCTTTTTCCGTTGAGGTGATTTAGGCTCCTAGATCACGATCCGTCACCACCACTCATGTTAGATCACGATCCGCCACCAAATAATCTTCCAGGCTAGGACTCAAGTTTGATATGCACTTGACGTGTGGGCGCCTTTATCACCACTAAAGCAACTAGCACGAGAAAATTTTTCTCTCAACAATAGAGAGAAAAAATCTTTTTCTCTGATCTGTATAAAGTGGCTGTTCTCTTTTTCTTTAGAGAAAATAAGCATTTTTATATCTCCTTTTAGTGAAAACCATAGGCTCCAAATAATGAAAATAAAAAATCACATTACTTGCTTTTTCTATAGGAGGCCCCATTTTGTAAAATAACATAAAGCCCCTTACATACAAGCATATTAAATGGAGCCTCCCACTAAATGATATATTTAAGCTTTTGACCCAAATAACTAGTTATCTTACTTATTAATCCAGTAGTGGTGCAGTCAATTAAATGAGCTAACTCGGGGATCATTTGGGAACATACAATAGTAGATACAACAATTAAGCCTATAATTAAACTAGCCTAATTATTTAATTCCAAATCTACTCCACTAAAAGATTGGAACTGACCTCCATAATTGTATGCTCGAATAATAATTCGTCCCAAGTCACATTGATTTCTTTACTGCATAATCATTTGTACTACACCGTTAATTAAATCGATATCTCAACTGTCCAATCGATTTAATTACATCTTATTACTTGATACTTACTAGTTTTCTCTAATGATCATTTTCAACATACTAAATATGTTGACACACTCTGGCTAGAGAATTCTATGATCAAGTGCTGAAAAACCCATCAAGAGATGTGTTGTACAAATTCTATATTGTTAATCTATAACTCCAATACTTATAATTGCTCCCACCAAGATACCAGATAATATTGACAACAATTGTGTGTCGTGCACATTGGTAACTCAAATGGAATAACAATTATAATCATGAAATCATAACTAACTCAAGATTAAGACTACAGTAAAATCAATGCTTATGAGATTTAATAAGTCTGACAGTCATTTCAAGGTTAATTCAATCTCATATATGATCCAGCTCAATGTAGTCAAACTACATCAGTAAATTCATATATGATTAAGACAAATCATTTAATGAATTTACTACAGTCTAAACATAAATAGAGCGCCAAACTCTATTTATCAACTGCGAACGAAATTTATTTAATCATAAGATAACTTGTGTTTATGTCTTCTGTAAATCCATAGGATGATCACATAAATACATATAATATGATTAAACGGACCTTAGTCAATATATATTTATGCAATTGAAAATATCTCAAATATTTTATTAATCAGAAAATAAATTAATATGCTTTAAAAGAGCATATAATCCCAACACAAACAATATGTTAAACCTACCTAATTAACATATTAAAAAAACAGCTACCTCGCCAACCCCTTTTTTTTTTGTCGATATCTTATATATTAATAATGTAATATTATAATAAGTCGATCTGCGGAGTGAAAGAGAATTAAAATAATATTGTTTTAGTTGGCACTTTTTTAAATGTCATAAAGCTGGTAATTTGGTATTATGTCGAATCCCCGCTCCAAATTTGTGACCCTGGCTTTTCCTTAGGAATTACAAGTGTATTCTAACGATCGTCAATTGAATATCGCATTGTTTGAAGGCACAAAATATTTATTTTCATTTTCTTTCTCTCTTTTCAATTGTGGAGAACTAATGACACTTTTGTTCTTATTAGAAATTGTTGTGACCACTTGTGTTTTTTATTAAAGATTCAAAAGGTCCGTTAAGCGCCTCCTGGATATGTCATAATAGATTGATTAATTTTTAATACCCTACTTTGTTCCTAATGTTAAAAAAATAATGACAAAAAAACCACGGTATTAATACTATAATCACATTTAGATTAGTGATGATAAGAACGCTAGACTAGTAATATAGATTATAAATTAATAACATGATCACCGTTAACATAATTAAAAAAAAAAGAATGGGAAGTAGAAAAGTAATTACATTAAAAATTGGATCAAAATTGATGACATACTTTTGTAGAACTATAAATAAACAATAACAATATAGAGTAGAAACTACAAGGCACAACCAGTGTTTGCTTTCAACAATTAAATTTCACTTATTTTTTTAAACAATATGATAATAAAACACATGAATCATGAAATACTAAAGGGGTTGATTTTTTTTTTCAATTGTCAGTAATTAGAACTCTGGAGAACAATTAAAGATTTTTATTTATAAATTTTTATTTTAATTAAATTGATCGGAAAAGATTAAATAGGATTTGACTATCGGATTGGATCCAAAATATAAAATCCAACATACGATGTATTAGACTTGTGACCAAATCCAATGACTTTGAGTCATTAAACACCCTAATAGATAAATTAATTAATTTGAGAAATAGTCTTTCAAACATCTTTTGCTTGTTATCTCCAAAAATGAACTTTAAAAACGCATAATCAGTATAGTGAATATTTAACAAAATTATTTTAATAGTATTAGTATGTTTTAACGTATTAACAACAGGCAGAAGAAGTCGTAATTTACACCAACCTCAATTGGAATTCCGCCAGCAAGTCGTCCAATATAGCAAAGCACGTGGCCCTCCCTCATTGTCTGCTTCTGTAGAGCAGCAAGGCAGATGTTATCTATCAGCAGAGATTTGATAGAAATTTTCACGAGGGTAAGTATATCTCTCGAAAGAGAAGAGGAAAAAGAAATTCGGAAACCCAAAAGAAGAAAATAGAAATAACCCTGTTCAGATATCAATCAACCATTACAATGAAAATGTTTTGGAATATGTGTTAGGATGAGTTCAAAGCATTTTCCAATAGTTAACAGGGCATAATCCCAATGAAAAGTCTCAATTACTCCTGAAGAAGGCTCCGGTTTTGAAATAGCTAAAGATGGAGTAGGAACCACATTTCTTCTTTCTTTCCTCTGGAGGGTATGGATGATGATTTGTTACCTCCCCTTTTATATACAGGGTTTTGAAGTTTTGCTACCAGATAAAGAAACGATGGAACAGAAAGGACGCGGAAGACGGAAGGGGCACGAAACTTATCGATCCAATGGATGCTTTGGCCAGGTCTACAATCAGATGAGTGAAATCTGCTGAAAAAGCTATATAGAGATTGCAGAGCAGCTAATTCCTCACCTCATTTTGCTAAGTCTAATTTGGAAATTGGAACAAATGTGTTAGACAAATACTATTACAATTCTATGGGGAATTAGTGTGTTTGAATTGCCTCCCCTATATTGATATATATATATATATATATATATTGAAGATTCAGAGATTAGAGAAGTGCCTGAAGCTTGTTTCTCTTTTTGAAGATTAAATGATTAAAGAACATTCTGGACAGCGAAGGGTACATTGACATCAGTTATGCTACATAAAAGATTAACAGAAACTTAAAACGGATTAACAATGCATGATGTGAAATAGATATTAAAACCACATTTTAATACCACTACTGCAGACATCTCACTACTTGAGATAACTGATCTCGGAAATAGAAAATTGTTGAAACCTTTTCGAGCTAGAAGTCATATTCAGAGTTGCAGAACATTTAATTCTTCACCTCAATTTTGCCAAATCTGCTTTGGAAACAAATGTGTTTGATAGATATCACTACTCTCTATTTTGAGGGGAATTTGTGTGTTTCAATGGTACCCCTATATTGATATATATGTATTAATTGAAGATTAAATGATTAAAGAAGTGTCTCTTTATTCCTAATATTGTCAAACTGCCTGAAAATTGTAAACATGCAAATGATTCAAGGTCTGTTGGGACTGAGTTTATTGGATGCGTAGTGAAAAGACCAAGAAGTAAGTCTTTGAATTTAGATCTAAGCAACCATGGAAATAAAATTATGCAAGAATTTAACAAGATCTGGTTCAAAAGCTGCTCCATTGGGTGATGATTTGTTTCTTAATCTAATGAAATTGCCTTCCTTCTTGCTTTCCTCCAATCCTGTGTTCCTAGCTTCAAGTGACTTCAGCTTGGTTTCCTTTAGCTCCATTGCAACACACCCACTCACATGCTGGAAAGGAACAGAACAAGAAACCTCATCATGACAAATAAAAGTTAAGAGACAAGGCATTATTCTGTAGCAAGCCCCTTATTTCTCTCTAAAATTTCCAATTTATCCACAGGCTCTCCACAATCAGTGTGTGATCCAACTTTAGCACATTCACTTTTATCATTAAGAGAAGAATCCAATTCCTCCCAATTCAGGAGGTCGCAACAAATAGCAGTCTAACTGCAGGGTTTACCAAGAGAAACTGCAGAGTGTGGTAATTTCCCCGTGACATTTTTGCAGTTCTTTCACATTTTCCTGCTTTATATGATCTAATTATGATGTCATCTAGAATATGTTGCAGCAGATGCTTAGGAAGTATTTAGGTTTTGATGTTAATAATAGCCTGAAGTTTACTACAGAGCCAAGAAAAGTAAAAGAGAGCAGAAATGGTGCGGTATTTGACTATTTTACTGTTATTATTTAAGCCAGAAGAATAGTGCCTGACAGACTAAGTTGTTGTCCTTATAATCCTTGAGCTGTAAGACTCATACGGTAATATTACAAGTTTTGCTGTCTAGTTCGTTTAAATCTCCAAGAAGTGAAGGCAAAGCTTACTTGATTGAGCAAATGCTAAAGGAATGATGAACTTTTATCCTATTGAGCATGCTATTTTCTTTTTCTTCAATACGAGTTTGTTTCTCTTTATTATCTTTCTTCACATACCAAAAGGGAGTGAAAATTAGAAAGCTTACTCTCCATCTTGATAGGAAAAAGAATATGGCTACATTACAATATCCGATATGAAAGACAAGAAAGCATGTTACAAACAAGTAGACACAAGGAAAAAGAAAAAGAAAAAAAGAAAAAAAGAAGCTCCTACCAGAAATCTTATTCAAAACACTATCTCCATAGGATCGAAACAGGTAGAAAAAACTCTTTGAGTGACTCGATCCTCCCATTGTAGCTCAACCCACCACTCTATGTTTCCCTTGACAACAATTTTATGTCCCATTGCTCTAGTGGAATCGAGCGGGAGCTTCTTCAGCTTTGGGCATCCAGTCACTTCAATTTCCTTCAGCTGTGGAAAAGGCAAGGGATCGAAGTAGATGCTCTCCAAATTTTCGAGATCTTTCAGGCATAGAAATTTGAGTTCTGCCAGAAAGTTCTGCCTTTCCTTTATCTCTGAAACTTCACTCAATTTTCCAGGACTGATTATTTCTTCCATATTATTGCAATTCTGTACATCAATATTCTTGAGGTTTGGAGCAAAAACAAGCCATGTCAACTCCTTCAATCTTGAACAATCAGATATGCAAACTGTGTGAAGACTGCGGAAACCCCTTTGTACCAAATTTTGTATCTCTACTGCATTTTCAATCTTCAATTCTTCAAAAGCACAGTTCTGAATAAGAAAGTTCTTGAGATGTTTCATGTATGCTAGAGGTAAAACATTGAGAGACATTGGAGTATAAAGTTTTGTAAGCTCTAGAGATTCCGTACAACTCAGCAACTTTTGGAAGGTCAAGAATGTTTCAAAAGCATGCCAGCTATCAAAGGTAAAGCTCAGCAGATCCAAGTTTTCCAAACAGAGCAATTCCTTCATAAATGGTTCAGCATCTTTGAAGAAAACTCTATCTTCTTCTTCTCCACTATAATTACTGCAACCCAACATTCTGAGTGCCTGCAACTTTGTAAAGTTACATAGCAGTTGAAGTGGAAGTCTGTTGAGGTATACATATTCCAAGTTTAAATATCTAAGATTTACCAAGGCCTTCATCTCTTCAGGCAACTCCCTTATGACCGTAAAAGACAGATCAAGATGTTCTAGTGAAATCAAACTTGAAAGTCCAGAAGGCAATTTGTTTAGGAATATATTGAACCCTAGATTCAATACTTTAAGAGAAGGCATAAATTGAAAGAAGCCATCAGTGATCATGCTAATTCTATTTCTGTAAAGAAGCAAAGTTCGGAGATGAGGACAATTAGGAATTGCTGACAGACTTGTAATATTATTTTCCATCAATGATATTCTTTTGAACCCTTCCCAGTCTTTAATCTTTGGGGCTTCAGTTAATAGAGCTCCTGCATGAACCAAAAAGTTCTCCTCCTCCTTGTCTATTTTACATGCTATCCATAATGCCATATCACGAATCACGTCATGCATTTTGACGTGATTATCATTTACCTCTTCCAGTAAGCATGCACGAAGAAGATCGCCAATAATGGTGTATCCTTCGTCAAAAGCATCTACAAATCCCTCACTAATCCAATAATCAATTAAGTCCCCTTTATAAACCTCATAATCTTCAGGAAATAAACTACAATACAAGAAACATGATCTAATTATGTAGTTAGGCAGGCTATCGTAACTGAATTTTAAACGTGCAAACACATTCTCTTCCATACCTGAAAATTTTTCAGGTGATGTGCTTAGGACCTTTGTTGCATACTTCCATTCATCAGGATTCTTTTTGTAGGCCATGGCCCGACCAATTGTTTTCAGTGCAAGTGGCAGCCCACAACACTCTCTTGCCAAGGTTTGTGCTAGCTCGAGAATATCAGAATGACATCTAAGAGTAGCTTCACCAACTTTCTCTTGAAATAATCTCCAGGCTTCATCATGAACCAAACATTTGACCTCAATCTTCTCATCAGCTTCCATTGAACCGCAAACATCAAGAGAGCGAGTTGTGAAGACCACCTTGGATGAAACATTCAGGCTTTGAAGAGGGATACCCAATTCTGTTAAATCAATGGGCTGCCATATATCATCCAATAACAACACAAATTTCTTTCTGCTTAAAATGTTGGAGATGTCCAAAGCCTTTTCTTCAAGGCTTTTATCCATCCATGACTCTGCTGATAAACCTATCCTCTTCCCAATAGCATCTTGAATCTTGTCAAGTTTTGGCTCTCTAGACACAACCCCCCAGATAACAACATCAAAATGATGCTGCCGCTGCTCAATGCAGAATTTGTTATTGACTTGTTTTAAAAGGGTAGTTTTGCCGACTCCCCCTGTACCATACAAGCCAATAATTCCTCTGTTCGTTTCTTGATCAGTGATACATCTCAAAACTTGATCAAGCATTGATTCTTGACCGACAACTGTTCGCTCAAGAGCTAATTCAACCGCCGCATCTTCTGGTACCATCTCAGCAATGTCTTTGATTTCCCCTCGTTCATTCTTCAAAAGGATCACTTGTTCCGTCAGAGTGACCACTTTTTTTCCGAAGTAGTAGCTTGAAGCCAAGTCTTTGGAACAGAAGCCTCCAAGACAGAGTCTATCAAGTTCTTGATCTCTCACATTTTGCAGGTCAACAACTTTGGTTACCGTCTCTTGCACCCTCTGAAGCCAGCCTTTGACCTGATTCGTCCGTCTGGCTCGAGGTTGTTGTTGTTCAACAAGCTCAACCTTGTTCAGCAGATCGTCTTTTGTTCGAATCAATTTGTCGAGTTCAGCCTGCAAGGCGTCAAGATTGACTTGGAGAGCCCATACGTATTTAGCTTCTCCACCAACGTATGACAAAATGGAACGAAATGATTCAGGCGATGATAAGAAGCTTGAGAGCAGGTTACCCATGATGTTGCTAAAAGATTAACTTCGAGTATATTGTAGAACAGATTTATGTTCGTCAAGATGGAATCCAGAGCAGATAATAATATCTATGAACATTTAAAATTATGACTTCAATGCGAAATGGGTTGACTCCGCCGGCGTCAAGAGCGTTGAATTCCAAAAGAGGAGAGAGAAAACGTTGAATTTCCTTCCTATCAGCCTTCCAGCTGGTACTCGTTTGGTAGTCGTTCCAATCAGGCCGAGCCTACACTACAAATGATATGACAAGAGCACTACCTCAACAAAGTTCATAAAACACTTGGACATTTGTTCCATTAATGTGTGATGGGATGGGAATGGGTCGGGCCGGGTCCGGTGTCGGCCAAGGCTGGTTATGGCCCGAACCAAAGAAAAAGCCCAGCCTTTCCATTTTCAAATTATCATCTCCGTTCTCCAGGCTAATAATTTTTGAAAATTAAATTTTGTTGTCTTCAATAAATGAGTTTAGGTCTTTTTATATGTTTATATGGATTAAAAAAATGTTGGGTGTATTTGATTTAGTAAGACTTTGAGGTAAAATATGATGAAATATGCTTTTATGTACATGTAACATGTAACATGTCATGTTTAGATGAGATTAATGATGTTGATTCCTAATAATTGAGTTTGGTGCTCGATTGCTTTCGGAACATTTTTCAGATTTCTAGAAATCTAGATCTCTAGAGTATGAATTCTCATGTTATGTAAATTGATCTGAACTTCTAGACCTTCACAGATTTTTTTTTTTCAAAATATTCTTAATGCAATTAGTGATTTTAAATGTCTTTGCATTTGCTAACACTTATTTTGACATGAAAACTATTGAATTATATCAATGACATTTACATTGCATTAAGTCATATGCGGTGAAAATCACTCTTTTGTGTGAAATACAATTGGAGATGTAGAAAAACTTTTTAAACGGAAATGTGGAGATTACTGTTCATTTTGAAACATCCCATGTTCCTTCAAGCCACTAAAAGTTTAGATTGTGCTATCATGTTTGTCGCTCAATTGCCCATGATTTGAACCTGAGGTATGGGGCCTAAGGAGAGTAATTCTGATGATAAGGGCTAAGAATGGGTGAAATGTGGACTACTTCACACAATTATTTTGTGGTTTAGAATCAAATGTTAAGCATTAGTCAAGAAAATATAATGTGCACACTGTATTTACATTTGGAATTGGGACAAGCTGACAAAGCATTCAGCATCAATATGAACACATGACCTCATAATGCCAAGATTGAAAATGTTCGCCAATTACATTTTATTACTATGATCTTTTTATAGCTTTTTACTAAAAGGGGTGTAAAGAAAAAGATATAAAGTAGACTATTTTATGGTATTATGTGGGCTTCAACTTGAAAACTTGATGCATAATATACATCCGAAATCTCATTTTTTATGAAAGCATAGAAGATAGCAGTAATATTCATTCATATTCCAATTATGAAAAAAAAAACTGTAATTATGATTCATAGTTAATTTATCTTATAAATTTTATTTGTTAATAGAAAAAAGAATGCATGAGTGGTCAAAGTGAAAGTAATTTTGGCAAGAAGCACAAAGTTGAAGCAGATGAAGGGGCCCCTCCTTCCCCAAGTAGCAGATTGCACAAAAGATAACAGAAAAAGACATAAACATGTGTTCTTTAGTTATTTTCTTTGTTTAGCAAAAGTTAGTTTAGAATTCGCACATGATTTTGTTCTCAAAGTGCAAAGATTCCTTACCCCAACTTGCAATGACTGCTGGTGCATTAATGGGAGCATACAACAAAAAGATAAAATAAAATAAAAAATAAAAAAATGAAAAATTCTTAGATTTTGGAAGTTTTGTGTCTTCAATTTCCCTTTCATCATTCCACACTGGTGATTTTGGTATCCAAGTTGGGTTCTTCTTGGTTGTTGCTTGAATTCTAGAAAGAGTTGATAGAGACAGATATGTAGTCTAGAATTGGGTTTTGCTTTTGGGTCTGCAAAGCTAGAGATTATTAGCACAACAGGTTGTCTCTTTTGGGCGATTATTTGGACAAACTATTAGGAGTTTTTGGTTTGAAACTCAGATCAAAGTTGGTTTGAAGAGTGATGAGTGATAAAGATTGAATATTTGTTATTTCTGGAAGTGGGTTTTGGAGAGTGCCTTTCAGTGACTTGTTTCATGCATTGAATTTACAATGACGATTCATTAGTTCTTAGAGGTGCGTTTTGGTTCAAAGAAGCTGATATGTGAAGTTAAAGGCAGAGTATGGTTCATGGGTAGCAAAGTTTAGATATTCATGCAGTTTTGTTTGTTTAAATTGGTTGGTTTTTGCCGCAAGAGATGTTTGATAGAAGCTTGACAGTATCCGTCAATACACTGAATTACCCATCTTGTACGTTGGGTTTTGTAAATAGTTATAGAACTCTATCTAGAACAAGATTGAATTCAAATCCACTGCTGGCTATGCCCCCATCTTCAGTTCTCTTACAGACAGATGAAAGCGGGAAATTTCAAGAATCGAAGAAGAGTTTTGGTTCAAAAGCAGCTCCATCTTGCAGTGATTCGTTGCTTAATCAAGAAAATACTGTTGGTATTGTTGGAGGTGCATCAGTTGATTCTACTTTGAATCTTCTGGGAAAATTAGTTCAACTGAGTGGGGAAGAAAATGACTTTCCCTTCTTGCTTTGTTCTGATCCTTTGTTAAATAAGGAGTTATTGTCACATGAGAGGAGTTCCTTTTCTTCTCTCAACTGTAAAGGTGGGGGCGTTCAGTTGGATGACAGTCTAATTGTGGAGAATCTGCGAAGAAAAAGGGTTTTTCTTGAGAAAGCAGGAGCTCGCTGCATAGTAATGCCATGTCATCTTTCTCATATTTGGCATGATGAGGTTTGTAAGGGGTGTTCTGTTCCTTTCCTGCATGTGAGTGAGTGTGTTGCCAAGGAGCTCAAGGAAGCCAATATGAAGCCACTGGAAGCTGGGAGTCCTTTGCGAATTGGGGTGCTCGCAAAAAATGCGATTCTAACTGCTGGGTTTTACCAGGAGAAACTGCAGCATGAGGTAATTTTCTTCTGTGTGACTTGTATGCCACTAGTTTCACATTGTCTTTGGGAGGTACTTCTGTTCATATTTGGTTACAGATAAATTGCTTGAAAGAAGTACTGAATTTTTAACTACAGAATCCAGAGAAATAAAAAGGATGTTAGCTACAGAAGACATTTTGCATTATCTTATTGGTATTATTTTAATGGTTCTAAAATGTTCACATAGTAATCATGACCTTACCTGACTGAAATTGGATGCCTGGTTGATTCAGCACCAAGCAAAAATCTATAAGATCATTTAATCCAGAGCATTTCTCTACCTGCTACTGTAGTGTTTATGTCATTTTTCCAGGACTGCTAAAATGAAATGTGTACAGAAAAAGATTGTGTTGGCAAAGCCTGAAAGCTGAAATACACAATGAAGAAAGATGAAACAAGGAAAAGAAGTGAAAACCTGGTCTCTCATAAGGTTCATGCTACATAAATGTACATCTTTTGCCTCTTTGTCACTAGAAACCTGAAGAGTTACATCTTACAGACCCATGCCTTGGACGGTTGGCATATAGAGTACATGAAATATTCTAGCTTTCTTTCTGTCTCAAGTGTTGATCCAATGTTCAAGAGAGCGGTGAACATATGCCTTGAGGGAAGATGAAATTTTACTCTATTCAACTTGCCATTGTCTCTCTCTTCTATTTTAGTTTGTTGTTCTTTGATATCTTTCTTCACACAAGATAGGTAGTAGAAGCATCTGAGCTTATGTTTAGCTGCTTACATTCAAGCTCATTTCTGTCTAATTTTTTATGTGGTTTGCTTGATTGTAGGAACTAAGCATAAGCTTAAAACTCTAGAAAATTGGCGAAGGCCAAACACTAGGAAAATTAATGTTTGTTTTGAAAAAACTAGATATCGACTGATTTTCTCAGTCTACTGAGCAACCAAATGATGCAGAGCATATACTGGTACAAAATTTTCTGTACAGAATTGAAAATCGAACCTAAAATTGCTATTACAATTTATTCTTGAGTAAGGGTCGTCTGAAACATTGTTCGTACAGCATATCAGTAAGGGGCACTATCAAACAAACTTTCTTTTCTTCGTTCTTTCCTCTGGAGATATAGTTGATGATTTGTTCCCTCCCTTTTTTACACAGGGCTTTGAAGTTGTGCTACCCGATAAAGCAACAATGGAACACACATTGATTCCTGCCCTTGATGCTTTGAACAGAAAGGACGTGGAAGGGGCAAGAAACTTGTTGAGAATAGCACTTCAGGTACTACTGGTGAGGGCAGTGAACACTGTCATCCTGGTCTCTGATGATATGCAGGATCTTTTGCCTCCCGATGATCCTCTTCGTAAGAAGTGCATTGATCCAATGGATGCTTTGGCCAGGTCTACAATCAAATGGGTGAAATCTGCTGAAAAAGGTACATAGAAAATGTAGAACGTTTTAATTCTGTACCTCCATTTTGCTATATCTTCTTTGGAAACAAACGTGTTAACAAATATTAATACCATTTTAAGGGGAATTTGCGCGTTTAAATGGTAGCCCTATATATATATTGAAGATTAAATGATTAAAGAAGTGCCTTAAATTTTTGTCTCTTTTTTTACCACTAAACCTCTCTTTCCATGATAGCAATCACCCTTACTCTAGAAATTAGAAATGTCAAGTACCTGTGGAAATTGAGAGTCTGTGGTGTTTTAGTGATGAACAATGGTAGGAAATTGATGGATGAAGTAACGCACGCCACTGCTAAAATGAAATTGGAAGAAAATAAAGAACAAGCACAAAGAGGACACCAGAAATTTACATGGTTCGGTTTTTAGTCTACGTCCACAAACGAAGATAGAAGGAAAATATTTTACTAGTGAAATGAAAATTTCAAGTATTGTAATATTTTTGAATCACTACCCGGAACCTCAATACACTCAATCTCTCAAAACACTACAACAAGAGCTTTTAATTTCAAGCACTCTAAACTCTTTCTTAAATATAAGAAATGTTTCTAAAAATTGGGATGATCGAATGAGGGGGTGAACCCCTCTATTTATAGCCAAAATTTTGGCTACTATTCACCTTTTTTTGAATTATTTATTATTGTTCAAAATTCAAAATTCAAAGTTTGATATTTAAACTTTGAATATTTAGAATTTTGAATTTGATATTCAAAGTTTGAATATCTAGAAGAGGCACCAATCTTGACATTACTGACCACTCCCACTAGTTCAATATCTGGTCTTCTACATATCATAGCAAATATTAAACTTCCCACTGTTGATACATACGGTACTCGAGACGTCTTTTTTCTCTCTACTTCATTGCTAGGACACATACTTGAGGATAACTTGAAATTAACAGGAAATGAGGTAAAAATTGGTTTATAATCTTGCATGTTGAAGCGTTGTAAGATTTTCTTTAAATAGTTCTTTTGAGAAAGCCAAATCTTCCTTTTATTTATGTCTCGGTAAATTTGCATCCCTAAAATATTATTTACTGGTCCCAACTTCTTCATTTCAAACTCCCTAGCCAACTGTGCCTTTAACTCTTGTACTCAATCTCTCTTGGGGCCTGCTACCAACATGTCATCCACATACAATGGCAGAATGATGAAATCATTATCCTCAAAACTCTTGTAATATGCACAATGATCTGAACTGAGTTTGTTGTATTTAACACTCACGATGAAGGAATCGAATCTCTTATACCAATACCTTGGTGCCTGTTTGAGACCGTATAAAAATTTGTTCAACCTACAAATCAAGTTCTCTTTACCCTTTTTAGCAAAATCTTCTGGTTAGAGCATATAAATTTCTTGTTCAAGTTCTCTACGAAGAAATGCAGTTTTCACATCTAACTGCTCTAGATGTAGGCCAAATGCAGCACAAATTGTCAAGACTACCTTGACTGTTGTGAGTCGAACCACTGGAGAAAATATCTTGTTGGACTCAATATCTTCTTTCTAAGCATATTATTTCACTACCAATCTTGCACGATATCGTTCCACTTGGTCTTTGCCATCACGTTTGATCTTGTAAACCCATTTGTTTCTAATGGCTTTTCTTCCATGTGTTAGTGGTATAGGTCCCTATGTCTTATTCTTGTGTAGAGCCTTAATTTTTTCTTGCATTGCTGTCATCCGCAAAACAACATCTAAGTTGTTTAAAGTTTCATAGAAAGTTGACGACTCTCCATCTTTCATTAGAAGACAGTATGCAATATTGATCTCTGTAACATAATCTGAGTGCCACACTGGCGGTCGTCTCTCACGAGTTGACCGACGAACTTCTAGAACCTCGGACTCGACTGTTCCTCGTGTTCTGGTGCTTCTTTAGAAGAATTTGAATCTTCCTCTTCCATATTATTTTTAATAAATACCAGCACAGTCTCTGATTTTTCCTTTACAGTGTTATCATCCTCATCTCTCCTTTATAGTTGATCTTCTGCAAAGATAGCATCTCTGCAGATAACAATTTTGTGGGCAGTGGGGTTCCACAGACGATATCTCTTTACTCCATCAGCATATCCTAAGAAGATACATCTCCTAAATTTTGGATCCAGCTTTGTTCTTTCTTAGGCATTGTACATCACATACACATGACATCCAAATTAATGTAGGTGGGAATAATCAGCTGGCTTTTCAGTCCATATCTCCATCGGAGTCTTCAACCCAATTGCTATGGATGGCGACCGATTTACTACATAACAGGTAGTTTTAGCTGTTTCTGCCCAGAATAAATTAGGTAGTGCAACAGTGCTCAAAATAACTCTTATTCCTTCTGTAAGAGTCATGTTCATCAGCTCTGCCATTATATTTTGTTGAGGATTGTATGCCAGCGTGAACTGCCTCTGAATATCTTCTTGTTTACAGTATGCAAGAAACTCGCCATCTGTATACTCTCCACCATTATCTGTCCTTAAGCACTTTATCCTTTTTCTGGATTCAAGTTCTACCCGCGCCTTGTATTCCTTGAACATTGGAAACACATCTGACTTTTTCTTCAGTGGATACACCCAACATCTCTTGGAATAATCATTAGTAAAAGTCACTAAGTACTTTGCACCTCTCATAGACATATTTGGTGATTCCCAAACATCAGAATGAACCAAGTCTATGATGCATTTACTTTTGGCGTCAAATCTACTGAACTTTAATCTATGCTGCTTATTTATAACATAATGCTCGCAAAATGGTAAGTTCACCGATTTGAGCTCCGGAAGCAACTTTCGCTCAGAGAGAATTTTCAAACTTTATTCTGACATGTAGGCAAGCTTGAGATGCCACATCATCGCCGACTCTTCTCCATTTGACGCAACACATTTATCAACTTCCTGTAGTGTTTCCTCTTTAAGTATGAATAGATTAGCACTGATCTTTTTCGCCTTCATCAATACAAGCGCACCTTTGACTATCTTCATGATCCCATTTTCTACATGAGTTTTGCATCCAAGACTATCTATTTGTCCTAAAGACAATACATTTTTCTTTAGATTTTTGACATGTCGTACCTCCTCAATTGTGCGAACTGTACCATAAAATATTTTTATTTTTGTAGTACCAATATCAGCGATCTCCAAGACATGATCATCTTGAGATATGTTCATATATGTAGAACCATTCTCTCCCAAAGGTCATGTGTTAAGTAGCTCTTAAGTCTATGAGCCAAACATTAGATAACCGTTTTCTACTTTCTGAAACTATTGTTGTCTTGCTGTAGAGGATTTCACCATCATCTGAGGTACTTGCTACACACCCCCTGAGTATTTAATGACTCAGAATCTTTACTTTCTCTTCTCTTTTGGTTGTTCCAACACTCTTTCTTGACATGCCATTTCTTTTCACAGTTGGACCACTTGACATTCTTCTTACTTCTTAATTTTAATCTACCATGATTGTGACTCCCACTGGGGCCACGTTCCATTGACCTCCCTTTTGTCATCGGTAACACTTCCGTTTGCTGCAAATTCGTCGGTATGTCTTCCTTATTTTTTCGCTTACTCTCTTCATTTAATACAGAGACTATAACATCATCAAATACTAGACTATCCGTTTGGTTGTTATTTGTTAGATTAATGATACATTGATCATACGAATCTGGTAGACTTTGAAGTAGGAGCTCCGCATGTTCATTTTCCTCTATTTTATGACCCAACATTGTGAGTTGAGAAAATAGAGTCTTTAAGGTGTTGATGTGGTCACTCATCGATGTAGATTTCATCATTCGAAGAGTAGAGAGTTTCCTTTTTAAGAAGATCTTGTTGTGCAGCGACTTGGCCTCCTACAATTTGTGAGAGTATCATATATTTCTTTATCTGTCTTTTTTTCTGTCGCATTAGATAACACCTCATCTGCAAGTACCAGGTGTAGATAAGCAATTATGTTGCCATCCATCAAGTTCCACTTGTCATTAATTATCTTTATAGGCCTAGTAGAGACGTGAAGCAACATGACAAGGGTGATGTGGAGATTGATTGGTTCATAATCAAATCTCCAAGTGATAGAATGTCAAGATTTGTGCCTCTTCTAGATATTCAAACTTTGAATATCAAATTCAAAATTCTAGATATTCAAAGTTTGATATTCAAACTTTGAACTTTGAATTTTGAAAAATAATAAATGATTAAAAAAATAGGTGAATAGTAGCCAAAATTTTGGCTATAAATAGAAGGGCTAACCCCCTCATTTGATCATCACAATTTTGAGAAGCATTTCTTATATTTAAGAAAGAGTTTAGAGAGCTTGAAATTAAAAGCTCTTACTGTAGTGTTTGGAGAGATTGGGTGTATTGGGGTTCTGGGTAGTGAACTAAAAATATTACAATACCTGTAATCCTCATTTCACTAATAATATATTTTCCTTCTATCTTCGCCCGTGGACGTAGGCTTAAAGTCAAACCACTCTTTGTACTTGTTTTTTATTTTCTTCTAATTTCATTTTAGCAGTGGTCTTACTTCACCCATACATTTCCTAACAAACAATACTACTATGAGTAGCCATCCATGTACTGTCAAACTGCTTGAAAATTGTAAAAATGCATATGAATTATGATTCAAGATCTGTAGGTATTGAATTTATTGATTAGGTGGTGAAAGACCAAGATGTAAGCCAATGTCTTTCAATTTAGATCTAAGCAACCATTAAAATATAATTATGCAAACTGAGATAAGCATACTGAACAATTAATGGTACTTTGACATCGGCTTTGTTTCATAATTCATATATAAAAGATGAATAGAAACTGAAAAAAGATGGATATATAACAATTCTTGTTGTGAGATAAAAATTAAAACCACAATTTCCTTTATATCTCTACTACAGAAATCTCACCACCTGAGTCCTTCACATTATTTTTTCCATATCTTTATAACAATATATATCTGGAAACTTGAGATTTGGGAGGGGAAGGAAGGGAGACAAAAAAAAAAAAAAAAAGCCCACGTAAAGTCCTTCACATTTGAGTAATCTCCTAGGATAACGGTGTGAAGATTTCGGAACCACCACTTTGAAGCACTTTATGTACCTCTCCTGTGCACTTGTGCCAATCTTCCACTTCCAAATTTAACCTCCTAGAAGTAAGACATTGAACGGTAGGGAGACCACATAAACTACATAAGCTACATGAGGTCAATCTGATGAGATTTAGTTGTTCCAAACAGAGCATTTCCTTCAGCAAAGATTCAGCATCATCAGATTGACAGTTACCTTCTTCCATTACTTGCTGATGATCTGTAACTTTGAATAAAAGCTAGATATCATCAATGCTGTGGAATTCTTGACATTTCACTTGTACAGTCCAAGTTCAAATGCGTGTCAATTAACTGGGTATAGTATTGACGAAAATTTTTTTTTGGGGGGGGGGGGGGGGGAACAGTATGAAATCGCTTTGAGAGCCAAATATTAAAAAAATACTAATAATAATAGTAACAAGAATAATAGCAATAATAATAATATTTTAATCGACACACAGGTCTGAGGTGATTCATTGTTTATTGTTTGAAACCAAACGACATGCCATTCAACAGTTCATGAAGAAGATGACATGTCGTCGACGTCATTTAGCCAAAAACGCTCGATAGGCTTTATATACCACCTTCCCTGGGCTTATATTGCGGCTCAGATCCGTCATTCATGAAACATAGTACAAATTCTTTGAACTTCGGCCTTAACCAGTACCCAAGATCTGTAGGTGTTGAAGTTGTAAGGTGAGCACCATTTAGCCACAGTAGTTCAATTGAACAAACAAGTTGGGGTGGGGGTTTCTTAGTGAATAATTGTTGTGTACTTGGTGCATAGTATACTCATTCTTGATTGATAAGAAGACAATAATATTATTATATTTAAACGCTGTTACAATGAATTTACAAACCGTAAATCGAAAGGAAAAGTACACAAACTAAATCAATCATCAGCAAGCCCCTGCGCTGCTGATTCCCAAAGAAATTTATCAACAATAACTTTAAAGCAGGAAGAAAAGACATTTTGGGTGTCTTTGTCTTCCCGTTCTAGGCATTGCCACCATGACTCCAATTCCTCGATATCGAGCTTTCCTTCCTTTGCACTGTTGGATTCAAGTGGAAGCTTCCAAAGCTTTGAACAACTAATTACTCTGATTTTCTTCAGATTGGGAAATGGTAAGGCAGTGTAATAGATGCTGGTCAAAATAAAGAGATTTTCTAGTTGAAGAACTTCGAGTTTTGAAAATGGGATTTGATTTCCGATCATCTTCTGAACTCCACCAAATTTCTCAACATTGATTATTTCTTGGACGTTACTGCATTTGATACTTCAACAATCTTGACGTTTAGCTCAAGAGTAACCCTGTCGAGTCACTCAATCCCCCGCATCTTGCTATATATACTCTGCAAAGGCTGAGGAAACTCGGAAGTTCTCGTATATGTTGTGTTTGGCTTGCACTTTCAATCTCCAACCCCTCAAATTCACAAGAACTCATATTTAGCGTATGAAGATTTTTCAGATTTGTTAAATATGAAATATTCGGTGACTTTGAATCTATAAATCGTCGGGGACGTAGAGTCACGAGAGACCAAAAATCTTTTCAAAGCACGAGAGCTCCATATGTCGATGGAAGTGAATGATAAATCAAGAAGTACCATCCATATCCAGATATTTTAGCTTTTCCAAAGCCTTCAATTCCTCAGGCAACTCCAATATGGAAGTGAGTGATATATCAAGATGTTGTAGAGAAACTAATTTTGAAATCCCTGATGGTAATTTGGTCAGACAACGATTGCACGACAAGTTTAAAACTTTTAGACAAGGCATAAACTGAAAGAAACCATTTTTGATGTCTTGTAAATAGTTATCATTGAGAAACAGAGTTAGGAGATGTGGACATGAAGGAGTGTTCGACAAGGTTTTAATTTGATTATTCATCAATGACATCCTTCTTAACCCTAGCCATTTTAAAGAATCTGAGGCTTCAATTAATCTAGAACTGAATAGAAGAAACTTCCCTCTTCTCAATTTCGCATGCTATCCATAAGGCCATGTCACGAACTACATCACGCAATTTTTCTAAAATGTCTTCCTCTTCTTCTAACAATGATGCACGAATAAGATCACCATTAATAGAGTACCTTCTATTTATTGCTTTATTTCTGTCAAACTCATCATCCAAAATAATTCCCTCATCAATCCAATAGTTTACTACCAAGTCCCTTTTGTGTATCCTATAATCTCCAGGAAATAGGCTACAGAACAAGAAACAAGATCTAATTTGATCGCTAGGTAATCTATCAAAACTGAACTTTAAACGATAATAGACCTTATTGATACCTGGGAATTGAAGGGCTGATCTCATTAGGATCTCAATTGCATCCTTCCATTCTTCAGGAGTTTTCTTGCAAGCCATGGCTCGACCAACAATAGTAAGTGCAAGTGGCAGACCTCCACAGTCTTTGGCCACCATTTTGGCCGGCTTATGAATAGCAGGATGACTAACAAGAGTTTCGTTCCCAACCTTCATTTGAAATACTTGCCATGATTCCTGAGGGGTGAAACAATCCACTCTAAGTTTGTTTTATGAGCTTCCATTTCACCACAAACCTCCTCAGAGTGAGTTGTGAACACCACCTTTGATACAATTTTTTGGCTTGGAAGAGGAACTCCTATTTTAGACAGATCAATCGGCTCCCACAGATCGTCTAATAGCAATAAAAACTTTTTCGTGCTCAAAATCCTGAAGATATTTTCAGCTTTTTCTTTAGTACTCTTATCCTTCCATGCTTTGGTAAGCATGTCAATCTTTTTCCACATGTCGTCTTGACTCGTCTCAAGCTTCAGTTCTTTAGATACTACTACCCATATTACAACATCAAAACCCTGCCTTTCACTGCAGAATCTGTTGTTGATTTGTTTTAATATAGTAGTTTTGCCAACTCCCCCCGTACCAAATAGGCCAAAGATTCCTACATCTTTCTAGAAATCGCCAAACTTGATAAAACTGTTTGGGGTTTTCAATATCTAATTAATTTTGGAAGGTTTGTTAATGTATCACTATCAAAACTTGTTGACCTAGAATATTTTAGATTATCAATAAGAAGTTGACAAAATGATTAATAATGTTCTAGCAATTTGTGCCGAGAAAATTATATTCTAGTCAATTAAGGAAAAAAATGTCTAAAAATTCTTCTGCTGCTGCATTCTGATTCAAACAGCTGCGACTAAAATTACTTGAATCTTTTTAGCTGCTTAAGGCAAGTAAAATTATTATTGCTATAAAATTAATCTAATTCAAAAGCTGCAAAACTAGTAAAATTAAATGTCAATGGCAGTTATTTTGGGAAATCAATCACCGGCCGGCTATTCGGATAGTTATGAGATAAAAAATAATGCGTTAACAAAATCTTAACCAAATTACTGGATTTAAATTCTAATTAGTACCCTTAGAATCATGCTAAACACTTGACATTCCCAAGAAAAACTGTAACACTTCAATTTAAGAAAAAATAACAGTAGCAAGTATTTACCAAACATTTTAACATTATAATTGTCCAACCATAATATTAAATAGGACCCTAAATAAATCAATCTTGTAAAATGATGCTAAAGAAATAGAATTTCAGGATGATCTGCTCTGACCGTTTATGACTTACAGTAAACAATTACATTCTTCTTTCCATAAATTTTGAAATGATATATTATTGGCCCAAAATAGACAACTATAGCAAGGTTATGGCCTTGAAAAGTACCTCTGCTCATCCTACATCAGTAGTTTTCAAGTAACTTATCCTGCAGGTCTTCTTTCTATGGTGAGTCACCAGCCCTCATCCTGCAGGTCATCTAGAAGGTGTTTGATCAATTGCATCGCAACCTCCATCTTCCTGCCTAAGCCAATTCAAAGAGACACAAGACGTTTCATCAAGCATCTTTGCATTTCCATCAAACACCTTCTTCTTTAATTAGTGGGACATCCTTGAAATAAAAATCTGTTACACCACAAATACTCTTTTATAACACTCCACGAATATTCAGCTTTTTCCTCATTCTCCTTAGAAGCTTGAAGACTTATGCTTTACAGACTCTGACTAGTATCCTTTTAGCCTTGGACAGTAATGCTTAAATAGATTAATTTAAGTTGCTCTTCTTTGTAATTTTTTGGCCAAAGCCACTGTCCTCACAAAGGGTATTGTGGGGCTTAATTCCTTCCTCAATTATGAAGAATAATATTGTAAATATATCAGTATTAATCTCATATTATATGAGTTGTAATCTAAGTATTATCTCAAGTGGAAAATTGCAAGGATTATGGAAACAGAAAGGGGCACAATTAAAACATAATTTGTATTAAGTCTTCACAGTGAATATTTAGCAAGCATGGATTCTTTCCAGCAGAGCGATTCTGAAACCAAGAATCTACTGCTGAAATTTTATTAATTGAAAATAGAGAAAAGCAGTATATACAAACGGCGATTAGTAAGAACAGCAGAACGGGAAAAATTATCTGCCCATTTAAGTATTTCTATGCAGCCGTCGGCCTTTTTGCATTAGTGACAGCAACGGGACAAATTACACTGTAGTGTGATAAGAAGAATATGAAAGCTATTACAATGAATTTAAATTTAGAAACCATAAACGAAAAGAAAAGAACAAAAATTAAATCAATCATCATCAAATTCCCGCTGTGGTGATGTCCAGAGAAATTTATCATCAATAACTTTAAAGCAGGAAGAAAAGACATTTTGAAAGCTTGTGAATGACATTACACATACCAAAAAGGCAAAGAAAAATTGCGATTCATCTCTAATCTCCAAAACAAAGAAGAAAAGCATTTCGAGTAGCTTGATCCTCCCATTCTAGCTCATTCCACCAGTTTTCATCTCCCTTAACAACAATTTTACGTTCCTTTGCGCTGGTGGAATCAAGCGGAAGCCTCTTAAGCTTTGGGCATCCGTATACTATAATTTTCTTCAAATGTTGGAACCCCAAGGCACTCCAGTAAATGCTCTTCAATTCTGGAACATGATGTAGTTCAAGAAATTCGAGTTTATTAAATGGGATCTCTTGAACTTCACCCAGTTTCGCAGCACTGATTATTTCTTCCATCTTATTGCAATTCAATATGTCTAGAATCTTGAGGTTTGGAGCAAAAAGAAGCCATGTCATGTCCTTCAATGCATTGCAATTCTGTATATAAACTTTGTGAAGGGCATGGAAAACATGAGCTTCTCGTATTCTTTGTACATTCCCTGCAAAGCCAATCTCAAACTCTTCCAAGCCATCACAACTTACAGAGAACTTGTGGAGATGCTTCATATCTGCCAAAGACGAAATATTCAGAGACTTCATTTCGCTATGGAATCGAAGTCGCAGAGAGTGAGTACAGCTCTTCAACTTAAGAGAGCTCAAAAACCTTTCAAGAGCATGTGGGGTTCTCAAGGTAATGCTGAGCTCGTTCAACCGTTTCAAACCAAACAATTCCTCTATCAAGAATTCATCATCAAAAACAAAATTTTTATCTAATGTTCCACCAAATTCACCACAGTTCAACATTCTCAATACTTGTAACATTGAAAAACTAGATATCAGATGCCGTGGAATAGTACGGAGACTATACATGCGCTCCAAGTTCAGATATCTGAGGTTCACCAAGGCCTTTAGTCCTATGGGCAACTCTGCAATGCGAGTGCAAGATAGATTAAGATGTCGTAGTGAAACCAACTTTGAAACTCCTGATGGTAATGAAGTTAAAAAAAGATTATATGACAAGTCTAAAACTCTGAGAGAGGGCATATGCTCGAAGAAATGATCAGAGATACTCAATAAATTGTTAAAATCAAGGAGCAAAGTTTGGAGTTGAGGACATATAGGAGACTGTGACAGATTCTGAATTTGGTTATTTCTCAATGATATCCTTCTCACCCCTTCCTAGCTCTCAACCATCGGTGCTTCTGTTAATCCAGCGCCAGCTAGAACCAAAAAATTTTGCTTCTCTTTCTCAATTTCGCATGCGATCCATAAAGCCATATCACGAACAACATCATGCGTTTTCACACAGTTGCCTTGTTCGTTTTCCAATAAACATGCACGAATGAGATCACCAATAATGGTGTATCCTCTGTTTACTGCTCTACTTCCACCATATTCATCCAAAAATCCCTCGTCAATCCAATATTCTATCAAATTTCTTTTATCAATCTTATAATCTTCAGGAAATAAACAACAATATAAGAAACAGGATCTGATTTTGTCACTAGACAATCTATCATAAGTGAACTTCAAATGACGATAAACCTCATCCATACCTGAAAATTCAGCTGTAGATCTTGTTAACATCTCAATCGCATCTCTCCATTCCTCAGGGGTCTTCTTACAAGTCATGGCTTGACCAACAGTAATGAGCGCAAGCAGCAAGCCAGCACACTCTTTGGCCATGGTTTTGGCTAGCTTAGAAATATCAGGATGACTGTCAAGAGTGTCTTCTCCGACCTTCATTTGAAATAATCTCCATGCTTCCTCGAGCCCCAAACACTCCACTTTGATTTTCTTCTGAGCTTCCATTTTGCCGCAGACCTCCTCAAAACGAGTTGTGAAGACAATTTTAGACTCAGTTTTTTGGTTTGAAAGTGGAACACCTACTTTGGTTAAATCAATAGACTCCCACATATCATCCAATAGTAACAGAAACTTCTTTTTGCTCAAAATATTGTAGATGTCTCGAGCTTCATTTTCAATACTTCTATTCTTCCATGAATCAGTGGGCAACCTTATCTTCTTCCCAATATCTTCTTGAATCCTCTCAAGCTTCAGCTCTTTAGACACCACAACCCAGATCACAATATCAAAATTATGTCCTCCATAGCAGAAGTTGTTGTTGATTTGCTTCAATAGAGTAGTTTTGCCGACTCCTCCACTGCCATAGAGGCCAATGATTGCATTTTCTGCAAGGCAATTCAGGACCTTTTGAAATGTTGCTTGTTGGCCTACAATTGTCCGCTCAAGAGGCATTTCATCAACAGGATCTTCTGGTACTGTCTCAGCCACATCTTTGAAATCTCCTTCACCTTTTAAACTGATGACTGCTTGCAGCTTTCTTGCCACTTCTTTGCCAAATTTGTAGCTGGACTTGCAGCTTTTGGAACAGTAGCCTCCAAGACACAGTTTTTCAATTTCTTGAGATTTAACTTCTTGTAGTTCCCCAACTTCAGCTTCAACAGCTTCCACCCCTGAAAGCCACCCTTGTACTTGAGCTTTCCGTTTCATCATATAATGCTGTTCAGCAACCACAACTCTCCTCATCACATCATTCCTCACTTCAGTTAAGTTTTGCAATTCATTCTGCAAGGCAATAAGCTTATCTTCTAGCTCACTTACGTACCCCACTTTCATAACACTGCAATCTATACAACGAGATAGAATTCCATCACATGGGATTTAGATTGAGCAGATATTACCCATAATTTCTGCGAGATATCAAAGAAGAAGGAATAACTTAACAATGAAAAGTTGAGCTTGTGAGGTTTTGGAAGAAATGAATTATAGCTAATTTAAGAAGAGGCAATAAGTTGAAAGAATATTATGATATTATTAGTACAATAAAATATTATGATATTATTAGTGCAATAAAATGGCGGGTAATTTTTTTATTTAAATTAAACAAGCCCATTAGTGAGGCTCGAACCCAGAACCCGAGTTCTAGGAAAGTCGTTCCTTATCATAGGAGTTAGACCTTGGCCTCAAATGAAGGATAATAATATCAACTAACACCTCCAATGATTCACATCAAGTTAATTTAGACTCCCTTCAGATTCTCTCTAAGAAGATAACAAGGGTAAAACAATTTAGATATTTTGAAACAACTAAGATAGAATTTTTATTTGCCAAGTTGAAGTAACAGCATGATTCGATTCAGATCAAGTTGATGGTGATAAAATAAATAAGTTTACGTCAACTTAGATTGATAGTGACACTTAAACAAACCTTATATATCTTATTGTAAAATATTAGCATCCTAAAATTGTTTATGCTCACTTGTTCCATTGACCAAATATGTGATACTCAAGATCTAAATATAGTATTCATAGAGCATGTTTGATGCATTGCACGGGATAAAGAGTAGTGAAGCAATAAAATAACATAATACATTGTACGATTGCATTTCAAAAACGTTACACAACAAGCTATCTACAATGACGATCTATCATTAAATAAAAAATAAAATCATATATCAAACACTTGTTGTATCAACTCAAAATATTTTACCAGCTAATAGACCCAGACTTTAATTACAAGGTTCCTTTCGTGTTTTTTTTTTTTTTAAAAAAAAAACGCATATGTTATATGCACTAAGGAAGCTGAGAATCAGACATGTTTTATTTCGCTATTTTACTGATAATTAATAACCAAAGACAAGTCCACAGTTAAAAGGGTGAAAGCATAGCAATTAGCAATCTGAAATTGCACACAATTACTAATTATTTTCAATATATCCTTTTTAATTATCTCTTTTAGGAAAAGAACTATTTTAATTTGGTATATAGCACACAAATTTATTTCGGAATTCTTGGGATGCATCTTTACTGCGACAACATTTTTCTGTGTTTGTGGATTGTTGTATTTCTCAGACTAAATTGTCATTTAATTGCTTGCTACTTCTGAAAATGCGTTGCCGTGGCATTACGATAGGCAGTGATGTTTGTCAATGTGAGGTATTTGTTGGTTGGATTTACAGCATTTGTAGTGATTGAATCTGCTCTCTTGTATGCAAGACACAATCACTTCGCAGGACCTTTGATACAAAATTATCAAGTTGCACAAATTGAAGAATGAATCCAGAAAGAACCAATGTAACACAAGAATTAAGAGACTTGAAAAGAATAGAAACAAACACAGACAACACAAGAATCGATTACGTGGTTCAGTTGCACCAAAAGGGCACAACCTACATCCACGGGAGAAGCTTTCTGGAGAGCTCTTATTACTCAACAATGGAGGATCTTTTTTACAGGGCTTACTCACAAGATTACAGAGAACTCATATCACACATTCTCTGATCTCTCTCTCTCTTAACACGGTTACACACGCTTGGCTAGCAAACTGTTATATCAGTCTGTTCTTAAAGCTACCAGAGCAACAACCCAGCTAAACCCAGATCGCACAGCTTGTTGACACGCAGCATAACAAACTTAACGAACTGAATCAAGCTGCTTCACACTGCTGTCACGTGCATCATTTTAAGCTTTCTATAAACGACACAATTGGACTGTCGTTTCAAGCTTAAAACTTAAGTGACTACACACGTGCTTTTCCCGTGACTTTTAAGTGCTCTCTTATTTGACAAAACGCCACCGTTTAGAGCTGATGAGTTTGATTCACCAGCAAGCCTCACAGCATTCTTACTCAGATAGTACCTCTTTGGTGTTACTCATGTATATATGATATGAACACTTTTGGCAGCTCCGCATTCCTCCAAAGGTTAAGATTTGTACTCCACTTTTTGATTTTCTTGATAATGTTCTAGAGGTGGATTTTTGGCATTTTATGTTAAGGATTAAGGAATGGAGAAAAAGTTAGCAATTGAATCAGCAATTGATTAATGGTGCTGACAAAGTACTACAAGAAACGGGCACAGGAAAACTAATAATTTAAATCAAACCTCTATTGGGATTTCACCACCAAGTTGTTCAGAAAGAAGAGGAAAAATTTCTCTAAGATGAATTCACCATCATCGGCCCTTATCCTGAGAGTCATCTAGACGGTGTTTGATCAATTGCAGTGCAGCTGCCTTCTTCTAATTCAAAAATCTTTGATTTCCACCGAAGCTGATTCACGGAGACATTTCATTGAACATCTTTGCATTTCAATCAAACACCTTGTTTTACTATCTGTGACATCCTGTGTACACCTCCTTAAACATTACAATGCGTAATGTGAAACGGATTCGGAGCCACAAATCTTTTATACTACTCTACAAATGTTCAGCTATTGCCATTCTCCTTGGAAGCCTTAACGGAATCCATAGGCCTTGCAGACACAGACTTGTTCCCATTTACATAAGCGTTGGAAAAACAATTGAATGTCTTTTTCTGTGTTAATTGTTATAATTCAAATCTTCAAGAATTGAATGTAAAGCCGCTTGATTGAGCAAAAGTGGAGCAGTAAAGGGAAGATTCTGGTAGATGCTCTTCAAATTTCATGTACCCAATATGAATAGATATTCGAGGTCTGCAAACTAGTCAGGCTGATGTTCCATTATCCCTAAAGCTTCACTTAACCTGTCACAACACTGATTATTTCTTCCATGTCATTACAATGATCTATTTGTAGTTCCTTGAGATTTGGAAGAAAATGAAGCCACGTCAAGGCCTTATGCTAACTGTGTGAAGACTGCGGAAATCACTTTGAAGAACTTTCATACCTCTCCTCTGCTCTTAAATTCTCCGAAATTACAGCACATATTATGCCACTCCTTAATCTGCTTCATGTCTGCTAGATTTAAAATTGGATGGCAAGTGAACCATTTAATGTCAGGCTGATAACATTTAGATGATCTGAAAAGAGCAATTCCTTCATCAAAGGTTCTGCATCTTCAGATAGAAAGCTACCTTCTTCAGGTTTAAATGTTCTGCATTGTAGCATCCTGAGTACCTGTAGCTTTGAAAAGATAGACATCAATTGCTGTGGAATTCTAGACACATCAGATGTGTAATCCAAGTTCAAATATCTCAGATTCACCAATGCCTTCAGCTCTTCCAGTAACCCACAAATGTCTGTGCATGACTGATCAAGATGAAGCAATGAAACCAAAGTGAAGCCAAACTTGAAATCCCTGAAGGTAGTTCAGGTAGGGAATCATTTCCTCTTAGACTTAAATGTCTAAGAGAAGGAATAGATTGAAAGAAACAATCAGTGATCTCAATACAAATTTCGATCCAGAAGCAAAAGTTAGGAGATGCGGACAAGTGGGAAAGCCCGATAGACTTCGAATTCTATTTTTCATCAAATATATCCTTTATGAACCCTTTCTATTCTTTAATATTTATTGCTTCCGCCCATTGAACTCCTGTAGGGACCAAAAAGTTCTCATCCTCCTCTTCAATAATTATCCTAATAATTTATTTCACAATAATATAATAGGAATAAAAATTCTTGTGTGTGTTTGTGTGTGTATGTATATATATATACACCGTTTTACTATTAGATGTGTCAATAAATTATTGGTTGGATGATTTTCATATGACCCACTTCACTAATTACATTAAATTTTATATTTGTATCCAACCAATAGTGTATTGACACATCAGCTCTATAAAGAAAAAATTTGTACAACAATTTGTATTTTTATCATTGCTGTTTATTTAAATAAGGATCTGCTTGGCATTTAAGCAAATGGGCATGGAAAAAAAATATTCTAATTGGTTCAAATGCCCATCCACTGCGCATTACAAGATGAAAAAAAAAACAATAAACAATCAACTATACAAATTAATATTAATAGGATGACAACTGATCATATATAACATTGAGCTAGAATTGGCTACAATCTTACAAACTTGAAAGCCTCATACAACAGAACAGAGAACCTGGGATATAATCTGTACAACACCCCATGAAGCTATACAAGTCATTTCCAAACACTGCCCCACACTACGGATTCGTCTGTATGCTGGTCATAGTAATATATTGTCACTACATTATTATTCTTATACTTACAAAGCTGTATACACAATGCCGTCTGATCGAACAAAGTTTCTAACATCTCTCCGATTTTACACAATTGCCATTCCCACAAATATATCCTCACTACTGCCACACACTTTTAATTTGTCTTTACGCTCGTCATAGTCAGATATGAAACAGGGACTAAAAGCATTACGAGTGGCTAGATCAAATTGTAGACCATGCCACCAATCAATCTCACCTTTAATCACAATTTTACGTTCCTTTGCGCTGTTGGAATCAAGTGGGAGCTTCCATAGCCGTGGACATTTAAATATCCGAATTTCTTTCAGATGCGAGAAGGACAGAGGAGTCCAATACACACTCTCCAAATTCGGCAGCCTTGCTAGTTTAAGAGACTCGAGTTTTGCAAACGGGATTTGATGATGATTTCCTGTTGTCGCTCCAAACTCATCCACTTTTGCCTTACTGATTATTTCTTTCATCTCAAAGCACTCACTTATTTCCAAAATGCGGAGATTTGGAGCAAAAATAAGCCATGTGATGTCCTTCAAGCTCTCGCAATTAACTATACCTACTCTATGAAGGTTGTGGAAACGAGAAGTTTCTGGAGTTTTTCGGATTTCCCCAACACAATCAATCTGCAATTTTTCAAAACTGGAATCGGCTATGAATAGGTTCCGGAGCTTCTCCATATCCGTCAAAGATAAAGTACGCAGCGACTCTGATTCCTTCTTCAACTTACGGAGTCGAAGTGTTTGAGTACTGCTCTTTAGCCGATAGGAGCTCAAAAATTTTCGGAGAGCTTGATCGCTTTCCAAGCAGACGCTCAAAACACTCAAGTGATTCAAACAAAGCAATTCTTCAATCAGAATTTCACCTCCATTATACAGAACGCTTCCAGGCTCTGATCGTTCTAAAGCACCACAATCCAACATTCTCAAGACGCGTAACATTGGAAAATTACATATCAGTTGCCGTGGAATTCTTCGGACAAAAGGAGTGCGTTCCATATTCAGATAGCTAAGCTCTTTTAAGGCCTTGAGCTCTTCTGGCAAAACTCTTATGCCAGTGGATGACAGGTTAAGGTATTGTAGTGAAACCAATTTCGAAATTCCTGGTGGAAATTCTCTAAGAGAAAAATTGTTTGACAGGTTTAACACTTTTAGAGAAGGCATAAATTGGAAGAAATCGGCAATTATATTCGACAGCCGATTATTTTGAAGGAATAACGTTAAGAGGTGAGGACATGTAGCAGGCTCTGATAGATTCCGAATTTTATTGTTCATCAACGACATCCTTTTAACCCCTTTCCATTTTTCAATCCCCGGTGCTACGGTTAGTCCAACACCTGCACGAACAAAAAATTCTTCCTTTTCCTTTTCAATTTCGCTTGCGATCCATAAAGCCATATCACGAACCACATCGTGCAGTTCTACAAAATCATCAGCGTCTTCTTCCAATAAACAAGCTCGAATAAGATCTCCAATAATTGCGTATCCTTCGTTTCTGGCTCCGATTCCATTGTGTTCCTCATCAAAGAATTCCTCTCCAATCCAACAATCAATCAAATCCTCTTTACTTATCTTATAATCTTCAGGAAATAAACTACAATATAAGAAGCAAGATCTGATTTTGTTGTCAGGCAATCTATCGTAGCTGAACTTTAGGTGAGGATACATCGCATCCATACCTGGAAATTTAGAAGAAGATTTCTTTAACACATCAACTGCATGCTTCCATTCTTCAGGTTTGTTCTTGCAACTCATGGCTCGACCAATGGTGATAATCGCGAGTGGTAGACCGCCACACTCTTTCGCGACAAGTTGGGCATGTTTGGGAATTTCAGGATGACTGTCAACTGTGTCTTCTCCGACCTTCAATTTAAACAACATCCAGGCCTCGTCAGCTGTCAAACACTCCACCCTAAGCTTCTTATGAGCTTCCATTTTCCCACAAACCTCCTTGTACCGAGTTGTGAAGACTACCTTAGATGCATTTGTGGAGTTTGGGATGGGGACACCTACTTTGGTTAAATCAACTGGCTCCCACATATCATCTAATAACAATACAAATTTCTTGTTGCTCAAAATCTTAAAGATTGCACAAGATTTTTCAACAGGACTTTTATTCTTCCAGGACTCGGAAAACATATCTATCTTCTTTCCGATATCCTCTTGAACCTTCTCAAGATTCAAATCTTTTGACACTACTACCCAAATGACAATATCAAAATCATGCCTTTCATGACACAATTTGTTATTTAGTTGTTTTAGCAAGGTAGTTTTGCCAACTCCTCCTGCTCCATATAGGCCAATAATCCCAACTTGTTCCTCTATCATGCACCTCCAAGCATCATCAAATATTGATTCCTGACCTATTATGCTTGGCTCAATAGGCATTTCTTCTATTAATGGAGCTTTCGCTGTCCTCTCAGCGATGTCTTTGAAATCTCCTTCATCCTTTAGATCAGCCAAGACTTTCAGCTTTGTAGACACTTCTTTCCCAAACTTGTAGCTTGATATGCACTTCTTGGAACAATAGCCTCCTAGACACAGATTGTTGATTACTTGAGTTTGGATTCTTTGCAATTCTCTTACTTCTGCTTCCACAGCCTCCACCCTTATGAGCCACCCCTGCACTTGATTCAGCCGCTTCATTTGCTGTTGTTCGGCAATGATAACCCTTGTCATCACATCGTCCCTTACTTCAATTAATTTTTGCATTTCAGCCTGCAAAGCATCGAGATTATCTTCCAGCTCACTGATAAATGCCACTTGTCTCTCTATGCAATTTAGGCAATGAGAGAAAATGGCATCACAGGAGAACGAGATAGAGCAGCAGCAGATATTGCCCATTTGTATTAGTTATAGATTTCGTAACAAGAGTACGGAGAGAGAGAGGATTACATATAATGGAAAAATAATTATGAGAAAAATGCTCAAGCTGGGGTGGAAAAAATAGATGTGTTCAAAGAATATGCAAAGTTAATCAGCTTGGCTATGCAAAATGAATAGATAGGATACTATGCAAATCATAATTCACCTACTGACCTACATATATACTTCCGGCATGTTTCGAGTTTGTAATTATTTATTTCTTCGTTAATTTCAATGTGCTTGCGACCAAAGCGTTCGATAAAAATATGAGACAGAGCAGGCAGTTTTCAATCGATGTAACCAAAGCAATGAAACAATACTATTGTTACAATATAGTATGTGTCCGACTCATTTTTGAACAATCCTAGGTAACGTGAACATCTATTTGCTCTCACGAACGCAAAAAGGCCGGCAGTTGAATTTGAAATACCCCATTTGCCATTACAGTGGGTTATTTGAGCCCATAAAAATAATAACCCACCTATTTCCTCAACACACCCATCGCCAAAATTTGAAAGTTAATAATTTTTTCAACAAACCTTCTTGAATAACAACATACCAGTATTAAAATAAGCAATAATGATAAAAATACAAACTCTTTTGCAAACATTTTCATACACAATTGATTAGATAAAAAATATAAAATTTAATATAATTAATAGAGTAGGTCATATGAAAATCATTCCACTATTAGTGTGTTGTCATGTATCTATGTAGGAAAATTTTTGCAAGAGTGATCCCAAAGATTGTATTTGTCCAAGAGTGATGCAAGTGTTGATGCTGAAATCTGATCGCTCTTTGTCCGACCAGATCGTTCCACCAACGCTTGTATGGTCAATGGAGAAGATGTCGCCCTCTCTCTGCTAATTTTTAATCCTGCGTTCACAGAAACATATCAGAGACGCTGGTGGTTTTGCTGGCGTAAACCCTCCGATGCTTAAGTTAGCATAAGGTGTTTACGGGAAAACTGTATGATTTGTGTTGTACAGATTAGTTGCAATATTTTCAATACGAAATGTATCAAGGATTTGGATATAATAATTTCTGATAATAATTTGGCAGAGTTTCCCCTTTACTCAATTTTTGTGTCTCTTTCTTCATCGGTCTCTTGGCTTCTTATAGCCATCATCCCACATTTTCTGGGTATTCTTCATGCCCCTCATTTTCGAGTGATGACAGACCTTCATAGGTCTCCAACCATCGAATCGTGGGTAAACGTGGGATGTCATAGTCTCCTTAGCGGTTCGGGGCATGGCGAAACTATCACGATTTCGTGAGATCGTGTCCTCTTTCTTTGGGTGATTAGCATCTGGTCGGTACGTATCTTTGGTCGGTGCTCGTTTCTAGTTGGCACATGCATGTACACGATGTTTTACCAAGACTCTGCTCGTTGCATTCAGCTGGGGAGATTCGCCTCAAGGTGAGAGATGAGGACATAGCTGAGCTGGTACTTTTCATTACTCAACACCAGTCCCCCGGTTTCTAGTCTTGCGAGTGAAACGAGTTAAGATTAGAAACTAAGAATTGGATCTGGCTAACTTCGGGCAACATTCCTCTGGTCCTTGTTTTATTGTGATGGACCCAAGGTGATGTCTCTTGTTTAAAGAGTTTTTGGCCCGAGTATGGGCCTTCGTGAGGGTGTCCAATACGCAGCTGGGCTGACATCTTATCATGCCGTCTTGACTACCGTGACAGACCCGAGATAATTTCTTCTGTTTAGAGGGTTTCTGGCCGGAGTATGGGCTTTCGTGAGCGTATCCAATACGCAGCTGGGCTGACATCTCATCATGCCTTATTAATGGCCAGTGACGTGTCACTTTTTGCCCTTTTGTATTTGAAATTTAAAACGGCAACTTATCTATCCTCGATACGCGGCGATTAAGCTGACATCTGCGTAACTTAAACGCCTCTGTTCCCCCTTCGTCTTAAATCCCTAAATTGGAACTGCCATTGCGTTTCGATATCTATCATTCTGCCGTAAGCCAACTCCTTCTTTGGACTTTAATCGTACTTTCCGCATCAGAGACTTCCTTTCGTTGGGATCTTTCTTCGTCACGGCAACGCCACCAGTTTCGATCTATTTCAGGTATCGTCTTTAACTTCTTCTCTGGTTGTTGTTGCTTGGGTTCTGTATTATCCCTTTTGTACCAATATACTTGGATTTGTTGTGCTTTCTCTTTTAAGATTTCGCTATGTCAAACCGAAGAGGAAAATTAATCGTAGATGAGAGTGACGAAGAGGTAGAGGATTCGTACCCCAACCTGTTAAGACCCACTGATCTCTCATACCCTTCTAGCAGTGTAGGCCCCTCTTATAATAGGGATACCCCTTAGTACCCTCATCCCAAGACCATTTTGCCTTCCCCTGATTTTGAGCCTATGGGAAACTGTAGGGGGCAAGCATCGAGTTCTGGTGAAAACCACAGTTCTGAGGGGGCTGGGGTCCTTGAGGAAGAGGGTGATGGTGAGGAAAGCAGTTCCGAGCCGAGCCGACCCTCTAAAAAGAGATACATCGGTCATATGATAGAGGCAGATGCTTACCTCATTGACTATATTACTTGTGCCACTACCGACACTAACCTGATCAAGCTGAGAAACCTTTATAATGTCCATGAGGACGTCCTCCTCATTATTCTTGGGAAAGGTGATGTCCCTAGTCGGCCTCCTAAGGGGTATGTGACAATGTATCTAGAGAGCTTTAAGTTAGGGGCTCGATTGCCCCTTCAACCTTATTTTGCCAGGATATTGGGTGGCATGCATCTGGCTCCAGGTCAGCTTCACCCGAACGGGTGGAGGGTTCTTTCGGCCTTGTTTGTGCTATGGGAAAGGTATGAGCTCGGGGAGCCTTCCCTCATGGAAGTAAAACATTTGTATCAGCTAAGGAGCAGCCCAAAGGAAGCAGGCTGGTACTACTTCATGTCAAGCTCTGCGAAAAGGAAGCCTATCACCGGTTTTCCCTCCTCATGTAAAAACTAGAAGAATAAATTTTTCTTTATTGGGGGAAATTGGTGTCCAGCGATCCATTCGCTAGGTGGTGATATTCACTTTCCAACGCGTTTTGTCACCCCATGTCGTTTATTTTTCTGTACATTTTACGTCTCTGGTCGTCACTTATTTGGTTCTTTAACCTTGTTTATTCTTTCAGACTCGTGGGGCTTGATCAAGAAACTTGACGACGATTCGCTGCTCAAGGTGGAAACTGCTCTGGTGAATGCGTCTACCTGTCGTCAACAAATCTTGTTGGGTCGCGCCTAGTGGACGTAGCTGCCGGGATGGATAATAAGATCCTTAGCGCTATGTCAAAGAAACGTGCTCGGGGGTCAGGTAGCTCCAGCAATCCCCCCCTCCCCTGAAGAAAGCCAATGTTAGTTCTTCTAAAGCTCCTGCTCCTGCTCTGCCCCCTCCTCCACCTCGAAAGAATGGTGGGGGGAAGGTTTGCGACAAGAGTTCTGAGGTCAGCACTCAATCTGGAGATCGATCATCTCATCTTCCGCCTCGGGATCAAGGTGATTATTTGACCCCGTACCAGAGGGACTATGGCAAATCAGTGGGACCCAAAATGGTCAAGGACATTGAGAGCGTGAATCTTAGCGAATTGGCTGGTTCTGTTCAAAGGGTCTCTTTTAAGCTGGCTACTTTGGTTTCTTGCTACAAGAACAGGTCAACGCGCCATGAGAGAAAGCTTCAAGCGGTCAACCAAGACTTGAAGAAAAAGGCTGAGTCCGCTGATCGCTCGAGGGAGAAGCTGCTCGATCTACATAAGCAGGTCATGGACCTAGAGGAGAAAGTGGTCATTACTGAGTCCAACTCTTCCAAGTTCAAGAGCGAATTGGGTGACTTGAAGTCTGATTTTGAGGCTGCACAAAGTGAGCGAGACACTTTGAAGACGGCCTACGAGGAGCAAATCAAGTCCTTGAATGAGCAAATAGCTAAGCTGAAGGGCAAATCTGCTGAGGTGGACGACCAGCTGGATGCAGAGTATAACTTTGGGCTTGCCTTTTGCTACAAGTGCATCATGTCTGTGCTCAATGCAGAATATCCAGAGCTGAACATGAGCAAACTGGAGGCGGGAGTGCAGAAGTATATGGCCGAGAGGGATAAGGACCGGGGGGCCAAGATCAGGTCAAAGATCCTTCAAGTGGGGAGCAAGAGAAGGAAGTAAGGGATCATGCTTTGGGAGCAGGTCAGGGCTCAACACCTGCTCCTCCAAAAGTTGCTGGTCTTTCTCTTTCCGAGATTGCTGATCCTCTTCTACTGAGGCTACTGAGCCTCACAATCCCTAAACTTACTTTCTATTTAAATTCTGAATTTTTGTTTGTTTGCAAACGTTTGAGTGTTAATAAACCTTTAATGCTTTCCATCTGCTTTCTTGTCATAGTTTTGCTTATGGGTTGTTTCTGCAAATTACCTTGAAAAATATGTCTGCTTGTCTTTGAGTGACCAAGGAGATATAGACGATTCCTTACCTTAACGATTTCATAGAATTTTACCTACTGATCCTTTAGACGACCGAGCAGGAATGGACATTCTTTTACCTTAGCAAATTTTGCAAGATATGGCTGTTGGTCCTTCAAACGACCGAGCAGGTATAGGCACTTGCTTGCCTTAATAAATTTAGTAGACTTTGTCTGCTGGTCCTTTAGACGACTGAGCAGGAATAGGCACTTGCTTGCCTTAATAAATTTAGTAGACTTTGCCTGCTGGTTCTTTAGACGACCGAGCAGGAATAGGCACTTGCTTGCCTTAACAAATTTAGTAGACTTTGCCTGCTGGTCCTTTAGACGACCGAGCAAGAATAGGTACTTGCTTGCTTTAACAAATTTAGTAGACTTTGCCTGCTCATACCCCGCCAAATAATTCTGAATGATGGGGTTTATCAAGTTATACCACAATCGGCCTATCCTCACACCTTCTTTAACCCTCTTAATGCCTGCTGGTAATTAAAAGCCCATAAATCAAGCACGACCCGATGATATCTCTTCACAAAATCGCGAAGGGATTCGTGTTCCTCCTGCTTCATCCCCATCAATTCCATTATATCGTCCTATGGGGCTACCGCTCCGCGGAACTGCTCGGCCAACTCTTGGCACATCTGCTCATATCCCCTTATACTTCCACGTGGTAGCTTACGGTACCACTCTCGGGCTCGTCCCTCTAGTGTCAATGGGAACACCCTGCATCTCTGAGCTGGTGTTAACCCCTGCACACCCGTCATGTCATTGAAATGCTCAATATGCACCAGCGGGTCGCTTCTCCCTGAGTATTTGAGGTCGGGAAAGTGAAAATCTCTTAGGATCACCGTACCCATGATCTTGGCTGATAGCGAAGATTCTTCATCCAGCATTATCCTCCAGCTCAGAGGCTTTCTCTTGCCCTGGATCTCATCCATCACCTGCGCCAACCTTCGCACCTCACCTTCCAATTCTAAAGCGCGGTCTGGATCGCATGCAGCTATTTGGTCTCTCTCCTGCTCAGCATTATGCAGCCGCTGTCTGAGCTCACTTTCCTCAACATTTACTCATCGGCCATCAACTCCCAGAACTCGCCCAGAGCGACATTGGTCTCTCCCTTCATCCACGCACTCTCCTGGGATCCAACCTGCACTTCTATGTGGATGCACCCCATAGGGTTGCCCTCCCAAAGGAGGAATCTCCTCGATTCTACACCTCCGGAGGCTAGGTTCTGCAATGGCTTCATCTATTACCCTGGTAGTTTCACAATCCCTTCTCCGCTCATCCCTCAGCTCATGCAGTATAGCTGTGAGAGTCTCCATTTGCTTCTCCATCCATTCCATCAGCTCTTGCATCATCCTCTCTCTAGCCTCATTTGTGATCTCTTGGAGAGTAATCGTTTCACTAGTTTCATTGTCGCCCCCTAAGGCATCCTTCCTTGTCACATCCATAACCGATCGTTCGCTGCTCTTCTGATGACTACTAACTTGGTGGTAGCTTTTTATCCAGCTTCCCACAGACGGCGCCAAAATGTTGATGCTGAAATCTAATCGCCCTTTGCCCGACCAGATCGTTCCACCAACGCTTGTATGGTCAATGGAGAAGATGCCGCCCTCTCTCTGCTTCAGCAATTGTTCGAGCTCCTGGGTTTGGAATCACCCTTTTTCTTCTTTCTAATCCTGTGTTCACAGAAACATATTAGAGACGCCGGTGGTTTTACCGGTGTAAACCCTCCGATGCTTAAGTTAGCACAAGGTGTTTACGAGAAAACTGTATGATTTGTGTTGTATAGATTAGTTGCAATATTTTCAATACGAAATGTATTAAGGATTTGGATATAAGAATTTTTTATAATAATTTGGCAGAGTTTCCCTTTTACTCTCAATTTTTGTGTCCCTTTCTTCATCGATCTCTTGGCTTCTCATAGCCATCATCCCACGTTTTCTGGGTATTCTTCATGCCCCTCATTTTCGAGTGATGACAGACCCTAATAGGTCTCCAACCATCGAATTGTGGGTAAACGTGAGATGTCATGTTCTCCTTAGCGATTCGGGGCATGGCAAAACTGTCGCGATTTCGTGAGATCGTGTCCTCTTTCTTTGGGTGATGAGCTTCTGGTCGGTACGTATCTTTGGTCGGTGCTCGTTTCTAGTTAGCACATGCCCGTACACGATGTTTTACCAGGACTCTACTCGTTGCATTCAACTGAGGAGATTCGCCTCAGGGTGAGAGATGAGGACATAGCTAAGCTTGTAATTTAATTTGTTAAATTAAATTAAATTATATTTTTGGTGAACCCTTAAAATTAAAAATAACTATTTTAGGCCGCAGAGGCACAGAAGAATCTATATGTTTTGTCCCTGTACACTTTTTCTTTTGTTTTGTTTACTTCCAAATTCTAGAGAGAATCCAAAAAAAAAATTAATAAATTTGATGCCTTGTTCGCTGAATTTCTCAATTTTAAATAAAATGAGTGTCCTGTATCAGAGAATAATAATAATAATAAAATGAGTGTCCTGATCATGTGATAAAAAAATGTTTATTCTAGTTTCCCACCCAGATCTCATAGAGAATTTTTCAACCTCAAATAAACAAATAAATGTTATCTAGTAATGGCATGGCATTTGCTTTGAAATAAACACCGGCCCACCAATTTTTTCAATTTAAGAACCATGTTTTGGCCAAAATTCACAATTTTCTCCACATGATTTAAAGCACACAAAATTCACACTTTTCTCCACATGATTTAAAAGTACACAGAATTCTCCTGACCTTAATTATGGATCTTATTTTCTTCATTGATATCCAATATTGTAGACTAATTGGTGTAGCTAGAAAATCATATTAGTAGTGTAAAATTCATAAATAACCCAAGAAAAAAGTTCACGCTCATATTTCATTACTTTTATAATCTTATTAGTCTATCCATTTACATGTCTAGAGCAAATAGAGCATTAAGAAGATGGACTCAAACCGTAAAAATTGAAGAGCAGTATGTAGTTATAGATATTTTTATTTTACTTTTTAATAATAGATTTAATTTTAATCGTTTTAATGTGAGGTTGCACATTTGGACTAAATCAGATAAATTTCAAATTTGATCTTAGACCTTATTTTAATAGATTCAATTGGATTTTGGGCATCTAATTAAACAACAGGACTAATAAATTGCAAATGAATGAGATTTGTATGTGATTTTAAAATAAAATTTGAACTCGAATCTGTACTAAACTTCAGTTCTAGTTTGAAGCCAGTCATTAACATCAAAACCTAAATATTTCTTGAGCATCTGCTGCAACATATTCTAGATGACATAATAGCCAGATCATATAAAGTAGGAAAATGTGAAAGAACTACAAAATGAATCACAGGTGGAAATCGCCACACGTTGCAGTTTCTCCTGGTAAACCCTGCAGTTTGACTGCTATTTGTTGCGACCTTCTGAATTGAGAGGAATTCTCTCCTTCTCTTAATGATAAAAGTTAATGTGCTAAAGTTGAATCACACACTGATTGTGGAGAACTTGTGGAGAAATTGGAAGTTTTAGAGAGAAATAATGGGCTTGCTACAGAATGATGCCTTGTCTCTTATCTCATATCCGTCATGATGAGGTTTCTTGTTCTGTTCGTCTCCAGCATGTGAATGAGTGTGTTGCCATGGAGCTAAAGGAAACTAAGCTGAAGTCACCTGAAGCTGGGAACACAGGATCAGAGCAAAGCAAGAAGGGAAGGCAATTTCGTTAGATTAAGAAACGAGTCACCAGCCAATGGAGCGGCATTTGAACCAGATCTTGCATAATTATATTTCAATGGTTGCTTAGATCTAAATTCAAAGATATTGGCTTACTTCTTGGTTTTTCACTACCCATCCAATAAACTCAATACCAACAGATCTTGAATCATTTGCATGTTTACAATTTTCAGGCATTTTGACAGTATTAGGAAAGAAGGGACACTTCTTTAATCATTTAATCTTCAACGAATACATATCTAGCAGTTTAGGGATACCTTTTAAACACACAAATTCTCCTCAAAATAGATAGTAATAATATCTGTCAAACACATTTGTTTCCGAAGCAGATTTAGCAAAATGGAGGTGAAGAATTAAATGTTCTGCATGTTAAGAATAAATGAGCGTCAGCATCAGAGTATCAGCATCAGCTCAGCATTAGCATCAGCTCAACGTTAGCTCAGAATTTTAGCTAAGTTAGTTGAACAACAAACTCTGATGATGTGGCTGCTGAGACCTGGCCAAAGCATCCATTGGATCGATGCATTTCTTAAGAAGCGGTAAAATTTTGTTTTTGATGAAAGTAGTTACATATGTAAACACAAACATTATTGGGGAAAATCATCTTTTGGACCAAGATACTAGCATACCCAAATGATAATAATAATAAATAAATAAATAAATCTCCTTTGATACCTAGTTTGGTCCAAATGTGTTGAATGTCAGTTATACATGTCACTGGTGGCCGCGGTTTATGGTTGTTTTTGAAGACCTTATTGTACGAGACACTGTAAAGAAGAAACTGAGTGACACGTGTATGTCCCAGTAGTAAATTTTAGTAACAGTGATTAGTTGGTACAAATTAAAATATTTGGAAAATATTAAAGGCAGGACACATGGTCATGAACATGATCTACTGCAGTTAACCAACCTAATTAACTTTTGTTTTTAGTCTTGATAGTGATATAATTTAAGAAATGTTGTCATTTCTATTTTTCATAGTTGGACGTCGACAGATATAATTTTTAGTTTGTATGCGTGTCCCTTTTGTAAATTTCAATGAAATTTAAGAAAATTAAACCTACCTAATTACCTTTTGATTTTAGTTTTGATGGTGATATAATTTAACCTCTAAATTGATAACAGCAACATACAGCTCAACATAAATAACCGAAGTCCTCAGTTCAAAAAATTGAAGTCCTGCACCTTAATGAGAAGTTTGGAGAGGATAACGCTTAATTTGATAGCAAGACCGATGACCACCCGTAAAAAAGAAAAAAAAATCTGTAATTATTTAACAGTACGTAGTAGTAATTATCGTCCAATATTTCAAACATGCATGGAAACGTAACTCATGCTTTTACGCATTTCACAAGTTCATGTTTAGCTAAGGCCTAGAGCATAAATTGTCCATTCTTAGGTCTTAACTGCCACTTACATTATTTTAATTTTAGTCCGTCTAATACGGCTATACATCTCAAATTTTATTTCAATAATATATCTTAAATAATACAGCATTTATTAATTAAATAGTGAAATAATATAATTAATTTACTTTGATTTTATGAAGAAATATCAACCATTTAACCAATGATATATCACATACCATATTATTTAAAAGGGTAAAAGTTCGTTTAGTCCCTATATTTGGAGATTAGTATTCGTTCAGTCCCTCTATTTTTAAAAATATCTCAAAGTATCCTTATGATTAAATTAGTGATGCTCTTGTCATTACCTTTTATTCCTCTTGACTTATTTTTACAATATTACCCTATTACAATAATGTTTCTTTTTTTTTCAGACATTATTAAAAAGAAAAAATTAAATTACAAATTTAATACCAAAAAATAAAATAAAAATAAAAAATATATATTAATTTTTGTGGAACACTCTCCTGAGGAGTTAAAATATTAATTTTTCTAAAAAATTGATAATCTAATTTTTTTTTACAATATTAATTTTTTTGGACATACGTGAGCTTCCACAAAAATTAATAGATAACTTTTTTTGTTTTTATTTTATTTTTGGGTTTAATTTGATAATCTAATTTTTTATTAATATCCAAAAAAGAAACATTACTGTAAGAGTGTAATCTTGTAAAAACAAGCTAAAAAAATTTAAAAAAAAAAAACAATGGCATGAGTGTTAATATTTGGCAGCAGGGACGTTTTGAGGTATTTTTAAGAATATAAGAACTAAATGAGCACTAACCTCATAATATATAGACTAAACAAGCTTTTACCCTATTTAAAATGAAATTTAATAAAAAATTTGATATATTTATCATTACTAAAAATGAAAGAGTAACTTTATTTTCCCAAAGTTATTTCATAAATTTAATACAGAGATTGCGATCATGCACACAGCGATCGAACAATTACTGAAGCAGAAATGATATTTATCTGTTGCCCATCTAAGATCTATTACTAATTCAAAGGAACATAAAAAGATTTAATTTTTTTTTTCCGCGTAGAGCCAGCCAAATACTACTCTCTTGTGTTATGCTCTTGTCTCCTTTATATGTGAAAGTTAACAATATGTTTAACTAGAACAAAAGTACTAGTCTCTCAGTAGAACACAGTAGAAGATAAAAAAAATATCTAAATATATTTAAGAAATTAAAAAAATTAAATGTAATTTAATTTTTATTTACTAAGGTAATTTGACAACAGGATGGATCCTTTAAACTAATTTTGTAGCAACAAAATCTTATAAGTTAAAATAGTATCATCTTTTGTGACTTTCAAATTCTTCATTTGATTCTGCAACTCATCAAGATCAGTTTTTTAGTCCCCGATATATATTTTACCTTCTCCACGAAGGAAAGAGCCAAAAAAAAATTAACAAATTGAGTCTGGCGATAAAAATCATTAGATGAAATTACCCATTTTTGTTAATAAAAATTTCAAGGAAGAAACGAAAGTGACAAAGAAAGAATTACGTTTGTGAAAATGGAAGAGAAGATAACAAGGTAGGAACTATGTTATAAGACAGCAATACTAAGTGGCTTTGGTTATGTAGGTGGGACATTTCATCGAGCATCTTTGCATTTCTATCAAACACCATATGTATCTTTAACTATCTGTGACTTCCTTTATACCCCTCCATAAACATTAGAATTCCTCATAGTGAAATGGATTTAGGACCACAAATGTGCAACTCTTGCCTCATTCTCCTTAGAAGCCTGAAGACTTATGCTGTAGAGTAATATAAATTAGGAAAATGGTATTTGCACACAAAATTGCACAAAATAAATAGAATGAGAACACTTATACAAAAAGAAAAAAATTAATAAAATGAATAAGTGTATCTTTTAACTAATGAATAAGTTTATCTTTTAACTAAGTATTTTTTTTTATTTTCTGGTGGTTTTATGCATCTTTGTGTATAATTTTGTGCAAAAATAGGCTTACTCTTAACTAAAATACAACTATTTTAAGAAGCCCACGTGTTGTCATATCACTTGGCTAAAGTATTTAAACAATAAAATTGCACACTAATGCTTAGTTTTTCTCGTCACATTCACATACTGCATGTTGCTCACTAAACCTGCAACCTTGATTATGATTAAAACCCATCTCTTTGGCATGTCCCTACCATCAAGCCACCAAAACATCCATAACTCGCCGGCAGTAACAGAGATTTCAACACAACTGGACCCAAAATAATGATAATTACAAATATATATTTGGGTATGTTAGCATTTTAGTCAAAAAGTCGATTTTAATAATTACAAATATATTTTTGGGTATGTTAGCATTTTAGTCAAAAAGTCGATTTTGCGTTTACATCATTAGGGTAATTTATTCTATTATTTTCACCAAGAAAAATAAAAATACAGTTTGGCTAAATTATTTGGGCAGTCTGATAACCCCAATATTTTATTCAATTATCTGGCCTATAAATTGACGTAATAAGCCCTCTCGCCTACACAACCGAGCAACTAAAGTAGCTAGCTAGCATACTTAATCTGCTTCTTCTTCGCCTACTTGCTTAACTAGACAGTCACAGTGTGCTTTTCTCGATATAATCCTCACCACCAAATTGCCAAATTGTGTACTCACGTTTCTCTTCTTCCTTTTTTTCTTTGAAATCTTTCAACAAAAAATGGGTGGCATCATCTCAAGCTTATTACCAGCAGACTTATTTTATCAAACTCTGAGCTTCGGTCGTAAACAAGCAAACTATTTATTGCGTGTCGAAAGTAATCTTCGTGAGTTGAAGACTGAACTGGAGAGTCTGGATGCACTAAGGAAAGATCTCTGGGACGAGGTTGTGCTTGCTAAACAACAACAACCTGGAGTTGGAGAGACGCGCCAGGTCAAAGAGTGGGATCAAATGGTGGAACAAATGAAAACTAAAGTTGAGGAGCTGGAAAACGAAGGACAACAAGAGGGGGACAGAATGTGTCTTGGAGGATTCTGTCCAGACTTGTGGTTCAGATACTTATTCGGCAGAAAGGTAGTCAACTTGAAGGTCCAGGTGACCAGTGTAACCGGTGATCGAGAAAAAATACAAAACATTGTTCAGAGGCTACCAGAAGGTGCAGCGGTTCCAAAACCTGTTCAGCAAATAATTGTTGGTCAAGAATTATTACTTGGCCAAGTTTGGAGATGCATCACTGATCAAGAAAAGAATAAGGGAATAATTGGCTTGTATGGCCAGGGGGGGGTGGGCAAAAGTACCCTGTTAAAGCAAGTCAATAACAAATTCTGCATTGAGGAGCATGGTTTTGATGTCGTTATCTGGTCGGTTGTGTCTAAAGAGCCAAACTTGAAGCAGATTCAAGAGAATATTGGAGACAGGATAGGCTTCAGAAATGAATCATGGAAGAAGAAAAGTTTTGAAGCCAAGGCTATAGACATCACCAACACGTTACGGCATAAGAAGTTTGTATTATTATTGGATGATATATGGGAGACCATAATTGATTTAACAGAATTGGGTGTCCCTCTTCAAAATCTACAGTTTGGGTCCAAAATAGTCTTCACAACTCGTTTTCGTGGTAAATGTGGCGAAATGGGAGCTGACAAGCGGTTTGAAGTGTCTTGTTTGGCAGATGACGATGCCTGGAAATTATTTCGGGGGCTGGTCGGGAGATACGCTCTCGACAAGCATCCCGAAATCCAGGAGCTAGCCAAAGCTGTGGCAAGTAAGTGTCATCGTTTACCGCTAGCACTTACAACAGTTGGTAAGGCCATGGCGAGCAAAGAGTACCCTGAAGAATGGAGACAGGCAATTGATATCATAAGCACATCAGCTTCTAAAATCAAAGATATTGAAGAAAAGGTGCTTCCGTGTTTAAAGTTCATCTATGATAGTTTGCGCAATGATGAACTTCGATCTTGTCTCTTGTACTGTTGTTTGTTTCCTGAAGACTCTGAAATTCTGAAAACCGATTTGATAGAGTATTGGAAAAGTGAAGGATTTTTGGATTCTATTACCGACTGGGATGTTCTTCTCTTGATCGTGCATCCTTATTGGAGGAAGAAGGTGATCACGTAAAAATACACGATATGATTCGTGAAATGGCATTGTGGATAGAGAAGGAGAATTCTTGGGCTCCTCGAAAGACCGAAGCGCCAGAGCTTGAAAAATGGCAAGGGTACAAAAGGATATCTTTGATGGAAAACAAAATTCAAAGTCTACCAGAAATTCCTACCTTTCCGCGTCTGCTAACTTTGCTTCTGGAGCACAATCGTATTGAGCAGATCACTGACGGTTTCTTTCAATCTTTGCCTTCGCTTAGAGTTTTGAGTCTAAGAGGAAATGATTCCCTAACTAAGCTACCTGTAGGGATTTCAAGTTTGGTTTCATTACACCATCTTGATCTGTCTCGGACTTCCCTACGTGGGCTGCCGGAAGAGATGAAGGCGTTGGTGAATCTGAGATATTTGAATTTGGAGGAAACATCTAAAATGTCTAGGATTCCAAAGCAGTTGATATGCAGCCTTTCGAAGTTACAGGTACTCAGGATGTTCAAATGCAGGGGAAGCGTTCTATCTGACGATGCAGAACATTTGATGAAGGAACTGCTCTGTTTGGAACATTTGAATGTTATCAGCTTGACATTAGATTGCTCACTTGCCAATGTCATCCCAATTCTTTTCAAGTATCGAAAGCTGGTGAGCATTACTCAATCTCTGGAGATTCGCTACTTCTGGTTGGATCCAAGGCTCAATGCCTTAGATCTAGCAAGCATGGAAAACCTTGAGGAGTTGAATTTTTGTGATCTGTAATTTTGAAGCGTTTCAGAGCACAGGAGATGTAAAGAAAGTTCTTCGAAGTGGTTTCCGCAGTCTTCGCAAAATTGATATAAATGGGTGCGAAATGAAGGACTTGACATGGCTTGCTTTTGTTCCACAACTCCAGCAGCTGGTAATAAGTTATTGTCGTGGCACTGAAGAAATAATCAGTGGTGAAAAATTCAGTGAAGTTTCAGAAATAATGGGAGAGCCTAACTTTTTTGCACAACTCGAATCTCTAAGCATTTTTGGTTTAGAAGAATTGAAGAGCATCTGCTGGAGCCCGTTGACCCCTCCAAAGCTGAAGCAAATTGCAGTATTACAATGCCCACAGCTGCAGAAGCTACCACTCAAATCCAGCAATGTAAAGGAACGTCAAATTGTCATCGAGGGAGAGAAAGAATGTTGGGAAGAGCTTGAATGGGAGGACGAAGCCACTAAAAATGCTTTCTCTACCTGTTTCGTACCCATCTAAAGAGGAAGATCAATTTTGAACCAGATTTCTGGCGGAGCTTCTCAACTTATGTCCTCATTTCATTAAATTTAAATGCATCTTTTTGTATGGTGTGTCAATTTTCATTTGTATAAACTGTTATTCTCTATTTTCAATTTATGTTAATAAAATATCCTCCTTTGTCCGTATAAATTATGTATCAATCTTTCACCATAATGTTTCCTTGCCCTTTCAGTTCAAAGCATATCTACTGCAGGAATCAGTCATGTGAGTTCCAAGGTACGTGGTTACAGCCTCAAAACACCTCAATAGAGAGAATGCAGCGAATCAACATTCAAATAGAAAAAGGAATTTAAGTAAAAAAAAAAAAATATGTTATGTTCGAATTTGGCTCCCACTGATATAGTATGCTAGCAGAAGAAAAATGAAATTAAAGACCACCACTAATTCCATGTTATACAATATACACTCTGCGTTATTCGGTTGCAAAGATTATAAAGATCAACTAATATAAAAGAGAAGAGAAATAAGAAGCTCAATAGCGTAAAATTTTTTCTTCCGTTTACTGCTCTACTTTGCTCAATCAAGTGGCTTTACATTCAATTCTTGAAATTTTGAATTAATTTAATTAACAGACAAAGAAACTTGTAATAATTTACAGAGTCATGCCATTTGCCCAACAAATTGCAAGTAAAAATGCACAAAATCACTAAAACATCAGAAAATATTTCATTAAAGAAAAATGCTATTTGTACACAAAATTGCACTAAATAAATAGAATGAGGAAACTTGTACAAAACAAATTTAATAAATTGAATAGGTTTGTCTTTTAGTGAAACATTTCTTATTTTTTGGTGATTTTATTTATTATTATTATTATTATTTTGGTGGAAATAGCATTACTCATAATCAAGGCTTTTAAATGGCGAAAATATGAAATGAATTCTGATCAAGCTAAACTTGGGAATTTGGGTTCGAGTCCCAGGGACTCTTTTCTCATTCGAAATATATATTTCTATATGTATTTAGATGGGAGTTGATTTTTTTTTTCCCTCCTCTAGTTTGTAGGTGGAGCCGACTTCTCCCTTCTGAGTTTGGGGGTGAAGCTACTATTCCTCTAAATTTCTAATAAATTTGTGAACATTAAATCTAGGATGTATCTGTTCACAATTTGTAAGGAAAAAAAAAATCTGAGCCGTTTTTATAATGGTATAGAATTGAATTCTAATTACAAATATATCAGTTGTATATCCCATTCAAAAAAAAGAAATAATTGTATTAGAAATGAAAGCTGTGTTGGGGAACTTGAAAGTTCAAATAAAGTACAGTAAAATGTTAGCGAGGTTGAAGTGATTTGATCATCCGTGGTTTTTTTTATAAGATAAGTAATATGAAAACACGTGGATTAAGGGAAAAGGACATGGTCATGCGGATCCCAAGTTTTCAATAAGGGAGGTCAATACACCTTTTTATTTAGAACACCCTTTGAATATAGTAAATAAAAAAATTAATTTTAGAATTTCTTAATAAAAATATAATATAAATAAGGGTTAATTACCTATGAGTGACACATGTTTTGACAAATTTCAAAAAGATGACACATGTTTTAAAAATATTCGAGCGGATGACAAACCGTTAACTTTGCCGTTAACTTTAACATGAACAGTGAATTAATTACAAAATGATATTTTTGCCCTTAGAATTAATTACAAAATGATGTTTCTGCCCCTATAATAGCTAACAAATGACATTGATATCCCTACAATTAGTTACAAAATATATTTTTCTATTTAAAAAATAAAAAATAATTGAGTAGGGTCAAAACATATTTCGTAACTAATTGTAGGAATAAAAATATCATTTTGTAGCTATTATAGGGGCATAAATATCATTGTATAATTGATCTTAGGGGTAAAAATATTATTTTATAATTAATTTACTGTTAATATTAAAGTTAACGGTTCATCACTCGCTCAAGTATTTTAAAACACGTGACATATTTTTGAAATATATTAAAACATATGTCACTCAGAGATAATTAACCCTATAAATAATTGATCTATCTAGTGGACTTATAATATTAAAATATTTTTAATATTTAAAATAATATTTTAAGATGTAAATTATTAAATTCAGTCTAATAATATATTTGTAACCAAGAGAAGAAGGTTCTCAAGCTTAACTAATGTAGTAAATGATATGATATTATTTTGTTTATAGTGTCATGCCATAATTAATTTTTAAGTTTTATTATTTAGCATTAAAATAATAAATTTATATTAATAATACATTATCTAAAATATAAAAAAATTATATCTCAATTTTATAAATTGGTGAAAATAATAATATAGAGCCAAATAGTTAATGATGCAAAGGCAAAATCATCTTTTTGACCGAAATGATAACATATTAAATAATCAAAAGCAAAAAATATTTATTTATTATTAATTGTTATTATTTGGGTCCAGTTGTGCATCTGACGATGCCGCAATTTATTAAATTTATGCGTTCTTGTCCCTTCTTATCTGTTGCCATCTGTAAACTAGATTTTACATATCCCTCTACCTCACCCTAAATTTAAATCTTGGAAAAAAAAATAGGCATTGTAAAATTGATTTCGATCTTACAGTAATGACATGTTAAACCTACACAATTAACAAATTAAAAAAAAAAACGCCTACCTGACTTTTTAAACCATTGTTTTTAGTCAAATTCATTAGTCATTAAAATTGTTTTAGCCGGCACTTTTATTTTTTTTATTTTTAGTAAATGTCATAAAGGTGGTATTATATCTAATCCCCACTCCAAATTAATTAGTGACACTGGCTTTTCCATGAAAGTGAAATGCTAACCAAGTGCAGGATTTTTTTTTTTTTTTTAACAATTACAAAGATGACTGAGAGAGCAAATGTTAGTCTTATTCTTAATTGCTCATTTCATCTTATTTTAAAGCCTGTCCAGGTCGAAAGATTTCGAGGATAATATATAAATGCCTGATTGATTGCAAGATGACACCAATATAGTACAGTATATGAGAAATTATAATACCGCCGTTAAAACACACAATAAAATTGATCTTTTCATCGCCAGAATAAAATAACAAAACAAATAACGAAAAAAGTATGTATGTTTTTTTTTTTATTAATTTATAAGAAAACTAGCCTAACACAAAACCAAGGCTTTTTACAACTCAAGGGAAAGCAGTCCCTAAACTGTCACTACACAACCAAACATCGACACCAGCAGAAGGGATTGAGAAGACATGGAGCCCCAGAGGCAAAGAAAGAACAAAATTCGCAATGAAATCAGCTGCAAGATTCACCTCTCAGTAAATATGATGCACATATTCTCGTTCTTTTTCTTTCTCTTTTTTCAACCGTGGAGAGTTAATGGCACTTTTGTCAATCTCAAAAATTATTTTGACCACTTGTGTGTGATAAATTTTTATTACTCTGTTCTGTAACTAATGTTAAACCCAATGTTAAAATAATAGTAACCAAAAAGATATGGTATTAGCACTATTTATAATCACAATTTGATTAGTGATCATAAGAACGTTTGGCTAGTAATAAAGATTATAATTTGATAAGAAGATCGCTGCTAACATAATGAAAAAAAAAAAAAAAACGAATTGGGAGTAGAAAATTAAGTAATTACATTAAGGTTTTTTTTTTCTATAAAGTTGTATGATTTTTTATAGTATTGATAATGAGGTTTATTCTAAACTCTCGATTTAAAAAATTTAATCTCTACTTTTAGTTTAATTTAGTGGATAAATAATTAGTTAATCAATAAACAATAATCAAAATTAAGTCGATGAATTCGAATTAAATAGAAGAATTATGAATAGAACACAAAAGATAGAGGTTGTTGTAACTTTTTTTTTTTACTTCTTTTAATTTATAAATAATCTTTTTAACAATTTGTTAACTAATTATAATATTTTCAAAGAATTTATATCTTCTTATTTATACAATATTTTACACTATTGATTAAAAATTTTTTTAAAAAAACGTACATTTGCTACATTATTAATATCGTAAAAAAACAAATGTATCTGAGAATGACCCATTAAAGATTGGATCAAAATTGATGACACACTTTTTTTCGTTAGGTTAAGATCGATAATTAATGCCTACTCTATATTGCAATCAAGTTAAAACTATTTTTAACTGTGTGGTAAATGATTACCAATCTTCATAAATACTTACAACAAAAAAGAAAAATAAACCCTAAGGTATCTTTGAATTTTTAATTTTGTTTTGCTCCCATGATGGTCAAATTAAATGATAACATAAAACCAAATTATCCACATATAGCAATAAGAGAAGGATTGAGAGAAAAACAAAGCAATCGAATCAGGAATTAATTAATCCTGATGTAGGAAGTTAATTTAGGATTCTAGAATTTTTAGTATTTTAGGATATTCTATTTTAACTACGGTAAATTATGGTAGGTGTTTAGTCTTTTATTTTCATTTGTAATTGTGATTTAGTTTTCCTTTTTAATTTAACTTAGGGAAGTAGATTTATTCCAGTATAAATAGATAAGTCTTATTATCGTAATTTCAACATTTGATCGATTAATAAAATCCTCTTTTATAATTCCTTTTGGGGTTATCTATCAAAATCTCTCTTATAGAGTCATTTGGATTAGATGATAGTTTGGATTAGAGCGTCACCTAATCTCACTTGATGCGTTATTTAAAAAAATCTCATTGAGCCGTTTGGATTAGAATATGATCCAATTACATTTCGATTTGAGCGTAAGCTAATTGCGTTGGCTTAATTTGGTACTAGAATAATATCTAATGCTTCCAACCCAATCAATTCCGCTTTTGCTACGCGGCTCCATCAAATCTTTTTTGAAAATGTATAATATATAGCAAGCATTCTATCTGGCAAAGGAATTCTAAAACCAAAAATCCACTATTGAAATTTATTAAGTGAAAATAAGGAACAGTTGTGCAAATGACGGTTGATGACACACCAGACAAGTACAAGATGCATTTGATGTAGAAAAAAAGAAAAAAAAATAGCATGTTTCACACATACATAAGAAAGAAAAGCTCGTTGAGAAATCTTATTTAAACTTTTGCTCCTTATTGAGCATTCAGAAACCATTTTGAGTGCCTTCATCTTCCATTGCAGCTTTTCCCACCATTCTCTCAGTCCCCAGATGACAATTTGACGTTCCCTTATGCTGTTTGAATTGAGTGGGAGCTTCTTCAGACTTGGGCACCCATGCACTTCAATTCCTTTTAGCTGTGGAAAGCAAGGGATTCGGGTAGATGCCTTTCAAATCTACTGCACACAATAGGTATACTGATTCGAGCTGTGCAAACAAGTTGAGTTCTCCCATTGTCTCCGAAACTTGACTCAATTTTTCAACATTGATTATTTCTTCCATTTCAAGACAGAAACTTATTTTTAGATTCTTGCGTTTTGGAGCAAAAGTAAGCCACGTCAAGTCCTTGACATTGAAGCAAGTACTTATGTTAAATGTGTGAAGATTGCGGAAACCAATTTGAAGAACTTTCCATACCTGATCTGCTGTGCTGTCAATCTTCAACTCTTCAAATTCAATGCCACTAATATCTAACTCGTTAGGATGCTCCATATGTGCTAGATGTAAGATATTGAGCGGTGAACTTTGAGAGGCGTAACTAATGCATAGAGATTGGGTAATGCTCACCAGATTCGGAAATTCAAAAAAGTTTTGGACAGTATTTGAACTATTCAAGGTCAAGCTTATGAGATTTAATTGTTTCAAGTAGAGCAAATCCTTGATCAAAGATTCAGCATCTCCAGATAGCACGTTACCTTCATCAACTGCTTCAGGTAATAAGATACCCCAATTATACATCCTGAATACCTATAACTTTGTAAAGCTAGATATGAGTTTCTGTAGAATTCTAGATAGATCAGATATATAATCCAAGTTCAGGTATCTGAGATTCACCAATGTTTTCAGCTCTTGGGGCAACTCATGTATCTTAGTCCTTGATAAATCAAGATGTTGAAGCAAAACCAAACTTGAAATCCCTGAAGGTAGTTCAATTAGAGAAGCATTCCCTCTTAGATTTTTAACTTAAAGGGAATGCATAAACTGAAAGAAACCATCGGTGATCATCTCTATCTTATTTTCATTGAAGAGCAAAGTTTGGAGACGAGGATATAACTGGGAATTTCTGATAGACTCTTAATTTTATGAGCTATCAATGACACCCTTTTGACTCCTTTCCATTCTTCAATCGTTGGTGGTTTGGTCAATTGAACTCCTGTACGAACCAAAAGGTTCTCTACCTCTTTCTCTATCGTACATGCTATCCACAGAGCCATTTCAAGAATCATGCCCTGTATTTTTAAATGATCATCTTCTTCTTCCATTTAGCATGCACTCACAAATCCTTCACTAATCCAATAGTCCATCAATTCCCCATTAAGAATTTTATAGTCTTCTGGATATAAACAAGAGTATAGGAGACAACTCCAAAGTTCACCTCTAGGTAAACCTATCACGGCTAAATTTTAAACGTGAAAACAGCTTTTCTTCCATACCCAAGAATTTAAAAGCTGATGTTCCTATTTTCTTAGTTGCACAGTCCCATTCTCCAACTTTTCTCTGGCTTTTCATGGCTCGATCTAATGTTTTTAGTGCCAGTGGCAAACCACGACACTCTCTTACCCAGGTTTCGACTAGCTCTGCAATGCAGGGATGACTGTCAAGAGTGAATCTTCCGACCATCTTACGAAACAATTCCCAAGCTTCATCAAGTGACAAACACGAAACCTCTTATCTTTTCAGCATCCATTTGATCGCAAACATCAACTGAACGAGTTGTGAAGATTATTTTAGACCCAGCACTTAGGCCCTGAAGAAGGACACCCATTGGGAGTGGGTAAATCGGGTTTTGGTTCAAGTTGTTCGGATTTTGATTTGGGTTGCAACCAATCAGATCGGAGAATTCAACCCAATCGGACTGGAAATGCAAACCCAAATCAAACCGAACCAAATTCATTTCGTTTTGGTTCATTTTGGATTCCCATTTTGGATCGATTTAGTTTAAAAATTCGGTTCTCAATTTCAGTTTGGGTTCAATTCAGGTTACAGCAGTTTATTGTCAAAAAATTTGCCGATAACCAACCACTTACAATTCCAAAATCTCAAATCCCAGGCCAGATCAATGAAGTATAAAACAAATATCAACTACATCCTCAACATTTCAACAACTCCCGATTGTTTATTTTTCAATTTTAAGTCTCTAGATATCCATGCCTTGCCATGCACGATTGAGCTCCAAAAATAAAAACAGCCAATGCCATTATACAAAAAATACATATGTATTGCATATAATCCCATAAAACATACTGAATTAAATTAACAATATTTCCCCTGTCCTAGTCATCACCAAATCACAAAAATAACCGTAAGGTCATTAACTTGTGCCATTGACGACAGCGAGCCAGCAACGGCAACAGCTATCGAAACTGACAGCGGTGCACCTGAATAGAACTGACAGCCGCTCAAGGAACGGCCAGAAATTGCAATGCCGGTGCACGTGAATGGAACTGACAGCGGCGACGGCGTGTGACTGTGCGTGTGAGTGAGACTGAGTGTGTCTGTGCTCTGCAGTGTGCTGGGCTTGCCAGCTTATGGTTGTGCGTGGCTGCTGTAAGCAACTTGGAGCATGAACACGATTACGCAAGAAAAAGGAATTTGGGTTCGAAATGAAAACCGAGTTCTAAATTTAAGCCTATTCAGATTTTAAAGGTCAAACCGAACCGAACCCGAAACGCCCACCGCTGTCACCCATTTCTGTTAAATCAATGGGATCCCATATGTCATCCAATAACAACAAAAACTTCGTTCGGCTTAAAATGTTGGAGCTGTCCAAAGCCTTGTTTGGAGAACTTTTCTACTTCCACGAGTCGTCTGACAAGCCAATCCTTTTTCCAATATCATCTTGGATCTTCTCAAGTTTCGACACAACAGCACAGATAACAACATCAAAATGATGCTGCTGATGGCGGAAGCTGTCATTCACTTGTTTTTAACAGGGTCGTTTTGCTGACTCCCCCTGTACCGCACAAGCCAATAATTCTTACTTTCCTTTCTTTATCTGTGACACATATCCAAACTCGGTCACGTATTGATTCTTGACCAACAACTGTTTGCCCAACAGCTGGATCTTCTGGTAGCAGCTCAGCAACGTCGTTGATGTCCCCTCTTTCATTCTTTAAATCCATACCATCTTGCTTTAACTCCACCACTCTTTTCTCGAACTTGTAGCTTGACATCAAGTCCTTAGAACAGAAGCCTCCGAGATACAATCTATCGAGGTTGTTGTTCAGCAACCCTAACCCTGTTCAACAGATCATACCTTAATTAAATCAATTTGTTGAATTCAGACTGCAAGCCATCAATATTACTTTCAAGACCCCATATATATTTTGCTTGTCCACCAACAAATTATAGAATTGGACCATAGAAGTCTGATGATAAGAAGCTTGAGATGATGTTACCTATTGTTGTAAAGATTTCAAGAAAACAAGTGAAATTAACAACACATCATGACTGTCTGGTTAAGCAAGGAACAAAAGAAGATTAAGTATGCAATTAATAATCTAGACCACATATATGCTAATTTGCTTGGTTGTTTAGGCAGAGGACTTATCACGTTTATATATAGGGGACAGAACTTTAGTTATATAACTATCCAAATTTATTAATTAATCATTGTCAGACATTCACATTTTATAAAATGATACATTTTGTAATATTGTAAAAACCTTTTACAACAAGGTTGTTAACGGTGGAATTTACATTTTATAAAGTATAGGAACTCTCCAAGAGTAAAATTATGTTTTTGATGAAAATAGCTACATATGTAAACCCAAAATATTGTTGGGGCAAATCATCTTTTTGACGAAGATGCTAACATACCCAAATAATAAAAAACCAAAATAGAAAAACTCCTTTGATATCTATTTTGGTCCGAATGTGTTGAATGCCTGTTATAAAGTCAATGGTGGCGGCGGTTTATGGTTTTTTTTTTTGAAGGCCTAATTGTATAAGAGACAGCGAGAAGCGTCTTAATCAAGTTTGCATAACAGTGAGCAACATTTATGTGAAGAGGAAGCTGAGTGACACATGCATTCCCTCAGCAAACTATCATAACTGAACTTCAAACGCGAAAACACCTCTTCCATACCTGAGAATTATCTTAATTGCATGTTCCCATTCTTCAATGCTACTTATGCTCCGCATGGCTCGGCCTACTGTTTTAAGGGCCAGCGGCAAACAGCAACACTCTTCGGCCATGGTTTTGGCTAGCTCAGGAATATCAGGATGACTGTCAAGAACGTATCTTCCGACCGCCTCCTCAAATAATCTCCAGGCTTCCTCGTCTCGCAGAGGCGACGCGTTTAACATGGTAGCTTCCATTTGTCCGCACACCACATCTGTCAAGTAATAATTCTTGGCTAATAACTGTTCGCTCAACAGGTAATTCAACCGCTGGATCTTCTGGTACCTCCTCATAAACTTCTTTGATTGCTGCTCCCTCTTTCTTCAGTTTGATCGCTTTTCATTCAACTTCTCCGCTTCTTTCCCGAGGTTGTAGCTTGAAATCAAGTCCTTGGAACAGAAGCCTCCAAGACACAGTCTATCAATCTGTAGATCTCCTTCTTGTTGCAGCTTCGCGACTTCAGTTACCTTGTTGTCCACCCTTTCAAACCAAAGTTTCACCCTGACCGTCCGTCTGGTTCGAGGTTGTTGTTCAGCAGCCATTCTTTTGTGGCAATCAAATTCTCCTTTTCAGTCTCCAAGTCTTCAAGATTAGCTTTGAGACCCCATATATATTTTGCTTCTCCACGAACGTAATAGAAAGCTGAACGAAGTGAGTCAGTTGATAAGAAGCTTGAGATAATGCCACCCATTTTTGTTAAAAGACTATGCATGCGTCACCTATACGGAGGAAGAAAATGGGAGTAGATTTGGTATGAGCTAAGACTCCAATGCTACTGTCTTGGTATTTGTGCGGGTGATAGAGGTAGTTGACTAGTTGTGTCAGTGGTGGAAAGAGGAGGGTACACGATCACCTCACTTATTGTAGTACAAATTCGGTTAATTTACAAGAAGAGTGTTTCGGTGGGCAAGGTCAGGCTCCTTATGGTGCGATTTCGAGTTTGGCGAGTTTTGGGAGCTCCGTTTTGGAGTCTATAAACCCCAATAGGGGCTTGCCATGCGTGAAGTCATGCAGTCGAACAAATTTCTAATTTACAATATTACAATATAGTATATATATTAAAATTTGGAAAATTCAATACACATTTTTGGATGGAGAGAAAATGTGAAATGATATGGGTAACATTAACATGATCAATTCATTATAAGTATAAATATCATGAGAATCACCTAAATTAGTTCTATTATAATTAAAATTAATTTTTATATAGATATATATTCCGGAGCCCCGGATTGGAACAGCATCTGAGAAGGAACTTGAGTCCGTTGGATTTATGTATAACTGTCGACATCTTCTACCATTTGGCTCATGTCACTCACCACCATACTTCTTAAATTTGAATTGATGATCATGCAATTGAGTAATTATTCGAGATGTATTATTGATATTGAATCATGAATTATATTTATTAGTTGCAACAACACAGAGGCCGACCTAGAAACTTAATTTTTGTGGGTAAAATTATAACAAAAATTAATAATTTATAAAACTAATCCAATATCAAATTTTTCTTTTATAAATTTGCGCCTACTTAAATAATTTTTTTTAAATTAATAAAAAAATTTAGATTTTTTTTTTTTTTTTTGTTGAGCAAGATCAATTGTCCACACTAGCGTTCGTGTAGATCAGGCCTTGTTGGTAAATGTTAATTATTACAAAAATAAAAGAGCGCCTTTAATTTTATGGTCTACTCAAATGTGCGTATATAGTTCAAGAAATGGTCTCAATAGTTCAGTTTGGGTTCATAAAAGTAACCTCCAGTTAAATTGAAAATATTTTTAAGAGTGGCGCGCTACTGGCACCTCTCTATAACTCCTGCAAAACCCCCCTTCTTATCTATTTTTTTTAAATTTAAATTTACCCTTAATTAAATACAAATTCTTAGTGTTTTCTCTCACTACAAAAATTATTTACATTCTTACATTAACTTAAAAGTAGTTACCGATATCAAAAAATGATAATATAAAACAAATGGGAGATCGCAGGTATTTCTTTTGCATCTACTGTAAGTAGCGATACCTTCCATTTAGATATTTCTTTTTTTTTTCTGTAAAATTTGTTACTTGTCTATGAAAAAAAAAACTAATAAAAAACCTACTAAGCCTTAATGTTGCGTATTCCTTCCTACGATTATATCTATTTTAGCATTGCAATAGGAATAAGGAAGTCGGGAGTTAGGGGTCATGATGATTCAATGAGAAGGATTTCCATGACTTTCTCTAAAATTGAGTTTTGACTCTTGTACAAATGGAGTTAATTTCCATAATTTTATTGATCAATCGAGATTTTCTCATTTAGGATTAAAGATCATTAAAATTAGGGGTGGGCGCGGTTCGGTTCGGTTCGGTTTTTTACTATATTTTTCATAATCGTTCGATTACGATTATTTTAAAATCATAATCGCGATTAATCAAATTACCGAAATAATCAAATACTCGATTAATTGAAATAATTCGGTTCGGTTCGGTTCGATTATTTCGATTATGGGCCTATTGGGCCTATTTTGGGCTTTTTCAAATTTAAAACCTTAAATTAATAAATCTACAACAAACATAAAAAATTAACAAACAAAAAATCAAAATATGTCTCAAACAATGTTCAATAACACATAAAAAAATTAACACCACAGCAGCAACAAATCAAAGAGAGAATCTAGGATCTGACACATTCACTTAAAACTACCAAAGGATATCCATTATCCTCAAACAATTTGTATACAATCTTCCAAAAGATTACTCTTTGATCACGCATAACAAATAACCATACAAAAATTTTTATATTAAAATAAGCAAATTTAATACTAAAAAATCTTGCCGCATGCTGTTGTCTAATGTTGCCCATTTATGAAAGCAATAAATTTCTTGTGAAAATATTATAGATTATTTCCAGCAATCACAGAATCTAAAAGCTTGAGCTTGTGCTTAATTAAACGTCTGACAAGGTTATTTAAATTTCTACTCACCTATATTTTAACTATTTTTATTATTCTCAGGTTATATGGTTTTCAATTTCAAACTCAATATTAGTCAAAGGAACAACGCTAATTAAAAAGATTAAATTAAATCAAGCAATGCATTAGCAATCTGTAAATTGATTACTTAAGGTTAAGGATCAACTTCTCAAAATTAATGCCCAGAAAATAACTTATTTTTAAAAGTTCAAAACAAACCCACTTATTATTATTATTATTATTATTATTGGGAAGCAATACAGATTAGCTCCAGCAAAATCGATCCTGAAGAAGAGATAACACATTTGCTGCACGTCCTATCTTTACATGTGTGTACCCGCAATAATTAATTATTTGACTAATAAGTTTGATATTATATATATATATATATATATATATATATATATGCACAACTTGACTTTGATGCCATTTTAAGAACTACTATAGCAAGATAAACGCTTAAGCAAACACTCACAAGCAGCAGCGGCTACCAGCAGCGACAAACAGCAGCGACAGCAGCAGCGGCAGCAGCAGCGGCAGCAGCAGCGACAGCAGCAGAGGCAGCAGCAGCGACGAGCAGCGGCAGCAGCAGCGAGGCAGCGACGACCAGCGGCAGCAGCAGCGAGCCAGCTACGACCAGCGGCAGCAGCAGCGAGCCAGCGACGAGCAGCGGCAGCAGTGAGCCAGCGACGAGCAGCGGCAGCAGCAGCGAGCCAGCGACGAGCAGTGAGCCAGCGATGAGCAGCGGCAGCAGCAGCGAGCCAGCGACGAGCAGCGGCAGCAACAGCGACGTGTTCAGGGGCTGAAGGTCACGAGTTCGGCTGAATTAGAGATTTAGAGTCACTTTACTCACTTTAGGTTTTGGACTTTTGGGAATCCGGATTTTATTTGTGTTCGGTTCGTCGGTTCGGTTTTTCGATTTTTTTTTTAAACCGAAAACCGAACCGATTGATTTTACTATTTTTTCGGTATTACTATTTCGGTTTTTTGGATATAAAAAAACCGCAAAAAAACCGAACCGAACCGAACGGTTCGGTTCGGTTTTTGATTAATCAACTTTTTTTGCCCACCCCTAATTAAAATTGTGCGTGTTTGATGTGTTTTAACATTTTAAGAAAATAAATAAAGAAACCCTATTGGGGCTTGCTTTTAAAAGAAACAAGCAACAACGAAGATAATTGTAGAGAAACTCAAATACATTAGAGAATAGAGATGGGAATTTGTAACTTTAAATTGAGATATAAATTTGTTACTTTGAACGAGCCGATGATGCAAGGAGGCACTGAGTTACTGTGGTATGAGATTGTAGAGATAGAGAGAGAAAGGGAGATAGAGTGAGTGAGAAAGATAAAAATTATTTAATAAAAAATTAAAATATATCTTCAAAAATACACTTCAAAGCGGTTTTACGAGGATTTCAGAGGGGTGCCAAATTGCCAATAGAACCAGTCACTTTTTGAAATTTTGGGCTCCGGACCGAGCCGGGCTTTTTATGTAAGCCCAAGTTTGGGCTTGTCGAAATGTCACCTAGTGAGGTTGAAGCCATGCTCTCAGTTTGTGATACAGCAAACACGAAAGGCTTAAGTTCAAAGAAAAGTCACTGCTCCAAAGGGGAGTAAAACTGACTGCACATAAATAATTATCTCCAAATCTCGATGCATGTGGCTGATAAGTACATCACTGTTGAGATTTGAAACGATGAAAATGCACAAGGAAAAAAAATTAAAGAATGTCCGCAAGATTCCTCAGGGATTTCTGAAGTTACATTTTCATCTTATTCCCATAACCAGTTCTGAAACTCCAATATTTTTCCATCACTAACACAATCCGTCTCCGTTTACAGATGCCAAAGTCATTTGCTTTTTGAAGTACAATCACTGATTAGCATGGTACTTAGATGGGGAATACGATTAAAGAAGAATGAAACAAATCTTCTACTGAAGCAGCTTTATCCCGGGAAAAGAAGGGAGAATTACGATGAGAGGATCACCATATCCGATAGGATCTGTTGGTTTCAACAAATAACCAGCCAAATGAGAACATAAAAACTAAACTATACAAAAGAGAAAACCAACATTGTGAGATTGGTGAAAATGACCCGACTTACCACCATCCTTTCTTAGGATCTTGATGACCTCCCCAGCTATATCGGACTGGAGAAGGAATGGGAGAAATGGAAAGGAATTGGATTAGGAATCTTGTCACAAAAGATAAAAAAAATACTACAAAAAACAGGCAGAAGAAGAGGTAATTATAATTTACACCAGACCTCAATTGGGATTTCACCACCAAGTTGTTCAATATAGCAAAGCACTTGGCCCTCCCTCACTGTCTGCTTCTGTAGAGCAACAAGGCAGACGTTATCAACAGAGATTTGATAGAATTTGTCAGAAGGGTAAGAACATCACTCGAAAGAGAAGAGGAAAAATAAGTTCGAAAACCCAAAAGAAGAAAACAGAAATGACTGTTCAGAGAGCAATCCACCATTACAAGACGTTAACCATGTCTAAGAATATGCCTTACGATGAGTTCAAAGCATTTTCCAACCTCTAACAGAGCACAATTCCCTGAAAATGTCCATTTCGGCGGAATAAAGAAACATACCTCTTTACATGATGGTGGTGCACGCTTCCCCTTTATGGTTCGAGATCTCCTGAAATATCCTACCTGAACCATTTGCTGTTTTAGCTACCTTATCCCAGAGTACAAGGAAAGTATAACCAGAGAAGCACGAAAAAATTGGTTCTCTCACCTTTGGAGACTCAAGTATAACCAAGCCTTCATCAGCAGCTTTATCTAGCAATGTCTGAATTCCTCCTGACGAAGACACAGGTTTTGTAATAGCTAAAGATGGAGTAGGAACAGACCCATTTGAGTCTGGTCTATCAGCAGGTTTATTTACAGTGACAGGAGCAGGACTTGACGGAGGCAGTGGAGGAATGCTGTCCCCAGCTATGTCCCTTGTCACATACAGCCGAAAGCCATCGAGCTAACAAAACATGAAACAGATTTAGAATGCATAGAACACAGTTCTTACCTTTCGTTAACCAATAAAACCTGAAGAGTAATTCAGCTAATAAAGCAATCTACAAACTCACGTAATAAGCATAAGAGAATTTATGTGCTTACTTTCAATTCAAATTCAGCAACTGAAGTTGTATTGCATATGTCTGTTACCAGAGATTCCACCTGCAGCACAAATTTTAAGTGAAATTTAAATTTCAAGCTCTAAACATAGGATAATTGTTCACGCATAACCAAGATTCCTGCATGCAAGCGCATCCATGTTACAGCAAAATAATTCTTAAGACCATTTATGGCTGCTGATCCTGGTGGATGGCGAGAAGCAGGCAGCTTCACATCATGAATGAAACTCCAAATGTATGGGCTGCGGAAAATTACAATGGCATAAATGTATCTCACTAAGTATGGACTCATTCCTCATCTTTGCTATTTTTGAAGAAAAAAATTAAAAAGGAATTAACGTATCTGGTTTTCTATCAAGCTTTGATACCTTTTAGCCAGGGCAACAGGATCTGCATCTAACTGAAATAATTGGCTTTTTAGTTATTTGTTTAGACTTGGCATTGCAGTGCATATTTGGATGCCTTATTTTAGCACCAATCAAAGCTGGTAGTTGTTCAATATGAAAGATATAGATGCAATATTCTTATTTAGGGAAGATCTATGATAACTATGAAAGAGAATTGGGGAGTTACTTAATGACAGCAAAATAAATATGACATCCTAAGGATAAATTACAAAAGTCATCAATGCAAAGTTATGGAGCATAAATAAGAATAGCTATTTCAGTCATGGACAGTCTGTGAAATATAAAAGAATAGTGAACATTTCCCTGATGTAGGCATTGATTCACCTGTGTCATTACCAGGAAAAATTTGGTATTCAAATTATTTCTCTTTTCCTTATCTGTCACTTTCTTGATGGTGTTGAAATGAGAATAAATGAAACATGTGTGCATTACTTCACGCAACAAATTAATCCCTACATTACTTCATACAGCAGATTTGTCCCTACACTTGCATGCATAAGATTGATTGCAAATTAAATCAATCTACAGATAAACGAAATATCTGTTGCAACAAATTTTCAGAGAACAAGGTTGTAGTATTACCCACACCACACGCACTTTAGATACAGTGAGATAAACAAATAGATAATACTTGAAGTACTCACCTCAGATGAGTCTGGAATAAGTTGGGGTGACTTCATATCTTCATGACCATCCCTTGCATTTCTAGTAGCTACAATGTTGGCAATTTAAACATAAGAATTTCATTTTTCTCATCAATGCACTGGAAAGCTTCTTCATATCATACGTAATACATGCATGCCACATAAATATGATTGTTGCACCGGTGACATCAAGAAGATATATAATCAAAGGAGAAAATATCCGCTAAAAGGGAAAGTCGGCAAGCAAAAATGTATACCAATATTTCACTTGCATAATATTGTCAAATATAAAATCAACTAACTAAACATACTGCATTAGTTAAAAAAGCCCTTAAAATTTGAGTAATGTGGAGAAAGCAAAAGCTCTTAAACAGAGGCTTATTAAACATGTTTTGAACGTTAAAACTTCTCAAGACCTCCAATGAATGGTTAACACTTGATGCAAGTGGGTGAATCCATCCTATCCACATTGAACGAAGTAATACCTATAAACATGGACTAATTCTTTTAAGAGTTTTCAATTCAAAAATATGAAAAAGAAATGATGGATCCTTAAAGAGTGCAAATATATATTGGGATGAGGCTCTTTAACATTAAAATGAATTTTGGTAGGAATCTATAATAGAACTAATTGTTTGTATTTCTATATTATTGACACACAGTGTGAAAAAAACACACATAAAGTAGATTAAGAAAAGTTCTTTTTATTTAGTATAATAACATATAAATAAAATATAGAGGATGCCAAAGAAGTTTAAACAGAGTATGATTTAACAAGGAACACTTACACTCAGCTTCTGAAGACTGACCACAAAATACAGTGAATGCTTTCTCTAATGGTTGTGACATTGCCAAACCTGCATATTGAAAAGGTTTCCGCCCCATCCATTTTCTTACATCACTCCGTGGTTGCAAATCACCAACTCTGGCCCTACCAAGATTGCCCTTTGGGATTTTAATATTAGAAGCACCCAAGCTGTCTGAAATAAAAAGAAAATAAGTAAAACCTAAAAATAAAAAAGACACATATGATTCAGTACATAATGCCACATATGATCTTTTGTATGCTATAGTTGGATTCCAACTGTTTTGTTATGCTTCAATTCAATAGCTACAATAGATATCACGTCAAACTAATAAAAAAAAAAGATTTAAATTTTAAAATAAATAACTTACAACCTTACACTTGCATTTTTTAATCAGTTTTCCTTTTATAAGAACTCTGAAATGGGATTAGTTACCAGATAATTATTACGCATTTAATTATGATAGTAACAGAAATTATTATCATAATGACTAAATGGAATGAACACATGGTATAAAGACTAACAAAATGTAGCTTATATGTGTCTCACAGCACCACTAGGAAATGTACCTAGAGAATGCAAGTCAACAAAAGACCAATTCTCAACATTTTACATGTCAATATGTACTGGCATAATCAGAAGTTCATAACAATTTGGAATTCCTAAGGAGTCCATGTCACACAAAAATTAATGGAAATGCCCCATCGGTCCTCTGCTACAGAGCCTATAAAAACATGGCTGAATCTAATGATATTGACCAACAACCACATATCATCCTAAAATGTTAATTCACTAATATTATAAGAGCTGAAAACACATGAATTTGAGGAAAGAGCTTAATGCATATTAGGAGCAACTTCCCTCCTTCAATGCTTCAAAATTAAAATCACAAACTAACCCCAACACTAAAATGCAATTAAACATTTTTCTATCATAAAAACATGGCTATTAGTTACCCCAGAAAGCACTGCCTTTCAAACCTGACTCTTCATTGTTTTTCAACACATAATTCAGTATCTAAGCTGAATGAAAATGAGTTTTCACCTATCATATAATCAACAGGAGACCTGGGTAGTGCACACCCATCCATACTGTTGCAAATTTATGGACTCTAAGCTTGTCGCTTAAAACATAAGTTTTTGAAACTTACATAACATGACAACATAAACGCCAAAAGAAGTAAAAAGTAGATGACTAGAAATAGATTCACTTCCCATTTTCAACTAATTCCCAAACAAAATTCAGAACAGAAGAAACAACAAACAGTGAAGCTGATGATAAGTTAAGCAAAAGCAGCATTTGTCATGCTCGAATGAATTAAACAATCTTGGGTTCACCCATCAAAACAATTAAGGGACAAAACCAAGAAACCAATAAGTCAACAAAACAAAAACTAAATTAACCAAAAACCCATTTCACTATATGCATAGATTATAAGTAAGCAGTCAAAATTTCAACTAAACATACAATAAGAACATAATATCAACAGCAAGAGATAACAAAACTCACATGAAGCCATTGATTCTCAGACAAACTCTGTTGTAAACTGAGACAAAAACCAAAACCCACAACAATAAAAGCTGATAAAAGAGAAAAAAAATTTGGAATGAAGTTAAGTTTGTGTGTGTTGTGTTGCTGTTGGGTTTTGGTTGTCAGACGTTAAACCCCATGTAAGTGCTAACCGTTGAACACGGGGCATCAGAGTTCAGGGACACCCGTTACAAAAAGCTTTAAAATACCCGTAAAAGCCTCAACAGATAATGCCAATATTGTATGAAGCAAGTGCGGCTGTAATTCTGATTACCTGGCCCAAGCCCAGAGGCTTGGTCTTTTATTTTTCAATTTTTTGCTTTTGTCTTTTTCTTGTTTTGTGATTTTTAATTTGAATTTGGATTAGATTTGCTTTTAATACATTTGATTTTTTTTTAAAAAAATAAATGGATTGGATTTTTATAATACTTATTTAATTTTTTTTAAAGGTCTTAGCATCCACCTCTTTAGGATTCGAACTTAAATAACCAGTAAAAAAGACGGGTTGAAAACCACTTGGCTAAGCCCCTAAGAGCAATTAAATATTTTTCTTTATAAATTTATATTATTTTTTCTTTATTTTAAAAAAGGTAAATGGTTTAGATATTTTTAATACTTATTTAAATTTTTTAAAAGATCAATAGATGGATTATTTTGTAAATATTGCTACACATCTTAAATTTTTTATCCAAAAAACTTATCCCAAATGATATGGTATTACAATTGGTTAGTGAGATAATACAATTACTTCACTTGGATATTGTAAAGAATCGCTAAATACTCAATTAATGACACCATCATTTGGGATCAAATTTGGGATAAAAAATTTGAGATGTCTATCATTACTCTTATATTTTAGCCTTCATCTCTTTAGGATTCGAACTTGAGTAGCCAAAAAAAAAAAAAAGGTTTGAAAACCACTAAGTCAAGCCCATACAAGTGATTAAATATTTTATTTTATGAATTTATATTAATCAATTTTTTTAATAATAGTAGTACTATAATTGTTTGAGTGATGCTTACTAAGACATGAAAAAGAAAAAAAAATTAGTTCCTCGGATGCTCATATTTTGTACCCACATGATACAAATAGAGATGACCAACAAGCCGAACCCCTACTAAATGAAGGCCCACTAGGACCCGTGGGACGGCACGGCATAGCCATCATGTGCTTCATGTTGTGCCGTGCTTAATTTTATTACCTAGGCCTGGCTTGGCACGTGCTGTGGGCTAAGCCAAAGAAAAAAACACGAAAATGTTTTCTTTTTTTTAAGAGGGCAGTCAAGCTAGTTTTTTTGTAAGCCCATGTACTTTTTTTAGTTCTATGTGCCTTTAGTCAAATTCAATAGAATTAAAAGTTCAAAACTTAAGTTTATATTCAATAATAATAAAGTAATATTAGTAAAATAATGTAATACTAACTACTAGGTTAGACCCTATGATATTAGTATTCTTTTTTAATACTTAACAACAACAACAATAATAATAAATTTTTCTTAAGAGTTAACTTAGTTATTAACTTAGAATTACATAGAGTCGAAAATCATAGTTCATAATAATATTAATGCATACATTTATAAAATCATGATATTTGTAATTTTCTTTATTAAAATCATGATATTATCTATTCATTTAATAAATTATAAATATAAAATAGTTAGAGTATTTTTTTGAACTAAGAATTAAATGAATTTAAAAAAATTACACAAATAAAAATATTAAAAGATTCAATTTTAAGTTATTTGTAAAAATCATAAAATTTTATTTTTATTTTCATTAAAAAGTTTTAATTTAATATACTTTGGCCCACATGTGACTGACAGCCCATGAGTCACGTGCTAATCCACCTGTGAAATATAATTATTGCAAGCCTTTTCACTTGCTAAGGTTTAGTCCATCTCTAATCGTGTTATTTTTTTAAGGCACACTTGCCTAAAATTCTCAGCCCAGCCCAACCTGCGTGCATGCTGTGTCATGCCACTTGTCCTACCAAAACGTGCTCGTATCGTGCCGTGTTGTACGGACACATGTTGTACCACATGCCGCCTAACCCGTTGGCCATCTCTAGGTACAAAATTAAAAATATTAAAAAACAATAGATCAAGATTAATATAATTTAGTCATAATTAATTATTCATAGTTCTTTTCTATCCTTAATTTTTTTTCCTTTAATCTTGGGAATCTTGGTAATGATAGAATCGAAGATGTTCTATAAGCTAGTTTATCCTCATTGGGTTCTCAATCCAAGATCAATCAACAATATTAAAGTTATTTTTTTTCAATTTGTAAGCATGGTGACAACTACATTTTCTGCTTAGAGCAAGTTCGAGTTCCTAGTACTACTTTTAGAAAGTTTTCTATCTAAATTAATTAGTATCATGTTAATTTTTAAAAAGAAAAATGGATAGAGAAGTCGATAAACCCAAATCATTATTTCAGTCAACTATTTTTCTTAAGATTCGAACTTACTCTAAGCCCATGTTTGGTTGGAAGAAATGGTAGGAGAGGAGATGAATGGAAAAGAAAGAAGGGGAGAGAAAATGAGTGAAAAATAGGGTCCGATTTATTTTTATTATTTGGTTAGACATAAAATTCATTTTGTTCCCTTTATTTCTTTCCCCTTCTTGTTTCCTCTCTTCTCCTCACCTTTTATACTATATTTACTTGCTGGAGTGGGAGTGGAAGTGAGAAATATGGATTCCTCCTATTGCAATGTTTACGTACTCATTTAAGGAGGGTGGTGGGATTCAAACTCCATGGGTTCCACTCATATTTTGAGTACAGAGTAGGATTCCCACTCTCATCGGCAAATCCATTCCGGCCCCTTCTTTTTTAACCCTTCCCTTATTATGTATATTAAAGTAAAATAATGTTATATTTATTTAAAAATAATAATATCATATGTATTTAAATAACATTAACATATTATTTAATAATATTACATTTATTAAGAATAATAGCATTAAACTTTTTAAATATAATATTATTATATTTAATTAAAAATAATAATTTTTATTGATTCTAAATTAAAATTACTTATAAATAATATTATTATATTCATAGAGAATTATTGATATTATTATATACTTTTTTGTTTGAAAATAATATAATATTATTTATTTAATTTTAATAGTATTTATTTATTTAATATTAATAATTAATAATAGTAAATAGCTTATTCTAAGAAACTATTTATTTTGTACTATATTACTAACAATAATGTTTCATTTGCATTGCTCTTATTAACAATTTTTAATTTACATAATTAAAATTAAAATTAATAAAAAATTATGATTTACATAATTAAAAATATTAATAATTATTATCAATTTATATAATTAAAACTAATAATAAAATAAATAGTTTATTTTATAAATATATTTTTTATTTATTTCGTAATTAAAAACTACAATTCTTTAAATATAGGTAAAACTATAATTTAAAATAATTCACTCCTAATTCAAGACAAAATAAACATATAAATGGGATTATGATTCATATTTCACACTCTCATTCCAGTGTAAGTAAATAACATACTCTCACTCCCACTCCACACTCTTAATTCGAGAATTTCCACTCCTCAAGATTCTCAATCCAATCTAAAAAATAATCACTACTTTATTTCTTTCAAACATGCCAAAGACCTTAGCACTAAGTAACTTATATCTTCATTTCCCTTGCTAAAATTTTAAGTATATAAAATAAGAAATCCCCATTTAAATATCCATTCAATATGTGTAACAGTTAAATATTTCAGAGACCAGTCTACCCTTGCTCTAGCCAGAGAAGGGGGGTTATTGGCAGTTTACATTTTATTAATGGATAATTTTTGGTTACCTCCCCTGAGGTTATGTATATTCTCAATTTGATAAAAGATATGACTAACTTTACCGACACTTCCCTTTTGCGTTTGAAAAATGGTGGTCTGGGTGTGGTTCATGGCAAATTCATAAAATCAAAACAGAGCTGCTATATACCCCAGGTCAAACCCCGAGTCAAGCCTCGAATATTGCGAAAAACGACATTGTTTTACTTTGATCCTTTTCTTTTAATTTCAACTGGGCAACACGTGTGTGAGCATTCCCTATGAAACCGAACGATGTCGCTCTGCTTCAATTCATTTCAAACCAAACAACATCGTGAGCACATGCTTTGTCCTTCTATTTGCTTTCAACTACAACACTCCATGAGCATGTTCAATACAAGCAGACTAGCTACCATTGCTCGCTTTGGTGTGAGTTTTTTTATTGGGAAATTATCAGCCATATACCATAAATGACACATTTATCAAACGTGTGTGAACATTTTTCAAGTGTATCACTTGTATACCCTAAGTTGAGAAAACACTTCTGCCATCCACCAATCCGTTAACTGTCGTTTGCAAGCGTTGACATCATAAGGGTAATCTAGTCTTTTAAGATGGACGAAACTTTAATTAAAAAAAACGACATGTCATCCCATTTACCTAGTAAAAAATGACATGTCATATGATATATATTGATAAAAATGACATGTCATCCCATTTATCATATAATTGTCAATAATTGCTAAAAAAAAACTATTTTACAACCGAATCTACTCCTCTAAAATTTAACCTAAATTTTTGAAGATCTACTCCTCTAAGTTCCAACTGGAATTTTTTATGGTATAATATGTACAATTGTAAATAATATGTTATTAATAATTTTTTATGGTATAATATGGATTTTTTTATGGATAATTGTTAATAATATGTACCATTAATAATTCATTTTTTAATAAAAAATGTATTGTTAATAACAAAATAAAAAAAAATTGTGTATTGAAAATTTACATTAATATTTGGAGTAAATTTATCTTTTTACCTCATTTTGAGTTTCAAGGGCGAAATAGTCAATTTGCCACAATTCTGTTAACTTTCTAACGGAAGTTAACGAATTAGTGGATGGCAGAAATATTTTGTCAACTTAGGATATACGAGTGATACACTTAAAAAGTGTTCACACACGTTTGATACGGATGTCATTTAAAGGTATATGGCTAATAATTTTCCTTTTTTATTAGGTTTGGATTCAATAAATAAATAACGAGTCAAATTAGTTTGATTCAATCCAATCGACTAGTTATTGAATGCAAATTGAATGCAAATACATTTCTTCTTCTGAAACCGGATAGTCAAGAACAAAATGAGCTAGTGAAAATTAAGGTAGAGGCTGTGACTGGAGCCTGAGAAGTGGTTTAAGTGAAGATTCACACCCTCGGAATTCCACAAAAACCTGAAAATCATAAGACTACAACATCGTGAGATTGTATGTCAAAACAAGAAACTTGAACAAAATGTACCACCCAAATTCTTCAGTTCACAAATTGTGAAGTGGCATACAAACACAATCGTCCTTGTCTTCCTAATAATATTACTAAATCACCAAATATTACCCTAATTGTTGCAATTTTACAAGTCGAGGAAATAATCATTTCCTAATTAGCCAAAATCTCAATAAGCTAATTTTACAACTCTAAAATAATCATTCCATTACCTCAGGTGCAGAACTATTGGTGATGGCAATGGAGACCTGGTCGAGAGGAGTCGTGGTCTTGCGCTTTGTGAGTGGATGAGGAGGGTCGTTCGTGTTAGCTTGGTGAGTGCTGGCTGTCGCGTGATTGACGATGATGGCAATAGAGACCTTGATGGCGTGATGGCGGTGGTCCGTCGTCTGTGCCGGCTGTCGCGTGACCGCCGATGATTGCAGATTTTGTGGGTGTGAGAGTAAGAGAGTGCGTTTCTGTTTCTGTGGTTCGTCAAAAGGAAAGGAAAAATGTGTTAAACGGTGCGTAAGAGAGTGCGAGTCAGGGTTAAAATAGGGGAAATTACTTTTTCGAAATAAAAAAAGCAAATTCGGTATCGACAATTTGTCTGGAAACAAGCTTTTACCCATCAGTTAAATTGATTGAAGCACGCTATCGATAGTAATTTGTATTTGGTAGTTTTTGAAAATATTATTGAAGGCTAAGGGTTCAGCTATTAGTTCATTCTGATTAATTTCATCTGACAATAAAAGACAAGAATGTTATAGAAGGTTAATGGATAATAATGAAAAAATAATTAAATTTTAATCACACCCAATGTTTATAAAATTTATGTGACATACACCTTAAAAAATTTAACATGCTCAAATTAAGATGGTTTTCAAACTTCCCATCTCTCTACCTTTTGAATTATTATTTTTTTTAATATTGTATGCATCCAAACTTGCAAGAATTGAAATGTGCACTTGGATGAAGTCTTCCAATTATATGAAATTTAGAAGTCAAAGAAAATGATTACGACATACTTTATTCATGCATGGCCCTTAATTGCAATGAGATTTATTTTTTAAAAAAAAAATCCACCTAAAGTTCAAAGGATGATATTGCTGCTGAATTATATACATACGCGTGCTTAATTATTAGAAGGGCAAAATTATGGTACCATAATGGTACCATACCACAGTTGGATCCAGCCCACAATGATCATCAAAATTAGATCCAATAACTAGATTTAATTGTGATATAATACCACTCTAATACCATAACTTGATCCTTATTAAAAACATCTTTTCATTTTAATGCATTAATTAAGACAAAATTTAGAAGCCAGCAGGGCAGACCTTAAAGAAAGTGTCAGTCAAACACTGGCCTTTACAAGACAGATGTGTTGTTAATTAGCTAAAATTATATCATATAATATCTCTATCAAGATTTCCATAGAAGGATAACACATATCTAGTTACTTTTTTTTTTCCCAATTACTTATATATGTACCGCACCATCAAATCCCCTAATAATTACATCAGATAAATACTAAAACCAACATCTATTTTATAATAGCACGATGTCCACTCTAATAAACACTGAAGGAATATATCTACTTCACTGTTCCTCCACCCCTAAATTAATGGGAGAAATATCTATTTCTACCCAAATTTTATTTTCAAGGACTCGAACTACACAGTAGCTCTCACATGTTAGAACTGCAGCCCACCACTCGGCCATATCTAGTTGAACTAAAGCAACACTATCAATCTCTCATTACATTTTCCTGTACTCAAGTAGCTGAAGATTCTGGGCCCAAATAACAGGCGCCAAGTAACTAGGATTTAATCAAACGTGGCACTTGACCGTATGTATTCAGCAGAAATGATCATGAAGTAGCAAAAAGCTGTAGCCCAAAAGAGGGACAAGAATCTTTTGCTTAAATGCTTAAAGCGTAGTTGTGCTGGAGTAGACACATAAACATGAGTCGTTTGCTTTTTAATCCACCATATAAAAATACACTTGATATATATATATATATATATATATAGGAGGTCAATGGAAGGGTATCCAATGTGCTTTGCTTCTATCATGAATATGCTTTGTCAATTTTTGCATGTTGAGAAATTCTAAGTTAATACGTCTACTTCCTATTTATATATATCCTTTGATTCTTCTTTATTCTTTTGCATTTTTACTTGAATATCTCGTTCTCTCTCCATGGAATGCCCACTCTGGAAGCCACTAAGATCGATGCTTTAATTATTATTAAGAAATTAGACATATCGTATGACTCATATTGCCAGCCATTCAATGATTTTGCATAATAAGTACGCTTTCACATAGTTGCTAATTATAAATAGTGTCCCAGGCTTTCTTAAAAGTATATATGATTAATGCTCAGTTATTCTTGAATATCTTGACCAGTTGACCTGGTTATCCCTTTGCATATATGGAAAGAACATAAAGCTCAACGTTGGTCCCTCGATTTGATATAAACTTATGAATTACTTAGATTTTTTCATAGTTTATATTGTGTATACACTATACGGATTCATCTCATATAACGCGATATTACAGTTTGTATAAATAGAATTTGTACAAAAATAAAATTTGTGTCTTTTCTTGTAATATTGATCTCGTATTATTAAGATTTTGACGGATAAGGTGGTGCGTTATGCATACCCTCGATTATTATATACATGTATTTTCTTCTGTTTTTATTAATGAATTTCTCGAATGGTAAATTTACGTTGTAAATTATTATTATTATTTTTTAAGAGATAGAGGCTAGAGAACTCATCTTTCAATGCTAGAGAGAGAATCTTCTTTATGAAGTTCATGCAAATCATCTTCTTTTAAGAAAGCCATGCAGCAATACAATAAACAAAACTCATGATAAAAGCAAAAAGCTAGAGACAAATGGATAGAAAATTGAAAAGCACCACAAGGGCTACATTGCTGTAATTCTTAATTATGGGAACTGAAACCCTAACAAAATATCCTAACTGGGTAAATCTCAAAGTGAACATTGATTTAAAATATTAAACCATGAGCTTCACCTTGAGAAACCCTAAATAGCTAGCACCCAAAACAAAAAATAATTTGAAGAAAAAGCTGATATATTGCGATTTGATCTCTCTCGACTCTTGGGTTGGCTGCAATACCTACAGAAGAAGCCAATTCATCATTAGCAAAAAAATGTAAAAATACATTATTCAATAAAAAATTATCATAATTGAAACAAAATATATAAAGCGTATGAAGGTTAAGCTATCATATTTACGTCAGGATTTTGTAAAATCCAAATTTGAACTACGGTCAGAGTTGTACAAAACTATTCAAATCTGGATTTTGTAAAATCGGGACTCCGGAACTGAGCAGCATCCATTAATTATGAAGGTTGAGGATGCATATTAATTCATACCCAAATTGAAGTGTGTCAGTATGAAATTCTGTTGCCAAAGTCCCTGGGGGCATTGCATCTGAAGCACTCCATTCTACTAGCAAAGTTATGTTCATTGCATCCAGATCTGTTAAAAAGGATGAAATTATATAAATAAATTAGCAAAAGCAATAATTAATTTGTTTCATGGCATGCTTTCATGTCTTGGGACAAAGAGAGATTCCTAGTCAAAAAAGGAGGAATTAGAAACAAAAAAAGTTGAAAAAGAAAGAAAAAATCATTTGTAAATTGAATATTTAGAATATGTAACACAAATTTCACCTGGTGCAAATCCAATCACCAGACTTCCATCCAGATCGATTGCCGCCACCGAAACTTGAGCCCCTGGAGCGAGGCATGTCACAGTCAAAGCCACCCCCAGCAACGTCATCTTTGAATGCTCCACACTTGAAGCAGCTAGAGCGGCTGGCAAAATTGTGTGCCCCACAGTTCCCGGCGGAGCAGTACCAGTCACCTGGCCTGACATCGGACCCGGTACCGAACCCGAAAGATGATCCTCCTCCTCTTCCGCCGAACCCGCAAAAGTCACTGGACGACCTGGGGTCGCCGCAGCGCTGGCACGAGTCACGCCTCTGGAAGTTCAGGTGCTGGCATGACCTGCAGTTCCAATCTCCTGGCCTGTTCATTGTTTCTACACAACCAAAAATAAACAAACATTCAGTGACCTAGCTAAAAAGTAAATGTAAGCCTTCTATTATTCTTCGGCTGATATCATGTCACCAATACAGTTCATTTTTATAGTAGAAACTAATATTACTGGCAGTTAATTTTCTAAATAAATGACAAAATTCTGTCGGACATTTTGGACATATGACGTAGCAGAAAGGATGTATTATAGACTTAGAAACAAGAAGTTTTATGAAGATATTAAAGAAATAAAAAATTATGAATTTTTTTTTTGGTTAATATCATTGTCCCATGTTAAACCTCGTACTTCTTGTTGTATTGCCTAAAAAACTTTACCAATTAAGCTAGTAAGAGCATCTACGTGTTGGGGTTGGGGGGGGGGGGGGGGGGGGGTGTGGAGGAGATACTAATATAAGACTAACCTTAAGAAAATGCAAGGGTGAGTACTTCAGAGAGATGAGGAGACAATAAGAAGAAGATAGAAAGGTTTAATTGTGCTGAAGAAATGGGGGATCAGCGGTGGGTTTATATACATGTTTGGAGATGAGAAAAAGGGAATAAATGGAGGGCCGTGTACATACTTTTTCGTGTTCATAACCTGGCAATTACATTGATATATTAAATGGAATTGGAAAAAAAAAACTAAAGAAAGAAAAAAAGAGAGATAAATTCCACTAGGATTCCAGAGACCGAAAATTTTGAAATTTCGAAGTAATACAATAGCATTGCCCACAGTTTCCTTTAGTATTTTTTTTGGAGCTGACAAATGCCTGCATAATTGTACTTTCTCTTAGAGAAATTAATTAATAATTTTTTTAATTTTATAGAAATAATTTTGTTTTTAAAAAAAAATTAATAAATCTATTTTGTACTATATAATACACTAATATAGAAGCTATAAACTCATACTAAAAAATTAGAAACTTGTGAGAAGTACTCTTGTCACATGAAAATGAAGTGTAGGCTCATTCGTGTATGCACGAATCTTGATTGTCTCAAGTTAAATTCTTAGTCTAGAAACACATGACAAGGACCCTGTCAGGAGAAAAAATTAAATTTAATTAAAAATTTTATTATTAAAATGCTTTAAAATATAAATTAAATGAAAGTATTTTATCTTAAACCCAATTAATGGAACATACACATGCTGATGGATTTTTTTTTTTGGATAAGAATAGAATGTCGTTAGTCAACCTAATAATTAAATTTTTATGGCTAATCGTGCTTCCTATACAGAAGGTACGAGTAATTAAAAATAAATTCTTTATGTTGATTCACTCCTGATGCTCTAATTCTTCTTTCAAGAAAAACTCTAAACTTCAAAAAATTAGAGACGGTCGTAGTCTTTATACAACCTCTGCTTATATATATTTTGTTAGAAGCTTCAGTTTTAGTTCTATATAAATGTTGGGTCATTTAATTTGACCATAAAAAAATTTGTTCATTAAAATATAGCTGAAAAAAATATATTTGTTTGGTTTATGATTACTGAATTACATTTTAATAACAATTTGATAAAAAATTATTATTGTATATGATAAAAGTTATTATTTAATTAATGGGTTTATATGTGATATTCAATTAGTCAAAGATATATTGAATATTTATGTAGGTTTACTGAAAAAAAAAACTTAAAATTTTTAATTTAATTGGTAGTGTAAGAAATTGGAAACAATTTCTGATTTTTCAGCAAACAAAAAGGATTTCATTATTAACAACCAAACAAAGATATCCCAACCATTAAAAGTAGTTTTCCATTGGATCTGATGATGAGTGCACAAAATGACAAATTTGGGAGCCGGATCTGTCCATGAATATAGTTTATGAAAAAGAATATGATAGTTACGTTATTGTAATTTACATTTAAAATGAATCCACGATAGATTAATTGAAAAAGAGAAAAAAAAAAAGTCTTTCTAAGTTACATTTAGGTGGCGTTTGTTTTTTAACTTAATGACTTAAAGTGACTTAACTTAATTAATTAAGTTAATTAGAGGTGTTTGTTTTTATAACTTAATGAGACTTTTTAGATAATTTTGACTTAATAAAATAAGCTAATTTTTTTTGCTTTTTACTTAATGGAGAAATCTGAATTAAGTCAATTACTTACTAATGTAAAAAATATCCCTATTTTATAATTTATTTTTCATGTCTATCACAAAACTCACCTATAGATATTTACCCCACATAAAAATATCCATGTTTTTTCTTTCTTATATTATATATGATAAAATTTGAAATTTATGGTATTTTATATATTAAAATTTCAAAATAATTATGTATTCACTTGAATATAGTTTTACTTATAAATGTTAAAATATTGTGGTATTTAATATATTATTTATTTGACATTCAAATTTGATAAGGATACAAATGTAAAAGTACATATTTTCAGCTTTTTTAGTTGAAAAAAAAAACAACTTAATACTTATTTTTTGAGATTCAGACGAAAAAATAAACATATTATTCAGATTCAGACATTCAGACCTATTCAAAATTCAGACTAATTTAAGTCTATTCAGATTTCAGATAAAAAACAAACGCCACCTTAGTGTAATCCGTAATCAATAAAGAGAAGGAAAAATATGAGACTGATCCTATTTGAGCCAGAACCACGGACTTATTTTTTAATTTTATATTATTTTTAGAAGTGGTAAGTTACACTAAATGTAACGATTTTCAAAAGAAAATATTGGAGAATTTGTTCAATAAATCCTATAGCACCACATCTAGCCTTTGTAGGCCTAGCCGGCAAGCAAACTGTTAGAGGATCCCACATAAAGCAAACAGGAGATATTGTAAGGCTACAAACACAACAGCCCTAATCCAAAAATCTATTCAATCGATTGAAGCATGAATTCATAAAAGTCCCTTTGACCAAGCAATTCCATTTATGCAGTCCCCACAAACAAAATCTAACAATGTGTTAGACAGGAGGGGGGGAAGAAAAAGCAACAGTGAAAATTTTACAAAAGAGAAAACTGAAAAATTAAAAGACCCAGGTGGCTGCTTGTTAATGGATTACAAGGAATCCACATCAGAATTTTCTTTACATTGTAATGAATATTCTTATAACAGGAAAACCAAAGGCAAAGGCAGGGCAACACATTTAACTCAATTATTTTGGCCAAGTCTCTTTCAATTCAAGCTTTGAGAACTGAATCAGTCAAAACACTGTGCCAATCTATGGGTTAAATTGTTGCCGCTTTACAAGTTTGAATATTCCTTTATTCGTGTACTTGAGCTCTTAGGAATAAGAGAATTGATTCTTTTCAAATTTTTTACATTAATAACACAAATCGTCATTTTTTTTCATTTTACGAAGAAGGCAGATTATATATAATATATTTTAATAAATAAAAGTGGAGCGCAAATGCATTGCATATCTAATATTTGAGCCTCTATCGTGGCTAGATTTTTTATCTTTGTGAGTCAGATTCCTAAATAAAAATATATCATGTAAAAATAATTTTTTAATCACGGATCCTTAATCATATTAAAGTCAAAAATAAATTAAATGACAAAAAAATATAGATTGTAATGCAATATATGTAGTGAATTTTTTTTTACTTTATTCTTGATTTAAATAAGTTACGAATCTTTAATTGGAAACTCACTCAATCATGTAAAGACATTTAATAATTATAAGATAAGAAATACCAACTAGTCGTAGAATAATATTCCTATACAGGTGGGTAGGGATTCAAGTCCCTATATGAAAGGTAGGAGAAATTTTTATTATTCAAAATAGATCCGGTCTATTTTAGACACATACGTCGTGTGCATCACAACAAGGTTAATATCTATGCACATTTTTTTTTCAATTATAAATATCAATAAATTTTAGTATGATATTCAAAACATATATGATTACGAATTTCATTTTTATTATTTATGAGGAGGGTCTATAGATAGATATTGTAGGCAGAAATAAATTTTCTGAAAAACGAAATATAAATGAACAAAAATAAAAGAGGAACAAAAACCAGAAAAAGAAAGACAAATGGTGAGTTTCAATAAAGATAGTTTGAAGCTGATATTCATGATGGAATAACAAGTCTTCGAGGTTTTCATTTTGACCATCTTTTCATTTTTTGCCTTCCTTTTCTGCGGCTGCTATATCAACTTTATCTTTCTCATTATCTCTTTATTATTTATTACAAACAGCACATCACCAAAAAAAATGAAAAATTAATAATAATAATAATAATAACACACGCATTGAAGAATGAAGATGGTACACTAATTAAGATCTGGCCTCCATTCTCTTGGAGAATGGTAAAGAAAGTAAAGAAGCAAACTGTAAAGAGAGAAATTAAAGAAATATTGAGCAAATTAAAAAGGAAAGTGGGCTGATTCGATTCTCCTTGGGAATCACTCCCATGCATGACCACGACCAACTCACCAACATTCTCATCAATTCCTTTGTATCATTGCGTTGCTTGTGAGTGTGTGCGCGCGCGTCCTTATGTGCCTGCGCATGTGTATTTTGGTCGAAAAGAACTTCACTTTTGCTTTATTTCTTTCTTTTGATCCAATTTTTGATGATCTCTCCCATTTACTTAACTCACAAGCTCATGATGAAATGTGTTTATATGGCTAATAGCATTGTTTCTTGGCGTGAAAATCAATCCACCTAATTGTGCTCTCCTCAGCTTGGAGAATATCAATCGCTTTATTTGATACGTTTGATTCTTTTGAATTACTTACTTTTTCATGCTATCTGGTTTGACTATTTCTTAGTTGAGTAATGTCCCACCTACAAAATTAGAATCTTGATTGTATCTCAATTGATAGAGTAATACAGAATAACAATTGAATGGTGTGACCAAATAATAAATTTTCACTCTAATTGATTTGAAATTTACAAAACCGCAGTGCTTTTTTTGTTTGAAATGAATGGGGAAAAAAAAGAAAGAGTAATTTCAGGATTTTGTGATTTGATTTGATTCAATTGGTAGATTTTGCCAATATCCGTCTCTTTTTTTTTTTTGTTGGGGGAGGAGAAGATAAGAGGTGGGTAAAGTTTAAATTTATTTTTTTGACCCCTTACCTCTACCCAAATTTAAATGGGTGACCAAGAAAATAAAACAACTTAAAAATTACTCGACCTAATTCTGAGAGCTGCCATTATTTTTAATTTCTTACTTGATTGTGAATTACAATTCAATTATTAATATCCTCAATCGAGAAAGGAGATCTTTCTCAATGATTAATGGCCGAACAACAACTTTGGTTCCATAGGGGCCATAATCCCAAAACAATAAACTTGAGGCTATAGCAAAAAAAATAATGGTTAATTACCTTTAGGTGACACATGTTTTGATAAATTTTAAAAGATGACTCATGTTTTAAAAATACTCAAGTAGAGTGACATTTTGTTAACTTTTACCACTAACTTTAAACGGTCGAGGGTAGAATTGAAAAAAAATAGAATTTTTTTTCATAAAGCCAAAGAGATTAAAAAAAATTAGATTTAAATAATGCTTCCAGTTTATAAGAGATCTGCTTCTTTATATTCACAAATCAGTTTGATTCAACAAGAAAAGTTTTTTTTAAAAAATTGTTTGACTTAACCTAAGAAAATGCCCTATTAATTAGACTTAGATTTAATTTTCATATATTTTTCTATTTAAAAAAAAATAAGTGAGTAGGGGCAGAAACATCATTTTGTAACTAATTGCAGGGATAGAAATATCATTTTCTTACAAATTATAGGGAGAGGAATGTCATTTTGTAATTAATTGTAGAGGTAACAATGTCATTTTGTGACTAATTTATTATTCCCGTTAAAGTTAACAGTAAAAATTAATGAAATGTCACCTACTCAAATATTTTTAAAAAATGTGTCACATTTTTTAAAATTTGTCAAAACATGTTTTATCTAGGAATAAATAACCCAAAAAAATTAAAATTGAGAGTGGCAAAGAAGAGGACCATAATCAAGAATATGTAATCATTAGTAGTAATATCACAAAATCAATTTATAAAAAGAATTAGGGGGGCCGAACACAAGATATGCATTAAGAATTGACAGAATTTCATTCTAGCCCCTTCATGTTTTTAATTGTTTAATTTTCAGTCATAGACCCCTAGGTCTGTGCATGGTTCTACTCCTGTCAGTTATCTTATGGAGGACTGCCCCTCTCATCCTGTATTGATACTTAGTACGTATCAGGAATGATTGTGAGAAAACCTAGTTTCACTTTTTCTTTCCTAATTTATTTTTAATATCCGTGTACTCTCCTATGGTCTACCCACGAAGTTTGATAACTCATCGTCAATGTAGTAATTAATCTAATCTAAAGGTTTCAAGATTATCTATCTCAGTCGGATACTATAATCAAATCTTATTCGTTAAAAAACTCAAATGACACGTGTCTTGATTTTCTTGAAACCTTAATAACAATTAAACTAAGAGATTATGCAAATCCATCTTCAGTAAATGGCACGACTAACTTAAGGTGGGATGAAATACAAATGTGGCAATGTAACTTAACAGAAATTGAGGGTAACTTTACTAATTCGAGCTTAAATGTTTATGTGGGTGACGGATGTGTATCCCAAGTGATGTGTTACTACGAATGACAAATGAGCTATGGGCTAATGCTAAGTTACATGCATATAACTTACAATCCTCTCACATGAATAGTAAATTAACCCACATCACTTACTATTCATGTGAGAGAATTATAAGTTACATGCATGTCACATAAGGGGATCCATAAGCTTTGGATTGGATCCACCTAGTCTTTTAATCATTCCCTTTAATTGTCATATGTTAAAAATGTCAGTTGTCTTTTATTAACTTTCTTTAACGGGCTTATGTCCTAAAGCTAACCTGTAAATGGGTCGGATGCACCACCTGTCCTCTTGTAATGTAAATTTTAAATTTCAATTATGTAAGTGTAGAACCACCGACTGAAATGTTGCGAATTTACATCCAAGCTTCATTCTTAATTAACTAATTTCTTTAGAAGCAATTTATTTGGTAGTAATGTCATTTGAACTCCTCTATTTATCTTACTAGTACCTGCTTTTTAATTAACATCATTTATTTCTAAAGTTATCCTCGTTAAAAGAAATTAAAAAAATAGTTACTGTATTTTATTTTCTCTCTCATGGATCACTATCACCATCACTCTATATTTCATCACCACCCAATTTACTATTAAGATCACTACCACCAGTTATCTTCTCAAATCCACCAGTTGCTTCTTATAATGAGTTTTCTTTGTTGTGTTTTGTTAAATTTTACAAGAACTGGTAGATTTTATTGTTATTAATTATACTAATTTCAATAACAAATTAAATCAGTTTCAATAGTGGAGGGTCAGTGACTTTTTTTGTTTCCTCTGGTTTTTATTTAGTAGATATATCCTTCCATTGTTTTTCTTCTTGCTTTGAGTGATTCATATCTAACAATATGATCAAAGTAGTTCACTTTCAGATTTGATATTAATCCCTTTATCTGCTCAAAAATTTCATCTTGCCTTTTTATCAACGTACTTTAATTTTAAAAAATTGATACTCTAAAAGATTGAAAGAGAGAGAGAGACAGAGACAGAGACAGAGAAGAAGAAGAAGAAGAGGAGGGAAGAAAAGAAAAACTTTATGTTATTTTTTTTTAAATAAAGATAATTTTAAAAATAAATGGGATTAATTAAAAAATAAGGACCGATAAAATATAAAAAAAAAAATTCAAATATCACTACTCTTTATTTGGTTGGGCCATATTATAATAATGCCAAATTTGGTGGGTACCCAAGAGATCAAGACGCTAGAGTAGTGGACAACCCACGAGCCACCTAACTACCTAGATGTACTAACAAAAGAGTCGTGATATTTGACCCTTTATTATATTTCATCATTGGGTATAGATATTTCCACCCCATTATTTTATAAATCCACCCCACCTCCATAAAATAATCACAATAAGTTCATCATATTTTATAAAATTACAAATTAATAATTAATTAATTAAATTATTTTTATATTTTTTTTCTTTTCTGACTTAGGTGGTGTTTATTTTTTAACTTAATGACTTAAAGTGACTTAACTTAATTAATTAAGTTAATTAGAGGTGTTTGTTTTTATAACTTAATGAGACTTTTTAGATAATTTTGACTTAATAAAATAAGCAAATTTTTTTTGGCTTTTTACTTAATGGAGAAATCTGAATTAAGTCAATTACTTGCTAATGTCAAAAATATCTCTGTTTTATAATTTATTTTTCATGTCTATCCCAAAACTCACCCATAGATATTTACCCCACATAAAAATATCCATGTTTTTTCTTTCTTATATTATATACGATAAAATTTGAAATTTATGATATTTTATATATTAAAATTCTAAAATAATTATGTATTCACTTGAATATAGTTTTACTTATAAATGTTAAAATATTATGATATTTAATATATTATTTATTTGACATTCAAATTTAATAAGGATACAAATGTAAAAGTACATATTTTCAGCTTTTTAAGTTGAAAAAAACAAACAACTTAATACTTATTTTCTGAGATTCAGACGAAAAAATAAATATTTTATTCATATTCAGACATTCAGACCTATTCAGAATTCAGACTAATTCAGGTCTATTCAGATTTCAGACAAAAAAACAAACGACACCTTAGTCTTTTAACAATCAATATTTAAGGTTGTTTCAAGATAAGTTTAAATTTACCATTTTACCTTTATAATATAAAATAACCAAATTATCCTAAGAAATATATATTATTGTAACTAGTTCTTTAGGCATTTAGTTTTATGTTTTATAATCTAATATGTTTTATATAAAATTTAATAATTTTTTATACTTCACATGTCCTAATTATATCTTGTTAGTTTAGTGGAATATTAATAATCATACTAATAAAGTACTACTTATACATCATTAAAATATAAAAATATTTGAAAGTAAATTTTTAAATATTTTGATACATTTACCTTGTGAGGGTAAAATAATCATATTAATTTATGTTAAAACAACCTTATTGATCAAATATAATAAAAAAAATAGTCTCATAAAAAAAGAATATGGATTTAATTGATTAAATTTTTAAATTTCTTCTTAATTTGAATTTTAAAAAAATAATGTGCATTTGTGGTAATAATTTTTTGAAAATGGAGTGGGTTTATAAAATTTGTGGGGTGGAAATATCACCACCCTTCATCAGCCCTCACCTTTTAGTTAACCTCACTAAAAATTTTAAACTAATTGTTATCTCTCAACCCAACCCATCTAATCCCTTATTTACCTTAATATAATTTTTATCTTTTTTTTTTCATGAACCCACCGTATAAAACTTATAAAACATATTTTAAAAAGAAAAAAATAACAATAATCTCTCTTTTTCTTTTAAAAATTTTATCCATCATTGTCATAATCATAAAAAAATTTTATAATTTCACTAAGAATTGGTTCACCAGGGACGTGATAATTCCATATTAAATCAATATCACATCTATTATTTTACTGAATTAGGATTCAGTGCTGATTTTTTTTTTTACTTAGTATTGAATTAATGATCAAGATTTATTTTAAATTTTTATTTTTTATTTCTCTTACCTAACAACTATTAAGTCAATACTTAACAAAAACTCAGCTCAACACTGAATCTTTATCGTGTTTTACTATCCACAAAGCAATGCATCCGTGTGTGGGGGCAATAGTTATGATCTCGTAGGGATGGCATTTGCTGGAAGTGTGACCGTGGGTTTTATTTTTTACAACTGCAGTTCGTAGGTGCCATTTATGGTATATCAATATTGATAAGCGCTCTCTATAACCTTCTTTAACATGGGGTGGGGTAGTGTCTACAAAACTGAAAATGTATGGATGGAGGCATAGTTGTAAAGAGTCTTCCAAGTGTTTGTTATTTTTACCGAATGAATAAACTTATTTGCTTTGAAACATCAACGTTGTTCTATTTGGTTAATATTGTAGTATTAATTTGTTATGGATTCGGGCATAGTTGTGAACAATCTTCCAAGTGTTTGTTATTTTTACTGAATCAATAAAATCATTTGCTTTGATGTTTCAAAGGCTGTTCAATTTGGTTAATATTGTAATATGAAATTTCGTGTTGTTCTTCCATATTTTGAATGCAATGACTTATTGAACTTTTGTTGGTTATGTATCACCTCTTAATTTTAATATGTAATAACAGTTTCTCTGGATTCCTTGGATTAAACTGTAGTTTCTGAATAATGCATAAGTTTAAATCTGGGTTCACTTTTATTTACCTCTTTAAATTATTTCATATAAGGATAAATTAGGTATTAACATAAGAGTAATTAATGGGAGCTCATGAGATATAATGAGGGGTTCAAATATCATCACTCCTAACAAAAAGATATAATGGACTTACGGTTTAATACAATAGGTGCAACTAACCACATGAATTTGTGAATGATAATCAACATTTTTTTTTCTTTAAAATACAAATTATAATTGAAATCCATAATTTTTTATATTATCCTATTTTTTCAAAAAAACATAAGAGTACATTCTTCAAAATTTGAACCTAAGAGTATGTTTGGCATGCAACATTACAAACCACTACTTGATCGGCCGTATATCGATTGAAATAAATCTATGTTTGGCAATTGAAATGAAATGTGTTACACATCATTGATTGAATTCTTAATGTCGCTCTTGCTATATTATTGAAAACCATGACCCTAGGTATAAATTGTATTGCTGACTTTTAAAGCATAAAATTATTTAATCAAGCAAAACTTGTTTTATTTATTTATAATTAGTTAATAAAGTAATAAAGTTAAATACTAAAAATAGTATCCACACAACCCACCAACAATGATATTATTTTGGTATCCTTTGACATCAATTTTGATACCATTACAATTTTCATCACTAGAGCTATACAACAATGCATGTATCACTAGAATCGGAGCTCCCGTTCACCGTAAATTGACAAACAAATTTTTCTATCCCAAAAATTTAACTGTATATTTGTGGCAATAGGAAACTTCGTTACCAATGATAATGCACTATTGCATAGATCCAGTGATGATGATTGTAAATGTACCAAAATTGACGTCATAAGTTATTGGAATGTGAATGCCAATGGCAGTTTGTGGTGGCCTATGTAGCTGCTGGTGAGACATTTTTTTTTTTTTATAAATTAAATAATAATTTTCAAATACAAATTATAAAAATTTTAAGATGTTTTTGTAGTCATAAAAAAATTAATTTAATATAAGTAATATTAATTTAATATAAATAATATTATATATAATGTTACACAATGTAACATCAAAAGTTGTATAGCTTTAATATAATACAATGATAATACAATATTGCTTGATACAATATATTGTAATGAATATAGGGTGCATTTGGCATTGAGGTTGGGATACTAAAGTGTTTGGTAAACACTAGTTGCTGTAGTTTAGAAGTTATGCCGATACGATTTTTCACTTGTATGATAAAAAATCTATTCTAATTTTGTCAAAATTATTACTTAAAATTTATATTTACTACATATTACTAACTTTTATTTTATAACTATAGTTTTTTTTTTTTTTCCACAACAACTGTAGCTTAAAAGTTATAGTACCTCAATCCCAAACGCACCCATAGTGTGCCAAATACACTATAATAGTCAGCTAAGCCTTGAATATATAGGGATGACAATAGATATAATGCCCACTATAGATTTGTTTTTATCAAACCTTCTGCAAAAATTTGGAATCACTAAACTCGCCCGTGACTCACTGCGGGTTTTATTTAAAAAAAATTTACATGTTTCAAGTTTTAACAAATACAAAACCTACCCATAACCCACCATAGATCAAAAGATCTAAAAGTGAACAGTTACCATCATAAATTAAGAGTTTAAGGGGTAAACAAATACTACCATAGATCAAGAGATCTAACTAGACAAAAGGACGAAACAAAATAAAAAATGAAAAAGCAAAAGATTAATATTGCAAAAAAAAATTATGTTACCAATTTTTTGAGCATTAATAAAAAATTAATATATTAACTCCTTAGCAGAGTGTTCCACAAAAAATTAATATATATTCTTTTGTTTGTGTTTTATTTTTTGTGAATTAAATTGGTAATTTAATTTTTTATTTTTATTAATGTCTAAAAAATAAACATTATTGTAAGACGGTAATATTACAAAAGCATGCCAAACGGAATAAAACGTTATGACAGGGGTGTCAATAAGTTAATAGTATGGATATTTTGAAGTATTTTTAAAAATAAAAGAGCTAAAGAGGCACTAATCTTAGAATATAATGACAAAATAAGGTTTTATCCAATTAATTTATATTACCAAATCTCCTGCAACCTATAAATCTTTTTGGAGTGGGCGGATTTAGTTGAATTTACAGGTTCGCAAGTAGTTTTGCCATTTCTAGCCCGCGATTAATCCCACTAAATCTTAGTTCCTTTAAAATTTATTTAAATTCCCTTCTAATTTTCGTTGTGTTTCACATAATTAGGTAAAAAAAGAAAAAGAAAATATCAACCAATAACACTATTTGCCTCCAATATTTTTATTTTCAAAACAAACTAGAATGAAGCTCTTCCATGAGTAAATAAAATTGTCCCTATTAAATTTCTTTCCTTTTGTTTACTTAAATAACATATATTATTACACAACTTGTATAATCACATTTTCTTATTTACTTTGAAAGCTCCTTTTTTTATTTTTTAATCTCTTTCAAAATTCAAACTTAAATAATCAACCAACAAATATCGTATACGAATCCTGTTTAATATATCCCCAAATTTAGCAGCCCTTTCATCATTTGTCGTTGATAAAATACAGCTATTCTGAGGATGACCTCCAATCCTCCATTATCGCCATTCATAACTTCCTCTCTCTTTGTAGAAACAAATTAATTAATCCTTCAAATGCACGTCTCAAAGCAAATTTGTCTTCTTCAACATCAACCTATTTGATTCGGAAAAAATGGAAAGTAAATAGGGCTGTTAGAATTAGAGCCAAATTGAACGACATTAATGTTTTGATCGTTTCGGCTTTGATTCTATCAGGCTTACGTCATGGTCATGTTTACTTATCAGCGATAAATGCCCACCAATCCAGTGAGTTTCCATGGCCTAATCCCTTGATCACTTCCGGAGCCGGGTACTTGTGAGTCCCAACAAATGAACTTGAACAAGCATTAACTGGTTCGGCCCGAAATTTTTTTCATCAAACATTTGCACATCAACTTTGCGGATCACGCTTTTGTCCATAGCCTTGAGTTCAGTACTACGTTGCATTAAAAGCTTAAGGACAACATCACACTTGAAGAAGAGATCAAAATCAGAGAGCATGATGTAGCCTTTTTCTTGAACAATCACATTCTCTGGCTTGAGATCGCGATAAGTTATCCCCATTGCGTGGAGATACTCAAGCGTTAAGAGGACCTCAGCCGCATAGAATCTGTTGTACAAATAATTTTTTTTTAAAAAAAATTCTATAAGACCATAGTTATAAATTAAAAGCCATATATAGCATCATCACAAAAGAGTACACATATTGAAACTTACTTAATTAGTAGATGGGATACTAAACCGCAGCCTGCGCTGGCCCTGCGAGACAGTGAGCAAATCACCTCCAGGGCAATATTCAATGACTAAACACGAGTAATGCGATGCCTCAAACTCGGCAAAGAGTGATGGAAGAAAAGGATGGTCAAGCATTTTGTAGAATCTCCTTCTCTATGTGGACTCTGTTCCTTTTTTTAATCTTTGCTTTCAAGCCTCACTATTAACCATTTTCATGGCGCAAAGCGGTAAAGGCAATGATCGGGAAGCTGCAAACGTAGACGCTTCTGATGATTCCACTGCCTAAGCGGCGAAAGAGCTGGAATTGGTCGAGACCAACTTGGCCATGTTCTTGTTGGAGCAGCTTGTTCATGGCTCGCTTAGCAGGCTGGTTGGTTTTGTGAGGCGTGTGATGAAAATATGAAGAGATCAGGTGGCGTTCATTCCGAGAGCTGCAGGATGAAGCTGAGCTATGGCTATTGAAACTAAGACTGCTTATGAGATATGGCCTGAATCTGATGCTTCAGAGAGTGAAATGGCCATTTCTGAAAGTTGTATGCCTTGTTCTAACAAGAGACTAAGAGAGTACGCCTTCACACTTATAATCGTAGCATTTTAAGTCATGGTATAAACGGACCATACAAGCTGATTAAGGACATTGTCACTAGTCCAATCAGTGAGGTCCTATTGAATGTTGGAGAAGTTAATCTACCTCTGAATGAAGAATGATCAACAAACAAATGGCTAAAAATCGAGGGAAGTGCAGCATTGAGGCTAATTATTAAAATGACTTCAAAAAAAAAAAAAATCATGTAAGAAATAACAAGTACTCCATCGCTCTTTGCAGGAAGAATGGGAAGATACAAATGGGGCAACAGGATTTCAACATTATAACTCATAAAAACTGCAAGTTTGATTTTAGATTTAGACATTTTGGTATTCCATTAGTAGTGTGAATACTGAATAGATGGAGAAAGATTTTTTGAATATACATATATGGCGATATTACAATGGAATAAACGAAAATGGAATAACAGGTTCATGACTTGTATGTGAGTGGAAATAATTTTTATACGTACAAGTTACTGAGCTTATGAAAATAACTTTACTTCCATTCATGCATTAAATGTGTTAGAGATATTAAACTGTCACATTTATGTGACCGGATCTCTCATCAATTTTAGACTTCACGATATGAAATTAATAAATCTATGACTAGCTAAATCAACATTACATTTAAAAAAATTGAATATTCATAAACAATAATACTAGACTTCTCAACCAATATTTTCTATTGGTTAATGTAGTATTTAATCATTTATTGTAAAATTACTTATTTCTCCATTCTACCAATTGAATGCACCCCACTGTCAAATATGTTCAATTTTACCTCTTTATATTAACAAGAATAAAAATTTAAGAGACAGGTTTTATTTTCTTTTCTCAGCTCTCAATTTGATGGTAATCAATTAAAAATTTTGAAATATTATTTAACTGAATCCTCCGATATTAAGTGGAATTAATGATATTTGAATTCTACTAAATTTAATTAATGATTGCTAATTTGGTAAACTCACTTGGGATTCAAACCTTTTAGTATTAGTTTTCAACCGTACTGTGCTTTAAAAAAGAAAACGAAAAAAGATAAGTAAGAAAGAAATCTACTTTTTTTTTTTTTCAATTTTACAAAAGATACTCAATACAAAAACAGATATACACATGGTGTGATAATTAAGAATGAAGTGTCCAAACTGTTCTATTTTTCTTTTCTCTTCAATTTATGGTTAACTAATACACACTCAGATTTGGAATAAAAGAGGTGGTATTCGGTGAGTACACGTAATAATTTCCTCCAATGGAGGAAAAAGAAACAATTTTTTTTCAGGGCAAGAGCAAGTGCTTAATATATGGAACACAATATACACACCCAAAAAACATGCACAAGAAACACAACAGAACTGGAAAAAGTCCATTAACAAACATGATGATTTGAAACCAAGGAGGCAATATGTACAAAAGCATTTATCTTCAAGGAACAAGTCCTGTCTTTGATACTCTACTTCCTCCCAGAGAATCTACTTCTGATAGACCTGACGCTTATCAAAAACGAAAAAAAACAAAATAGAAAGCCTTTAGAACACTTATAGCCGAGGAGTTCCAACATCCAAGCTGCAAAAGTTCCTCCAATGAACCAGAGACAAGTTAAACCTGAAGAAAAAGGGAGCACGTATGAGGCAAGCATGCAATTTGAATGCAGTGATACGAAGTTCAGTCTGGAGGGTATCCTTTTCTACTTTGATCAAACCATAAATTCATACATGAACAATAACGCCGACTTTGAAACTTACAATGCGGGGGCATGAAGCTTAGCTTCGAATTCTACTATAACCCTCTTCTGCTTCGGCTACCAGAACCAGGTGCAGTCCTTACATCAGATGAAGTATGAAAGTAAGCACTTCCTCTGAGTCCATGAGATGGAGAATGATGGGGAGATGACAAACTTGAGTCACTCCCCTTGAATGCCTCACTCTCCAAACTCTTTGCTTCATCGGTTAGCATAGCTAACTGTTTTAGAAACATGTCAGTCCAGCTACTTGACATATATAAGCCAACAACATTTATTCGTTGTACCAGAAGGATGAATCAGATGGAACTCCACTGATATTGAGTAATAAAAAATATCTAGCATACAAAGTCTGACACAAAAAATGCAATGTGCAACCAAATTTGAGCATGTGCCCAAAAAGACATGATCATATGACACAGCAAGCATCAATGAAGTTGGTTCCTTTAAAGCATAATAAAAATAAAAGAAAAGGTCAATCAGAATAAGGAAAAAGCTAGGAGACCAAATAAATTTGCTATTATAAACAATTATGAATGCCTAACAAACACATATAATTGATTTAGTATTATACCCGAATCTCATTCTCCTTCAACCGGTCCTGTAGTGCACTTATGGCAGGACTTAAACTGCAGAAGGGTATTAGAAGAGGGGATGTGAGTACAAACAAAACATGGAGAGTATATAACCAAAGAATATATAGGGGTCTGTTTCTAACCAATATTCAATTAATTTGCACATTGAAGCCTGATAAGTTGATGTGTGATGAATGTAAGTAAGGGGATGCACTTTTCCATCACTGAGTAAAATTGAAGACAATTACTGTGGATGATTAAAAAAATTACAATATAAAGATGAAAGCCAAGTCAATGATAAGCTAGTGATAATGAATTCAGCGCACACCTCATATTTTGCATGATGGCCTGGTTATATGCTGCTCGCTCCTCTTCATACAGTACACGTTGCAAATCCGTAAATGATGTTAGAGGTGAATCAAGTTTGAGAAGAGACGAAGTTGGCAGAACATGAAGAGGGATTTCTTTCCTGACATACTCCGCACCACTGTCAACAAACAGGAACTAAGATGAGGATCTCAAGAAGACAAGTGCATTTTACCAATCCATCATCTCACAGCCACAACAAGTACTAGAAAGTAATGAGGTATTAAGTGATTAAGTACATACTCAGATATACCTCATGTCCAAATTGGAACGGTGCATTGCCTCTTGCATGCTTTCGGACATGTCCATTGGATCTATATCACCAATGGCGTTACTTAAATCACCGGTTTGGTAGTTTCCTCCAGTTCTAGCTCTCTCAGGATGGTTGGCATCAACATTAGCAAAGAAACCACCCAACTCAGAAGTCCTTCCCCCACCCTAGCAATACATATACAAACATTACAGGAAAAGACCAGAAAGCGACATTTATATCACTCCAATGCAAATCATCTCGAAATATAAATTTTATGTACAAATATATTAACATAGATGGTATGTTCTATCTTCAATAAACACCAATAAGTTTAAAAACCATGAAAAAGCACTGGGATCACAAGAAAGAGAGACCATAAGGTGTCTGCATCAAGGGAAATGCTGACATTATCAAATGAGTGTGAAAATAATAACCAGAAACATATTGTAAATTCAAAATCTACAGTGAACAGATTAAAAAAAAATGAAAATGAAAAGAACTTCAATGAACATAAGTGCAGTACGATGATATTAGGAAAGCACAAGTAATCCTGATCGTGCAAAGATTCATTATTTTTCTGAAATTATAAAGGTTTTTAGAGCTCTACTGGTGGTGTCAAGCATAAAACAAATTACAAATTTGAGAGTCACAATATGTACCTTCCAAGATCCTGCGACAATTTTGGAATCACCAGTATCTTGCTCAGGGTTCTCTGCCAGTACATTTCCAGATCTCGCTGATAGAGATTCTGAGGAACTTAAAGATGATTCAAGATCAATTACTGTACTTTTATTAACAGGTAATAGAGCAATAGGCTTTGAGATGTGATTCTGCTTCCCATCCGAGGACTGAAACGCAATGACTTGGATTCTTCCAACCTGCAATTTCTCCCAGTATATTTTGAGCTTAGCTAAACAGAAATCAAATACAAGACTGATCATGTAAGCATGCATGAAGTATAAACCTTGTTTGCATCTTCGCTAAAACAGGAAAATATCAGCCCAATAAACCCAGTATCTAGCAGCTGATACATTGCCTGAGTCCGCACATCTGCAGAAGATAGCAGGCAGAACTCTGAGTGTCAAGCATCCAACTACAATAATAACGGCAATTGCCTGGCAAATAACAATGCTAAACCTAGTCTCAAGCATTTCAAGTAATTCAACAACGAAAATGAGTCTAAAAAACTTCAAATTTGGATAAAGCTTGACAGCATGATAAGCAAGTATGTGCTGAAGAACTTTTAAGCTTAGACTCCCAATCATATTCTTAGTGCTGGTAACTAAATCAAAGGCCACAATACAAGCTGACCTCCCAATCCCGGTGTGAGTTGGATTAGATCCCTAGACCTCTTTGTACAACAAATGACCTTACCATATGAACTAGCATAATCTGTTCAAACTTGTTTTAATGCAGGTTCCAAATTAAATTGCGTTGCATGAATGACTGATTGCAGTCAATATTAATTGCTAGTTACGAGTTACACAACATTGCTAACTTCCATCGCCTTTAAGCTTTTCACTTATTTTTCCCTTCATTTTTAGGTCATTGTGATCATGAAATACAACGGCACAGGTCGTACAGCATTTTCAAGCAAAGATACAATTTAACTTGATCCTAGAAAACAAACAGACCATGCATAAGGAACTAGAGAAAGAAGGGCAAAGATTTCAAAATTAGCCAAAAGACACACACTATAGAGGAAGCCTAATGGCAACACTAGTCCCCGTCCTTATCAGTGCCTACATAATCCATGGGTTCATAATGATGCTCCCTAGTGTCAACTCAATCACTTTTACCCAGAGAGTGGAATTGTTGCACACCACTAGAGAAGATCCTAAATTTTTGTGGTAGACAGATGTTTCACCTACGAAATAGGGGAAACTATGTTGAATATGAAGAGCAATGTCATGCTTTTCAGACATCCGAAAATGCTTGAAAGTATATCATCAGCATAACCTTGCTATATCTTTCTTAAAGTCCTCTAAAGTTTGCCACTTCCCCTAAAAAACTTTCAAGCCTGTAAGCAAACCCCTAAAAGTCACATTTGTCAAAACTAGCTCATCTAGCCACCAACTTCAAAGTATATCGAATATAGAAGGTAAATATATACTTCATATATCAATCAATCAGTATAAATATTAAGGAGAAGACAGTTTCATTTGAGTCCCTGCACCTATATTGGGTTTCACAGATGACAAGATTGTTTTATATTAATAACAGTAATTTTAGTATTACTAGAAGTTCATATGTAGCTTTTTTTGCGGACTCCAAGGTTTAATTTAATTAATTGCATCAATGAAATCAAAATGACTTCAACAGATTGATAAATGTTTCTCACTGCAAATTAGATTTATTACTTAGTCTGACAGAAGAAAAGAATTAAAATTCATTAATACATACCAACATGGGAAGGAAGAACAGTAATATGAGGGTGTGAATGGTACCAGCCAATCACTCTTGTCGTTCTTCCTGTCAACACGGTCATTCTGTTCTATGAAGTTAATTAAAACAACAAGACATACTTTACTGAACACAAGCGCTTCATTACATGACCAAACAAAACTTATATATTGGAAGCAAAGGCTCTTGTGGCACTGGTATATTATGAAAAACTATAACAGATTGTCTCTCTTTCAGTAAACTCTTGTTAACATTTAGAATCTATAAAATTTCCTCTGTCAACAAAAGATATTGCAACATAACAATTTTGAGGCTAAAGAATATTCATAGCAGGTAGAGATCACATAAACAGAATCAAGGATATATCAGCCTGAGCTGATGCAGCAGCTAACTGCTCAGGATTTGTCTCAACTCGATCCTTTCGCCGATCAGATCGTGACTGAGGTGATGCTCCCCAAATTAGAGCAGTGACATTACCATTTTTTGAGTGCTGAAATTTCGAATTAGAAACAAAGAATTACCAACATGAAATTAGATGAGCAAACTAGGAAATGTTAAAGAAGAATGCATATATTTCAAGGAGATAGAGTAGAAAATGGCCTTTGTTTCTAAAGTACAGTCTCCTATTGCCCATAGGGAGGATAAGGCACAATATACGTAAAGATGAAAAATAGATTTCACAGTAGAGCAAAACATGGCTAGAGAATGATTTTTATCAGCTGTTTGATCAACTATTGAGAGTTACTTTTATAAGGACTTTAATGCAGTTGCAAATATATTTAGACTCAGATAAAGTCTGCATAGAGTTTAAAAAGAGAACTCCAGATTGAAAGAACCCTTTTTAAAAACCACCTAGGAACCAATTACAAGAAACATTTTCGGTTCTACTGCCTCTGAAGAAATCCAAACCTTGGTGATAGAATATAATTTTAACAGAGAACTCAATAGGCATAAGTTTTCAAATACACGAATTAAATTTACAAGAAACCAAGGACTGGAATCAGCAAACACCCCAAAATGTAGTGTATAAAAACAGTTTCAATTCTTTTTCAACCAACCATAGAATAACAAAGAACAGAGACTAAATACAAGCATAATACACAAATGGTTCAGAAATTCCAAGTTTTGCAAAATGAGAACCAAATTTTAATAAACCTCTAGAAAACCCAATTCAAAAACAGCCCCAATCCCAATATTTCCAACTATACTTCCTCTGCAAGCTCAAAAACAGGTATCCTAAGCTAAATAAAAGTTCAATACATTAATTCTGTACAAAGTTCGATTAAACTCCAAAACCCCATTTGGAATTGCAACCCTTAATCCGCACAAGCCCAAGAATTACAAGCTCAAAACATAAAAAAATAATACGTAATGAATCAAACAATGTTAAAACTTCAATAATGAGAATCAAATTTTAGTTAAACTCCAAAAGCCCATTTAACAATACAACCCAGCATCCGCACAATCCCAAGAATACTAAAAATTTCATCAAAATTTAAGAAAATGAAATCCAGAAACCACTTCAAAAGAAGAATCAAAAGGGCACAAATTCCATAATTTTCAAGACTACTTCCACTATGAATCATAACTCAATGATCAAAGCAAAAGTTGAACACACAGATAAAAAAAAGAATGAGACCTCAATGTCACCAAGAAGAAGGCCCATGATTTCTTCAGTTTCAGTGGACAATGCATGCGTTAAACACGTCAACCACACGTCCTCCGACATTTTCACACCTGTTAGAGACATTCTCTGCTTCTCAAGTCTTTCAATTTATAGAGGATTTCTTTTTTCTTTTTTTTTTTCAAAGAATAGTTTCTGAGGTTTCAGTTTATTTGTTGTGTCTGTGGAAGAACCGAAGAAGAAGAAGAAGGAGCAGCTTTGGTTTTGGTGGCAGAAGTGTGGATCTTGGGAAGGGAACAGAACTTCGCACGCGGGTGATATAGTACGGTCAGTTTCAGGTTATTAACTTGCCACTGGTCATTTTTGTCCTCATGATTTTTGACCGATGATTGACTTTTTGTGACAGCCAAAACCAGATTTTTGTTTTACTCATGGGGATAAACCGTACTCTCTCTGTCTCTCTTGCACCCTGTCCCTTTGATTCTCATCTACAAAATGTAAATACATACATATCATAAATTAAATAAGTAATCAAATAAGAAAATAATACTTGTATGTAATGACAAAAGTAAAATAAATAAATAAATAAATAAAGATTTTAAAAGAAGAAGACATAAAGAAGACAAAATGAAGAAGTATAATAGCATGTGGTGTTATAATGTTAATTGATTATCTTATCTTTTTTATTTTATGCTTTATGGTGTTATAGTTAATTTTGAGTTATTGGAGATAAATATATTTTTCAGTAAAATATTTTTCCAGCTAATTTTGATTCATTAAAAGAAATCAATTAGTACACATAAACATATTTTTTTAGTAAAATTATTTTGTTATTGGTGATTTTGTTAACTTTTATATTCATATGTAAAAATGTAATAATGTAAAATAATTTTCTAATAAATAAATATTATAATTTATAAATAAATAATAATTTATCTTTTCTTTTTAATTTTAAACAGTAAATTAATCAATTATTCAATTTATTTCGATTTTGAGGCAAACCGAATGACAATCGATTTTTTACTTTAGAATTGAACACAATGCCCACTCCTAAATATAACTATAGTCACATAATTATCATATACAATTGCATCTCAAGTAATATTTCAGCTATAATTAGTTGTCATATATTGTGTATTGGTTGATTTAACTATTATTATCAATGAGTAACACATGAAATATCACATCACTTAAAATAAACATGATTTATCCTAACAATATAAATGTAGTATTACACATCATATTCTATGAATTAAAAATAAAGTTAATTGATTGAAAGGATGGTGAGAGACTGAGAGTGTGAATGGTGCACAACATTTTACTAAATTAAAATCACATAATAATTCATAAATGTATTGCACTAAACTAACATCACATATCCAGCAAGGATATGTCTGAAACAAACAAAAAGTAGTCATGTCTTTGTATAAATAAATAGTGTATCTGGGAACTTTGAGATGTGTAATAGATTACCATTTTAAAGTTACTTTTCCTTTACATTTAAACTGGAAAAATGATTTTCAATTCAACTCGTAATTAAATTGCTCTTAATATAACAGCCAACGCGTGTCTATGTCATTTTCCTTTTATATAGTACAAGTATTTAATCAACTATATATTATCAACACATGTTATAATTAAATTTAATCACACGTAGAAAGAGAAAAAATAAATAAATATAATAGTTTGATAGAGTAAAGCCTCATTAAGGGCTCACTGCGCTATGGCAGCCAAGCAGCTTGATTGCCACAACGCAGTACAATTACAATAACTTGACGAATTACAACATTCAATTAATCAACACAGAAAATAAAAAAAAATAAAAAAAAAAACACCCAAAACACAATGCATACATGCACTCCCAGAAAAAGAGATAGCATGCATGCATGCAAATGACTGTACGTCATGTCAAATAATAGCTTATGATGAAAAGACTAAAACTAAAGGGGGAAAAAAAATATTTTTTAAAAAATGCTTTGATTATATGGTATTATCAAATCCTGGGGTTGGTGGTGGTGATGTTGATATTGTTGGTGGGGTTGCTTGGGTGCTCCGCGTTGAGGCTGCTGGGGTGGGTAGCGGTGGTGCCGGTGCCGGCACCGGCGCTGTGGTCGATTGGCAAAGTTGTGTCGGTGTTGTCTGCGTTCATCCCCAGCGTGTTCTTCACTGCATGAGCTGCTCCCTGTGCCATGTTCTTCACTTGCTCTCCTGCTCCTTGTGCCATGTTCTTCACTTGCTCTCCAGTCTGTAGTCACACACATTGACGAGTCCTTATTATATATATGCGGATCTCGACACTCTTTATGATTTTGATAAAAAAAGGAAAAAAAAAATAGTAGAATTTGTCTTTTGTTAACTTTTTGTACAAAAAAATCGGGGTTAGTAATTCAAAAACTAAATTAATTAAAGCCAGGGTAATTGCCTGTTGAAGTAAGTTGGTGGCCTGGGTTTTGTAAGTACTGTCGTTTTGGGCAGACTGGGAAATACTGGCCAAATTGTCTAATGCTTCTTGCATCACTGCGTCAGGTACCTGTTGAAAGAATTCATCTTTATTTCTCTATGAAATTAATTAGAAAACTTTCAACATAAATTAAAAAAGAAAAAAGGAACTACAATGTAATTAATTGGTAATTAAGTCCTAATTACCGGCTGAGGTTGGCAAGCGGTCTGTGCATTAGTTTGTGGAATCTCCTGACCTGCTTGTTGACTTGCCATTTTTTTTTTTTAATTTGTTTTTGCTTCTGCTTTCGTTTGTTGTTCTCTGTAAAAGAATGGAAACTCGAGTGATGATTCATAAGCGAAGAAATAGAAATTTATAAGGAGTAAACGTTACTGAAATTTTCACATGCAAAACCCGAAATGCATGCAATTTCTAACACATAGATCACTGCAAATAGATAGAGGTGTGGCTGGGAATGTTTCACTAAGAATTAATGGAGCAGCACTTAGTCAAGAAAGAGAAACCATAGGCTTGGACTTAGGGCAGAGCTTGACTTAATTAATGACCTTTGCGAATTACCCATCTGAACTTTGATTAAGTTGGAAATGTCAACGAGAATTACCCACCTTCCCTTCTTCAGGGAAAATGTTCAATTTTCACCGGCGATGATTTGTTAATATTCATTTATTTGAAGTAACTTCATCTATTATTAGAAACTGATTTTTGAATTATACTCATCACTGCTACTATGCTGAACAAGATTAATTCCGACAGATTTTTTATTATAATGTTAATAAAAATGTAGAATTGAATATCATGTTAAGCGTTGTTCCTTATATATGCCAATGTTAATTATTATGTTATTGTGTGTACTCGTAATTTAATTAAGTGCATGCCTTTGATCTTCTAGGCATTATAAGCATGAATTGTCATTAAATTAAATTGAGCTGATTGTAACTTAGAGATTGCCATTATGACCAAGTTTGAAGTGAAAAAATAACTATAATTCAACTAAAATTACGTGGCACGCGCCTATTCGGAGCCTTCATCTCAATCTTTTGGAAGCCAAAAACGAAATCAATATTGAATGGTGCCTAAAAATCAGCTGTGCCAATCAATCGTGTAAGCCCTCTGCTTCCGACACGTGTCAGCAGCTCGTGAGAAACCAAGGTGGCATAATCTCACAGGATAGCCATTATCATCTAGGGAAGCCTCAAGATCCTCAAGTAACCCCAGCCCCAGAGCATGGCACGTAGCATACAGGTGTCAGGAAGTGGGACACGTGTCTTCCAGCCCGAGCTTCTCAAACTCTACATAATCCCCATGCACGAAACCCTCCTCTCCCAACCAACAAGCAAGCAAGCAGGCATAAACGATCAAATACTCGTCCACTAAATCTTTCAGCAAATTAATCTCTTTTAAGCACCCTTTTCAGATATCAAAATGGCATCCCACGATCAGAGCTACAGAGCTGGTGAAGTCAAAGGCCAGACCGAGGTATTAAACTCGCATTCATATATAATCGTTATTAAAGCGTTTGGTAGTCATTTGCGCATATACATTATAGATACATATCATTACATGTCATGTACATAGTAACTGTTGTTAAAGTGTTTTCGTAAATATTTAAAAGTTTGGTAAATATTTAATAGGAGAGGACGAACCAGACGATGGAGAATGTGAGGGACAAGGCGCAGGCAGCCAAGGACAGGACTTACGAGGCAGCTCAGCAGGCCAAGGACAAGACCTCTGAGACGGCACAGCAGGCGAAGCAGAGGGCTGCAGAAACGGCAGAGGCGGGGAAGCAGAAAACCCAGGAGACTGGACAGGCAACCGGGGAGAAGGCGGAGGCAGCCAAGGAGAAGACAGGAGGCATTCTTAAACAGACCGAAGAGAAAGTGAAGGACGCTGCTCAAAGTGCTGCTGATGCCGTGAAGCACACTTTCGGATTCGGTGGCGCTGGTGAAGAAGAGGAACGTTATGGTGATCGCGACAGGAACACTTATACAAAGGGTTAATTAATTAATAGTACTCATTCAAGTCTGATATAACCAGCTGCTGATTCAAGTCTGATATCAGCAGGTGATGCTTTGTGTTGTGTGTTTTGTTTTCAGAGTCGTCATGTAATAATGTTTTATCTCTAATTTGGGCATGTTCTTTCTGAGTCCCTTCATTAGTTTATAAATGATGAAGGATAGTTTAATACTGTTACTCTTTCGTTGAGCCTTCATTCTGAGAAGGTAGTGAAGGCTGTTTATTGCTTTGTGTTCTCTAATTAGTGTCATAGCAGAAGGGTAAAGATTTGTATTCTATCTGTTATAACAATGAAGGAGTCAAGTTTTTCCCTTCCATATCGTTATCCTTTGAAATCTTATTTTGTCCTTCATAAGTGTAGCTTCTTCTATAAGTTGCCAAATTAGACCTAAGGTTATGTTTGATGATACTGGAGTTTGGTAGTGAAATTGCATAATTATCGTTGTTAAGCTATAACATAAACTAATTATCATAGTTTTAATTTAGAAATCATTTGGTGCTTGGATTATAAAAGAATTTATAATATTCTTATTAATTTTATTAAAATTGTTATTTGAAAGACATTATATATTATTTTGTAGTTTTTTTTTTAACTTTCCTTTTCATTTTTTTCCCCATAAAGCGGCTGTAAGTCATAGCACCAATGTACAAGTTTGAATGTCTCAATGTACGTGTTTGGCCTAGATCTGAATGTGTCGGCCAATCATACTGAGAAGTTCTAACTGAATGTGTTGGCCAATTTGACTGAGAAGTTGTAAGACTTTTCTTTAAAGAAAAGCTTCCATTTTTTTCATAGCATGCATCCATGACGACAATTTCAGTTGTTTAATAATTAATACGAAAAGTGGCCTCATTAATGAGACGAGAGAACCAATGTTGAGCAAAATCTGAATATTTCTGTTCTAAAGACAGGCTACAAAATTTGTAAAATACAAGGAAAAAAAATAAAGGCATTGGGGGTTTGAGTTCTTTCCAACCCTTTTTTGTTCAACAGATGATGCAACACAAAGTTTACACAATTAGCGTATACTCTAGGGTTGTTAGGAAATCGGCAGCTGAAGTGAATCACATTAGTCAGTACCTCTCTCTGGAGCTTCTTGTGTCTCATCAGAGAATGATGCAAACTTAAAAGAGAGCACATTTGAGACCATCTGTGTTTCCCCGGAATGACAATCTTACTACAGTCCTGCGACCATATATTTTTTCCGGGAATGACAAACCTTACAACACCTTATAATCTTCAGTAACGCTCAAAGATCTGAGTTGGGGATCTTCGGTATTACTCAGGCTCAAAAATCTTAGCTGGGGTATTATCCGTCAATCGCTCATGGCCTCGATTCCTTCGAAGTCGCTGATTCCATTGGCAATATCATTATCTATTTCGTCTTCGTTTTCTTCTTCTTCATTCTCTTGATCTGTTTCCATGGCGTCTTCCGATTCCTCTTCACCCTCTTCCTCACTGGAATCTTTGTCCTCATATACCAGAGGAATCATGTCATTGTTCTCTTCCACTCCATCGTAGACAACCTAACAAAAAAGAGGAAATGAAAATTTGTGTTTTTGACTTGATACCATGCAAAAGCCACTTTATAAACGATTCACTACACAAGGAGCAGCAACAAGTACCCCTGAAAAATGGAAGTCTAAGCAACTTGATATTTGAACAGCCGACTGGAAAGTTGAGACTCTAGATTCTATAAGCTGCACAGACAACAGCAAACCATATTACTGCAGTTCAAAAATATGCATGTATTTGAATCTATTTGTATGGATATACAAACGGAAAATGTATTTGAATCTATTTGTATGGATATACAAATGGAAAATGTATATGAATGAGATGATTGACCGCCAATGTAGTAAATGAACAATCTCAGATAATCATTAAACCAAAACCTGTATAGTGTGAAATTCCATCTCTTACCTGGTACAAAGTATTCAGGGCGGATAAAGAAGATTCCTGAGACATTATTCCACTAGCATGTTGAAGAAGTAAACTCTTTAGCCATGGAAGAGCACATGCCAACACTGCACCCCTGCAACCAAAGTGTCCCATAGTGACTACCAAGCTTACAATTTCCACGAATGAAGTTCAAAGTCGAAAAACGAACGACTGCAGTACCAAATATAGACGGAATGGAAGACGGCATGTGTGATAAGGTCATCTACTATCAAATAAACAGCTATGATATTGATGTATCACTCTTAAGTTCTGGTTCGCACTGAGGTCCCAAGCGTCATTCAGAGCAAAATTAAATATATGAGGTTGGCAAAAGACAGACAAAGTAATAAATCTGGAGAAAACCTGGTCTGTATATGGTACTGACAGAAGGTTCAAACTACTCTTGACCTATAATTTACGTAATAAATGTTTGTAATCACTGGATATATTTAGCATGATTAAGCAGCAAATTACCTCGACTGGATTATCGATACTAGAGAATGAAAAAGCTTGAGAACATCAGAGGGTTTTAAAAGAGATATTGAATTTGCAATGACCTGCAAAAGAAATTTGGATTTAGGATCAAAGGGGTAGGTACAGAACAGCTAGAATGATAGATTTCATAGGTTAATCTACAAGTATGAAGCAACCTTTTTGTCTTGGTTATATAAGCACTCTAAGAGAAGGGCCCGATCATCAGCATGCAGTGCTTGCTTAAGCAGAACATTAACTGAGTCTGCACTTGGAGGCTTTGCCTGAGAGGATTCTGGAGTCTCCTGGTCCTTGGATTCATTATTATCATGTAAATTCAGATTTTCAAGTTTCTCACCCATGGTAGGCTCATTCTGATCATCATCAAGAAGAACTCCATCCATGTCCTCAATGTGACCTAAATATAAAAGTCCCCACTAAATGAATCTTCAAAAGCAGATAAAAATGCTAATTCCAGAATCTGTTTTTTCTTTAATGACATCAGAAATGTAGGAAGTAAACTGTAAAACCTCAACATAGAAAGAAGGATAAATCAAATGAGGAGACTTTCGTATAGGATTAATTATCAAACCAAGACATTTGATACTCACATTATCAATTTACTTAGATTAACAACAACAAAGTATGCAAAGTGCACCAGTTGATCACCAAAAAGAATTTTTTCCTTTGGGAACCAATGAGCCCCCCCAGGGATCAAGAAGGCATCTATCCGACAAAAGGAGAACTAAGTATCTCCAACAGATCTAAGGAAGTCAAAGAATAGCCACTGTGGCCAGTCGGATACTCTTTCGAGGAAAATGTTCTTCCCAGATATCTCCTAGTTGGTCCGGATACAGAAAAGACATATACAATTGATAAATCCACGTCATACAACAACCTGAGAGTAAGGGAATTAAGAAACAAATTCTCTATCATAACTATAGCTTTCAAGCCTAAATGAGCCAATTATCAGGGGAGTGTTTAATTTGCTTCTCCATTATTATCTTATTGTTGATCACAGAGATAACAACTCACGAGAGTGCTAAACCAAAAATTTTCCAGAAGATGAAGCCCCGTTACAAAAATATGTTATATGGGGAACGATTTCTAATAGTGTCAAGCTAATGACTTTGATGAACAAAAATGCTGGAAATTAGTTTTAATAATGTTCCTTTACTGTTCTTATATCTTGATCAAGAAATACATTGTATAAATTGACTTAGTGAAATTTAAGTAGTTAGCCTAATGTCAAAGTATATCATCAAACAAATAGCGCCAAAAGGTAGATGTAAATCAAGCAAACACTGGCTTTAGCATTTATCTTGTCATGCTTCAGACAAACAGCATTTCTGATTGGTTTGAATTCTCCTTCAAATACCACAAGATTGATGCACATCTACTGGGAGAAATTATACAACTAAGTAATTAGATTCTCTTTGAACGTAAAACACTCACCATCTACAACATCTCTTGTAGTTTCAAGATCAGGATCAGATGCTGCTCGTTTCTTGCTTTTCTTTTCATTTTGGGCTGAAGCAGTGGCTGCTTCCGACTCCAAATCATGGAGACCTGTGATAGTTTTCTATTAACATAAATACAAGATAACACTTTGCATATAGATAGATAATCACAAATAAGGACTCAAATTTCTTTCATCACAAACTCACAATAAACTCAATTAAGAAGGGGTCATCTTTCATCCTAAGCTTCAATGTATGCAGTGCTTTAAAAAAAAAAAAAAAAGTTTCAAGGTATGTTCTCAGAAAAAAAAAAAAAAATGCTTCAAGGTATGAACTGCTTGGCATATTCAATGTCACATCAGAAAAAATTGCTAAGGTATATGAATTTTCAAGAAAAACTACATGGGAGAGTAGAAAATTTAAACAACTTGACTTGACACTTCTCTAAAGTTTTGAGGTCTCTTCAGGTGACACAATACTATTAACATCGTTCCAGTTTAAGATCAAAATAAAATTGGGAGTTTCATGGAAGGAAAAGGTTAATCAAGATGGTTGTCAATTGCTTCACAAAACAACTTTGTCCATGGAGAAAATTGCTTAAAACAAAGTTGGGGATCTCTTTTTTTAGGAAGAAACTATAATCAGAAATAAAACTAACCATTAAAAATGAAGAACAGACGCGTACCTTTTGCTGCAGGAACCCCATTTTCTTGAACAGTTTCAGATGTATCTCCAGCAGAAATCACGATGTTCTCCCCTGGGTTACTAATATCCACAGAAATAAACTGCGGAGTATCTATTGAACCATAACCAATAATGGCTGTCACCTGTCCGTCAGCTTCTAAATCATTCAATCTGGCAGCAATGATAGAAGTTCGGTTCTTTTTCACATTCACACTATTTTGCTGGTCTGCATCAGCTTTTTTAAGTTTTACAGTGATCTTTGTTGGATTCGTCTTTTCGTCTTGTGAAACTGTCTTCAAGTCCCACGAATAAGCTACTCCAGATTCTGCAACTGCTAATATGACTGTACCATCTTCTCCGTTGGGACTATTCTTGCAGTCAATAGCTATAGGAGAATGTCGCATTGAAAGAGCAGGTCCTTTATTCACAGTTTTTGAACTGATATCACACCTCCACACTTGAAGATGTTTCTCCCCATAACCCGCTGTAATAATGATCTTTGCACCATCAGATGCAGATACGTACTGCAGGGGACCCTGTAATAACAAAGTATGCAAAATAACAAATGCTTCAAACATATAAACAAACCATCAAACCGTATTCAACTTAAGTAACTCACCACATCATCCGAGAACTTCAGAACCTCTTCCCCATTCTCCAAACTTAGAATCCGTACCTCACTACTGGCTAAAGCAAAAATTTTCTCTTCTGGCATATAAATAGAAAAAGATAAAATATAAGAGCCAACAAAAAAAAAATACAGGTCGACAATGCAACAGGCATGAGCTGCTTTCCTCACCGCATAAAAAGGCCGAAGAAGAGATGGGCTTTTCTGAAGCTTTGAACTCTCTTATTACTTCTCCAGTTTCCGATTTCATCTCAGAAGCCATTCCATTTGTTCCAACAACATGTAAACTACGGTCTTTCTTTGCAAAAGCAAGACCGGCAAGTCCACTAAAGAAAGGGGAAAATGTTAATCATCTATCTTACAGATTTACTGAACTAACATGTATAAGAGAAAACTCCTTTTGCTACAAGATACAATAAGCAATTAGATTAAGAAAGATGAATAGTTGATATGGTCAATAAGCAACCCCTAAATGTAACACCAACAGAGAAAAAGGAACGAAGATTATTGTTTTCTACAGCTAACATCAATAATCAAACATATGAATATAGATAAGTATGTGTGTGTGTGTATAAGCATAGGATTACTTGGGCATTAATTCATTTCATGTACTTCCGACCACATGATTCCTTAGCAAACAATATATCATCATACCCAGGATGGCGCCCAGTAGATTTCCACTTCATCTCACCAGTAAGAACATCAACTGCCAAGATGTCCCCATTACTGGTGCCAAGAGCTAACAAGAGAGTACCACATTCTTTTCTACGCTGCAATTTCAAAAGCAACAAAAGAATAATTACATTGTTTAGGTGAATCTCAAAAGAATCAATAACAGAACTCAGGGGTCTTTTCCAAGAATTAGAAGCTACCTTCTTCCCAACAAAACTGCATGCCAAACACGAATAACTAACTACAGGTTCTCCATCAGGCCGTTTCCACTCTGCCAATAGACTTCCATCATTTGTGCTCCATATCTGCAAATCGTACAATTACATTCCTCAGTATAAGAAAACTTACTTCACCATGGCCACATGACATGTAAAACCAAGCCAAACTTAGAAAGAACAACAGCATGAATATAAAAGATCAAATTTTCAAAGTCAGCATAACTCAACATCCCCTCTCAAAGCTAAAGCAATTTTTTTTAGTGACTGAGACAAGTTGTCACACAGATACCATGTCAATAAAATGATACAGTCTACACTTATTTTAGATGGTAATAATGAGAAGATCATCTCAAGTCCAACGCCATTACCATACAAAAATAACTGATCCTAAGTTGAGCGCACAAGATACCAACTGGAAAAAAAAAAAAAGGCTCAATGTTCCCATATGAATGCTCTCAAATAGAATTCATCTATTAAGGGAAAAAAAAAATGCTTTTAGAGCATATGTTGGTTTGCAATTACAAAGCTATTTATATGATCCTATAAGAACCCAGCTAAAATTTGATTTCAAACACACTTCCAACACTACAAAGAAACAATAATCTTTTCATATTTCCTTTGCAACATTGAAATACTGGCAAACATGAAAAAAAAAAAAAAAATTCTTCATAACACAAACAAATATCATCCATTGATTACAAAGAGAACGAGAGAGAGACAGAGAGTGTGTGTACTTTGACGACGCTGTTTGGGGACAAGACGGCGAGGAAGTCACCGTCAGAAGTGATAGACGTTATGAGAGACTTCAGCTTCCGTTTCGCCATCGCCCTGCTTCAAAGTGTTTCGCGTTTGATGGTGGGGAGGAAAGAATGAAGGGTTTTGGGTTTAATTTGTTGAAAAATATCTTCTAACTACCTCAAGAGATAGCATTTTCCGAAAAAGAACCCCTTTATTTAACAAATTTGGTGTCTGGGGTTGTCTTAATAATGTTAACAAAACCAAAAAAAAAAATTTTGAAAATTTTGCAACACTTTGATAATTAGAATGCATGAACTTTTTAAACTTCATTAATAATGGTAAAATGAATTAATTATATGTATATAGAATTTTACAAATATCTTTTTTTTAATAAATAATTTTTCATCATAATATAGTTTGAAAGACTAGGATAATGTATTGATGATTGTTTGAGGGAAAAGTAGGAAAGGTAATAGAGCGCCACGTGTCAGCCAATGGAATGATATCAGCTCAATCGGAGGTACCCTGCATAATCCGAGGTGCCCGGCATGACTTGAGGTACCCCGTATAAATAGAGGTACCCCATATAATATGGGTACCCCATACAAATAGAGGTACCCCATACAAATAGGGGTACCCCGCGTAATAGGGGGTACCCCATGTAATTCGAGGTATCCGGAAAAGCGAATGCAAGATAATCCACCGAAAATACCCGCCATGAGAAACGTCTCCGCCTCCTAAAAGATATCATTTGATTTTGTCAGAATTAGGAATCAAAAGCGACGTGCTAAAAGGAGGGATAGCCGCCTGCTACCTCTGCCAAAAGTGAAGGACACTGTCCCAAGGACAGTGGTCCCTAGCCGCCTACCCGACAGCTACTGCAGAGGTACCCTGGACCACTCTCCAGCGCGCGCCACGTTTCCAAAAGATGAGATACGCCGCGAACATGCAAATAACGGCCCAAAAACAATTATAAAGAGGTAAAAGGACGTTAGCCAAAAAGGGTACGCCACGTGGCAGCTGAGGTACTCCATATATAAAGGTGCCTAGGTTTCATTCTCCGGGGGCTCTCACGGACCATTAACACTCACACTCTAAAAAATAGGTTTTCTTCAACCTTAAACCCTAATTTACAGAGGGCTAGCCAGCTCTCTTTGCCATAAAAGCTTGAGTTTGCTAACTTGAGCGTCGGAGTGTGAACGCCGGGGTACCCCGGCTTCACCTCTAACCTCTATTTCACTGTTTTGCAGGCGTGAAGCTCATTTTGGAAGGACATCTCTCTTGTTTCTGACCTTCCACCATTGTTACCACTCTCTCTCCCCTTCTCACCTCCCACGAATCTCAGATACACCGCCCAACACACAACAAACCAGTGTGGTACCCCATCTCCCCAAAAAATATAAATTCATTGTTCAAGATAGATTTTGGCTTTTCCTACCCCAAAATCAGTTGAAAACAATGATCTTGTAACTCTCGTATATCACAACTTTCAAATTTTTCTTCACAATTTTTGAATGATCGGTATAATTTTTCAAGTTACACGTCACAGGATAAAATTTCTTAAATATAACAACAATTTTAATGAGCATAAGGAAAATATTAATGACAAATGCTTAAATTTCAAGAATGATTCTACATTTATAAAGTTTTGATACAATTGTAACATCTCAAATTATGTGATATTTAACGTGTCATTCAATAATAAGCGTAAATAATTGTAAGATCAATTATAGTTTCACGTTTCATTCAATGACTAATGCAAATAATTGTCAGATTAATCACATAAAAGTCAAATTTTATTTAATACACAAGTCAGTCATTAGTCTGTGATATGTTAGTCAAGATAAGAACTTTATATTCCAGTTTTAATATTATCATCTTTATTTAGCTAAAATGTGAACTACAATTTACAAGATTTGCAAACATGTTGAAACCTTATTTGATATTGAGGCTAATAACTATAGTAAAAAGTTATAATACTAAAACATTTAGTAAACATTAGTTATTTTAGTTCAAAAGTTATGTTGATTTGATCATATGAGAATATTTTTATTATTATTTTCATAATTTTTTAATTCCTCGGCAATTAAATCATAAATAAAAATATTTTGAATTGCCGTAAGTTACGGATGACGTAACTGTATTTAATTCAGAATTAAATACTGGGACGGGATGGGGTGTTTGTTGCTTAACACAGAATTTAATAAATCAATAAATTACCGATGAAATGGTCGACTGGGCTCCAGCCTGTGTCTGTCAACGAATGGGTCGGGTAATAGGTAACGTACAACGAACGGTACAAGCCCCACGAGCGGCGCCACGAGTCCGAAAAGTGATTATAAAGTGAACAAAGGGGCATCATCGTACTTCCACAAACAAATTCCCCAAGCAGAAAAAATAAGTACCAATTGATTATATTATAATCATTCTGCGGCACTAGGCTTTCTCTGTCGCTTGAAATTCTCTCAGAATTCGAAAAAGGAGAATCCTGGTGAGTTCTCTCCTCCTGGCGACTGAAGGCCCTTTTAAATTGTCTGCCCTTTTTGTTACAATCCGACGTCGTTTCTGGATTAATTTTTCTCATTATGTTTTGTTAATGTTTGTTTGCTTCTTGTATTTGACTTTTGTGTATACCCACGATTACAGTGTTATCTGGGTCTCAGCAGGTGACGAGAAAGATTTAATTTGCGTTATCTCATCTGGGTTTTGTCTGATCTCGTCTGGGGTTTGATTTGCTATGTTATTTGGTGAATTTTTTTGTTCCTTGTTTTGTGCTTGACTCTATCATCATCGTAACAAACTTATAGCTGCTTTTTGGAATATAATAGAGGACTTAAAACTATGAGTTGCATTTGCATTGCTTGTAATTTTTATGTGTCTATTGCTTCTCTTTTTTTGGCAATGTCTATGTAGAAATTCGATATACGCCATTAACATAAGTTGGTCTTGTTTTAGACTCTTGAGTTATGAATTTTGTTTTAAGTTATCAGACTGTCATTGATTAGTCGCTTTTATTCACATTGGCTAGTGAGAGTGTGAGCCCTTTGATTTCGAAAGGATGCTTTGAATGGGGAGAAAGAAGTCAGAAATGACTCAAAAATAAACAAAAGAGGTGTTGCTTAGCGGCTAACATAAAACTATAAAGAAAACTACATCGGATGCTATTATATATACTCTGTTTATAATGTTTGATCGTATACAATGTTTAAATTTATCTGTAATTTTGTTTATTGCTGGCATCATCTTAGTTTTTGGAATATTTTGTTTGTTTTTGTTCAAAACTATACTGAGTGCCTTCATCCATGCGATCTAAAATAGAGAAGTACTGGCTCACACATAAATATGGACAGTCCTCTTTTATGTCTTGCTGAAGTTTGAGGTCTTTTTTAGCTGACTAAAAATTTGATATGATTACATAGGGCTCCAGTAAGTACTGTTGTGAAGTTAAAAAGTTGACATTTATACTTCCAAAATGCCAAAGGATAGAAGAGCTAAATCTTTGGCTTTTGATCGGTCTAGGGCATCTCCTTATCCTTGTAGTTCTAGTTCCAAGGATGCCAAGCAGTGCAAAACTGAAGTCTCTACGGGATCACTGGAGGATGCCAGTGAGTGGGAGGATACTAGGTGCCCAATCTGCCTGGAACACCCCCATAATGCTGTTCTCTTACATTGTTCTTCGTATGAGAATGGTTGCCGACCTTACATGTGCGATACAAGTTACCGTCACTCAAATTGCCTTGATCAGTACCTTAAGTCATCAGCATCAGCCCCGACAACAGAAATAGGACAAGAAACTCACTCAAGTATGAATTCTTCTACAGATACGGAAGAAACCTCACTGGCTGGTCAAGTCCGACATGGTACCATACTGCCTGGGCAATCTCGTCGTGATGCAAGACTATTGCAGCAGAAGCTAATGTGCCCTCTATGTCGAGGACAGATCCATGGTTATGTTGTGGTAGAGGCTGCTCGTCAGTTCATGAATTCTAAAGTGAGGAGTTGTTCTTGTGAGGATTGTGATTTTTCTGGGTCTTATTCAGAACTCAGGAAGCATGCTAGATCAGAGCACCCTTCTATCCGGCCAACTGAGGTGGACCCAGTACGTGAGCATGATTGGAGAAGGTTGGAGAATACTAGCAGTTTAAGGGATCTTGTTAGCGCAGTTCGAACAGCAATGGTGGAAGTAAATGGCGAGGATGTTTCCCGATATTCTCCTTATGACACCTTTCTCAGCTCACTTCTGCATATATACCTTTTCTATGAAATGCATGGACTCAATGTAAATAGTGAACAAGTGGAACAAGTGCCTGTCGATAGGAGCTCATGGAGACCATTGAGGTTTAGGAGCAGGGAAACAATTCCTACCCCAAGGTATAGGTTGATTAATGATTTTCGAATAGGGAGGGCACATGATAACCGGCATGATTCAGAGTCAAATTATTCTAGATGGAACAACCATTTGGGAACACAAAGAGTTCATTATGGGAGGAGCAATGTGGAGTCTAACCGTGCTTCGAGACACAATGACAATTCACAGCAGCAAAGAATTCGTGATCATCGAGGTTTACGTTGGCGCGGTCCGCAATGGTCTGGATCCAACAACCGACGGTGATTGCAGCATCTCAGCTTACTTTGCTTACAAATGAATCTCAGAACTAAGGTTGATGTAAGTAACTTCAACCAAGATCTTTTTTCTTCATTATTTTCCTTCTCTCACGGTTATTACTTTCAGGGTTAATGGGGATGGTGCAAAATTTCCATTTCACTGATGGCTATTGCTTCGAAGATGGGACCAACAGAAAGAAGGCAAGAAATGCAAGATTTAGATATGCATGTTGTTACTTTGTCAACTCATCAAATGTACCATAAGATTAGAAACGAGCATAGTGTCTTTGACACAGACAATTATAGGGATGGATTGTCAGTTGATTTTAAAGAGTTTGAATCTCTCGTTGTTTCATGCATCTGAATACATTCACTTGTCAATTTTGCTTAAACTAAGCAGGGTTAATTACTTGGGTGACACATTTTTTGTCAAATTTTGAAAAGATGATACATTTTAAAAAAATACTCGAGCAGGTTAATTATAAAATGACGTTTTTACCTCTGGAATTAATTATGAAATGAAGTTTTTGCCTCTATAATAGGGATCATGCTACGGTGCAATTGTGGTACCGTGCCACAGTTGCATTCAGTCATTGGATGCACTTGAATTGGTGGGGTCCACTGGCATCCAACGGCTGGATGTAACTGTGGCACAGTACCACAGTTGCACCACAGGTTTTTCCCTATAATAGCTACAAAATGGCATTTTTATCTTTAAGATTAATTACAAATATATATTTTCCCTAATTATTATTATTATTTTTAAATAAAAATTACATCTAAGTACAATTAACGGATTTTTTGTTTTTTTATTTTAAAAAAAATTACTCGTTGAATCAAATTTTACCATTAAAATTAATAACAAAATTTTATTTGATTTAACAAGAATTTTTTTAAAAATTTGTAAAAAATAGAAATTTTTGAAAAGAAAGTTTTATAATTTTATGTAATTTTCTCGAACTATAGAATTATAATTACAAAAATGGAGGGTTTTAAAGGAGTGTGAAAAGCATTATTCATTATAAAAATGGGTTGGAGTGATGTTAGAGTTAAGCTTTGGACACCGTCAAAAGTTTCTCAAAAATCCCCTTTCATTAAGAATACCAAATAAAAAATTTTAATAATTTCGGGTGGGCGATTTATGGAAACAAAAAGAAAAGGTGTGGCTATTTGTATTTTAAAAGTTAGTTAAAATACCATTTTACTTTGTATAGTCATAATTAATTTTATAAAATTAAATTTTATTTTGTACATTCTTTAAATGTTACAATGAATATTCTATATGAGTGTTCAAAGCAATTACATGTTATTGACTTATAAAAAATTATTTTTAATAGTAACTCACATTATGAGTATTTTTTGTAATATTTTTTTTAAATTATAGTATTCAAAATAATTTTTAAATATAAATAATCTCCACTTGATTAAAAAAAATGCTCACTAAATTCATGTACTCAAGAACTCACTAAAATATAAATAATCTCCACCTGATAAAAAAAAAAACTCACTAAATTCATGTACTCAAAGAACTCACAACTAAATTTTGAAATTCTAATTCTTACTCTATAAACCCAGCATATTGCCCAATATACCACTGAATTAAAAATATTAACTTAATTCTCTAAAATTAAAATCTCTGAATAACTGCTATCCTACTTCCCCTAACCCTTTCTACTGAAAAGTTTGATTGAATTTAACTGAAAATTTATTTCTTCTAATTTTGGCCGATTGGAAGCTAATGTCAATCTAAATTTCATCTCAATTTTTTTTTTTTACTCCGTAATTTGGTTACAATTAAGCCCGTAAGTTTAATGGTAAAAATACTCGCTTCGACGTTTCACTTAATTTTTACAGCCGTTCGATTTCTAATAGTTGCCGATCCCTCTTTTTTTTTTTTTTTTTTTTTTTTTTTGTGTACACACACTTCTTACAAGTTCTGAAAGTATAAATATTGCCGACATAAGCCAAAGCCACTCACTCGAACTCTTCGATACAGGTGAAAAAATCTGAACTCGGTCGAAAACCGAAGTGCGTAACAGGTCTCTTGAAGCTTTTCTCAGTTTTGCTTGAACGAGGATTGCTTTTATGAGATTCTTACTGGTTGTTAATACACCTTGGCTTCTTTGGTTTGTTCAGGTACTTATCCAACAAGATGGCGAGATCATTATCCAACTTAATCTTCAAGGGAATCGCTAGTTATCCATCTGCGCGTTCCTCTAGAATTGTAAGAATCTTGATTGACGCTTTAGCTCATTTAGGATTAGGTTTTTCTTTTTCTTTTTTGGAAAATGTACGAAATGTTATAGAGAGGACTTAGTTCAACTAATGAAAGAAATTGTTGTTGTCTACTAGTTGAAACTTCCATTTGATTATTTTGATGATGTTTTGTCGGAGCTTTTGATATTTTTGAATTGTTTGATGGTGTTGGAGATGAAATATAAAAGTGGGACTGAGTGATATCTGAATGAAAATGATGTACTTCGAAAGGGTTTTTCTCCTTTTATGTTTCCGGACTACATGTGCGTTTTATTAGTTGAAATCAGTAATTATATATATGTCGCTGTCGTTGAACTGTGACTCTGGGACTGCCAAAAGTGCTTTCAAATAATTTTTGATGATTTTGCTTCTATGTTGGAGTAATTCAATAGAGTAGATTTTGCTTAAATGAGAAAACATGGATTTCTGTTGGAAAGAATTTGATTGGTGCCATTTTTAGTTAATGGTTTCTGGTTCAATGAGCACAAAATCAGATTTTTTTTTAAAAAAAATTTTTTTCTTGTTCCAACACTGAGTTAATTACATTTTATTTGTGAGGGTTAGTGTGTTCAGAAACTTTTATTCACTTCAGTCTGGGCTACAAATTGCATGGGCGTCAAATGAGCTAAGTGATAGACATGTTTACAAAGTCGTCGTATTATCATATCCATCACTGCCAAAATATGAAGTATTTTGCTTAGTATGTTTGTTATTATCATAATAGGAACAATAGCTCATGCTTTTGCGTTTTATTGTTAGTAGGTATCCGGATCCTTGTACCACAATGGGATGAAATACTCTACTGATGTGCCAAATGATCCTGACACACATGAGGATTTTAGACCTACTAGCAAGGTCGACGCCTCTGGCCTTTCTTTAAAGGAAGTTGTTGAGCAGGTACAGATGTCTTGTCAATCATCAACACTATTTTATGATGGAAATTTTGAACTTCATGTTTCGCTTTGTTTTCATTAATTTTTTTTCCTTTAAATTTTTTTTTTTTGGAGCTCTATGTCCATTAAGTAGTGATCAAATTCTGCTGTAGGATGTCAAAGAAAACCCTGTGATGCTTTACATGAAGGGGGTTCCTGAATTTCCTCAATGTGGTTTCAGTTCACTGGCAGTGCGTGTACTGGGCGCATATAGTAAGTTTTCTTATTTCTGTTCTTTTTCAATTATTTTACATGCTTGTTAAGCTTATTGTTGTATCAGTTCTCATTGATATCAACAGAGGTAATGGACATCACATGAGCAATGCGATAGGCTATCTTATGCTTAGCCTATGAACCTCATCTTGCCTCCCCCATTTCTTGATTAAGTTTTTCCCTGGTCACAGTATGTAAATCAGTATTTATAATGTTATATGAGATATATTTTCCATAAAACAACATATTGACTCACTGAAAGAGGTCACAATATATCATGCAGTTTGTTTATATTTAAGTTATTGTCAGTGTACATTGGATATACTTTCTTCTGCTTGAGATGGAAAAAATCAAATTAATTTCTGATTGAATACATTGTCAGCATAAAAAAATCTATATAAATGGCTAATTATTAAAAGATTTCTGGTTAGATTATGTTCATCATTGGCCTAGTTGCCTCTTCATATTTGCTTCGTCTAAGCTTTATTTGTTAATTTCTCTACAATTATATTGCTGGTTAGAGTAGTTTAATTCATGGTTGTGGGCCTGTGCAGATGTTCCAATAAGTGCTAGAAATATTCTGGAAGATCCAGAGCTTAAAAGTGCAGTAAAAGCTTTCAGGTCAGTTGATCTTGGCAGGATTGATCTCTATTTCTAATTATGGTCTTGAACTTGAATGAGACTAAAATTTTCTAAGATACAACTTGCAATTAATGTGACAACTTGTGATCAAAATGCATTGTTAATATATAACCAAAATACCCAGAACTTTTACTTAGGTTAAAGGCCATCAATGTGATGGGTTAGAATCTCAAATAACGTTCTTTGATTTCGGCATAATCACCAGAGAATCCATTCTCACGTGACTTGAAACTTTAGTCTTCTAGTGCGTCTCATGTCATAATAACTTGCAAATACCGCTTCTCAAAATTTTCTTAACCTACTTCAGTAATGTTTTATCCTGCTACTGGGTAGCTTTCAGCTGCCAAACAACATTAGTGTTCCTTCCCTAATATCTTTGGGTTGTAAAATGTTGGAATTTATCATCATCATCAGCATCTTTGGTGGTTCCTTTGTCTAGTTTTTCATTTATGTTATTTTTTTATTTTCGGTTTAGGGGTGATTGAGGCAGGTCTTCTGATAAATTATGACGGTTGAAAACATTGATGACTTGTTTTCTGTTATTCAATATGGTCTGCTTGATACTTGATACATAGTAAAAATAAAAACTGTTGTGAAGTAGTTGGAGATAGTTCTCAATCAAATAAAATGCAAGAGTGATGTTGAGACTCGCTCATTTGTAATCTGGTGGATTATCATCGTCTACCTGTATATTTGATATGTAGATGTGTCCTTTTAGCCCTTTTGGATTAGTTGAACGCTGAAACTCACGCAATGAGAGTCAGATGCTCCGGAAATGTTGTTCAATAAATTTTCTTTCTACATATTAAACTAATTTCTGATAAATTTCTTCTATAATGCCTTTTTGAGCCTCTTCTATTTTGAATTGTATGAATCAATATGCTTTCTGCACTTTCTAGTGTTTATATGTGGAGAATAAAAATAAAAATAAAAGATATGACCTTGTCTCAGTTGATATTTTGTGCTAAGCATCGTTAATTCCTCTGCTCGAGGCTTTATCCTCCTGTTCGTTATTGATAAATTGTTGAATTGTTTGTTAATGATGGGTATGTACCTCTATGGTGACTTAGTTTATCTTTTATCTAAATCTGCAAGTTTCTGTATTTGTGTTTAATTCTCTTGGCTTTGTTCAGCTTGATAATGGCTTTTCCTTCAACGTTGAATACGTTTATTCTCCGTTGATAAATCCATAAGTATTTAAATGTATAAATGCTTCATTATTTGCTAGACATAACAAATGTGCACGACATTCTTGTTCCTTTACTCTTGAGATGTTTGTTTTTCTTAATGCTGTCACTTTCTACACAGCCATTGGCCTACATTTCCTCAGATTTTTATCAAGGGTGAATTCATTGGAGGTTCAGATATTATTCTAAATATGCACCAGGTATCACATTATTTAGGTACTGAGTGTGAATTGACTTTCTTTGAAATGCCATTGCCTGAATATTGTGTTGTGTCCTTTACAGTCTGGTGAACTAAAGGAGAAGCTCAAAGGTATTGCATCCAACTAGAAGTCAGAATGATTTCCTGCTGTGGAATGTAAAGCGATGGATAGTCTATCAGGTCTTTTACCATTTTCTGAGTTTCTTGTTGCTATAAGGCGATCGGATAAGTCCTTTTTTTCGTCCGACAAGACTGGATTTGTTCCTTTACATACCCGTTTACTTGTTTTTAATTAGTTTATACAGCTGAGCAGAAATAAATTAAATAATTTCAACTGCTGCAAGAAAAAATTTATTTTGTGGGAAGTGCTGGACGTTTGTATTCTGCAACTTTCCTGATTATTTCCTCTTTTTCTCCCTGAATTTTGAAAGTGAGTGGTTAATTTTTTTTAGGTTCGCTGATTAATAAAATAGCAGTATTACCCACAGAATGTTTCTTTTATTTCTGTTGGATGACTCCAAATTGTAATATTTATATTACGGACCTATTGGTAAGGATATTGTATTTCTGAGTTCTAAAATATTTGTTCTAATTAAATTTTAGACTTCCAAAAAAAAATGTGTATATATATATATGTACGTATGCATATGTATTATGGAATAATTGTTTTTTTCAAAAAGAGAAGTAAGAAGTATGTTACATATGAGCATGGAAGAATTGAACAATTTAAATGCAAAAAGAAACTTTCATTCTCTATGCTCTTTCACAATCAGACGTCAAAAACTACAACATGAGCAACCCCTAGCAATGGAGCCGATGTTTCTGTAGCAAATTTGCTTTCAAGGTGTTAAATAACTCAAAATTGTGATACAGACCCAACTATTCATCACCCTCTCAAAATAAAATCATAAGAGAAATAACCATAATTCATGCTGCTTAGACTTCGTTATGAACAGCTATGTTCGATACTTTAGCTGATCGCATTGTCACACTAGGTTTCTTGGCGGTAGTGTGTTGAAGTTTTTACAACAAACAGGCTGCAGCATATGCCTAGCAGGATCATTTGTCTCGAGCAACATAGATGGGGGGTGGATTGGAATTTACAACAGCGCAGCAGCTTCTTGAACAAAAATTATTAATGTTAACCAATAAATAGAAAACACGTTACTTCTTGGCACCCACCGAGCATAAATATTGAAGCATATATTCATTGGAGGAACATGTATCTGCCAAATCCTGATGTATTCTGGTTATCGACTTCTGCAAGGATTTTAAAGATGGAAGCAGGTTTCTGGAATTTTGTTGAATGGTGTTACCATGTGTTTTGCAGAGCTCCTACCATATAAACCAATCAGTCTCGTAAACCAGCTAATGTGTACGCACGAAAAAATGAGAAGGGCATTTTAAGTTATTGAAACAATACCTGACACCAGCGTAGCATGAACTCCAAATGTGGGCAGCTCTCCAGAAGATCTGAAAGTGCCTCAATTAACCTTTGCATATATCTGTAAGGGATTGATGAGGCAACAGCAGGTATATCAACTGGACTTATGGCAAAAATGCATTTTTTTATTAGATTATCCTCATTTAATCGAAGGCTAAGGATTAAAGCTCGCTTTGGCTGATCTTCATTCAGCGCTGCATCAACTGCCTGCACAATAAGGTAAACAAAACATAACAAGTGGCAAATTTAAATAGACAACAATGTTACAAATCTGAGAAGGAAAGAGATGCTAATTCCAAACGAAGTGGGTGCTTATTTTTGACTGCCCCAACATTATTTGTATCATCTTACAATGAGAAATGTATGAACAAGGACATAAAAAGATAAAATCAAGAACTTTTCCCCAAGTGTACAATTTTCTTATTAGAATAACTAAGAATGCGCAAATATACAGACTTTCAGGGGTTTTGATTAGTACCTCTGGTGTAACATCTATGTCAAGATCAGTGGGATCAAAGATAAAGGATTCATCAATTGAATAAACTAGAACCCCCTCCGTTGTTGCAGCTACAAAGTTCCGGCCGGTGGGGGCAATTTTGAGGCATTTAGTTTGAATGGTAGGCCTTCCACGGTTAGGCAAGGCTCCTGGTAAATCATAATCTAACTTTCCTCGTGTTTGTTTTTCAACACCTTCTTCAGTGTCACTGTTGTCATCATCAATCAAGTCCATCGGGCCAGCTTCTGTCATATTCTTAGAGTTTAAGAAGTCAATAACACCATCTAGAGAGAGATTGTGGGTTATCTGAAATCGACGCAGCAGAACCTGTGCAGTATATAGATAGAATGAATTACAGATCTGACCTGCCATGAATTGAAGATTTCAGGCATTATAATTGAAAATGACAACTTCAAACATTTGAAGAGCAGGATACATATTGAAGACCTAAAAAATGAAGCTAGGAATAAGACACAGACAAACTGATAATCCCAACTATAATGAAAATGACATTAAAAGGTAGCACACATTCATTAAATGGTCTCCGAATATGATATCATTAATTAAAAAATTTCATCAAGCCCAACTTGTAACCTTCAATTTAACCAGGATGAAATAAGTCACTTCTTCGTTGGCCAAAATATACACCTCCAACCGAAGTTCAAAACCTACAGTAGACATATAAGGAAGGCTGTGTAGTCATTTACAAATAAAATCTGTGAAAGTCTCTGCTGGACCACTTTAGTTTGAAAAAAAACATAAAACTAGTATTTGTGAAAAACTGATCTTCTCCTAATTTAGACTCAGAAAGGGAAAGAAACCTTAATTCCGTCCCTTTTAAAATTTTAAAGTTTCAAACAAGTTACCAATTATAATCCCCTGGAAGACCTACAGAAGTATAACATTCAGCAGCATTATTTTGGATTTCCTTAAGGGTGATGAGGGTAACTCTCGCTCTGTGTCAAAAGAACCAAAAGTTTCACTAACTACAAGCACAATAAAGAAATGCTAAAATTCCAATACTTTAGACATCCACCAAATAGAATTTCCACTACACCATCAACAGTCATTAGTTACTGCAGATATATTCTAAGTAAGGGTCTCGATCCCAATAGATAAGATCGAACATAATTACTGTACCATTTCCCTAAAAATCTTCATTACTGCATTGCACTTTTAACTATCCGCCACCCTTGAGGATGTTAAAATTTTGCAACCACTCTAGAAATGTACATGCAAACTTCAACGCAAAAATAAAGAACAGCTTTAGGTTCTCCACAGAAAAATTATAAAATAACCTAAGATTCAAAACCAATGTATTTACATGCTTTTGCAGACAAACTTACCTGATCGGCAACATCATACATACAAATGTATTTGCTACTTCCACCGGCTAATATGTAGCTTCCATCAGCAGAATAACACAATGTTGTGAAGCACTTTCCTGAACTAGAATTGGCTGCTGATCTACGATCAGTCATGAGACGACCTCCAGAAATATCCCTGCGCCCCTCAATAGTGTACATTAGCTCACCATTAAGTGGGTCCCAGAAATGAATCTGTCCATCTAATGTGCTGCAAGCCAACTGTCTCCCATCTGGCCGATAAACCACTGTTAGAACATCATGTGTGTGAGGGAAGGATTCCACAGAACCTTTTCCTTCAAAAACATTCCACAACCGAACAGTTTTATCCCATGATGATGAAGCTAAGGTAGCCTACATGTGAAAAAAGAACGACCACATTAAGCTATTCAGAGTCAAGAGGTAAGATGAAATGTCTGATAAATTTATAATATCTTCTTCTTCTGATAGCAATTAGATAGAAAAACAAGAATATGGGATGACAGCATAAAGAAGGGAGTGGGTGCAAGCTTCAAAGACTCGGATTAGGGAAATAGTAAAATGAAACCACTTCAAGGAAAAAAAGTTCAAACATGGTCAAAAGATAACTCACATTTGTAGGAGAAAACACCAAGCCATGAACAGGGCCTTCATGACCGCTAAGAATATCCAACAAACGACCCGTTTTCATTGACCAAACAAATATCTATTGTACAGACATTAGAAAAGAACTCTCAGGATCAATAAATTATCATAGCAGAGCACAATCATATGTTAATGATGATAACCATGTATACCTCAAAAGAATCTAGAGTTCCAGCACAAATAACTTCACCGCTTTGATCTGATGCCAAAGAAACAAACTGCCTAGAAGAAGGGGTAGTAAAAGTCCTAAAATTTCTATATCGAAACAAATCCCATGCACGAACTGTCCCATCTAAAGATGCACTTAAAAGGCTATGGTTATTAGCCATAAAATGGAGAGCTGTGACAGCATTAGTATGCTCGGTAAATGTCACAAAACAAAAGCCCGATGAAACAGTCCATACCTGCAGCAAAGAAGATCATTAGCTCACCATGAGTTCAAGTCTTTCAGCACAAGTTTTAACGAAGGAAGGTTATTATTGACGAATATTCAGAAGAAAATACTTTATTGATTTGAACCCTTTCGATTTACTTAATTGAAATTAGACCGTATTTGGTATGAGATAACAAGAAAAAATAAAGAGTCACCTTCAGGATTGTCCCAATCATAGATTAAAAATATAACCAACGGTTACACAAAAATGCTGAACAGAAGCCAAGAACACCATGTGAATGCAAAATTACAACTAGTTCTTTGTCAACTGGAAGAAACATATTCAAGCTATTTAAAGTTTAACATGGAGCAACTCACATCATATATTAAGCCATTCATCCAACAAACTGATCATATATATATAGTGCATATGAAGGAATCTACCAAATCATTTACTGCAAAAAGTGAATATAGTGCAAGGTGATTCAGGACAAGTAAAACAATATAATATGTGCCCTTCAACTACAGAAAAAGCAAGCAACATTACAAAGAATGATATTAAATTTGTTACTTGGAGGGATGCAAACAGATAACTTCACAAGTGTAAACAAATATATAATCCTAAACTACATGATCTTAGGAATGAAACTAAAATACAATACCTTGACTTTGTTATCATCTGCACCAGTGGCCAAGAGCTGTGAATCAGGTGAATAAGCGAGACAATTTACATCAAAATAATGCCCCTGCTGCTTCAATATATAACTCTCTGAACGCCACTCCCAGACTAGCAACTGCCCAAGCTTTGCACAACCGAACACCAGCCAATTCCCTAGCTCATTAAAAACTGCTGTAGTAATCTTCTCTCTGGAAATCGACAGCAAATGAATGCACACAAAATCAGGCATCTGGTATAAACCAAAGACCCCATTTGAGAACCCCACAACCACCATATCAAGCCCCCTATGATAATCACATGCTGTTACTTTTGATGGTGCCTGCGAAAAATCATCCTTCCTCAATAACCCCCACTTCTGCTTATGCAAATACTCCTGTTGTTCACCTAATTCTTCATCTTTACCATCAAAATCCTTTCTCTTCTTACCTTCACCCTCCCTCTCTGGAGTACCTGGAGAGGGTGGCTCTGAATCTTCCATAGTTTCATCAATTTTTCCATCATTGCCACTAAAACCCCAACTAAACATGTAACAATCACGAGCAATTGTGTAAATCCTATTTACCTTATCAGTCTTTTTATCAACACTGAAAAAGCAACCCACAACTGAATCTCTATGGCCTAAAAGTAAAAACGGCTTATTGGTATGAATGCCCTTTAATTTTTCTTTTACATAGAACAACCTCACAGCCAAATCTTTTGAACCAACAAGCAAATAATTAGAATCAGGACTCCAGTTCAATGCAGTAACTTTGTCATTGCAATCAGCCAAAGTCCTTATTAACTCGAAAGCAAACACTTCCTTCTTAAACCCAGGTGATCTCCATATTTGCACCAGTTTACCTGCAAATTCCACAAACATATTGCTTTTAAGGCTAATTTAAATTTTCAAATCAATTCAATTCCAAAGGAGAAACAAAAAGAATTAAACTCATAAAAATAGAAAATCTCTTGTAAAATACACTTACCAATCAAACTAAAGTAAAAATTCAAAAGCAAAACTCTCTCTTTCTCTGACACAACCAAAAGAAACTCGATAGTACTTTATAGACACTTCATTAGGAAGTGCTTTTAGAGTCAAGTACTCAATCAGAGCTTTTTTCCTATAACAGATGTGTCAAAAAAGTATGTGAATTTGTTTTAAGAAAAATACTTCATAGCTGCTATTTCAAAAGCACTTTTAGGTTCTTTCGCCAAGAAAGTGATTTTGAGGCAAAGTCTGGGCATATTTGGTGCAAATTAAAATAAACCCCCTAGAAAGTATTGAACTCGAATTCAACACCTAAATTATTAATTATCCATCAAATTACCTGTACCGACGGCGATGTACTTGCCATTAGGACTAAACAGGATGGCATTTACGGGATATTTGAATCTAACACGATGAAGAACAACGTGGCAGTGAAGATTGATAAAATGGCATCGCTGGTTCTCATCGACGGTCAACAGAAAAGTCCCGTCCGGTGAGACGGCGATGCGACAGATGTTCGACGATGATTCGACGGGAAGCGTCACAGTTTTGGACTTGATTAGGTCTGTGACAGACACTCGGTTACCGACCGGTGAAATGAGCTTTGTGTTCTGTGATAAGACAGCGTTGCCACCTCTGTAGGGCGCGCCCAAGAGATTCTGAAAGCGGTAGTTCATGAGCGTGGGAAAGTAAAGGAAAATGCGGGAAAACTAAGGAATCAAAAGGAAGAAGAACACAAGTGTTTTAACTTGAAGTTAGTTTCATTGTATTAGGGTTTATGTTTTGGGGTTTATTGGTTTAGAAGACGATGATTTGGGCCGGGTGACCCGAGCATAAAAAATGAACCGGCCCGTAATATGCCGAAAGTGTTGTGACTCATGGATGTTTTCAAATATTCATATTGTCCTCATATTTTATAAATATAGTACTTTACTCCACGAAGTTATGGATTATTTCAACTTAGTCCTACTCAGAGACTCGAGGTGTAATAAGAGAAAAGGTAGGGTCTGAATGGACCAGGCCCAGAAAACAGCCCAAAAAGGAAGAAGCGAGAGATACGAAACTGCATTCCCGCTCAGTGACGAGTTCAAAAATGCAAAAACGAAACTCTATCTCCGTTATCGGTAATAAAGAAATGAAAAAATTTAAAGGAAAATAATTCTCTTTTGTAGAGAGGAAATTATACAATGCGGAGAGAAGCTGTTAGGGTTTTGACGGTTTCGGATCGACATGGAGTCTCCTGAGGGCGATCGGATTAAAGCCACGTCATTGTCAACCCCTGGCTCGTCTCCGGCCGTTCAAGTTAGTCTGGTTTCCACTCTTTTTCGTTTTAGATTAACATGATGTCGTTTTATTATTTTCTGCATTATGTGATCTGATCGACTTTGCTGTTTTGGATCTACCTAGTATTACACTTGCATAGTAACCAAACAAAATCGTGTTTTTTTTTTTTCGCCGGGTGGAAATAGTGGAATTGCTCGTCAGTTCGATTTTCAAAATCAAGGAACACTTTTTTTTATTTTGATTTTTTCAATTTTTTTCTTTTTTTCTCCCTTTTTCATTTAGAGAGTTTTCAAATAATTAAAATTGCTTTCGTGTTTATTTTGAAATGTTTTATTGAAATAGATGAAAACATTTGCGGGTTAAACGGGACTTCAAAGTGCTTTTAAGATAAATTTTTGATATTAGCTTTTTTATTTTTTTAAATGGATGCTTGCAATAAGTCGTTTTATTTGAAAATGCTTTCGCAAATACATGTACTGGAATTGAAACGGAGCCTTATTTGTTTGTTTATCTTGATGTTTATTTTCAAGAAGTACATGTATTACAGAGGGCAGTTTTGGTTTTTGTTACTCTATGCTTAAGTTCTGACTGGCGTTTTAATTCTGAAATTCTAAGTTGCAATTTTATGCTTCTTGTAACTGCAGGAGTCTCCTGTTTTCAATTTCATTAGCAACCTTTCTCCTATAAATTCAGTTAAAGCAGCAAGGTATACGCAAAGGTTTTTCGAAACTCAATTTCCAACCCCGCCGCCGGTTTTTAGAACGCCCCGACTGGATCTACAGCGCGAAACTAGCTTCCTGAAAAGGTTTCAATTATCTTAATCTAGGATTTTAGTGCTTTGGAAAGTTGAATGATTATTTGATATATTCTGTCATACTTGAACTATTTCTATTCGCATTTTCTTCAGCAACGATGCAGATGCAGCTAGCAGAGGTTATGGAGATTGTGGTAATCGAATGAGTACTGTACTTGTTCCTTGCATACAAAAGGAGTTGCAGTCTTGCAGTCCATCAGGATGTGTTGATGATTATCTGACTGATCCTGTGGAGGTAGAGGGATGTTCAAATTCTAATGAGTTATGTGTGCAGCCAGCTAAGAATGTGTCAAAGTTGTCAAGCAGTGGTTTTAATTCCCCCACAATAACCAGCCCAAAAGTAAATGGTGCTAATGATAGGAATTCAGAGGATTTCATGCATATGTTGCCAGATCAAGCCGAAGAAGACCCTTTAAGATCACTTGCTTTATTTGAAACTGCCATTGAGCAAAGGGATGCTGAAAGCTTTGATGGTTCGCACAAGTTAACCCCCACAGAAAAGGCTGATCAGGTTGAGTCAAATGCGTTTCTTCTTTCTAGTGCACAACATTATGAACAGTATGTGTCATGGGCGAGTATGCAAATTTAAAAATTTACTTTATTTTGGAATGAATAATCATAAAATGCTGATTTGTCAAAAGGGTGATGCAAAGTCCAATTAGAGGCTCCAAATGCTGTTAAGGTCCGACTGCGTAGCAGTCAAAGTGGTGGGGTCATCAAAGCTGGGTTGGTAAGAGAAGTTAGTTGGAATAAGTAACTTTTATTTGCTCTGCCTTTGCTGGAGCTGGTTAGTGAGGCATGTTATAGAGTTCATAACCTTCTTGGCAGATATTATAGAGTGATTAAGGTGTCAACAGAGTTCCCATAATCTCATCTTGAATTCTTGGTTTATTCTTGTCATTAATGAGAGAGTGAGGCCTATTCTTGTGCCAAGAAAGTGAGTTGTGTGTGCTTCTTTTGTTCTCTGTGTTCAGTTTCTGAGTTGCTTGTTTCTTCAATCTTTGATTCTTGAGATTATTTGTGACCAATCATGGTTAGTCTTTTGCTTTTGTGTCCAAGATTAGTTCATCTGGGTTTGATTGATCAAAATTTACAGCATGCTTTGATGTGAAAAGACCATATCCAATGAATGCATAACTTTCTGTGTACTATTGGTTGAGAGTGATTAAGGTGTCAATAGAATTCTTGATAATCTCATCCTGAATCCCTTCACATTTCTTGTTATTAATGAGAAAAAACGAGGCCTGTTCTTCAGCCAAGAAAGTGAGTTGTGTGTCCTTTTTTTGTTCTCTGTGTTGGGTTTCTGAGTTACTTGTTTCTTCAGTCTTCGGTCAATTCTTGAGATTAGTTGTGATCAATCTTGGTTAATCGCTTGTTTTTGTGTCCAATATTAGTTGATCTAGGTTTGATTATCATTTTTGGTTGATTAAGATTCACAGCACACTTTGATGAGAAAAGCCTTTATACAATGAGTTCTTTTGAAATGTCGGTTTCACAGAATGTAATGTTGCAGAATACAGGTACTCAACATAATGGGCAGGATGGCAGTAGTCAGTCCCCTAAAAATCTGCAGAATGTTGAAGCAGATAAAAACAGTTCGGAGAATGTAGGACCAGTCTCAACAGGATTATTAAAGGTATATATCTGTGGTATTAATAGTCTTCATGATAAGAGACATACTTTCTCATGATCCATTAATCTTTTCACAGGTCTTTTTCAACCTTAACTAAAGCAAAATATAGATCTCCTGAATCTCCATAGTTGTATAATCTTTTCCCAGTCCATTATCTTCATCTGCCACAAACAACAAAATGCCATCTATATTTTCCATACCAATACCAAATGTGCACGACATTCTTGTTCCTTTGCTCTTGAGACGCTTGTTTTTCTTAATGCTGTCACTTTCTACACAGCCATTGGCCTACGTTTTCTCAGATTTTTATCAAGGGTGAATTCATTGGAGGTTCAGATATTATTCATTCTATGTTGACCTTAATCTTTCGCTCATATCATCTCTTAGCCCAATTTCTATGTCAGAAACTTACAATGTGGCATGGTGCAAACTGCTGTCTTCTTTATTTTTACGTTCTTACTGTTTTTTAGTCTTGGTCTCGTATCATCCATAGAAGGATTATTGAATATGACAGTAAAATCGCAAGAAGCTGATTTATTTTATTTTATCAGTGAAGATTATCATTTTTCACGTATTGCTTTCGAACAATGAAAGTGCTGCCGGTTTATTTTTGTTATTCACTTTGCGTTAGGTAACTTTTCTAATCAAATGTAGGAATCCACTTCACATCAACGTGGTATACGTAGACATCTCCAATTTGAGGCTGCATTGGCTGGCAAGTGTATTACTACTTCTAAGAGCCATAGTTCCCATAATGTAACCCAAGAAAGTGATAATTCAACATTACCTGCTAGCTTTAGAGACTGGGAGAGTCTGATTCCGTCTGATATTGAATCAAGAGAGGTCTCCAGTGGTAGGGAAGCAACCAGCAGTTCCCAGAATGTAGCTTCCAGGCTCTCTTTCTGCCAATCTGAATTTGTTAGATCCAGTCAAAATGAAGAAAGCCTTCCCTTGATTGGTCCACTTCCGCCTGGTTTTAGCTTGCATCTAAGCAGCATGGCAGAATTAATGCCCATAAGCTCAGATCTTATGCCAAGTAAGTTTTTGTCCACTTACATGAGTTCACAACAGGATATGCTTATTCCTGGGGGGGAGCAATCGCTTAGAAAAGGACTCAAATAGTTGCTTAATTTCTTCTGCAGCTGGGAGAATTCATGACTATATGAAGAATGACCAGCTAGATGATCAAGCTGTTGTGGGAGCCAGCTTGGTCATTTCTCAATATACTGACAGTATGAAACAAATCAGTGACTCTCTGCAAATGACACTTTCTGAGCAGCAGGCAGCCCCATGTGAGGGCATGATGCTTACCTCAGAAATTGAGGAGTTAAACCAAGGTAGCCCCAAGAAGAAAAGGCAAGTCCATGTTTTTAAAGTTTTTCATTCCGGCCATTTTGATAATTTTTTGTTTATTCTGGTTGTCTAACTTGAGAATCTATTATGAATCCAGGAAGAAGGCATCAAATAGCAGCGAGAGTGAAGACTGCAAACGTTGCAATTGTAAGAAGTCTAAATGCTTGAAACTGTAAGTATGCTGGAAGCATGTATAGAGCCTCTTCTTAATTCCTTTATACTTGTTTCTTTGTCCAATAGTGAACAAATCCATCATTTCAGATGGTGAAATTTTCAGAGTGCAGCATGATCTTATTGAGGCCTTTTTTAGCTCTTTCAATGTTGACCCAGTCAGTAATGGTGATGACTATGCCTTCCTCTATAAGCACCACTGAAGAAAGTGGATTTATGCTGTAGATGCTAATGAAATAGGAATGAAACTAAAAAGTTCATAATGTATCAAGCACCTGTCATAAGATATATTATGTTTCATACTGTAATTTATTAAGTAGAAGCTTTTGTGGTAGACCAATAGGAATTTGAAAATTCACAAATCATGGCAATTTAATTTGTTATTGACATCTATCTGCAAAAACTCTCTTTGGGTTAGGGCAGAGAGTTCAAAGGGTATGTTGGACATAAATTTATACTTAATGAGGAAACCAACTTTGTGTACACAAGTCTTTGATGTGAACTTATGAATTGCCTCAGGCTTTTCTTTAGTAAATAGAGTCACAGTCAGATTTCCCTGTACATTTTTGTATGTTTCATCTGTATTTTTGGTCATTGGCAGTTACTGCGATTGCTTTGCAGCTGGAATCTATTGCATCGATTCTTGCGCATGTGAAAGCTGTTTTAACAAGCCCGAATATGAAGAAACAGTTACTGATACGCGGCAACAAATTCAATCCCGTAATCCACTTGCATTTGCTCCAAAGATTGTAGGCCATGCTGACTCAGCAGCAAATGTTGTGGTAATTCCTTTGTACTAGATCCATCTAGGTCATTATGGAATTGGAAGTATTCTAACGTGAGAACACTTTACAGGAAGATGGGAACTTGACAACTCCAGCCTCAGCCAGGCACAAAAGAGGATGCAATTGCAAGAAGTCCAAGTGTCTTAAAAAATATTGTGAATGCTTTCAGGTATAGAAATACTTTGATAACTGCCAGACTGCAGAATTTATTTTTCAGCTCATAAACTTGCAAAATTTCTCATCTCACTGCATTGTTCCATCACCTGTCCCAGTGGATGAGGCATTCTACCTGCATATATAATGTGAAAATGATTGTGAAATTATCCTTTGGTCTTAAAAGGAAGGCCATAATCCTTGTCACTTGAGATAGGAGATGGGATGGGAACTTGGTATACATTGGCCTTTCAATCATGCAAAACATATTCATGTATATATTTTCTTCTATGTTTAAGGCCAATGTTGGATGCTCCGATGGATGCCGATGTGATGGTTGCAGCAATTCATTTGGCAGAAAGACAGGTTAGAACCATTATGCAACCTTAGCTCCTTAGTAATTCAGAAAAATACATAGTTCTATATTGTCATATGGTAAAGTAGTTAAACTATTTAGAATACTTGAAAGTGAACCAGATTCCAAAAGTTTTTCAATCAGAATTTTCTTCCAAAACTCGTGGACTAGGTCAATCATTTATATCTAATTATCAGCTGTAATATATTCTCCCTATGAACTCCCGCAGCCGGCATCGTTTCTAAACCGTATGGTCTAGTCACTTGAAACTTTATAACTGGTCGTGAAGCTATTGAATTTCAGCTCTCTCACTTCACTAAAAATAATTTTGATTTAAAAATGTTGCCAGATTTTTTCCCGGACTAACATCGTGACAGGACAGTCTTTTATTTCTTCTCATAGTTACCAGTGCACTTACTCCATAATGTGAAATTGCAGAATCAAAATACCAGAAAGTTCAAAGATGGGAGAATCAGTCTCATGTAAAACTGGATGCAGCAGCGAACGTGACTGACTCCACCAAAACTAGGACAATAAAACCGTTCTCGGCAAGATGGGAAGATCTTCCTGATATGAGCCATCTCACCCCACTTTCTTATTCTTACCCAGAAGCTGAAGCTTCTTCCGTTTCCCCCAGTATGAGAGAATTTCAAAATGTTCGTAGAGCCCATTTGCATCAGGAAAGCAGCTTCCAGTCATCAGTTAACCCTCACTGGCAATCACCCATGAGTTCTATGCCGCAGTTTCATGAGGACTTTGCTGAACATAACAGGCGCAGTTCTTACTGTAAAGTCCATGACACAACAAAAGAAGACAATATGCCTGAGATTCAGAAGGATACTTCTACGCCGTCCAATGCAAGCAAAGCTGACATACCAAACAAGAAACAAATATCTCCACCACAGTTCCAATCACAGGAGTTGAGGTCAAGCTCTACTCCAGGAGGCTTGGAAAGCGACCACAAATTCAGTTGGAAAAATGTGCCTTCATTTCCTCCTCTTACTCCATACAGCAAGTCAAAAGATGATATTGGCCAAACTGGAAGTGATTTTAAAGGCCATCCCAGTGATAACCGATAGGCAGAGTCAGGGAAAGGTTTGGTCACTTCAGATTTATTTCGATTAACAGTGCAAATGGATAATGGATAATCAAGCCGTAGGGTTTTTCTCTCAAAAGCTCATTTAACCCTAAACCTGTAAGTTGCTCCCTGTTTTCCTATAAAAAAATAAAATAATAAGAATACAAGAAAACTGCTTGCAAGCTTGCATCTGTATTCCCTAGATGTGTAGAAAGCACTCTTGTTAGAGGAGAGGTTAATCTTTGGCCTTTTTCTCAATCTTGTAGAGAGTTTAGTATTGTCGCCGGCAGCCAATGGTAAGATAACACCATGTAATTACCATTAGTATAAAGATTTATAGTTTCCAAATAATATTGCAGGTTCCAGTTTGTCTGCTTTTTCCTTGCAATTCTGTTTCCATGCTATCATTTAAGAGGCAGAACGCATTTCCTTTACAGCTTTCTTTCTTTCTTTTTTTAACTTTTTGGGTAATTTTCAAATGAATTTGATTCCTTAACCTAACCTGTGGCTCTGTGCTGTTATAATGTTATGGACAGGATCAGATTCTTAAGTTGATCTAAGGACATACAAACAAAACAACCTCATCTTTACGAGGTAGAAAAATAAAGAAGAGAAGTTAATCGACAAAGTCCATAGGACCTAATATTGCATTAATGAATAACAAAATGCTCGGATAAGTAGAATCCACTACATCCATTATCATCTACACTCTACAACTGAAATGTAAGAAAACTGCACCCGAAATTTTATTGTTAGAACTGGCAAGGAAAACGGTTAAGATGCTTGATCTTGATCCATGTATACCATATACCCCCACAACCATTTCTATCCACTACCTATTAGAACATATGCTTGTTTCTCCCCCAGTGTTATTGTTTCAAAGTGCTTCCTCCTCCTCGCTAGATTCAACAAGAAACTGATGCTGTGCTACAGTTATGCACGGGAACCCTCGAGTCCCAGCCTTGCCGTAAGCCAATTGCAGACCTCGTCCATCTCTTTAGGGACTGTGTAATGACCAAGCCTGCACAGCCAAAACCAAACAGTCAGGTATTTGATTCTATTTTTGTATGTTACTCGTGAGTATATTCTTGCAAATAAAAGAAATTGAAGAGGTACCCTTCAAAGGATTTGAATGTGAGATGACGAAATCCGGATATACTCAAGCAGTTGGCAGATTTCTCTCCGTATTTATAGGGGACTACATCATCACCTATGTGAAAATGAATATGAAGATTAGATAAGGAGTTGCATTTAGTCACGGACATATCAAAAAGTTTGCGAGCCTCATGGTCTTTTGTGTTTAAACTAAAAAATAAAAGAAAAACAAGAACAAAAAAGACGCTATCATTGGAAGAGATGTGACTACGTACAAAGTCCATGAGTGAGCAAAATGGGCAAGGATGCAGCACGCCTTGCCGCCTCATGTGATCCTTCTATTTTGTTCCTTAAGTTTCTGCAGCATATGATATATCTTAAATTTATTCAAGCATGCTAGTTTTGGGATAAAGGGTGAAGGCTTGTAAATTTCTGCATGGATGAGAACTTCTAGATAGAAAGCATTTATTGTAGAAGGAAATCATTGCATACCTTGAACCTGGAAGCCAGCCACTTAATCCTACAACCGCCCTTAAGTTGACATAGTATGGAATCCCATTTCCATACCTACCCAGAGCACAACATGTTGCTGAGTAAAGTGCCACTGCAGCACCCATGCTGAAGCCTCCGATACCAACTTTAACTGTCAAGAACAAATAAAAATGTATGATGAATTCCAGTTCCTAATTAAGACATGAAATTATGAGTAAGAGCCTGGAAAATGATATGGGAATAGCTCCTGGAAATAATGAGTTCAAAAGATTTCCAGTTGCCAATTGAGACATGGTAATATTTATATGATTAAAAGCCACATCCTTTTTATAGATATGGAAGGCACTGGACTTCATCTTTGAACCATAAATTTATGCTGGTGTATTTGAAATCGTGAGTTATTTGTTTTGGAAACAATTTGGCCTTGGGAAGTACCATCAGCTGGTTCTGTTGACAACAAGTTTGCAATATGTGCTGCTGAAGCATCTAAACCCTCCCAATCTTCCGGACCATCATCTGAAAGCTCTCCCACATCAAACCCTAATGAAGATTGAAGAAGCAGTGTACGTGATTTCAATCAGTACCAAAACATTAAAAAAAATGACCATACTGATAAAATATTCAAGTATTGCATTAACCAGAAAAGATCAATCAATCTTACATGCAGTGCATGGAAATCCCCCAAGTATTGCCACTGGACGAGTAGGAGCAGTTGGACAAATCCATTTTATCTGCAATGTCAACAGATTCATACGATAAAATATAGATGTCATCATACAGGTCAGAATAATTGAAAATATAAATTTTAACTGGTGTAGATTAAGGAAAAAGTGCATTCTGCATGAACAAGAGAGACAAATTTAACGTGTATGCGTCCTTACATTTGGCAGAGGAAGGCTTTCCAATAACTGGGACCAGCTGCAAATAAACAGAACACTGAATAAGAAAATTAACTCTTAACTGTGCCTATTATCTATATTATCATCAGTGAAGCAAAGCTCCCCCTTCCCCCACCCCCACAGGAAAAAGATAATAAGCAACATGCTATTTTTTAATCTGCAAATTCAAGAGAATCCAATGGCAGATGGAGATTCTTTAAATCACTCAGAAGTTGACAACCTCAATAGCAAGGCCTGTGAGAAATCTAATTAATATATTCATCTAGGATAATGGGACCACAATTATTGAGCTCAAGCAGCTTTCAATGACAGAAATCACAAAATTATGTGCACATTTATCTGCACGTTGCTCAACGATGAAAGGAATAGCACCTGTTTCACCTTGGATTGGCGATGTGTATTCACCACGCTACACCTTGGAATCATAGAAAAATTCTAAAAGACATCTATTAACTAGTATTAGCATGAATATCTTTTTGTTAAAAGGTCATGACAGGGTGTTTGTTTGGCAGGAGAACCAAGTGAATTAGTGGTCCCCTATACATGACTATGGCATATGCTCTTTTCCTAATCAAGGCTTCTTTAGCTAAGATTGGCGACAAATGAGACAAGAAAAAAGAGGAAAATAAAAAAGACCAACAATCATATCTATATCATTTCAAGGCAGCACCCCTCTCTCCCATCAAAACTTATGCAATTGAGAAAACAATGGGGGAAAAAAAAAAAACTCAACATTAAAGTTTTAAAATCACACAGCCCCTCAATTTAGAACATGCCAAGATGCTAACTTTCTCTAACTCCTTCCTTTTTCTTTCTTTTGGAACCATAAGCCATCGTTAAAATAGGAAAGAAAAGGTAAGCATCAGATACGAACAATATCTTGTGTCTGCTACTAGTTTAATCACGTGAAACAGTGAGCAGAAAGTTTAGTTGAATCATAAATATTTAAGCTGAATACTTTAGTAACCTAAGCCTAAACTAAATATGAAGAACATCACATAAAAATTTCAGAATATATCTACTTAGCAACTCAGTCCCTCTATACATGGAACATAAATTTCCCTTCTGAAAAAAAAAAGTTCCAGGGTCTATAATGGGTATAAATCACAAGAATACACAAAAAAAGAACTGTAAAAATTTTAAAAAGGGATAAAATAAAATGAAAAAAATAGAAATAATACCTCGAGCCATTATCCCCCAGGCCATGCAACCAAACTATAGTAGCCTGATGTTTCCCTTTGGGCCTCACCACATGAGTCCTTCCAAACTCAAATGTCCTTCTAGCGGCTCTGCTACCTAAAATTCGGAGCAAGAAAGTCACTTCTCAAAAAACATTGAAGTTCAAAGAGCAACACTGTAACATGCAACCTCACTTAAAATTGAACTAGTCTATCAGAGAACCAGAACCCCTGACCACTGATATGTAAAATTCGGATGATATACAAAACCAGTATCAAAACACAGCGCACACACTCAAAAACTTCATGCAAGTTAACTGAAAAGGAACCAAAGAACAGAAAATGAAAAAATTGAAACTTTAGAAGAAGGTAAAGAAACAAACCAGAGCCCACGGTTTGGTGGGAATAGCTCATTTTATCTTTGCTACAAACTGCACTAAAAACTCCACTTATGGCAAAGACTGAGAAGAGGAGCTACTGCAATGACAAAAACCCAGAAAGAAACAGGTATTTATAGTGCCAAAAAGGAATAAAACAGGTGAATATGCATCGCTCAGTATGTCCAGAGTGTACACCAGCTACACATATACGCAAAAACCACCTAGAAACTGAAAAGAAAAGAAAGCATCCATGGAAAGTAAGAGGCTAAAAAGACAATGACAAAAAGCAAGATATCTTTTTATTAGCAGAAGAGAATCCAACCAGAGCAGCAGAGCACATTAATGAGCACATTCATCCATTTTTCTTGATTTGCAATTGCAACTTAATAAGAGAATCAATGCCTGTGGCTAGCGGCCAAAAACTAAAGCAAAACCCAACAATAACCGAAAAAATAAACAAAATAAAATAAAAACAGCAACCTCAAGAATATTACTTGAAATAACGAAGAATAACCCAAATTTGAAAAAGAAGATATCTTTCTCTCAATCATTAGTTTATGAATTTTTTATGATTGATTGACACCCATTAACCATAAATCTACGAACTTCCAAGTTCCTCATTTGTCTTTCCGAGCAAGAAAAGAACATGTGAAAATAAAAACTACCAGGAACTGAAAGATAACCAAGCCAAGAATTAATTTTATTTTCGTTTTTTCAATTTTATTCTTTATTATGTGTTTATTGGGTACCAACCTGGAAAATGATAACTTATGTGCAAGGGAAGCAAGAGAAAGCTTGCCAACTTTTTTCCTTCCTTTCCGTTTTCTTTCTTGCTTGCTATTATTACTTCTTTAGCCGCTGAAGTCCCACCAATAAAAGTTTCTTTGTTTTATAGTCCTTGGAAATCCAACATTGCAACATCCATCCTCCTTGAAAAGATTTCAAATGTATTGGTGGTGCAATTCACACACATACACCAACTATTGCTGGTCTGGTATAAAATCTTAAATTTTATGATATTTTAAAAAAATTATTAAACCATCTAGTTTAATAGTTTTAGCAGTTATTACATTATTAAATTATATGATTTAAAAAAATTTTCGGACTTCAACAAATCTGAGATCTTAAATTAGCATATTTTTAAAATTTTATAAAAAGAATAAAAAATTTCTTGAGTTAGAAATTCAATTTAAGTTATAACAAGTTGAATCTATTTTAAAATATCTAAAATATAAACAAATAAGTAAACTTCTATCAATGAACATGGATATCAAATCTCTCAGCGGTGATTTACAATTCGACTGTTAATAATTCATGGATATTTCCTGAACTTACATAACTATTGCTAAATGAGGAATCTTTTTGCATAATGAAGAATTTTGTAATATATTATGCTTGAATTAAAATTTATTTTCCACACCCAAATTTCAACTCTAAACCCCAATTGCAAGCACCAGATTCAAATTCAACTTTCACTATGTTTATAGTACAAAGTACCCAGTAGGAAAGTGGTAGTGGCACAAATCCCAGTCCCCAAAAACAAGAAGATAAATTTAGATAATGCCAATGGCTCTAGGCCATAATGCACCACTACGTATGATTTCACCTATAAGATTCAACCTTAATGCGTTGGTGCACCAGGAATTTTTAGCAAGAAAATTTTTGAGACTCTTATGCATATAACATTCAAATTTAATAGTTGGATGGTAAATCAATTCTGAGAAAAGGATTCGAGCCTCTCGTGTGTTTTAGTAGAATGCAATTTTATCTTGTTCTGTGAAAATAATTTAACCTTCACCTCAACATTCCTTTTAGACAGACGCACTGTCCAATTTACAAAAGCTCTGGCCTTCTGTGTCTAATTGCCAACAACCTTTTCAGGTTTATCTCATAATCTAATACTAAACAAGATGCTAAACTCTATATTTAACTCGTTGACTATGAAAAATCGGCCCACATGGCTGGTGAAGATTGGTTAAAACAATAAATGGCAGCATTAGATTTCATTTCCAGGTCAATGAGCCCATTATTACACCCACCTTTGTGGGAAACTTTTAGAGCCCCCTTTTTGTTGTCGACTCCTCCGCTGCGCACAAACCATACTTATTAAGACAAGAATCAATCTTTAATCTGTAGATTTATAAAACAGGTTTTCTGTGATTAGACAGCAATATGCTGTTTGGCACTCATCTGTTATTGCAGATTAAAATACTTCAATGTGGCTTCATATGCTTTTATAGATGATCAAGTTAACAACTTGTATAGAATTTTGATTTCTCCTTTTGTCTTATTAAAAGAACTTACAATTTTATACTTGAAACCATTAGAATATATATGCCCTAGTATTTGAATTCAGGTGGCCAGGTGAAAAAAAAAATTGTTTGAAAATTATCCAATTAAAATTGAAGACAAACCATTATAATAAAAATTTTAGATTTTTTTTTTAAATATCTATGATGGGTGTCGAAGCCAACAAAAATAAATTCCTACTCTAAATAAATTGTGTATAGTGATTGAGCAGGGTCGTGTCCACAGAGATCGGTAATTATTTAAATCCTTTTGAAACGTAAAACGTAAAATGGGGGAATTGTTGACAATAATAAAAATCAAATTAAAAATAACGAGAATGCAAATTAAAGTTGTAATTCAAATTGGAGAAAGCTCTGGTTGAAGGAATTAACTCAGCTTGATTCGACTACTGATCATTGATTCAAATATAGATTATTATTACTCATGAATAGACCGGTTATAGCTACTGAGACCCTCTAATAGCCAATCTCTCCTTAACTAGTCGATAACCAAGGTACGACCGTTGGTTATTTCCCTAATCAATAGACAACCCTAGATACGATCATAGGATTTAATCAATTGACAGCCTGAAAAACCAGAGAGACCCAAATCCTAATCAACACATATGATGATTCATTTAAATTAGATTGTTTATTCTCACAACACAACTCTCTGCTATATTATTTGTCACAAATATTAAATTATTCATACGATGAATCCTTTAATTGACAATAGATTAAGTTGATAATTAAATAGTGGCCAATTACCTAATTAACAAACATAATCATGAAAATAATTCAGAGAATAAACAAATACCCAAAAAGCAATAAAACAATTAAAGCACAAGAAAGATCTCACAGTAGTGATGAATCAAAGCTTCATTATCCTTCAACCAGAAAAATAGGTTTAGTTCTTCATAGAGAGAAGAGAAAAATTAGATCTAGGGTTTCTTTTTCTCCAATCCAAAAATCTCCCCTTTTTCACAATAGATTCCTCCCTTAAATACTCTCTCTCTCTTCTCTTTTAGAATTCTATTTAAAATAAAATCCTAATATCTGAAATATTAAATTCGTAATTACAAAAATAACCAAAAATACAAAACACGTTAAACTAAAATTGCAGGTCCGCAGTTGACAGCATGCGCCCACGCCTTATCAAAAAAAGTTCGTCTGACGCTCATAATTTCTCCAAGAGAACAATCATCCTTAAACATCATCTTATAGCTCAATTTTATCATCAATCAATAGAATTGCACCTACAAAAGTAAAACACAAGTAAATCACTATTATTAAGTGCAAAACATTGATATTAAGGGAAGTAAATAATGCAAAACTAGTGCATAAATTGCACTCTAACAATCTACCATTTAGTTTATTTACTTCTGGGAATTTATTGAACTAATCCTATTGTTAGACAGAATGTATTTTTGCACATTTTGACCTATATAAATTCATTTTAGATCATGCATAAACCCAAATTTGCTTTAGATATTTATAACTTACTATTTTGAGTGATGATATCTCCACACCACATTTTTTGTAAAGCCAACCTATTTTCAAAAAAATAATTATAAAAGTTGTACATTATTTTCAAAATTTTCAAATCAAGAAAATTTTAGAAAATTAATTAATTAAATATATCTTAATTCACTTTTTTGTGACTTATATTTTTTTAGTAAATTTGATTACAAAGATTGCTTTGACATAAGTTTAAATTGACTATTTCACCCTTATAAAGTTAAATTATCGAGAATTTACTTTAACTTCAATATTTTTCTAATTTGTACCAAACTCATTGTTTTTAATACTACTTTATTAGTATGATTATTATTTTTTAATTAAATTAACATAGTGTCTTTATGATACAATTCTCATATAAATTATTAGATTGTCAAATTTATGTCATTTACACGTTAAGGTAGTGAAATAATAATTAGGTTTCATTTAAAAATATTAGATTATAAGTCAAACAATTAAATACCAAAATTATTAGATACAATAACTCATGTTTTATGAGGGTAATTTTTTCTTTTTATATCATAATAATAAAATAGTAAAAAATTATTAATAAATTTTATTATCAAAGATGGTCAAAGAACCTAAGAAAAAAATTAATAGAAGGATTTAATTAATTAACTGTACAAATATTTTATTAATTTGTATTTTTTAAGAATATTGTGAACTCGTTGTAATTATTTTATAGACGTGGGGTGAATTTACAAAAATTGTGGGGGGAAGTATCCCCATCCTACTATTTTTGAAATTTTATTTTATGAACTAGCCCTAATTGCTTTAACATTTTAACATTTTACCCCTTCATATACATTTTTTTTTTTCGTTTTATATATTTTGGCCTTTAAAATTTTGGCTTTGCCAATGCACATAACTTATAGTAAAGGTGCGCACGAAGATTCAAATCCTAAAGACTAATGAGTTTTTGGTCCAACGGGAGAAGTCTTGCACTTACAATAGTGAGTGTAAGGGTTCAAGCCTCTATAAAAACTTTATGGATGTTAGTTTTAATATTCCCTCAATTATCAACTAATTGAGTGGAGACAATTTATTCTTTATAAAATGTAAGTGGAGTAGACACCTCTCAAATATTAGAGAAGGTTTAAAGTATCTGGACAAGTGCTTCAGTTTGTTAATGTATTTTTATTAAGGTTAGTTTCAATATTCCCTCAATTATCAACTAATTGAGTGGAGACAATTTCTTCCTTACAAAATGTAAGTGGAGTAAGCACCCCTCGAATATTAGAGAATGCTTAAAATATTTGGGCAAGTGCTTCAGTGTGTTAATATATGGTGGTGGTCCAAGTTGTATAGTATAATTGTAAATATTAATTGTAATGTCTAATGTAATATCAGTAACAATCTATGTATAATAAAATTAAAAAAAAAAAAAATTCCTAAAGCTTATAGGAGCAAATCAGCAAACTACAAGCGTATCCATGATTTTATATTTGGTGCAATCATATGAATCGGACTTAAAGGATGGTCTCATATTCATCTTTTACTATTGTACCTTCTATAAGACCTTTTCTCTTCTCACTAAAACAACTTTTATTACTTAATGTAAAGAAATTGTAACTTTCGAATCACTATAGTTTAAATAGCAGTGCTTCCCAACCATGCATGCATATTTGCAAAGCTGGCTGGTGCATGAAAAAGGTCCACGTTTACCCTGCAAGAAACATCAAAATCAAAGGATCATAATAGCAAAAATAAAATAAACATCATTGTGAATAAAGGGGCAAGCATAATATTGACTTAAGGTAAGAAGCCAGAGTGGAGTCCCCAGCATCAGTCCTACATACATATCTAGTGACTAGACATTTGTGAACCACAGCAAAGTAGGTGCAACAAGATCAAATATAGAGAGCTAGCTAGGGTTCCTTTTACGTCTTTCATTTCATGTCATTCTGTATAAATTAAGTAGTGAACATGGATTAAAGGAGTAAAAACAAATATAATTAGGTTTAGGGATTTGATGGGTAGGTTAGTATGAATGAAAAAGTTCTAAGTTCTAACCATATCATGATAATTAATTACCAAACTTTTCATGTCAATTGATATGATAGGTGATGTGAATGTGATACTCCATATTCAGTGGTCACATAATCAACATTCCTAATGAAAGTAATTTTTTTTTTCTTTTGGAATAAAGATAAAATTCATTAACCAAAGACAAGAGTAATGATAACAAAGCTTGCAAGTAGATATGGTGATCTCCCTTTCCTTTTCTCTGTCTTGATTTACATAAAAAAGTTGGCAATGATAGCTATATTTGAACCAGAAAAACCCAAATAGTCGTAAAATTACTTAATTGTTAGTGCCCAAGTACGGACATATGCATTTTAAAAAAGTGCAAACATCCACGCAAGAGCATGACTTTGGATCTCTAATGTGAATTAAAAAAAAAAAAAATAGCGAATTCCTGGCAATTGAAAATAATTTCCACCTTTTTGTTGTTGAATTGTTTCCAGTGGCTAGTATTGATTTCTTGGCTTAATGGTGGAATATATCATTCTTCCGTTAAAATTTGAATTATTTGTCTCTAGTTGTCTCTTTTAATCTGTCTCTTATTCCATATCTACTGTCTACTGATCCCATATGGAATCAAAATAATATCTTATCCTTCTCCTTTTCTTGGAAAATATGCATAATATAAAGAGAATATTACATTGATTTTAAACCTCGAGAACTCCCAGACATGGTTCTGTTTCTGTCACAACTAGGCTGCTAATAATTGTTTGATTCCAAAGAAGCAATTGGAAAGTCTTCTAAATTCTGTGAAAATTTGATCACCCTTTCTCGTGAATTTCCAAGAAAAAGATGGCTCATCAAGAAAGAATAATAATGGTGGCGAAATGTCGAAGTAGCACGATATTTCTCCATGTAATTTTGCCTCTCCCAGATTTATTTCCTGGGGTTAGAGTGGAAGCTGTGTTGTTCCTTTCTCGTTATTGGTAAGATTGCGAAAGGTAGAATCTTTGAATCAGTTCTCTTTTGATTCTCATCAGATTTTCCCCCCAAGAAATTGACAGAGTTGGGTTGCTTGGTTTCTGATCTTACTTGAAAGCAAAAATCATTAAATATATGAGTACACCTTGCAAGGAATATATCCTACTCCTGTTTCTTTGATTTCACAGCCTTCGTAGCAAGTAATCATTCAAATAAGTGAGACAGAAATGCTTACGGAAACTCTTGAAGGTGCTTCAAAGCCATATAAATGACCAAAGCTTAATAATGGAAACAGCAAATACCATTGATTTAAAATGAATTGTTATGATCCCGAGAGGTTGCCTTTGTCCTGGTGCTTCAAGTTCTACTTAGGGATGGCAATGGGGAAGGGACGGGACCAACATCCCCATACCTATCTCCGATGTTTTACATATGTCCCTATTCTCTCCTCATACCCGTCAGAATTATTTGAGGAGATCTCAGTCCCCTCCCCAAATAATAATAAGGGATCCCGAAGGTCTTCGATCCTTGAATAACTAATATCTTTTTAGCTTTCGAATTTAATTTAATCATATTAACCTACAAATATAAAAAATAAAATGAGAATGATCATGAATAGCCCTTGTTTCATTCTGTTCTTTCAAACTTTTAATATATATAATATCCAAATAATAATTTTCAAAATAAAATTCAAATAATGTGATTTTAATATAATATTGACGTGATTGTTACCATGAGTAATGATACCTGCTAATGAACGACTATGGCACAACAAAACCGCATGCGTGTCTACTAGTTGACGTTGCGATGAACTAGACTACTCAGCGACTAACAATATGACGTACTATTGGGGTATGATGAGACGAAGACAAATTAAGTGCTTGCTATTGCACGAATAATTTGAAAAAGATGAGTAAAAACTCTAAGAGAGTGATTTAGAGTTTGATTTAATATTTTGATATTTTTTATTTACACCAATATTTAATATTTTATAATTTATAATTTATTATTTATTCACTAATAATTCTAAAAAATAAAATAAAATAAAAAATTAAGAATTAAAATAGGAATATAGAAAAATGGAGAGAAAATGGAGATTCCATTCCCTTCCTTGAGTAAGTAATTGGGTAAAAAATCCCCCTCCATACTTTTCATGAATAAGAAATTAGATATAAAATCGTCACATACCCTCCCCAAATAAGAAAAATCCCAAGGACCCCGTCTCCAAGCAGATTTCTACCATCCCTAAATCTGCGGTGAAGACAATCAAATAAAAATATGGAATTCTTACACTCACGGTAAAGAAATAGAAATGGAATTTTGAAATGAAGCATGACAATATAACATCATCTTTTATTTGGCCAAAAATAATCAACAGAAACTGATATCTCCATAGAGCAAAAGTGAGATAAATCCTGGAATCTCACCAAAGTGATTTTATTATGGCCGTTCTTGATGATGTACTTATGATGCAAAATAAAAACATTACACATGGCTTGTGGAAAAATGGAATTCAAGAATGAAATGTGACCCAAAATAAAGGTTCTAAGATTCCTTCAAAACTGGCTTGTGGAAAAATAGAATTCAAGAATCAAATGTGATCATACCCAAAATAAAGGTTCTAAGATTCCTTCAAACTGGCAAGAAGAAGTTTCATGAAAGAATTGAAGCTTAGCCATCAATTATTTGGCAATGCATTAAAGCAAACCTAAAAAGATCCATAGTTCCATCTGATGATCGACCCGTGTCTAATTTACCACAAAAAAGGTCTAATTTACCACAAAAAAGATACCGTCCCAACATTGGGAAAGCAACAGCCATAAGAACTAGGGACCAAATCAAAGCAAACAAGAAAAAGCTTTTGAACTTCCGAAGCTGCAGTAGAGTATAATGGAAATTGTCTCATCTTCTTCTCAAATTTTATTCCATCAAGGAAATTAACAGTTGCTATTAGTGATGATCATCATCACCATGTCCATCTGGAGGTCCTCCTGGGCCAACCACTTCCAGCTGTCACACCATTTGTAAATTAGTAAACATTTATATGATGTTGCAAACAATTGGATAAATTTTCTATTACGATATTATAAAGCAAAAGACATCTTCATTTGTACACCGTCATAATAGAAAAAGGTAGTGACTCATGTTACAAAAGGGTACTAAACTCGTTTAGGAGTGGTCAAATAATCTGATATGACCCGACCCGAAAATAATAGTTAATTTTTTTATAGTCGTAGTTTTTTTTTTGGGTTAAAAATGAGATAATTACATTAAAATAATCTTCTAATAACTAAAATAACTTGCAAAAAAACTCAAAATAAACACAAAAAAAGCTCAAAATCACCCTAATCCAAACATTAACCGAATCATCCTAGTTGACCTGAATACGATTTTAACCTGAACCAACCCGATCAGCATATAATCGTAACCAGATCCGATCCAAACAATTCGGATTGGTTCGGATTATTTTTTTTCCCCCAATCCGATCAACCTTAAACCCAATCGGGTTGATGCAAACATGAATTTGCCCACCCCTAAACTCGATCCCATCCAGTCTCAACAAATCATATCAGAACCCTCAAAAAAGGATCTTACTGGAGTATAACGTCATATTGAAGGACACCTACGTAATTATCTAGAGAACCATACTCCCCACTACTGACTTGAAACAGATCTGAAATATCATACTTTACTTCATTTCATTCCAATCAACCATACATGTGTTATTTGGTTATGAGGCAACACCAAGTATTTTATTAATTTTACTGTTAGAAGGTTGATACAAGCAAATTTAATTTGAGTTGATTGATTACTTTACCATTAAAATATGCTTGAAGAAGATAAATATGACACAGAATGGTAGGCCAATCATGAAGTTTTGGGGCCTATGCACAAGCAGGCCACATAATCTACAATAGGTTGTGTGTCTTTCCATGTTTGAATATAGTTTGCTGAGTGCCCTATTTAGTTAACAACAGCAAATCAAGTTTGAACCTCCACTTACCACAAAGTATTGAGAGCACACTGGGCATTCATGTGGCTTGCCTTTCTCCAGCCAAAACCAGACAACATCATGCTCATCCTCTGTGAATTAAAAAAGAAAGGAAATTATGATATATACATGGTGTACATGAAATACTTTTAATTTTCTGTAACCCAAACAGAAAGAAAGAAAAAGATAAGAAAACCCACCGCCTTCACCACCAGGGCATCCAACTATTCTCTTGTCATAGTATGACTTGACAACAGCAGGTGCGTCCTACAAGGAAATCAAGAAAAATGAAAATAAAGATGACCAACTGTAAGTCTAGGTGTTAATCAAAGACTGACATCACTTCAACCAGAAAATAATAACACAGTAGAGAGTTAATGTGCAACAGATCAAGAATGAATTCAAGTACTAAATTTATTAAATTGTAAAGGCCTGTTAAGTCATCCATTCACCAGATTCATTTAATTTGTATTGGATACCAAGATATGGATCTATCTTCCAAAACATTGCTACAGGTAACAGATAATGCCACCAGCAAATAAGATATATCCTCTGTCATAAAAAAACTATCACAAAGCCATACGACAAAGGGAAAAAAATTGCCTGTCAACAAACGACACATTGGAAGACGAATACAGATTTGAATATTAATTAAAGTAGTAACAAAACTTAAACATGAAGGTTTAATTCATTTTAGAAACTATTTAGCTTAAAACACATGATATTTTGACCCAAATAGTGGACAACACCAAGCACACAGAAGTATTTGTTCCATGCAAAGATTTATACCTCAGAATATTGTAGTTGATATAAACATTTAGCACAAGAAGCTTTATGAACTTTTTCCAAGTAAAGATATATAAATCAGAAGACATAACTCAAAAAATTCGTTGTCACTAAAACCTTACAACCCTACTAAGCTGCCAAGGTGTGGCTGTCGATGGCAAGTTCAGTAGTTTATTATTTTAATTTCAAATCTCATTTAGCTTCTCATCTTACCACTGTGCTAGCAACCTAATCCACCAGCTTTAAATGTTTTCTCTTGACCTTTGAAAAATAAGGTTTGCATGGCCAAACCATAACAAATATTCAAAATGATATCAAATTTATATTTTGATGTCCAGACTTTAGTTATTTGCATACTAATGGTTTTAAAATGGTAAAAATTAAAAAGATGAACATCGTCTTATACAATGTACTCAGCAAAACACACTTACTTTTGTGCCAAAAGGCCCGGTGGGGTAATCTATTTCAAGAATGTTCTTTCCCTGCACAAAAGCGACAACTGAACAATTCAGAAGAATCTCTTAACTGCCAAAAGCATCTAACCCAAAATACAAGATGCTTGCCAGACATCACAATGTAAAAAGGCTTAAAAAGGAAAAAAAAAAAGAAAGAGAACATGATTAAAATTTAGTAGAAATCATTAGTTGCTGCCAAATACAACAGAAGCCTCCACTACCTCTATAACATTTTATTTAGTACAAACAAAAATATTAAGTACAAGCAACATAAATTTAACACTTCCTCCCCAATATACTCATTTTCTGTGCAACCAAACCAAATTTTTGAAAAAAAAATTTTCCAACCCAAAAAAGAATTATAAAAAGAAAAATCACCTCAAGTTCAGCTTCAAGCTCCTCCCGCTCGTGTCCAGTTGCAACAGGATTAACATCCTCGACTCTTTTCTTCACAGAAGTGCCTGCTACAAACAAAACAAACTTACCCACATCAACCATACATCTTCATTTCTTAAGTAGAGATAGAGACACAAACTCTTGTGTCAATACACTATTGGTTGGATAAAAATAAAAAAATTAATGTGATTAACATAGTGGTCATATATGGAAATCATCAAATCAATAAAGAATTGACACATCAGTTAGTACACTAGTTTAGTACACCAGTTTTGCATCCCTATATCTATTTTTTTTCTTCCCCCATTTACATTCCTATTTTCAGACATTTCAACACTTCTCTTGTTCTATCAAAATTTACAGATGTAATAAACAATCCAGTTCAATTTGGTACAGCATTATCCGCAACAACGCCTAAATCAATATTAAAAAAAATCATGTATTTAAATATCAACTAAAAACACTACAAAATACATCACATGAATGATTACAAAGGTGAAGATCTAAGGGTAAAAAAAAAAAAAAATACGGTTTGATGTGACGGAGAAAGAGAGAGGGGACCTGAATCAGCGCTGAAGTGGCGAGATGCGAAAAGAGGACGAGAAATGAGAGATCGACTGGCGATTGAGGGGTTAACTGGCGCCGATCGGCATGAAGATTGAGCTAAAGCAAGGGCTTGGGCTTTAAGCTGTGAAGAGCAGATTCTTCTCCACATCGTCGTTTGGGAAGCTAGCTTAGGGTTTTGGTTGTTTGTAAATGCGTTGTGTTCTGATTCTCAGGTCGCCCCTTTTTTTCAGAAGAGAAGAAAACGACGCCGTTAGCGTTTACTACTCTCTCGCAGACTCTCCCTCTCTATTACTTCACCTTTTTAATCAGTCCGAGTTGGAAAAGGGGAACGAGAAAATACGAAGGAGCGAAGGCTGCGCTGATGATGTGCTGTTTGCAATCAGTGTGAGGATTGAATTCACACGTGTGAATAAGCGTGTGTGCGGGCTTGTGGCTAAAATTATTTTCCTACCCACCGGTCACTTATTTATCCAAATACATTGATTCATTCGCATTTAATAGTATCAGTCCAAACGCATTTTTGGTAAGTTGCTATAAAAGTTAAATGCCATACTGTAAATAAACATACCTTAGGAGTATAGATATTTGCATGTCCAAAAATCTTTATTCTGTTTTATGATTATATATAATGAGTCTATTAATATTTATAGTGATTTGTCTTGATATAATTCATATGAAGCTTTATTTAGAAATTTACTTAAAAAATGGAGCGATTACTCTCCCAGCTAGAGAAATTATATTCTAGTAACACATTTCCAAAGATTCAAACCCTCAACTTAAAAGATGAATCGGTGAAGTGAAGAAATCACAACCACTGCTTTTGCACTTTAAAATCATAATGGTCACCACAAATTAAAGAAACAATAAGAAAATTTGACTTTATTTTATTAATCACTCCCTTGAAAAACTTAGAATCTATATATGTGAACGTTAGTTTCACACTCATCATTTCTTGATTAGACTGTAACCAAAGAACTCGGATGATAGAAACCAGAAGACGGTAAGAACCAATTCATAGAACATGAAGATCACGGATAAAAATGGCCAAAAATTGCCCAATAAAAATGGCCAAAAATTCCCAATCCTGTGGCTGTCTTGATTGAATCTAGAGAATAGAAATAACAAATTGTTGTGCTAATAGAGAACCAAAAACACCCAATACCAAAAGCATACCAAAGAACAATGACCACATACAGCCCTAAAGAAAACTGTTACATCGAACGGGAAGCGGTGATTATGCACAAGTTAGAAAACATCTCATCCAATACAAATTACCTGAATTTTATGCTTCTCATCTAGCGAGAAATAAATCAATTTGGGCAAGTGAAGAGGGCAAGCAACTGATCTCATTTTAACATCGGGCATCATGATAAAGATCAATGATCTTTAAGCCAGCCTGTCAGCATTTTTTGCTTTTGCCTTCTACCAGATTCCTGGTTTTCCTCTCCCTCAAATTTTCTCCTTAAGTTTTCAAACCGTCTTCACTCACCTGGCCATTCAGTTTTTGGTTCAACGCATAGGCTTCACCCAACTTCCTCTTGCACTCTTTGCTTGCAGAATCATGAGAAACCACTGAAACAAATTACGAAAGACGGGAACAAAAAAGCTGATGTAGGTCAATTTGTAATCAACTAAAAAGAAATGCTCTATAGATAAAAGCAAGTATAAGAAAGAATACATTTAGTACAGATGCTGCAAGTTTGCCTAATGGGTAGCTCTAAATATGAAAAGGTTCCTACTTGGCGGCTTTTCATGTTTACGGGTGCAAATAGATATCCATTAACATAGGTATCAGTATAATTTGCATATGCGAGAAGTTTGCATCAGTTCATGCACTATAGGAAACATGCATGTTGTTTCCTACCAGTTGTCAGCAGCATAAGCCACAATAACAACAGAATTTCATTTCCCCCATATATTTTTGGGGAACAAAATAAAAAGTCAATAATGGTTGAGGATGGTCTTTAAGCATTATCACTGCCAATATAAAATTCCCACGAGGTCCCATTTGACCAATTGCGGATTAGACAGACAGAGAGAGCAAAATAACTACACCCAGTGAGACTACTGACCTGGTGCTGGATAATCTCTTCCAATGATGCACTTTGCTCTAGTTTGAATGGTTAGCGGAGCAGTCCATGGTTCATAAATGTATTCCTTTGGCATGTCTGATCATTGTAACTTGGTCATATATCAAACAGCAGATTACACCAAGCCAAAAAAAAAACATAAAGTGGGTGAAGCTTTAACATACCTTTCAATACAGGCAAAAAATGCCTAATATAATTACCATTGGGGTCATATTTCTTTCCAAATGATACAGGGGAGTAGATGCGGTTATACTGGTAGGCGGAAAATTTGTCAAAATATGAAGAACTTCAGTTAAAGGTTATTCATTGGCATCATAAAACAGAATTTGTAAAGGGAAAATCTAAGCACACAGAAGGCCAGATCTTAACAAGCACATGACTCTACCAAAAGAAATAAACCATTCCTGCACTTCCAAGGAAAATGTGATAAAAGGAAGGGATCATATGGTATTGAATGTTCATAAATTGGTAAACAAAATTAAGCAGTTACAATGACTTTCTACATTCAGACTATCTTCTTATCACTGATGCAGATGTAGACTACAGAATCAGCAAAAGATTGAGAACAAGTTGCTATTCACTAGCAAGCAACATTAAAGAGGTAACTTGTGCATAATATTTATTAGATGGTTCATACCTGATAAAAGAATGATGAACATGATAGCCATAACCAATTTCCATTATTAATTGCCCAATCTGAATCAATCAGAAGTCTTTCAAAGACATCACGTCCTTTTTCCCAATGAACAAACTAGCAGCAGGAACAATTCTTGTCAAGGAAACAAGAAATACAGAAGGATTCACAATGCAGTAAGACATTAAAGTCATACCATATCTCCACGAGTTAGAAAACATGCAACACAATGCCGTGCTAGATGGTGCATCCAACCCCACTTGCGAAGCTACAACAGAGCAGATATACAAACTTCAAAATACTCAGCCTATAAAAGGAAGTGCTCACCTAGATTGGAGCAGCACCCCGGGGGGGGGGGGGTTGTTGAAGGACTCACAGACCTTACCTGGACCATAATAGCATCAATCCAAGGATACCCAGTCCTAGCTTCCCTCCATGCAGCCAGCAGTTCATCATCATTACTCCAAGGAATCTACATCACCAGTTAGTATGTCATCAAGCTTAACAACATATCATATGCGGAATCTGAAAATTATGTAACAAGAAAATAAAATTGAATATAAAAACCCATGTTAGACCACTCTTAGTTTCAAATAAATAATAGCAGTCACATCATACGGAAATAATTTATACAGGAACTAATCATAGAAAGTGAATTTTTAAAGCGGATAAATGATGGTTTTCCAACTTGATTAGCAACAAAGATGACTTGAAGGAAAGACTCAATGGCTTGGCCAATTTGAGTTGATAGAGCACCTCATATTAGTGATCAATGATAAAACTGGAGCTATGAAAAAGACAACAGCGGCCACTTATTCTGATTGTAAAGGATGTTTCCGAGGGAGATTCAGTCGCAGTCAAGGAAATAAAGTAGGAAATTCTACAATATCATCACTTATTGTGAAAGTACAACTTTTTCCCTAGAAACCCCAACAAAGAGCTAAGAATCTTTAGTTAATAAATACAAATTAGTATATTTGGAAGGACAATATAACTCATAATCAGTAATAACATTAAAACAATACTAAATAAATTATTCCACTTAATACAAATAATTATCAGTTAAACAACCAGCAATATTTTCAATAAAACTTGTTCTCTATCCCCATACATATATATTTGATTGTTCGTATTCTGATAGTATATTTGAGATGGCAAAACCAACTTCTAAAAGAATCTACAATGAAGATAGATATCAATTGATGCTATCAGTTGGACTTACCTGCTTGCAAATTCTATTACCCTTCATCCGATCAAAATTAGGTGTGCCAAAAGCTACAGTGTAAAAAAAATCTCGCCATAGCAACTGCAGATATTGAACCAAATTTTAGCCGCATCTGGAAGACAATAACCAGCATTATCGAACAACATACATAGGTACACTGACCTGTCCAACGAGGGAAACTGGAGGTGATGTATGTTTTTTAACATTGTTATAAACATCTGTTAGGCATTGGTAAAAATACCTGGAAGAAAGACAGCCAAACTGCCAAAGAGATGAGTAAAACTGCAGAAAAAGAACTAGCAATAAAAAACAAAAGAGGTGCAGCGGTCAGCTTAGTCTAAATATAATAGCGGTCAGCTTAGTCTAAATATAATAAGGACAGTAGTAACAGAATACATCCTCACAATCTCCAATACAAACCATTCCAAATACAACTCACTTTCAAGTAAGGTGATAACACAGTTGTTGCTGGCGTCAGATAAGCAGATGGGTCCCCCTTAGGTTTCTCAAAGTTTGCAACCCACTCCTGCGGTACAAGAAACAGAAAGAAAATATGTAAATGGAATATACCAGTAGCAGCACCACCAGCACCTAAGTGAAATCTAAGAAACAAAACTTTCAGTATTTATGAAATAAGTGTAGAAATTTCCATGAACCGGACCTCATTCCCAGTACATAAGTTAATAAAATGCCTTCTCACCAGTAAGCCAAAGCTAATGGTGCTTAAAATTTGCATTAGTTAAGTGAATTAATTAAAGTTGAGACCAGGAACTTCCTTCCAAACACTTTTATCGAGTCCTTTAACACTCATGTAAGTGTATAACTTAATGATTTAGCAACCAAAATTTACAAGTGCAGAGACTTAAGATCATACCTTGTCATTGACTGATTCCCTCAATTTCTTCAAGGCTTCTGATTCACCACCTCTAAATGGACTCAACTCTTCCTGCAGAAATATTACACTTCTATAAAGATTTATAAGAAGATACTTTTAAAAAATTATTTGCAGCTTCAAACCTGTCCATAGCCTTTATAGCCAAGTTCTTCAACAGTCGGAACTTCTGAAATCTCAAAATTTCCAACATCTCCAACAGGAGGCAGAGATGAGAGTGAGACTGGAAGTGGAGAAGACACCCATGAGGGTTGTCCGGCAAGCTTCAAAAATGATTGATAAGTCAGCGGTGGCTTTCCTCCATTCTTTTTGGTCATTAGTCATTGCAATTAGACAACATAGCCAATGATCAGTAGAGTAAACACAAACCAATGTAAAGAATTGAATCTGGAAAAAATCTAGTGTATGCAGACTTTTGGGGTCTGACCCAATTGTTAATGAGTTACTCGCATACCTTCTGTATGATATCTGCAGGATTAAACAGTGTATGACTGACAGGTGAAAAAACCTCAATCCCGGCTGTAGAAGCATAATCCTGTTGAAACAAACATAATACTCAGATTATCCTGTATCAGCAACATAGCCACATCACCTTGGCACAAACTAACTTTTCTTGAAATGTATACAAACTGTAAAAGAATATACAAATTGCCGTTTTGCCATTTGAGAAGCCTAACTCGATGTTTCTAAAGTAGGAAAATACAAGCTCTCACCTTAACCTTCATATCTAAAGCCTGATAATACGGATCCGTATCGTACTCAAAACAAAGCTTATTAACATCCCACTGCAAGCACCCAAAAGAAAACAAAAATGAAAATTGAAATTGTAAAGTTTGATAAAATAATTTTCCAAGAATATGGTTAATAATATGCTCACAAGTTGTGATTAAACCTGTGAATGAACCCCATTTATGATTATTATTGTAATTTTTTAGCATGTCGTTTGCAACATCACAAACTCTGTATCTGTAGCCAAAGACAGTTTAAGTGATTTACAAACAAAAAGAAAAGACTTGAAGGATGCTTAAACTAAACGCACTTTAGAGCTTTTAACAGAAAGTCTTTTAATTAAAAAAAGAGACACTTTCAAGACCACTAGCACCAAACACAATTTTATTATTATTATTTTTTGGGAATAAAAACACAACTTTATTAATTGTACTAAAACTAGAAACATTTAAAATACAGTTATAAAGTAACGGTAAGAGAAACTGACTTCTTGTAAGCACCGAATCAAAATTTCACTCGGTTCGCCCTTGAAAACCAGCAACCTCGACCCCAGTTTCTTGAGAGACAAATCAAGATCCACCAGACTCTCAAGCAGGAACCGTATGCGGTTCAGACCCGCCCGGGACGACCCGGGAGAGAACGCCGTCGGGTCCGGTTCCATGTAATGCGGATCAACGACGAACACAGGATAAACAAATTTCGCTCCCTTCGAAGCGTACTCTAGCGCCGGGTTGTCGTGGATTCGGAGCCCCTTTCGGAACCACATCAGAGAAGCCGAGCCGGATGACATAATCGGACTTGAAAACGAAGTTTTGGGAAGGCAGTGCGAAATTCTCATGAGAGAGAGAATGTGTGTGTTTTACGAAATGGTCGTCTGATTTGGCGCGTTAAGCTGGGGGATCTTGCGAGAGGTGACGCTAATATGCGCTGAGAGCGTGGGACAAGGAGGGTATTGAGGTGACGTGGCGCGCGGGATGAAAAGGTGGGGAGAGGATAAGTAAATGTTGTGCGCATATTGGCGTAGAGTAGCGTAGCTCTTGGTGCGGTTAAAGTGGCGCCACGTTGCGGCTTTCAAATTGCAAGACGTTGGTAGCCTTTTTTTTTTTTTAAAATAATAATGGGAATTAACTAATAACTACCATCATGGTTACCATCAAATATTAAAATAATAATAATAATGATAAAGATAAAGAACAGAGTAACACTTGGTTGGTTATACATGAGGTGCTCGTGCCATACTTTGTCACGAGTAAAAATGTTAAATTTATAATTTAATAGTTTATGAGCAGAATTCTAACTCTGAATCTCTTTAGCACTACAAAACATTTTATTAATTAAATAAATAAACAGATACAAATTATATCAACACTTATTTAACGAGTACTTGCACCTTTATTTTTGACAAATAAATTTTCTCTAAAATTTTTAATTGAAAAGTTCATGCTACATGACATAGTTTTTTCTTTTAAAGTTGATTGATTGGCTCTCTCTAAGATACTATTATTTTTTTTTCTAAGGTATGTAATAAATATACACCCTTACATCTTGCTCAATGGTATAAAATATTTATATAAATAAAAAATATAAATTCTTTAGAAATATTTTACTAGCTAACAAATTGGTTGAAAAGATTATTTTTAAATTAAAAGAAGAAAAAAAAAGTATTAGAATAGATCACTTTGAATTCATAAGTATTTTTATTTAATTTGAATTCATCAACTTAATTTTAAAAGTCATTATTAACTAAATAATCATTTATCTATTTAATTAAACTAATGGTAGAGATATTTAAATCAAAGAATTTGAAGCAATTCCATTATTAATATTGTAAAAAATTATATAACATGTAGAAAATTCTAATTATTATAAAAATAAATAAAAATTGAATAATAAAATTTATCAATAATAATAATTACTAAACACCTAATTAATTTCTATTATTCAGCAGAATATTTTATCGGCACAACATATAATGTTATTACCTGAAAATCGAGGTAATAATCATGTTACGTGATTAAAATAACATTAATCAAAACATTAAATTATTAATAAAAACATTTTAGGTAGAAAAGTATAACAGGGGCACGGGGCCACAATGCCACTCCACCAATTTTAGGCCGTTAACTTCAAACGATGATAGGCTCATACACGTGTCACCACCCGTCTCCCTCTACACTCCTCGCCTGCATTACGCTTCCATTCTGTGCTGCCATTTTCGCGGAAATAAAAACATCATGAGTACTCTCTCTCTACCTGTTTCTTTCTCTCTCTAACTTTAGCGTTTGTTTTTTTCCCAATTTTAACTGAAATTTTCATATTTAATCACAGGTATAGTCAGGAAGATCAAGATTGGACCTGAAGGTTTGTTCCACTTGCTTGTTTCTTTTATTATTTATATATATATATATTTTTTAGAATTTTGCTTATTCAGTTTTTTGCGTAAATTGAGTTATATTAATAGTGATAATAAATAATATTACCAGGGTATGGAAAGTTCAATCGGTTCATTTCCAATCTCTCACGTCAAAATAGAGACGATGCTAAGGTACTGCTTTTTCATTTCTTCTTTTTTTGCTGTATTTTCTATCTATATCATTTTCCTGTATTGGTATGTCATAAGATTACTTTTATGTGTGCTTCTGAGTTGGATACTTAAAAGGAAACAATTTTTATGGCTGCACGAAAAATTTAAACCAATTCCGAAAGTTAAGTTTTTTACAATTTGCATAATGTGGAATTTAATGCTCAAAATTTGTTGCCTGAAAGCAATAAAAAGCATTTCTTTTTATGCTAACTAGGTTCAAAGGGAAAACTTGAGTTTATAGCCATTAGTGATATGGCAGATGCTAAGCGTGGGTGGGTTACGGCTGTTTCAACTGGTTAAAAACATCATGGGGGTGGTACAGTATGTCAACGGTTCAAAAGCTACTCATACCACGGTTGTAGAGGGGTTTGATTTGCATCTATGGGATTTTTAGGAATGGGAAAAAAAACTGAAAAAAAAATGCACTTAGCAGCTATTGTCATCATGGACATGAACTACATTAATCATTGATTTGAATTAGCCATGATATTGTACAAATTTTGGATGTGCGTTTTAAGCATAATTGTATTAACTTTCATTTAATTTTTTGCAAATTCAATTTAAAAGGCTTCCAGAAGACTTGGTCAAGTTTGAGTATCACTTGACATTGACTTGAGGGCAGTGACTATTAGATCTTTGTATAAACAATACAATCTTATTTTTAACAGATCTACAATACCATTTGCAGAAAATGCCAGCGTTGACCCACCTTTTTACAAATAATAATCATGATGGATTTGGGTCTAGTGGTACAAAGTCCATAGGGATGCTTGCTCTTCTTGGGGCTGGTGCTTCAGGGGTTTTGAGTTGTGCGACTGTAGCTTATTCAGATGAGGCGGAAGAGGGCTTGCATTGCCCCAACTATCCATGGCCTCACAAAGGCATCCTCAGTTCATATGATCATGCTTCGTAAGTTTATCGTTTGACTCTGCTGATCTGTGATAATCGTTTGTGGAAAAGGGTTCTTTCTCTTGCATCGGTCAGTAGAATTAAAGTCAGAGGTTTTGCTATCTCATTCGCCTTTAAAGTTTAAACACTGCAAGGAAATGCTTTATGCGTTTGTCAGCCCCAGAAGGCAAGGGAAAACTTTATAGTGGTTCATCAATGTCTTCATGTGGCTTCTGGCCTTAAGTGGATGTTCACTCCCTATCAGTTGATTGTTGTCTCCTGATTAAGTACATCCTGAATTTTTTTATTTTCTTTATTAGGATATTTGTTATATATATTCAATGACACATGAGCAGGATTCGAAGGGGTCACCAGTTGTACCAGCAAGTTTGTGCATCATGTCACTCAATGTCACTGATTTCTTTTCGTGATCTTGTGGGCGTGGCATATACTGAAGAAGAGACAAAAGCTATGGCAGCAGAGATTGAGGTGGTTGATGGGCCCAATGATGAGGGCGAGATGTTTACCCGACCTGGCAAGCTAAGTGATCGTTTTCCTCAGCCATATGCAAATGAACAAGCAGCCAGGTTTGCTAATGGAGGGGCTTATCCTCCTGATCTCAGTCTTATCACAAAGGTATTTACAGTGTTCTGGACACTTGCTTAGGAATGGAGCAACCATAATCTCTTGCACGGCCTAACAGGGTGTCTTTCAGGCCCGTCACAATGGTCAGAACTATGTATTTGCTCTTCTAACTGGTTATCGGGATCCTCCAGCTGGTGTCTCGGTATATTCTGCTTCCCATTACAGGCATTTTTCTTTTAAACATAGAAAATATCATCTGAAATCTTTATTGATGATATCAAAATTAGTTTAAAATTTACCTGTTATGGAAATTGCTGAACACTTCTTCAAGGTGTCACAATCTGGTTGCGTTTTGAATTTTGAACTTTTTTATTTGGTACTGCTGTAGATTCGAGAAGGGTTGCACTATAATCCTTACTTTCCTGGTGGCGCTATAGCTATGCCACAAATGCTAAATGATGGTGCTGTTGAATATGAAGATGGTACCCCGGCAACAGAGGCTCAGGTAATCTCCTAACCTTTCAACTGCATTTGATATTGCAGATCTTACTAATGAAATTATGGATTCTCATATTCGTTTCCCTATGTTGGCGCAGATGGGGAAGGATGTTGTAACATTTTTGTCATGGGCTGCCGAGCCAGAAATGGAAGAGAGAAAACTGGTAATTGCTTCTTTTTTTTTTAATTTGCTAATAATTTAAAAGAAATGTGAACACATTCAATAATGCCTCAGAGGGATAGAGGAGCTTTCTTCTTTTGATTGTATGCATTCCATAATCTAACACTCAATAGTATGTTGGGAATGTTATACGGTATAAATTTCCACTAAAGTGGTTATTTATTTATAATCAAACAAAAAGCGAGTTTGAGTAGGTATACTTAGTCATGGAGCATTCCGAGTATTTGCTTTAGGGATTGTTCCTGTGCAAAAGGTAAAGAATTAGTATTTTGGATAATGATCTTTTAAATTTTTCCATCATCTGGTTCAGCTGGTCCATTATATATGATCCTGATGACTTATTTCTTGTGTTAATATTTATAGTTGGTTACCATTTTTTTTTTAAGTATAATCTGTTCAAGTGTTCTTAATGCTGCACTCCCAAAACTATTTTTCAGTTCCAACATTTGAATGTGAGTTACCTTAGTAACAATAGTGATTACATACTACTTTAATCCTTCATGATAAATTCGCAATTACAATTATTGGAGATGGGAGATAGAGTTAACGCAAGACATTTGCCTCTGTCTAACTTCATATTGGTTTAAATATCTGCAGATGGGATTTAAATGGATATTTGTGTTGTCACTCGCGCTTCTTCAAGCTGGTTATTACCGACGCTTAAAATGGTCAGTCCTTAAGTCTCGAAAGCTGATCCTTGATGTTGTCAATTAATCTCTCAGCTGTTTCTTTAGGTTGTGTGTGTCTGTGAGAGAACTTCGGTTGGAAATAATGGTTTGAATTATACAATGTAGTTAATTATTTTTTCATCTTTGATAAGATGAGCTAGATAGACAATAAATACATGATGGGGAAGAATCTCTACTAGAACCTGATTCTTCTGAAGAGAAAAATGATCTTCGATTATAGGAAATAAATGATATGTTATTTGCGTATGCTACAGTTGAATGAGATTTTCTCCCAAGTTAGTGTCCACGTTGGTTTATATCCCTTTGTTTACAACCTGTAGCGTGTTCCCAGATACTTGTTGATTTTGCAGAGTTGCAAAATTGAAACAATGACTAGAGGAAGCATTATTCTTAATTTATGGTTCTTTAGCCTAAAGCAAACAAATTGTGCCAGCAGACCCACCTCCCAGAAGTCGTGCAACCAAAATACACTTCCAGGTGATTTGCTGATCTGAAATCATCAGCATCCTGGAAACACTCTTGCAAGATGCAGAAAATGTTTTCAAAAGTTAACAGGAAAGGAAACTAGTAAACAGCAACAGAAAAAGATGACAGTGCAACAGGAGCATTTACATCATACTTATTGTGTGTTAAATTTTATATGATGACAATTAAATCAGTTTCTTTCATTTTATTTACAATTAAACCAGCCTTTTAACTACAAAGTCAAGAAAACTGACTTAATTGTTAACATTAAAATTTAAAACTCAATTTTGACCGCTGATTCGACAATGAGAGACTGGGAGAGAAAAAACAAAGAGAGGATCTTAATCTCAGGAAATAATACATGGAAGAGTACCCACTAGAAATCATTTTCAAATTGTCCGCAATACCACTTAGAACACATCATCCCCTAAATGCTTCATGATATGAACAAATATTGAACAATTTCGACGATGTAACCTAGAAAATTTCAACATCAATTCCAGTGGAATTGTATTCTTCTGTAAATAGGCGATTGATCATAACTCAAAAGTACAACCATGGCCAAGGTACGAGTACCTCGGCTGGTTTTATTGGAGTACAGTTTTCCGAAAGAATTCTAAATTCTTTCTCAGTGTTCACTTTTCGTAGTAGAATATCAACTATCCAAATGAAATGGCTTTGAATGGAAAATTTAGCTGTAGCTAGAACTCAACAAATCCTAAATGGTAACAGTTACAAAAGACAGGAGGTTAATAATCAAGAATCAATTCAGATTTAAACAAATAAATTGAAGAAATGGCTTATACTCGAAGTTTAAATACTAAGTGAAATTTGTCAAGTAAATGCAAGATCTGCAAGGCAAACTATGAGAAAGTTCATAAAGCAATTGGCAAGCAACCTGGAAGCAAAAATATCCAATAATTCTTCAACTTTATTAAGTGGAAACAATATGGAAATAGGAATGCATTATACAAGAAAACATATGAGAATACAGGTGACAAGGCCGGTCAAGACAAAAGAAATAAAACAAGTCAATCTACATTCCACTCTGCTTCACTTAAATCTCCACAATGCCATATTCAAATATACAAGTTATGCCTCACAATCATGATTCTCTGTATCTTCATCAGAATGATGTTCAACTTCTGCTGCAATGGCTTTGAAACAATGACGAAAAGCATTGTGATGGCTTGATCGTCCCATTGCAGCTCTCTCCACCAGTTTTCTTCTCCCTTAATAATACTGTGATGTTGCTTTCCGCTGTTGGAATCAAGTGGAAGTTTCTTAATATTTGGACATCCCACTACAAAAATTTCCTTCAGACGGGGAAGGGAAAGGCATTCCTACTCATGCTCTTCAGATCTGGTAGATGTTGTAATCTTAAAATTTCGAGTTGCACAGATGGTTTTCTTCCAACTTTTCTTCCAGCTTTACCAAAAATTTCAAAACATAAAATTTCATTCACTGGATAGCAATATGATGTTTGAAGATTCTTGAGGTTTGAAGCAAGAATAAGCCATGTCCACTCCTTCACTTCAAAGCAAGACTCTATGTAAACAGTGTGAGGGCTGTCAAAGATATGAGATTTTCTTATTTTTATGAGTTCCCCTTCCAAGTCAACATCCAATCTCTCCAGACATTTACAATCCCATATCTGCAGTGTATCGAGATACTTACAAGTTTGCTGAAGATAAAAGATTGAGGGACCTTATATTTGACAAGAATTGAAGGCATAGAGACTGGTACGACTCTGTATTTTAGGGAAGCTCAAAAACTCTTCGATGCACTAGAACTGTTTAAGGTGATGGTCAGCACATTTAGGAACTCCGAAGAAAGCAATTCCAGTACTAGCAAAATTAGATGAACATCTGAATATTCTCACCACTTGTAAGAAGCAGAGACTAGATATTAGTCGCTTCATAATTGAACGAAGACAAATTGTACTATCCAAATTCAAACGTTTAAGATTTATCAAGAATATTAACTCCTCTGGCAACCATTTTATTGCAGTTCCTGATAGATCTACGTACTGTGGAGAGCTTTGAAATTCCTGATAGCAATTTGGTTAAATGATCATTATATGACAGGTTTAATACTTTGACACAGGGCATTACTTGGAAGAAGTCACAGTTAATCATCCTCAAGTGATTGAATCTGAAAAGCAAAGTTTGAAGGTTGGGACATAAGGGATCTCTGATAGAATCTCAATTTTATTTTTCATCAACATCTTTCTTAACCCTTCCCATTTGTCAACCTCGGGTGCTTTAGTTAATTCAGTACCTGCAAGAACCAAAAATTCTTCAGCCTCCTTTTCAATGTCACATGCCACCCATTAAGCCATGCACCACATCATGCATTTTAATGCAATCATCTCCTTCTTTAGAGTGTCCTTGATATCTTCTTGCACTTCTGTCACTTCCATCCAAAAGTCCCTCACCAAGCCAACAATCAATCAAGGAACTTCTACTAATCTTATAGTCTTTGGGAAACCAAAAACAGTACAAGAAACAAGATCTAATCCTTTGTTTTCTGTAAACTATCATAACTGAACTTTAAATGAGGATAGACTTTCTCCATACCTGGAAATTTTGTGATCGATTTCTTTAAAAGCTGAATTGCATAACTCCACTTTTCAAGAGTCTTCTTGTGAGCCATGGCTCCACCAATTGTTATTAGTGCAAGTGGCAGACCATCGCACTCTTCAACCATAGCTTGGGCCAGCTCAGCAATACCAGTATGACTGTCAAGAATATCCCTTCCGGCCTTCTCCTGAAAGAGTGCCCAGGTCCAGGCTTCATCATTACGTCAAACACGTAACTTCGAACTCCTCATCAGCTTCCACTTGGCCGCAAACATCAAGAGAGGGAGTTGGGATTACTTTCTTGGATGCAAGTCTTGGGCTTGCAAGGGGGACGCCCAATTTGGTTATATCAACCGGCTTCCATATATCATCCAATAATAATGCGAACTTTTTCTTACTCAAAATGCTGAAGACGTCCCGAACTTTCCCTCAAAGATCTTTCCTCTTCCAAGACTCGTTACATAAACCTAGCTTTCTACCGATGTCTGCTTGAGTCTTCTCAAGCTTCAGTTATTTAGACACCGTTGCCTATATCACAACATCAAAACCTTGTAAGCATTCCGAAATGTAAGCTTCAGTTAATTCGCAAGCCTGTCCCAATAAAATGATTCCTAGTCCTAAAGTCCGCTTGCAAGTTCCAAAATAACTTTCCTAAAGGTTGCTCTACTCTGTTTCTAATTTAATTGAAACTTCCGAAATGTAAGCATTCAACATCTTTGAATAATAATTTTTTTATCAGAAGTTGATAAGGCATCCACCAAATGGAAGATATAGTTAAATTATGGATACGTCGACATAAATTAACAAATTATCTAATGGCCAGTCTCCGTTGACCACTTAACAAACTTCCTAAAAAATAATGGAAAATTTTACGGAATTGACCACAAAAATTTATGTTTTGCAGGTTTTTTTTTTAATTTCCAATATTATGATTGGCTACCCTAAATTTAATTTAGGAAGAGACTGACACTTTGGTCCTTCTTAAGCATTGTTTACCACTTAGATCTATGATAAAAATTTTAATATTGCATTGTTTACCACTTACACGGCACCATGTGTCCTAAAAACATTGTAAATTTGTATAACATATATTGGCTTATATTGATACCGGATAGAGATCAAATAATCATAAGGTAACAGTACAACAACCGAGAGATGATCAATAGCCAAACCTGGAAATATCAACAATAACTAAGCCGCAAGTGATTACTAACTAAATCATGTCATGGAAATTCAGATATGGACAAAAATGATTATGAACTCTAATGTTACAAAATCAAACAAATGAAATAGATGGTGGAGATTTAGATCCAAAATGAAATCTCCTGCCAATTTTATATTTCTGAATGTATAAATAGAGGTCAAAAGGATCGAGAAAGGACCTTTTGAGTAATTCTTATTTAAGTCAAAAGAATTCGAGAATGCAGGTCTAGAAATTCTCTAAATACAAATATTGATAAAAGTATCCAAAAGACTTTCACAAGTGTATACTTGAATCTAATTTGTACAGATTCTCAATAGTCCAGATAGTTGAAGGTTTTTGAACATTCTCATCCCTTATGTTGATACAGCAACAGTAGAAAATTTAGCTCTCGAAAAAATTTTTAGCATCCCATTTTATCATTGAAGGGTTTTCTTTTTCTCAAAAGAATAAGGGCCTTAAATAGTAGGAAAAGCATTTATAATAAACAATCGTCAATTCAATGACGCTTGAGCTAAATTTTAGGGTCAACACGGACAATTTTCAATCGAAGAAGCACCGTAAAGATTATCATAATTTGCCGGCCTTGAAACTTTCAACATAAAAGATATAAGTTTTTTAAAAATTTTGTATTTTCTTCTTGTTCAGTAACCTACAAATAAAATAAATTTACTGAACACCTTGTGCACTCCGCAGCCCTTTAACCCTCTGTTTCTAGGGATGGTAAATTGGTCCATCTAAATTGGATATCCATATATCTAATCCAATTGGATTAGATAATATCCATCCAAAATCTTTTTGGATATGGATATGAATATTTTTAAAAATATCCAATCTTTTTGGATATGGATATGAATATTTTTAAAAATATCCAATTAGATATTGGATGGGTATGGATATTTAATGAATATCTAAAATCCAATTAATTTATCCATTTAAAGTTAAAAAAATTTATATTGTTAAACTAAAATTAAAAAAAACAATAAAATCTAATTTTCTCTTATATTAACTAGTGAAAAATTTAAATTCCTCTTATATTAAAAACTAAAATTTTCAAAATTACCTTTTAATTTTTTAACTTATTTAATACTATTAATAATTATTATTTTATTTTATTGATTTAATATTATAAATAGACTTCCACCGGAAAGTCACCGGACTACCACCGTCGGACATCGCCGGAATATCACTGGAATTACCGTCGGACCTCACCAGAATTACCGTCGCCGGACCACCGTCGGCTTCGCCGGAAGGTCGCCGGACCTCCGCCGGACGACCGCCACCACCGACCACCGGACCGCCATTTTATTATATATATATATATATATATATATATATATATATATATATATATATATATATATATATATATATATATATATATATATATATTATTACTAATATAAATAATTTAATAGCCAAATTTAATATTGAAATTTTAATTATTTTATATTATTATTTTTATATAATAAAAATAAAATATTCATGAATATTTATGGATCTCTATAATTATATGGATAAAATCTATATCTATATCTAATATTAAATATTAAATATAAATATAAATATATTAATTATGAATTTGTGTTTGGAGGATATTATCCATCCATAATGGGATATTTTCCATCCCTATCTGTTTCTGTCAATAAACCTCTTGCTAGCTCTTTAAACTATACTCTTTTTCTTTTATTATTTTATTTTTGGTCCATTTTATATATTCATCATCTATTTCTCCTTCTCTACACCGAATCTTACGCAAATATGGGTAACATATTGACAGTTCAATTATCATGTGATGCCCTTTTCACTCGTTGCCTGGATTGCTGCGTCGGAAGAACAACATATGTATGTAATATTGAGGATAATCTTGTGGCCTTGCGGACCAAGATGGATGATTTGATCGAGGCAAGAAATGATGTAATGAGGAGGGTTACCATTGCAGAACGACAACAAATGACACGGCTGAACCGCGTGCAGTTGTGGCTTACCAGGGTGCAAGGTCTGGCGATTGAAGTTGATCAACTACAAGAAGTTAAATCTCAAGAAGTTGAGAGATTATGCCTTGGAGGCTTCTGTTCCAAGAACTGCAAGTCAAGCTACAAATTCGGAAAAAAAGTAGCTAAAAAGCTGCTAGAGGTGTCCACTTTAATTGATGAAGGAGCTTTCCATGTGGTGGCTGACAGGCAACCGGAGGCTGCAGTGGAGGAAAGGCCTATTGAGCCAACTGTAGGCCTGGAATCAACACTTGATAAAGTTTGGAGCTGCCTTGGAGAGGAGAATGTGGGGATTATTGGTCTATATGGTATGGGGGGAGTTGGAAAAACTACCCTGTTAACACAAATCAACAACAAGTTTCTTGATTCGCGGAAAGATGATTTTGATGTTGTGATATGGGTAGTGGTGTCTAAAGATCTGAAAATTGAAAGGATTCAAGATGATATCTGGAAAAAGATAGGCTTGTGCGACAATTCATGGAGAAGTAAGAGTCTCGAAGATAAAGCGGTGGACATCTTCAGGGTTTTGAGCAAGAAAAAATTTGTGCTCTTGTTGGATGATATGTGGAAGCGAGTTGACTTGACTCAATTGGGAGTTCCTCTTCCAAGCCCAACGACTGCATCCAAGGTGGTCTTTACAACTCGTTTTGTTGAGGTTTGCGGGGCGATGAAGGCTCATGAGTATTTCAAAGTGGAGTGTTTGGCACATGAGAAAGCCTGGATTTTGTTTCAGGAGCATGTTGAAAGACAGACTCTTGAAAGTCATCCAGATATTCCGGAGCTGGCTGAAACCGTGACGAAAGAGTGTGGTGGCCTGCCATTAGCCCTCATTACCATTGGTCGAGCCATGGCATGCAAGAAGCAACCTGAGGATTGGAAATATGCGATTCAAGTTTTGAGGAGATCAGCCTCTGAATTTCCAGGTATGGATGAAGTATATCCTCGTTTAAAGTTCAGCTATGACAGTTTGCCTGGGGAAAAAATAAGATCTTGTTTCTTGTACTGTTGTTTATTTCCTGAAGACTATAAGATTCATAAAATGAGCTTAATAGATTATTGGATTAGCGAGAAAATTTTGGATAACAATGATAGATCTAGAGCAATAAATGAAGGATACTATATTATTGGCGTTGTGCTTCATTCATGTTTATTGGAGGAAGCGGGCAATGACTGGGTGAAAATGCATGATGTTATCCGTGACATGGCTTTGTGGATTGCAACTGAAATTGAAAAGGAGAAAGAGAATTATTTGGTTGAAGCAGGTGCTGGATTAACAGAAGTGCAGGTACTGCAGGGGATTGAAAGATGGAAAGGGGTGAGGAAGATTTCATTGATGCAAAATCAAATTAGGAATCTACCATTCACTCCAATTTGTCCTGATCTCCAAACTTTGTTCCTTAAGGGTAACCGCTTAGCCATGATTACTACTCGCTTCTTTCAATTTATGCCTTCTCTTAATGTTTTAGACCTGTCCGAAAATCGCGATTTAACGGAATTACCGGCAGGGATTTCAGAATTAGTCTCATTAGAACATCTTGATCTTTCATACACAGGCATCAATGAGTTGCCAAGAGAGTTAAAGGCGCTGGTAAATCTCAAGTATTTGAACTTGGATCATACAAGATTTCTCCATCCAATTCCATCACCCCTGATATCTAGTTTTTCAATGTTACTTGTGCTGAGAATGTTTAATTGTAACTTTTCGTCTATGGCTTATGTTGTTAGAGAAGTTTTGATAGACGAATTAGTGCAGCTGGATCATTTGAATGAGTTGAGCATGTCCTTGCATAGCATCCGTGCTCTTGAAAGATTTTTGAGCTTCCGTAAGTTACAAAGTTGTACTGGATCTCTTTACCTTAATGTTTCGGAGCATTCCAATTGGCTTGATGTTTTATCCTTAGGAGAGATGAAGAATCTTCATACACTGCACATGCAATTTAAATTTTTGAATGACATGAAGTTTGGATGTGTGAGAGTGGGAACTCATGCTTTCCAAAGCCTTCACACAGTTCACATACATTATTGCTCAAAACTGAGGGATTTGACATGGCTTGCTCTTGCTCCAAATGTAAGGAATATAGGGGTAAGTACTTGTGCTAATATGGAAGAAATAATCAGTCCTGGAAAAATAAGCCAAGTACAGAATCTAGACCCATTTGCAAAACTTGAGTATCTTGTACTAGAAAATCTAATGAATTTGAAGAGCATCTACTGGAGCCCCTTGCCCTTTCCGCAGCTGATGGAAATCAGAGTAAATGGATGCCCAATTCTTCAGAAACTTCCACTTGATTCCAGCAGTGCAAAGGATCGTAAAATTGTTATCAGGGCAAAGCAGCATTCCTGGTGGGCGAATTTGAAATGGGAGGATGAAGCAGCTAAAAATGCTTTTAGCCACTGTTGGGTGCATGCATGATGATTAACACGGATCAACTTGGATCCAGAGATTGATTATTTGTTCTGTTCCCCCCCTCCCCCCCCCCCCCCCCCCCCCCCCCCCCCCCCTTCCAATCCTATTCTATTGTATTATCAGCTTCTTTGTATTTTATCCTGAATGATCAAATTTCATCTCCCAAATCTTTATGCTCATAACATTTGCTTGTAACATATATAATCTATTGAGATGATTCACATATGGTAAAGATGATGAAACACTGAGCTGAGTGAGTTTGAATCATCAAAGTATCAGAGGCATAAAGATCAAGAACAGCCCCTTAGCTCATGCAAGCTTAAAAATCTTTGTTGGCAATGGATATGTGGAAGAATGATTCAAATTCTGTTAGAGAAAATTACAATAATCATTCATGCTTTATCAAGAATCATCGATCTGAGGCTTGATTAGTTGTATTAGCCAAGGGAAATCTTACCAGAAACTCTTCAAAGGTAAGCTCAAGGCACTAGAATGTTCCAAACAGAGCAATTCCTCGTCAAAATTTACTGTCCTCAAATAGAATGCTACCCCCTATCTGCAGAGACTACAACAGACAAGAAAAAGTTCGAAGATCAAGGCAGTATTGAACCTTTAACAAATTCTCATTTGGATACGATATCCTCTTTTGGTACAAAATTTTGTAATTTGATAAAATAATATACGATCTAATAAAAGTAAAAAAGTACTACTTTTTTTCACACAGCATAAACATATTTACTCACAAAAGGTAATAAAAATACTGACCCATTTAATTGGACGCTTTGACTTTTGACTAATGACCTAAAAAAATTTAATGATCTGAGACTTTTCGTTTTGTTGGGTCACGTTTTTTATACCGTGTATATTATGTATAATATTTGATAACATTACAATTTATCGCTCATTGTTCTTGTACTATTTAGTAGTTAGAAATAGAAACATTAAATGCTTCTTCTTGCCCTTTCTTTTTTAAATATTTAACCCTGGATTATACAAGACCAATGAATGATAATTTATGTCACGATTTAAGTTAGAATAAATGCGATTTACTTAAAAAAATTTAAGAGCTTCCATTTAAAAATTTAGTGACCTATGATATCTTGACAGAAAATGAATTTATGGTTTTGGCTCCTAAAGATCCCAAAGTACAGAGCTCCTGAAAACAATAATTTGAGCTAAAAAACTAAAATGTAAATGAAAAGTTGATTTCAAGGTTCCAATTTCAACCCATGGTACGTCTTCCATTGAATATTGATTAAGCACTCGTCCAAAACAAACTTGTACCACAATTCTCCAGGCTAACATTTACGGCATGTTTGGTTTGAATAAATATAAGAAAATGAGAAGAGAGAAAAAGAGGAGAGGAGAAAGAAATAAAGGGAGAAAAATGAATTACATGTCTAACCAAACAATAAAAATGAGGTTGGCTGCCATTTTTCACTCATTTTTTTCTATCCTCTTTCCTTTCTATTCGTCTTTTCTCATATTATTTCTTCCAACTAAATATGAGCTTAATTCATTGAAATTTTTAAAAGACTAATGCCGGAGTATTTTATAATTTTGAGGTGGACAAATTGTAAATTCCTTCACAGTTCATTTTTCTTGAGTGAATATCAAATGAAACTAATGATGTGAGTTGGTGAAGTATCTTCAATGGTAATTGCTAATGGAAGCCAGAAGTCATTTGCTAATACTTTGACATTTTTCCATTTTTTTAAATTATTAAAAAAAAACAGATAGCTAATAATCGAAATCAATCAGAGGAAACAATTAGTCAATAGGCAAATCCAAATCAAGAATCCAGTAGGGATACATACCAATCGGAAAAGAAATAGAGACATCTATGATAATACAAGTGACTCGTATATCTAAACTCTGCTCCAGAACCTCCAATCTGTGTTTGATAGCCTCTGTTACAGAAAGACATGAAACAGAGGAGGAAAGCATTTTGAGTATATCTTTATCCTCCCAGTGCAGTACTTTCCACCAACATTGATCTCCCTTAGTAACAACTTTATGTTTCCTTTCCGCTGTTGAAATCTTTGTAGGAGCTTTGAATTCATCTGCTACCGTTTCCTTAAATTTTGTGAGAATAGCAGGAACTGCAGTTGATGCTCTCCACGTTTTGAAGATATCATAGTACAAGAAATTGCAAATGGGTTTACATTTGCAACAATTCCTTGAACTTCACCTAACTTTAGATACACTGATTATTTCTTCCGTATCATAGCAATCTGATATCCCAGTTCCCTTGAGATTATTCTGTCCTGCAATTTTGAGAAACATTCTATCTGAACTGAAAAAAGATACGAAAACCACTAGTTATTGGTTTTGGTACTTCCCTCAGTGTAATCAAACTCCAACTGTAATGAGATTTTTCATATGTGCTATAGATGAAACATTACACGAGTTTAAATAAACAAAATATTGAAGGGCATAAGGATCGGTTACAACTCTTTAGCTTATAAGAGTTTAAACATCTTTGTAGGGTAGGGAAACTTCTCAAGGTTAGGTTCAAGACTAAATATTATTTCAAACCAAGCAGTTTATCCATAAAATACTAACCATCTTTGAACAGAATACTATGTTCGACTTTTTGATTTGAAGAACTTAATTGATCAATCTTAATCTTAGGCTGCGCTGGACTTCTTCCCCTGCAAGATAATAAAAATTATGCTAATAAAAAATATCAATGCAAAAAGCAGAATGCCATCAAAATTTATGTATCTTTTAAAAGATAATGATCTTACCCAGCTAGAGCCACAACTGGACCAGTGAAGTCCAAGTTGGTGTCCCCATCCCCAAGCTCAGATCCTTGAATGTCAAGGATTGTAATCTCGGACTCCGTTCCATTTTCCATAGGCCTGGGAGCCCACCCATTGAGTATCACAGCTCCTGTGCAGCGACAACTTAAACACTATAACCAAATAAAAACAGAAAGAAGAAACTAGTAGAGAAATTTTTTTCCAAATAGCTATTAAGCAAATATGGCAGACTCGAAAAGATTGAAAGAAAATGCAAGTAGAAATTAGCCAGCATGCTGCATAAAGTATACAAACATAACATCACAAGGTTTTAGAACACGATAACAATCATCCCTCATACCCGTAAGTAGTCTTTTGAAACTCAAACCAGTTAAGACACCATCCACCATTTCTATTTCTCAGGAAAGAAACACCAAGCCACATTCTTTTGTAACTCGGACTGATAGGCAGGATTCAGTAGAAATTAGCCATAAATAGAGAATTGTTTTCGGAACAGCTGTTAAGCAGAACAAACATGGAAGACTCCAAAAGATAGAAAGAAAATGCGAGTAGAAATTAGCCAGTAAATGGAAATTGGCTTTCTTCCAGTTAATGAAAGTGAGAAGCCAGCTCCAGAATTCTAATCAAACTGCAAACAGTAATAAGCTTCTCTATATTCATACCGTAGTATTGAAAATGAATTTATTAGAAAAATGGAAGTGGATATGTGTGATTCTGATGTCATTCGCATGTCCCGACTGTACAGACAGTTAAAGAGAATTCATCACTTCACATAAGGAAAGAGACTGTTTTCTCTTTTATTTTTTAAAAGGTTTTGCTATTTAAAAATTAGAAATAGGCAAATTTTGGCTCGGATCAACTCGATCTAAACGGGTTAGAAAAAAAGCGATGTGAGCTCAATTAATGTTGAGATATTGCTCTGCTCTCTAGTCTCTGGTCAGCCGTCTCTTGAGCTACAATTCCAACAATTCGAAGTTATGAATTATACATTTATTAGTTCAAAGATTAAAAAAAAAAAGAATTAAACAAAAGCAACATTGGGTAAGAAACTTACTTTTACTTACAAACTTGGAACGAGAGCAATAGTTCTAACAATGGGGAGCAGATTTTAGCTTTAAATTGTTATTTTTAAAAGCCTCCATTAAAATTTTTTAATTAAAAAAATAGATATCTTGAGAGAAAATGAATTTGCTGTTTGGGTCCCAAGAGTAAGATCCCAGAGTTTAGGAGCTCTTATAGACAATAATTTGAGCTGAAAAAACTAAGTTCCATGGTTCCAATGTCAACCTCTGGTTTCTATTTAGTATTTAATACTTGTTCGAGCACTCGTTTGAACCAAAAACTCATACTGCATACTCCAGTTTTACACTTAATTCATCACAAGTTTTAGAACAGTAATGCTGGCTTAATTTATAGTTTTGAAAAGGGTATATTGTAAATTCCTTCAGAGTTCACTCTTCTTGGTGAATTATCAAATGAAACAAACGGTGTGTAATTGTCACATATCTTAAATGGCAATTGTTTCTAGAAGCCAGAAGTCGTTTGCCAGACCTAATTTTTATTTATTTTATTTTTGAAAGAAAAAGAAAAACAAGTAAAACAAAAACAGCTAGCTAATAATTGAATCTCAAACAGAGGAAACGATTAGTTAATAAACAAGTCCAATTTCAAGAATCCAACAGAGATACATAATCAATTGAAAGAGAAATAGCTCCTCAGCTGCAACACAAACATATTACATGTGATAGATTATACAAGTGACAGTAGAAAATAAGTTCTTTTAAATAAATAAAAATTGTTGAAATTCTGTTACAAGGACTCGTCTGTTTAAACTCTGCTCCAGCAAGTGGAAGCTTCTTAAGCCTTGGAATTCATCCATCACCTTTTCCTAAAGTTTGTGAGAATAGCAGGGATTGCAGTAGCCGCTCTCCAGGTTTCAGAGATATCAAAATGCAAGACATTGCAAATGGGTTTACATTTGCAGCAATTAATTACTTGAACTTCAACTAATTTTCCCGTACACTGATTATTTTACCCATACCATAGCAATCTCATATCCGAATACTCTTAGGATTTGCAGCGACAATAAGCCAAGTCACGTCTCACAGTTTAACTCAGTAAAAGGTACCAAAAACACCAGTCTATTGGTTTTGGTACTTACCCTGTGTAATCAAACTCCAACTCTTCCAAACTTCAAAATGAGTTTATAGAGATGTTTCATATGTGCTAAGGATGAAACATTAAGTGTGTTGAAATCTACGAAGTATTGAAGGCCATAAGGATCGATTACAGCTCTTCTAAGAGTTCAGACATCCTTGTACAGTATGGAAACTTCTCAAGATTCAGTTTCTCCATAAAAAATTAAACCTCTTTGAAGTTTGAAGAGAATACTATACAGAATACTATATTCATCCTCTGAAGAACCTAGTTGATCAATCTTAAGAATTGTAACAATAAAAAATTGAACATCAATTCTAGTGGAATTACGGGAAGATAAACAGCAGTACTGTGAAAGATTTCAAACTCTAACAAAGGCCCACTATGAAATCATCCGTGATCTCCTAAAAATTCTCACCCCTTTCTACTTCTCAACCTTTCATGCTTCAATTAATCCATCTACGTGAATCAAAAAATTTTCCCGCTTCATATCAATTTTACATACTATTCATAATGCCATATCGCGAACAACATCATGCATTATAATTAAAAAAAATTTCACATCTTCTAATAAACATGCATGAAGAAAACTGTTAACAATATAACATCCTCTGTTTTGTGCTCCACTTTATCAAAATTATCTAAAAATTCCTCACCAATCCAACAAATAATTATCTCCCTACTTTTTTAACTAGGAGCTAAAATTGTTGTTAGTCAAACTATCATAGCTGAATTTTAAAAGAGGATACACAATTCTTTTTCATACCTAAAAATTCAGGATATGATTTTGATGATGAAGTAATTTTGCCAACTCCTTCCACGCCAAAAGGGCCAATTATTGCCATTTCTTCTTACATCTCCAAGCTTCGTCAAATGTCAATTGCAGACCTTCTTTTGTTGTTTCAACAGGTCTGCCATCAACAGAATCTTCCGATAATGTATCAGCCACATCCTCGTAATTTTCTTCTTCCTTCAAATTGGCTAAAACTTGAAGCTTTTTGGCCAATTTCTTCCCAAACTCATAGCTTGACTTGCAGTTCATGAAGTAGTAACCTCCAAGATCATCAACTTCAGTCTCCAAGGCTTGCACTCTTGTGAGCCCCATCTGAATTTTGTGCAGCCGATTCATTTTGTTGTTGCTCAGAAACTAGGTTTTAAGTTGAGGGAGCCCTAAAGCGACTTCTTAGAAATTTCCGACTTTTAATTTATGAAATTTATAATTAGATTGGTGGAGAGGTAACGAATCAAAAAGTGTTACATGATAGGGTGGGACCATTAGCACTCTTAACACCCATATTAAAATCAATGGTGGTAAATTTCTCACCTATTTAGAAATTAAAAAAAAATAATTTTTTTTAATTCTAAAATATTAATTTTTAAAAAAAAATTATTTAACTTTAGAATGAGAGTTTAATTAGAGACTGTCCTATATATAATTTTAATAAAAATTAAAATTATAAAATAATTAAATGTGTTTTAAGAAATATTTGCAGGGGTGCCAACAATTGCACTCTATTTGATAAGATGTTTTCTATCCTCAATGGAAAAAAAAAAAAAGAAATAGGAATCTGAAAATTTTGAATTAGATAATGAGTATAATCTCATTTTATCCATATATATTGAGGTTAATATTTATTTAATACTTTTATTATGAAAAATATTTTAAAAAATCTCTGATGATTTTGTTTGCTTTTATACTAAAAACTAATTGAATTTAATATTAAAACTAATTCAATCCAATTACGCGACAAACACGTAACGTAAGGAGACAGTGCACAGCCGACAAGGGCGTTGTTCTCCGTGAAAGAACGACTTTTGATGTAGTGATGAGTACAAGTGGTCCTACAATTGAAAATCACAGGCAGAAGATTCCAATTCTAAAGTATTTAATTGCAAGATAAGGCCTCTTTCAAAAAATAATAAAATAAATAAAGATACGGCCTCTCTAACAACTGAAGCGGCACAATCAATGTCACAAAATTAACTATTGACACATAAAGGAAAAAATAAAAAAATAAAACCTCCTTATTTGACAAAATTAATCGAAACTTCTCTTATATTTTAATAATAATTTTTAACTAATTAGGATTAAAATATTATTTAATTAATTAAATAATTAAAATTATTCATATTTTCAAAATCAAACAACCATCAAACATAAAATCATAAGATCAATAAAAAAGTTGATACTCAAGAAAATTTAGACGTGTTTTAAAATAACAGATGCTTTGGTTCTTTTTCCCGGCACATAAATTACGAAATGTAAACTGATCATTAACACTCTTGCCACTATTTCAAGAATCCTAATTAAAGTACAATAACATCATGTATATAGTTCACAAAGTGCTTGGAACATTCAAGTAATAGTCCAACAACAAGAAATATTAAGTCAATAATGCCCTTGTGCTGATGCTGATCAAATCTTTTTCAATCACACACGTAGTGATCGTATCTTATGAGCAACAAGCAACTTAACATCATCAATCACCGGACCACACAGCGACCCCGAACTGTCGCTTTGCATGTTGTAGAATGTACTGAGGAACATAATGCGTGTGCGCGGTGACACGGCCTCGAACCTAAGCAAGGCTTTCTTGAATCCACCTTTGCCCTTGGACGCATACGTTACCTTAATGTTGTCTCTGCCAGCATAAGCTTCTACGCCCAACGTCCCGGCGCAGCCGTTTCCGGCGTCGCCGACGGCAAATGAGAGGGCGTAGGTCTTGTTGACCTCGGTCTTGACAACTTGTGTCAACGCACTCTCTTTTCCGGCCACGAGTTCGACGGCACGTCTGCCCTCGGGGACGGAGAAGTGTTTGAGGTCAATGTACTTGACGGCTTTAAGGGATTCAATGATCCATCCCGGGAGAGGGCTGTGATCATCTTCAATCTTGGGTGGGATTAGGACCCCCCATGATGCATTAGGGAACACATACGGTCCCTCTTCAAAATTTCCATTCTTCAACATGTTGACTGCAAAATAGCAACCCAAAATTAGAACTATTTATAGTTTGACCCCGTTAGTCATAGTTCATTACATAAAGACCCCTACATCTTTTGTACATTTAACCTCTAAATTAACTTTTATTATATTTGGATCCCGAATTGGTTAATTTACAACAAATTAGATAACCCCAGATAAAAGCTTTTTGCTCCGCCACTCGAATTATTTTGATCGGTTGTAATTGAGATTTGAGAATGAGAGTAGAAAAGTTACCTCCAGTACGTTTAGGAGGATACAAAACCTTCAAAGCAACAGAATCAATAAGAGGGCCACAGGCTGGGTCTTCCTCGACTCCAGGATTGTGAACTGTGATCTCAACTTCATCAGCATCAGCAACAAAAGCCCACGCATAAGAATCCCAGCCGTTGTTACTATACATTGTTTGCATTGGCAAGATTGCCCAGTCGTTCGTTTCCAAGTTTGGTGAAACTGAGACATTGAGCTTCTCTTCTTGAGCACAAGTGCGGGCTGCACTGAACGTCATAGAGTAAAACCTGCCCTTGGTGACCTTAATTTTCTGCTTGATCGATGCCTCGTTGCCTAATCGCACGGCGAAGGCTCCTTCGGGGACGATGAGCAGCATGTCGCCTTGCTTGTGGCCGGATTTTATGTACTCTACGTAGCCGGAGATTTGCCAGTTTGGTATGGCATTTGGGTGTGTTACTACTGTGCCTTTCATTTGTGACCGCTTTGGACCGTACTCAAAGTTACCATTTGGTAATAATCCTGAAAGTTAATGCATGTAATTCAATTAGTTTAATGTATGTATGTTAATCAATCAAATATAAGTATTTAAACAAGAAGCAAATTAATCCGATGTGTTTTTTTACTTCAAATCTAATTCATCGCTGTTGCCATGGTGTCATCACATGTTCTGTGCACGATTAAATATCGAAAAAAAAAAGAGGCCAGGGTTATATAATTAATATGCTTTCTAAAATTAGTAAATGACAAAAGTGACATGTTACCTTTCTGTGTTTTATTATTCAATGCCGTCATAAGAGTATTCTAGTCATTTAATTAAAATAAATTATAACTTATCGTCTCATACAAAAATTACGTGAACCCCACTGCCTATTAAATTGCTATATTTACATTGATCAGTGTATCGTACCTGCGTCCTGCTAAAAAGGCTTCATTTACATCATCATTCATGAAGTGGTCCAATCTATATCATTATTATCATCAAAGGTTAATGGGGCCTACCACGTGTAAGGCCCAGATTCCCCTAAAATTGGCCAAGTTTTCAAATCTCTTCTATTAATTGCCGTCGAACGACCAAAGCACATGAAAATAAATACAGGCAATAAATAGAAATTGAAATCCGGGTGACACAACTTGTACGGGGTCTCTTGCTAATGCTAACTTGAACTTGATTTTATGAAAAAGATTTAGATATTCGTTGCCGAGCTACTACGTCTTTTTTATGATGTCGTGATTAGTAATTACAGTATTAGAAATAGCTTATAGAGTTAAATTTTAATCGTTATTAAATTAAAAATACTCTTTAATTTATTTGTTATATCTGATTAAATTTTATCTACTGTATACAAAAATTTTAGCTAACACTCACCATATATCTCCAGAATTTTTTTTAAATAAACCTCAAGAGAGGTAAAAATTTATTAAATGAAAAAAAAGGGTACAAAGTCCATTTAAAAGCAACAAAGACAAAAAAAAACTAAATCATAATGGAATTAAGAAATCGGTACTTAGGAATCCCCCAAATCAAAATAGATCTAATAATTACCTAAATTTTAAATTTTTATTTTTTTATTAAATTTTACTCACTTTTATTGACTTGTCACTTCAGCCTTCTAAAGAACTTTTTTTTTTTTAGCGACGTAGGATTTAATCTCAGTGAATCGTGGCAATAAGGCCACTCTACTACTTACAATACCATGTCGCGTATTAAGTAAGCACTACCATAAATGTCCAGAATTGATTCTACAAGGTTGCTTCATACACAATAATGAGCAATGTTTTAAATCATAACCTGTTTAGTCGCATTCTGCGATGGTAATAACAAGAACAAAAATAGAGTCTTGTTTGAATGAGATCTAGCTAACAAAAACTTTCTAGGAGATCATATATATTTGTTAAGCATTTTTTCCCTCTTTTCTCGTGGAACATGCATGGGATCTACTATCAAGCTAGCCATCTAACAATATGCAACATAAATTACCGAACAAAAATGAACACAAATATTAAATTTGAGAGCTTACCATCGGTGACTGATAACACTACGTGACAGCTGGCACAAAGAAGAACTAAGAGCACGGAGATTCTGTACATTATGTATTTATGTTTGTGCCTTAGAGATATTTACAAATTCAGAGAGAGATGAGAGAAAGAAAGTGAGGGAGAGGGAGAGGGAGATGGATGCAAGTGCAACATGCAAGTGTGAAGATCAGAAGTGGGGAGAGCTACGGCTTTTATGTGATTCAGAATAATAGAAAGCCACTAGCTTTTATCAAAATTGCATCGTTGCCACTCGAAAATGTATCCATGCAGGTTGCAGAGCTGAATATATAATTATAAAATTATTGCCAAGACCATGTTCAAAGACTAACAAGTCTGACACAAAACATGCACCCTCATTCTATGTTCTTTTAATACGATGACCAAGAAAAAAGAAATCACTTCTTTAACTTTCTTTTATTTATTTATTAATCAATAATCAAAGTTAATTAAGTACCATTAATCACTGAATCTCGGTGGTTCAAGACATGAGTACGACAGAAACTATTGGTGATTTTTCCAAAATTATAACAAAAATTGGAAATTTTGACGTAAAATTGCACAGGGGATACTTTTAACTCCATATTTTAAATAAATTATGTAAATAACTATTAAAAATGAAACCGCAAGTTATTAATATTACACCAGCATGAGTTAATCACTTCACTAGTCAATCAGCTGCCGCGATTAAGGGACTGGAATATATATCTTGGGCTTACAAATTTGTGAGAACGTGTGATTTTAAAATAATGAAGCGTAATTAGCAGATATTTACAGCTTGAAACAAAATGAATAATCGGCATCGATCATTTAAATTAAATTAATTAATCTTGAGATTTGGTCTTTTCTGGTGAAGGTTGAAGACATGCTATTCAAAGCCACATGGATGCAGGGGCAGGCTGCTGCACTTACATGCATTATGCTGGTTGAGGTTGAAACCCATTTCTGCCTTAATAATTGTCTAATTTGCAGGTTTTTTATTATATATATATATCCTCAAATTCAGATATTAGAATTTTTGTTTTTAAGGAAATCATATGTGATACAATTATACAATTAGAAGACTTCCGCATGTTCACAATCGCTATACAATTTTCGAAAACAATTTTTTTCCTTTCAATATTTTAGCTGTTAATTTGTTAGGTTACGCAAGATAAAAGTTTAAGCTTGAAAGTATTTAAATTTGTCTAATATTTTTTCCTCACTTAGAAAACTTATCTGGTTTCGTGATATGGATCATCCAACACAGATGGCCTATTTTGTGATCTGTGAATTTAATTTTCTGTTATAGAGATATCCATACAAAGGGTTTTAGATTAAATCTTATTATCCAGCCGAGTGTGATCGCTAGACCCAAAATTTTAATTAATAATATTTATTTGTCATTGATTTAAAATGAAAATATAGAAGAAAATGTGAAGTGAAATGACTGAAATATAGCTCCATCACTAGTAACGAAATCACATGGTTTTGATAATGTGCTGTCTGCCTGCACCTTCTGAGAAGGTGACTGGTGTCCAAGATCCATGCATGCATGGATCAAAGTTAAATGAAAATAAAAATAAATTAATTAACAACAAAATACTCTTCAATAATATAATGTAAAATTTTGAATTCTCATTTAAAGTAATTAATATTCTCTGATTTGTCAGCTCGTGGGGATCAACAGAAAAAACATCAGATCTAATTAATGTGCAGAATCAATAAAAAAAAATTCATTGTTAAAACTTAAACGGGTATTTCAGATCTTATCCTAAGCAATCCATGTGCGATTGATTCTTCCTTAAGTTTCGTTGATATAATCATAAGATTATTTTACCATTTTCTCTTTGCTTCTGTTTATTTGTTGGTCGGCAATAAGGGCATTAGAAAATATTTATGGCATGTGCATGCAAGTGAGAGGAAGCATAGGAATCAGTCGCATATATGATTATGTGAAAGAATTAAGCATTGGTTACTAAATTAATGCATATATATTTAGATGAAAATTACATCAATAGAAGGTGCTGCCGTATTTGATTTGTATGTGACCTGCCATACATCATGACTACCTCATAGCCCCATTATGTTTTCGTTAATGTTGACAGGGAAAGTTAGCTGATCCTGCTCTATCTTTTGACTTGAATTAAGTCTTCTATTTAGATGAAAATTTATATCAATAAAGGGTGCCGAATTTGATTTGTATGTGACCTGTCAAACACATGCGCATGACTATCTCATAGCTCTATTATGTTTTTATTAACGTTGACAAGTAAAAATTTAGCTGATCCTGCTCAATCTCTTGACTTGAATTAAGGTCTCCTATTGGTGTATATTATTTGATTTGTCGAGACAAGCAAAATCAATTTTATCAATTGAGTAATATAATTGAATTCTATATACGAAGTCAATTCAATACTTGACTTAGCTAGCTATATGTAGTACTCGACATATATAACCTTGTGGTTTTCTATGTATATGGTAGATATTTTATTAATTTCTTTCAATTTTTCCTTGTTCTGTTCGATTGATGAGCTTCTCAGGTTTGTTTAAAGTTCATTATTGATAATTGAACTGTTTGTGGAGATATAAATTATTTAAATGATAAAATTTATGTAATTTCGTTCTTCTATAAAATGAAGATGGGAGTGGGGGAAACATGTGGTGCAACTGTGGTACCGTGTCATAGTTGCATCCAGCCGTTGGATGCCAGTGGATCCCACCAATCCAAGTACATCTAATGGCTGGATGTAACTGTGGTACGGTACCACAGTTGCACCGTAGCCTGATTCATGGGAGTGATATATTATATTTTATTTAAAGGCCTTAACATGAAAAAAAGAAGTAAAAAAAGTTGTTTGAAGAATTTTAAAAATATATATATTGATCACTTAACTTATTTTTTGTGATTTTAGAATTATTATGGGTAACTATTAAATTATATGGTACTTTCTCTGGGGACATATTTCAAACAAACTTTATCATTCAACTCAAATATAGAAAAAACCAAATCAATGGGGGCTTAATTAATATTTTACTAAGGGCTTAAAGTCTCAAAGTTGGTCCCTGAGTGGGTCCGTGACCAACTCAGTGAAATATCAATCTCAGAAATGGAGAGTGCATCAAGGTCCGATTGGCAGAAGCTAAGCTGTAGAGTCCATCGCGCTTCACCCTCAATGGGAACCCGACACATGCACAGAAGTCATTAGTATTTTTTGGCTCTTTGCATTTAAATCAAGATAGTAGTAGTTTTCTATTCAGCCTCGTGATGACCTTTAATTTTATCTTAATAACTTATAAGACCCTATTATTGTCTTCATTTTAGCAGTAATTTTATCTCAATTAAAATTACTTCTTAGAATAAAATACTATTAATAATAATTTAAAAATGTTCTATATTCAATTTTGTGTGTCTCTTTTCCCCATATAACTTGTAGGTAAGAAAAAACAGCAAATACATTTAGGGTGAGATCATTTTGCACTCAAACAATTATTCCGAACACTCTATTATTATGTACATTCATCTAATAAATTTAAAAAATTAAGTTTTACTTTATACACTATTTGAATACCAAAAAAATTCTTACTTAAACTAGTTAAATTAATTATATTTTTTTACTCAAAATACCAATAAAACTATTCAGCACACCAAATAAAACTTTTAGGAAATTTAGCCTATACTTACAACATTGAATCCAATTTAAGTTTTAAAAAATCTATAAGATAATTTTAGTAATTAATTATTATTTATTAAAAGAATAAAAAGTTTCTATAGGTTGATGGATCATGACCCTGATTTTCACACGATTAGGCAAAGGGGATTCGTATTAGTGCAAATGGTACTTTGAACTTGGAATGAGCATAAAGAAATTGACGATACTTGTTTATCTTTTAATTGTTTTGCTAGATTGGTTGCTCTATGTTAAGTATTGTTTAGCCAATAGGCTAAAACCTAGTGGTTAGAACCCATACCTCACAATTGCGAGGTCATAGGTTCGAGCATTGCGGGGGTTTAATTTCTTCTTCAATTTGAGTGAAGATAGTTTTCTCCTTTTCAAAATGTGAGTGGAGTAGACGTCCCCAAATATTAGAGATGGTAAAAATATGGGTGGATTTTATAAGAATTAATGTAAAACTAGTTCCACTAATAGTCTGATTTGTAAATATCAGTTGTAATATCATATAATATGAGTTGTACTCTTGAACAATAGTCTCATGTAATAAAAAAAAAAGTATTGTTTAATTTTTTAGGTTCGTTTTAAAATCATAAGCAATAAAGACAACTATCTTAACAGTTTTTTATTTGAAAAAATGAAAGGGTTACTTTCAAAATATTGATTCGCTTCTTGTTCATAATATTATTTAAGATGCTAGAAATAAAAGATTTAAGGCTTATGGAAAAAAACACACACATATATATATAGGTGTCTTTTGTGGGTGTTAAAAGTAATTATGTTATATTTAGTTCATAATATATTGTCATCATTTATAATAATTTACATAAGGGGTATTTTTGTAATAAATTATTTTATTGATATTAGAATTTTCAAAGTACTTTTTAGAGTGAAAATAGCCCCACCCATACTTTTATTATACCACATAGTGGCTAATAACCCACATAATTATGACAATTAAAGAAAATATAAAACAATCGATAATAGTAACTGAGACAACAATCATCGACAATGCTCACATTTTCGAGTGTGGCTTAGTGATGAGTTTGAGTTCAAGTTCAAGTTGAATTTTATTACGCAATTTAATGTAATTGAGATCTGTGGTCACGTTGATCGAACTAATTTAACTTCTAAGGTTGTAGCAGTTAATTCATTGATTTTTAAGACTTGAAAACATAAATGTCATGACAAAACAGTTGATTTGCGAACACAATTAAATTATATGTTTCGTCTGCGTTTTCTGAATATAACAGCTAAACCTCAAACGTAAAATGTGTATTTTGTAATGTGCAGTTTTACAAAATATTATAAAAGATTAATTTTTGTGGCGATCGCTCTCTCGTCCAGCAGATAACTCAGTTCTGCGCCGTAACCAAAGCTAAAGGACGAAGAATCTCAGGAAGGCTCATAATTTATATACCTGGCCTCAGCTATTGAGCCCTATAAGCTTGTAGGTAACCCACAAAGTTGTGAAAGCGATGAAATAAGAGTAAGATGTAAAATTTTGAATTGAAACGCTTGACAAGTGGCCGAGTGATAAACGCCATTGAGGAAGAGTGCCAGTAGCAGCTAAGTTTTTTTTTTGGGAATTTTTTTTTTAATAGTGATATTTAACCTCAACTTTTTTTTCTCTCTTAAATGGAGTTATCTTTCATTAACTTTATTTTTTTTTACAAAATTTTAGCTAATAAAATTACCATTTTGATAGAAAAATAAAAATGAAAAATGAGAATAATCTAGTAAATTTCCCAAAACTAAGTAACACTTCCAGAAAAAGGGATCAAAACTAAAGAATAATCTCATAATTTTTTTTTCTTCAAAAAAAAATCTCATAAATTTTATTTAATTATAATTCTCTTCGCCATAAAATTAACCAGTAAAATTTTATATCCAAAATTGATTGATGATTAGTTTCTTGCCAACTGCAATTTGTAAAATCTTAAATAATTTGACGTGGTATGATATGTTATGTCGTCTGAACGTGTTCTTAAACTTGTGTTCAAAACTCTAGTTATTTTTCAAGTCAATAATAATAATTTGACGTGGTATTATATCCAATTGATAATAGAAATGATTGTGATTTTTAGTAAGAGTGTTTTGAATCTAATCCGATCCGCTCAATCCATCTGATCCATAGAAATTCGATCCGTGAAGTGGTGGATTAAATTAGATTGAAAATTTAAAAATCCGCAATCGATAGATTGTATATGGATTTACTTCTATAAATTCACAAAGATCCGCGAATCCACAAAAAAATAAAAAATATTTATTTTATAAAAAATTTAAACTTGTAAATATGACATTATACTTACTAATAAATAAATAAGTTAAAATATAATTATATTAACACTATATTTTAAAATAATTTTTAATAAAATTACTTAATTAACCTACTTCTCTTTCTCTCCAATTTCTCAATTTCACTGTAGGTAGTTTAAACTTTTATCTTTCAATTTTAAATAAACATTGACATTTTTTTTTTCACAACTTCTCAAAATCAGTTTCATAATGGCTATTACAAATTGGAAGATAAAAAATCTATCATAAAAGAAAGAATATCAATTAATTTTTACCAGCTATGAAAATCATAAAAATTTCTTTGGGTTTCATATTTATTCTTAAAACAACAAAAATTTAAAATGAACAAAAAGGAAAAAAATAGTAATAGAAAAAAAAGAAATAAAATTTAATTTATTAAGAAAAGAAAAGAATCAATGTCCAAAACAGTAAAACGGAGATTTCAAGATGCATAATGTGATAGTAATGAAAAAATACAATCCCTTTAGCTGAGCGCCCAGACTGTTGCCCTTGCCCTCATAATTATAATAAATAATTGAATAGAATCACTCTTGATAAGGCTCGAACTCGTGAGTTGTTACCTTAACAAGCCCACCACTAGGCCCAATTGACAACTATTTTGTACTTTATAACTTTGAAATATGACGTTTACCTCCCAAATTATATTTGTTTTATACATTGCCCCTAAAACTTTAACAATATAACATGAGTGATGATATTTGAACCATTAATGTTAATTAGAACATGGCTATCACTCACTGGAGCCATATGAGCAATGACAACAACATCCGGTATAATGTGACGCGTCGGCACTGGCACCGCACCAAGAGGGAGCACAAGATTGGGCTCTTCAAGGCTTAAGGTGCCAGAAGAAATATAGAAGAGAGAAAGAGGGAGAAGGAGGCCAACATAACACAAGAGAGAAAGTGAGCAAGAGGAAGAGGACAAGCTGCAGCCTGAACATTGAAGAGTTGTTCTTCTTCCCAAGTTCACTCAAAGATCAAACCTTCTTCGCGGCCCTGAGATGTACCAGCTTGGATTTTTCATTTAAACTCTACGCGCTATGATAAACTATTTAGTAAAGTTAAAAGTTTCTGAATTACCAAATATTGTTATTTGTTCTACTAATTCTCATATTTGTAACTCCTATACCGTTTTCTTCGTTTATTGGGGTAATTTTTTTTTTGGTTTTTTTTGGTTGTTTCCGATCGATCTCTGTTGATTTTGTTCGAAGTTATTATGTTGAAATAAATATGATTTATAGGTTTTGTAAATAAGGATAATTTTAGACATATATAGAGAAAATTTAAAAGTGGGGCCTGCTGAGATAAAACATATCACTACTCACGTGACAATGGGGCGCCCAATAGTCCAATTCGATCACGGGTTCCAACCCATTATCTAATAGCAACTACTTGTCGAGGTTTCACGAGTCGCAAATATTAAACCACAGAAGAACGAATCCTATTGAAAATTGTCATAATAACTACTGAAAGAAAGTTAACGATTATTCAATTTAAAGGCAAAGACTCCAGTACACTACACATTGAGCAATACGCAACCGGACCCATATTAACGTTATGAGAACACAAAGAAAAATTAGATAATTTTTCATCACCACCAACAACGAAATGATCTGACGATGATCGCCAGTACGTACGCGAACATACGCTGTTCCCAACCACGCATATAATTAAGGCCATCCTAATTTTACTTTCATTTCGACAAATTAAGCAAGCCAAGGCAAATTGCAAATATAAACGAAAAATGCAGACCTTTAAACCTGTTTCGTTTCCGGAGAACGGATAACTGGATCCGATCCGGTCACTTCTCGGGCAAAACCGACATATCGGACGCAAGCCGGGAGGCGAGCGCCGAGTGGTACATTACATCGTGGAATGACGAGCTCTCCGCAGTCTTCTTCCTCAGCTGCTTCGCCTTCTCCTCCGTGAAACAGCCGGGCGAGAACCTCGATCCAGGTCGACCCGATTTATTATCCGTACCCGCCATCTCCGGTTGGTTTTTCTTCTTGTTGTTGTTGTTGTTAAGGTAGCCGGGATCGGATGACCAGCCGAAGAGAGGGGCCCACCAATTGGTCGAAGAGGAGGAGGAGGAGGAGGAGGAGGAGGAAGGAGGCTTTATACGATTGGATTCGGATTCTTGGTACCCAGATCTGGAGGATGCCCTGATAGGAGTGGATAAGGAGCATGCAATAAGTGCGTTGGCCATGATGAGTGTGCAAAAAGTGCGAAGACTGAAGAGAAAATATCAAGATCTAGAGCTATCGGAAGTTATAAGCTGCAATCGAGCACGTGTATTAGTTGCAATTCGTGCTGTGACTTGTTGTACGTTGGGGCTTTACGGGTATCTTGTTTAAACAGTAGGGGTATTCAGGGGATAAGAGTACGGTATGTGGATGCGAGTATTGAGGAGAGAAGTGGATAAGACGTTACACGTAGAGGGCGTGTTGAGTGGTCTATTCGTGCGCTTTTTGGTTGCTTTTTTTATCAATAGTTGAGTGTGGAGTGAGTGTCACGTGACTTGGCGGACCGGCGAAGGAAAACGGGTACGGGTGAATGCACTAGAGCAAAATATTAAAATAATTAATATTAATAATTGCGTAACCAAGGATTTCTGTACCATGTTGGTTGTATTTTTACGGTATTCATAATGAGATTAGGGTGGATCCTTAAATTTAATGAATAATTAAATAATAAATTAAAATATAGCACGATGTTTACAGGTTGTTGGTAAGTATTAATTTTTTTAATTTTATATTAATATTAATTTAGTAAAAAGCTATCTACACTCTTAAGGTTTATTTAAATGGTCATACAAACTCCTTTAATTTTATAAATGGTCAAACATACTCTCTTAATTTCATAAATGACTATTATACCTTTAGATTAAAACAGTCGAAATAAATATAAATATAGTAATAGGGTAAAAATAATAAATAAATATCATATGATACAAATAAAATATTACAATAAGTATAGTTAATAAATTAATGTGTACAATGAGAATTTTGTTAATATTAAGTTTATTATTAGTCTATCCCGATGGATTGAAGAAAATCTATTAATCCAAAAATTCATTTTAAGATTGATATTAATGTTGACATAATTAAATAAGATATTGTAAACAATAATATAAATTTTATAAATTACTGTGAATGTTAGGTATAATTATTTAATATTATTAGTATGTCAAATAGATTTTAATATTATTAAAAGAATATAACAAATTAATAATGTTAAAATAAATTTTAATATTCAAAATATTTTATAAATTTTATCTTATTTTACATATTATATTTCTTATTTTCAAGGGTTCTATATGACCATTTAAACAAAATTTAGAGGTGTGAACTGTCTTTGGCCCAATGGCCAAGACCCTGCACTCATAACTGTGAAGGTAGTGGTTCGAGCTCCCGCGCTACATGTATGGGGCTTATGTATATAATTATGTGAAGACAGCCTTTTTCCTTTTAAAATGTGAGTGGAGTAAACATCCCTCGAATATTTAAGAGGGTAAAATCTGGACAGTACAAAATAAGAATTAATGTAAACGTTATATTATTAAAAATTAAACTTTGTATTTATAATGTTCTACAACTTTAATGTAAAATGTAATAAAAATATATAAAGACATTTTTGAGTAGTTAATTGTAGCTTTCTTTTACAAAATAGTGTTATAGAAAGACAATTGTTAAAATATAATAAAAATGGTAAGGGAAAAAGTTAGTGGAGGTGATTTTTCTTGTAATTATTAAAATATATGAAGTGATACATATACGCAGACACATATTGAGTACTTCTATGTAAATCCTATTTACCAATAGGAGGAAGATTAAATTTGTAATTACCCTGATGTATGTATTACGAATTGAAATATTAAATATAAATATAAGTAAAAATTAATTTGCACACTAATGAAGTAAATTGTATTTTATGGGCATTTGATACATTAATTTATGGTCAAATGATATATATGACACGCATCTTCAATCTTCTCTTTAATCTCTACTATCTTCACCCCTAACTCATATCTTTTTCCCATGAAATTTTGACCGCTTAATTCATTTTTACTATTTTGAACATCTTTACTAGAACAAAGCATTTTTTTTTCTTCCACGGGGTGTGATTGCATATGATTTATAATATGTTCAAGTGTTTCAACTACACTATAAATTTTTCTCACCAATGCATAAGTATCTAAATTGTTCCTCTTTAGCTCACCAAGTGCACACCTAGCAGCAAGATTAAATATCATTTGCTCAATTTTTTAATTAAGCTTTATTAATTCCTTCTTATGGTTACAATTTTGAAAGTTAGCTTCACCCTCTCCACTTGTTTTTATGCTTTTTCGGAGCTCTGCATCATCTTTTCTTTCCATATGCATTTTTATGTTAATATTTAGTCAATCATGTACATCGAGTATATCTATAGAATTATGTAACTAAACAAATAAAATATCAATAAACAAAGCTGAAGATTTTAACTTCTATATTTCATATTGGGATTGTCTTTAATTTTTAGAATTTAAAGACGAACTTTTAAAATTCAATTATAAGATATTCACAATCAGTTGAATTCTCTCCTCAAAACAATTTTGTTCATAAATTCTTTTTACATTTACACCAATAGTTAAATTTACATTGAATATATTAATTGAAGCCCCCATAATTTATTTCAAACAAGCCAACATTAAAATCTTTCATAAGTTAAAATTTTAGATTCTTTTTGAAACTTATTTAAAAAGTTAAATAAGTAAAGGGTTTGGCAGCTTGCACCATATATAATCAACACTGATAATTGATTCTTACTTACATGCTTTACATATATAAATAGCTAATTTTATATTCAAGCCCCTATAATACTCAAGGCAATAAAATCACGGACCTTAGACCATGGCTACAAATACCCAAGGTAATAAACTGACAATATGTTGAATCGGATAAGTTTATGATTCTAGTATATGCTTAATCAATTCCTAAGTTAACATTATACATCCCCCTTGATTTGGAAGGAGCCTTAAAAAAAATTCAGTTTGAAAATACAACTGAAATTCACAAGAATTCACTATAAAATCAATTCAAATAACAAAAGTAGTTTAGATTCTTTGGCACTATAAGTGCTATAAAATAAGTAATACTTGTTAAGAACAACTTATCAAATCTCTTTCATCTAATTATTAGGAAACTTAGACAATCTTCAAAAATCCAATTACAAATACATGAACATGCCTACATGAGAGATAAAGAGAGATATTGTATTTTACTATATCTCTAATTTTTTAATTTTAAAATCACCTTTTTAACCGGTTTGTTAATTGGTTAAAATATTTTAAAAATAATTAAATTTTTTCATTACTAACAATAATATGTACCGTTGATTAGATCTAACAATATATATTTCTTACATTATTGATGTCGTAAAAAAATTACGGCATCAAAGAAGAACCCCAGATATATTTTAAAATTCTCTTATAAAATGAAAGACGTCTGACCACGATAAATAATACAGTCTCATTACAAATTTGTATCTTACCATATTTATTCGCATAAAAGCTAGATCGCAATTGGTTTCAATTTTCAACTCAAGCAGAAGACTCAAATTGATCGTAAAATTATTGACATTTGGCGTAGGTTAAACATTAAGCAGTTTAATGGAATGTGTTATCTTGGGTGATATGATTAAAAGAATCATAATTTGTTATTTGTCTATCTTTCATAGCATGTTTGTATTTTAATATTTTGACATAATTATTAAATAGAATCATTTTCATTATACCTACTAATCCGTTGAACACAAATTACAGTCGTTCAGTCATTCAATATACAATATATAACATTTTTTTTCTAAAATGATAAAAGCAATATCAAAATCCATGTAATAAATTTTTTTTTTTTTAGAAGATGTAATCAAAGTTAAAATCACGAAAGTCCTCATTTTTATAATAACCCTCAAACACAAAACCTGCACGATAATTATACAGGTAACACAAACACCACTTATTTATGATTGGTGTCAAATTCAACCGACCCAATTTTCTTTTTTGTTTGTACTGGTTTTGGTGAGTCGTGTTAAAAATAAAAAGAAACGAATACTCCTCGAACACCTCTTAAAATAAAGGATAAACTCCTACTAAACCCAGAAATAGCTTCGCAAAATTTCCCTGTTTTTTCTCATTTACTTTTTCACACTCATTCTCCGGACAAGGTAATAAGAACTCACATGAACAGTATGAAGGATTAGCAGATCCTTCACTCTTTTTTATTCTAAGTATCTGCAATCATCTGTCTTTCTCTCGAACGTTCGCACACTGCTTGAAACTTCCTTATATCTACAATGGCATTCTTTGAACAAGTCTCTCTTAATTACCTAATAACTACAATGGCATTCTTCAAACAAGTCTCCGTCAATTACTCTATTTCAACAATACCTTCTGGATGAACCTGCAAGAGCACATGCACAATAGAAAGCTTATTTAGTTAGTGTCGAGCTCTCTCCACGTGTACATTTCTAAACTCCAGAAGCAGAAGAAGAATAATCCGAGGATATAACTTAATTACCAGGCCATGTCTTTCCTCTCTGACGCTTACACTTCTGAGCTTCAACTCCCCTCGACTTGTAGTTAGCTCGTCTAAAATCTCAGCGTCACACATTTCCAATTCACCTTCCATCTCGCCAACACGAGGTCCTTCCCTATCCTGGCAAACAATTAAGTGATATCGGGTATCAGCACTAATCACAAATTCACGCAGATTCAATGTTTTACAACGTTGTAAAAGTCCTCGTAGAATGTCAGTGCGGATGTCCGGACCAGAGAAGAACTGGAAAAATTATAGCTTAGCATACCCTGAAAGACAAGCTGAGAGAACGTTGAGGAGAACCGCTAATTTCATCGTATCCAGCAACATCCAGTTCCCGCAGGTGATGTGGGGGAAAAAACTTGGGAAGGATACGTTGTCGGATGGTAATGAGAAGGAAGAATGGCAAGGGGAACAAGATTCCAGCCATTGGAATCCATGTGACACCATAACAGACGAGGAAGTATACTAATTGGAAGAGAGTAAACATGACAATGTATTTGTAAGGAACCGACTTCACAAACGAAGCGTGAGCCTTTTCTAAGACCTTGTACTGCCGGCCAGGGGTAATGAAGAGGAGGAGGATCCTTTCCCAGAATTGGTTACCGGGAAGGGTGTCAATGGCCATGTAGGCGAAATAACCCCAAAGAACCGATGTTGGAATAAGCTTTATGGCAGGCATGGCGCATACAGATGCTGCCACTAAGAGTGACTGCAGCAGATTGCTCACTCTTTGCTCGTTAACTCGGACAGGCAAATATGCATCAATGTGCTTCTCAGGATCGAATTTCTCTTTGCCCTTCTCTCGTTCCTTACAACCTCTCATAATTAACTCCGTCAGGTCTTCCAGTTCCTTAACTTCTGAATTCTGCAGAATAAAGAAATACATCGATTTTGGAATTAACCGCGGAGGGAGAAATAATTGGCGTTTTTTGTTGAAGCAGCACTAGTGAAGAGAGGAACTTACAACCGGGGAGTTATCCATTTGTATGAACACAGCTTGAATTTTTTCATAAATTTCAGAATCTGTAGCTTTCTGCTTTATGCTTTCCGTGGCACTCTCTACCATCTTCTTTTTCATGAACTGCATATGACATTATCAAGTTCCGTTAAGTACCTGATCCTGATGATAACTTGTCAATATTCTTTGACAATTTTAGTTTCTTTTTAAACATTCCAAAAAAACAGACCTGTGTTTTGAGGACAGCAAGGCTCTTGGTGTGCATAGGAGATTGCGGAAGGACTCCATTGGAAGGCGGCAGCCCAATCAATCCGCAAGCCAATGTCTAAAGAAAGTATTTTGAGAACAAAAACATGAGTGCCAAATGAAAATCAAATGCATATATTAATGTAAGCAGAGTGTATACCATAAATCCGAGCAAGAAGGTGTCATAGTGGTATGCAGAGGGCTTTTTAAGATTGAACTCCTTCTGTTGTGCCAATTGAGAAGCAACAGAATGGTCGAAAAAGTAAAGCCCCGCTATCATCACAGCAGGTATAAAGGCAGCAAAAATGTAAGCCACAGGCACCTTCCCCATATCCTGATATTTGAGTACATATTAGCACTGAAAAACCTTTGCATACTTTGACAGTTCCCTTTGAAAAATAGTTGAAGAGCAATGTGGCTTTTTACTTTGATTACGCTCCAGTGATCTAAAGATGCAGATTCCCAAGGAAGAGGGCTAAAGAGCCTTCTCGGAACGCCAGAAGGAACTTTGCTTGGTACACTGAATGACAGAGCGGACCACACTAGAACCATTAACGGAACCCCATAGTCTGCAATGAAACTCCTGAACCACCCTGTATAACATCACACAGATACTGTTTCAGTACTTATTCAATATATTTTAGTTAGCGCGCTTTTCTAATACGGAATCCTGCACTTTAATACAGTGTGGGATCGATCAAAATGTTGTAAAAGTCAATAGTTTCTACATTTAGTTAATCATGAGCTAAATTACTTGAAATTTTCTTGACAAGAGCATCACAAACCTGTGCCATACCACCATGACCTTGTTTTTCTGCTTTTTATAGCAGTACATACAAGACCGGAAGTGAATATGATTCCTAGTAATCCATTTGTGTAAGGCCAATGAAATTGATACTTCTCTGAACTGGAGTCTTCTGCTTTGGGAATCTTAAACTCAGACACCATTCCCTATCAGTTAAAACATTAATTCTTAAAAGTCAGGCATCAAATTTTTGTTTCCAATGCTATTAAAATCAAAATTAATTTCGGTTACCTTGATAGCCTCTTGCAAGAATAAAACTGCAATCAACATCCCAAATAGTTCGCCTGCTATCCTTGTAAATCGATTGATAAGATCGCAGGCATTGAATATTGCCAGAAGAAACAGCATAAGAGATGTCCATACACAAACCCTGTAAAACAAAAAATCAAACGGTACCTCAGGATCAAACACTCAAAACATTCATTATCTAATACACAAAATACTCCATTTAGAAACGGTGTTGGGTTTGATTTTTTTAATACCATCCAGCCCAAGCCAGGTAAAGTTTCTGCCCCAAATCTTCCCTATCCTTGGCAAAGTTGTACAAATAAGTGTACATTAAAACAGTTGGTTCGGCAACTCCTACTATCAAAGGCGGCTGCCCTCCAAGTACTGAGTGTACAATGCCACAAAGAGCTGTAGAAGATAAAGTCTCCACTGTGCTCAAACTTCCATCTACATAATAATCATTACAACACTTCCAAAATCATCACAATAATATGAACCAATGTGTAAGAAAGTAAGAAATAGCAACAAGTATGTTTCTATTAAAAAAAAAGGGTGTGTTAATAATTATTGCTCCACTGCGTACCAAAATTTTGATGCAATAACCAGTAACCGGTATCTTTAGCATGTTGCTCGCCGAAAGCAATAACAGGAAGAGCAGAAGCAAAGAAGATGTAAGTTGTTGGAGCCATCATCCTATCATGAACAGAATGAAACATTTAAATGAGTCACCCTTTTGCATACACAATATAGTGTATCAGCATGCAATTAAAATCTGTAGTTCTAAGGACTAAATTATACAGAAAGTACCCGAATCCTGAACAGATACCACTGATCCAGTCTTGCTTGTAATATAAAGCTCTTCCTCTAACATCGTTTGCAATTCCTCTGAACGGAGGCTTTGATGCTCTCCATTTCTGACGCCAGAAAGTGCTTTAGTTAAGTAGATGCAGCAGTTGAACTTGAATATATTGCAACAATATTGGAAACTTGGAGATAGTGAAACACAATACTTAATGGAGGGAGAGTCACATATATATAGTTAGTAAAAATGAAAAAAAAAATGATAGTAATATTGAAAATTGATAAAGCACGGCTAAGGTTTGAAACAGAGCAGTCATATTAGGCACTTTGAAAACAAAATTCTGAAGAGGTAAATCAGTCTACCCAATTCTTATTATATATTAGAGAATGAGGAATCTCATAATTCTCCTGCAAATTTCCTGGGCAAACAAACAAAACTGTTGCCAAAAAGCTCATGTTTTAATCCAAAAAAATGAAACCTTTGTGCCCTTTTCTTCTCTAATCAGAAACTTCACCAAGAAAAAAAAATATTAATTAAAAATTCTTGGTGAAGTTTCTGGTTAATGGCGGTTTTAAATGACACCCACCATATTTCTCTATATATAAAAAATCTTACATAAATTAGAAAAAATATTAATTAAAAATTAATGGCGGTTTACATTTTTTATTTTCCTTTTTAAATATGGAGAAATGGGTTAGGTGACAAGGTAGCTTAATATGTATGATTATGTTATCAATTATATAGATTACATTTTCATCAATCTCGAAATTAATTAATAGCTGACACTAATTTGCCTGGTACTCTGCGTGTTTGGTTCTCGATTGTGGTCTTAAGAATTGCTGACCAAAACTAGTGAGACCCAGTTGGATTTTAAGTAAGAAAATTACCCCTCTCTTCTCTTTCTCTTTTAATATTCTTAATTTGTACAATGACGTACACATTCAATCAAAGTTTGATGGGCTGCAGGAGATTCCCAATAATACTTGGGTGTTGGGTTCTTCACATTTATACTGTTTCTTAGAGAAATCATTTTCGCACCCTTTTAATATCCTTGTAAAACCCCCTTTTTATCGTAATCATAGTTTTATTGCTTGAGGAAATTACATAATATCAGCTCTTGTTCATAAGGTTATCTTGTGGTGATTGAAAATTTGATGCAACAGAAAGACCCATCATTTCTCCTCATATTTTGCTAAACATCACAACAACGAAAGTCTCTATCAACATTAGCAATAGCAGGCGACTGGCCTTTCGCAAGTTTCACAAATTTGGTCTTTTAATTTAGAGAATCACAAATTTGGTCGTGTGGCAGCAAAATTTTCGACCTTTTTTTAGCCCGAAAAATGACGCAGAATGCTGCTAAATTGCTCAAAACTCTTTTTATTTTTTTAATTTTCACTTTTCTTTGTACGTTAAGGAAGTACAGAGCTACAAAATCCATGGTCAGCATCGTGGCATTTTTTATTGCCGAATCCATTGTTAATCTATAAGTATCTAATCTAATACTAAAACCCTTAGTTTCATGCAATGTATGATTTAGAGAAAAACAGCTGATTGCAGATCTTTTCTTTACCATTTCTTTTCACTCCAATTTATAATGGCATTCTCTTCAACCTTCTTTTCATCTTAGTAAAGATACTTTCAATTCTTCTATAACAGAATTTTCCTTTTCTATGGCGATCCGATGTATCTCTCTTGCTCTGATTGCACAATATCTTCCGGATAAACCTACAAGAACACAATGTAGAAAGCCTATAAGAATCAGCTTCCCAATCCATGAACATTTCTAAAAAAAAAAAAAAGGCATGGTTTCATCTTGCTTGATCACAAAAGGAGAGAGTACGAAGATGTCTTACCAGACCGTGTCTTTCCTCACTGAAGCTCACATTTCTGACCTTCAACTCCCCTCGACTAGTAGTTAGCTCATCTAAAATCTCAGCATCACACATTTCCAGTTCTTCTTCCTTTTCGCAAAGGTGAGGCACTTCCTTATCCTGGTTAAAATTTCATATCTCGTTTTAGCTTTGCAAATTCATAGATAGGATTATTCAAGGTTTTTTATTGAAGATGGTTTGAAAATTGCTTACCCTGAAAGAAAGGCTAAGAGAACGCCGTGGAGCACCACTGATTTCATCATATTCAGCAGCATCCAGCTCCTGCAAATGATGTGGAGGGAACAACTTGGGAAGGATATGCTGTCGGATGCTAATGAGAAGGAAGAATGGTACGGGGAACAAAATTCCAGCAACTGGAATCCATGTGACACCATAACAAACTAGGAAGTATACAAATTGGAAGAGAGTAAATATGACAATGTATTTGTATGGCACCAGCTCCACGAACGAAGCATGATCCTTTTCTAAGACCCTGCAAGGATATGTCCAAAGTCATGGAAGGAATTAGTACAGCCTCAGGCAACTTCAGTGTTTGTCATAATTCAGAAAGGTTGAACATTTGATCTAGAAATAAATTTTATCGGTGACTAATCCTGTTTCATGATATGAATAATTCCAATGCAAAAGATTTATGTTCTCAAATGGGAATGCTATTGGAAAAAGAAGTTTAAACTCACTTGTACTGCCGGCCAGGGGTAATGAAGAGGAGGAGCATCCTTTCCCAGAACTGGTTACCAGGGAGACTGTCAATGGCCATGTAAGCGAAATAACCCCAGAGAACTGATGTTGGAATAAGCTTTATGGCAGGCATGGCGCATACAGATGCTGCCACTAAGAGCGACTGCAACAGATTGCTCACTCTTTGCTCATTGACTCGGACAGGCAAGTAAGCATCAATGTGTTTCTCAGGATCGAATTTCTCTTTGCTCTTCTGTCCTTCCTTTTCGCCTTTCATAATTACCTCCTTCAGGTCTTCCAGTTCCTTAACTTCTGAAGTCTGCAGCAGAAACAAATCATGCCATTATAAAAGGACTATGTTTGGAACTAACACTGGAGAAATTCATCACTACATGCAGAAAGGCAGAGAAGTTATCTTCTTGTTTGATGGGATTAACAAACACTGGGGAACACCAAGTGATAATAGTGATGAAAACTAACCAAAATTGTGTTGTTTTTAAGCAGCAGTAGTGACTGGAGGACTTACAACAGGACTGCTTTCCATTTCTATGAACACAGCTTGCATTTTTCCGTAAATTTCAGAATTGCTAGCATTCTGCTTTATGCTTTCCTTGGCACTCTTCACCATCTTCTTTTTCATGAACTAGAAATCAAATTTGAAGTTCATTAAGTATCTGATACCTTGTCAATGATTTATGACAATTTTCTCTTAAAACTTCTGTAAACAAACCTGTCTTTTGAGAACAGCAAGGCTCTTGGTGTGCATAGGAGATTGCGGAAGGACTCCATTGGAAGGCGGCAGGCCAATCAATCCACAAAGCAATGTCTAAAGGCAATTGTTAATAAGAGAACATGAGTGCCAAAGAAATAAAATAAGAAAACAAAAATCAGAAGTATATATTAGCATTGCACACCATGAATCCGAGCAACAAGATGTCATAGTGGTATGCAGAAGGCTTTTTAAGATTGAATTCCTTTTGTTGTGCCAACTGTGATGCAACACTATGGTCGAAAAAGTAAAGTCCCGCTATCATCACAGCAGGAATAAAGGCAGCAAAGATGTAAGCCAGAGGGACCTTACCCATATCCTGCAATTTGAATTCATGTAAGTGCTAAAACATTTGATTACTTTAAAAAGTTTCCCCAAAAATTTCAGAAAAAATGGTTTACTTTCATTACGCTCCAATGTTCTAAAGATCCAGATTCCCAAGGGAGAGGACTGAAGAGCCTTCTGGGAACTCCTGATGGAACTTTGCTTGGTACACTGAACGACAATGCTGTCCATACAACAACCATTAAAGGAACCCCATAGTCTGCAACGAAGCTCCTGAGCCACCCTGTAAAGCAAAAAAAAAAATCAGTTTCTGAACTTTGAACTATTTATTTAACAATAAAAATCAAAATGCTCCAAATTTGCTTCACAAATCACAAACCTGTGCCATACCACCAGAACCTTCCTTTTCTGCTCTTTAAAGCAGTATATACCAGACCAAAAGTGAATATGATTCCTAGTAATCCATTTGCGTAAAGCCATTGAAATTGATACTTGTCCAAGTTGGAGTCTTCATCCTTGGGAATCTTAAACTCGGTCACCATCCCCTATCAGTTAAACATTCTGCCACAAGTTAAGCATCAGATATATCACAAAGTTTTGCTATTAGAATCAATTGATTCTGTTTTATGCAGTTCAGTAGTTACCTTGATAGCCTGTTGAATGAATAAAACTGCAATCAACATGCCGAAAAGTTCGCCTGCAATTCTTGTAAATCGATTGATAAGATCACCAGCATTGAATACTGCCAGAAGAAACAGCATAAGAGCTGTCCATACACAAACCCTGCAAAACCAAACAGTACCTCAATGTCAAAAACCAACAATATCTATGCAAATCCTTTTAGAAACCGGCATTTAAAGTTGATTTCCACTACCATCCAGCCCAAGCCAGGTAGAGTTTCTGTCCCAAATCTTCCCTATCCTTGGCAAAGTTGTACAAATAAGTGTACATTATAACAGTTGGTTCGGCAACTCCTAAAATCAAAAGCGGTTGCCCTCCAACTATTGAGTGTATAATACCACAAAGAGCTGTGGAAGCTAAAGTCTCCACTGTGCTCAAACTTCCATCTACAAAAGTTAAACCACTTTCAAAATCATTGCAAATGCTGATTCACATATAAGATAGTCAGCATTCAACAAGTTCTGAAGTACATAATAAATATCTTGGAAACTATATGGAGGAAGTGTTTATAACCTGTATCTCTACTGAGTTGCTCGCCGAAGGCAACAACAGGAAGAGCAGAAGCAAAGAAGATGTAAGTTGTCGGAGCCAATATCCTGCCACAGCCATATAGAAACATTTACATAAGCCACAATTTGTATAAAAGTGTATAGTATGCAATTTTAATCTTTGATCAAGGTCTAAAATATAGAAAATACCCAAATCCTGAACTGATACCACTGATCCAATCTTCCTTGTAACATGAAACTCTTCCCCTAACATCATTAGCAATTCCTCTGAATGGGGATTTGATGTTCTCCATTTCTGATACAATTGAATACTTCAACAATCTGGATAACTTGGAGATAGGGAAACATAATATACCCAATGGAGATGATGAAACAGGGAATGATATGGAACAGAGCAACCATATTAGACACATTGATAAATCAAAATAGAGAAAAGAAAATGTGTCAAGGCTAGTTGTTCAAATGAAATTATCGGTTACAGATACCAGCAATGAAATTAATTATTTTGTTCAGAAAAACTATCCTCGCATTTATTTAATTTTCTGATTAACCAAACACAACCTTACTCAAACCTAAATTTTCCCGTTTAGTTGCTGAGAAAACAAAGTTCGCAAGAAGTGAAAAAAAAAAAATAACACAGCACTAATTATCTTCTTTCCTTAGAAACAAACAGAAAGAGGGAAAGAATAATAAACACTATATTAAAGAATCAGGAATCTCATTAGTTTCATGAAATTTTCTTGGGAAACAATCAAAACTTTTTCCGAGAAAAAAATCTTCTTTTATTCCAGAAAAAGAAACCCCATGTTCCATTTTCCAAGAGAAAACACTTTCATTATAACTTGTAACACGCCATTAAAATCAGAAGTTACACAACATAACATGCAGTTAGATACATATATAAAACGTCACGCACATGCAAATAAAAATATAGTGCATTCGTTTTGTGTTAACATATAATGAGAGAAAAGAGAATAAGAGATTTACCAAATTGAAGGCGGCGGCGGAGGAGACTTGCCGGACTTTTCACTGATAATTGACAAACTTTCAGTGTGTGTAATTTTGTTTTCTCTTCTTCAATAGGGTCGCTTCTCTTAACTTTGTCAAAGTCCCAAACAACACGCAGACATGCACTCACACACACACAACATACAAGTCTTTAAAAGAGACCCGCCAGACGTAGATGGGGTAGTTTGGTAATTTCGTATAAGGAAAATTACAAGGTTTATATTGGGGGGTCAGGCTTAGGTGGCATCTTTAGAGTGGTGCCAGTTGTAAACCTTGGAAGATTTCTCCATGCAGTCCGAGGCCAGCATACGTGATCCATTATGGTGATTGCTGAATGTGCGCCGTTAATTTCATGATTTTGCCAAGTAAATTTGCTTGAGAGTTTCCATTAAATTTATATGCAATTTTAAATATAGAGTTATAAATTTTTGTACAAATTAATATGACATAAATTCATTAGTATGGTAAAAATATAAAATAATAAAAGTAAATAATGTAAATTAAGAGATATTCAATCTAACACTAATTAAATTATGCCATATCAATTTATACAAAATAAATTTATACAAGAATTATATCTTAATTATTACTCGACATATAAATATAAATAAGCAAGAATCCATCCGTATCAGTTTTAGCTACCACACACCTTCTTCCAAAAATTGTTTTGAAGGAAATTCTATCTAAGATTATTGGTGCTCGAGAATTTGATCCATCTAATCAACTGACTTGTTTCGTATTGTCAAAAAAGAATGAATTTTTTTCATTGGAGATATTTATTTATAGAAATTAACATAAATAAATGGTTTAACTATTAACAAAAAAAAAACACTTAATGGGTTCTTTATAGGGAAAAGTATTTATTTTTCTATATTTAGAAGTTCCTAATACACACCATTAATAATCTAAGGAAAAACTTTGATTAATAAAAAAGTAGATGGAAGACTTCCTTATTTGAGCTCAAAAACAAAGGTTGTTGAAGTCAGGACTAACAAAGAATAGTTAGGTCATATATAGCTCTCGTCTTAAAAATTGAATGTTAGTTAATATTTATCACACAAAAGGGAGAATAGAATGTGAAAGCTGGCACTAAGATCAAAATAATGATAATAATTTGTTACCAATTAACACTTTATGGGATGGTTTATTATTAATTTATTTTCTATCATTTTTAAATAATAAATAATGTTAGGGATCCCAACACTCGAGTCTTAATTTCAGTCTCAACATCATGTGTCACTCATCTATTAGATAATAAATTTCATAACTTATAAAATTATTTAACCATCATCCAACAAATATATATCATAGAATTAAATGTTGGAATGTCTAACATTGCTCTTTAGATAAACATAACTCAAATTGTGATTATTTAATGTTATGAATGCACCTAACCAGGGGCGGAGGCTATGTAAGGCTAGAGAGTGTCGTGGCCCTGTAGGATTTTAAAAATTTTTAGGGTTTCTAAATAAAATGTGAAAAATTAGTGTAAAATATCTATATTGACCCCTGCACAATTGATCTTAGGCCCCTGTAGAATATATATATATTAGTAGTTATCAACAACCAGTTATAATTTTGGCTCCTGTAGAATTTTTCCCTGAGCTCCGCCCCTGCCCGGCTGCACCCAACCGATTGACACATTTGCCAATTCAAAGTTTGAACCTCATCTTTAGTTAAAAGTAAAATTTTCTTTACAAGTTTCAGAAGATTTTCTTGATCTTTAATTAGATTCTTGTTTCTACTTTAGATGGAATATTAGCATATTGATAAATCATCTCAAATTTTTGCCATCTTTAAGAAATAGAACTCAGTATCCCATTAATTATTCAAAGAAAGTAATATGAATTTTCCAACTTAATTGTATATCAGGGATAAAATAATCTGTTTTGGCTCGATCATATCATAAATGCTTAAAGTGTTTTGTTTTGAAAATGTTAAAATCATATACACATTAGTTGCATCTATTTATAATTTAATTTCAATTGTGATGTAAAAGCAGCTAGTTTAGTCTCAAGACGTGCTTAGTATTTTCAAAGCACATCTACAATCAAATGAAGTATTTTAACTATTCATACAAATCGAATTGTTATCTTAATTAATTTATAAGATTATATTATATCAATTTTTTTTTATTTGTTGTCAAGTTCAAAATTTTCTTCTTCTAGACACCACATTTATGTGCGTATAATATAACCATAAGGCCATAAATCTTTTATTAATATTTAAAACTACATATTGTGTATAACTTTTAAGCCTCCAGAGAATTCGAAATATAACTAATGATCATCACATGATGCAATCTACCAAACGATAAAATAAAATGAAAGCGAAAAGTTATCAACTTTTAATTTCCACTACAAAATTAAATTATTATTTCTTAGTTTAATTAATAAATTAACGGATTAGCTGACGACATGGTCAAGCTTCTTCACTGTCCACTCGAATTTCGGGATCACAAAAATGGCTTCGTATTTTTATGTTCAATTTTATATTTTCATTTTATTAATCAATTATCTACCACATCTTAAATAAACTCAAACAAACTTTTTATTATTATTTATACTTGCATTTTATCTTTATAATGTATTTTTTTTAATTTAAAAAATTCTTGATATCTATTAATGGATTCTTTGTTGATCTGATCTTGTTTGTTTCCTGTCGAGAGAGAACTTTAATGCTACTGCAAACATATTACATGTGAAATTTATTTTTGGAGAAATTTTTGGCACGCTATTAAGACGATGTTGAACATTAATTCCAAAGGAAATTTCAACCACTTGCAATGTGTAAATAGCCTTTGGCTTTCTTATTTTAAGTGATTTTCAGTCATGCAAAAGCGACCTCATAGCCTTATTTCTTCTACCGAAATTGTGTTTGCTTACGAAGACTTTTTGCGTGCGTGCGTGCGTGCGTTGCATTTGCATGTAGAAATTATGAAACATTTCGTGTCGAAATTGCCGTGCCAATGACTCCCTTTGCATTAATTCAAAGATTTTAGTTCACTTTCTACCATATTGAATTGAGAAAAATACGATCCAAAATTGGTCCTCACAGACAGTTAGACTCCAACATCTTTGAAAATAGATAGTTAGATTTTTATTATTTTTGAAACGTACATTCAAAACCATTTCATATATTTGAAAAAAGATAAAAACATTGATATATTATTATCCCCAAAAGAGTAATAATCATCTCTATTCAAATGAAGTCGATCACTAATACCATGCACAATTCTAAAATCAATATGCATAAAATATATCTAGTTGTTTATTGAAACAAATCTTACGAGTCTAATTGATGTGTATTGCGTAACTTTAATTGAATTCATTAGTTTAATTATTATTATTATTCTTTTACGGTTATAAACATCTAATATGCATAAAATATAGGGTCAACAAGGAAGATAAATCAAACTTACTTTTACAAACCCAATTATCAGCCTTTGAGTTTTCTCCATTGACACGCATGTACTTCAATTCAGTGGCAACTCATTCATAAATTAGGCAATGATAGTAAAGTTTCAATTTGCTGCCTTCAAGTTGGACTCGGAGCATCACAGATTTCAACATCACCCTAAACCGAAGCATACGATATTTAAGTTCTCGTGGTCTTTAGCAAAAAAACATATGGGAGTTGATTTTTTAGTCATACGTGGCGTGCACCAGTAGATGCAAAAACAAAAAAAATTAATATTTTTCAAGAAAATGATAGCTGGCCTCACGTATAGAATCTCTCCAGATTCGGACTTGAGAAATTGTGTGTTGCTCAATTGAAATCACAGAAAAATAAATTTGTTTAGAATCGTGCGCGCAATTGCGAAGTTTCAGCAAATCAGCATACGAAGTTTGCTATCGAGAATGGGAAAATGACCAAACTCTTTTCTTTCTTCCTCATATTTTGCTCATTTAATTTCTTAATTTGGGAGTTGCCCTCTTCAGTTGATAAGATTTGAAAATAAAAAAAAAAATGTTTGGTCGCTTCTAATTTGTCTTCATTCCGACCCCATTGAACCAAAATCTCAATTCTCTAGTAGACTTTTTTTAAAAAAAACTGATTAAACATCATGTTATTGTATTATACATATATTTACAATTACTATGACAACAAATCATTACACTAATATTTACAATCAAATATGTAACTGGAACTTACATTATTACATTTTTATTTCTATGAAGTACATGCTCAGATAAATAACTCTCACAGAGGAGAGATATCTCTACTCCTCTTGCATTTCGTAAGGGAGAAATACTTTTTTAAATAATCTCCACATAATTATATTTAATTGAGAGAGGTTGAGTTAATGGGGGCTCGAACCATTACCCTCATAGTCATACTTAACTTTAAGGGTAATGGTTCACCACTGGGCTAAAGCCTAAGTGACCTAGTAGACTTAAAATATGAGACAAATATCGTTAAATGTTCTAAGGCTTTTGACAATTAATTTTATTGTATATTAGGTGGGGAGACCTAACAAATTTCGTTATGCTCCACTATGTTGTAACCCTATGTTAATTAATTGGCATCTAAATTTGGTTTAAGTATGATTGGAAGATTCCACGGAGGGCGTGATTGAGTAAAGCTTGTAGAATGAGCTCGAACCTTCTGTCCGTGGCCAATAATTGCTTTCCACTTGAAATCAAACAAACAAAAACGGAAAACAAAAAGCGGAATTGCAATGAAGATTTGGTTTCTTTTCTCTAAATAAATTAACATAAAATCTACATATATCTACCAGAAAATTTTTCTCGACGCTTCGCCAAGAATCTCCAACCATTCGTTTGTTTCCCTAACTTTATCTGGCCCCAACACCCTTTCTTTTTCAGACGTGAGTGAAAACACCCAGGTTTCGATTAAGGGTAACCAGTTATTCATGTTCATATACAAAGTGTGAATTAATCAAATTTAGAAATTTCTAATTAGATATGAATTTGATAGCTTGCAAATTGCTTTTGTGGACAAATGTTTTCGTTCGCGTGTAATTCAGATTTAATTTTCATGAATTTTTGCTTATCATAAATTCTTTACTTAACGTCGGTCAATGACATCACCAACCAAATCTCACATCGCCGCATTAAAAAATAAAATAAAATAAACATCTCTCATCACCAAATTACCAAAACCTCAAATTATATTTATGATGCAGACAAACTTGTCGACATTATCAATGACGACCCAACATCTTTGTATATATTGAAAATTATACATATTTAAAAGTAAGAACATAACAAAAGAAATAAATTCGGGTTGGCTTAATCATTTTAACATGATTTATGTAAGGTAAAGAGAAAATAAATAAACATTCCGTGGGGACTCAAATGTTTTGTTGTCTCTAATGATGATTAGGTGAGATGATTATCTCAAATTAGAATACATGATTTATCTGTCTGAGGCTTGCCTAATTAATAATGTAGTCTCAAGATATTTACTAGGGGTGTTCAAAATTCAATCCGATGCGCTCAATCCGTTTGATCCGTAAAAATCAAATCCGTGGATTGGTGGATTTGATTGGATTGAAAATTTGATAATTTGCAATCGGTGGATTGGATATGGATCTACTTCTGTAAATCCGCAAAAATCCAAGAATCTGCAAAAATAAAAAGTATTTATTTCATTAAAAATAAAACTTGTAAATATGGCATTAGTACTTACTAGTAAATAAATAAGTTAAAATATAGTTACATTAACAATATATTAAATCTTATCCAATAATAATATAAAATAAAAAATAATTAAATAAACAAATATAGCTTCCTAAATAGTTAATTTTCATGTACTGATCTAAATGATTGAGATTTTTTTTTTGTTTTGGTGTGTTATATTTTGAAACTTTAAATGTATTTTCTATCTTTATTTAAACAATTAATTTATTTAAATATTATTTTAATTTTAAATTTGATCAGTAGTAAAATTATTTTTATATTAAATTTTTTTATTTAGTTAGTTCGTGGATTGGACAGAATTAAAAATGTTTAGTCTACAAAATAGTGGATTGGATATGGATTAGGTCAAATCCGCATCTGATCCGCAGATATATGGATTGAATTTTATCAATCCATGAATTGGATTGGATTGAAAATTTATAATCCGCAAAATCGTGGATCAGATATGGATTGATGTCCAATCCGTAAAATCCAATCCGCGAACAGCCCTAATATTTGCTAGCCAAACATTTGTTTTAAGAGAAATTTCTTTGATGCATGGCTAGCATTTGATGTATTCAAAAAATTCTTCTAATTTAAAATAATATCATAACTAACTGTTAAGTATAACAATACAAGTGGATGGATGAGTAATAAAAAGCATCGGCTAGATTTAGATAGATGTTTAATACTTAATGCATGTTTGGTGTGGCTTATCCAATAGTTATAACTATTTATTCAATCTCATAAACTCTTATCATTTTTTTTTGGTTGTTTGATTATTTTTCTAGTAGAATTTTTGAAGATAAAATAAATTATTTTGCTTCTAATAATAAGAACTCAAATTTTGGGTTTTTTGAGAATAGATGTTGAAAAGCTTTTGATCTTAAAATATCTAAAATATCCTCTACTTACTTGACAATATTATTTTATTCTTTTCATAAAATTAGCTTTAAAATATTTGTCTATTAAACTAATGTTTATAATTTTCAATAAAAGTTTTCATTAGCAACCAAACAACAATTTTTTTTTTGATAAAAACTCTATTTGTAAAAGTTCTACTCACAAAAGATGTACTTAAATAAGTTTTACTTGAAAAGTTATATCAAACGAAGCCTCAAATGTTTATTTGTCGTGGTTTCAACAATAAGCTAAATAATTAGAAATATTCCCTCATGAATCAACTAACACAATCAAAATTTTGCCAATTCCTTTATTAACTGTCTATCTCATACTTATGTATCCTCTATTATTTCTTCATTAGATTAAGATTTATGATTATAGCATGCTCACTGCACGCATGAAGTTTAATGAGTGGAGCTCTAAATTAACGTCTCTCTAAAATCCTCATGAAACAAGTGCTTCTTTTGATAGAACTCCAACATGCTTTCTTACAGATAAATTTTTATTTTTATTAATTATGTTATGGATCCCAACTATTTAGTTTCAATAGATGATTCAATTTTACCTATAATTGCCATATTATGGAAAACAGTAGTAACTAACCTGATGTGATTAAACATTAAACTGACACATCGGTTGAAACTCAAATATTAAAAATGTTAAGATTACTCGTTTTTTAAAATAAAAATTTAAAAATCAAATAATTAAATTTTAAAACAAACATTTTCATCTTTGAAAGATAATATCTTCAAAATAGAGGTCATGGGTGTAAAATGTTTGTTAAAAGTATAAATTATATAATAAGTGTGTAATAAATGTTCATTCAAAAACAAGAATTGAAATTATTTTGGGCTGTTTAAATAATATCCATTGAAAAGGGGTTTCCCAAGGTCTTGAGAGGGGTGTTAATAGAACCACTCAAGTCTAGTTCTTAAAGCCCTTTGGAACTCGAGACAGCATTTCTTCATTGTTCCAATGCCATGCCACGCCATGATAAATAATAGTTTAAGTAGCTTATATAAACATCTTAAGAATATTTCATGTATAATAATAATAAATTAGGGACTATTACATTATGAGTAAAAAATATCTTTTATTTAGTTAAATATAAATTTATGCTTAGTTACTATTTGTTGATAACAAAAAAATCTTAATATTAGTTATTCCAAGGGTCCTACGGCATAAAAATTTTGTCTTGTCTAGTACAGTATACTACAGTCTATATAATAAGACAGGGAAGATGGGGTAGGGATATTGTCTGTACTGGTTCATCTCAGTTTTGGCAAGAATTATTTGTAATAAATTTTATCATGCTCTCTATTACCATTTAAATCACTTTAAAATTACCAAATAAATATATTTATTTAAAAAAAAATTACCATATAAACAGATCCTCCACATACAGCGTAGTTATGAGTGGCATTTCATATTTGATTTCCAAAATTTATTTCAATTAAAAAATTTATTATTGATTTGGTTCATTTTTTGAAATCAAAACTAAACCCTCATACTAATCCTCTCGGTTAATTAATTTAAATCAGATTTAAACCGATTTGAAAAATTTAATTGTTCAAGGAATAAATAAAGAAATTAAAATCAAAACGCCACGTGTCAATAAAGAGACTTTAGTGGCGGGAAATTAACTTCTTGGGGTTAAACATTGAGAACACCTTCTAGATAAACTGATATGCGGGGTACATGCTAGCAGAATCAAAGAATTGACGAAAGTACCAAAAATGGCCATCAAGTGCGCTATCTTAGTCGCCCAAAAGGAATATTTGATTTTATGGAATCAAATCAAATAGACTTTGTCAGAAAAAGAGAAACAACCGGCCGTAAAAATTAGCAAAAATCAGAAGTAGCCCTCAAAGTACAGTGGTCCTTAGCTGCCATAACCGTCACTGTGTAGACAACTTCTGCAAAAAGAACCTTGGACCACATGCAGTGTACGCAACATGTACTAAATGACTGCACCCGTCTAAAACTGCCTTTTTGCTCTCCAAGCATATTCATAATAGCTAGAAAACCACCATAATAATAAAAGGGCATAAAAAATCTCAGTAAGGATAATAAAAATCTCCAATAAAAACGTGCCACGAGTAAGGCATCCATGCTGTGCTATATAAAGACCAAAAATGTTTTATCTCTCTCTCATGATCTTATACACTCATATTCTCTAAGTTTTATCACCAACACACACACAAAACCAAGGCTGAGATCTTCTTCAACCTCCAGCCACCACTCTTCAGGGGACTTACATGCTCTCATCACCTAAAAAGCTCAAGTAGCTGACTCACTAGAACTTTAGCACCGCTAAGCTAGAATCAATGCTTATGTTAGGTTTGGGCGTTTGATTCATGTTTTTAGTGAATTTTAGGTTAAAGGACAAGTAGGTAAAATTGCAGTAAAAACCACGAATTTGTTTGGAGGGGTTTAGGGTACCTCACTGACTTGTGGTGTATAGACTAATTTAGGCTTACAAAAGAGCTAATGAAGAGGAGGTTTTAGATGGCAGCAACGAGGGGGTTTGGACGAGAATTGGAAATCTTGAAGGAAAGCCCTTTAATTTGCAAAACAAAGAAAATCAACTATGCCTAAGAATTATCAAATTAAAGTTTACATGATACTCGCCATAACCTGTCTTGATTTATCAAAGTTGCAGTTTACCGTGAAAAGTCAGCTTCCAAGGAAGAGAAAAAAATATACACTCCCACACATATACAAAAATACTCAGAACCTTCAATTTTACCAATTTTAAGCCTTCTCATTCATGTTCTAGAAATTATATTAAATAAATAAATAAAAACTAACTGCCCCACTATAAAAGGGACCAGGCGCTTGCCTCAATATCTTCGCTGCTCAGTTGGCCCTTGATACAGTTCTGTTCTTGTCTTCTCTTTTTATCCAGTTTTATAAACATAAACATTATTTCAATTTCGTAGCGTCGGCAATCAAAATTTATTGGCCTCACTAAAAGTACCCAAAAAAAAAAAATCTTTCAATCCCCTAAAACATGGGTTTCTTCCCAGTTACATTTAAAAAAATTAACAAAAATTGACATTTCTTGTTATATAAACTGTGAATTAATCTTGAATTTGAAGCTGACCCAGTTTTGTTCAAAGTATAAAATAAGTAACAAAAAAAAAATTGTATCTTGAATTTTTGATCTATAGATTGTTTTGATAAATTTTATAAAGATCTTTCATTTCGGTTGATTTTTTGAGAAATGGACAAGAGAAAAGTGGCAGTGCCATTAGTCTGCCACGGGCACTCACGGCCAGTGGTCGATTTATTTTACAGTCCGATCACTCCTGATGGGTTCTTTCTTGTCAGTGCTAGCAAGGGTACGACGCTGTTTTTGCTTAACTTCTCTTTATTTATTTGTTAACTGATTGTGCGCTTATGTATGTAGCTGAATGTTGAACGTCTATTTTTTGAATATAGTTCCATGATTTTGAGCTGGATTTTCTTTAATTCTTCATTTTGCTGATCATTTTATTATTTAGTGATTTAATATTTTTGTAGTGGATTTGATATTCAGTTGTACTTTTGCTATGTTCATCTGGGTCCACTGTCCGATCATAACTTAATCTTGTGGGTTGGTTCTTATTGAATAGTCAGTTAGTGAAAATGATTGACTCTGGTTTGATTTTCATTTGATGGTTGTTTATTGCAGACCATGGATTATTTGGTTTTGTAATGGTGAATTGGAATATCTTTTAATAGTCTTTTAGTGATCGTTTATCATTGTAGGCGGTTTCCGCTGAACATTCATAATGCAATGACTTTATAATATTGGTAGCATTGATATGTATTCAATCATGTTTTATGAGCTTAGCTAGATAGTGTATAGCAATTATTGGCTATGTGCTGATTTGGGGGTGTGATTTTACTTTGTTGAGTTTATTCATGAGAAACCGTGCTACATATCAATGACCGTGAATGTATTCTGCAGTTTCAAAACTCTGTTTGATTATATGATGTTCTAAATGTAGATTCTAGTCCAATGTTGAGAAATGGGGAGACTGGGGATTGGATTGGTACCTTTGAAGGACATAAAGGTGCAGTGTGGAGTTGCTGCCTGGATGCTAATGCTTTATTTTCTGCATCTGGCTCGGCAGATTTTACTGCGTAAGTAGTTGAGCATTTCTTGTCAACATACTGTTTACCTTGTATATTTATGAATTGAAGTAGTTATTTGGCTTCCTTGGGAAAAATGCTTACTTGGGCTGCCTAACATTTGGCATCATAATAAGATTATGAAGTTTCACGAGGTGACAATGACTTGCATTCGAGAAAAATATATTTGTACGAAGTATAGAACTCTGAAGTGAATGGTTACTCGGCAAATCATTGTTAGTTAGCTCTGACCTAATTGAAAATCCTTAATTTTTTAGATAATTCATCTGATGGTTTATTGTTTCTATGTTTTATGCTCCTCTTATCTTTTGCAGGAAATTATGGGATGCATTGACTGGGGACGAAAAACACTCCTTTGAACACAAGCATATTGTCCGAGCATGTGCTTTTTCGGAGGTAGATTTTGAGTTTGACAATTCTGCCTTTTCTGGACTGCATGCTATTTGATAATTTCTAGATAGGAAGTTTTCTTCTTGATCTACCCATAAACATGTATCTTGTGCATTTGGCTTATTCTTTGAAGTGAGGAATGCAGAACATTTTTTTCCAGTGAATGCCTGCTTCTTTTAATTAATTTTAAAGGTTTGTGGAGTACCCAAGTTCTTGTGTGTGATTGAGTGGCTAAACATATTTAAGTCAGCTGATTTTTCCGCTCGTTTGATTTTCTGTGTAATAAGACGGTAGATTTTGAATTTCTGCAAATGCAATCATGTCATGTACATCATCCTTGTGGATCTAGTCTTCTTCCAGACAGATTCATGTCCACGTTGTAGGCTTGGTGTCAACTTTTCCCTTGCACTTTGGTATGCTAGGTCTAGGCCATTATTTTTCTAGAAATATTGTCAAAACTTGGGTTCTGGTTTCTGACTCTTTCGAATGTCCTTTTGGCCTCCTTGACTTTTCTTTGACTATTTATTTATTTTTTTAATTACATGAGACTATTGCTCAGATTACAACTCATATTACATGAGATTACTACTGATATTTACAATCAGATAATTATTGAGACTAGTTTACATTAAATTTTATATAGCACTGTCTAGATTTTACCATCTCTAACGCCTACTCCACCTGCATTCCGTAAAGGAGAAGACTGCCTCCACCCATTTAATTATTTCATAATTGAGGAAGGAAATTAAACCTCTATAATTGCTCTTATAGGGGGGGGGGGGGGTTCAAACACTTGCTCCCACACATTGTGAGAGCAAGTGTTCTCCCACTGGGCTAAAGGCCTATTGGTTCTTTGATTATTCATTTATTTTAACAGCATGACAGGCTTTGAACATTGATGTTTGTCTTCTTACCTTTTTTTTTTTTTAAATCTTGTTCATCTGTTCCTGTCCTCTGTGCTTTTGTTCTTTCTTTATCTTGTTTATCTTACACATGAATTTTTTGAGCCTGGACTCTGAAAATCTGTTTCCAACAATTATTTACTTAACCTGCTGCATGCTATAAGTTAATTCTTTTCACAGGACACACATCTTTTACTCACTGGGGGGTTTGAGAAAATTCTTCGAATATTTGATTTGAATCGTCCAGATGCACCTCCAAGAGAAGTTGGCAATTCTTCTGGTTCAATTAGAACCGTTGCATGGCTTCACGGTGACCAGACAATACTAAGTTCCTGCACTGATAGCGGTGGTGTGAGGTACGAAGAGTAATTAAATGCTTCAGGTTAATATCTTCAAGAGAAAACAAAAGTAATCATTCAGGACGACCCAATATCATGTTGAGTTCTTTGATTAGTTGAATTGGAATGTCTGGGTATTTTCCATGAGATTACAGTTACAGTTTGTAATGCTTGTAACACAAATATGAGATGAATGAGTTGGTACTTGACAAGGAGCCACTTCAGATATGAAGTGAGTCTACATGCGATGCTGAATATGTAATATTTTTATGTGCTAGTTCTGTGAACTCAATTAAACTCAATTAAACATCCTCATTATTTGTGAAATTTCGGAAATGTTTTCATTATGGCACTGTATTCAGAGGTATAACTTCTGTTAAATACGTGGCAGAATCTAAGATGATAAAAATCTTGAATCCGGCTTCCTCCCAGTTATATGTTAACAAGTCTCATGTGATGGAGTTGTTAATGCCTTTGGCCTTCTGAATGCATGTATAATCTCTATATGTTAATTAGGAGGTAAGCAAACAATGTTAATCAAAATTATCATGTCCTAACCAGGCTCTCTTCAAATTCCTGATATGCTAATAGTATTGGACACATGTCTTGTTCATCTCCAGAGATGCATGTTTCGAGCTTGAATCTTTTGTACCTTAAACCTTATTCTCTTTGACTGAGTTCATGGTTTAGGTTTTAACCTTATTTTCATTATCATCATTTTGGTTGAAGTTAATTATTATCCCTTCGTGATTTTGAAGTATACTAGTATTCACATTTGCATTGATCTTCTGTAAAGTTTTCTTTCCTTTGGAATCATTTCACTTAGTCGTTGCTTTGTGGCATCTTTATAGGTTATGGGATGCTAGAAGTGGCAAAATTGTCCAAACTCTTGAGACCAAGTCACCTGTTACCAGTGCTGAAGTGAGTCGGGATGGTCGCTACATAACTACAGCTGATGGTTCTAGTGTTAAGTTTTGGGATGCAAATCAGTAAGTTCTAATTGGATAGTTTTGTCACTCCTACTAATATGGCAGACATCGCTGATATAGTTCTTTCCTGTATATTCCTCAGTTTCGGATTGGTAAAGGGCTACAATATGCCATGCAGTACAGAGTCAGCTTCATTGGAACCAAAACTTGGCAATATATTCATTGCTGGAGGAGAAGATATGTGGGTTCATGTATTTGATTTCCATACCGGAGAACAGATCGGTTAGTTCCTCTGCGTTTGTAGGATTGTAGAATAATGGTTTTATGCCTATATCAGATATTTCTCACTCCCCATTCTTTGTGCCTTTTCAAACTGATCTAACTTACAATATTCTTTTGTTGCATCATGACATGGATTATTAATAGCCATAACATCCAGCTGATATTTGAGCACGGGGATAAATGTGCATTTCGACGCCTTTTTCATTATTCTGGCCTTCTTAGGCTAGTTCAAGCTAAAGATAGGCGTATCCTTTCTGGGCCTCTTCCTCTTTTTTGGGCTTCTTCCTCCTTCGTCTTTGATTGCACATTATTGAAGAACATAAATTTATTAATCCAAATGAATAAACAAGATTACCATGGATTGAGTCCAAAATAAGAAGCCTCTTCTTGAATGCAGGATGCAACAAAGGTCACCATGGTCCTGTCCACTGCGTACGGTTTTCACCTGGAGGAGAATCCTATGCATCAGGATCAGAAGATGGCACAATTAGAATATGGCAGACGAACCCTCCAAATCACGAAGAGAATCATTCAGGCACTGGGAATGCTCAAACTGGGAAACTAAAAGCTTCAACTGATGAGGTTACCCGTAAAATTGAGGGCTTTCATATAAACAAAGAAAGAAAGGCCGAAGAAAAGCAGAAGATTGCAAATGCATAACCCAGTTCTTAAAGTTTTTTCATTCGAAATGTTTGATGTGCTTTGTACTCTGCTCTTGGGTAACAAGTTGAAGGCAAGAGGGAGCTTTTTGTGATGACTGTCCTGCGGATATGTAATGGACTCTTCTGCCCTTTTCAATCTGTTTGCTATTATCTGAAAGGATATTTCACCGGACTTTTTTTTTTTTTTTTTTTTTTTTTTAATGCCTTTGCATCTTCTGGTCGGCTAATTTCGTATAATCTGCAACCTCTAAGAAAGACAAAGGGTATTTTTGTTAAGTGGGTGGTTGATGAATATATATTATGTAGAAATTTAACTGGTTGCTTGATTTACAGCAGTTTACTTTTCGATAAGTGTTTTATTGTAAATATGAACAGATTGTGACCACGACTCCCCCGTAAGTGGTGGATTAAATGGTATATCAAAAATCAAAATTGTAAAGAGAACAAAGAATTGAAATTAGAATATCAATTATAATCTGTAATGCGCGCAAAAAAAAAAAAAAAAAACGAAAATAGGTTTGAATTTATAAATTTTTGATGGAAAGATGTAAAGACGGGCCTAGTCATGGGCCTGAGCCAGAGCAAAGTTCGAAAGTGATTCGAAATCAAATTCAGGTCCAAAACAAGGTAGTAGTAATAACAAACAAATAGTAAGGGCAGTTCCGTCAAAAAGGGCAATACAATAACATTGACAAGTCAAGATCTAGATTCTTCCAACTCAAAGTCGCCACCCGAAGTCACTCGTTCTCTCTCTCTCTCTCTCTCACACACAAAAATCTCAAACGCTCGCTTTGCTTTATCTCTTTCTTTCTTCTCCGATAATTTTCATCTCAGAAAAAATTAAAAATAATTAAATAAATAATTAATTAATTTAAAAGAAGCTGTAGCAATTAGGCGGGAAAATGTCGGGCAAAGGAGCCAAAGGACTGATAACAGGCAAAACCACCATTAACAACAACAAGGATAAGGACAAGAAGAAACCCGTCTCCCGTTCTTCTCGTGCTGGTCTTCAGGTTTCTCTTTATTTTCCTCTTCAATTTTAATTTGCTTTTCATAATTATTAGCGTAACTCTCGTTTGATTTTATATTTGTGCTTGTAAATGATTTTATAAATTAGTTAGATTATTTTCATTTATAATTATTTCGATGATTTTTTTTACGGGGTAATTTTTTCGTTTTTGTGGGGTCTACTTGGTGACTTTTGTGTATTCGGCTATGTTTTCGAAATATTCGACTGTTATTGATTCGGAATAAAACGCTGCTGTAGTCTCCTTAGTGAAACAGAAATTAGGATTTATGTTTTTAAAAATCTGATTTTCTCTTTTTTTTTTTGTGGTGGGGGGGGGGGGGGGGGGAGTACGTAGTGTCTGGTAATTTAGTCATAGCTTTGTATTATTTACTAATTATTAATAATTTTTCCACATCTCAATCAACCCCTGAGAGAAAAAAAAAAAATTCTACATCCAAGTTGTTTCGTGATTCGTGACTACTGAGGCTGTAAGGTGCGGCTGTAGCATCCAGTTCTTGGTTTTCTATTTAAAAAAAATTGCCTTTTAAAAAAAAATTAAAAGCTTAAGTTTCTGAGCCGATGTTATAGATTGAGAAATCAAGATTAAAGGGAATGATTTGTTCTTGCTTAGGTATAGTTGATATTAGGAATAAAGTGTGTGCAAATTAGCTGCAAGATTACAATGAGTATAGATTCGAGATCCCCTATAATGCAATAGGCTATTTGAAAGGGGGTTGATTATTATAGTAAGGTTTCTGTTTTTGAGCATTGCATTTCTTAGTTCTCTCTTCTATCTTGTCTGATTCATATGTAGCATTTTTTTTAGTGGATATGCAATGTCGGGTTTGTTTGGAAATTGTTGATCATGCTTCCCCACTTCCTTCCCCCCCCAAACAACAACCCCAAAAAGCAAAACACCAATATCCCACGGAAAGATCGAGAGAAGCTTAGGGTGACATACCTGAGATTATGTTTTAGCTCGAGTTTGTTGAGGTTGTTGATAATGACTGCTGCTTTATATGGTTTGGGATCATTTTGGAAAAGCAGACTTGGAGGTGTGATTTCACCACTTCTGGGGATTTTATTTCAAATTTTGATGGTGAAGGCGTGTTGTTCTTATGCCTGTATTAGTTGGCTTTGTGTAATAAATTAGTTATTTTTGCTGGAGTAGTTTGAGCATCACTTGCAGTTTGATTCCTGCACTTATATCTAATATCTTGAACAATTTTCTTTTATAGCTTTATGATAGATTTCTTAGTGAGTCCATTATAAATGCGGTTAAGAGTAAAGAAAATATTTAATGCTTTTTGTAAAGTGGTAAAACTTTCGACATGGTTTTGATTGACCAATGGCATCTCTGTTTGAGCTATTTGAATGTTGACTGTTCTTACGAGCTGGTTGTTGAGCCTGATAATTTTTTTTTTTTTTTGACTTTTGTTTCCAATGGGTGTATTTATTATGGCAGAAGTTAGTTGCAGTAACGTTTCCAGATTTGTAGCCTTTATCATGTCAAGGCACAGTAGGTGCCCTATTCAAGATGTGCTCAGACAGGATTACGCAGACTCCCTGAATTTCCTTCAGTTTTTTCGTATTCTATAAGTTAGTTACATTTGTTCCTTGCAGTTCCCAGTGGGAAGGGTCCATCGTCTACTAAAGGAAAGGGCTGCTGCTCACGGAAGGGTTGGCGCAACAGCTGCTGTTTATACAGCAGCCATTTTGGAATATCTAACTGCCGAAGTGTTGGAGTTGGCAGGGAATGCTAGCAAGGATTTGAAGGTCAAACGTATTACTCCAAGGCATTTGCAGCTTGCTATCCGAGGAGATGAAGAACTTGACACTCTCATTAAAGGAACCATAGCCGGTGGAGGAGTTATTCCTCATATCCACAAGTCCCTCATCAATAAATCCTCCAAAGAGTAGTTCGTGACACCGTCATCCTCTCGGCTTTGTTTATGTGTGTACTTTTAGCTGTGCTGAAATATCTAAATGAGAAATGATGCCAAAGATGTGTTAATGCTAGGAATCTGCATTCTTCAATCCTCATTTCATGCAGCGACGAATTATGGTGCTTGTTTTTTCCCATGTTGGTATTGAACTGTTACTGTTTAATTTTTAAATAATTTTAGATCTGTTTCTTTGTTTTCAACTCGAATATAATGATTTTATTTATTTTTTAAAATCTTGCGCAAGAGGTTGACGAGGCAACCATGTCTGAAGTTTACTGGGGACTACATTTGTGCTCTGGCTGAAGTTAATACAAACTATTACAATTCTCCTTCCAAAAAACTATAAAAAAGTTGAGGCATGATAATGCACTCGTGAAAAGGATTCACTGGGGACTTCACATTTTTTTTTTCTTTTTCTAGTGGGTGATGCCCATCTACCATCCAAAATGGGGACACCCTCGTATTGTATGCCTCTCTCCTCTCCTATGGTATGCAAAATCCAGAATCCTTCCCGCAAGAAAACAGTGTGTACTTATTGGGACGCAGTTGGTCTTTCAAAAGTTACTTCAACCATCTTCACGACCCCACTTGTTGCTGATTGTTAATGATCAGCATCAGCTGGCTCCGCAGGTGCCGTATCTCCCTTGTTTGTTTCTAGTCAACGAGGTGAAGTTAAAAGATAAGCACCTAGAGAAAACCAGAAGGGGAAAAGAAAAACAAGATACAACAGAAAAGAATTACAATAAATGTAATGAAATATATATTATTAGACAGTGACCCCAATACATCAAATTACTTTAACAGCTAAGCCAAAGGAATGGAACCGGGTCTGAAATTCATTGCAAGACAATTACCACTATTCAATACATATTCACATTTACCGCATATGAGAGACATGAGGACGCCAATAACCAGAACAACACAATGCACAGAAGACGCAGAGAAGCATCTGGGAATCAATTGCATTCACTGCACATCATCTGAATCAACTACTCCATTTTGTCAACATTCAAACTCAAGATTGACTTCAACCTCCTCGTACTCATATGTAATGCGCTAAAGAAAAGACGTATTCAAATGGATGTCAACTGCTATAGAAATTACAAGTTTTATTTTGTTGGCATGGTGAACTGGTAGTGAGGGAAGAAGGCTTGGGAGTAAGTGCATGCAAATGCAATTTGGCTCTGTGGGGGGTAGTTCGGTTGCATTGTGCACCTGCTGCTTGTATGTGTGTAATTGCAAAACAAAATAAACAGAGATGCAGCTTGAGAGATTCAAAAATGAACCTCATATAGTGCCTTCCACCATACATCTGCCTGCTCCTGTATCAAACGCCACTGGGCAGCCATCTCATGCTCAATAGTATTGGGCTGGGAACAGTGTGATGTTGAGACTGCCTTTTTCTGGAAAATATTAAGGACCAAACCAGAAGGATAAGAGTATAGGACATCTTTTAGGCTAATGGAAAAACAAACAGTTTAATAACAGATGAATGATTTCAAAGTAAGTAAAATGAAAAGAAAGAAAGATGAGTAACCATATCTTGACTCTGCTTCTGCCTAAGTTTGTGAAGGGTTAGATGGCCAGTTAATCTGGTGGGCCGTGTCCCAGGTACTACCAAAGTTGTTCTGCCACCAATTACAGGCCTGCAAATATCAATCCAGAATGTTGAATAAAATCAAAAACTTTGAATTTGATATTGGACTGTACAATTAGGGAGAATCCTCATACAAAAATGTACTACTGGTTTTACAGTCAAAACGGCTCGTGAAATGGCCACCTAAAATGTTTCGTCTCTGCTGTTTGAGCGAGAAAGAATCTAAAAGATGCATCACACAGAGACTGGCCCCTCAATCAATACATCAACTAAGAACCATTTGCGTCAAAAAAGCAAGTCCAAGGAAACCATTTGACCTATGCAGGTCATGTCAATCATGTACAGTCCTTATTTCAGTAGGAGCTTGATGCTCCAATAATCAAAATGCATTTGTATTTTAGCCAGGATTCAAAATAGTAAACAAACAAAGAGAATTTGAAATCTTCCAGTATTTTAAAATAATGAATTAACTGCTAGACCATGAGAATCTTATTGCAAAAATATATAAATGAAAGAAACAAGTTGCTTAATGTACCTCCCATCTGCTACGATTAGGCATCTGCTCATTAATTCTGATTTTGCAAAATCAGCACGATCTTTGGACTTGAATATGACAAGAGCTTTACCTGTTTCATATGTATTGAACAGTCTACATGAATGGGTACATGTGAACTTTCCCAGTATTTAAGTCAAAGATCGACAACCAAGCACAGCCTGTGACGATCAGATTAATGACTGAAGAAAATACAGAGCCACAAGATGATATACCATAGTGTGGGTTCGAAAAAGCACTTCTTTGTAGCATTTTCGCCTCAACTTTTTCATTAAATGCTTGCCAAACCAGATCCTAAGGAACAGATAAGCAATTTATGACAAAAAGTAAGAGAAGAGAGTATTCAGACACAGCAATTTAGATAAATCAGATTATTTATAGTTAAATACATTTCAAATGATTGAGAGTTTCAGATTTATATTTAAATACACTTCAAATGACTGAGCATTTCAGCATGTTTGAGATATATCAGCCATTCAAAGTCTGTTAATCCCTCGTTGTGCAATAAGTTGTATATAATTGTATGAATAAATAGCTAGTTTCTGGCATCAGGCTGTTCCAGATCCATGATCCTGAATAAAATTCAAAGAATAATTACTACACACATCCTATTGCTTACTTTGCTTCAAAATAATAGAGTTTCATACTCATGAAATCAAGTGCGAAAAAGCACAATAGAAAAGGAGGTAAAACGTCATAACTTAAGTTAGATAGAAAAGGGATATCAATTTTAAAAGTTTCCACATTTTGAATGTTCAAAATTTTAAAGTTCAACAAAATTCATCACAAACATACAAAAGTTCTGCATGAAGAGTTATGATTATAAATTGTTTAAAAAAAGAGCAATGATTATGAAATCTCTAAATGCAAATTTCTTCAAACAAGAGCAATGATTATGAAATCTCTAAATGCAAATTTCTTCAAACAAGAGGTATTAAAATGGAGAAATATAACAAATACCTCTACTTCAGATGATGTATAGCATGGATCCAGATTTTCAAGCAAAACAAGCATGCCTGATTCATTGGCTTTCTGCAATTTTTCCTCCCAAGTCTGACAAAGATATGTATAACAAAAGAGATACTAATTAACAGATGAGACAACGCAAATTGAAATTTGAAATTGACCATTCAAAGTTACCTAAATCGTCATTCAAAAATTTAAGCAAAAGTAGTTCATATGGTAAGTTTGATTCAAAATGAAAAAGGCATAAATCAAAGGATTATGATGGGTCAAATAAAGGAGAAGAATCAAGAGAGAGAATTGGGAAATCATTCTGATGATTGTGATGGTAAAATCTCAATTCACCACAATCCCAAACAAACTGTCACCTATAATAAAAAGCCAGTCAAACAAGTTGCTATACAACTATCCAAGAGAACCAACGAAAAATAGGAGGCACCCAAGTATGCATCAATCAAAGGAAATTCAATCAAGGCCATACCAGTTGATTTCTTCTGATTCTCTGTCAAATGAGCCCAAGAAATAACTTTCCTAATTGTGAATAATGAACCAAAAAAAAGAAAAAAAAAACTGCCAGTGTTGGTATCTCCTTGAAATTACTCGCAATTATTAAACTTCAATGTGCTTTATATGATTATATTTTTCAAACTATCTCATTCAGGCGCATCCTAGAACCTCTAATATACTCAAATTATGTTCTTCAGCAAACTGTTTGAAGAATATAATTTGCTGTTTTATGAAAGATTTTATTCCCTTGGATCGAGTTAAGATTGAGACCGTCATGCAATTAGTTTAAGATGGACAGCTGAAGTAGAGCAGCTGCAAAGAATTACTGTATATGACCAACAAGAAACAAATTATGCACAAATGAACCATCTCTAAGGTTAAATGCTGAGACCAATGTAGACAGTGTGGGAAGAATTGAGAACAAACTCATCAGTCACGAAGAAGCTCATTTACAAATTTTCTGATCCAAAAATAAAACCTAACAGATGAATGACAAACTTGAAAAGAACCTTATGTGTTATCAACCATCTAACTAATTTCTAACAATGTGTGCAGTTGATTCTGTTTTCTTCCTGTTCTTTAAGATTCCCAAAACTCTAGTTTATACGCATGAGGAACTTTAAGTACTGTTTTTTATGACAAAAAGATCTTAATTAAAGAAGAGAAGCTCATTGTTAATTTAAGCAGAATAAAGAGAAATAATAACAGTATGTGCAGGAATTGACAACTCACTAGTGGCTTGAACCAACTTCTTCTGTCCTGCAGGTACAAATTAAAAGATATTAGAAAAGTTACCAAAGTCATTAATGAAATTATGAATGCAGATTTAAAATTTTCTGAGTATGAGCATTCACAGGCAAGTTATTACTTTGCTTCTGACTGTTACTGTAGACTAATACTTAGAAAAGACAACCCATTTTCCTTTTAATTTTTTATTTTTTTTAAGTGACAATCCAGCTAATTAGCTAAATATATAAGAGCAATCCAACTTCTCAGGAATTACATGGCCACTATCAACAAATAATTCACTAGAACCATTTATAGAAAAGAACAGGTTTCAACAAAGATGATCTTATCATATATCAAAGGAAAAGTTTAAAGAACAAAGGAAAAGAAAGATGTAAAATTTATTTCCCTTAGAAGGAGCTATTACTTTAGAATTTTCAGTCAATCAACTTGTTACTGCATAAATTCTATTGTTGTTACCTTTAAGCTTAAACTTTTACTTCAAATGGCAATTAACATGGCCTACGAGAACATTTGACTTAATGGTTTTTGTATTGGAATCCCCTCGAAACTGATTCATTAAATTTAAATTCACACGGAGCAAAGTAGACTGCCTATATTTGTTATTTGGATCCACTTGACAAGTTTTTTACATGAGCCTAGCATTGCACAAGAGCACAAGTGTCAAAGCTTAAGTATTATTGTTTATGACTTTATCTTCAAACTTAAAACTTTTTAGTCAATTGACAACTAGAGGTATAAAAAGACCAGGCACACATATGGGTATGGGAGGCCAAAATGGCACTCACATTTTCATGCACATTAGACCAAATGGGCTCATGTAGAGTCCATTTTAGGCATGGGAGCCCAAATGGCTCGACCAAGCTCAAATTTTTGGCATTATGGCGCAATGAGCCAACACATGGGCTAATGGAAGTATCAATAATTAACTAAAAGTAATTAAAAATTCTCAATAACTGCAGTTAAAAAAAAAACAAATAAAGAGACATTTTGGTGATTTAATAAATAAAAAAATTAAAGCCAAGTGTTCGACAAGTCATGGATATTAATATGCTAACACACCATTCCTAATCGACCTCTTAAGAGTCAACTCGTCATAAATACAGCATGAATTGAGCCAAAGTTTTTTGGGCCAGCTAGTAAGGCACATAAGATCTACACCTATAGACTTTAACATAACTTATAAGCTTACAGAATTTGGTCTTCTTGCCACTTCTGGAATTAGGCTGTCAGTTTTGGAGTCCTTATTCTGGACAAGCTCATCAAATTCCTTGCTTACAGTCCCATCCTGAAGAAGCTTTCTCTTCTTTAAAGGCATATCTGATGCACTTGGCTGTGTAATATCTTCGAGCAATCTCACATTAGCTCTAATATTAGGCTTCAGTGTCGCGTTATCAGTTGAACAATGCCATTGCTTATCCGTACCTGTTACAGCATTTCTTGAATCTGAACAAGTTGCAAACAAGGTAATTTCATCTAATCAGCAAATTAAAAATAATACATGTAGAGAAGGCATCCTCAGAAATTACCTTTCATCGTTGGGCTCATTCTAGCTCCTTTATCAAATCCTAAATTGGCAGACACATTTGGTTTTCCTATTACCACACTAATTTTTGGTTTTTTACTTGGAGGGTTAGCAGGTGCTTGATCCTTTCTCTTAGTAAAAGAATGCTCCCCTGCACTCATTAAAATTGAGGGACATAATCAACGTTCTTGCCCACTTCATATGCAGCTGATATGAAAGACTACTATGCAATAAATATTGAATTTAGGAATTATACAGAACCAATCATCTCTTACTGCTATATAGGAAATACATTAATTAGCCAACCTTTTCCTTCATCTCCTTTTTCTGCAAAATTCTTCCCTATTTTCAACTTTGCAACAGGACTTGTTGGCCTTGATGCTGTATTTTCACTTGGATGATACCGTTGCTTTTCAACACTAGCAGCTGTCCTTTTTGATTCTGAAACTGTAGCAAGTGCTTTATCTTTATTTTTGTTGAAAAAGTTTTCCACTGTGTGCATTCATATTAGTTGAAAGCATATGAATTGTGAGTACTCATTAACATTAGGAAATAATCCTCAAGAATTCAAATATACAAGAATTTCAACCTTTCACTCCAGCTATTTTTTCTGGGAAACGTTCTTCTATTTTAAGTTCTGCAACATCAAAAGTTCTAGAAAATATGTAATCAGCTCTGCACAACTCTTCATTAGATACTCGAGGATTTCTCCGGTCATTTGATGCACAGAGCACATTGCATTTCCTAACAATTGAGTACTGAAAAAGGAAACACAAGGATGCAAAGTAACAGTACAAAACATTAGCATAGTATAGATCACTACCTAGTTATGTAGTCTAAACAGGCAAAAAATTGATCAAAAGTGATCAGTTTGCATGCTACGTGTATAAGCATGAAATAGCCCTTCTAAGTCATGCTAGTCCAAGAAAATTCATTTCGAAAATTTCATCAACAACCATGGTATTTTGGTATCGTGGCTTTAAAGCCTCAGCTGTTCTGAAATAAAAGCTCTAGATGTGAAATTAAAAAATTATAATTTTGACAGAAAATAATAATAATAATAATAAAGGCATTTCAGATTTCTCATTGGCAAGCTTTTACTGAACACTCTAAAACTCTAGCAGTTTGAAAACCCCGGCTCACCAACAGTAACACCAAACAGCACCTAAATAAAGGCGAACTTAGGTATTGTCGTAAGCTACAACTCTTAAACTATTTAGTAAAACACTCAACAGCGCTTACTTAAAACTACAGCTCGATCGATGCCAAACAGACCCTAAGTTAAGTTTAAGTGGCATATATTATTAAAAAATATTCAGTAGATAATACAAAATCAGAAACACACGATCATTAGAAGAATTTGATTATTACCGGAGAATTGATGTTGTAGAGTCCCTTGCCCTCGCCGGAAGCTAAGAGCAACTCGTTCGCTTTTGGCCGATAATCATCCAGAAAGTTACGTATCTCGGTCGGACGAAAATACCACACTATCTTCACTCTCTTCTCCTGTTCCGGCGTCTCGTACATCCTCACAAGCTTACCGACGTAAGTCTCAAGGTCTCCGTCACGGTAAAGCACTACGGAATCATACAGAGAATATTCTTCGCCGTCGTAAAAGAAGGACTCATAGAACCGAAAATCACTATTCTTGCGTCCAACGGATTTTTCTATACCCCATTTAAACTCACTTTTGGTTGACATTTTGAAAAAAAGCTCAAGGCTAGCTAGCAGAACAGAGATGCACCAAAACGATGCAGTTTTACGCCGAACGGATTCCTCATTACTTGATAAGAAGAAAAGTGGCGTGGCAGTTGGGTTTTTTTCTGTTTAAAGAGTGTTAACGCGCGCCCGCTGTGAAGATGAAGCGAGCAGGGAGTGGACTAGAAGTTGGAGAGAGATGAATGAAGGTGAAGTTGAAGGTGGAAGAGGAAACGAACAGAGCTAAAATGCGCAGAGCGTGTGTGTAAGTACGTGTACGGAGCAAATAGGGGAACGTAAAGTGCCTGCCGCTCCGGCTTGATTTTGATATTTGACAGACACACAGAGGACTCAGAGAGACACAGCAGACGGTGTTTATTTTTGACGGTCCGTCACGCAAAATTCCTCTTCTCCCACGCGCGTCTGGCTGGCTCGTGTGTTTTACTTTCTTGTCCGTTTTCAGTCTTCATTTTTAGATTTTGAAAAAATTATTTGATAAAAAGTCAATTTAAAAAAAAGTGAAAATATTTTGAAATTTGTTTAAAAAAATTTAGTCCCCGTACAATTCTCAATTTCTAATGTGTTCCTGGCACCATGAGAAGGTGAAAAAATAATAAAAATTAATCATTTAATGGTGTTTAGATTGTAGAATATGATATTCTTGAGGTATTATAGTCACATTCTAATTAGTATTTTAATATTTCAAATAAAAATATTATAGAACAATAATTTTATCCACTAAATGAGATTATTTATTATTTATTAGTACATCTTGTCTTTATTTAAAGGATGATTGTCGCTCTCAATACTTTTTGGTAAAAAATATTATTAAACACTAATTAGAAAGTTGTAACATTACATGTGATATATTATTATTGGGTTGTTGTGATGTTTTATCTTTAGTGTAGCTAAGATTTTCCTATTTGAGATATATATAATTGGCCAAGCAAGGACCCCCAAATGACAGAATTTTAGCTTTAAAGTTTAAATACCCATCCTCACATGCAAGGCATCATAAAATCAGATCTGTTTTTGTTACTTATGTTTATAAGTCAACATTTGACCTGAACTTGAGTTCGGAACAAGGGGTTGACAGCATATGTAAAAGTAAAATTAAAAAATCTTGATTACAAGACAGCATCAGATTGGCATATATCATATCTTGTTCATATTTTTAACATAAAAGAAACTTTAAAGACATATTCATGTATAGTTGTATTCCCCTTTTATTGTTTTTGTAAATTCTAGCATTTTCATTATCGTATAAGTTCAGTCAGTACTATTTATTTTTTGTCATTTTCAATTGCAACATTCTTATATTTTTTTTTTCTATCAAATAATAAGATAAATACAAAATCTACAGAAAATGAACTATCTAATTCTTTGATCCTTTCTATATCATGAAGTATCAACAATACCAAAAAGAAACTTGAATCCCATTATTCTAATTTTATCACACAAAACAAAACCTCCCGGGGCTGCACTTGCATTGCATGTGCGGATAAATGGATTGATGGGTTAGGATTAGTTTTTGTCAACGGAAAACATTAGAATTTTTCTTTGATATCAATTTACGTTATAATTTAGTATGTACCATTTGGGTTAGTGATGATTGAGATGAAGAGTCTAAGTGCTTAAATGGTATCTAGTCAATTGATAGTCTTTCAATTTATAAGGGAGTACTATTGTCACAACTTGAGATTAAATGCACACTTGGAATTCAATTTTAATTATTGAAATTTCACAAATTCAAGGGTCTAAAGGTTATGTAAGAACTTACTGCTGTAAAAATGTATTGCCACATGGAGTAGTGCTATGTGTAGAGAAAAATGAGAAAAATTTACCTTCTCTCTCTTCCCTTTTTTTTTTCTTTATTTCTCCCATCTTTCTACCCACCAAATATTTTCTTCCCACAAAACATAACCCTTTGAGTAATCTTTGATAGTCAAACCAATTAGAGTTTCATAACCAAATAACTCCAGCCTAATGGTGGGAACTGGGAACCTTCTTTATTCATGTTTGACTATAAATCAAGACAGATGTAATGTTATAAAAACATAACATATTAAGGAGTCTTTAAGTTGTTAAAATTTAATTGATTCAAGGATCTAAAACGTTGTGTAAGAATTGATTGACGCAAAAAAGTAGCTCCACAATGTGTAAGCCGCCAAGTAATCTTTTACGCATGTAATAAATAATCGATCTTTCAGAAGCTAAAAATGGCACAACGCAAGTGGATGGATAGAGATTTTTACGCAGAACTGTATGTACGCATTGGATCGTTATGGGTACAAGTGTAGGGCACGCGCGATGGGTGTGAGTGAGGGGTGTTCATAAGGCGGTGTTGAAAATGCGCGGGCTTTGCCCGGTAACTGTAAGGGGGTCACGTCGTCACACGACGTTAATGAACGCGCGCGACGAGGGAGTGGATTTAACAAAATTGTAAACATTATAATTTGGTGAATTTGAATATTTATCGGCAGTAACTATATTATTTGCCACTTCGGCCTTGGTCGGAGTGGTGGGCTGCTGTCCTTAAGTCCCCACAAAATTATTTGTGGGGGCTAACGTATTTATTTGTTTAATATTTTAAAAAAAATTTCTCCCTCGTGCAATACGAGTGGAGTATGGACATCCCTCTTCTGTAAGGGATTATTTGTCTGGGCATGTACTTCACAGAATTTAATGTAATAATATAAGTTCTAATCATGTATTTCTGATTGTAAATATCAGTGTAATATATCTGTTATAATAACAGTTGTAAATATCTGTGTAATACAGTAATATGATGATTAATCAGTATTAAAAAAAAACTATATTATTTAAAAACTGACCAAGTAAAACCAATTAAAATTTCAAACAATTCTTTGGGGTCACTTTAGAACTCTGTAATTTTTTAAATAATTACGATTAACTATATTATTAAAGTAATTAATTATAAAAAAATTAGTTAAATATTTAATAAAATTTATTTAAAAAAATATTATAAATTTTAAAACCAATCGAATATTTTTAATAAATTCTAATGTTAAATTATTATACCAAGATAAATAATTAAAATAGACATGATATTAAACAAAAATTACTTAATACTTACACAATTATACATGTACATATAATAATTTCTATATTGTGTATATGTAATGATTGCTGACTAAAAAGATATATATGTTATCAAAAGAAGTGACCATTAAGAATCAGCCCATACTAGCAACTGAAAGGATAATTTTGTATTGTTTTGAACATCCAAGAAAGCAAGTGATTTGACAAAAGCAACTCAAAAATTAATAATTCAGTCTTGTCGTTGAAAAGAAAAAGCTTCCACGAGACCGAGCGTTCATAAACTAAATTGGTTAATTTTGGAATTAGAGGCATTGGAAAGAGAAAATTTTGATGCTAAATATGGAAATTGTTATTTTATCAAATAAGCCAAACTGCTAGTTGTCAAATGAAAAAAGAAAATCAATTTTTAATCTTACTAGTTTCGTAGCATCAGGATGTCTATTACGAGAATAATTTAGCACTCATCTTTGATTAAAAGCATAAAGAAACAAGGGAAATTTACAAAAATAGCCAAAAAAATTAGGCATTTTTCAACTTTAACCCCTCCAACTTTTTTCTATCATAACTAGCCAAACACCTTATTTTTGGACTACATTACCCTCATCATTTTCATCAAATTTACAAAGGCATGCCACTTTCCCTTTTCAATTCCAGCACTTCCACCACTCTTTCCTTTCAACTTAACAAATTTCATCACTCAACAAACTCCATTACTCTCAATAAATTAGCAAATTTCATCAAACAAGTATTACATAATTGAAGATATAATTATCAATTGGAGAGCTTCTTAAGGTTAGTTTATACTCTTACCATAACCTAAACTTTTAATCTATTGATTTTATCATTTGAATTCGAAATTGAAGTGAGTTTTTATTGCAAATGTTGTTATTTTTCATTAACAAAACAATGTGACTTGTTAAAGTAGTTAGTTTGAGTTGAGAAATGAAAATTAATGATTGAAACCCCTGCAAATCGAGTAAAACAGAAGCCCAGAACAAGTGAGACAGGCACCTGTCTCACTTGCCTGTCTCACCAAAATATGTGCGACAGGCAAGTGGGACAGGCGTGTGAGACAGGCGCCTGTCTCACTTGTTACCACTGATTTTATGTGAGACATGCAAGTGGGACAGGCGCCTGTCTCACTTATTACCACTGGTTTTATGTGAGACAGGCAGGTGGGACAGGCGCCTGTCTCACTTGTTACCACTGGTTTTATGTGAGACAGGCAAGTGGGACAGGCGCCTGTCTCACTTGTTACCACTGGTTTTATGTGAGACAGGCAAGTGGGACAGGCGCCTGTCTCACATAAATCTGCTGGTTTTATGTGAGACAGGCACCTGTCCCACTGCCTGTCTCACTAAATTTAAGTTATTTTCCGAAAGTAATAACTTGGGCTACATGTGTCCGTTTTAGGCGTATAATATATCATTTCGAAGCTTACGATGAGACGGAGTAAATCCAAAATTGTATACTTCATTTCATCAACATAAATGTACTGCATATTCATTTTTACTAGGTTTTGTAGCGTGAAATCTTATCTCTTTTGTTTTTTTTTTTAGGTTTAATGGATTCCGTTGTACTTCAATTATGTTATGACGGTTGGTGGGAGACATTAGCAGATGGCCGTACGGAGTACGTGAATGCGAAGAATACAGCATTTTTAGTTCGAAAAGATTGTACGTTTGAGCAATTTATGGCAAGGGTGTATGAAGTTTTACAGATAAATCCTATTGAATATAGTTTGTCGATGAAGACAACTTTGAGATCTAGTAACACAATGTATCGTGCATGTTCACTACCTATGGATATATTTAATGATGAAATGGTTAATGTTGTGCTGCACATGGCCTCTGATGTGGTCAATTATGGATGCATCCCTATATTTGTCACCACACATCCTCGAGTTCCGGCCGAAAATCCTGAGCCATTTGTGGAAAGTGAAAGTTCGTTTAGAGCAAACGAGTCTGTCCCCGATATTGAGGAAGAGGTGTTACCACAACAAATGTCGTTCCAACAACATTACTCACCAGTCAACGAAAACAATGACACTATTGATGATAATGGCATTACGATAGCGGATGTTGAAGATAATGTGTTACCATTAGGGACATCGTTAGGGCAACATTACTCTCCATTTCAAAATAATGAGTTCCGCAATTATGATGATCCTGGTTATAACACCAACAACACAGAAGCTGATAATGTGCAAGGCATGAACTCCAATACTGAAGTTGATGATAGGGACACTGGTCATTCCGATATTCCTATCAATAATGAGGATGAGCATCAGTATGATATTCCTGTTAACAATAGAGAGAATCGACCTATTCCTCCGATGGCCCGTTCGAGGAGGAGGACAACAGTTGATCCCCTGGTAAGTCTTGCTCCAGTTTTGCCTTCAAACTTGGTTGCTCCAGACTTAGTTAGAAGCTGTAATTCTGCCGACATTGGTGTGGGAAAGTTGTTCGCTGAGAAGAATGAGTTAATACTGGAATTGCGCAAAGTGGCCTTGCGGGAAAAGTTTGATTTCAAGATTGCACGGTCCACAACGACACGCTTTGAGGCTCACTGTTCTTCGGAATCATGTAATTGGCGTCTTCGCGCAACAAGAGGTTCGGATGAGCATAATGTTCCTTGGGTAGTGAGAAGAGTTGACAATGTTCATACGTGCTCTAATGAGGTTTTGCCTAGTGGCCTCCGCCAAGTTAGGAGTCGGGTTGTTGGCCATCTTATCGCGGATAAATTTATTCAGGATAAACGGATATACACGCCGAATGACATTAGAGCAGACATGCAGCAAGAATACGGGGTCCAGTTAACATATCAGCAAGCATATCGGGCTAAAGAAGTCGGTCTTGAAATAGTACGAGGGAACCCTGCAGAGTCATACAACTTACTTCCCAAATACTCTCACGTTTTGACCAAAGCGAATGATGGCACAGTGACACACCTCCAGCGGGATGGAGATGATAATTTCTTATACTACTTTGTTGCGCTTGGATCTTCCATCAAGGGCTTCACACAGTACATAAGGCCTGTGATCGCTGTAGATGGCACTCATTTGAAGGGGCTCTATCGTGGAAGTATGTTTGTAGCAACATGTCTGGATGGTAATAATCAACTGTATCCGTTAGCTATTGGGGTCATGGATTCAGAAAACAATGATGCTTGGGAATGTTTTATGACGAAGTTACACGGAGTGATTGGCGATAGGCCAGAGTTAGTATTTATCTCTGATCGATGCACTGCCATCAAGCGAGCCGTTTTTAAAGCATTTCACACTGCTGGTCATGGAGTTTGTTTTTACCATGTCAAAGGCAACATTAAGTCTAAATTCAGGATGTCCAAAGCTATTTGGGATCAGTTCGAGCCAGCTTTTATTAATGCAGCAAAGGCATATGGACACGAAGAATTTAAAAGACAACTTGAAGGGTTGTGGATGCTCCACTCGGCCGCGGCTGATTACTTAGAGAATAATGTGGGCACGTGTAATTGGGCAAGGTCCGAATTTGAAGGTAGGAGATACAGCATACTTACCACCAACATTGCAGAAAGCATGAATTCTTTAATGAGGGAACCGCGAAAATTTCCTGTTACTCATCTTGTTGATCACTTTAGAAAAACATTACAGCAATGGTTTTATGATAGGAAAATTGTCGCTGAATCGATGAGCACTCGTCTAACGACGTGGGCAGATGAGATAGTCGGCGAAAGGAGAATTTTGGCCGAAAGAATGACCGTTCGGCCAGTGTCTCAGCATCGATTTCATGTTTTGGGTGGTGGTATGAAGGAAGGGATAGTTGACATTCATGAAAGAACTTGCTCCTGTAGAGTATTCCAACTCGATCAGCTTGTTTGTGCGCATGCAATTGCTGCTTGTCTGATCGTCCGTGTGGATTACATAAGTCTTTACTCTGATTATTACTCTAAAGATTCATTGGTCATGGCATATGCAGAACCAGTAGAGCCGATTGGGGACATGACAGATTGGGACATTCCAGAAGAAATCCAGGAAATCAGAGTTAACCCACCGATCGAAGCACCACCACCTGGTCGTCGTCCAGAGTTAAGAATTCCTTCTATCGGTGAGGATGTTAACCGAAGAACTGTGAGATGTGGTCGATGCAACCAACCAGGTCATAACCGTAAGAGATGTAAAAATCCCATTGTGTCGAATCCAAACTGATTGTGTCGTTGTAACTAATTATGGATTCTGAACTCTTATTATAATTTATATTACAATTATATGTAATGAGGTATATTATGTTATGTTCATTTGCATAATGAGTACTAAAGTTGATCAATAATTACTTATAGCGAAATATATGAATATATCAAAAGTTTATATCTATTAGAAATACAATCTACATCCATACATCAAGTCTTAATACAATACAACGACTTACAAGGCAATATCGCCCGTAAATATATCTACAGCAATTTTCTTCCTGAAGTAATGCCCGTGGCTACTATCAAAATCAAGTTTTAGCCCGAACATCAAATACATTGTAAACATCAACATAAATACACCGCAATCACCACTTCCAGGTGATTGTTGGGGCACATCCTTAACGATTCTTACTTTCCAAGGGTCGGCACTCTGCAGCTCAGATCGAATGTTGTAGAATCCAACATCTTGAAGCCATTGAGGGAAGACGACCTGAAGAGGTTTGAATTTACGCAAATATGTTTTGTCCTCGCGAAAGGTAACCAACGAGTCGTAAATCCGCATCCTCCTCGCGCGAAGGTCCGCTCGAGCTAGTACCCAATGATCGCCGCCCAAATTCACAGGGATGAATATCTACATAAATAAATAGGTTAATTAGTATATTTTATACACAATTACCATAAGATTGAGTGACAATTCTTACCATATCGACATCCGTAAACGGTTTGGACATGAGATCTTCCCGCCCATCCATATAGCTGCTCAAGTTGTTGCCATATTGTAATGAATTGACATCACAACTACCATTGTTCCATAATTGCTTTAGGAACACCTATTACACGATGAGTAGAAAATTAATAACATTTCGAGATATTTAAAACATCGAAATTATAATTAATGATTATGGATTTTAAAACATGCCCAAAAGTATGTATCTGTATGCGTGACGCGCTGTGGTAGTGCATTTGGAAACCGCTGTTGCTTCTCGCTGATCAAGCGGTAATACGTGTGAATATGCTGTGAAGGGATTATACCAAGTAAATTTATATCAATATCCATGCCAGCAGAAATATTATTGTGTATTGTAATGTACTGACCATTAAACACACTTACCTCGTCACCAAGCCACCCCATCGAAGCATTGCCCAAGAGTATTTCAAAGAAATTTCGAGACTGTTGGACGGGCCGATCCACGGAAATGTTGCCGGCAAACCACTGATCAAACGACTCACATAGGCTTGAGTCTTCTAGTCCTCTAAGCGGATTCATATCCACACTCGATCTTTCATCAATTCCATAGTCCGTAATGTTGAGTGCGGGTAGAGGCCTGACATTCCTAACTCTCTTGAAAGGAGGAATGAAGTAAGGACTGCCAAATATATACGACGGTCGATACGGACGGCCAAACTTACTAACGCCGGGAGGTGCCTCCGTGAATATCTGTACACTGTCATCACATATGTCCCCATGTAGACTGTACAAGGACATATGGGTGTGCTCGTCGTCATTACCAGCATCAGTATGCGTACCATAGCCAGCATCAACGTTCGGACCACCTCGATCTGGAGCCTGTTGTTTCGAGGAGATGAACATATTAACATAAGTTCAGGTTTGAAATCATAATAACATAACGAAAACATATGAAACTTGCTCACCGAGGGCGCAGGGCCAAACGGAGAATCACCGTACGGGCCCTTTGAAGCACCCGCGCCAAACGAAGCCATAAACCCCATGACCGCTGCTCTATATTGTTGTGCTTCTCTGCGTTCCGCCATAAGTTCTGACCTCAGTTCGTTAATGGAACTGTGTCCAGTCTGAAGTTCCGACCTCAACTCGTGAATGGAAGACTCTATTTTATCCAGTCGTCCAACGAAATAATCATTGCGGAACTTAGTCCTTGCCTACAATTTACGCAAATAAGAAAGTAATGACAAAATGCCGGATAGGTATATGTGCATTGTAAATATTCAGGACGACAGAAGTTACCTCTGGCTCATTTCTGTCATCTGAATCATGTGCGGATTCATAATGTTCGTCGGCAGCACCAGCATCCTTAACAGGACTCTGCTCCAGTCCTATTGGGCTCGTGGGGTCAGGATCCACCTCGTTTGGCCCTGTACTGGATGGCGCATTGATTGAAGGCTGGTGCTGCACCAAGTAAAACAGAAAACAGTAAATACCAAAAAAACAAACATATAAATGACTTTGCATCCGGTTTTCAATGATACTATAGATGATACCCACATTACGGACCCAACTTGGCAAATATGGCACGTAATCCTCGACACTCTTCCAATAATTTGTGGCTCTCTCCTTTGCATCCGGTTTCAGGGTTTGGAAAATGGTGCCATCCTGTCGTAAAGATTACCAAATTTCCAATTAGTATAACCATATATTATGTAATAGTTATATACAGACATACATATAAATGACTTACAAGACGCTCGTTCAGGTATGAATACACTTCGCCGAAGTTAATATTTGAAGAAGCCACGGGCTTCCATCGCACGATCCGAGCACCCTTCCTCTTAATTTTCTCCACCCACTCTAATGGTAGTCCTTCGATCGCTTCAAAAATCCATGCCTTCAACAAGGAAAGATATGAAGTAAAAAAACGTGTCATTAAATATTTATTATAACAAAACTAAATTATAAAAAAAACTTCTTCACTCACATGCACTGCCGATGTAAAGCCGTAAAAGTTGTATTTCTCAATTCTATGCAATGGATTTTCTGCGCTTGCCTTCTTAAATTTTTTGGCTTTGCCGTTCAATACATTATCAATGCTTTTATATATTGTTTCCCATGACAAACGACCCCACGGAATACTTCGAAAATAATTTATGTCATCTACCTCATTAAGTAAATTGAAATTGATTTGACAATGATCCTTTCTTCCGTGTAGCACTCTATCAGCAAAGTAAAACATGGCAATTTTTTGCGCATCGATGTCATTCATAGTCTTGAAGCGTAAGTTCATAAATATTTCCTCGAACTGGCCAAGATTTATATCGCGAATCCTGCCTCCAAAGTACTTATTAAGTAACCTATGATTTGTTTTATGCTTCGTCAGGAATACTTTTTCGCCATAGCAAAGTCCCGTTACTAGGCACCACTCTCCAATCGATAGCCGTATCAAATGGTCGCCAACTTGAAACCATAACTCATCTTTTTCACTTCCATCGCCATGTGACACTTGCCGAAGCAATATATTGTGCACAATCACGCCACTGAACGGATAGCTCCGGCACTGTAGGAAATGCCCAAATATATCGTCTTTGAACAGCTTCAACTGTTGCCTTGTTAATTTTTCCCGGATGGCATTAACAACGACATCTAATTTGCACATACTTGTGATACGCCCAGGGAAGTGATCAACATAAGGTATCTTCATCATTCCCGGTTCTTTAATCGGTCCGGGTGGGTTATGCAATGCTAATTTTGATTTGCCCATTTATCTGGTACAAGTTAAAAGTATCACACATTAAAAAATTATGAACAAAAGAAAAAAAAATTAAGGCAACACTGCGCACTGCCTCTTGGTGCGACGGGCACCAACTGTCGCACCAAGAGGTGCTGCCTCTTGGTGCGACAGGCTCGCACGAGGGAAGCCAAGTGCGCGCGCGAGCTGCTTGCCTGCACACAACTCGCGCGCGCTTGGCTTCCCTCGCGCGCGAGATGGGCGCAACGTGCGCATCTCGCGTGCGACGCAGCGCCTGTCGCACGCGAGATGCGCGCAGCGTGCGCACCTCGCGCGCGCGTGATGGGCATGCCGCGCGCATTTCGCGTGCGACATGCGCATGTCGCGCGCGAGGTGCGCGCGTCGTTCGCACCTCGCGCGCGACATGCGCCTGTCGCACGCGAGATGCGCGCGGCATGCCCATCACGCGCGCGCGAGGTGCGCACGCTGCGCGCATCTCGCGTGCGACAGGCGCTGCGTCGCACGCGAGATGCGCACGTTGCGCCCATCTCGCGCGCGAGGGAAGCCAAGCGCGCGCGAGTTGCGTGCAGGCAAGCAGCTCGCGCGCGCACTTGGCTTCCCTCGTGCGCGCGACATGCGCCTGTCGCACGCGAGATGCGCGCGGCGTGCGCACCTCGTGCGCGCGACATGCGCCTGTCGCACGCGAGATGCGCGCGGCGTGCGCACCTCGTGCGCGCGACATGCGCTTGTCGCACGCGAGATGTGCGCGCGACATGCGCATGTCGCACGCGAGATGCGCGCTGCGCGCGCGACTCCACGCCCTCGCGCGAGCGAGTTGGCTTCCCCTGCCCTTTCTCTTCTCTTCCCTTTCCCACATGCATCTCACCCACCACCGCCATTAAAACACCACCAACAACAACAACATCCCAAACAACAACAACATCCCAAACAACAACAACAACCCAAGCAACAACAACATCCCAAACAACAACAACAACAACAACAACAACAACAACAACAACAACAAGAAAAACGGCAATAACAACTCACCTAGGGTTTTCAAATTTTTTCTTTGATTTTGGAGATCTCCGAAGATTTTCAACGTGATTTAGCTTCTTTCAAGTGCCAACAACTTCCTCCGCTGCCGATCTACGCCGCCGCCGACAATCTATAGAAGTTCCGGTGATGAGATTTTGGTGAGAGGGGAAGGAATTTGCTTGAGGGAAACGTGAGAATGAGGAGGGTAATTTCGTCCACAATTTGGTGATTTGGCTAATGTTGAAAGAAAAAAATTTGAGGGGTTAAAGTTGAAAAATGCCTAATTTTTTTGGCTTGTTTTGTAAATTTCCCAAGAAACAACGTGTTAGGTTTAAGTAATTAAATTGCAAATAATTAAAATAAGATTAACTTAATTAATCTCACAAGCGCCTTTAGTAGCATTAAGTCAGACGTTCATTGTGAAAATAACTCATCTTTGATTAAGGCTCCGTTTGGTACAATTTATTAAATAGAGTTTATAACAGTAGAGTTTATAGGAGTAGAACTTATACCAATAAAGTTTTTTGACAAAAAGTCATTGGGTGTTTGGTTGTCAATTAAAAAAAAACTTTTGAACAATTAAATTGTTTGATTGCGTAAAACTAAAAGTGTTTTTGTGTAATTAAATTACCAAAAATGATATGTATTCATAATTATATGACATGTAACAAAATGCATTCAAACTATCAATTAATAAGAAAAAATCAGTTCAATCACTTCTTTAATTTTCAAAATTAAAAATTGCATCATTGATATATTCTCTCAAACAAATAATACTATCCAAATTAAATTGCATCATTGATATATACTCTCTCAAGTGTTGGGTATGTGTAGGGATTGCAAAATTAAAGTGCTGGTTATTTTAAAAAGAGAGAGAGAGAGAGAGGGAGAGAGATAAAGTGAACTGGCGGCAGTAATATGTTTATATGGCAGCATCAATTTTCATTGGGTAGGTTTTATACAAAGGGTATTATGTAATTAATGAAATATGTCAAAGATAATTTTGATAATATATATTTTTTGAAAAAGCTCTCTAACCTCTACTCCCAAAAGCTCAAATTTTGGACTTTTCCTAGTAGAGGTAAATTAGCTTATTTAAGCTAAAAAAACTCTATTAAAAAAATAATCAAACACCATAAAATTTTTAAAAAGTGCTTATGGAATTAAATAAGCACTTATGACTCTTAAATAAGGCATACCAAACATGCTCTAAGAGAGCGAAGAAATAACGTGTGTTTTGTGATAGTAAATTTCCAAGTTGTCAAAGGATTTCGGGGTGGGGAGAGATCAATCTAATCTCAATAGTTTTAGTAAAAATTTATGTTAAAGGGTGAAAAAGAAAATGTGTTAGGCACAAGCAAAAAGGCCTTAAAAAAAATAATGTGTTAGGCATAAGCAAAAAGGCCATCAAAGGGGAAAAAAAGGTAAGAGAGTATGTTTAATCTCATCAGTTTTAGTAAATAGTAGTATATACTTTACGATATGGCGCAAATTGGTAAGATAATTAGAAGGCTGTCAAGTTTTTCTTACTATAAATCATATTATCTATCATATGCGCTTAATTAATTAAGTGATTCATTTAACTATATTTCAATATTCTTTTTCAATCAATCGCGTGACATGTTAGACATGCATACCCTATATGATAAGTTTTATTTATTTATTTAATTTTTTTGGCATATATTCCTTTCAGATGATTTTTCTTACCCAATAAATTTTTTCAAATGTATTCAATTTACTCCTTTTAAGTACTTACTATTCCATAACTTTTTTTTAAAATCTATTATGTGATATATAGAAAATTTCATGAAACATCTTAACTAGATCGATAACTAGGAAAGCCGTTGACTTCTTTGAAAAGCGCACCCTGAATATTAAAGTGTGCCACCAAGAATTATAGATCGATATTAGCTAAACTATCAACAACATCATTATACTCGCTAAAATCATGAGTAAACCATTGGGAATTCAGAATTTCATAATTGAAGATAACATAAATTTTGAAAATAAAACCAAAAAAAATATCCATAATGTATTTATCAAGTAAATAGTATTATAACATGTGTGTGTCTATATATATATTCCAAAATTTTAAAAATACGATGGTGCTATAAGGTTGTTCAAAAAGTGTGTTCTTCAATTACCATTTTTAACATCAAGGATGTAATAGGTTATTTAAAAAAGGTGGCAAGAATGAGTAACATTAGGACCCAAGCGATTCCCCATTTGAAAAGAGAAACTTCCTTGATAGTTCTTCAATAATTGAACAAGTTTGAATTTGAATATCCAGAAATAGAAAAATTTAACTGTTTGCTAACCTATTTTTTCTTAACCTTTTTTATTAAACCTTTTTAACCCTAGCTTTCGCTACGCGTCTAATTAACGTGTTCAAGATTGGCGACACTTATAAATCGATCATTGACCCGTACAAAGCCCAGTGGTCCAATAAGTTCAAAGGTGTGCATGCCTAAGTGGACCCAAAACACTTGTTACGATTTCATAGTGAGATCCGAATTGCATGTGCTCATAGCTAACTCCACTTTAGGGGATCGTAGCCCTCAATGGAAGTCGCGTAATTTGGGCTAGCAAAAGAAAGCTCAAAAGGGTTTTAACTCCCAAAACCAAATCCAATTAGCTCCCATGTAAATATGTAATAGAGTTTCATATATATTTTTGGTTTTTGTTTTGCAGGGTGACTTTACTCTGATAATTGCCATTTGTTGTTGTAATTACTAATTTCAAATTGAAAATACACACACACACACACACACGCATCTTATGATGCTTGTAAGGTTAATTAAAAATAAGTGGGCACCCATGTATTGATCCTTTACCCTTTAAAAAAGATGACTTCATAATCTTTTTGTTTGTGAAAGGGCAAAAAGAGTCATGATCATGGGATTAATTTAATATGAAATTAATCGTGACACAACAAATGCAGTACAAGTTCATATAAAGACACCTACCTTATAATTAAATTTTCCCCAGGTATCCTCTTAATTTTTTGTTTCTTCTTCCTTTTCTTTTCTTGTCATCCATAAATTGACAAGCAAAAAAACTTGTCAACATATTATATTAAATTCTAGGAAATCATGGAATAGTTCCACCGCAAACATTCGTGGTTGAAGCCTAGGGACTGATAACAATAATTCAATTTAAAGATTAATTTTGAAAGCACAAAGTTTAAATTGGATAAAGTGATTTAGCTCCCAAATGGCTTTTTATTTATTTATTTATTCTCTTTTTTTATGGGCTCGCATAAGGCTTTAGGCATAACTAATGTGATTGGTTGTCATTTCATGGAAGACCTGGCGTAAAATTTAGCGCTAGAAAAATTTATGAAAAACAGAATAATAAAATTTGCTGTAAAATAAGGTGATTTTTTAAAAGTGATTTCTACAAAATTTAAAGAATGCGTCTTTATCTAACTTTCTTCGATGTCAAATCTAATTCATCATCAATTGTATAAGAAAATATTTAAGGGTTAATAAAATAATAAGTATCCAACAAGCTGTGAACTACAACAATTGAAAAATAATTTTTGTTTGTGCATAGAAAACACATGTAGCAGTATTTTGTCAAAAAAAAAAAAAAAAACTGTTCTAAAAAGGAAAGTAAAAAGAGTAGGTAAGGTAACTCTAGTAAAAAGAAGAGAACACATACACACTCTCTCTCTCTCTTTTTAAATCAGTTATTGAGGAGAAGTAATATTTGGTTGAAGAGAGATTTTTATAACAGTATTAGAATTAGAGAATAGAAACTGTTCTCTTCAAGAAAGATTTAATTTGAAGGAGATAATATTTGGATGAGTAGAAATTTTCTAATCTGGAATTTTAAAATGTGAGAAAGTCTGAAAAAATACATAAACCGTGTAGTTTAAGAACTCTAAGTTTTAACCCTCCAAAACCCCATGGTTTTAAAATTTTTCTGAATTTTTTCTGCTTTTTAATATTTCATACCAGAAAAATACTATTTGCATGAGTGCGTAAAAAGAAATAAATCGAGGACTGTTATGATATTTTAGATAGTGTGTATAGTAAGAATTAATTTTTAAAATTTATTATATAAGTATATAGAATAAAAAAATATTTTTAAATAAATTTTAGAGTACACATAATTTTAAAATAATGAGACCTCATGCCATTTGGTCAAAATATAGAGATGCTTCTGTCATTTTCCTTAAATGTTCCCTATCTTCTTTTGTCTCTTTTTTTTTTTCGGAATTGCATGAGACCATTACTCAATTATAACTCATATTATAATTCATATTACATGAGACTATTATTAATATAATTGAGAAAAAAATTATTCTCACAATATTTTTGTAAGGATTAGAAAGCAGTCCGGCCAAGTGTTTGTCCTTTTCGTTTCTTATCTTCGACAAGCTACGAGAGTTTTCAATATTCTCTCTTTCTCTCTCTCTCTCTCAATATATATATATATGTGTGTGTGTGTATAGTCATTCTCTAGTGCAGGCGCTCTCATTTATTTTTCATGCGGACACACTTTAAAACCGTGGGGTTTAAGAGAGTTATTTTTAACTCTTTAAAACCGCATGGTTTTAAAATGTGTCCGCATAAAAAAAAAAGCGGACATCCTCACCTAAGAATGATTATATATATAGTCATTCTCTAGTGTGGGTGCCCTCATTTATTTTCATGTAGACACACTTTCAAATCGCGGGATTTAAGAAAGTTAGTTTTTTAACTCTTTAAAACAGCACAAATTTATAATTTATTAAATAACTAACACTCTTAAATCACATGGTTTTAAAATGTGTCCGCATTAAAAAAAATGCAGATGTCCGCACCTGAAAATGATTATATATATATATTAGTAGTTTTCTGGTCATAGATTTTAAAGTGCGGGAAAGTCGGGAAAAACTTTAATATCACACAGCTTTAAAGGCTTACAGTTTTAACCTTTTAAAACCATGTGGTTTTAAAGGTTTCCCGCACTTTCCCGTATTTTAAAATTCCTGACTAGAACATTTCTCATATATATATATATCTATCTATCTATATTCACGAATATAAAATTCGAGGGAATCAATGTTAAAAACTTAAAATTGTCCAAACATAAGCCTTCCAAGAAATGATCATCAATCAAAATTTGGAATTTTTTAGAATACCTCATATATATTACAACTAATTGATGCATGTATAAAATGTGTAATTGAATTTAATATAACCATTACTTATATGATGGTTTTTCAAAATAAATACACACATATCATAATATCATTTACTTATTGTATGATAACATGATACTTGTAATATATTCTAAAATTTCTCCCAAAAGTTGAGCCGAGGCATGTTTCCAAGAAATGACTACAAATTTTAAATTCGACACCGGCTCATTGATAAATAGAATTACAGTTTCCAAACGAGCCATCTCGTCTTTGGCCCAAAAGCAAATTAAACTTTTCTTTATCACACATTCACCCCAGCCAGTCCTTTTCGCCTTCGTTGAGATCACACCATAGGAAGCGTTTGCTCACCATCATTCTCATGTGATGACACTGTTTCACACTGCCTAGATTGCACTGTTATTAAAGCAGGGTATGTATTTCATATCCAAGAAAATCTTGATGCCTTGCAGAAGGAATTGCAAAAGTTAATTGAAGTAAGAAATGATGTGCAGATGAGGCTTATGGTTGCTGAACAACAACAACAAATGAAACGGCTGGAGCAAGTGCAAGGGTGGCTTTCAAGAGTGCAACATGTGCAAACTAAAGTTAGAGAACTGACGGGAGAAAGAAGCGGAGACTTCTGTTCCATGAACTGCTTGTCAAGCTACAAGTTTGGAGAAAAAGTGATCGAGACATTGCAAGATGTGCAGAGCTTAAGGAATGAAGGGAATTTCAAAGAGGTGGCTCAAGCTCGACCACTACCAGAAAATCTAGTTGATGAAAAAGCTCTTCCGCCAATATTAGTGGGCTTGCAAGATTCAACTAACCAAGTTTGGAGATGCCTCATGGAAGAAGAATTGGGAATTCTTGGCCTGTACGGTATGGGAGGGGTCGGTAAAACCACCCTGTTAACGCTAATCAACAACAAGTTCTTTGACACACCAAATGATTTTGATCTTGTTATTTGGGTAGTGGTGTCTAAAGACTTGCAGCTTAAAAGGATTCAAGATTGTATTGCGAGGAAGATTGGTTTGTTTAGCAGGTCATGGAATAGCAAAAGTCTTTTAGAGAAGGCTGAGGATATATTCAAGGTCATGAAAAGAAAGAAGTTTGTGTTATTATTGGATGACATATGGGAGCCTGTTGATTTAGCTCAAGTGGGTTTACCTGTTCCAAGCGCCACACGTGCATCTAATAAGGTGGTTTTCACAACTCGTGAGTTTGAGATCGGCGGCCAAATGGAAGCTCACAAATCCTTCAAAGTAGAGTGCTTAGGATACGACGATTCCTGGAAATTATTTGAGGTGAAAGTGGGAAGAGATACCCTTGATAGTCATCCTAATATTCCTGAGCTTTCTAAAACTGTAGTCAAGGAATGTGGTGGTTTGCCACTTGCTCTAATTACAGTCGGTCGAGCCATGGCTTCCAAGAAGACACCTCGAGAGTGGGAGCATGCAATTGAGGTCCTAAGCAGTTCAGCCTTTAAGTTTTCTAGCATGGAGAAAAAGGTACATTCTTCTTTGAAGTTAAGTTATGATTTTTTGCCCAACGATGCATCGAGATTTTGTCTATTGTATTGTAGTTTATTTCCAGAAGATTATAGAATTTCCATAGAAGACTTGATAGATTGTTGGATATGTGAGGGCTTTTTAATGAATATGATGGAATCAGAGCTCGAAATCAAGGATATTCTCTTATCTGTACTCTGCTTCATGCATGCTTATTGGAGAAAGGAGAAGAAAATTGTGTAAAAATGCATGATGTGATCCGTGCATCTACGATCGACGAGGAGCAAAAGCTTTTGGTGCTTGCAGGTGTAGGATTACAAAATGCACCAGGGATTGGATTGTGGAAAGAGGTTACAAGGATGTCTCTGATGCAAAATAGAATTCGGAGGAGACTTTTAGAGTCACTAGCATCTCCTCATCTACAGACTTTGTTTCTCGGTTCCAATGATTTGAATGAGGTCAATAGAGATTTCTTTCAATTTATGGCATCTCTTAGAGTTTTGAAGTTATCAGATGGTAGTCTACCAGGCCATTTACTGACTGGAATTTCAAACCTGGTTTCATTGCAACATCTTGATCTAGCAAGAAGTAAAATCAGAAGATTACCAATGGAGTTAAAGTACTTGGTTCATCTTAAATGTTTGAATTTGGAGTTTACACGTCTCACTAGAATTCCACAACAAGTAATATCAAATCTAAAGATGTTACCAGTATTGAGAATGTATGAATGTGGTTCTGATAAACAAGAAGGAGATAGCATTTTGATTGGAGGCAGGGAAGTTTTGGTAGTGGAAATACTAAGTTTGGAACACTTAAATGTGCTGACCGTCACCTTGGAAAGCTTCTGTGCTCTTCGGATGTTGTTGGACTCTCCTAGGTTACAGAGCCTTAGCACGCCATCTCTCTTCCTTAAGCACTGCTGTCATTCAGAGTTGCTTGGTGTTCAATCAACGTCGGTCCCTGTTTATTCTTTAGCAGGTTTAAGGCATCTTCAAACACTTCATCTGGAATACAGTGATTTGGAAGATTTAAAGATTGACTATGCAGTGGAAGTACCAAAAATCCAACAGACTCGTGGTTTTCATAGTCTCCAAAACATTTGTATAAGCTACTCCAAATTGAAGCACCTGACATGGCTTATTGTTGCTCCAAATCTTAAGCATGTTCCGATCAGTAGTTGCCTGGATTTGGAAGAAATAATCAGCGTTGAAAAATTGGGTGAAGTTTCACCTGAGGTAATGCTCAATCTGATCCCTCTTGCAAGAATTGAATATCTTATCCTAGAGGATTTAAAAAATTTGAAGAGTATCCACTCAAGCGCCTTGCCTTTCCCTCATCTGAAAGAAATCTCTGCAAGGGGATGTGCAAAGCTTAAGAAGCTGCCTCTTGATTGCATCAGCGGATTGGAACATAAAATTATTAAGGAGCTGCAATGGGATGATCAAGTCACTCAAAACGCTTTTCGTCCCTGTTTCAAACTCACCATTTAAGTTGTCTGGTAGATGCTTCTCCTGGGTGTGTGGTGCGTCACTTGTTATTTTCATTTGTTTGTAATGTTGACTCTGTCCAATTAATGAAATGTTCTCTAGTTGAAAATTGCATAAATAACCAACAGTTTTTTAATTTACAAAAAATAACCCGATTTTATTTCCTGTTTATATTCTAGCAGAACCCTTTTCGGACCAAAATAGCCTCCAAAACCATACGAACATCCTTCTTAACAAATCTCTTTCGCTTTTTCATCATCAGACCATCTTAAACACTTAAAACAAACTACAATTACAACCAATAAATAATGATAACAACTAAAAGAATTAATAAAACAAAAACGATTTAATGTAATTAAAAACGCTCCTGTTATAGCGCCCCTATTCGATTACAGATGAACTTTAAGTTTGAGAGTAGATTTGTAGAACTGTTTTGGTGCAAGGGAAATTTGAAAGACAACTTAAAAGACCAAAATACAATTACATCCTTAATTTATATAATTAAATGACCAAAATAGATCTATATTAGCACAATCTCGTTAAATTAATTCTCGGTAAATAGATAACCTTGATTAAATAATAGTTTTTGTTGGATTCGACTTGAGGCCAACGTGATAAATTAATAATTAGATAATAATTTTTTTTAAAAATCACATTATTCTGTAAGACCCAATTAATACATAGACTAATAATTAACTAATTTAAAACTAAATACATATGATAAGTCTAGAAAGCTTTTGTAAAACAAGTTTTTAGTGTTTCTTACTTCTTGAAATTGATTTCGGTTTGATTTTCACCTCTAACTTCTTGCAATGTTGAAAGAAGTTCTGACATGGTATCATCACTTTATAACAATAAATTACTTAATGTCAATCACTTTGAATGCTTTTTGGTGTAAGACGGACTCTATAGTAGAATTGTCATCTTCAACTTCTTCCTCTTTATCGTTTCCTATTACACTTTCAATAATTTAGAGATTACTCAAAATCATAACCGTATCATGCAGTTTGACAGAATTACTACGTTCTCATACTACTTTTATATTTCATAAAAATTCCTATTATGAACGTGATATTATCTTTATAAATTAATAATTAATTAATTAATTATTAATTTATTAATATATTAATATGTGGGCTTGAGTGCAATGAATCGAAAACTCAGAGCCCCAAAACGGCTTCATTTGGATCAAATGGTTTCAGTTACTTGTCACGTGCAGCACGAGACATTTAAGTTTAAAGACGAAACGACTCAGCCCTCTGTCGTTTTGGAGAAACTTAAGTGGAGCACGTGAGCTAGCTTGTGAAGGAACGAATCAAGTTTGTTAAATACCGTTACACACGTGTCCAGATTTTGTGCAATCTGGGTTTCAGCATCAGGAGTATAAAACTAGTTGTTGAGGGAGAAGACGAGTGGTTCAGTGAGAGCTTGAGAGAGAGATTGAAGAGTGAGAGAGGTTCTTCTTGTTGCTTGTAATCTCTTATTTAGAAGCTCTGTATTTGTCTTCTTAATTCATCAATAAATCTTTTTCTGTGGCTTCTCCCGTGGATGTAGGTTGTGCATTTCATGCACAATCGAACCACGTAAGATTATGTTTCTTGTGTGTTTTTGAAGTGCTTCTTGGTTAGGTTATACTCTGTGATATTAATCTTAGACCTAGGGCTAATTGGAATCTGTGTTAGAGTCTTGATATCAAAGTTTGGTTTCTTCTACAACTTGTTTGATCTTGGCTAGAGTCTCCTGGGTAGTGGTTTATCATCTTGAGTCTTAAGGGGTGTTAAATCACTACATAATATTAACTAAATTAATAAATTTTTATAGTCCCAAGAGTCGTAATTTATCAAAGTTCTACTATATTTACTATAGCCTACAACATATTCATATTGCATGGGAGATATTAATTATGACTTGCATAAATAGTAGTCATAAGGAAAGGGAAAATGACTTTGCTAAAGAGCATTTTAGTCTAGGAATCTTTGAAGACGGAGTACGTGTTGAATACACGCAACTAAACAAATTAAATCTACTTACCATGTGAGAAAGTCACAAAAAGAGACAAATCAATTTATAACCAAATACTTTAGTTTGAAATCGCACATATTAATATTGTAGTACAATATTATACGACAAGCGTGCCAATCTCGAGTTATATTCACTCAAACATAGACTATTTCCAAGTAGAGTTAGAATTGCATTTTTTATTTGCTTGTATATTTCTCTTTCTTTTCTAATATGTGTAAATCAAGCTAGAGTTCACATTTTTCAATATGCCTTTGGATTTTGATTAATTAGTAGAATTGGTTGTGACTGATGAGGCTAATGCTTAAAAAATATTTTGTTGTTTAAGCTAGTGCTTGGATTGTCTTAACGGAGAGGATGCTTTTAGCAATTTGTTTGATTCAAAGATAACTTTGGAATATTGCAAGCTATGTTCTGTTTTTACAATTTTAAAATTAGGATCATCTCGTTTATTGCGAAGGTTATAGAGAATATTCTTGTAATGTCAGCTTAAGGGTATTATATTTTTCAAACAGTCATCCTTGATATAGGATCAGACGAGCATGTGAAGCGAGTAATAAATGAAATTAATGCTGATAAAATATTTACTTTCTTTTCAATAAATTGAGAAAGAAATTGGTTTTTACTTTTTCTGTTTCTCGAATTTTTTTACTACTATTTTTAGGTACTCTTTTTCCTGTTGTTTTGTGTTATTTTTTTAATAAATTGATATTTTTATTGATTATATATTTTATTGAATGAGGTTTCCTTTCTTTCTAATATAGTATTTATTTTTTTTTCTTCCACACTTTTACAGTTTGCGCTTGATATTTAATTTTTATTCTAAGTGCTGGATGTTCTATTTAACTTTTATGTCAGGTGTCAAAAGCCCACGTCCACACAATGAAGAGGACTTGTGTCATTTTACCATTTAAGTTAATCCAATCAGTGAGATATGAGAGCTCGGGTTTATTTTAATTAATTAAGAAATAGAATCGCGCTTTGTGCGGTTTTAAAAAAAGAATTTAGTATTATTCTTTTTTTCTTATTCCACTTTTAACGATTTATTCTATTCAATTAAGAGGCAAGACTTAAAAAAAAACATGAAAAAAATTAAGCAAAGCTAAAAGTAAAAAGACTTTTTTAATTATTTAAAATTGCATTAGTTAAATTAACATCACGGAAATAGAAGTGCCGTAGATGCACCTTGTCTAAGCCAAAACCTTGGAAACCTGAGGTTGATATATCACTGCGAGGCCACTTGGAGAAGGAGCAGAAGATGCATCACAGTAGCCTCTCAGTATGTTCCCTTCTTCGGTAGTAAATCCGAGAGAGGTGAGCATTACAGGCCAACAATTACGGGTATCAGCCTGGCTGTTAAGGAAGAATATAACAATTTCATTTGAGCATGATTTTAGCTCCATTAACGCGTTCCAGCACTCTGTTAGGCCTTCGCTAGCTTCAAGTCTTGTTGCAAGATTGTTGCCTGGTTTCATATTGTTGTTGAGACGATCATTCCTGCTGGTTGCATTTGCAATATTTGCCATGATCAGGCAAGTGAAAGCCAAAATAAAAAACACATGCTTTAGAGCCATTGCTATTTTCTGTTCTTTTATGCTGTGTTTATATTTACGTGGAATATCATATTTTTTGTTGCTATTTATAAATTAAGGTGAGGCAGAGGAGAAGAGTGATTAAAAATATTTATAAATTATTGCTTAATTTATAATCAAGAATGTTTCAATTAGAGAAAATAGTAGGTCTTTTGATGAATTGTTACATATTGATTGTGTAATAACAGTCAAATTAATTATGAGAAGATGAAAAGCTAAATTTGAAAGAAAATTTCTCTATTTATTAGATAATAGAAAATATACAAAGATGAGAAATTGTGATGTCACATCATCTCTTGTAGTCCCAACTTTATATAAATATATAGATGGATTTGAGAGCAATTTACACCCTTTAATCCCTCTCCAAACCCCTTATGAGAATTTGAGGAGCTATTTTTAATACTTAATTAACACTTCAATAATTCAGAACTGATCTTCTTTTGATTTTCTTAATCCACTAGTAAACGTCTTCATCTCTTATTATTATTATTATTTTAAATATTATATACAATACATTTTATATGTAAGCCATTGAAATATAGCACTAAGCCCCCGAAGTCCAACATAGGAAAAAAAAATTATTATAACTATTAGGCAGGTTCGAACCGTCTAATTTAAACTTAAGGGAGGAGGTGCTTAACAACTCAGTCAAAAAATTATTGCTCTCTTTTTTGTACTTTAATCTAGTAAACGATGATGAAATTTAAATTAAAACATAAGCCACATTTATGACTAGTTGAAACATATTTTTAAATTATTTAATTCTTTATTTTAAAATTATTTAGGAATTATGGTTACTTTGTAATCAATAACTACCCTTCGTGAGCAAAGCCAAAATTAATTTTTTTTTAATTTTTATCTCTCTACCATCCCTAAGACAAATTTGGATGACTAACTAAATAGAATTGTTTGAAAATCACTCGGTTAAGCTCTTGATAACAAAATTATAAATTATCAGTGACTATACTTAATTAGAACTAATTAATCCAATTTCTTCCACCTCAATTGTATGGCATTTATCATATGACACCAATAATTAACTCAAACAACAATGAAACTTACACTAACTACCAATTTCATAACTACAAATTATATATAGAACTGTCATAACTTAGATTGTGGTATTACATTATGAGAAATGGAAGAGCATTTTCCCAAGGGACTTGGATCCAAGGAGGCAAATCCAAGTAACTCTCTATCAAGTTCTAAAAGAGCCATGTCTTCTTCAAGCAAATGCAGCCATGCCTCAATCCCATCCCCCGATCTTGTATCTGAAAGAATGACAAAATTCGCGAACTGAACAATTGATCCATCAAAACTAGTAAAGTTCATCCAAATAGGCTTTCCCCATCCAAAATCAATATCATAAAAGGGAAAATTACACACACTGCTAAAGCTAATTCTATCTTTTGCGTCAGCAAACACTTCTTTATTCTCATCTTTGATACCTTCGCAAAGGCTAATAAGCAACCCTTCACTATCACCTTGAAGACGTTTTACAACTTTCGTAAATGATTCCCTCAGCCTCCACACCAGGCCATCCAATTCTACTTCATCATCATGATCTTTGCACAAAGCATCTGCATTCCAAACGAAATTCCCAAAAGAATTTTCTGACAGCGGCGGCCTGACTAGTGGCCGCAAATTTAAAACGCGGGTCAATAGAGTTGGTTTGTACGAACCTGATTTTGCTTTGAAGGCAGCCATGATGCATTTGGAAATAAGTGCTGTCACGACCTCAACACGTGATGGATTTTGCAACGACGTTGAGCTAGTCGTCGCCTTGGCTTTTAAATTGGCTATTGCTTGGGCATCAAATACAAATCTCCTCACAACAAATTTGCCACTCTTAGAAAATGTAGTAGCTTCTCTTGGGTATGTATGATCATTTTGTGGAAATAAAGATGAAATTTCATAATTAGGACATATTGATGTGTCTTCACCAATATTCTTACCTGCTCTGGCGGCCCAACTCATCAGAAATGAGCCTAATGTTACTCCATCAGCAACCATGTGCAAAATACAAGCACAAATGACAAGGCCACCACACGAAAATCTTGTTACCTGTATTTTACCCACATGAGCTCCTGCAATTTCTTTACTCTGCCGCTGCTCATTGCCCACCACTGGATGGAATTTAAAGATCACCAAAGAGAGATCAGGTCGGTTGAGAAATTCATTAAGTGTGCATTTGGCTCGAGCCTCCGCAAAATAAATCCCTTCGTCGTTGCAATCAACGGAGAGCTTATCTTTCATCTTTCCGGCAAGTGGGTAAAAGGAAGATAAGGTTTCCGATAGAGACTGCTTTAGCAGTTGCAATCTTTTGGAGACAATTTGATCAATATCAGTGGAGCTAATTGAAAGGTCTGTGTCTTGTTTAAGGGGATAGTATAGGGAAACAGGTGGATAGCAGTGATCATGAAGTTGATCCAAGAGAGAGAGCTTGTAGGTTTTGAGGTGAAGAGGTGTTGGGGAAGAAGGTTTTATGAACTCTTTTGAAATTATTTCCACATCCATTGTCTTTCCCTCAAAAGCTTTTCTCTGTGGAGTTATCAGAAAGCTACTGGGGGTATTGTAGTCTGTTTCATGTAAATTGATTATGCAAGGGTTCTATAAACTAAAGCCAAGTAATATATTCGTTAAAAAGATCATTTTTACTCTTCATTTGTGTATGTATTTTTATGATATACTGTTTTAGTACTTAGAATGAATTGAGTATTAAACACTTGTGAGAGGCCCATAGCAAAATAGGAGAATAGCTTTTTGATTGCTCTCTCTCTCTCTCTCTCTCTCTTTTTAATTTTTTAAGATCAAAATTGCATCCATTTACAAAGCATAAGGTGATATTAAGTTGTTTATAGACTAATGCTGTTGGCAACTTGACAAATGAAGAATTGGACTGCAGAGCATCCATCGGTGCAACTAAAAATTTGGACTCATATTTTTGTGGCTTCCACGAAACCTAGATGTTATTTTTTTTAAAAAAAAAAATCTTAGCACATGCGTAATTAGATCTTGTCAGATTTTTGGCTCTTAAAACCCAAATTATAATATTTTAACTCTTCGAACATGCCCTGCTAGCTCCTCGCATATTTTTAAAATTAGTCTTCGATGAATGGCCAAATCATTTTTTTAATATTATATTAGCAAGTGTAAGACAAATACTGGCAAGTACTGTCGAATGTCGGCCAATACATAAATAAGAGTTTAGATACAAGCACGTGTGAAAACGTTGGCCGTTAGGTAACTGTTTTGACGAAAATACCCTCTCATGGTTGGAGTTGAAATAAATTTTGTAGTGGTAGAGGTTTTGGAGACAAATTTCAGAAGTAAGAAGCATTAAACTCTTATTTTCCATAGGAGCAAGGGTGGCCGAAACCGAACTGGATCCGAAAAAATACTGGTGCAGTTTGGTATCTTGGGAGTTCGATTTGTACTTTTTCTTAAAAGAAATCGAATACTCAGTTTGATTTTCAATTTCAAATTTTAAATCTAAAAACTGAACCGAAAAATTAAAAAAATAATTTTTAAATTAAAGAAATGCCATGTGATGTTTAGGGGAGGCCGAATCAGATTGGACCCAAGAAAATCTAGTTCGATCCGATTTTTTCAATTTCGGTTAAGTGTTTTATAATTTAAAAAAAAAAATCGAATGGATTAGTTTCGAAACAGAATCAAATGAAAATTTCCAAATCAATTTTTTGAAATTTCTATTCTGAACTGAATTGAAAATTTTGGTTTATTTCGAAACCGAACATATCCTTACCAGTGCTCACCCTTACACATGAGAGACTTGACTGCTCCATTTTAAAATTAGAAAAAGAGGTATAAATCAATTCAATTAAAGAATTGTACTATTTAAAAAAATAAAAAATATGAATCTACGTAGATCAACTGATCAAGTGAAAATTTGAATTAAAAAAAAAAGCATGTGATTTGGTTGTTCATTAGGCCTGAGATATTTTACCATCTCTCTCAAACTTTACAGCTATTTTTAGCATTATTTTAGGTCGGGTCCTGGTTCCCAGTTTGGCAGTTCCCACATTGCAAGAATAATCATTTCTTTTTTTGAAATTATAATGATGCCTCCTAATCATATTGTTGCTGACCTTTCCTCTTTCCAGACTTCAGCTTTGTATACAGCAACTCAACAAGTGACCAATAAATATCAGAAGCAAATCAACACCCTAAAAAGAAAAAGACGCTAAACTTTTACGCTAAAATCAGGGCAAACGCTCCATTTAATTTTAAGATTGTACTTTTAAAATTTATCTAAAATATTTTCATTGTATATCTATTTTTGTTAAAATTTATTTAATTATTCTAAAATTTTCACCAATTACATATTTGTTTAAATTTTAAATATACAATTTAATTCTTTCACGTTATTTAAATTAATTTTTATTAACGCAGCCTTAATAGTACAAAATTGTGAAGGTATCTAACCGACAATTGTAAATTAGGAGATATCTAATTAATTGGCATCTAATTGTTAAGTTACCTAACGTAAATCAAGAGGTATCTAATTGATTTATATCTAATTGTTTGAAGGATGAGACTATTTGAACCCACTAATTTCTTATTGATATCCCTTTTTTAATGAAGAATTTTATTATCTACATAATTTTTTTTTAAAAAATACTTAGGTAGCTCTTTCTTCTCTTTCTCTTCTCAATTTCACAAATTCTTATTCATTATTCAAATGTATTCTTGTACCTGCAAGTAATTGGTCCTATTAGTTAAAAGGAACAAAATCTACCGTTTAAAAATGAATATCAATAAATTTTTATCAGGTATGAAAGTTATTAAATATTAAGAAATTAATTTTTATCAAATATAAAAGCTAATGAATGATGAGAAATTTTTTTTTCTTTATATAGAAAGCATAGAATATAGGTCATGATATGCTAAGAAAGGCTAAAATTTTTTTTTGGGAAATTATCAGCCATATACTCTTAAATGACACCCGTATCAAACGTGTGTGAACACTTTTCAAGTGTATCACTTATATATCCTAAGTTGACAAAACACTTCTGCCGTCCACTAATCTGTTAACTTCCGTTTGCAAACGCTGACATTCTAAGGGTAATCTAGTTTTTTAAGATTGATGAAACTTTGATTAAAAAAAGACATGTCATCCCATTTACCTAGTAAAACATGACATATCATATGATATATATTGATAAAAATGACATGTCATCCCATTTATCGGATAATTGTTAATAATTGCTAAAAAAAAACTACTTTACAACCGAATCTACTCCTCCAAAATTTAACCTAAATTTTTGGAGATCTACTCCTCCAAGCTCCAATTGGAAATTTTTATGGTATAATATGTATAATTGTAAATAATATGTTGTTAATTATTTTTTATGGTATAATATGGATTTTTTTTATGGATAATTGTTAATAATATGTACCATTAATAATTCATTTTTTTAATAAAAAAAATGTGTTGTTAATAACAAAATAAAAAAAATTGTGTATTGAAATTTACGTTAATTTTTGGGGTAAATTTATATTTTTACCTCATTTTGAGTTTCAAGGGCAAAATAGTCAATTTGCCACAATTCTATTAACTTTCTAACGGAAGTTAACGGATTGGTGGACGACAGAAGTGTTTTATCAACTTAGGGTATACGAGTGATACACTTGAAAAGTGTTCACACACGTTTGATACGAACGTCATTTAAGGGTATATGGCTGATAATTTTCCTTTTTTAAAAAAAAAAGAGAGTAAAATTGAGTATTTAGTTTGCACAATACAAAAGTAGGGAGAGAGAATTTGTAATTATAAGATAAAGAGAGGAAGTAATATGTGAAGGGGAATTTTGAGATTTGTCAATTTTGAAATTTTAATAATGAATTTATTTTTTAAAATAAGTATAGAGAGGAATTTCATTGGTTCAAATAACCCCACTTTTATTTAAATTTCCAATTTATATAATTTTTAAGAAAACAATGAGGACTTTTTTTTTTGGGTGAAATTTTTAATTTTTAGGGTCTAATTACGAAATATATGAATAGGTGGAGAGGGTAAGGGTGTATTTTTACATGGAGTAATGATATGCTTACAAAGTTGAGATACCAATTTTCTTGCACAAATGATGTAGCGCATGATATATCATTCATTCATTGATACTACGAAATCATTTAATTAATGATGATGTAAAAAGTCAACTATTACTAAATACATGACAATTATTGATTAGTGATGCGTTATTTGATAAGCAAAAGAAGAATGAGAAAAGGAGTGTCGATGTTAGTTGTTTTGATTTATAGGGGTAGATATTCAATCTGATTCTGCTTCGAACTAGTGTTTCCAAAACTGTGAACCCATCGGTTTTTTAATTCAGTTCAAATTTAGGTGAAAAGTCTAAAAGAAAAAAATATTAAATTTCTAGGTGAAAAGTCTAAAAGAAAAAATATTAAATTTCTTGAACCAAATTATTTCGGTGTGATTCCGTTCATAAGTTCTTGAAACTGATCAGGTACAGTTCGGTTCATTTTTTAAGCAAACCCGATTTATACAAGCAAACTGTACTGCAAATTCTAACTACAGGAATGGAAAGGAACGGAGTTAATTGATTACATGAAAGGAAAGTGATCACCTGCTAACATTTGTATAGGATTAAAGAACAATTAAAGTGGGTATTGAAGAACCAATTTTTCCATGTGTTCACTTTGAAGTTGTTCACTTCATTATTTAATATGTGTGTGAGAATCGCACTGTTTTCATTTGAAATCGTACAGAAATCAATCATGATAATGTAGTAGTTACAAAATGAAAAATCAAAAGTATATCTCGTACCTACTACCACAATTCATGTCCCTTAAGAAATAGTTTTGTACGTGTTAACAAGATTTAGAAGTATTGTTTACAAACACCCATGAATTAACTACTAAACAGAGTCTATGTAGGTTCAGTGCACTTAAGTCCATTTAAATATGAAATTCAAAGGAATCTTCGATTAGTAGGGGATACTTTACAAAAGTGATTTCCATTTGTTATTGTTTAGTGGGATAAAGCCTATGGGCTAACTCTAGGCCGAAGTCAAAAAATTTACACGGCCCAGAAGTTAGTAAAAGTTATTTATATATATATAAGTATGAACAAATTTGAGATGTCCAAATTGACTGAAGTTTTAATAAATTTAATTTTTTTTATATAAAAAAGTAAACTTTTCCATTAATTACAGCACCAACACATTTGAAACCTTTGCTGGTATCGTTTCTAACTAGACAGCAGGTGTATTTCCTCCTAGAGCCAATTTAGCCAAGGAATGGGCATAAGCATTACATTGTCTAGAGACATGTTAACTATAACATTCTGAAAATTTCTTCCTTATTTTTGAATTTATGAAATTATCCAAAAGATTTCTGTTCTGCTGCCCTTAGTGTTGTTTACCAACTCCACCACCTCTAAGTAATCTGACTCTATGATTAGAGAGAAGACAAGGCTGCTTCTTTTGCCACCTGCATGCCCATTGATATGCTTGTTCATTTTAACATCTAATTATAATTATTGAGTTGTTTATTTTATTAAAAAAATGAAATATAATATATTTGATGTTTATGCAATTTTGGCTTGTATATTAGGAAAAAAAAAACAAAATTATTGAGTTGTTTATTTTATTAAAAAAATGAAATATAATATATTTGATGTTTATGCAATTTTGGCTTGTATATTGGGGAAAAAAAAATACAACTCCTCAATAACTTAAACTCCTAAAAAATTTAAATTTAGTACTAAGTTAAGATGCGTTGATCTTTTCATAATCTTCAGCTATCCATAGATTTATAGCAATGTAGGGTTACAATCTAACTACATATATATTTTTATCCAATAGCTACTAATTGCTTATGCATATTCTTAAAAAGTTAATACAAAACTCAAGTAAGCATTGAATCCAAATCCACTTTTGAAAATGTCTAAAAAAAGGGTAAAATTAAGGCTTCAGACAAATTAAAAAAAAACAAAAATAAACTAATTTAAAAAAAAGCTAATATAATTAACCCAAAAACTATAATAGAAAAAAGTACTCCTTTGCTACATTGTTGCCAATTTATGCATAAAATTGTAGCCTCAGAAACTTTTTCTTCCTTGGCTAGAGCTAGAGCTGTTTAATCAACCACTTTATAAGCTAGCATGTAGTTCCTTCCATTCACTCCTTACATATATCTTCATTGAAATCTTTTACAAAATATGGGCAACATTTGCTCTTTCTCAATCTCCTGTGATGCCCTTTTCTCTCATTGCGCAGATTTCACTGCTAGAAAAGCAGCACACATAAATGATCTTAAAGATAATATTCTCACCTTGCAGACTGAATTGCAAAAGTTGCTTGAAACAAGGAACGATGTATTAAGGAGGGTTATCATTGCTGAACAAAGACACATGAGACGGACGGACCAAGTGCAGGGATGGCTTTCGAGGGTGCAAACCGTAGAGCTTGAAGTAGCTGAATTGATATCAGACAGCGCTCAGGAAATTGAGAAATTATGTCTTGGAGGCTTCTGTTCCAAGAACTGCCAATCAAACTACAAGTTCGGAAAAAAAGTGGCCAAATATTTGCAAGTTGTGGCTACTTTGAAGGATGAAATTTTTTTTGAAGTGGTGGCTGAGAGGATACCAGAACCCGCAGTTGAAGAAAGGCCTATTCCGCAAACACTAGGCCTGGAATCGACATTTGATGAAGTTTGGAGATGCCTTGGAGAAGAGCATGTCGGAATTATTGGTCTGTATGGCATGGGGGAAGTTGGAAAAACTACCCTGCTGACCAGGATCAATAACAAGTTTTTCAACACCCCGAACGGCTTTGATTTTGTTATCTGGGTTGTTGTATCTAGAGACCTACAAATTGAGAGGCTTCAGGAAAATATTGCAAGGAAAATAGGTCTGTATGACGAGTCATGGAAGAATAAAAGGCTTGAAATAAAAGCTGCTGACATTTTCAAAATTTTGAGTCGGAAGAAGTTTGTATTATTGTTGGATGATATTTGGAATCGCGTTGACCTGGAGAAACTAGGTGTCCCTCCTATGAGTACAAATGGTTCATCCAAAATAGTGTTTACGACTCGTTCTGTTGGGGTTTGTGGGCTTATGGAAGCTCATAGGATTTTTAAAGTGAAGTGCTTAGAACACAAGGAAGCTTGGGAATTGTTCCAAATGAAGGTTGGGAGGGAAACACTTGAGAGTCACTTGCAAATTCCTGAGCTAGCTGAAATCGTGGCCAAAGAATGCGATGGCCTTCCACTTGCTCTCATTACCATTGGGCGAGCCATGGCTTTCAAGAAAACACCTCAAGAATGGAAGGACGCAATTCAGGTGTTAAGAAGATCGGCCTCTGAATTTCCAGGTATGGACGAAGTTTATCCTCTTTTAAAGTTCAGTTACGATAATTTACCAAATGAAAAGATTAAATCATGCTTCTTGTACTGCTGTTTATTTCCTGAAGACTGTGACATCAGTAAAATAGATTTGATAGATTGTTGGATTGGCGAAGGATTTTTCGATGAATATGATAGAGGATACACTATAATAGGTGATCTTCTTCGAGCATGTTTGTTAGAAGAAGTCAATGATAATAATGTAAAATTACATGATGTGATCCGTGATATGGGTTTGTGGATAGCTTCTGAAGTTGAAAAGGAGAAAGAAAGTTTTTTTGTTCAAGCAGGTGCTAGATTAACCGAAGCACCAGAAACTGGAAAATGGCAAGTGATCAGGAGAATGTCATTGATGGAAAATCAAGTTCAGAGTCTGTCAAAGATTCCTTCATGTCCTTCCTTGATAACTCTGTTTCTTAATAACAATAATTTAAAGGAGATCACGGATGGTTTCTTCCAGTTTATGGCTTCTCTCAAGGTTTTAAATTTGTCTAACAATCAGAGTTTAAAGCAATTACCATCAGGAATTTCAAGATTGGTTTCACTGCAACATCTTAATCTATCGTTGACGAACATTAAAGAGTTGCCGGAAGAGTTAAAGGCGTTGGTGAATCTTAAATGTCTGAATTTGGACTACACAAAAAGCCTCTGCAGAATTCCCCGGCATCTAATATCTAATTTCTCAATGTTGTATATTTTGAGAATCGTCAACTGCCATTATTTCGAAGAAGTTGAAAATTGTGAAGTTCTGATGGAAGAAGTGCTTCTTATGAAGAACTTAAATGTTTTGGCCATCAACTTGACAAGTTCCCACGCACTCTCAAAATTTTTAAGCTCCCACAGAATACAGAGCTACATTCTACATTTACGGCTAGAACTGTTGGAAGATTCAAGGTCGCTGAATGTTTTACCTTTAGCAAAAATCAAGAATCTCGAGTCACTCGGTTTCAGAAATTGTGAAAAATTGGAAGAGTTGAAAATTGAAATAGGGAATATACAACAAAATGTGTGTGTTAGTCAAGTTCATGGTTTCCAATTCCACAGCCTTTACTACGTTGTCGTATCAGATTGCAATAAGCTGAGGAACTTGTCATGGCTTGGTCTTGCTCCAAACCTCTTGACGATTGACATCCTACGTTGCCCCGAAATTGAAGAAATAAGCGGACAATATTCCGGAGAAGTTCCAGAGATGATGAGAAATCTAAATCCATTTGCAAGACTGGAGCTTCTGATATTGGAAACTCTGCCAAAATTGAAAAGCATATATCCGAATGCCTTGCCCTTCCTACATCTCAAGGAAATCAAGGTAAGTAACTGCCCGGAGCTTAAGAAACTTCCACTCGATTCCAACAGCGCAAAGGGGCATAAAATTGTTATTAGAGGAGAGGAAAGTTGGTGGGAAGAGCTGCAATGGGAGAATCAAGCAACTCAAGATGTTTTTCTTCCATGCTTCCGACGTTTTTGATGTCATCAAAAGCTTGAACTTGCCTAGTCGTGTTACTTGCGTTGTCATTTGCTTTCACTGTTGTCAAATAGATGTTTCTTTTCCAACTAATAAATCGATATTGGTTTCTTCGATATGGGACATGATGATAAAAAAGCTTGAATGCATCTGAAAGTAATAAGCTAAGAAATTTGTGTTTTTCAATCGGGATTAGATTTTCCGTTGTCTCGGAAACTTCTCCCAACTTACAAATATTCCTTTTCCTTCTCTAAGCAATTTTTCTAAGTCCTTTTTTAGTGTTGAGATACTGTAACTCTTAAAATACAGCTGTTGAGGAAAAAAAAATTATAATTTTAAAATAAAAGTTAATAGTATATAGTAAATACAAATTTTAAATAATAATTTTGATAAAATTAATAAAAATATAATATATTTTTTATTATACAAGTATAAAATTAAATTAACTTAGCTTTCAAACTACTACAATTAAATCTACTAAATACTTTAGTACTATAACTTTTAAAGTATAGATATCCAACTTTAATTCCAAATGAATTCCAAATGAACCCTAAGACTTTTACCTCTACGCATCAGTAGTTATGTATCAGCACTCTCACCACGGAGGATAATGCCTTATTTAAAGGATATTGAGCTAGTTGCCCTGGCTTTTAAGAATTAAGGTTAATAACTGGGCCCCACCAGTGGGCAGGATATGGGACCTGGCATTTTAAAAATCTCGATAGGACTATCCGTATGGATATAGGAGTGAAAAAGCGAATTCGAGACTAGTCATACTAATTGGGTCAAAATTTGACTTTCTTAAATTTGATTCATTTAAGAAATGAATTAAAATTTTGATCCATTTAATTTGTTTTATAAAATTAATGAACAAATTGAATTGAATTTAGATTGGTTTCGATTTGTTTATTTAAAAGATCAGATTTGCCATTTAACGCAATATATTTGTTCTATTATTGTATTGATATAAAAACTGAAATACGATGTTATAAACTTATCGGAGAACCACGTAAGGAAAACAATTTCCAAAACAAACCAAAGAGCCGTCCTCCAATACTTGAAAACAGCGGAACAAATGTTAAAAAAATGTTAGCAAAGTGGGGAGAGTAGCTTTTTAATTGATCTCTGTTTTCAGTTCTAAATTGCATCCATTTACAAAGCAATTCGGCAAAATCGACAAATTTAGTATTCATTAGTGCACTCCAGATTCCCATATGAACGATTCAATGCAACTCAAAATTTGGAGTCATGTGCGTGGCTTCCATACGAGCCCAGATTTTAATATCTAGAATATATTCTAGATGATTTTTGATTCTCAAACTCAAATTATAATATTTAATTCTTCACGCGTGCCCTAAGGTTTTGGTCTAAAATATAAATAAATAAATAAATAAATATATATATATATATATATATATATAGAGAGAGAGAGAGAGAGAGAGAATACTTGTGACACTTTTAATTTACTTGGTAGAACTCCCCCAAATTTTCATCAATCAAAATTATAATGAGTCAAATTAAAGATCATTATATTATGCATATATAGAAAGAATCTAGTAATACAAAAATATGAGAAATCTCTAAATTATGCTGAGTGATTATATTTATTTTTACGTAATCTCTACTCCTGTACAAAATCCTCTTGCTAAGAGACTGCTGATGCTCAGGACTCTTACAATATTAAAGACATACGTTTTGTTCTTTCCATATGCAGGGCCGGCTTTAGAGTGTTTGGGGCCTTAGGCGAAATTTTTTTATGAGGCCTCTATTTGTTTTGCAATTTCAATAGTCAAAGAAATAAAAAAATAGCTCAAAATTTATTTCATTTGTAATTCTTGAATTTTAAAAATAAAACCTAAAAAAAATTAAGAAGACATTTTTTATTCTATTAAAACTATTACAAAATAAACAATCAAATAAATATAAATAATATTATTTTCAAATAGGATATTTAGAATGATAGAATATAAAAAGTTGAGATGATAAATTAATGATCAGATAATAGAAATGGACTTTGTATTTCTATAAATTGATTTTTTTTAAATGAACCAATGAATATAATATTTTTCTTTCTAGAGAAGTGAGGAAGAAATTTTTTTATTTACTGATTTTTGAGATTACAAAGTTTTTAATGGAAATTAAAAGAAATAGTAAAAGTCAAATATTCTAACATTAAATAATTAATTTTTTTGAGGAAATTGAAAAGATAATTAATTTAATTTTTTTGAAAGACTAATAATGAATGAATTAATGATTAAATAATATTATTAGTTATATCTATTTAACATTAATGTTATCAAATATAGATTTTTCATAAAAAATAATTCTTAACTGTAGGATAATTAATAATTAGAGAGATATTAATAAGCTTTTTGATTTCCTAAAATACGTAATTTAAAAAAATGAGAATTATCAAAGAAATTTAAAAAATGTGGCCTTAACAAAATATGGGGCCTTAGGCGACCGCCTTGTTCGCCTATACCTAAAGCCACCCCTGTCCATATGTGTGAGAGCACACGGGAATCACTATTTTAATTTAAAATTGTCCCGAACTAAACATATTATAAAATTTTTGAAAAAATAACACTTGAAACCACTAATTTTTTTTCAAAATGGACAGTTAGACCCCATCATTTTATAAATAGACAACTTAAATTTTCACTAGTTCAGAAATGATTATCAAGATCTCTTCTCAGAATCTGCCACCGTTGGAGCCAATGAAACAAATGACTGACCCATCATATCAACCAAAGAAATAGAAAATACCAAAAAGTTCGAATTCACAGCTAATAACATTGATTCAATTAACATTGACATAATCGGAATATTTCGTCTATTAAGGAGGATTCCCCGAATACCTAAAATAGAGATAATCATAGAAAATATGAAATATTTGATAGGATCTATTTTCAGAACGTGCAATGTAAGAGAAATTTAAATGTTATAACTTTAGTACCTCACGACATAGCAAATACAACTCCCTGCGCTCCAGGGTTATAATGACTTCCGAAACAGCTTTTGTGATAGCATTTATCTCTTTGTTTTTTTGGGGTTATTAGGGATTTTTTTTTAATTATTTAAATGGAGATATAAACATTATATATAGTATATCTTTGCGAACATTTTGGTATGTAAATCTTGATAGACATTGTTTTTTGTAGCATGTAGATCTAGGCAGACATTACTTTCACATCGATATTGGTGGTATTGTAGTAGATCAATGTCATTTTTCTGGGTCAACTAGACAAAATGCAGTAATGGAAGCTATATATCTAATTCTAACGGGTGGGTTCTAGCCATATCTCCATTTGGGTAAGCCTTAGGATTTGGACGTGTTTTTCGTAATCCTATGACAAATGTGACAGTTATCTTTCCTTAGTTTGTACCTTTCCTTACTTTCAAATATCAACGAAAGACCATGCTAACGTTTGTCATGGTCATCCATGAATTGACTGCCAATGAAAATTAAACCCATAAGTTTTTAATTTAGTAATTGTGTAAAGGTATAATTTAATTTTTTTGATTTATTATTATTTATTGATCAATAATCGTCCATGTGAATTTTTACTCACAACTCACGAGAAGTTCAAATGATGGTCCATTTAAAAGTTGTTGGATTTTAACATTTTCTAAGTTTCTTTGGAATAGTAAATGGTATTTTTTCTCTTCTTCCAATTCAAAAATCGTATACATAGCCTTAACGTTTAGACAACAATGCAGTCTCAGAGCAAGCAATAAAAGTTTAACCATTAATTACACTGCATAAATTTCTCTTCTTCAGCTAAAGCACTTGCACTTTGATCAATTAACCTCTTATCTTATAAAATATTCTAGTACATGTACTTAATACTAAATTCCCTTTTCTCGTTACTTTTCTTTAATTTCTTAGCAACAATTTCAAAAAAAAAAAAAAATCATCGAGGACTCAACAAGCGACAAAAAGTTTTTAATAGTTATTATAATATTTATTTTTTAACAATTTATTAAAATTCCAGGGAATCATTTCTTGGGCGCTAAAATTTTGTTCACCAGCGGGTCTTCCACGAAGTGACACTTCTTCCAATCAAAAGTTCCGATAGCTAAACACTTTGTTACACAATTTTAAATTCATCAACCAGCTTGTAACACCCCAAATCTAACACATGCGGAGCACGTGAAGAAGGAGGTTACTCACAAATCATAGTCTTTACTCATAAGTTTCAAACTGAAATACCTCCAATTCTTATTCAAATAAATCCACAAATTCAAACGTCTAATACTAAATAATCTCTCCCGAGGACATAAAAAAATAATAACAAAAGTCTCAAACTCCAAATTACACGTTCATAATAGAAATAACTAAATAGAAACACAAGTTTATTCCTCCTCTTATTCAAATGGCAAACGGAAACGGAAAATTACTAACTCCAAAGATAAGCGCACCTCTCAAAAGAAACTTAATCTGGAAAAAGTAATGACGAGGGGTGAGCCGTCAACTCGGTAAGTAAAACCATTCCTAACACACTATGCCTATCGATACTAAAAATATTGCAAGCCTTCTTTTATTTAAAACATATATTGTAATCCATAAATTTCATAAAACGATATATCACGATAACATAACATAAATCCTTAATAGTTCAGAATATCCAAAAGTATATTTACTTACGAAGCAAAGCATATAATACGTATACAGAAAACAAAAGGTTAGCTCATGTCACATAGTGTCACCTATAGTCCCGGTGACCCGGCCAGAAACAGAATCAGAATATTGTGTGCACACTCATAACATAACAGAAAACCCAGTACTGGTCCAGAACAGACATATATCGTATTATACGATCAGAGTCAGAATCAGAATAACTACGGACAATGAGCCAAAACATAATGACTTACACGTGGCACTTTGCACTATATGTGGCACTTTGCGACGCTTTGGCCTTCAAGAGGTGGCCCCCATATAGTCCCAAGAGGTGGCCCTCGTAGAATCATAAATAATTAAATCATACATAGCCACAAAACATTCGTATCAGTTTCATAAATGTACATAACAACAATTTAGGCTTGCAAAGTATTTTATAGATAAAATCATAAAAGGTAGTCATGTCATAAAATAATTTACATATTTTAAAATATTTTGTTAAAAAGAATTTAGGATTTGAAAACATTTTCATAAGCTAATTTTGTTATGAAAATCCATTAATCTTCTAAGTAGTATAAAAACATTTATACTTATAATAATAATATTAAAATACTTATACATATCTAGTATACTAGGAATGAAGTTACTTACCTTGACAAATGAATTTGAATTAACACACCTCTAAGCTTCTAAGAGCCTCAATCACCTTCAACACCTTAAACAAATACAAGATATGACAATTAATAACTTATTCTAAGAATCTGATTTTCTAATTCATACGTCCGATTCTCAGAATTTTGACTCTTAATCCAAAACTCATATTGACATAATGTTCTATGAAACTATTCTGGACATCCATGAGTACCCCATGTAAAATTTGCAAGAGGATCCGATATCAAAAACATTTTCAAAACTATTTATTTCTCAACAAATTCGAAACTGTTTTCACATAACCTAAACCAAACAGAACGGGTTCTGTGATTTTTATAAAATAAAATACTAATCAGAAAATTATGAAATTAAAACAGGGAATCCTAGACACATATAATAACCTAAATAAAAAATTTCATAATTTTCCGAGTTCATTTGGTGGTAGAAATAATATTGTGAATCCGATCGCAATGCTGGAATGGCAGTTTTCCAGTGCAGTGGTTTCTATTTCGAAAATACATATAAAATTGAAAACGAAGTCGAATTTAATGAAATAAAATTTACTCAAGAACCCTACATGTCTAGTTTCCAGAAATTTAAATTTCATAAGAAAAATCGTTCAGAAAATATAGGTTTAAAATCGAGATACTCATACTGTCCAGAATTATCCTGTGTGCTTAATACGTCAAGGATTGATTAACTAAACTCATAATAAATCAAAACCCTAAACAAAGCCTAAATACATTCTAAATCATGCATTATGATCTATAACCATCTAGAATCGTGCCAATATAAACCCTAGATAGAGTGATTAGAAATCTGTTGAGAATAGGGAGAATAACTTACCAGTCGCTTTGATTCTCTCTTAAACAAAGGTTTGAATCATAGGATTTGGGTAGGAGCGTAAAGAGCAGCAGAGAAGAAGAATAAACGTCGTGGACTTAGGGTTATGGAAGGGGAAAAGTATGAATTTATAGGGAGTCTTAAGAAACCCTATTTAATTAGGAAAAATAACCCTTTTCCAAAATTATCTCATAAATAATCTCTATTTATAATTAGTATCCCTTTCTTAATAAGGGTTATAGGCCACCCATAATTCTCAATGAAAGCCCAATTTCCATAATTTAATATTATGGAAATTTGTGGCGTTACACAGCTTGGTAATATAAATAACATTGCAGTCTTGAAACAACACATTTCATCTTCAGCCGAAAAGCAAATTAAACTTTGCCCCACCAATCACTTGTGATCACCACGGGAAACGTCTGCTCACCCTCATTCTCTTGTGATGACACTGTTTCTCACTGCCTGGATTGCTTTGTTAGAAAAGCAGGGTACCTTTGTCATCTCCAAGAGACTCTTAATGCCTTGTGGAGAGAATTGCAAACATTAATTGCAGTAAGAAATGATGAGAGGATATTCAGCAACAAATGAGACGGCTGGAGCAAGTGCAAGGGTGGCTTTTAAGAGTGCAAGGTGTGGAAACTCAAGTAACCGAACTAAGACGACAAGGCTATCAAGAAGTTGAGAAGCTCTGTCTTGTATGCTTATGGTCCAAGAACTGCAGTTCCGGCTACAAGATCGGGAAAAAAAGTTTTCGAGACATTGCAACAGGTGCAGGGTTTAACGAACGAAGGAGATTTCAAAGAAGTGGCTCAGCGGGTGCCAGAAAATCCAGTAGATGAAAGACCTCTTCCACCAACCGTAGTGGGCTTGCAATCAACATTTGACAGAATTTGGCGATGCCTGATGGAAGAACAGATGGGAATTGTTGGCCTCTACGGCATGGGAGAGGTGGGTAAAACCACCCTGTTGACGCAAATCAACAAGAAGTTCCTCCACACGCCTAATGATTTTGATTTCGTTATCTGGGTAGGGGCGTCTAAAGACTTGCAACTCGAACAGATTCAAGGAAGCATTTAAAAAAAGATTAGTCATGGAATGGCAGAAGTCTTCAAGAGAAATCTAAGGAAATATTCAAGAACATGAGCAACAAAAAGATTTTTTTAACGAGTCAAGGAATAGCAGAAGTCTTCAAGAGAAATCTAAGGATATAGTCAAGAACGTGAGCAACAAAAAGTTTGTGTTATTATTGGATGACATATGGGAGCTGGTTGATCTATCTCAGGTGGGTTTACCTGTTCCATGCCGTACAAGTGCATCTAATAAGATAGTTTTCACAGCTCGGGAGTTTGAGGTTTGCGGCCAAATGGAAGCTCAGAAATCATTCAAAGTGGAGCGCTTGGGATACGAGGGCACATGGAAATTGTTTGAGGAGAAAGTCGGAAAAGAGATTCTTGATAGTCATCCTGATATTCCTGAGCTAGCTGAAACTGTGGCCAAAGAATGCGGTGGTTTGCCACTTGCTCTAATCACTGTCGGTCGAGCTATGGCATCCAAGAAGACACCTCGAGAGTGGCAACATGCAATTGAGGTGTTGAGAAGTTCAGCCTATAAATTTTCAGGTATGGAGAGCAGGGTATTTTCTCGTCTAAAGTTAAGTTATGATTTTTTGTCCGGCGATGAAACTAGGTTTTATCTCCCATATTGTAGTTCATATCCGGAAGATTATAAAATTTTCGTAGAAGACTTGATAGACTGTTGGATATGTGAGGGATTTTTAGACGAATATGATGGATTTGAAGCACGAAATCAAGGATATTCTGTTATTCGTGTCCTTCTTCATGCATGTCTGTTGGTAGAAGAGGAAGATAATCATGTAAAAATGCACGATGTGATCCGAGACATGGCTTTGTGGATTGCATCAACGATTGACAAAGACAAGGAAAAGTTTTTGGTTCTTGCAGGTGTGGGATTGACTGAACCACCAAGGACTGGATTGTGGAATGCAGTCACAAGGATGTCACTAATGCGAAATAAAATTACGAGACTTTTAGAGTCTCCACCATCTCCTCTGCTCCAGACTTTGTCTCTTAGTTCCAATGACCTGTACACGGTCAGTAGTAATTTCTTTCAGTCTATGGCTTCTCTCAGAGTCTTACAGCTGTCAGATAGTAATCCACCAGAACATTTACTATTTGGGATTTCAAACTTGGTTTCACTACAGCATCTTAATCTATCAAATAGTAGAATAGAAAGCGTGCCAATGGAGTTCAAGTACCTGATCAATCTCAGATGTTTGAACTTAAGAGTATACATTCCGGCTCAATAAAATTCCACCACAAATGATATCAAATCTAAAGATGTTACGGTCATTGAGAATGTTTGAGTGTGGTTCTGTTCAACAGGATTCCGGTAGCATTTTGTTTGGAGACGGCCATGTTTTCGTGAAGGAATTACTTGGTTTATCGCATTTACAAGTGTTGACCGTCACCTTAAAATGTTTCGATGCTCTTGAAATATTGTTGAGCTCCCCCGGGTTAAAGAGCACTAGAACTCCAGCCTTATGCTTTAGACGGTGCGAGAAGACGCTTCGTGTTTTTCCTTTGAGACATCCCGAACCCTTCACTTTGTGGAGTGTTATGGTAGCAGTTTGTTACAGACGGTGAAAACCATCCAAGGAACTCCCGGTTTTCATAGTCTTCTAAATGTTGATAAAAGCAATTGCAGATTTCTTTTGCACGTGACGTGGCTTATTCTTATTCCAATTCTCAAGCGTTTTCGGATACACAACTGCGAGGATTTGGAAGAAATAATCAGTGTTCGAGGATTGCGTGAATTTCCAGCGGTGATGTGGAATATAATCCCATTTGCAAGACTTGAATATCTTATCATAGGGGGATGAAAAAGCTTGAGGAGTATACGCTCAGGACCCTTCCCCCATATGAAAGAAATGTCAGTACGGCGATGCGCTGAGCTTCAGAGGCTTCCACTTGATTGCAACAGTGGATTTGTACGTAAAATGATTATTAAGGGTGAAAAGCACTGGTGGAATAAGCTTCAATGGGATGATCAAGCCACCAAAAATGAATTTCTTCCCTGTTTCAAGTCCCTGGCTTAGTGTGAATGCTGAGTGCATGCCAAGTGATCGATGATGTCGATTGAGTCTCCTTTTTGTGTGTAATTCAATTGTTTGTATTGTTCGCCACCTCCCAATTAATGAACTGTATGTTTTTTGTGGGTGCCGTTTTGTTCCTTTGATATATATATATATATATATATATATATTTTTCTAGTGCTAATATTTGAACATCTGAAATAATGGCAATAAGATAACTGTGTAAAACTATACATAGTGTTATAGTGTTAAAAGTAAAAAATTAGTATTATTTTTCAAGGAAAATGCTATTTTCCCCGGGTCAAACCCCGAATTAGTTCAAAATGGTGTCGTTTTGGCTTTGTTTTTTTTTTTTTTCTTTTTGGTTGAATGAAACGTAGTCGTTTCATCTAGTAAAACGAAAACAAACTAAAGCATTTTCCTAAGGCAGAGAAACGAAGACGCTATGCAGAGAAATAGCTACTCTTAGCTCTTCCTCTTCGATTTTTCAGTCACCAGTGTTGAAGCTCTTCCTCTTCGATTTTTCAGCAGCTGTTAATATTTTCTGACATAAGACTAAGTTTCTTGCTCAGTTCTCTGCGATGACAAAATGGAAAATGAAAGAACAAAACCAAAAGCTTTTAGATAACATAATTGGCATACCCCTTCTGGATCTATAATTGCCAAAGACTGGCAACCAGAAATTAAAACTTCTAACCAACCATTACCAAATCAGACACAACATGATCAGGTCTACATGTCATGAACTTCCTCTTCTTCATCCTCATAATAATCCTCTTCAGCTGTAGCATCTTGGTACTGCTGATACTCAGAAACCAAATCATTCATATTGCTCTCTGCCTCAGTGATTTTAGTGATTCTTCCTCTTAAAAAAGCAATTTTAAACTATCTAGAAGTGCTTTTATTTAGCTTTGCATGCCAAACACAGCTGGATCTATGATACTCTACTCATACGAGTGCTTTTGAGCTTTTTATGTCCTCGTCTATGGGGAAAAAAGTGCTTTTGGGGCCTTTTAAGTTTTTTATGCATACTTCATACAAGGTGATATTTCAAGTATAGTGCCACTAATTAATGTGGCATAATTCTTGATGGTGAAAGTTGATGACGATTGGATTTGGATTTCGGATTCTATGGCTCAAATTGCAGGGGGATCCCGGGATGGTACTGCTGATACTCAGAAACCAAATCATTCATATTGCTCTCTGGCTCAGTGAACTCCATCTCATCCATACCTTCGCCGGTGTACCAATGAAGGAAAGCCTTCCTCCTAAACATAGCTGTGAACTGCTCGCTCACACGCCTGAACATCTCCTGAATTGAGGTTGAGTTTCCAATAAATGTTGATGCCACTTTCAGGCCAGTTGGAGGGATATCACAAACGAAGAGGAAGGGAAGACGAAAACGAATGGCAGAAAACGAATGGCAAATTTCCCTGGTGAAACGAAGAGGAGAAAACGAAGAGGGGAAGATGAAAACGAAGAGGAGAAGACGAAAATGAAGAACGAAGAGGGGAAAACGAAGAGGAGAGCTTTTGCTAGGGTGAAACGGTAGCGTTTCAAATAGAAGAGGAAACGGCGTCGTTTTACTTTAATTTTCGGGATTTGACCCGGGGTTTGACCCGGGGCAAATAGCAGAACTCATTTTTCAATTGGACGGTCATATCGTTGTTTTTGTCACAAGTTGGGCCCTCATCATTTTCCTTTTTTTTTTTTTTTTCAGATGAACCTTCTTATCAGTCACTTCTGTGTGCTATCAATTAGCAGCTACGTTTCCAATATGGAAGCTAATGTAACTTATAATTAACCCAAAAATAGTTTCCTGTGACTACCCGGCTGTTTGATAAGTAATAATTGAATTATTTGAAAAAAAAAAAAAGGATTCTGGGTTGACGTAAGTCACAGATCTTCCAATATACCTACATAAATCATTTACTAAGAATTGAGTTTCAAATTTTAGTTAACTAGATTTTTTCTATCATCTACTGTTAAGTTAAATTTATCATCTACAGTTACGTTAAATTTTTAAGGATTACACGTGCATGTAGAATTTCTTAGTTAAGCAGTTGGAGACTTCAATTTTTTCTTTTTTCTTTTTTGAGAGAAAATTTTCAGTTAGTGTTATTGATGTTTTATGACTTCAAATCATGATGCTATTTGAAGATCTTATAATATTTTTTGCTGGATTTGGTTTCACTCCAGCCTGGTTTATCAACTCAATACAGTAACAAAAGTAGTAAGAAATCGAAAAAATGAAGTCATCTCACATATCAAAACAGATCGAAATCAGAATTTTCATTCTCTTTTCAATATTCGGAATTGATAGTTAGAAATTGGCAGATACTAGATCATATCTTGTAAATTATTTCAATTTTCTTTTTTTCAACTGATATTTGTTCTCTTAAAATATTTTCTTCTGTCTATTCTTTTGAGCAAAGAGTTAGTTTTTTTCTGTATTTTCTTCGCTCATTTATTATCATTAAAATTTCCTAATTCGTCTTTGATTTATCATAATATTCTTCTAAAATTTCCTTCAAATATTCGTTAGACTATACTTGAGGGCGGAATGATAATTTATTTAATTATTTATTTTCAAAATATTCTAGAGTTTCATTTTTAATAGAAAGTAAGTTCTTTCACTTCAAGATGTGCATTATAGTCATTATTTGAATTTGAATTCTAAATCTTTCGAACATTCATCGAAAGGGCCAATCATTAAAACTACTTAAACAGGTTGAAATTAAGAAATGTTTTGATATATGTCCTTAAAGCCAAAATATTGTCCAAAATATATAGTGATGTGCAGTTATGCCCCAGAAAATTAGCCACTATACACACCAGAAACAATTTTTTAAGTGGCAACACTACAAGAAAATGAACATAACAAGTGACACTGCATGACAAGTTTGAAATGAATTTAACAAATGAGAGTACATACAAATAACGAGTTTGAATTGAATTGCACAGACTCATCCACCAGGAACCTAATTCGAACTCACTTGGCACACACTAATACAAGGATTCGAAACAGGGAAGAAAAGCGTTTTGAGTGGATCGATCATCCCATTGGAGCTCGTTCCACCAATGTTCTTGTCCCTTAATAATAATTTTCTGCTCCAATCCATGGTTACAATCAATAGGAAGCTTCTTAAGCTCCGCACATTTCCATACACGGATTTCTTTAAGATGAGGGAAGGGCAAGGGGCTTGAGTGGATGCTCTTCAAATTTTGTAAGCCCTCTAGGACAAGATATTCAAGTCTTGCAAATGGGATTAGATTATCCATCACCCCGGCTGAAATTTCACCCAATTTTTCCAGACTGATTATTTCTTGCAAATCCTGGCAGTTAGAAATGCAAATGACCTTGATATTGGGAGCAAGTACAAGCCATGTCGCGTGCCTCAATTTGGAGTATTTTATAAAAACTTTTTGGAGACTATGACAACCACGGATTTCTCGGACTCTTTTAAGTTCCCCTGCATCAATCTTTAACTCGTCCAAATCATTGAAGTACAGCTGAAGTGTTCGGAGATGCCTTAAACTTGCAAATGCAAAAACACTGAGCGAATTTGAATTGTTCAAGTGTCTAAGGCATAGACATTGAGTACTAATGCTTCCTAACCTACAATAGCTCAATAATCTTTGAAGGGCACCGAAACTTTGCAAAGTGATAGTAAGCAGATTCAAATGTTTCAAAGCATTCAATTCCTCCACCAAAACTTCACTATCTCCAAACAAAATGCTATCTGCTTCTTGTTCAACATTGAAACCACATTCAAACATTCTTAATGCTCGTAACATCTTTAGATCAGATATCACTTGTTTCGGAATTCTAGACAGACGAAATGTATATTCCAAGTTCAAACATTTAAGATTAACCAGGTACTTCAACTCTATTGGCAATGTTGTTATACCAGTCCATGATAGATCAAGGTGTTGCAGTGAAACCAAGTTTAAAATCCCCAATGGTAAATTTTCTAAAGATCTATTATATGACAATATTAAAACTCTAAGGGAAGCCATGGAATGAAAGAAATTATTATTGACCGTACCTAAGTGATTTGAAGGAAGAAACAAAGTTCGGAGGCGAGGACATATTGGAATCTCTGTTAGATTCTGAATTGCATTTTGCATTAATGACATCCTTGTAGTCTCTTTCCACATTCCAATACTTGGTGCTTCTGTTAATCCTACCCCTGCAAGAACGAGAAATTTTTCTTTCTCCTTGTCAATTGTTGATGCAATCCACAATGTCATGTCACGGATCACATCATGCATTTTTACAAAATTGTCTTCTTCTTCTTCCAATAGACATGCATGAAGAAGCGTACCAACAATGGAGTAACCTTGATTTCGTGCACCAAATCCATCATATTCATCTAAAAATCCTTCGCATATCCAACAATCTATCAAGTCTTCTACGGAAATTTTAGAATCTTCAGGAAATAAACAACAATACAAAAGACAGAATCTAATGGTGTCAGTAGGTAAAAAGTCATAACTGAACTTTAAACGGGAATATACCCATCTCTCCATTCCCAAAAATTTAGAGCTTGAACTCCTTAACACCTCAATTGCATGTTCCCACTCTTGGGGTGTCTTCTTGGATGCATGGCTCGACCGACAGTAATTAAAGCAAGTGGCAAACCACCACATTCTTTGGCTACAATTTCAGCTAGCTCAGGAATGTCAGGATGCCTATCAAGAATTTCTCTTCCTACTTTTTCCTCAAATAATTTCCAGGCATCCTCATATCCCAAGCACTCCACCTTGACGGATCTGTGAGCTTGCATTTGACCACAAACCTCAAACTCACGAGATGTCAACACTACTTTGCTAGAAGATCTTCTGGGGCTTGGAATAGGTAAACCCACTTGAGCTAAATCAACCGGCTCCCATATGTCATCCAATAATAACACAAACTTCTTGTCTACACACACGCACATAAATGTCGCAATGGTTTTAATCATTTCCATAACTGTATATAGCATAACTAATAGTGTTAGTTTATGTCATATATTTATGCTTCTAACTACTATTACGAACTAAATTAACTGTAATGAGAGCCGTCAGTCAGCTGTAAAGACATCTTGGAAAACAAATACATCTTGCAAATGGGGATTTAAGAATCAGGAGCCAGAATTAATATACTAATCCTTTAATTTCGACTTCGAAATTGTTTCGATTTAACGTGAAATTAATTGCGTGTGACACCTATAATTAATGAAAAAGTTTACATAAAGTTTTCTAGCTACGGACCGAAGGTTCCTTGATATTTCCTCTTGAATAATTGAGAAAGTATTTTTAATTTGGGCCCTAAAGTATGACTAATGTATGCAATTATTTTAGTCAATCACTGAATTCCAAAGTTGACGCAAAGTTTTCTATTAACAAGAGAAGTTTCCTCGAAATTTTCTATCTTTCTATTTATTTAAAATATAATAAATAAATAAAATTTGACTATACATAAGTAAAAGCATAAATTGTCAAAAGATTTTTTAAAATTCAGATATGATCACTCTTGAGCAAAAATTATGGACGCTGTGGTTTGTTGACTCATGTAAGAAAGGAAATTAATGAAATCAAGCTTTGAGTCCGAAAGTAAGCAGCTGGTGGACAGCGATATTAAAAAACGCAAAATCTTTTCTACTATCTCATATATTATCTACTGAGACTTTGTTTAAATTTCATATATTATATTAAATTATGTTTGTATAAATAAAAATTAGATCTATTAATCCCACGATAAAATAGAAAAAAGAAAGTGACGTTTCTTGTAACTTCCTGTCTTGCTTAAGAGTCTTGCTTTCATTAATAAATATGTACGAGAAAATAAATAATTTAAGAAAATAAATAATTATTTCCCGAAAATCTAGTTTTCGTCGTTACTTCTTGTAGCCGTCGGAGAGGACCGGGGAAGGTTGGAAAAAAGAAAACAAATTCAGGAAAAATAAGGGTTCTGATTAAAATTTAGCCTATCTATTTCAAAATTTTTTGATTTGGCCATCTTAATTAACATATTATTCATTTTAGCCCCTTATGCTTGTAACTTTTTCATTCTGGCCGGCCGCCATTCAACGAAACATCTGCTAGTTCCACCGATTAACAGTTTGTATTTCAATTTGACAACATGGACTTAATGACCAAATCTAATTTTTATTCAAACAAATGTAATATAAGAGAAAATAAAATGAAATGGGGACGCCACGAACAAACAATTCCTTTTCTTTTCTATCAGCCAAAAGTTAACATTTCTCCGAAGACTTCTTGGCAGTTGAAATCTTCAACTGCCGGCCCCTGGACTTTCTGACTACCAATCAAATTGTACAAAATTTTAAATTCCTCACCTACTTAATAAAATAGCGTTGCAGACTGGCAGCGTCAGAACAATATTTCTTCATCTAATTTTCATCTTCAGGCCCGACGCAAATAAAACTTTTTCTCCATCATAACAATCGCTCCTTTTTCTTTTTTTTTTAACCTTTGCTGCAATTAATCAACATGGGAAATGTTTGCTCACCCTCATTCTCATGTGATGACACTATTTCACGCTGCCTCGATTGCACTGTCAGAAAAGCAGGGTACGTGTGCAATCTACAAGACAATATTCATTCCCTGCAGGAAGAATTGCGAAGGTTGACTGAAGTAAGAAATGATGTCAAGATTAGAATCATCGTTGCTGAACAACAACAGATGAAGCCGCTGGAACAAGTGCATGGTTGGCTTTCGAGGGTGCAAGAAGTGGAAACTAAAGTCGAAAAATTGAAGGAAGAAGAGTACCCAGAATCCAGGTGCAGTAAGGCGGCCTACAAGCGGGGGAAGAAGGTGTCTAGGACATTGCAAGAAGTGAGGAGTTTAAGGAAAGAAGGAGACTTCAAAGACGTGGCTCAACCGGTACCAGAAAATCCAGTTGATGAAAGACCTCTTCCGGCAACAGTAGTGGGCTTGCAGTCAACATTTGATAGAGTTTGGAGATGCCTCATGGAAGAACAGATGGGAATTATTGGCCTGTACGGCATGGGAGGGGTGGGAAAAACCACCCTGTTGACGCAAGTCAACAACAAATTCCTTGACACACCAAACAGTTTTGACTTTGTCATTTGGATAGTGGTGTCCAAAGACTTACAACTTGAAAAGATTCAAGAAGGCATTGCGAAAAAAATCGGTTTGTTTAACGAGTCATGGAAGAGTAAAAGCCTCGAAGAGAATGCACATAAAATATTCAAGATCTTGAGCAAGAAAAAGTTTGTGTTACTGTTGGATGACATATGGGAGCTGGTTGATTTAGCTCAAGTGGGGCTACCTGTTTCAAGCTGTGCAAGTTCATCTAACAAGATAGTTTTCACAACACGTGAGATTGAGGTTTGCGGTCAAATGGAAGCTCACAGATCTTTCAAAGTGGAGTGCTTGGGATTTGATGATGCCTGGAAATTATTTGAGGAGAAAGTCGGACGAGACACTCTCGATACTCATCCTGATATTCCTGAGCTAGCTGAGGCTGTGGCCAGAGAATGTGGCGGTCTGCCACTGGCTCTAATTACAGTCGGTCGAGCCATGGCTTCTAGGAAGACACCTCGAGAGTGGGAACATGCGATTGAGGTGCTAAGGTGCTCAGCCTCTCAATTTTCAGGTATGGAGAAAAGGGTATTCTCGCGTTTAAAATTCAGTTATGATTTTTTGCCCAGCGATGCGGCTAGATTTTGTCTCCTATACTGTAGTTTATTTCCAGAAGATTATAGAATTTCCATAGAGGACTTGATAGATTGTTGGATATGTGAGGAGTTCTTGGATGAATCTAATGGAATTGGAGTACGAAATCAAGGATACTCTCTTGTCCGTACTCTTCTTCATGCATGTTTGCTCGAAGAGGAAGAAGATAATTTTGTAAAAATGCATGATGTGATCCGCGACATGGCTTTATGGATTGCATCCACGACTGAGGAGACGGAAAAGTTCTTGGTTCTTGCAGGTGTCGGATTAATTGAAGCACCGAGAATTAGAATGTGGAAAGGGGTTACAAGGATGTCACTCATGACAAATCATATTGAGAATCTACTGGAGTCTCCAGTATGTCCTCGTCTCCGGACTTTATTTCTTAGTTCTAATATTTTTCATAGGGTCAATAGTGATTTCTTTCAATCTATGGCTTCTCTTAGAGTTTTAAAGTGGTCATATAGTAATCCTTTACTATTTGAGATTTCAAAAGTTGTTTCCCTGCAACATCTCGATCTATCACATTCTAGAATAGAAAGCTTGCCGATAGAGTTTAAGTGCCTAGTTAATCTTAAATGTTTGAACTTGGAGTACACATATGGAATCTCTAGAATTCCACCAAAAGTGATATCAAATCTAAAAATATTAGAAACATTGAGAATGTATGAATGTGCAGCTCTTCCACAAGCAAGAGATAGCATTCTGTTTGGAGATTGCAGAGTTTTGGTTGAGGAATTGCTGGGTTTGGAACATTTAAGTGTGTTCACCATCACCTTGAATAATTTTCATGCTTTTCAAAGATTGTTGGGTTCCTGTATGCCACAATACGTTAGTACTCCATCTCTATGCCTTAGCCACTTCAACAACTCAAAGTCGCTCGGTGTTTTTTCTCTAGCAAGTTTAAGGCATCTCCAAACACTTCAGTTGACTTACAATGATTTGGATGAAATAAAGATTGACAACGGAGGGGAAGTGAAAAGAGTCCGAGAAATTTCTGGTTTTCACAGTCTCAAAAATGTTTATATAAGCCGCTCCAAATTTAGGCACGCGACGTGGCTTTTTCTTGCTCCAAATCTCAAACGTGTTGAGATAGATAATTGCCAGGATATGAAAGAAATAATCAACAGTGAAAAATTGGGCGAAGTTCCAGCTGAGGTGATGGAAAATCTAATCCCATTTGCAAGACTTGAACGTCTTATCCTGGAGGAATTAAAAAATTTGAAGACCGTCCACTCAAAGGCCTTGCCTTTCCCTTATCTGAAAGAAATGAGTGTAGACAGATGCCCGTTGCTTAAGAAGCTGCCACTTGACTGCAACAGAGGATTGGAACGTAAAATTGTAATCAAGGGACAAAGACGCTGGTGGAATGAGCTGCAATGGGATGATGAAGCCACTCAAAACGCTTTTCTTCCCTGTTTCAAACCCTTTTAAGTTGTCCAGTGGATGCATCTCCTCTGCTGGTGTGTTACTCGAATTGTTCTTGCCATTTTCTTTTTTCAGTCTGTGATTCTTTGCTTGTTTGCAATTTCGATTTAGATGGCATAACTTTTTTTTTTCTTTTTCTTTTTCTCCACATGTTATATATCCAGTTTTGCTGCCAAAATAGTCCACATGTAGAAATTTCTTGAGCCAATATAGGCATATGAGACTTTAATGCTTCATGGAAATTTCGAAAGTACTTATTAAATGTTATTGAAGTGCTATATTAATGACTTTAAATATAATTTTGAAAGAGAATTAACATTTTTGATGCCCCTATTTAGTAAATATGAGAACTTTTGGTTCAGTGAAAGAAGAGCAAGATGTGATACAAAAGATCAGTTAACAATTTGAAGAATTTGGTATGACTTCAGCTTGGTGTATATTGGTTTCCAATGGTATATATAGCTGCACATCATTACAAGAAATGCTCAAATGCATGCTATTTCCCAATTCCCACTCACTTTAAGTGGAAATAACATGCTCGACAAACACAACTCTGCCAAAAAAAAAAAAGGATAAAAATACAAGTAAAAGAGCTCTATAACCCCTAGAGAATTAGGGTTAGGTAACGGCTCCAAACTAACCCATAAAAAATACTCAGTAGGAGAGACGATATTTCTCTCTATTGGGTTAAATTGCTTGAATATTTAAAGAAAGAAATAAATAAAAAAAAGAAAAAAAGGAGCCCCTGCAACAGATACAAATTCCTATTAATAAGTTATATCAGTAACCCACTGGTTTTGCAAGTCCACTGTAAATAAGAGTCTGCTTATGAAGGGTGTGATAGCAGCAAATAATGCCTTCGGGCACTCCTTGTGTGGAAGATGGCCACATCCCGATATAGCAACCAGCCTCTGCATGGCAATAATAAAAGCAACATAGGATTAGATGGCCAGTGTCAATTTATCATGAAACAAACAGCCTGTTGCTTAAAGTTTGCGTAACTCAAAGCTTTTCGACCATTTTTATTCGCCGGCAACCACAAGTGTTCACCATTTAGGTGAGCATAATTGTTTCATTAGGACAACTATGTAAGACAGTTTCATAAGAAACAAGACAAGAATTTTTATGATGTAATAAGAAGAGATAAGATGAGAGACACTCACAGAATTTACAAGTTTTGAAGCCATAACCTGAGAAGATTTGAGGGACACCAGAGCATCTTCAGCACCAGAAATAACTAACACAGGCAAGTCTTCAACTTAAGCATCGGACGATTTTCGCTGGAAAAACATCAGGCACACCCTAACTCTTCTTTGTAATTGCAGGTGTAAGCAGTGCAGGAGTGAAGGTAATCTTTAGAATCTGCTCGTACAAGTGATTGCAACCAACATCGTTGCTCATCAAAACAAATTTAAGTGTTGATGTGACAACTTAGTCGTCTTATCAAACATGACTAGATTTCTGCATCAACCACCTCTTACTGTTCCTTATGATTTCAGGTATCCGTTAGTTATTTGTTAGTGGTCGTAGGTATCCTTATTGATTTGCAAGCCGCTTCTCCATCAAACAAATTTAATGTTGGCGCAGGAGTTTGATATCAAACTACTAACTGACGATCAGATCTTGCGTCAACAATATATAATGATGTGCAGATATGCCGCAGAAAATTAACCAATATACACACCAGAAACAATTTGTTAATTGGAAAATGGCAACACTACAAGAAAATGAAAATAGCAAGTGGCACTACACGACAAGTTTGAAATGAATTTAACAAGTGACAATGCATATAAATAACGAGTTTTAATTGATTTGTATAGACTCATCCACCAGGAACCTAATTCGAACTCACTTGGCACACACTAATACAAGGATTGGAAACAGGCAAGAGAAGCGTTTTGAGTGGCTTGATCATCCCATTGGAGCTCATTCCACTAACGATCTTGTCCCTTAATAATAATCTTCTGCTCCAATCCCTGGTTACAATCAAGAGGAAGCTTTTTAAGCTCTGCACATTTCCATACACAGATTTCTTTAAGACGAGGGAAGGGCAAGTAGCTTGAGTGGAGGCTCTTCAAATTTTGTAATCCCTCCAGGATAAGATATTCAAGTCTTCCAAATAGGATTAGATTATCCTTCACCTCAGCTGAAATTTCACCCAATTTTTCCATACTGATGATTTCTTGCAAACGCTGGCAGTTAGAAATGCGAATGACCTTTGCTCTCGGAGCAAGTACAAGCCATGTTGCGTGCCTGAATTTTGAGTAGTTTATATAAACTTTTTGGAGACTATGAAAACCACCGGTTTCTCGGATTCTTTTCACTTCCCCTGCATCAATATTTAACTCTTCGAAGTCATTGAAGTACAAATGAAGTGTCCAGAGATGCCTTAGACTTGCAAAAGAAAAAGCACTGAGCAAGTTTGAATTGTTCAAGTGTCGAAGACATAGAGATTGAGTATTAATGCTTCGTGAGCTATTACAATAGTTCAGCAATCTTTGAAGGGCACCGAAAATTTGCAAAATGATGGTCAGCAGATTTAAATGTTTCAAAGCAAGCAATTCCTCTACCAAAGCTTCACTATCTCCAAACAAAATGCTATCTGCTTCTTGTTCAACTTTGAAACCACATACAAACATTCTTAATGCTCGTAACATCTTTAGATCAGATATCACTAGTTGCGGAATTCTAGACAGACGAAATGTATATTCTAAGTTCAAACATTTAAGATTAACCAGGTACTTCAACTCTATTGGCAATCTTGTTATACCAGTCCATGATAGATCAAGATGTTGCAGTGAAACCAAGTTCAAAATCCCTAATGGTAAATTTTCTGGAGATCTATTATATAAGAATATTAAAACTCTAAGGGAAGCCATGGAATGAAAGAAATTATTGCTGACCGTACCTAAGTGATTTGAATGAAGAAACAAAGCTCGGAGATGAGGACATGTTGGAGTCTCTGTTAGATTTTGAATTGCATTTTGCATTAATGACATCCTAGTAATCTCTTTCCACATTCCAATTCTTGGTGCTCCTGTTAATCCTGCCCCTGCAAGAACCAGAAATTTTTCTTTCTCCTTGTCAATTGTTGATGCAATCCACAATGTCATGTCACGGATCACATAATGCCTTTTTACAAAATTGTCTTCTTTCTTCCAATAGACATGCATGAAGAAGCGTACCAAGAATGGAGTAACCTTGATTTCGTGCACCAGCAAAAGGCCCTCGCATATCCAACAATCTATCAAGTCTTCCATGGAAATTTTAGAATCTTTAGGAAATAAACAACAATGCAAAAGACAAAATCTAATGGTGTCAGTAGGTAAAAAGTTATAACTGAACTTTAAACGGGAATATACCCATCTCTCCATTCCCAAAAATTTAGAGCTTGAACTCCTTAACACCTCAATTGCACGTTCCCACTCTTGGGGTGTCTTCTTGGATGCCATGGCTCGACCGACAGCAATTAAAGCAAGTGGCAAACCACCACATTCTTTGGCTACAATTTCAGCTAGCTCAGGAATGTCAGGATGACTATCAAGAATTTCTCTTCCTACTTTTTCCTCAAATAATTCCCAGGCATCCTCATATGCCAAGCACTCCACTTTGAAGGATATGTGAGCTTCCATTTGACCACAAACCTCAAAATCACGAGATGTGAAAACTACTTTGCTAGAAGTACTTCTGGGGCTTGGAATAGGTAAACCCACTTGAGCTAAATCAACCGGCTCCCATATGTCATCCAATAATAACATAAACTTCTTATTGCTCAAGATCTTGAATATTTCTTGAGCTTTCTCATGAACATTTTTACTACTCCATGACTCGTTAAATAAACCAATCTTTTTGGCAACACATTCTTGAATCTTTTCAAGCTGCAAGTCCTTAGACACCACTACCCAAATAACAAAATCAAAATGATTTGGACTGACAAGGAATTTGTTATTGATTTGAGTCAACAGGGTAGTTTTACCCACCCCTCCCATGCCATACAGGCCAACAATTCCAATCGTATCTTCCATGACGCAACTCCAAACTCTTTCAAATGTTGATTGCAACCCCACAACTGATGTCGGAAGAGGTCTTTCATCAACTGGATTGACTGGCGCTGGTTGAGCCACCTCTTTGAAATCTCCTTCAAGGCTTAAACTCTGCACTTCTCGCAATGTCCTGAACACCTTTCTCCCGAACTTGTAGTTTGACTTGCAGCTCTTGGTACACAAGCCTCCAAGACATAATTTCGCATCTTCGCGATTGCTTTCTAACGTCAGTCGATCAACTTCATATAACACATCTTGCACCCGTTCAAGCCGTTTCATTTGTTGTTGTTCAGCAACGATAACCCTTATCCGCACGTCATTCCTTTCTTCTATTAACTTTTGTGATTCTCTTCGCAGGTCTTTAAGATTATCCCTGAGATAACATATATACCCTGCTTTTCTAACAGAGCAATCCAGGCATTGAGAAATAGTGCCATCACATGAGAATGAGGGTGAGCAAACCTTTCCCATTCTGATCACGACAAAGAGGAATGGTTTAATTTGCTTTTGTTTGGAGACAAGAATGCACTTAATTGATGAGGATAAGGTTGAAGAATTTAATTGTTATTATTATGTACAAATGTTAATGAGAAAGTCTTTGATACATGGGAAATTATCATTTTTGTACCCTAAAGATGCACTTTTATTAAACATACTACAACACTTTTAAGGTATATCACTCATCCACCCAAAAATGTCAAAATGTATCTGCCCACCACTATTCCGTCAGCTACCGTTTGCAAACTAACAGAATTGTTGCAAAATGACAAATATGCCCTTAAAACTCAAAATACCGCAGAAAGACAGAAATACCCCACTAACCAAGCAAAAAAAAAAAAAATAGATCCGTTAAAGACAATAACGGTTATATTTTTTGGCTATATAATGAGCTATATCAGCAACACATTTCCTTGCGACAAACAAAAACTTTGCCATCCCTTTATAACCAAAAATCAACCGTGCATTACATTGTAACAAACAAAAAATTTGCTATCCCTTTATAACCAAAAACCAGCAGCACACCCCTACTCTCTTTCACCAAACACCTAACATTCACTTCAAATACAATAAAAAATACTCTCATTTGAAAATGGCCTCTAGTGAAGCATCAAGTTCTGCTGTCAATGAATTCAAAAGATACAAAAAAGTGAAATGCCAGCCAAAATATTGCAAGTGTGGCGTGCAAGCAGTGGCTATGGTGTCAACTACATTGCAAAATCCTAATACAATGTTTTGGTCATGCAAGTGGAAGCATTGTGGAGCGAAGCATTGTGATTTTTGGGAATGGCTCACTACTAAATCTCTCATATCCTAATACTAATGAGGAGATGGCATACGAGCAAAACTCAAAGTTGGCTGACGAGGTTGTGAAAATAAAAAAGAGGCTGAAAATCATTGAGGGAAAGCTTAAATATATTATAATTGTGCTAGTATGTGTATTTGTAACTGTGTTCATGAGAAAGTAATCAATAATAATCTGGAATTGGACTGTAAAATCCAGTTAAAGCAGCCATCATCTAAACAAAACACATCCACGAAATAAATTTTCTTTAACAGAACACATCCAATAAATAAAATATATCTTCAACAAAACACATCCAATAAATAATGTATCTTCAATAGTAATAATCCAGTAGAGACATCCAAAATATTGAAATGACAAATTAGAATCTCTTCTAATACATGTTCCAACAAATAAAACACATTCAAAAAATCTGGTTTGGCTCATGCAAGAACATAATTAAGTTCAGTTGAAATAAGATAAACAACATAATTTAAGGAAACTAAAATTGAGCATCGAACTCATTACAAAACACCTGTTAGAGTAGACCGCTGTGATGGATTTTGGGATTTGTTCACTTGTGATAAATCTGAAGTCATTCCTACATTACGAAATACATAATAAATTAAAACCACATATATATAGTTCACAGATTGTTCGCAATGAAGTTATACCATACAAAATGAGCATCAAACTCAGTACAAAACATCTGTTACGGCTGAAGCTTGTGAAGGATTTTGAGATTGGTTGACTTGGGATAAGCTGACATCTACAGCCCTTCCTGCATTAAAAATTTTAAATTAAATTAAGCTTCTATATATACAGTTATGAACTATGAAATACAAGAAAAGAAATTCAACCAAGTTCAACCTTTTTTTCTGTTTGGTCCAGCAGTACTTCCAGTTTTCCTTTCTTTGATCCAGCACTAGAGCCCTCACCTGGGGATAAACTGACACCTATAGCCCTTCCTACATTACAAAATTAAAAATAAATTAAGCTTCTATAAATGCAGTTATGAACTATGAAATACAAGAAGAGAAATTCAACCAAATTCAACCTTTTGTTTTGTTTGTTCCAGCAGTACTTGCAGTTTTTCTTTTCTTTGATCCAGCACTGGAGCCCTCACCTGGACCACTTGGTAGACGGTCTGTCATCGCTGTATTTCTCAATGGACAAGATCTTAGATTGTGGTTTGAGCCACCACAAACCGAGCAATTGACAAAAAATTTCTTGCTACGTTTTTTAGGTTCAGTAGCTACCTTCTTCCTACATTTCTTTGGCCTTCCAATTTTTTTCTGCACAATTGTGGGATCAATTAATGGCCTTTCACCACGCTTCCATGTACGCTCATCAGGAATGGGACTAAACATAACTGAGTAAGTATTAATATAAGCCTGCTTCGTGAAGCAAAAAGGAATGTACTTCTCAGTTTCATGTCTTGCATAACCTATGCTAGCCATGGCATGAGAGCAGGGTAAGCCAGCAATTTCCCAATACCCACAATCACAAGTCTTGTCTTCTAATTTTACTACAAACCTTCTAGTTGGATAATAAGCTTTATCAATGACCTGAAAATTCAAGTCTCCTGAAGGGTGCACAATCATTTTCTCTCATTTTTTGTATGTTTTATCCAACTCTTTGTAAATTCTGGGAGCAATAGTTTTTGGCCAGTTATTTGCCTCATTTCTTCTCTTTATAAATCTCTTCATAAGTCTGCATCTAATCTCCTCAAGCATTGACAAAACAGGCCTATCTCTATAAGGAAAAATCCAACTGTTGAAGCATTCAGACGCATTATTGTCAGTTCTCTCTACCTTGCAGTTTCTGTCATATGCATGCATAGACCAAGTGTACCCCTGCAGTTCTCTTTCCAACCAATTATAAGCTTCTATCTTTTCATTTTTTATCAGTGCCATTGCCTTATCAAAATCATGCTTGTTGCTGCTCTTAGCTACCCTCCAGAAAAAATTTTACAATTTGGCACCAGCATGGTCTGTGGCGAAGTTAGCATACACATGCCTACAACATGCCCTGTGATAGGCAAAAGGCTATGTGTTTGGGATTGCATTCAACATACCCTTTTGCCTATCACTAATGAATGTTACCTGCCTTCCATCATCGAAATAATTGTGTAAGTGTTCAAGAATCCAACTCCATGTTTCGGTATTCTCAATCTCGCATACAGATAATGCTAATGGGATAATCCCTTTATTAGCATCTACAGCAGTAGCAGCCAACAACACTCCACCATATTTCCCTTTTAAGTGGCATCCATCTATTTCAATAAACGGTCTGCAACCATTAAGGAAAGCATTTCTTTGTGCTGGAAAAGCAATAAAGATTCTCTGAAACAGACATTTTTCAAGATAACTGACTGTATCACAAAGCACCTTGCACCTAGCTCCTGGATCAGCCTGATGAATAGCTGCAGCATACTGAAACAGCTTCTGATAGCCCTTAGATTGATCACCATACACCAGAATCCTTGCTCTTTCTCTAACCCTATACATTGTCAGCTTCTCAATCTTTAATCTGAATTTTTCTTGCATATAAGTCTTGAGAATAGATATCTTGACATTAGAATCAATAGCAACATGTCCTTTAATCATTTCAGCAATCCATGTAGAGGTCACTTTCACAGATTGCTTCGTAAGCCTGCACTCATGCTTTTTGTGATACCCTCGCAACTAAAAACCATTTCTGTCATTCAATCTTCCACCATTGACAAACCATGGACAGCCAGGCTCCTTACAAGTTGCATAATATCTCCTTGGTTCACTATATTTTATGTTAATGTTAAACCCTTTCCTAACCATCACCTCATGCAACACTTCTTTAAAATGACCCACATCTCTGAACACATCACCCATTCTCAGCCTATGAATCCCATCAGCATTTAATTTATACTCATGTTTCTCTAAATAATCTCTAAACTGCACATTGCCAGCATTTTTGTCTTCATCTGAAAAGTTAACAACCATTTCGACTTCTCTGGTATCATCATCCAGTAATACATCAGCATCACTATCACTGCCCTCATTATCATCGCTATCCTCAACAGGCTCAACATCATTCATGTACCTAACACATGGTTCACCACCATCATCATCATTGTTAATCTCTTTATCTGACCAATCCGATAGTAAATCATCTTCAGCAGGTGGTGGCTGCACATCAATTTCCTCATCCTCCTCATCATCATCATTACTATGAATTCTTTTATCTGATCGGTTCGATAATAATTCATCTTCATCTTTAATTGAATGACTAACTTTTGGTGTGTGTCTCTGCAAATCTACGCTAGTAAAATGATCATTCAATGTATTTATAACTTTTGAAGGCAGCTGTATTCCTAGGTTAAATAGCAATAAATGTATTAACGGAGAATTTGGATATTGAGGGCATAAAACTGGAATGACATCAACTTCAAATGTAGTTAAACCCATCAAATTATGTATCCCAGTTAAGCATTTTAACCCAAAATCAAAATCTAACACAATCTTCACTTTGTTCTCTGGATTCATCACATTTAATAGGATTTTTCCAGCTTCATCTAACCCATATACATTGGTTATCTTCAATGCCTCAGCTCTTATTCTATCAACAATAAAATCTTCAGGATGAATCAAGCCAATATTGTGTTTTTCTTCTTTGAAAGAAATTACTAAGTCCATTGGAGACATGGACGCTATGACACCAAACAGAACAGGGCATACTTATAAATGCAAACTCAAGTTTTTTAAAAATTAAACACGAAATAAACACCACCATACTACAGTCAAGTAAACACACAGTACCATTAACATACAACCGAATGCATATAACAACAAAAAATGATTTCAATTAACATATAAAAACAATCCCATGTTTAAATTTTAACATGCAAACATTACCCACAACTGATGCTTTACTTGCTGTCTTCAAGCAAAACAAGCTAACTCTTCAAATCAAACTCCACAAATGACAGCTACACTTGTTTAAATCTTAAGGGTATTTAATGTATTTGGTGAAAAGTCTGCGGAAATGGGCAAGAACGGCTGATTGTTTTTAGTAGATGGAAGCTTTCTCTCTGTTGGAAGCGTTCTCTCGAATGTTTGCCAAGAATTTCTTCCCTTTCACATTTATTTTGTCTCAATTACAATGAAACGATGTCGTTATATATTAATGAAACGATGTCGCTCTGAATCGAACGACATCGTCATCCAGCGTTGAACGACATGTCATTTTAAATCAAAGATTCTGCTATCGTAAAAGATAATTTTACCCTTATGATATCACCTCTTGCAAACGGTGGCTGACGAAATAGTGGTGGGCAGATACATTTTAGCATTTTTGGGTGGATGAGTGATACACCTTGAAAGTGTTGTAGTATGTTTGATAAAGGTGCATCTTTAGGGCACACGAATGATAATTTCCCTTGATACATCTGTACTTAACTCAACTTTGATTGGTTGACCTATTCCATGATTTCCTCGCATTTTTTTGTTGTTGATATTTTAAATGTATCATTGCCTGTCAACCCATGGATGATAAGAGAGAAAGAAAGAAAGAAAATAGAAAATTAAAAGATGGGGAAATTTTATTATAAGATAGGTGCCATAGAATTGTTTATATCAACTTGTTCATTAGTTGTGTTCCCATTTCATATAAGATTAAATTAAACACGACTCCTTTTGTGGTTTCACAAAGGGAAAGATTAAGGAATCGTTATCTTTTAAAAGGAAAGGGTTAATATATAACAAGTGCCAACTTGCTTTTAGTCATGGCACTTGATATTAATTAACCTTATACGGAGTTACAATCCACTAATTAATTAGTCAAATACTGAGCACCTCCTCCGTATTTCATTATTGAGGTAGTTGAGAGTTTGAGTCAACACATACGCTTAGTGAAGGTAAATTTTCTTTTTTAATTTTTTGAGAGCATATTTCAAAATTATAATATTTACGTAAAATCTGGTGAGTTAACAGAATAACAAATAACATTAAAAGAAAATATAAACTACCATAACTTATAACTCACTTTTAATATTTACATGCACGAGAAGCGTTATCAATGATTATGATTTTTACCATATGTGTAGAATAGAAGATCTTAATTGATTCTTGTAAATTGTGCAAGTATATAGTTGCTTTGGTTATTATGTGTCTACACCCACGCACATAAATGTCGCAATGGTTTTAATCATTTCCATAACTATATATAGCATAACTAATAGTGTTAGTTTATGTCATATATTTATGCTTCTAACTACTATTACAAACAAAATTAATTGTAATGAGAGTCGTCAGTCAGCTGTAAAGACATCTTGGAAAACAAATACATCTTGCAAATGGGGATTTAAGAATCAAGAGCCAGAATTAATATACTAGTCCTTTAATTTCGACTTCGAAATTGTTTCGATTTAACGTGAAATTAATCGCTTGACACCTATAATTACTGAAAAAGTTTACATAAAGTTTTCTAGCTACGGACCGAAGGTTCCTTGATATTTCCTCTTGAATAATTGAGAAAGTATTATTAATTTGGGCCCTAAAGTATGACTAATGTATGTAATTATTTTAGTCAATCAATGAATAGCAAAGTTGACGCAAAGTTTTCTATTAACAAGAGAAGTTTCCTCGAAATTTTTTACCTTTCTATTTATTTAAAATATAATAAATAAATAAATTTTGACTATACATAAATAATGATAAAATTGTGGTGCAACTGTGGTACCGTGCCACAGTTGCACCCAACCGTTGAATTCCCACTTATTCAAGTGGACCCTACTCATTTTAGTGGATCTAACAGTTGGTGCAACTGTGGCACGGTACTACAATTACACTGTAGCCTGACCCATAAATAAAAGCATAAATTGTCAAAAAAAATTTCAAAATTCAAATATGATCACTCTGAGCAAAAATTATGGACGCTGTGGTTTGTTGACTCATGTACGAAAGTAAATTAATTAATTAATTAACTAAAACAATTAAAGGGTCGTTATTTACACTGGAACTGAAAGCCACTCAATAACCCAAGAAATTATTAAGAATTACTCTTTCCATTAATTATTCCTTTAATCTGCTGTTAAAATTGCTGTACTTTTTCATGTGAAATTCCCTGTGTCTGACACATTCAATGTGACGCATTCAATGAGCAAGTTGACGTAAATTCTTACAGGAACTTCTTAGATCAGTTTTGCAATGATGTGCATGTGGAATTTATTTTCAAATATTTTTAAAAGAAAAATAACTTCTACTACTCTATATGAGTGGAAAACGAAATGATTGGTCACTTTATTTGATGGTCCCAATTTTTTTTTTTTTTGGGGGGAAATTGCATCTTGCACAATAGATATAGGACATTTTAATTCGCAGCCCCAAGGCTAGAATAGTCACTCTGTTGATCACCCGTCGACTCATACAGATTTTGCTCAATAACTGAATCGCAAAGAGCTTTCCTTTTTCGATAGGTTTTTTATTAATGCGATAAATTGCACAAAGTAAGCACAAAATTCAAGTTAATAATGGAAATTAATCAACTAAAACAAAGAGTTTAAAGTTTTCATAGTTTGATCATGGTCTTCAACAATTTTAATTGCTACAAGACGTATGAATTTTTCAATTTTTTTTTTTTCGAAGTATTGGTAGCATATTGAAATCAAGCTTTGAGTCCGAAAGTAAGCAACTGGTGGACAGCGATATTCAAAAACGCAAAATCTTTTCTACTATCTCATATATTATATACTGAGGTTTTGTTTAAATCTCATATATTATATTAAATTATGTTTGTATAAACAAAAATTAGATCTGTTAATCCCACAATAAAATGGAAAAAAGAAAGTGACGTTTCTTGTAGCTTCCTCATATGATCTTAGAAGTAGACTAATTGCATCTTACTTAAGAGTCTTGCTTTCATTAATAAATATGTACGAGAAAATAAGTAATTTAAGAAAATAAATAATCATTTCCCAAAAATCTACTTTTCGTCGTGACCTCTTGTCGCCGTCGGAGAGGACCTGGGGAGAGGTTGAAAAAAAAGAAAAGAAAAATTCAGGAAACATAAGGGTCCTAAGTAAAATTTAGCCTATCTATTTCAAAATTTTTTGATTTGGCCATCTTAATTAACATATTATTCATTTTAGCCCCTTATACTTGTAATTTTTTCATTCTGGCCGGCCGCCATTCAACGAAACACCTGCTAGTTCCACCGATTAACAGTTTGTATTTCAATTTGACAACATGGACTTAATGACCAAATCTAATTTTTATTCAAACAAATGTAATATATGAGAAAATAAAATGAAGTGGGGACGCCACGAACAAACAATTCCTGGACATATGAGATGTAACTTTTTGTTTTTTTATCCCATCCTTTTTCTTTCTATCAGCCAAAAGCTAACATTTCCCCTCCGAAGACATCTTGGCAGTTGAAATCGCCGGCCCCTAGACTTTATGACTACCAATCAAATTGTGCGAAATTTTAAATTGCTCACCAACTTAATAAATAGCGTTGCAGACTTGCAGCGTCAGGACAATATTTCTTCATCTAATTTTCATCTTCAGGCCAGACCCAAATAAAACTTTTTCTCCATCATAACAATCGCTCCTTTTTTTTTTTTTTAACCTTAGCTGCAATTAATCAACATGGGAAATGTTTGCTCACCCTCATTCTCATGTGATGACACTATTTCACGCTGCCTCGATTGCACTGTCAGAAAAACAGGGTATGTGTGTAATCTACAAGATAATATTCGTGCCCTGAAGGAAGAATTGCGAAGATTGACTGAAGTAAGAAATGATGTCAAGATTAGAATTATCGTTGCTGAACAACAACAGATGAAGCCACTGGAACAGGTGCATGGGTGGCTTTCGAGGGTGCAAGAAGTGGAAACTAAAGTCGAAAAATTGAAGGAAGAAGAGTGCCCAGAATCCAGGTGCAGTAAGTCAACCTACAAGCTGGGGAAGAAGGTGTTCAGGACATTGCGAGAAGTGAGGAGTTTAAGGCAAGAAGGAGATTTCAAAGACGTGGCTCAACCGGTACCAGAAAATCCAGTTGATGAAAGGCCTCTTCCGCCGACAGTAGTGGGCCTGCAATTAACATTTGACAGAGTTTGGAGATGCCTCATGGAAGAACATGTGGGAATTGTTGGCTTGTACGGCATGGGAGGGGTGGGTAAAACTACTCTGCTGACCCAAATCAACAACAGGTTCTTTGACACGCCAAACCATTTTGATTTTGTCATTTGGGTAGTGGTGTCCAGGGACTTGCAGCTTGAAAAGATTCAAGAAAGCATTGCCAAAAAGATTGGTTTGTTTAACGAATCTTGGAAGAACAAAAGTATGCAAGAGAAAGCCCAGCAAATATTCAACATCTTGAGCAAGAAGAAGTTTGTACTATTATTGGACGACATATGGGAGCTTGTTGATTTAGATCAAGTGGGTTTACCTATTCCAAGCCGTACAAGTGTATCTAATAAGGTGGTTTTCACGACTCGTGAGTTTGAGGTGTGTGGCCAAATGGAAGCTCACAGATCCTTCAAAGTGGAGTGCCTGAGATACGATGATGCATGGAAATTATTTGAGCAGAAAGTTGGAGCAGACACCCTTGATAGTCATCCTGACATTCCTGAACTCGCTGAAACTTTAGCCAAAGACTGCGGTGGTTTGCCACTTGCTCTAATTACTGTGGGTCGAGCCATGGCTTCCAGGAAGACTCCTCGAGAGTGGGAACATGCAATTGAGGTCCTAAGGAGTTCAGCCTCTAAATTTGCAGGTATGGAGAAAAGGGTATTTTCGCGCTTGAAATTTAGTTTCGATTTTTTACCCAGCGATGCATCTAGATTTTGTCTCCTGTATTGTACATTATTTCCAGAAGATTATAGAATTTCCATTGAGGACTTGATAGATTGCTGGATATGTGAGGGGTTTTTAGATGATCATGCTGGAATTGAAGCACGAAATCAAGGATACTCTCTTATTCGTAATCTTCTTCATGCGTGTTTGTTGGAGGAGGAGAAAGATAATAGTGTAAAAATGCATGATGTGGTCCGTGACATGGCTCTGTGGATTGCATCTACAATGGACAACAAGAAGGAAAAGTTCTTGGTTCTTACAGGTGCAGGATTAACTGAAGCACCAAGTGTCGGAATGTGGAAGGATGTTACAAGGATGTCGCTGATGGATAATAAAATTAAGAGGCTTACAGTGTCTCCAACTTCTCCTCGTCTCCTTACTCTGTTTCTCAATTCAAACTATTTTAAAAATGACAAGGTCAATTATCATTTCTTCAAATCCATGGCCTCTCTTAGAGTTTTAAAGCTTTCACATAGCGATTTACCATTTGAGATTTCAAACTTAGTTTCACTGCAGTATCTTGACCTATCAAATAGTATACTAGATAGATTGCCAATGGCGTTGAAGTACCTGGTAAATCTTAAATGTTTGAACTTGGAGTATACATTTCGACTCTCTAGAATTTCACCACAAGTGATCTCAAATCTAAAGATGTTACGAGTACTGAGAATGTTTGAATGTGGTTCATTTCTCGACAGTCTGGTGGAGGAATTGCTCGGATTGGAACATTTAAATGTGTTGACCATCACCTTGCATAGTAACCATGCTCTTCAAAGATTGTTGAGCTCTTCCAGGTTTCAGAGCATCAGTATTCCATCTCTATGTCTCAGAGGTTGCCGTTTAGAGCCGCTCACGATTTTTTCTTTAGCAAGTTTAAGGCATCTCCAAACACTTCATTTGGTGGAATGTAATGATTTGGAAGACTTTATGATTGACTGCGCAGGGGAAATGAAAAAGATCCGAGAAACTCATGGTTTTCATAGTCTCCAAAACGTTTATATAAGCCACTCCAAATTGAGGCAGGTGACATGGCTTATTCTTGCTCCAAATCTCGAGCATCTTGAGATACAAAACTGCCAGTATATGGAAGAAATAATCAACATTGGAAAATTGGGTGAAGTTCCAGCTGAGGTGATGGAAAATCTTATGCCATTTGCAAGACTTGAATCTCTTATTCTAAAGGGATTAAACAATTTGAAGAACATCTGCTCAAACGCCTTGCCCTTCCCTCGTCTGAAAGAAATGAGTGTACATGAATGCTCAAAGCTTAGGCAGCTTCCTCTTGATTGCAACTGCGGATTGGAACGTAAGATTATCATTGAGGCAGAGGAACGCTGGTGGAAGCAGCTGCAATGGGATGATCAAGCCACTCAAAATGCTTTTCATCCTTATTTCAAATCCCAGCTGGATTAATTAGTGTGCATGTGGTGTCAATTGATTTTGAATAAGAAAGATTTTATGGTGGATGCACGAGTCTTCTTTCTCTTGTGTAGTACTGTCACTTGTTATGTCAATTAATTCAATTCATCATACTTGTTATGCAGTGTCACTTGTTATTTTCATTTGTTAATTTGTAATGTTGCCACTTAATTTCCAATTAATGAACCGTTTTCTAGTTGGTGCTTGCTTCTTCTTTGCTTGATCGTTTGCAATTGAGATTCAGATTTATGCTCTTTTGTGGTCTCACTTGTATGTATTATTTATTGGTAGTTAATTTTCCGACATATTAGTTGTGTGTGTGTTTATATATCTATATAGATTTTTTGACATGAATCATTTATTAGAAATGAGTTTCAAATAATAGCTAGCAATATTTTTTCGATCTGGGTCTAGTACTATCAAGCCATTTGGATTATGCCCCCAAACCTTGATTGAATAGTTTTCAAAAAGTTTTCTTTAATTGACTATCCGAGTTCGGATCCTAAAGGATGTAGGGGACTAAAATTAATTTGAACTTTATCCAACCCCTACTTAAAAAAAAAAAAACCAAAATGATTTTAAGGTCTAATTTAATTACAAGAAGGTTGACTTAATTATTATCTGTACTCTATTATTTTGATATTGGACGACATAAAAATATTTTATTAGTTATAATACTAAAGTGTTTAGTAGATATTATTTATTGTAACCTAGAAACTAAATTAATTTGATTTCACACTTATATGATAAAAGGACCTATAATATTATTACTATTTTTATTAAAATTATTATTTAAATATCATATTTACTACACACTATCAATTTTTATTTCATAATTACTAAACAGGATCAAAGTTTTTAGCCGGAGAAAATTCCTTAGGTTTCTTTTTTTTTTTTTTTTCCCACCAAACATAAAGATTAATTTACTAAGAATCTATTATAATAAATGATCAGATACCATTTTTTTTTTTCTTTTGGTGCGTGAAAGCCTGTCTTCCACGAATTAACTAAAACTCAAAACAACAATATTACTTTGACCAAAAAAAAAGAGTTATAAAATTTAGAAAACCTCAATAAGCATAAAATTTCATTTAATTAAGGAAATTAATCAATTCAAACAAAGGATTTAAAGTTTGGACAGGAAGGTCATGCTCTTCACCAAGTTTAGTTGCTACTAAACGTATTAAATAATTCTTTTTCTATTACAGGGAGGAATTTAAATCAAACTTTGAAAGTAAGTTCACAACAAAATAGAAATTAAGTCATATCTAACTTCGAAAGATTATTTTGGAAGTAACTTACATCTTATTTAAAAGGCTTGCTTTCATTAATAAATATATACAAATAGAATAAAAAATTAAGGGTAAAAAATCAGTTCCCAGAAATCTACCTTAATGTTAACCACTGGTGCAAAGCTATCGTAATGACTAATGACAGTCACCAAATATCTAGCATATGATGCTTAATATTAATGTCACACCCGATCCTGGGCATGTGACAATTAGGAATATTTTATGCCATTATAGCACTTTAAAATAATAACTCAACAACACCATCATAAAAAATTTGACTGAAGCACTTATTTACCGTTACATTCAAGTCAAATTCTAATATATCATATGGACGCACTAAATACAAACAAAATATATGCAGATCTAAAGCTAACGACTTCTAAGAAGAGCCAACCTCAAGAGTCAAGACTCAATTTTTACCGTATAACGGCTATAGTTGTGCCCATTCAATTTTCACATTATGTAATTTAATTACATGCAACAATTGTCAAACAATTTTGCTATTTGATCTTCACCTATTCAGCATGAAATAATATCAGGTATGCAAGTGGATTTCAAATAGCACTTAAAGGATTAAATCGTAAGTTAGTATTTCATTTGTTTGGATGAGTAGTTTTAGACAAAACTTCTATAATCATACCCACCGGATTTTAACAAGCTACCCAAAAGAGTTCAAAAATGAGTTTTTTAGCAAAAGAAAATGATATGATTGGTGAGACAACTTCTTGTAACTGAACTGCTTGATAATACTAAAAACTTCAATTACTTCCCAAGATCACAAATCAAATCTATCAAGATGCTCCAAAGAACAAACTGGAACGAAGCTTAACAAGATTGTAATCAAACAAGATGATGGCCAATATAGAACACAACAAAGAATGAAAAACAAATCAAAGAATCAAAAGAAAAACAGAGAACAAATTAGATTACGTGGTTCAGCTAATTTGTGTTGGCTTACATCCACGGGAGGTATATCAGCCTTTACTGATTTATCAAGAAGAATTACAAAGGTTTTTACTTAGCTACTTGTGTAGAACTAGAATTCTGTTTATCTCATAACAATGTCCCTCTATATTGATCACGGCCTCTTTCTGTTTGTTACACCAGAACCAACCGTTAAAACAACATTGTAACTTACCCAAATAAAACCCAAAATATTGCATGACACGCATGAGACGTAATAGCTTATAACGAACTCCAACAGCTCTTATTGTGCACGTGAGTTGCTCATGCTTCATTAGAACAAAATGACACTCTATGAAGTTGTTATATGAGTTTTTTCAATGCTTTAATGTTAGGCTTAGTTATAAGTTCAAATTTTGTACAAATTTATATTAATCAGTATTTTTTTATGGTTCATATTCCGAATTAGATTCGTCATTGTAGTAATCGAATGAATTGTGTTACAAACATAAAATCATTTTCTTTTTTGTGTAAAGTTAATACTCATCAAAATACTTTGCTCTATATCATTTTGCTCAAACTAATTCAGTACCAACATGCAACAAGTAAAGTTGTTATGGCCAATTTTGATTTGCTTCATCAGTTACCCAACAATTCTCTACCTTGAAAAATTAGTCCTGATTAGCTTTGTCCTCCTACATGTGCATATTAGCAATTGCACAGCCCAGCCATGTCCAAACGAATCTTGAACTTAGCTGTAGGAACCACTTTAGTTAGCATATCAGCAGGGTTGCTGTCAGTGTGGACTTTCACCATTCTAATCACCCATTTTGACACTTCATTTCTAATTAAATGCAACTTTATGTCTATATGCTTTGTTTTGTCATGATGAGCCGGGTTCTTGCTCAAGTATATGGCACTTGAGCTATCATAGTGTACGTCAACAGTTTTTTTATCCTTTCCCAACTCAACCATTAAGCCTTTCAGCCATAATACTTCTTTGACTACTTCTGTTGCCGCAGTACACTCAGTCTCAGTTGTTGATAAAGCAACAACATGTTGGAGGCTTGCTTTTTAATTAATCATATAGCCATTAAGCATATACATATAGCCAATTAATGACCTTCTCATATTTAAGTCACCAACAAACTCTGAACCAACAAAGCCTCGTAGCCCTTTATCTTTGCCATCTGATCTTCCATATACCTGGCCATATTCTAGTGTACTACTCAGATACCTCAGCACCCATTTTACAGGTTTCCAATGTTCCTTTTCCAAGTGACACCATGTACCTACTTACTACACTGAAAGCATGTGATATATCTAGTCTAGTCAAGACCACTGCATACATCATACAACATTAGCATAAGGAATTTTTAACATTTCATCCTTTTCTTCATCTAACTTAGGACATTATAAATTTGAAAGCTTAAAATGTGCAGCAAGTGGAGTTATTACAGGTTTACAATATGTCATCCTAAAGGTTTCAAGCACCTTTTCCAAGTACTTCTTCCATGAAAGAAACATAGTCCTTTTTCCTCTGTCTCTTATGATCTCCATGCCTAAGATCTTCTTGGCTTTACCTAAATCCTTCATATCAAACTCAGAATTCAGCAGCTGTTTCAAAGTTTCAATTTCATTTCTAGACTTACAAACAACCAACATATCATCTACATATAATAACATATAATAACATATATATATATATATATATATATATATATATATATTAACAGCTTGTAATATACACAATAGTCAAAACTACATCTCAAGTAACCACGTGAGAACATGAATTCATCAAACTTAAGATACCACTGCCTTGGAGATTGTTTCAAACCATACAGTGACCTTTTCCATAAGTAAACATAATTAGAGTTTCCAGAATCAATATGCACCTTAGGCTAAGTCATTAAAATCTCCTCTTGTAGTTTTCCATGTAGAAATACAGTATTGACATCAAGGTGATCAAGCTCCACGTCATTTACAGCTGTTAAGGCTAATAACACCCTTATAAAAACATGTCTGACCACATATGGGAATACTTATTTGAAATCAACTCCTTCCCTTTAAGTATAACTCGTAGCTACCAGCCTAGCTTTAAATCTCCTAAGTTCAGTAGTTGTAAGACTATCCTTTAGTCTGAAAATCCATTTGCATCTCACTATTCTTCTATTATCAGGTTTCTTCACTAATACCAAAGTGTTGTTTTTATGAAGTGAAGCCTTTTGCCATTATGACTTATAAGGACTTTATATTGCTTCTTTATAGCTTTTTGGTTTATCTAATTCAACCTCAAGTGATGCAGCTAATGCATATGCTATGAGATCAGCATATTCATATCTCTGTGGTGCTTTCATATGTCTTTGGTTAACTGATAATCCTGAAGTTGAGTCTTCTCCTGCAATTGAGGTTGAGCTTCCTCAGTTCCTTCTTGGTCATTATTACTTTGATATGAATTTCCATTTCGATTTGATGTATTCTGATTAGTTTGCTCCACCTCAAACTGAACTTTGCTTTGATCTTTTTTTCCTTGTACAACGTACTTGGTAGGTGTTGAGTGTTAGAAAATGTATATTAATAAAGGAGAAAATCATCATTTTACATTTCAAGTTTTACAAACAACCTTTACTTTTATGTATTTAAGCTTCTTGCAATTTAATTATGTGTGTTTGATTTTAATTAAGTATTTTATGTATTTTAGGGGCATCATGGTCATTTCATAATAAATGAGAGATCAGACGGCAAAACGGACATCACTTTTGAACTCAGGACGGTCGAAAACCTTAGGAGGAGCATAAAAGGAAAAATGATACTATTCACATGTACGGTACTATTTACGTGTACGGTCCTGTCTACGTTACTGTTCATGACACTGTTCACATAGACGGATCGATGACGTGGCATTGACCGATGATGTGGCATTGACTGATGAGGTGTCATGATCCTGTTGGTCTAAAATTCTTATAAACTGTTGATGGTGACGTGGCAGCATATCAGTGGACCAAAACTTGCGCGTACGGTACATGCATCACACATGATTATTTTCAACCAAACCGCGTCACTGTTCACCCGGGTCAAACCGTGTTACTGTTCATCCACGTGGTCAAACCGCGTACTGTTGACTGATGTCGTGGCGCAATCCTGAGCGTCCAAACTATTTTTAATCCGATGGCCATGATTTACTCCATATATCTATAAAAAGGGGGCATTCCCCCCTAATTTGATATATCTGAATCCATTTTTGGGATCCATTTTCTGTAATTCCTTCTCCATCTTGTATTTTCTACGTATTTTAATAAATTCCTATTTTGCCCATAGTTCAATTATGAGTGGCTAATTTTCTTTCAAGCTTGGGTTGAAGGTGAAGTCTCAACATGTGTCATGGGCTTTATTTGGTAAATTTACTTTCTCTTCCCCTCTAATTTTTGTGGATGTTTTGACTTCTCGTCGACAAATAATACTAATCTTGTCTAGTACCGCCTTGGTTTCACCGGCTTCCTAGTACAAGGTTATTATTATTTGGCACGATAAGCCCTTAGCACCATATTGATTAGAGCGTGGTTCATGAGGTGTGGATTCCCCCCTCATGATTTAACTGGCATTAATAAGGATTATTTAGCCCATGATGCATGTTGATACGGATCCAGATACCCAAGTACGTCATTTCAATAGAATTCTCTTCAATTTATTCTTGCCATTTCAATTCCAATTTTAGAATTTATTCTCGCCATTTTAATTTAAGTTTTAGCATATTCCAATTCATTTCCACCACAAATCCAATCACCCATTTACAAAATTAATTCTACACACAATTAAAATCCACCTCCTCGTGGGATCGACACTCATCACCATTGATCTATACTACAATAGATTCGTGTGCTTGCGAGTACATTAAAATTTGCACAACAGTAGGTTTCTTGTGGTCTAATGCAACCCTTTCATTGAACACTACATCCCTACTAATTATGCATCTCAGAGGATTAAGATCAGTGCACCACAGTTTCAACCATTTAACTTCTTCAGGATAACCAATGAACTGACACCTAAGAGCTTTTAGTGCCAATTTACCTTGGTTTACATGTGCATATACAGGGCGTCCAAACACCTTAAGATTGTTATAGCTAGCTGGTTTACGAGGCCACTTTTCGAATGAACTTTGGAAATCTAAAGCAACAGATAGACTGAGATTTACTCAGTAACATGTTGTCAATAAAGTTTCTACCCACAAAGTCTTAAGAAGTTATGACTGACCCAACATGCATCTAACCTTATCCATCGAGTTTCTATTCATCCTCTCAGTTAATCCATTTTATTGAGGAGTTAACCTCACTATTTTATGCCTTGTTGTGTCTTTATTTGCACAATAACTATCAAACTGTTGATTGCAGAATTCAAGATCATTATCAGTCTTTATTTTCTTCACCTTCTTCCCAATTAACACATGATCCTTGTGTTTTAACACATACACCCATACTCTCTTTGAAAGATCAACAACTATTGATAGAAAGTAGTTGTTAGCACTAAGTGAGATTGTCTGAACAGAACCCCAAAGGTCAAAGTGTATGTAATCTAGGATTCCCTTGGTAGTATAAGAGGATTTCTTAAAATTGTTTCTAGTAGATTTTCTTAGGGCACATTCTTCACAAAAATCTAATTCTTCAATCCTTTTATTTCCCAAGACTCTTTGTTCTTATAACTCTTTAAACCTCTTTATACTCATATGTCCAAATCTCAGATGCCACAGCCTGGTGTTATCTTTACTTGAGCTGATGGAGACACTAAACATGCTTGTTTTAGCCTCTCAATCTAGAACATAGACCCCATTCTTCTTTGCGCCTTTCATAACCATTGTACTCATATTTAGAATCTTAAGTTCATCAGATTCAACTTTAATACTAAGCCAATCTGATCAAGCATCCCTAAAGAGATTAGGTTCTTCTTCAAGTCAGGAACATACCTGACTTCCTTGAGTTCTCTAATGGTCCCATCATGCACCTTAAGATTAACATTTCCCATTCCACTGACTTTACAAATAGTATTATTCCCCATCATTACTCTTCATCAATCTCATGGTAATTTGAAAAGTAATCTCTAAAAGGGCATATATGGAATGTACAATTAGAGTGTATGATCCATTTACTTTTTGGGATATCCTCAGTAGCTACACACACACACTTGCTAACTCATATCCCTCTTCTTTAATAGTTGCTCTATTACTATTTTGTCTCTTCTTCTTATTCTTCCTTTTAGGACATTCTTTCTTGAAATGTCCCTCTTTATAACATTGAAAACATCTCAAGTTTTGAGGTTTAGTCTTGTTCTTTTTTGGTTTCATATTCTTTCCATAATTCTTGTTAAATTTATCCTTTACTGTCAACCTTTCACCACTTTCCACACTCCTTGACTTTTGTTGCAACACCCTTGTATTCAAAGTTGCCTTGACTTCATCTAAAGATAAGGTTCGTCTATCATACATGAGAGCATCTATAAAGTTGAAGTATGATTGTGGAAGAGAATTGACCAAAAGCAAAGCTTTTTCTTCATCATCCAACCCTTCATCTACTATCTCTAAAGTGTCGCAAACTTTATTGAATTCATTAATATGATCATCAAGAAAGGATCCCTCAACCATCTTCAAAGTAAACATCATTTTCTTGATATAAAGCATGTTTACAATAGACTTTGTCATGTGTAGTTTTTCAAGCTTTACCCATAACTCTGTAATTGTCTTTTCCTTGGCAACTTCTCTAATAACAAAATCACCAGGAGTTAAGATGATAACGCTTCTGGCTTTCTTGTCAATCTCAGCAACTTGCTCAGCTGTCTTTGATGATGAAACTTCATTTCCCTTTTTCTTCATGGCTGGTTCTAAGACATCTTCCAGTCTTTGAGTTATCAATCATACTTCCATCTTAACCTTCCACATGTTGAAGTCATTTTTGTCATTGAACTTCTCCAGATCAATCTTTGATGTTGCCATACTTGGATATGATTTCAAGACCGAGCTCTGATACCAATTGCAGTAATTGAATGCTTGATAATACTAACAACTTCAATTACTTCCTAAGATCACAAATCAAATCTATCAAGTTGCTCCAAAGAACAAACTTAAATTAAGCTTAACAAATAGCATTATCAAGTTGCTCCACTTTACATCCTTTCATAAATAGCATTTAAAGTATTTTAAAACATTTAAGAAACTTTCTTTGATCATTTAATTCTTTCAAAAAATTCTTAAAGAAAACATTTTGTTTAAGAAAACTAATTTCTTTAAAAAATTCGTTTTAAAATATATTTATATAAATTCATTTTAAAATGTTTTTATTTTACAAAATTCATTTAAATATTTTAGAAATTAGTTTTGTAAAAATTTTCATTTAAACATAACTCTTATAACATAAATTGCATTTATTATAAGGCACGTCATGCATGAATCTACTTACCTCGATCCACAACAATCAAACTCAATACCTCAAGAACAAACCAACGAGCTGACTCACGTCCTCAAGGCAAACACCAAGCAAAGAAGTTATAAAACTTTATTTTTCCCAAGACTTATGTTTCTTTCTTTTTTTTCTAGGTTTTTTAACAGTGTAGAAAATAAAAGACAGCTTCCTCTTAAAAAGATGGCTTCCTTTTAAATACTTTTGGTAATTAATAAATATTTTTTTAAAAAATAAAAAACAAAAAAATGTGGGTTTAAAAAAATTCATTTTTTAATTAAAACTAATAATTTACATAACTTAATTAAAATAAATAGATAAATTTTACTCACACACAAACACCCAATATTAACTATTCTAATCAATTTAATAAGGGTAAAAGAGGAAAACAAATAATTGGCGTTACACACGCACTAGGGATGGCAATGAATTGGATTTGATCCAAGATCCACGTGATCCAAATCCAATCGGATTGGATTTGGATTGGTTTAAAATGGATTTGGATCGGATTTGGATATCGATGTGCGGATCTAAGACGGATCTAGAGCAGATCTGGATCTATCTTAATATCTAAATCCATATCCATATCCACTCATCTTTTAATTTTATTTTATTTTAAAAGTTTCTTAATAATTGTGGAATGATAATGCTAATAAATTTTATTCATAGTATATTAGTAGTATTTACCATGTATTTAAACTCTTAAAACTTAAAGGTTAGTTTTGTAAATTTAAAAGTCAGCCAGCCTCAAAGCATGTACATGCAATATTCAAATTGCAATATAAGTAATATAACCTGGTAATTTATTTTATCATATTGGCCAAATAAGTTTTAAGGAATATAGTTATTCATATATTTAGTCAAATATGGTCATAATAAAAATAATAAAGGAGTGAATATAAATCATATTTAATTTATATGTCATTATCTAATGTTGTAGGAATGAGGGTAGGTGTATCGTGGATATTAGAATGATGAAGGAGACAATAGAATATTAAATTGATCTTACTCCTGCAATTACTTCTAAATGATATTTTATTATCTTTCTTATTTGTTGTTTCGGTGTAAAAGTATAAGCTATAATATTTATTATATTTTTGAGAAAAATTATATAATTTATTTGTTATCAATACATTTTAGCCTTCAATTTTCAATTTAAAAAATTATTACTTTTTTATTACTGAATTTTAGAATTCATGACGGATCTAGAGTAGATTTAATTTTAATTTTTTTTCGGATTTGGAGCAGATATAGATATTTATTTCTTTTTTAGATTTGGATATGGAGCGAAAAATATGGATTCATAACAGATCTGGAGCATATACGAATCTTGATTTTTATTATGGATTTAGATCTGGAGCAGAGTAAATCCAACCCATATCTGCCCATTGCCATCCCTAACACACACGAGTAGTAACAACTTATGACAAACTCCAACAGCTCTCATTGTGCACGTGATTGCTCATGCTTTATTAACACAAAAATGATACTCTATGAAGTCGTTTTAATGCATAAAATACTCAAAACGCTTTGCTCCATGTCGTTTTGCTCCAACTGATTCAGTACCGAATCACAACAGATAAAGTCATTTCGCTCAAGTCTGATTTGCTTCATCAGTTACCCAACACAACTACATACCGAACAAAATCTTTTAAGATTAATGAAAATATCCTAATGAGCAGTGTAAATTATTACCACTTGAATCTTTATCAATTTTTTAATACTTCATTTTATCTTCGATGGTAAAAGAATAGTAAAAAGGACATGCTGTTAAATATTTTTTCTTTTGTATTATGTTTTATACTAATTTGGGGACGGATCAAGAGCCTTCTAAAATTACACTTAATTTTACACTAATTTTAAGCTTTTATATTTAAAACATATTAATGGTGAGGATTTAATAGATTAAATGACATTAATCTTTTTACTTTTTATCATTAATACACGCTTTTTCTCTCCTCTCATCCATCTTCTTCCCCAACGCTTTCTCCCCTCTCATCTAAAGCTGTTCTCAAATTAATGAGTCTCCCTCAGGTCATTTGAACTCTCAATTAAACTCAAGAAAACAACTAAATGTTCAGTCTGTCAAACTTAGTTTTCGATTTAAAGATTCTTGGAGAATCTGTTGGTCGCTAAACCCTTAATTTCTCTATTGTGGGTTGAAGAAGTTTGAGAGCTATTAGCTTTTTCCACCGTTCTATTGCCCAATATCAGACAATAGTATAGTGGCAAGTAATATCAAGAACAAAATTTTGTCAATTGTAATGTACACGGTAGGAACTTATCAATTTATTGCTTTACGTGCTCTTGAATGAAGAAAGCAACATTCATAGTTTGTTCAAGGAATAATTTTGCAGTTGAGACTACACCGTGCAAAGAACTATATCTTCAAATCCTTGATTGATTATTATTTTTTTCCTTCAATAAAAGATTTTTCTTTGCTTTCCATGAACCTGTACACAAGTTTTCAAATTTTTAATTTGTTTTACTTCGTTGGAGGTTGGGGGATAACCTCATGATGTCAAATCAATATACAACAATGCTACCTTATTCGAGTGAAATTGCCTGAATTAAATTTTTTTTTTGTTTATCGATAAAAAGAAATTTACTTTATAAACTCCTTCCAAATTTTTATTCATATGGATGAGAGGAGAGAAAGCGTTGGGGAAGAAGATGGATGAGAGGAGAGAGAAAGCATGTATTAATGATAAAAAGTAAAAAGATTAATGTCATTTAATCTATTAAATCCTCACAGTTGATATGTTTTAAATCCAAAGGCTTAAAATTAGTGTAAAATTTAGTGTAAAATTAAGTGTAATTTTAGAGGGCTCTTGATCCGCCCCCAATTTTTTTGCACTAATATCAGTATTCTTTTAAGGATTAAAATAGTCTCTTAGTATTTTCTCTCCTAATCTTTACCAATCTTTGAAATCTAGTTAAAATTAGCTGGCTTAATTATAAATAAATTAAAAAAATTGATTTCGTTGTCAATATTAAAATTCAAAATTTAATTTTGAGCACTTATTTTATTAGGAGAGACAATGAGGGGATCCTTATCGTTCTTTTAAACTAGAGAACATCAACAAAGTTGTAAGATCCCAAACCAGAGAACATCAAGATCGACGAAGCTGCGGGATCCCGCATATAGATAAAATCATTTATTTGTCTGTGTTTCCTCGTAATTTCATAGCGAAGATTGATATAATAAATTTCAAGGATATCACGATCAGCTCAAAACTGTAGACTAAACTTTAAATTTTATTTGATTGTTTTATTCAATATACATTCTGTTAATTCCTATTTGTCTATATGGCCGTCACTTGCCCGTTGTGCACGACGTCTATTATAACCTTCACGAAAAAGACATGAATGCTGAACTCATGTTTCCATCTCTTCCAATGATCACAAAAATATTTTAAGACATCTCTTTTATGGTTAAATTTTCACGGAACCTTAAAAATATGTACTACATTGAATTCCAATACAAACAGAAGCAAACCCTCCATTATACTTAATTATCGGCCTTCTCCCCTTTCTTGAAATCAATATGGGTAACGTTTGCTCACCCTCATTCTCTTGTGATGCCACTGTTTCTCATTGCCTAAACTGTACTGCCAGAAAAGCATTATATGCAAGTCAGCTCCAAGATAATGTTGCTGCCTTGGAGAGAGAATCAAAAAGGTTGATTGAATTAAGGAATGATGTGCGGATAAGGGTCATCGTAGCAGAACAGCAGGAAATGAGACGGTTAGCACAAGTGGAAGGGTGGCTTTCAAGAGTGCTAAGATGTTGAAGGTCAAGTTCAAGAATTGATCAGTGAAAGCCACGAAGAAGTGGAGAAACAATGTCTTGCAGGCTTGTGCTCCAAAAACTACTTGTCAAGCTACATGGTTGGGAGAAGGGTTTTCAAAACACTGCAAGTTGTTGAGAATTTAAGAGGTGAAGGAGATTTCAAAGACGTGGCTCAACATCAGCCGGTACCAAAAAATCAGGTTGATGAGAGACCTGTTGCACCAACAGTGGTGGGCTTGGAATCAACATTGGATAAAGTTTGGAGAAGCCTCATGGAAGAACATGTGGGAATTGTTGGCTTGTACGGCATGGGAGGGGTGGGTAAAACCACCTTGTTGACGCTCATCAACAACAAATTCCTTGACTCACCAAACAATTTCGATTTTGTTGTTTGGATTGTGGTGTCTAAAGATTTGTAGCTTGAAAAGATTCAGGATGGTACTGCGAAAAAGATTGGTTTGTTTGATGGGTCACGGAATGGGAAAAAACTTGAAGAGAAAGCTGATAAAATATTCAAGAAGATGCGCAATAAGAAGTTTGTTTTACTATTGGATGACATTTGGGAGCCAATTGATTTAGCTCATCAAGTGGGTTTACCTGTTCCAAGACGTAAAAGTGCATCTACTAAGGTAGTTTTCACAACTCGTGAGTTTGAGGTTTGCGGTCAAATGGACGCTCACAAGTCATTCAAATTGGAATGCTTGGATTACGAGGATGCTTGGAAATTATTTGAGGAGAAAGTCGGAAGAGACATTCTTGATGGTCATCCTGACATCCCTGGGCTAGCTGAAACTGTCACTAAAGAATGTGGTGGTCTTCCACTGGCAATCATTACTGTCGGTCGAGCCATGGCTTCCAGGAAGACTCCTCGCGAGTGGGAACATGCAATTGATGTGCTTAGGAGTTCAGCATCTAAATTTTCAGGTATGGAGAAGAGAGTATATTCTCGTTTGAAATTTAGTTATGATTTTTTGCCTAGCGAGGCAACTAGATTTTGTCTTTTGTATTGTAGTTTATATTCAGAAGATTATAGCATTAGGATAGAGGACTTGATAGACTGTTTGATATGTGAGGGACTTTTGGATGAATATGATGGAAGTAGAGCACGGAATGAAGGCCACTCTATTATTCGAACACTTGTTCATGCATGTATGTTGGAAGAAGAAGAAGGTAACAATGTAAAAATGCATGATGTGATCCGTGACATGGCTTTATGGATTGCATCCACACTTGACAAGGAGAAGGAAAAGTTTTTGGTTCTTGCTGGTGTAGGATTAACTGAAGCGCCTGGGATTGGAATGTGGACAGAGGTTTCAAGGATGTCACTGATGCAAAACTCAATTCGCAACCTAAGAGAGTCTCCAGCATCCCCTCGTCTCCTCACTTTGTTTCTAAATTCAAATGAGTTGGAAAATGTCAATAATGATTTCTTTCAATCCATGGCTTCCCTCAGAGTTTTAGAGCTGTCACGAAACAGCCGTCTACCAGATTTACCATTGGGGATTCCAAGCTTGGTTCCACTACAACGCCTTGATTTGTCAATGACGAATATAGAGAGCTTGCGATAGAGTTAAGGCACCTGGTTAATCTTAAATGTTTGAACTTGGAGCATACACGTTGCCTTTCCAGGATTCCACCACAAGTGATATCAAATCTGAAGATGTTACGAGTATTAAGATTGTTTGGATGTGGTTCGGAAATGAGACAAAAAGTAGATAGCATTCTGTATGGAGGTAGGGAAGCTTTAGTGGAGGAATTGCTGGGTTTGGAGCATTTAAATGTGTTGACCATCTCCTTGCATAGTTTCCGTGCTTTTGAAAGATTCTTGAGCTCCCCTAAGTTACAGAACGCTAACATTCCATCCCTGGTCCTTAAATACTTCTACAGTCTAAACTCCCTCAGTGTTGTTTCTTCAGCAAGTTTGAAGCATCTCCAAACACTTCACTTGACAAATATTTATTGGCAAGAGTTCCAGATTGACTACAGTGAGGAAGAGAAGCAAATCCGAGAATCTCGTGGTTTCCATAGTCTCCAAAAAGTTTATATAAGCGGCTCCAAATTCAGGCACGTGACATGGCTTATTCTTGCTCCAAATCTCAAGCATCTTCAGATAAGTTGCTGCAAGGATTTGGAAGAAATAATCAATGGTGAAAAAATGGGTCAAGTTCCAGCAGAGGCGATGGTTAACCTAAACCCATTTGCCAGACTTGAATATCTTATCCTAGAGGGATTAGAGAATTTGAAGAGCATCTGCGACTCAAGCGCCTTGCCTTTCCCTCATCACCTGAAAAAGGTCTCTGTACAGGGATGTCCAAAGCTTAAGAAACTTCCCCAACAGCGGTTTGGAACGCTGGAGGAATGAGCTGCACGTGCGCTATGGGACAATCAAGTCATTCAAAATGCTTTTAATTTCTTTCCTGCTTCAAATATCAAACCCCTGGGTGAGTCTTCTTTTGTGTTGAATTTCGAATAAGGTTTATGGTTGTGTGTGATTCAATTCAAACTTGTTATTTTCATCATTTGTTTGTAATGTTGCCACTTTCCAAATGATGATTTTTTTCTTTTTTCCTAGCGGTGCTTCTTATTTGCTCTCGTTTGCAATTGCGATTAAGAATTGCACTTACTCGTATCTAGTGTCACTTGTACACGTACTACTTTCTGATTTTAAAGTGAAAATTAATGAGAGAACACCTGGTGACGAAATATGAGAAAAGGTTATATTACTAAGCTTTCTTACTAGGAAGGTTCCTTGATAGCTCATCATTGGAAAAACCTTTTACTTTTGAAATTGTTGGTTTTTTTTTTTTTTTTTTTTTGTAATGTGAAATTGTGTGTGACACATCCAATCAGCAAGTTGAAGCAAAATATAGCAATGTTTCAAAAGTCTTCTTTTTCTTTAGAAGGAGACATAATGAATCTTAACCCAAACAAGCTAATACAAAAACCTAATAAAGAAACCTGAACACATAGGCAAAAATGAAAATAAACATGCATGCAAAAATGTAATTACATCTAATACTACTTAAACTTATAACTAGGGAGACTTTCAAAAATTAAAAAAATGCAAAATCTGTTGGGGTTATCTCAAATCGCGAAGGGAGCTATTGGTGAGATCTGTTTCACCCTTTGAGCTAGCTTTTAAGATTGAAAGAGACCCAAAACCACCTTACACTAATATCAAAGCCCGGGTTCACCAACAATCTCAGTCCAACAGGCTAATAAGAAGAATGGGTTCTAACTCAAGACCCAAAGATTGTTGAGATTATCCGATATCGATTATGGAAGAGAGTAAGCATATAAGTGTGAGGGAAAATCACACTTCTGAAGTTGAGAGAAGCCCAAGACCATTTAACCTCAACTAAAGGATCAGAGCACCGAGCAAAAGAAGCAAAAGCACCAAGTCTGTGGATCCATGAACCTTTCTGAAAATATGAGTAAAGCAAGCCTCTATTTGCTCCATTAATTAATAGTAAACAATTTTTCCAATGATTAAGCAAAGTCCAAGAGGAGGAAGACGACCATTATGGAATGAAGACCGTAAGCGTAGAATCACATTCAATCCAAAGATTCAGCCATGCCCGATAAAACTAAAGCACAACAATCAAAATAATTGTCATAAGCTCGTCATAAAAAGCCGATTGGATCCATAAAGGGCAAGAAAAACAGCCTAACTAAACAAGAAAATGCAAAATATTCCATCTCCGCCATATTACGCAAACTAGGCCATGATCTTTACCAATTTTAATTGCTACTGAACGTATGAAATAATTAATTTTTTTTCCTTAATATAGGAAGTATTTAAATCCAGCTTAATTTCGAGTCCAAAAATATGCAAATGCTCAAAAACGGGTAGTCATAAATGCCAAATCTCAGTAGAAGCTGATAAGAGATTATTTTAGAACTTACATCGTATTTGACTTTAAGTAGTTTTATTTAGCGGATCATCCGAATTTAAATTATGAGGAGATAAAGATTGAAAAATGACAAGGTGACTTATGTAAGTTATGTTGACCCGGGAAAGATTGAAAAAAACATTCAGGAAATCTAAGGGTCTAATTGAAAGTTTGCAATTTATTAGAAAATGTTTTGATTTGGCCCTCTTAGTTTATATATTATCATTATAGCCTCTCAAGTTTGTAAATTTGTCATCCTGACCACCAACATTTAACGAAAGTCCTAATTCCACCGTGTTTTTTTTAAGCCCGTCGATCAAAAATTTGTGTTCAATTTGTTAGCATGTACTTAACAATGACATTGTGGCCTTAATAAATCCAAAATTTTCATTTAAACAAAAATTAATATATGAGAAAATAAATTTTATACTTATATTTATTTCAAATGGCTGCAAACAAATAAAAATTATGGAAAATGTCAACTACCATAATTTGAAATTCTAGATCTTTTTTCATTTTTACATGCATCCTTATTCTTTTCATAAATTTTGTAGCCAAGATCTAGCTCTAGTGGTATGAAGCAGCTTTTTTAAGAATTAGATCCTGGGTTCGAGTCTCGCTTATGTGCATGCATTAAGTTAAAAAATGTAAAAGATATAATGGTTTTGATTCTTATCAAATGTGTAAGACAATAATGAATTGATTTGCAGCTATTATGCATGGTCTCAATTCATGTCATATATTGGTCTTAATCTTGGATTTGGATCCCATAATCTGAGATTTTGCTAAGCTTTGAGGAGTGAGGGATCTTACGACATGTGTTATAATTATTTTCAATGGCTGAGGTTTTTTTTCTCATTAAATGCATTTTATTAACAAGCTTCAACTGCTTGTGATTAACTGAAGGATAATTTTTATTAAAAAAAATCTATTAACTCAAGCGCATTTTATTGACCGACCTTTTTTCTTTTTCATCCCATTTTGTTCTAAATCATCTGTTTCTTTCTATCTTTTTCCTTCCTTGCTCATTTTCTCTGACAAATTCACAATAACTCTGCTCAAACTCAAAGTTTCAGCAATAATGGTGGATATAAAAAAATAAAAACAATCGGTGGATATATAAATAAATTTTTTGTTTCAATGCTTGGAACCGATTCATGAGGTTATTAAATTTCATATAAATGCACAGAATCTTATTTAGATTTGTAGGAGTCAATCTTTATAGTGAAATATTGGTTTAGTTTTATATTTTCTTCCCTTTCTCTCTAATTTTTTTGGTTATTAGGAGAATTTTAACTTTTATTTTCTCCAAATAAATAAAGGTTTTGTGATTGTCATATATTCATCAGATTGGATGAAGAAGAAGAAGAAAGAAATTAGCTGCTCAGAATATTTTTAAATTAAAAAATAGAAAACGAAATGAAAGACACGTAAGAAGAAACGCAAGAGTTTGATGAGATTGGGAAAGTTACGGCCAATTATAATAATCATTACCAAATCAAAAATTGAGGAGAATAATAGAGAGTTTTATACTATAAAAAAATATATATATAAATAAATCTAGGGATTAAAAGTACGTATGACACATGTCATAAGTTTTACCAAATTGAGTTCTAGCTTCTGAGAGTCAGCAAATATCTAGCATATGATTCTTATCGTACGTATAACTGGGGACTCAAAGCTTCGGGCAAGTCGGACTCTCAAACACTATTAATAATATAGACATTAAAATTTTCTAGCTATGGAAGTTTCCTTGACATTTCATCTTCCATTATTGAGATTTGGGGCCCTAAAGCAAGAAATATTGGTCAATCAATGAATTGCAATGTCCTTTCCTTGCTTTTATCAATTTTAATTGAGATGGTAACAAACTGACTAATAGGTGATCAAGACTCTTCATCATTTTTAATTTGCCGGCATATGCGACTTATCAATATTTTTGTTGACGCGCTTAATTTTCAACAATAACACAAGAAAGCATTAGTCTTACCGTTAAAACTTTCTAGCTTCTTTTTCCCTTTTGTTGTGATCCCTATGGGTAACTTTTGCTCACCCTCATTCTCATGTGATAGTACTATTTCTCAATGCCTAGATTGCACTGATAGAAAAGCAGGGTATCTATGTCATCTCGAAGATAATCTTGAAGCCGTGGAAAAAGAATTACAGAGGCTGATTGAAGTAAGAAATGACGTGAAGATAAGGGTTATGGTTGCTGAACAACAACAACAAATGAAGCAGCTAGAACAAGTGCAAGGGTGGTTTTCAAGAGTGCAAGATGTGATCAAAGAAGTTGAAAAACTTATTAGAGAAAGCCCTCAAGAAGTTGAGAGACTATGTCTTGGGGGATTCTGTTCCAACAGCTGCAAGTCCAGCTACAAGTTTGGGAAAAAGCTGGTCAAGACATTGCGAGAAATGCAGAGTTTAAGAATTGAAGGAGACTTCAAAGAGGTGGCTCAGCCTCAAGCGGTACCAGAAAATCCAGTTGATGAAAGACCTCTTCCGCCAACGGTAGTGGGCTTGGAATCAACGATGGACAAAGTCTGGAGATGTATCACAGAAGAACGGGTTGGAATTATTGGGCTGTACGGCATGGGTGGGGTGGGTAAAACTACCTTGCCGACCCAAATCAACAACCAGTTCATCAGTGCGCCCAACAATTTTGATTTTGTTATTTGGGTGGTGGTGTCCAAAGACTTGCAGCATGAAAAGATTCAAGAAAGTATAGCAAAAAAGATCGGGTTGTTTAACGAGTCATGGAAAAGCAAAAGTCTTCAAGAGAAAGCACAGGAAATATTCAAGATCATGAGCAACAAGAAGTTCGTGTTATTACTGGATGACATATGGGAACTGGTTGATCTAGCTCAAGTGGGTTTGCCTATTCCAAGCCGTACAAGTGCATCTAATAAGGTAATTTTCACAACTCGTGAGTATGAGGTTTGCGGCCAAATGGAAGTTCACAGATCCTTCAAAGTGAATTGCTTGCAATACGAGGACGCCTGGAAATTATTTGAGGAGAAAGTCGGAAGCGAAACTCTTGATAGTGACCCTAATATTCCTGAGTTAGCTGAAACTGTATGCAAAGAATGTGGTGGCTTGCCGCTTGCTCTAATTACTGTTGGTAGAGCCATGGCCTCAGGAAAACACCTCGAGAGTGGGAACATGCAATTGAGGTGCTAAGGAGTTCAGCCTTCAAATTTTCAGGTATGGAGAAAAGGGTATTTTCTCGTTTGAAGTTCAGTTATGATTATTTACCAGACAATGCATCTAGATTTTGTCTCCTGTACTGTAGTTTATTTCCAGAAGATCATAAAATATCTGTAGAGGACTTGATAGATTGTTGGATATGTGAGGAGATTTTAGACGAGTATGATGGACTTGGAGCACGAAATCGAGGATACTCCATTATTCGTACTCTTCTTCACGCATGTCTATTGGAGGAAGAAGAAGATGATTGTGTGAAAATGCATGATGTGATCCGCGACATGGCTTTGTGGATTCCATCTACAATTGACAACGAGAAGGAAAAGTTTTTGGTTCTTGCAGGTGTAGGATTAGTTGAAGCACCAGGGATTAGGATGTGGACAGACGTTACAAGGATGTCACTAATGGAAAATAGAATTTGTAAAATATCACGGTCTCCTGACTGTCCTCTTCTCCGAACTTTGTTTCTCAATTCAAATGATTTCGATATGGTCAATAATGACCTCTTTCAATCCATGGCCTCTCTTAGAGTTCTGAAGCTATCAAATAATTTCCAAGCTCCGTTTCGTTGTGACCATTTACTGTTGGGTATTTCAAACTTGATTTCACTACAATTTCTTGATTTATCAAACACTAGTACACGAAGAATACCATTTGAGTTGAAGTACCTGGTTAATCTTAAATGTTTGAACTTGGAGCACACATTTCAACTTTCTAAAATCCCGCCGCAAGTGATATCAAATCTGAAGATGTTACGAGCACTGAGAATGTTTGAATGTGGTAAGAATGTTAGACAAGAACCGCATAGCATTTTGCTTGGGGGTACTGAAAGTTTGGTCGAGGAATTGCTTGGTTTGGAACACTTAAATGTGCTGACAGTCACCTTACGAAGCTTCCATGCTCTTCAAAGGTTGTTGAGCTCCCCTAGGTTAAAGAGCACTACCATTCCATCTTTATGCCTAAGAGACTATCTCCATTCAAAGAAGCTCAGTTTGTTTCCTTTAACAAGTTTAAGGCATCTCCAAACACTTCACTTGGGTTATAATGATTTGGAAGAGGTAGAGATTGACTATGCAGCAGGGGAATTGAAAAAGATCCGGGAAATTCGCGGTTTCCATAGCCTTCAAAACATTTACATAAGCGACTGCAAATTGAAGCACTTGACGTGGCTTGTTCTTGCTCCAAATCTGAAGCGTCTTAAGATAAGTTCCTGCTGCAATTTGGAAGAAATAATCAGTGCTGAAAGGTTGGCTGAAGCGAATGAAAATCTAATCCCATTTGGAAGACTTGAATATCTTATCCTAGAGGGATTAAATCATTTGAAGAGCATCCACTCAACCGCCTTGCCCTTCCCTCATCTGAAAGAAATCTCTGTACGCGGATGCGCAGAACTCAAGAGGCTTCCCCTTGATTGCAACAGCGGATTGGAAAGGAAAATTGTTATTAGGGGACCCAGATTCTGGTGGCATCAGCTACAATGGGATGATCTAGCCACCGAATACGCTTTTCTTCCCTGTTTCCAAACCAATTTTTAGTAAATAAGCTGTGTGGGGGATGCTTCTCCTTTACTGGTGTGTAATTCGGTTTAAACTTGTTGTTTTCATGTGTGTATTGCATGTTGACATTTTTCAATTTATGAATTTTTTCGAATGTGTGATTCTTTGCTCCTAATTTGCAATTTTCATTTAGATTTTGCGCCTCCGTCACTTATTACATTGATGTTTATGCATTTGGGACTTCAATATTTTGTTGAAATTTCAAAATTATTTGAAGTCAACGTTATTGAAGTACATTCATCACTTCTTTTTTTGAACAACAAGCTTTTGAAAAAGATTAGGTTTTTAACACCGTTAATAAACTTAGGAGGGAATTAGGATGTAAGCCATAGTAAATTCATGAGTTACTGATTTTCTAGATGCTAAATTAGGATCTACGTCATCATTCATGTGTAGGATTATGCTTTGAGAGAGAGGTACCATGTTAGTCATACAACAAGTAAATAATATTATGACATGTATGTATTTATTTTAAATGTACTTTTGAAAGAGATTAGGTTTTTAACACCGTTAATAAACTTAGGAGGAATTAGGATGTAAGCCATAGTAAATTCATGAGTTACTGATTTTCTAGATGCTAAATTAGGATCTAAGTCATCATTCATGTGTAGGATTATGCTTTGAGGCAGAGGAACCATGCTAATCATACAACAAGTAAATAATATTTTTATATGTATGTATTTATTTTGAAAAATTACCATGCAAGTGATAGTTGTATCAACTACACATGTTAAACATGCATTTATTGGTTGTATTACCTCTAATATATTCTAGAATTTCTCCATTCACAAGGTGCCAAATGGATGATTGGTAATGGTAAGCGGATCAAGATATTCAAGAGTGTTAAGGAAGCACACAATGTACAGAAGGGAGCTGCATACTCAGCACATGTGTGCTAATGACACGTCAGCAGTTAGTTAAGAGAAGAAGCCAGCTCAACAAGTCTGTTAAGCATGCATTACGTTCTGTTCTTCAATTGTTAAGCAAGCTGGTATTTTGTTTTAGAGACTTGATTTAGTATAAATACTATCGTGATTGTATTTGTTAAGTAATGAAAAAAATTGAATAAGAATCAAGAAATTTCTAGAACATTTTCTTTTCATTTTCTTAGCTTCCAAACAAAGTTTACAGTCTCATTTCAACTTTCTAACATGGTATAAGAGCCAAACAGAGCAAGTTCTAGTACTCAACAAACAATTTCTAGAAATTTTACAGCCGCTAATACAAATCAACAAAATCAAATAAATTTTTCTTTTAATACTCCAATTAAGCTTGATCGTTCAAACTATATGTTATGGCGTTTTCATGTATTAGCCTCCATAAGAGGCAATCGATTGGACGGTTTCATTAATGGAACAAAGCCAGCACCTGAGGAATACTTCACTCAAGTTGGAGATGATGGATCTACTCGGAAAATTGATAATCTTGAGTATCAAAATTGGAGATCACAGGATCAAACCTTGCTTGAATGGATGCTTTCATCAATCAGTGAAGGTACTTTAAATCTTGTCATAAATTATGGAAGTTCTTTTTATGTTTGGCAAACTTTAGAGAGGAAATTTGGTGTACAATTTGAAGATAGGGTTCTCCAACTTAGATATGAGTTAAATACTCTTAGGAAGGAATCAATTAGTGTTGAAGATTACTGCATTAAGATGAAAACCATAGCTGACAAACTTGCTAGTGCTGGTAGTCCTATAACAGAGAAAGATCTCATGCTGACCATTCTTAATGGCTTAGGAGCAGGTTATTGTGATATTGCCACTTTTATAACTGGTTCTAAAATGGATTATTATGATGCTTATACATTATTATTAACTCATGAAACCAGACTGGAACAAGAACAGAATGATAAAAGCATGTTCAATGCAAACTGTGCTTATACAAATGTCTATTATCCAAGGGCATTTTATGCTCAGTCAAGAAATAATTTTAGAAGAGGAGGATATGTTGGTGTTCAATTTGGTAATGCTGGTAGAAACTATACTGTTGGAAGGGGAAATACTTTTCAGCCTCAAAGAATGTTTAATGGTAATAATAGAGGTGGATTTGGAAGAGGACGTGCTTTTGGATCAAATAATATTAACTCTTTCCAAGCCTCTAGAAGTTCAACACAATTTACTAGAACTGGAGTCACTGGTATGAATAGATCTCAAGGAGTTTCAGGCAATATAGAAGAATTGGTGTGCCAGATTTGTTTTAAGCCTGGTCATACTGCTGATATCTACTGGCATCGATTTTTAGAGGATTATGTTCCCTTTCCAATGAGTCTTGGTAGAGGCAAAATGCCAAGATATTGCTAACTTTGACAGTTTTGTATCTCCATATCAAGGATATGATGTATGTGACAATCACTATCTCATGTCACCAAATTTTTACCCTGCATCTGAAACAAGCTACTATTATAGAGCTAATGGTCATGCACCAACAGAAGCTTATATGGCCAACTTTGAAAGAAGTGCAGACGATGGCTGGTATTTGGATAGTGAAGCAACTCATCACTTGACCAACAATATGGAGAATATGCATTTGAAGGAAAAATACAAAGGTACTGATCAATTCATTATTGGAAATGGTCAAGGCTTATCTATTTCTCATATTGGTCTTGCTTTTTATCATTTAGAGCTTCAAAGCATCCTTATACACACACCACCACTATAGCTCTAAAAGACATGTTACTTATTCCTGCAATCACTAAAAATTTACTGAGCATTTCCAAACTCACATATGATAATTCACTCTCTGTTGAATTTTGTGGAAATACTTGTTGTGTAAAGGACATGAAGAGGTAAGTTCTTCTACAGGGCCTTGTTGAGAAAGGTCTTTACAAGCTGCTACTGAAAACCTCTTCTTTGTCTTCATCATATGCTTCCCATACCTCACATGCATCTCAAACCTTATTTTCTCAATCTCAGTTACATAAGCCAATCTCCATGCTGTCAAGTTCGAATGTGTCTTCTATTTCTCATCATTGTAATTCCTTTGATAAGACTTGTTTCAGTTCATTTTCAAATAAGTGTAACCAAAAACTTGATGAGTTCATCTTGTTACACAGAAAGTTTGGTCATCCAAACTCAACAGTATTAATGCATTTGCTTAAGACTTGTAAACAAATTAAAGTCTCTCAAAGGTCAACATTATCTCCTGTGGATTCTATATGTGAAGCATGTCAATTAGGGAAAGCTCATATGCAGCATTTTTCTACAATCGAGACCAAAACTACACAAGTATTAGAACTGATACATACTGATCTTTGGGGTCCTTCACCTACTACATCTACAAATGGATACAAATACTATATTAGTTTTGTTGATGATTATAGTAGGTATGCTTGGGTTTATCCATTTAAACTTAAATCAGAAGCCTTTGAAGTCTTTAAACTGTTCAAACTTCAAGTAGAGAATAAGTTCAATACAACAATCAAGATGCTGCAATCTAATTGGGGGGAGAATATATAGTATTCACTGATTTTTTAAACCAGAATAGAATCATTTTCAGACACTCATGCCCTTACACTCATCACCAGAATGGACTAGTAGAAAGAAAACATAGGCGTATAATTGAATTGGCCTTGACTCTTTTAGCTCAAGCTGATCTACCTTTCAAATTTTGGTGGGAAGTTGTTCATACAGCAACGTATCACATAAACAGACTGCCAACACCTGTATTGAGACTCTTATCCCTATATGAGAAACTTTTCAAGCACAAACCTTATTACAATTTCCTTAAATGCTTTTGGGTGTCTCTGTTGTCCATACATGAGAGACTTTAATAGACATAAGTTTGATTTTCATACTAGCAAATGCATCTTTATTGGATATAGCCTATCTCATAAAGGATACAAATGTCTTACAAGCTCAGGTCAAGTTCATATTCTTAGGCATGTTGTCTTTTATGAGACTGTATTTCCATATGCAACAATTTTTACTACTTCTTCTTCTGAAAATGCCATCAAATCAGAAACTTCAGTGTCAAATTTCTCTAAACATCAAATCTATCACCAATCAACATTACCCTTACTCAACAGCAGCTTTGAAGATACTTACTCAACAGGAGTACCAAGTAATGAACAAACTCTTGTATTACCTGAGCATGCAAATAATCTGCATCAATAAGAATCATCTAGTCATTCATTATCAGAATCATCAACATCACAAACTGTCCTTTATACTCTTGAACCAACTCAAACACAATCTGAACCACATGTAACCAGTCAACAGCAAACTGAACTCAGTCCAAATAGAATTCTAACTTCACAACCCACACACAAAATGACCACCAGATCAAAGTTTGGAATATTCAAGCTTAAGTTGTACACAGCCACCTTGATCAACAAAAAACCTAACACATTTCAAGAAGCTCTTAATGATAAACACTGATATAAGGCCATGAAAGAGGAATATGAAGCCTTGATCATAAATGAGACATGGTCTCTTGTACCACCTCCAGCTGAATACAAAATTGTTGGAAACAAATGGGTGTTTAGAGTCAAACAAAACAGTGATGGCAGTATAGTAAAATATAAAGGCAGGTTGGTTGCAAAATGGTTCCAACAAACTGAAGGAATCAATTATTTTGAAAAATTTAGCCATGTTATAAAGGCTTCTACAGTGACAGTTATATTGAGCTTGGTTGTGATGCATAGGTGGATGATCAGACAAGTAGATGTTAATAATGCTTTCCTAAATGGAGACTTGACAGAGGATGTTTGCATGTGCCAACCTGAAGGATTTGTTTATGAGAGAATACATGATTATGTATTCAAGTTGAAGAATGCATTATATGGGTTGAAACAAGCTCCTAGAGCCTGGTTTGACAAACTAAAGAGTTGTTTGGTTACAAATTGGGGTTTTTAAAATTCCAGAGCTGACACTTCACTATTTTTCAAGGGAGAACAGAATTCAATGATACTAATCCTGATTTATGTTGATGACATATTGATAACAGGACCTAACAATGATAAACTTGAAAATTTATCTCAGGTTTCAGCAAAGTGTTTGCATTAAAAGATTTAGGAAAGCTTTCATATTTTCTTAATATAGAAGTCTCTTATACTGAGAATGATATATATATGTCCCAACGAAAATATATTAAAGACTTGCTGAATAAAGCTGATATGCTTGACTACAAAGGGTGTGATACTCCAATGGTTACTAGAACAAAACTTCAGAAAGAAGCTAAAGGATCTTTGGGTCAGTATGTTGAACATGCAACAAGTTATAAAAGCTTGATTGGAGGATTGCAGTATTTAGTCCTGACCAGGCCAGAAATTGGTTTTACAGTGCACAAATTAAGTCAATATGTGTATGCACCAACACTTCGACATATTATGGCTTGTAAGAGGGTACTTAGGTATTTGAAAGAAACATAAGACTATGGATTGAAATGTACAGGTGGTGGAGAAATGAAGCTGACAGGATATACATATGCAGATTGGGCATGTGATATTGATGACAGAAAATCAACAGGGGCATACTGTATTTACTTGGGGCATAATTTGATATCTTGGTCATCCAAGAAGCAATCAATAGTTACAAGATCAAGTGCAGAGAGTGATTACAGAGCCTTTGCTTCTGCAAGTGCAGAAATTACATGGTTGCAGTCATTATTCAAGGAGATCAAGATAGAATGTGTTTCTGTACCTACATTCTGGTGTGATAATATAAGTGCAACTGAGCTAGCCAAAAATCATGTCTACCACTCGGGAACTAAACATATTGAACTAGACATGCACTTCATAAGAGATAAAGTGTCGGTAAGAGAGCTGGAGATCATTTACATTCCCAGTGAAGAGCAGATTGCAGACATCTTGACCAAGCCTCTCACATTCACTCACTTTAACTACTTTAGAAGCAAACTCAATGTGCATCCCTGCCCCTTGAGTTTGAGGGGGACAGCTAAGGAAGCACACAATGTACAGAAGGGAGCTGCATACTCGGCACGTGTGTGTTAATAACACGTCAGCAGTTAGTTAAGAGAAGAAGCCAGCTCAGCAAGTCTGTTAAGCATGCATTACGTTCTGTTCTTCAATTGTTAAGCAAGCTGTTATTTTGTTTTAGAGACTTGATTTAGTATAAATACTATCGTGATTGTATTTGTTAAGTAATGAAAAAAATTGAATAAGAATCAAGAAATTTCTAGAACATTTTCTTTTCATTTTCTTAGCTTCCAAACAAAGTTTACAGTCTCATTTCAACTTTCTAACAAAGAGTAACTGGATGCACATGCTAGCAAACCTTTGAACTAGTTATCCTACCCTCTTTACCAATGGAGTCTAAAATAGCAGAGCTAATTGATTCAGAGCAACAGTGGAATGATGTTGTTATTGTTCAAAACTTTATGAAAGAAGATGCTGAAGTAATTTTGATAATTCCATTGCCAAAAAGACCTTGTCTATATCAGATCCTGTGACACTATGATAAGCAGGGTCAATCCTCTGTTAAAAGTGGCTACCAGGTGGCCCTTAAAATTAAATTCTCAGATTTCAAAAGTAGCTCAAATCACGACCCAAATAAAAGGAGTGTGATATGGAACCTTTCTATACGTGCAAAATTGAAGATATTCATGTGGAAACCATCTAAGATCTACTTCCAACTAGTGGAAATCTACGGAAAAGAAAAGTTCTTTTTGATCTGTGAAAATTGGAGGGAGAGCAATTTTCAAGCTTTGATATAATGTAAACCAGCACGAAAGATATGGAAAAACTCTCAGTTGGCAAGGGATTTGCAGTGCATAGTAAGGCAAGATTTCTTGAGTATGATGCAAGCAATGACCGAAAAGTGGAATAAAGCTGATAGGGAGCTTCATGTAACCCTTTGTTGGGTAATTTGGCAGGGCAGCAACAAAAGGCTTTTTTAAGAAAAGAGGGAGGATTTTTTAAGCTCAGTAGCCAAAGCTGAATCAAAAGTAGAATCCTTCCAAAGAATAAGGCTACCTGAGCAGGAGAGTGGAAATAAGCAAAGGGTTTGGAGCCTGCACTAAATGGGTGGTTTAAAGTTAATATGGAGGGTGAAAACCATCCGAGAAACTTGTGGTTTTCATAGTCTTCTAAATGTTGATATAAGCAACTGCAGATTGCTTTTGCACGTGACATGGCTTATTCTTACTCCAAAACTCAAGCATATTCGAATATGCAACTACAAGGATTTTGGAGGAAATAGTCTGTGGTAAAATTCTAGCTAGCTAATTTGGTCTATCATCTACACTTGAGTTAAATTTTTAAGAATTGCATGTATATGCACAAAATTATCTTCTAATGTTCATCAGAAATGTTTAATATAGTAAAAATTTCTTTATAGTGATACTCTATATAGGAATAAACTCCACATAATCATAAAAATTGCCACAATTTAGGTTAATTATAAATAACAATAAACTCTACATTATAATATAAATTATAATTTTTCTATCTCATTTTAAAAAATTTGCCTTTACATAATAATTAATAACAATTAGGGGTGGCAAAATGAATAAACAAATCGAATTCGAATCAAATCGTAAGTGAATTGGGTCAAAATTCTACTGATTTGAATTCGATTCGTTTATTAAATGAATATTCGGTTCGATTCGTTTAATTCGTTTAGTAGAATTAATAAACGAATTGAATCGAATTCGGATTCGTTTATTATTCGTTTATCCTATTATGAATTCATAACGAATCGAATCGAATCATGATTCATTTACAATTCGTTTAGAAAAATAAAATTAATAAATAAAACTAAGCAAAATAAAATATAAAAAGTCACAAATTTAATATCCTACAACAAAATACAAATAATCCAAACCATATTTTAGGATTAAATATACAATCATCCAAATTACAGTATTAACCTTCAAATTTAAATAAATTTAAGGAAAAAAAGTAATTTAATTAAACGAATCGATATGTATTCGGTTTGTTTATAACTTGTTTATTAAATAAATTTTAAACGAATAAACGAATCAATATTTTCAAACTCGGATTCGATTCGTTTAATTAGCAAATCGAATCGAATTCACTTATTTATTAAATGAATCAATTTTTTTAAAGCTAAACATATTTAATTCGCATCGAATCAAATCGAATAAACAAATCTTGACCCATATTGTCACTCATAATAATTATCTATATATTTAAAAAATGATATCTACATTCTCAAAGTTTAAAAAATAATGTTAGAGACGTATGTTATAATAAATTTTCCCTACTCATCTTCTTAATTTTTGATCTCCTTCCTTTTCTTTTCTTTTCTTATCTTCCATAAATTGACAAGCAACAAAACTTGCCGACACATTGTGTAAAATGCTAGGAAATCATGGACATAGTTCGACCATCGGCAGGTGCAATTGCTTGGAATTTAATATTTTTCCAAAGATTCCTTCGAATGACCTGGCATTAATTAATTATTCAACTGTTTTGTTTTCCATTTGTCAGAGCACATCAAGATTCATTTAAATTTCTCTGACGCTAAATTCTTGCTCACGCCGGGTCTTCCACGAAATGCCTACGAATCAAAATTAATTACGCATAAGGCCATACGGGGGGGCCCTTTAAGGGGCGGGGAACAAAAAGCTAATGGGAGCTAAATCATTTTATCCATAAGTTTGTGCCTTCAAACTTAATGTTTAAAATTGAATTATCAATCCATAAGCTTCAACGACGAATGTCTGTGATCAACTTGAATTTTGAAATATTACTCCCATCGCTCATACTTTTTTTATTAAAGATCATTTTAAAATTTTCAAATTAAAACCTAGACTTCTTTTCATTATTCTCTTAGAGTTGCTACAACTATTGTAACTAAATAGTAAAAGTTAACCATTTATTGGTCAAGAGGTTGACCTCTTTTCTTTCTTAAGGTTAGGTTGAAATCTCCATGTGGTTATGAAAATGAAATTCCTTATAATTTAGGAATGGATCTCTCCAATTTTTTTTTTATCCTGAACAATATCATTAGGTTGGGCTTTGCGTATAGAGACTAAGGAATCAGACAATATAAATCATTTCACTTTTGAAATTGTTGGTTCCTTTATGAGAAATTATGTGTATCAACAAAATAACAAATAACATTAAAATAGAATGTAAATTACTATAATTTTGGACTCATTTTCAATTTTTTCATGTAAAAGAAGCATGATTTTGATTTTCACTATAGGGGTCTGATAGGTGAGCAACATTGCTTACTTTCTAGTAAGCGAGATGGCAGATGGCAGCTTCTTATTGGGCGCGCTATGGTCTCAATGCACAGCTCACCCAATGACAAACTGCCAATCGCTCACCTCATCACTTCTCTTCTTGTGTATGTGTCAAATATAAGATCTTAATTGATCCATGTCAATTTTGCTAGTGTAAAATGGTTTGGATTATGATGTACATGGTCAAGTCTTCAAGCTAAAGAACGTTTCCTTTTAAATAATTGAGACAAAAGTAGTGATATGGTAAGTGTCGTCGCTCATCTTATAGTGGAAAGGAGCCACGCGGCATATGTTCATTAAGAGAACTAAAAGTTTTATCATAAGACTTTCTTAATAAATGCCTGTTATGTACTGTCACTCACCGTAAAATGAGCCACGGTGTGCTCACCTAATTAATCCCCTAAATTGGGCCCTAAAACATGACTATTATATAATTGTCTTGGTCAATCAATGAAAGCAAGCTCCTTCTCTTGCTTTCATGAGTTGACTACAAATTAAAGTTAAATTCACAGATACAGCTTGCCGTTTTCTCAATATCCAAAGAAATCATTAATCATTACACTTTCCATTGAACTTGTGTTGATCACTATGGGAAACGTTTGCTCACCCTCATTCTCATGCGATGACAGTGTCTCTCACTGTCTGGATTGCTCTGTTAGAAAAGCAGGGTATATATGTCGTCTCCAAGATAATCTTGATGCCTTGCAGAGAGAATTGCAAATGCTAATTGAAGAAAGGAATGATGTGCGGGTAAGGGTTATCGTTGCAGAACAACAACAAATGAAACGCCTAGAACGGGTGCAAGGGTGGCTTTCAAGAGTGGAAAAGGTGGAAAGTCGAGTTGGAAAACTGATCAGAAAAAGCCCTCAACAGGTTGAGAAACTATGTCTTGGAGGCTTCTGTTCCAACAGCTGCAAGTCAAGCTACAAGTTTGGGAAAAAAGTGGTCAAGGCATTGCGAGTGGTGCAGAGTTTAAGGAAACAAGGAGATTTCCAAGACGTGGCTCAACCGGCCCCAGAAAATCCAGTTGATGAAAGACCTCTTCCGGCAACAGTAGTGGGCTTGCAATCAACATTTGACAGAGTTTGGAGATGCCTCATGGAAGAACAGATGGGAATTGTTGGCCTGTACGGCATGGGAGGGGTGGGAAAAACCACCCTGTTGACGCAAATCAACAACAAATTCCTTGACACACCAAACAGTTTTGATTTTGTCATTTGGATAGTGGTGTCCAAGGACTTACAACTTGCAAAGATTCAAGAAGGTATTGCAAAAAAACTGGGTTTGTTTAACGAGTCATGGCAGAGTAAAGGCCTTGAAGAGAAAGCAAATAAAATATTCAAGATCTTGAGCAAGAAAAAGTTTGTGTTACTGTTGGATGACATATGGGAGCTGGTTGATTTAGCTCAAGTGGGGCTACCTGTTTCAAGCTGTGCAAGTTCATCTAACAAGATAGTTTTCACAACTCGTGAGATTGAGGTTTGCGGTCAAATGGAAGCTCACAGATCTTTCAAAGTGGAGTGCTTGGGATTTGATGATGCCTGGAAATTATTTGAGGACAAAGTCGGACGAGACACTCTCGACACTCATCCTGATATTCCTGAGCTAGCTGAAGCTGTGGCCAGAGAATGTGGCGGTTTGCCACTGGCTCTAATTACAGTCGGTAGAGCCATGGCTTCTAGGAAGACACCTCGAGAGTGGGAACATGCGATTGAGGTGCTCAGGTGTTCAGCCTCTCAATTTTCAGGTATGGAGAAAAGGGTATTTTCGCGTTTAAAATTCAGCTATGATTTTTTGCCCAACGACGCGGCTAGATTTTGTCTCCTATACTGTAGTTTATTTCCAGAAGATTATAGAATTTCCATAGAGGACTTGATAGATTGTTGGATATGTGAGGAGTTCTTGGATGAATCTAATGGAATTGGAGTGCGAAATCAAGGATACTCTCTTGTCCGTACTCTTCTTCATTCATGTTTGCTGGAAGAGGAAGAAGATAATTTCGTAAAAATGCATGATGTGATCCGCGACATGGCTTTATGGATTGCATCCACGACTGAGGAGAGGGAAAAGTTTTTGGTTCTTGCAGGTGTCGGATTAATTGAAGCACCGAGAATTAGAATGTGGAAAGGGGTTACAAGGATGTCTCTCATGACAAATCATATTGAGAATCTACTAGAGTCTCCAGTATGTCCTCGTCTCCGGACTTTATTTCTTAGTTCTAATATTTTTCATAGGGTCAATAGTGATTTCTTTCAATCTATGGCTTCTCTTAGAGTTTTAAAGTTGTCATATAGTAATCCTTTACTATTTGAGATTTCAAAAGTGGTTTCCCTGCAACATCTCGATCTATCACATTCTAGAATAGAAAGATTGCCAATAGAGTTTAAGTACCTAGTCAATCTTAAATGTTTGAACTTGGAGTACACATATGGAGTCTTAAAAATTCCGCCAAAAGTGATATCAAATCTAAAAATATTACAAACATTGAGAATGTATGAATGTGCAACTGTTCCACAAGCAAGAGATAGCATTCTGTTTGGAGACTGCAGAGTTTTGGTCGAGGAATTGCTGGGTTTGGAACATTTAAGTGTGTTCACAATCACCTTGAATAATTTTCATGCTCTTCAAAGATTGTTGGATTCCTGTATGCTACAATACGTTAGTACTCCATCTCTATGCCTCAGCCACTTCAACAACTCAAAGTCGCTCGGTGTTTTTTCTCTAGCAAGTTTAAGGCATCTCCAAACACTTCACTTGACTTATAATGATTTGGAAGAAATAAAGATTGACAATGGAGGGGAAGTGAAAAGAGTCCGAGAACTTTCTGGTTTTCATTGTCTCAAAAATGTTTATATAAGCAGCTCCAAATTGAGGCACACGACGTGGCTCTTTCTTGCTCCAAATCTCAAACGTGTGGAGATAGACAATTGCCAGGATATGGAAGAAATAATCAGCAGTGAAAAATTGAGTGAAGTTCCAGCTGAGGTGATGGAAAATCTAATCCCATTTGCAAGACTTGAACGTCTGATCCTGGAGGAATTAAAAAATTTGAAGACCATCCACTCAAAGGCCTTGCCTTTCCCTTGTCTGAAAGAAATGAGTGTAGACGGATGCCCGTTGCTTAAGAAGCTGCCACTTGACTGTAACAGAGGATTGGAACGTAAAATTATTATCAAGGGACAAAGACGCTGGTGGAATGAGCTGCAATGGGATGATGAAGCCACTCAAAACGCTTTTCTTCCCTGTTTCAAACCCTTTTAAGTTGCCCAATGGATGCTTATCCTTTGCTGGTGTGTTACTCGAATTGTACTTGCCATTTTCTTTTTTTTAGTCTGTGATTCTTCGCTCGTTTGCAATTTTGATTTAGATGGCACAACTGGTGTCTCTTTTATGTCTTATATCTATTAGTTGTTACCTCTTTCTTTTCCTTTTTTTTTTCCTCACATATTATATATCCAGTTTTGCTGCAAAAATACTCCACACGTAGAATTTTCTTGAGCCAATATAGGCATTTGAGACTTTAATGCTTCGTGGAAATTTCGAAAGTGCTTATAAGTAAATGGTATTGAAGTACTATATTAACGACTTGGAATATAATTTTGAAAGAGATTTTAAGATTTTTGATACCCTATTTAGTAAATATGAGAAATTTTGGTTCAGTGAAAGAAGAGCAAGATGTGATATAAAAGATCATTTAACAATTTGAAGAATTTGGTACGACTCCAGCTTGGTGTATATTGGTTTCCAATGGTATATAGCTGCACATCATTACAAGAAATGCTCAAATGCATGCATTTCTTTTTTCTTTTTTTTTAATAGATGTACATTTGTATGCTATTTCCCACTCACTTTAAGTGGTAATAACATGCTCGACAAACACAACTCTGCCAAAAAAAAAAAAAGGATAAAAATACAAGTAAAAGAGCTCTATAACCCCCTAGAGAATTAGGGTTAGGGTAACGGCTCCAAACTAACCCATCAAAAATACCCAGTAGGAGAGACGTTATTTCTCTCTATTGGGTTAAATTGCTTGAATATTTAAAGAAAGATAGAGAAGCGAGAAAAGAAAGAAATAAACAAAGAAAAAGGAGCCCCTACAACAGATACAAATTCCTATTAATAAGTTATATCAGTAACCTACTGGTTTTGCAAGTCCACCGTAAATAAGAGTCTGCTTATGAAGGGTGTTATTGCAGCAAGTAATGCCTTTGGGCACTCCTCGTGTGGAAGATGGCCACATCCTGATATAGCAACCAGCCTCTGCATGGCAATAATAAAAGCAACATAGGATTAGATGGCCAATGTCAATTTATCATAAAACAAACAGCCTGTTGCTTAAAGTTTGTGCAACTCAAAGCTTTTCGACCATTTTTATTCTCTGGCAACAAACAAGTGTTCACCATTTAGGTGAGCTTAATTGTTTCAATAAGACAACTATGTAAGCAGTTTCATTAGAGACAAGACAAGAATTTTTACGATGTAATAAGAAGAGAAAAGATGAGAGACACTCACAGAATTTACAAGTTTTGAAGCCATAACCTGAGAAGATTTGAGGGACACCAGAGCATCTTCAGCACCGGCAATAACTAACACAGGCAAGTCTCCAACTGCTTTCAGCAATGCTGCCTCACATTGAGGTGGCAGGATCGTCTCATGTGACAACCTACCTATCTCATGGAGTGCTTCATCCCAACCTTCTACACATAGTGGGGCCTGAATGAATTTTATGGACAACCAAATCAAACGGTCAATATGTTAATAAAAAAACTTTAAAAAAAGTACCAAAAAAAAAAAAGATCTACTCTTGACCGGGTAAATTTTCACTCAAAATAATTTTCATTGAATTGCCAAAAGAGCTGAAAAAGAAGGAAAGAAAACTCTCCTGCACCCAACAGCTATTTACATAAATTGATAAAAGCTCATCAGGCTGATGGAAGAAACTTTCAGATAAATAGCTCACACCCCCCTCCAAAATCATGGCCCAAAATATCGACCACTCCTCTGCACAAGAAAATGCATTTTTCTAAAGTTTTGTGTTCTACTTAAGACTCCTGTGGCATTGTAAATTAAGGTTTAGGCAATCTATAAATAGCTTGCATCTCATATTAATAATATCAACTGAGATGAGAGATCAATAAAATAAATTTGATCTTTAAATGTGACAAAACTTGAACCACTTTTAACTAAAATCATATAAAATATTTTCATTTCCTATATGCTTTCCCTTCATGGCTTAATTCCTCTCTAGAATCATATTTACCAACTAGCAAAATGCAGAACTTCTCTATGTTACACAAGCATATAATCAGTAGTAGGACAGTGATCATTTATAAAAAGCGGTAATAGCTAAATGGTTATGCCCATACTAAACTTTCCGATAAAGTCTGAACAGGAATTTGGTTAAGAGGTTGATAAAGTTGGGATCAATTCTATACAGAGGTAAAGGCAAGGGAGCGGAGCTTCCATAGGTTGTGAACGGGTCTGATAATGTCCAAAAACACATGAATATGCAAAAGTTATTATGCAGTAACACAAACAGTTGCAAATCATACCTTATAGAGGCTTAAAACCTCTGTTGTCAACTTGGTAGCATCATACCACGCACGCCTATTCACAACTTGAGTGATTTCTGTTCGCAGAAGAGGACGAACCAAGTGCTTCTTCCCAAGTGCAGTACGCATGAGTATCCTTGCAAAGCCAGGAACCACTTCTCTGGAGAAGCTGGCATTTAGCAAAACCACCCCTCTAATTGCAACCTAAATTATGCACAACAATGAAATAACTATTAGACCAAGGGGCATTTAGAAAAAAAAAAATAGAATGAAAAGATATTTGTGCAGGATGTTCCAAGTTAGAAATACCCATCAACACTGAATGAAAATGCTTTAATGCATAGTTATTAAACTCTCAGTCTCTCATCTTTGGACCCACGGCGATAGGCCGCATAAATTCATCCAAATATAATATTGTGATCAATTGACAGAAGAAACCAAGGAAACTTACACTGAAAGAACCCACTGACTGAAAAAAAAAATAGAATGAAAAAGATATTTGTGCAGGATGTTCCAAGTTAGAAATACCCATCAACACTGAATGAAAATGCTTTAATGCATAGTTATTAAACTCTCAGTCTCTCATCTTTGGACCCACGGCGATAGGCCGCATAAATTCATCCAAATATAATATTGTGATCAATTGACAGAAGAAACCAAGGAAACTTACACTGAAAGAACCCACTGACTGGACTTTCTGAGCAGCCTTCAAACAAAGCAAACCCCCATCATCATGACCAACAAGCACCACTGAAGAAAACCCCATCTCAGAACAGAAAGATAGAAGCAGGTCAACCTGAGAATATTAAAAGCTTACAATTAAGTCCCAACCACCATGGTAGAAAATGAAAAGTGGAGAAGATACAGGGGAAACACCAGGTGACAAAAGCAGCCATGCCACGACCAGATGATTAAAAACTAGTTATATTAAAGGTGGCTGCAAGTATCTGTCAGTCAACAGCATGACCACTGTTAAATGACTTTTCATATCTCTCAAAAGAGAACCATGTACAGCCACATTTGAAAGTGTTTAACCGATCCCCATCCATTAATTTAACTTCATTATCCATCTTGCGTGCAACAGCAGAACTTCAGACAACAGCCTAATATCGTTCAAATCCAAATATAAAATTACCTGGGTTTCAAGCTTGTAAGGATTAGGTGATCCTTTTTCCTCCCAATCTTTCTGACGAAGCCTTGAAGTTAATCCCCAACCAGGCCGATCAAAAGCAGCAACCGTGCAACCGATTTGTCGAGCCAGCACCCCCATCACATGCCTCCATGAAAAGACACCTCCTCCAAACCCATGCACTAAAATAATACCAAACTGGCCATTTCCCTCCACATCTTGCTCTAGAGCCCCAGAATCCATTTCAATATCTGGAACGGTATCATCTAGGTTCAAAATGGGAATATCTTCCGAAAGAGTAGTCGTAGTTGCAGAGCCATCTAATAATGGAGCATAGAGAGAAGAGCTGTGAAATTGAATGCTATAGCTCCTGGGAAGGTGATGGTACTGGGTTTTGGATAACGCACTAAATGCTTGTCTATCGAGTTTCAACCTTCCCACAGCTGTTTGAGGCGTGTTACAAGTTGACTTGGGTTCGAGAAAGGTGGTAGAGGATAAAGAATGAGGGGGTGAACCAGGCAAGCAGAGTTTGTAATGAACACTAAGCCCTTGGCATGTGAGAAACAGGCTGTCAATGTCAGCAAGTAATCTGACTGGAAGCTCCCCTTCATCACGAGCCATTCCTAATGGCTTCCGCCTCATTTCGCTGTCACTTTTCGGGGTTTTCCCAGTAGAGGGAGTGGGTGATCTTGGAACTTTCTGGAAGCTAGAGAAAACATTTTTGCATGAAAGAACCTGAAATATAAGAGTGTAATAAGGAACAAAAATAATTGACTTTTGAGTATCCAAGTAAAAGCTATCAACAACTATAACATGATCAAATAGGTGGTGGTTATAGACAGTATTCAGTAGATGATGCAAATACGGTAGCAAAAGTACAAACCTACACCATTAATAATATCACACCAATTTGCTTTCTAGAACTTTAAATTACACCTATCCTGCAGGAAGTTCACTTTCCTAAAAATAATAACAAGAGAAAAAGGTTAAAACCACAGAAAAATTACCGCTTCCGGATCAACACGGTGAAACAGGAGTTTCCTCCGAGCTCTGCAGCTAGTTCTATAAGCTACCACAGTATGACCGAGGGCAAAAACCACTGATGAGAGAAACAAGACTGGCATTCCCCATGACTTTTTCAAGTGAAGCCTTTGCCTAGAGAGAGATATCGAAGCCTCAGCCTCAAGTTGAGAATTTACAGAAAAAACACAAGCCTTCACTGAAAGAAGAAGAATCGAAATAAAAGAACACAGTGTGACCGTGCCAAGGTAAGGACCATGGGATAGAGCCGGAGCATCACACACCGAATATACACCTGTGATAAAAAAAAAAAATCCATAATCGCATAATTGAATTGGAACCAATCAACTATCAGCTTCCCACCAATTAACAATAAAAGAATTCCAGTTTCAGAGGATTTTCTAATATGATAGAAAGTTCAAATAATATTAATAAATTTACCCCAAAAAAAAATAATTCTGAAAAAAAAATAAAAACAGGCATAAACTTAGCTTTATCTAGCAATTCTGAACTTTTCAATTTCTCAGAGAAGTGAAGAAAAATAGTCCAAAACACAAAATTCATTTTCTTCAGTTTTCCTTCACTTTCTTAGCGACCAAACATAATGTAAGCCAAAAGAATGGGAAAATTTTTAAAAAACATAACACTTTGTCAAAATTTTAAAAATTTTTCATTTTCCTTGGAAAATTAAAAATATACTCTTCCTTTCCAAGTAACCTAACATGAAATCATACAAAATTAAAAAAAAAAATTGATGACGAACATGATCATACATGTAATAATAAGAGATCTGATAATGGAAACGAGAGGAATATCCGTCAACGATCTCTTAAAGTCGTATCTACGCAAATGCTCTTTGAATCCATAACACCTCACGCACGTGAAGCTCGAGATGAGAACACACGTCACCACCACGTCAGCCACCGCCACCAGAAGCGGCAGCGACGATACCAACAGCGACGCCACCATCGCCACCATGAAGAACACCGTCCGCACAATACGGCGGGCTTTGTCCAATACCAGCCACGCCCTCGCCATCAAAACAGTATTTTGAAAAAATAAAATTAAAAACAAAACGACTTTCTTTCTTCTTTTCTTTTTGGTAACAAATTAGAAACTTAACGCTCTCTCTCTCTATACCTATCTTGGTTTTATGTCGGACTCGACACCCTAGCGAATTCGAATTTGAATGAGGGATTTTGCTCTCGTCGCGTCGCTGAATTGGCCATTTCACGGGTAATTTCTTTCCGCTGGCGGCGAGGTAAAGGCAGACTCGTAATTTAGTGGCTCGATTCGCTGGCCATGGCCAGGGTTTCAAGATGATGAAGGAAACAGAGAGAAGATTTTACTTCTAATGTTTTGAAATTTTTGAATTTCTCTGTTCTTTCTTCTTCTTCTCTTTCTCCTCCCCTCCTCTTCTCCCTGAGAGAGTAGTTTTAATATTTTTGATTGTAATAATAACATGTCGCCCCCTACTTATTATCGAAATTAAACTAATATCATTTACGTAGGATGTGAGTTGTGACAAAGACCTGTAAGAAAAAACCTAACTTGAGTGTTTATTTGTGATTACTCAAAATAAAAGGATCCAGATGTTATTATCCTGGTTATTATTAATTAGGGGAAGCATGATTAATTAGCAATAATTTTTTAGTGCTTTTTATCTGACAGCACTTGGTTCCAGGCTTCCAGCCAGGAGAAGCTGCATAACTGGCAGCCTTTTGTGTGTGGACTAAATTGTCCCTAGCTTTTATCGATTTGACGAATTTGGCCCTTTGGTACTTTTATTTTTTGAAAAAGCCTATTTATTTGGCACTTTGGAGATACTTTACACCAAATATTTGATTTACATGGTCGTGTGATTCCCAAGAATAGATTTGTTTGGGCAAATTAAGTGGAATCATAGCGACCATGCTATTATGTTTTTTTTTTTTTTAAAGCTCAATTGTGTTGTATTATGATATACTATTACAATTTTAAAACTCTAGTAGAGTCATCTAAAAAAGAAATAAAAAAATTTATATTCCTAATCTAATGTTTTCTATTTTTTGTACCGCAATTTTTTTCTCCAAAACTTAATGTGTTTCTTACAAAATTAAAAAAAAAATCTATACTCTCAATATTTTACAATAATTTTAGGTACAGTAGCTTTTAACACACGTTATTTTATTCTCAAGTAAGTTTTATTTTTTTCCTAATGTGACAAAATAATTTAATCATAATAACAAAAGAGAATGAGAGGGTAATGTAAGTAAAAAACTAACTATGCTTAATTATTTATCATTGAGCCAATTCGAAAGTGTGGGGGAGGCAGAGAGGGCAGAGGCAGGCCAGCGAGACGCCCAAGAACGTGACCGTTAGAGCCAGGTAGAGATCGTGGTCGGGACCAGAAATCTAAACCATTGGCCCCCACTCACAACGGGTCGCGTCACATCACCACTTACCTTGTTATGTGGAGCCCGCAATCTCGCCTAGCCTGTCTCATGGGTGGCTGCCACGTGGAGGCTACGATCCAGCCTGTCCGTTTATAATTCTTATGGGGCCGGACTCTTTGGAATTGGGTGGAATAACCAACGGTCGGTTTTCTTTTTTATTATTTTTTTCTCTATAATTTAATGTTAATTTCACCAAAATTATCACAGTAATTCAAAAATCAAATTAAATAGCGCGAGTCATTCTGATTGAATATTTGAGTATTGGAAGCCTAACATATTGTTTATGAAAAATATTGTTTATTTGTGAGTCAAAATCATGATATTGATTAAACCACTTTTTTTTTTATACATCAAAGTTATTTTAACAATAAATCTTGTAATTGTCAAAAAAAAAACAATAAATCTTGTAGACTATGTCATTCGTCAATACTACAGGTCAGTGCTTACATAAAAGTTTTGATAAACTATAAAAAAAAAAAAGAATCCTTAATAATCATGATAAACAATCAATAAATTAAACGACGATTAAATAAATAAGAATTCATATAAATATATGAGGTGGCATGACTCACTAGGCGAGCACTTGAACCATTTAAAACAAGAAATGAATCTTACTTATCCAGAACAAGCTGGCGGTTCAAATTAAATCTTAAAACAAAAATTATTTTTACATTACTTATGAATTACAACAAATCCATCTATAAAAAATCAATAATAATTCTCACTCTCTCTGAAATTTTTTTTCCATAATTCTCGCGCACTTTTCTTTCAAACCAAACGCTCATTTGATGTCATTTACCATGGAAAACAGTTTAATGGATCGAAAAATACAAAATTTTAAAGTTTAACTTAAAGATTATATAAATAACAAATACCATGAACTAATTTATAACAACAAAAGAACACATTAAAGTTTGCATGATGACGTCAGCTGAGGCCCCCACCATGTGTCAATTTATTCTGTTATAAAAATAAAAGCAACGGTGTAGATTTCTCTGCAGGATATTCCTGAAAAGAATCGTACGGCCCTGTTAAATTTTTCGACTTTATTTTTTTTTTTTTGTCCCTGATGGACGGGGCAAAAATCAGCCACCAGCAGACGTTTCGGTAGTTGTAAAAGTTAAAAATATTTGTCAGTTGTTACCTTACAGCCGCGGTTTTCACACGACACAGTAAACTAGCACAGTAACTAATAATGGAATAGAAACGTCACCGTATTGTTCTGATCTCCGATTTCTGATGTAAATATGCATGTCAGGCTCCTCTTTTCCACTTTTGTCATTCTGTATAACAGCATGCGCATTTCTAGGCTTTTTTAAATTATTTTTTATTTATTATTGAATGAATTTTGATTAAAAAAGTAAAAAAGATTTGGGGTTTATGTAGAGGGAAAAAAGAAGGGGGGGGGGAGGAACGGCTGAGGCAACTAGGTTAGTCACTACAGTAACTTGCATTCGCATGGGGGGAACCACTTATTAACTTTGTTAAATTAACAATACTAATCCTCAATTTGCATCCGATCCCTTATGACTAAGGATTATTTTTATTTTTTAACAATTCAATCCCTTATTAAATTTGAAAAAATAATATGCCCATATTAAATTATGATTCATTTTGATTCAAATAAAGTCACGTTCATTTCGTAAAATCATTGAATTTTAGTGTAACATTCGATTTAAATATAAAATAATATGCCCTTATGAGTAAGGATTATTTTTATTTTTTAACAATTCAATCCCTTATTAAATTTGAAAAAATAATATGCCCATATTAAATTATGATTCATTTTGATTCAAATAAAGTCATGTTCATTTCGTAAAATCATTGAATTTTAGTGTAACATTCAATTTAAATATAAAATATATATAAGAATAATAATAATTCTCTAGCATATATATATATATATTGCTAAGTTAGATTTGTTATAACTTATATCTCAACTAAAACGATGTAAAAATCACACAATGACTCACCTGACACAATTCTCATGTTACTTATTTTTGCATATTTTAATTGGGTTGTAAGTTACAAAAAATATATTTTTATGTTTGCTATGAGTGTGTATATATATGTATGTATATACTCCTGACAAACATAAAATTATAAATTTTAATACACTAATAAATAAATAAATAATATAATTTTTAATGTATTAAAATCTATATTTTTTATATTTTAATAACATTCTTCACTTTATTAAAGTAAGAATGTTCTCATTAGATAATGAAAAGGACTCTCTCTTTCTATAAATATGCATAGTAATTGGTAGAGTAAAGATAGTTTGATGAAACTTTTTTTTTTTGTTTTAATCAACCAAGCAATAAGAATCTCCACCAAAATAGAATTGTTCTTTTGTTGCAAAAATACTGTTAGTTCATGTTTGGTTTGTAGAAAAAGGAGGAGAGGAAAAGAGTGGAATGGGGAGGAAGAGAGAAGAAATGAATGGAGAAAAGTAGTGAAATTATATTTTTTTGTTTGGTTTTATATAAAATTTAATAAAAAAATGAAATATATTTTTTGTCTTTAGACTAATATACCATTTACCTTAAATATTTAATTATTTATATTAGTAATAATATATATATAAAATGACGGTACAGTGGCCTGCGGTAAAGGTCCGACGACTTTCCCGGCTCCTTTCCAGTGAAATCCGGCGGTGTTCCGGTTACATTCCGGCAACATCCCGGCGTGGTTTCCAGCAACGTCCGGGGGTGGCCCTGCGACTTTCCGACGGTAGTTCGGCGGTGATCCATTTACAATATTAAACCAATAAAATAAAATTGTAAATAATAATTATTAATGACACTAAATAAGTTGAAAAGTTGAAGGGTAATTTTGAAAATGTTAGTTTCTAATATAAGAGGAATTTAAATTCTTCACTACTTGGTGTGGAATTCAAATTCTACATTATGATGGATATTAAATTTTAATGGAAATTAAATTCTTATATATTTTGTCAAACCAAATAATAAAAATAAAAAGAGAATTTAAATATTTTCCTCTCCTACATTCTCTCCTCCCAACTAAACACCACCTTAGAGAATATATAATTCCACAAGGAAGGGACAATTTAACATTTGCAATGTCGTTTTATGGACCACAAGAACAATGAGATTTTGCTTTTCAAAGGCTATGAAAAACATAAGATATAGACCAGGCTTGATTTTCTCTCTACTGACAGGGAGGACACTTAATTATTTTTTTTTTATTTTGATTTTCTCAAGAAATTTTATTTATTTTATTTATTTATGCACAGTTAGGTGATGACTTTTGAATTGGATACACATGAATCATGATAACATGCAAAATAAATCAAAACAATGGACAAGTCAATAGAAAAACTGACCATAAAATCACCAGTCACATGGATTTTCTTTGTTTATTTTTGACTTATAAGTTCTTGGAGGTTGCAGCTCTGATTATGGTCAATGCCCTATTCTATGATCTAAATTTTGTTTGCTTATAAAATATAAAGTAAATATTTTTTTCATATATAGCTTTGAAGATATGAAATTGATTGACCTTGTTTACATTCCATTCTCTAGGCATCATGCTTATTAATTTCGGCATCTCTTGCATTAATTATATATATGTGTGTGTATTCTCTATAATTTCATACATCTTTTTTTTTAAACATAAATGAAAATGAATTTTCTTCTCAATCATACGAACAAAAAGTTTTATAAGCTAAATGAATTAGCGAGTAGCGACTGCACGATTCATATTTACACCCTTCCTAACTTGTTGTCATGCTATTATATTACTTGTGCAAATAGAACAATTTTTAAATTAGGCTCTAATTTTAAATTATTTATGATTTGTATAATTTTCAAAACCCTAATTTCAACAAAAGTAAAGGGTGTTAATGGCAATTCTTCATGTATGATGAAAATTGCAGTAGTTTTCTTTTGAGAGAGTCAAAAGAAACGAAACTTTTTTCCATCAAATATAAGAGACAAAAGGCAAGCTTTAAGTCATGGAAATGGGGACATAAAATAAAAGCAAGAAAATGTAAAAAGCAAATGGCACGATATGGGTCATCATCCTGTTCTTTTCAGCTAAGCTGCTGATGCAATCTGGGCCCTCCATGTTTGTCCCACTCGGGTTCATCAATTTTGGATAAATTTTCAAGAAATCAGATTCCTTTTCAAAATGGGAAGAATCTTCATTCAATTTTCTTTGTAATGTGAAATGTGGGAAAGTATTTGCTAACAAGCATTCAAACTAGGGCCAGTGAAGCAAAAGATTTGTCTGGCCAAAAGATCAATCAACTCAAAAGTTGTCTTGTATCATTTAGACAGTACCATTTATTTTTTTTAATCAAAGCAGATAAAAAAAAAAGCAAATAACTTTTTAGTTCTTTGGGTTAATATCAGAGCAATAGTACCACAAAGGAAAGAAAGGTGGCATGAATCTTTCTACTCTTGCAATATTGGTAACTTTATGACATCACATTTAAAAATTATATTTATGAAGGTTTTAATTTTTCGTCTTTTAGATAAAAAAAAAAATATAGTTACGGTGTGTTCAAAATATTGTTTTTAGAAAATCAATAACCCTGTTAAATGAATGAATGGAAGTTATATTCACTTTGTTAAATGAATGAATGGAAGTCATATTATTTTAAAAAAATTGAAAAGATTGGATTCATATAACCCTGATTTGCAAATATATATAACTGTTCTGCTTAATGTTAAATGAATGAATGGAAGTCATATTATTTTAAAAAAATTGAAAAGATTGGATTCATATAACCCTGATTTGCAAATATATATAACTGTTCTGCTTAATGATGAAGAGATTGATTCTTGAAATGTCTACTCAATTGAAGATTTAGGCCATTTCATTGTCAGCCTTCATATCTTATCTAAAAAGTATGAAACCACCAAAATCAGCAACTTGTGTGGTTAGTGGTGTTTTCAGGTTAATACTTTATTATATCATGACAATAATGACCCATTTTCCTTCTCCTATCTTTTCAATAATTATTTAGCTATTAAACAAAAAGAATGAAAAATGATTATATTATGAGAATACAGGAATTGAAAAGATTGGGTTAGTCATACCAATCAATTCAGAAAATTTTAACCGAATTACGAACCGAGCCATAACATTAAATTCATTATTTTTTTTATTGGCCAACTAAAATATCTAAATCAATTGAGGCTCAAATTTGTTTGATAACTTTTTTTTTAACCAACTAAATTTTAAAATAAAAATAAACATCTTGATCGCGTATAATTATTTTCAAACCCTCTTTAGAAACAAAAATTCACTCTGCCATCTACATCTAATTTTTTCTTCCTAAATAACCCTTTTAATCAAACAACTCGCAAGAAGTATAATCAAAAGCTTATAATATATGTACATGATAACAAACTCAATTAAAAGTTTCAAGCACTTGGAGATGAAAGAAGATAATGTTTCAAAAGTTCCAAAGATGAAGCAATAAAAAATTAAAGGAAAAATATCCACCGTCCACTCGTTTTTTACAATTTTTTTAAAAATACACAATTCTTTCTTTTTTTGGTTGGAATCCACCTAAAGTTACATTTTGTTTCACTTTTCCACTTCCGTTTGGAATCCATTAAGAGAACTAACGGAAACTTAAAAAAATAACCATTTTACCCCCAAAATGAAAATTACAATTTCACCCTAAAAATGTAAAAAATAATCAGATTTAATGATGAATATCATTATTGGTACGTTAACGAAGTACAAAAAAAAATCTTAACTACTAGAGATTATAACTCAATGAATAATAAAACTCTACTTATCTTAAATTCAATTGATGGTTTGCGAGATTGAGCTATTTTTAATACTATTGTTATAATTTAGTATTCTAATTACAGACATATTTTTTTAAAAAAAAACATACATTTAATGGTTGTGGAATTAATTTCTTTATTGATGTTTGTGGAAAAAACATGAAGAATGCCTGCAAACGCAAGTTATTATACACTAGTGATCTTAAATTTGTTTTTTTTTTTGTTAATCATTCATTTATTTATTCTCATCTTTTCATATATATGTATTCGGGTTCCTCTTTGGATTCCTTACTCACTCTCTATCTCAATTTTTCTTCATTTTCAAATTCAAAATCTTTCTGCAAAGGAGAGGATCAAATAATGAAATTAAAAATAAATCAAATGGTCCCATGTATTTTGAGCATTTCTTCCACCAACCACGACAAAAACATGGCTGTGCTGTAAGTGTCGCAGCCTCCCTCATCATATATTGAACAAAATCTAATATTACCAAATACCAAAAACGACATCAAACTTTTTACACCAAACGACAATGATTTCTTTTTTTTTTTTTTTTTTGGTTAAAAAAGAAAAGAAAAGAAAGATTACATACACATTAATTGATTATCTTATGTAATTGTCCAAACAAAGATTATGTAATGCATAGAACAGCCAAAAATTGACAGAGTTTAAAGGATGATTATTAAAGCCTTAAATCGGCTGGCAAAAGCATGCATGCAGATATATCTTTAATCTATTAGAGTCTCGATGCAGATGCAACTACTACTTCTTTGGTGACTGCGTTGTACATATTATTTTATTTCATGCTTAGCACATCATTACATAAAAGAGATAGGATAACATAAATAAATATAATCTTCTTTTTGTCAACATTTGTCACCTTAAGCTTATAAAATTGTAAGTTGTTTAATTTTCTACATGATAGCCGTTGTTATTGAAAATTTGAGTTCTCGAAGATAAAGAAAAGTGCACAGTCGGCACACCTCAGTGTGATGGCTGCAAGATACCCAAAAAAAAAAAAAAAATTCATGTTCTTTGGGTAAATTACATGTTAATTGCTTGATTTAATTGACATTATCAATTAATTAAATCAACCTTTTGTTAACACGACTCTTCGGACGTCCAGTCAGAAACCGCAGTTGAAGTTTTAATTATGGATCCGATAATAATAACAATTTTTTTTATTTTTTTTGGTCCTTAGGGTTGACAGGAATGGTTATAGATTCATGAAGGTCCCCAATGAGCACAGCTTAACCGAAAAAACTTGAATCTCTAATCTCAAACTTCAAATCTTCAATCCCATTAGTTGAAAATGTGAGTTGATTTCTCTACCATTTATTAAAGCGGCTCCCGCATTAATTAAAGTAGGCTTTTAGGTCATGTTTAGTTGGAAGAAAAGGGAGGAGAGGAAAAGAGTGGAATGAAAAAGAAGGGAGAAGAAAGGAATAGATAAGAGTAGTGAAATTAGATTTTGTTATTTGATTTGATATAAAATTTGATAAGGAAATGAATTATAATTTTTTTTCTTTAGACAAATTTATCCCTTACTTAAATATTAAACTATTTATATTAGTAATATATATATATATAAAATAAAATGGCAATCTGGTGGCCGGCGATGGAGGTCCGGCGGAGATCCAACGACTTTCCGGTGAAACCGACGATGGTTCGGCCATTTTTTGGTGAAGTTCGTTAGTGGTCCGGACCACCTTTCGAAGGTGGTCCGGTGGAGGTCCATTTATAATATTAAATCAATAAAATAAAATTATAAATAATAATTATTAATGGCATTAAATAAGTTAAAAAGTTGAAGAATATAAGAGGAATTTAAATTCTTCACTACTTAGTATGGAATTCAAATTCTATATTATGATGAATATTAAATTCTATATTATGATGAATATTAAATTCTAATAGAAATTAAATTCTTATACATTTTGTCAAACCAAACAATGGAAAAAAAAATAGAATTTAAATTATTTTCTTCTCCTACATTCTCTCCTCCTAACCAAACACCACCTTAGATCAGACTTTTGTTTTGGATTACACCTGTTTGCACTCGTATGCGTACATACACATACTTCAGTATATACACCATCTAGTGTATTCGTATTTTTCTAATATTTTTTATTCAATTAATTAATATATCATGTAATGTATATAGTGAATTAGTATTTTAAAAGATGAATGACAAGAGTATTGTTGTAAGGGCTCTACAAGTCTTTATTATTTAAAAAAAAAAAATTGCAGTGCCTAGAATGAAGCTCTTCTTTAAATCAAAGGCACATGAGCCAACAATACAGAAGTCGGGGCTCAGAGCACGCCCACTCATATACTCAAGCTCATACAAAAAGTACTCATCAGCCACAACATTTCCACCAGAAGTGAACTCTTCATCATATTGAAAAAGAATCTCCGTAGAGTGGAAATGAAAACCCACAACCATTGTTAAAATATCATGCACTACAAATCGAAAAAAAGGTTGAGTTAGTACTCTTTTTTTTTTTTTTTAAATTAATGACAAAAATATTGTTTGTAAGGATATTATTGAAAAAAAAAAAGAGATAAGGATAAAATTGTAACAAAATTGTAACATATTTAATAATAGTAATGTCTTGAAATATTTTTCAAAATAAGATTTACTAAATAAATGTTTAAAAAAAATCAAAAGTTGAAATGGACATGTGTCCACTACCCAAATGAAAGGTAATTGATTGGCTAAATGAAATTAATTAACCACCAAACAATTTCGTAATCACATAGCCACAATCTCAAGTTGGTTAAGGACTTCAGAAATTTTAATAGCTTGATTGATGTTTACACGAACCAAAATCTCAACAATTACTCAAATACATATTCCCCATAAAAATAGCAATTAAAATTTATAAAGCCAAACCATAGCTTTCATGAGAATATAAGATGCGGTAGGAAGTTTAAAGGGGCTAAGCAAACTACTCATTCTTCTTGATAAAGATCTTCCTTGAATCAAATCAATCTCCTTTTGTTGTGTCATTTTCGTTCTTTGTCACCATATCAGAATCGCTAATTTTCAAGAATAAACTAGTATCTCACAAAGAAAAAACAAAAATAATTGAGTGTGACAAAACAATGCAGAAGATGACCCTACGGAACTGGAAATTCTTGTGACACAAATGTATGGCTATTAGAGGACAAAGTAGTTGAGTTGGTGTAGAAGAACATATATATATGTATGTATGTGTCTATACACTGGGTCCTAAAAAGAGGGTGGTGTGGATGTAAATTAACTCTTAAGATTAACGAAGTATTTGATATATTAACAAAAATTTTAATATGTTAATAGGAAATGTTAAGTATTTTAATAGTTGAATCACAATTTGAATATCAACTAATATGACATTCATCTTTCAGATAATTAACATATAATATTGATATCTAAGTTGGCACACATGCTCGGATCCCTATCATTATTGTCTATTAATATTGGGTCATGACACATAATTAATTTGTAGTCATTTATCGAATAACAATTAAGTCCAAATCATTAATTTTTATGATGTAACAATTTGTAGAACGTGTCAATCTTTGGGAGAATCAAATGCAAAATGCTTACAAGAACTAGAAAAATTTTGATGTTTCGTTTTGTTGGGGTCGTCATCAACTGTCTAGTCCGAAAACCAAATGAATCCGCAAATTTAATGGGCTTGACGAGGACCCAATTGACCCAAATCTTTCTTTAGGTCCGCTGGGAAGAGCTGGGCTGGCAGCCTAACCCACTCTATTTGTCAGCATCTCCCAAATGGACTTCGAAACGGAACTCAATGGCTTGTTAAAGAGGACTTGCATCCAAATAACTTCTGTTGCAAGCTTATTTTCCAATTTCTCTTTTCATGAATATAAAGCGTTAAATTGAAACACAAGGATAAAACGGTCAGTTTACTATAAATTGTTAAATATTCTAAAGCGGCTAACGTTTCTCGGAAATTTAATACAAATTGGAAATAATGGGTGGAAAATTAAACGAATTGAAAGTTTTGTGTATTTTTTAAATGAGTGAATCTTTATGTGAACAGAATTGATAAATTTCCTCATTAGAATTACCCTATATGCAACTATCTATTGCAAGTATTTGTAATATATATGTAGAATTGTAACATGTAAAAAAAAAAAAACTATTATTTTGGAAACTCACAAAAATAACTTGATAAATTTGACCAATATGTGATAATTTTCTTGGAAGGAAAACAACTAGGATTTGAGTGAAGATTAATCTAAAAGTTAACACACTTTAAATTTTTTTTTTTGTATACAAAAAAAATTATTTACATTTTCTAATATAAATAAACTCCTAATCCTCATGCACTGCAAAATTTTAGCTTATCAAGCATTAAATTTGTGGATTTTATGACTCATACAAATCCAGCTTTTAATGTCCATAAAACATTTTCTATGAATAAGAAAAAAATAATATGTTGGTATTTCGTTCATTCTTTTTCCTGCTTCTCAGATCTTTTTTAAACTTTTAGTGGTTGAACCCTCTTAAAATTTATCTAATCTTGATAAAATTATGTATGAGGAAACAAACAAAAAAATGAATTTTTAATATAAATATCCTCCTAGTGCTCAAGTGGTATAAAGTTTTAGCTTATCAAGCATTAAATTTGTGGATTTTATCACTCATACAAATACAACTTTTTATCACTCAGTATTTTTTTTTTCCTACTTCTCGTAACTCTTTTTAAAATATTAGTGCTTTAACCCTCTTAAAATTGATCTAATCTTAATAAAAATATATACGAAGAAATTTTAAAATGTTGGAGGAAACTAATATAAAAATTTATCATTCCTATTAAAATTGAGGAATAAGCTATATGAACCATCAAATATATGATGATAAAAAAAATCATTAGTGATAGTAAAGAGAATAACGATGATTTCATATTAGTCCCTCAACTATTTTTTGCATTGAAGTGAGAATTAAATTCCGAATTTTAACATTATTAGTTGGGAATATTCATTGTGGGAAGACAACATTTGAGGGATTTTTTTTTTCGCATTGAAGTGAGAATCAAAACCATATGTTAAAAGAGATTTTCAGAAATTTGTCGAAGTCTCTACTGACTTCTGATAATTTTTGTCCTAAATTTTCTTTATTTGCACACATAAACATTTACACCAAGTGACACCAGATAAGAGGGGCAGATCAAAATTAAAAAATTTCAAATCAATAAACTAAGAAAAAGCAACCACTAGAAAATAGTTCGTTAATTGGAAATTTAAATGGCAACATCACAAACAGATTGAAACAAGTATGAACTGAAATCACTTAGCACATACAAAAAAAAAGTCATTTTATTTTTAATACTGATTACACATCAGATAATTGTATTACACAGATATTTACAATTGCTATTAGAATAGACATTACACTAATATTTACAATCAGATATATAATTTAGAACTTATATTATTACATTAATTTTATAAAGTACATGCCCAGATATATGACATTCACAGACGAGAGATGTCTTTATTTTACTCGCATTTCGCAAGAGAGAAAAATTTACAAATTAACTCAACGCAATCATTCACCACAAAGGGGAAAAAAAACATTGGTTTTAAAATAGGGAAGAAAGGCATTTTGAGTGGCTTGATCATCCCATTGAAGATTATTCCACCACTCCTCTTGTCCCTTGATAATAAGTTTACGTTCCTGTCCGCTGGTGCAATCAAATGGAAGCTTCTTAAGCTTTGGACATAAAGTTACGTGCAGTTCCTTCAAATGAGGGAAGGGCAAGGCCCTTGGGTAGATGCTCCTCAAATTTTCTAATCCGCCCAGGCTAAGACGTTCAAGCCTTGCAAACGGGATTAGATTCTGCATCTCCTCGGATGGAACTTCACCCAATTTTTCAAGGCTGATTATTTCTTCCAAACAACGGCAGTCATACATTTGAATAAGCTTGAGATTTGGAGCAAGAATAAGCCATGTCACGTGCCTCAATTTGGATCCCCATATTGAAACTTTGTGGAGACTAAAGAACCCGTGAGTTTCTCGGATTCTTTTCACTTCTCCTCCTGCATAGTCAATCTCCATTTCTTCCAAATCTTTACAATACCTCATGTCTAGTGCTTCGAGATGCCTCAAACTTGCTAAAGTCAAAACACTGAGCGATGATAAACTGCGACAGTTTGTAAGGCTTAGAGATGGAGTATTGCTAACGATGCTCTGTAAACTGGGAGATGTCAGCAATCTTTGAAGAGCTGCAAAACTGTGTAAAGTGATGGTCAGCACATTTAAATGTTTCAAACCAAGCAATTCCTCAACCAAAACTAAACTGCCTCCAGACAAAATGCTATCTGATTCTTGTTCCCGAGAACCACATTTGAACATTCTCAATGCTTCCAACATCTTTAGATTCGATATCAACTGTCCCGGAATTTTAGAAATTCGATACGTAGACTCCAAGTTCAAACATTTGAGATTAACCAGGTACCTTAACTCTAGTGGCAATCCTTCTATACCGGTCTCCGATAGATCAAGATTTTGAAGTGAAAACAAGTTTGAAATTCCTACAAGAAAATGCCGTGGCAACAAGGTGTGTGACAGCTTTAAAACTCTAAGAGAAGCCATTGATTGAAAGAATTCTTCATTAGCCATGGATATATAATTTGAACTAAGAAACAAAGTCAGGAGATGAGGAGATGCAGGAGACTCCGGAAGTCTCCAAATTTTGTTTTGCATCAGTGACATCCTTGTAACCTCTTGCCACAATTCAGATCTTGGCGTTTCAGTTAATCCTACACCTGCAAGAACTAAATACCTTTCCTCCTGCTTCTCAGTCGTAGATGCAATCCACAAAGCCATGTCACGAACCACATCATGCATTTTTACACGATTATCATCTTCTTCTTCCAACAGACACGCATGAAGAAGACAACGAATAAGAGAGTAACCTTGATTTCGAGCCCCAATACCATTATACTCATCTAAAAATCCCTCACATATCCAACAATCTATCAAGTCCTCTATGCTAATACTGTAGTCTTCGGGAAAAAGACTACAGTACAGGAGACAAAATCTAGTTTCATTGCTGGGCAAAAAATCATAGCTGAACTTTAAACGGGAAAGTACCCTTTTCTCCATACCTGAAAACTTAGACGCTGAACTCCTAAGCACCTCTATTGCGTGTTCCCACTCTCGAGGGGCCTTCTTAGAAGCCATGGCTCGGCCGACAGTGATTAGAGCAAGTGGCAAACCACCGCACTCTCTGGCCACAGTTTCTGCTAGCTCAGGAATATCAGGATGACTATCTAGAATATCTCTTCCCACTTTCTCCTCAAATAATCTCCAGGCATCTTCATATCCCAGACACTCCACTTTAAAGGATTTGTGAGCATCCATTTGGCCGCAAACTTCAAACTCGCGCGTTGTGAAAACTACCTTGGACGCACTTGTACGGCTTGGAACAGGTAAACCCACTTGGGCTAAATCAACTAGCTCCCATATGTCATCCAGTAACAACACAAACTTCGTGTTCCTCATGGTCTTGAATATTTCCTGAGCTTTCTCGTCAAAGCTTTTACTATCCCATGACTCGTTGCACAAACCAATCTTTTTCGCAATGCTTTCTTGTATCTTTCCGAGCTGCAGGTCTCTGGACACCACTTCCCAAATAACAAAATCGAAATTATTGGGCGTGTGAAGGAAGCTGTTGTTAATTTGCGTCAACAGGGTGGTTTTACCCACCCCTCCCATACCGTACAGGCCAACAATTCCCACAGGTTCTTCCGTGAGACATCTCCAAACTCTGTCTAAAGTTGACTGCAAGCCCACTACTGTCGGTGGAAGAGGTCTTTCATCAACTGGGTTTTCTGGTACCGTTTGAGCCACGTCTTTGAAATCTCCTTCCTTTCTTAAGCTCTGCACATTTTTCAATAACTCGACAACTCTTTTCCCGTCCTTGTACCTTTCGACGCAGTTCCCGGAACAGAAGCCACCGAGATTGATTTTTCTCGACAGCCTTGGAACTTCTTTTTCCACGTCTTGCACTCTGGAGAGCCACCCCTGCACTTGCTGCAGCCGTCTCATTTGCCTTTGTTCGGCTACGATGACCCTTATCTGCACATCATTTCTTGCTTCAATCAACTTTTGAAAGTCCGTCCGCAAGGCATAGAGATTGTCTTTCAAATGACAGATGTACCCTGCTTTGCTAACAATGCAATCTAGGCAACGAGAAATGGTGCCGTCACATGAGAATTGGGCTGAGCAAACGTTTCCCATAGTTTGTATAGAATTCAATATTCAGCTATTAAACAGATGAAGAAATGTGATGAGAATGTATGAGCACTACAATGTTAGTTAATTAGCTTGGTTTTTGCAATTGATGGAGCTTATTCTTAATGTAGGAATCTTAAGGAGCCGCGTGGTAGCACCGACTCTGAGCAAACTATTCTTTCTCCTTTTACTAAAGAATATCGTAGCGGCATAAAAAAAAATGTAGGAATCTTATAAATTTCACTTTAAGACGAAAAATATTAATTCAATTATACGCTTCTACTAGGAAAGTGAATTTTGTAGTCTTAGAAGGTACCATCGTCACTGGGTGACAGGTTACCTTGAAATTTCCTGGAAAAAGACTTGGATTTTTTATATGATTGTTTGAGCAAATTGTATATTGAAAGAGGGTCCGCCAATGTTGCAAAAGTTGCACAATAACTTTTATATTTTTGTATTTGATTACATTACATCACCTTATATTTTCTGCAAAATTCATTAGGAACTAAAAGTTACAAATTTTTACATAAAAATAGTCCATTTTTAGAATAAAATGACATTTGAAAAGAATTTTAATTTTTTTATTAATATCATTATTATTATTATATAAGATTATTGCTATTAAATTTTATTATTTTAATTATTATTATTTATGATTATTACTGTCATTATTATTATTAAAATTTATTACTTTTATTATTTTAATTGTTATTATACCGTAATTAATTCATTAATATTAATATTTATCTTGTTATGATTAAAATTAATGTTATTATTAAAATATATTAACTTTTTTATTTTAAATATTATTAATTATTGTTGTTATTATTTTTATTAATAATATTATTATTAAAACTTATTAATAATTTTTATTATTTTAATTATTATCATTATTAATATTATTATTTCAGTTAATTTTGTTGTTGTTGTTAAATTTTATTAATTTTTTGTTTTAATTAACATTATTGTCATAATTATTATTTTTAGTTTTATTATTATTATTGTTTTAATTATAATATATACAAATAATATTAGGGACACAATTAACAAAGGGCATTTTGATAACTTATAATAGTTTATTCCAATTATAAAATAAAGTAAACACATCAATTAGAATGTTATTCATTCCGTTTCTTTATTACGATTCTAGCTCATTTCAATTCTTATTTAATAACCACACCATTAGAATGTGTTCTTTAGGAATCAGTCCAAGTCTTTATTACTATTTTCTTTACTTGGACACATAAACATTTGCACCAAGTGACACCGGATAAGAGGGGCAGATAAAAAAAAATTACAAATGAATAAATAAAGAAAAAGCAACCACTAGAAAACAGTTCGTTAATTGGAAATTTAAATGGCAACATCACAAACAGATTGAAACAACTAGTATGAACTGAAATCACTTGGCACCCACACTAAAAATGCCACTTTTTTAAACAGGGAAGAAAGGCATTTTGAGTGGCTTGATCATCCCATTGAAGATTATTCCACCACCATTCTTGTCCCTTGATAATAAGTTTACGTTCCAGTCCGCTGGTGCAATCAAATGGAAGCTTCATAAGCTTTGGACATAAAGTTACGTGCAGTTCCTTCAAATGAGGGAAGGGCAAGGCCCTTGGGTAGATGCTCCTCAAATTTTCTAATCCGCCCAGGTAAAGAAATCCAAGCCTTGCAAACGGGATTAGATTTTGCATCTCCTCGGATGGAATTTCACCCAATTTATCAAGGCTGATTATTTCTTCCAAATAACGGCAGTTAGTCACCGCAATATGCTTGAGATTTGGAGCAAGAATAAGCCATGTCACGTGCCTCAATTTCGATCCCCATATTGAAACTTTGTGGAGACTAAAGAACCCGTGAGTTTCTCGGATTCTTTTCACTTCTCCTGCATAGTCAATCTCCATTTCTTCCAAATCTTTACAATCCATCATGTCTAGTGCTTCGAGATGCCTCAAACTTGCTAAAGTCAAAACACTGAGCGATGATAAACTGCGACAGTTTGTAAGGCTTAGAGATGGAGTATTGCTAACGATGCTCTGTAAACGGGGAGATGTCAGCAATCTTTGAAGAGCCGCAAAACTGTGTAAAGTGATGGTCAGCACATTTAAATGTTTCAAACCAACCAATTCCTCCACCAAAACTAAACTGCCTCCAAACAAAATGCTACTTGATTTTTGTTTAGAAGAATCACATTTGAACATTCTCAATGCTTCCAACATCTTTAGATTCGATATCAACTGTCCCGGAAATTTAGAGATTCGATACGTAGACTCCAAGTTCAAACATTTGAGATTAACCAGGTACCTTAACTCTAGTGGCAATCCTTCTATACCGGTCTCCGATAGATCAAGATTTTGAAGTGAAAACAAGTTTGAAATTCCTACCAGAAAATGCCGTGGCAAGGTGTGTGACAGCTTTAAAACTCTAAGAGAAGCCATTGATTGAAAGAATTCTTCATTAGCCATGGATATATAATTCGAACTAAGAAACAAAGTCAGGAGATGAGGAGATGCAGGAGACTCCGGAAGTCTCCAAATTTTGTTTTGCATCAGTGACATCCTTGTAACCTCTTGCCACAATTCAGATCTTGGTGTTTCAGTTAATCCTACACCTGCAAGAACTAAATACCTTTCCTCCTGCTTCTCAGTCGTAGATGCAATCCACAAAGCCATGTCACAAACCACATCATGCATTTTTACACGATTATCATCTTCTTCTTCCAACAGACATGCATGAAGAAGACTACGAATAAGAGAGGAACCTTGATTTCGAGCCCCAATACCATTATACTCATCTAAAAACCCCTCACATATCCAACAATCTATCAAGTCCTCTATGCTAATACCGTAGTCTTCGGGAAAAAGACTACAGTACAGGAGACAAAATCTAGTTTCATTGCTGGGCAAAAAATCATAGCTGAACTTTAAACGGGAAAGTGCCTTTTTCTCCATACCTGAAAACTTAGACGCTGAACTCCTAAGCACCTCTATTGCATGTTCCCACTCTCGAGGGGCCTTCTTAGAAGCCATGGCTCGGCCGACAGTGATTAGAGCAAGTGGCAAACCACCGCACTCTCTGGCCACAGTTTCTGCTAGCTCAGGAATATCAGGATGACTATCTAGAATATCTCTTCCCACTTTCTCCTCAAATAATCTCCAGGCATCTTCATATCCCAGACACTCCACTTTAAAGGATTTGTGAGCATCCATTTGGCCGCAAACTTCAAACTCGCGCGTTGTGACAACTACCTTGGACGCACTTGTACGGCTTGGAACAGGTAAACCCACTTGGGCTAAATCAACTAGCTCCCATATGTTATCCAATAGTAACACAAACTTCGTGCTCCTCATAATCTCGAATATTTCCTGAGCTTTCTCGTGAAAGCTTTTCCCATCCCATGGCTCGTTGCACAAACCAATCTTTTTCGCAATACTTTCTTGTATCTTTTCGAGTTGCAAGTTTCTGGACACCACTTCCCAAATAACAAAATCGAAATTATTGGGCGTGTGAAGGAAGCAGTTGTTGATTTGCGTCAAAAGGGTGGTTTTACCCACCCCTCCCATACCGTACAGGCCAACAATTCCCACAGGTTCTTCCGTGAGGCATCTCCAAACTCTGTCTAAAGTTGACTGGAAGCCCACTACTGCCGGCGGAAGAGGTCTTTCATCAACTGGGTTTTCTGGTACCGTTTGAGCCACGTCTTTGAAATCTCCTCCCTTTCTTAAGCTCTGCACATTTTTCAATGACTCGACAACTCTTTTCCCGTACTTGTGCCTTTCGATGCAGTTTCCAGAGCAGAAGCCACAGAGAATTTCCTCCTCTTTTCCAATGATTTCTGCCAACAGTCTTGGAACTTCTTTTTCCACATCTTGCACTCTGGAAAGCCACCCCTGCACTTGCTGCAGCCGTCTCATTTGCCTTTGTTCGGCTACGAGGACCCTTATCTGCACATCGTTTCTTGCTTCAATCAACTTTTGAAATTCCGTCCGCAAGGCAGCAAGATTGTCTTTCAAATGACAGATATACCCTGCTTGGCTAACAATGCAATCTAGGCAATGAGAAATGGTGTCGTCACATGAGAATGAGACTGAGCAAGCGTTTCCCATAGTTTGTATAGAATTCAATATTCAACTATTTAGGAAATGAAGAAATCTGATGAGAATGTATGAGCACTGCAATGTTAGTTAATTGATGGAACTTATTCTTTTTATAGGATAAACTATAAAGGGAATAAGCTAATGTAGGAATCTTAGAAATTTCTCTACCAGACGGGTGGTATTAATTCAATTATAACCAACAAAGTGTTGGCCCCACTGGCAATGGAGTCCCCTTAAGTGGCTTGACTGGGTTTGTTCCCCAGTTCGAGTCGCAGGGAAGTCGTATTTGTTGGGAGAACCTGTGCCTCCCGGTTCGAGCGGGGACTTCTAGTCTGGGTTGTGGTATAGGCTTAAAGGTGCCTCCCACAGTTGGGGCCTTCCCCACGATACCTCGTGATTAATATCAAAAAAAAAAAAATTTCAATTATATGTTTCTACTAGGAAAGTCAATTTTTTAGTCTTAGAAGGTACCATCACTGGGTGATAGGTGTCCCCGAATAAGACTTGGACTTTTTATGTGATTGTTTGAGCCAAATATATTGAAGGAACGTAATGTTTTTTCAAGTCCTTCAATTAATGCGAACAAACCTTCGTAATCTTTACGGTTATTAACTTTGAAAATATACATTTTTGACAAATATCTATGTATCTAATATTGGTCATGTGGCGCATATAAGTTGGAGTCATTAAGATCAAGTTACTAACCTTATGATGTAAGTTTCAAAATAAAAATTATGATGTAAATATTTATTGAACCCGTTCAATATCTGAGAAGATGAAATGCAAATGCTCGAAAACGAACCTGAAAATCAGCATTTCCTTTGGTAGATTGGATGATTGGATCATAAACCGTGTCCAACCTTAAAACCAAATGAATCCACACTACAAAAGAAAGTGTCTTTCGCGACAGCTCTTGCGACTGCAAAATAAGCCGTCGCAATTGTCACTTACACAGCCCACTTATGACTTTATTGGGTTAAACAAAACGGGGCCCAAATTCAAAAAGCTTATTAATTTTTGTGCAACCTTTATTCTTCGTTATATCAAAAGCTCAGTCCACTTATAATACTCTTTGTTTGAAAAACACATTTTACCTCATTTCTCAAAACAAGTAAAATCAAATTCCAGAAGACAGAGCGGGCTGAGCTGTTACGAAGATGAATTGGTGTTTATCTCCAAAGTGAGCTCCAAATAAGATGAATTGATGCTTTCTCTACAGAGCGGGCTCTCCGTGGCTTGTACTTTCTCTGGTTCTTGCCTTTTTTTTTTGTAAGTTTTTTCAATTCAAATTTATTTCTCCTTCTTTCTAGATTTAGTTTTTATTTTTGAAATGTGAAAAAGCTTATTGTTGGAATTGTAAAGACCCAAGCCGAATTGATTCTTACAATTTAATAGAGAAAAAAAATTGGTGCCTAATTCACCTCCTCTCTTTGTTCTCATTTGCTACAGGATCCATTGCTTCTTCATTTACACCACACAGGTGAGAGAACTTAACTAATATTTTTTTAATTTATCCTCGTTATTTTCCTTTGCTTTCTAATTACTGTTGTATTTTAAGTTCATGCATTGATGATATTTCGGCTAGATCTAGCTCTATTTTCATCGATGATTGTTAGCTTATCTAGAGTAAATTTTATGTTTAAGTAATTTCTGTGAATGATTTTATTTGTCTACAATTGGATTGCTGAGCTGTAGTATATTTAGAGTGAATTTTGGTTGTTGAATTCTATTTGAGTAGCTTTTGTGATTGTATATTTAAGTAGCTTCTGTGACTAATTCTACTTGCCCACCGAATTTTGAATTAGATGAGTTGTTTTATTGAGCTGTTGTTTATCTAGTGTGATGTTGGTAGTTGAATTTTGTTTGATCAGCTTTTGTGAGTGATTCTATTTGCTTACTGAATTCTGAATTGGATATATTGGATTGACTAAATTGAAGATTATATAAAGAAAAAATGTTGTGCATTGAAGAAGAAACTGCTGCTCTGTTCTTTAGTGGATGTAGGTTGTCTCCAGCCGAACCACTTATATTTGTTGTTCTTTGATTACTGTTTCTGGGTGATTCTTTTGTGTGAATTCGTTTGGCCATATTTCTAGATTGTGATTAGAGAGTTTAGTTAGGTCCTGATGATTGTTGATTGGATATTAAATCTGATCTTGTTTCAACAATATGTGGTCTATAGTCATTAAATTATCAAAAAGATCATTGGTGATATTAAAGAGAATAACGATGGTTTCATACTGTTCCCTCAACTATTTTCTGCATTGAAGTGAGAATTAAATTCGAATTTTAACATTATTAGTTAGGAATATGCATTGTGGGAAGACAACATTTGAGGGAAATTTTTTTCATTTTTGTCTACAGTAGGTAATGGTTTCTCAACATTCTACCACCACCACCTTGTTTCTATCTTGGGTGGTGGTGATTGTGACTTTAATGTCCATTGGCATATTGGCTAGTGCCATTTATTGAGCGTGGCCATTACTATGACAGCTAATTGTGCTTGCTCATTTCATTTACACCTGGTTGATTTTTCTTCTAATTGCATAACTTCATGTAACATTAGCTTTTAGTCTACTATGAGCTCGGTTCACTCGTTTTCTGCTCAAAAATAATGTTGGACCTTTTTCTTTTAATTTTAGTTCCAATATGTGAAGCCTCCATATCATAATTTCTCAATTCCTTGAGAGCTTTCTTGAATCGGTTCAGCTACTTGAGTTTCCAATTCTTGCACCCTTGAAAATTACTGGGAAATCACCAAACAAGTCAACAAAGTGTAAATGAAATGAGAAAACACACTGGAATGTTATTGATCAAGAACTTCATTTATTTGATCCAACGGCTAAGAAGAATTTTGTAAAATTCTTTTCTATATATCCTCAAATCTTGTAGTGTTAATGATCATTCATCAATACCATCCAATTTTCTCCGTTATAAGTTCTTTAAAACCCATCCTTGTCCGTGTTGCAGCCGCTTCATCTGTTGTTGTTCAGCAACGATCACTCTTATCCGCTTCATCTGTTATTAAACAACTTTTTAAAATGCAGGCATATTGGGAAATAGTTTTATCACCTTATGAGTATGAGGGTGAGCAAATGTTTCCCATTGTATTTACTGATTCAATCTTCGACAAAGAGATTGAGAAATGTGATGAGAATAATTGGAAAAAAAAAAAACTAAGCTTATAACCAGCTTAACAGAACAATATTTATCCTCGGATTAATATTGTCATATTAAATTTTTTGTCTAAGGGTAGCTTGCAAAAATCAGTGCAACTTATCTTCTAAAACGCATATATTATTATGCATATCAGCCTATTTTTGATAATTAAGAAATGAAAAATTAAAAATGGACTACTTCAGACATATCAACATTTATGTTGTTTAAATTTATGATGGATGTGGATTTCTACTGAAATGGGATACTTGTACACTGTCAAATCGCAAAAAAATAAGTCTCAGTAGGTCTGTTGACAGACTTCGGTAAATCTAATCAACTGTAATATGATTTCGGTCCACATAGCTTCATAATAATAGAAAATAATTAGATATCTGGTATTTGTAAGTTGTAACTCAATCCTAGTAGATAGTTTATTAGTAAAACTGGTTCGTAAAAGACTCCTTCAAAAGCATGCTTTGAAAATTTTGGACTCACTCCCCAAAAGCCTCTCTCTCAGAACCAAATCATTCAGGCCTCTGGCCAATTAAAAGAGATTTTAAAAAATCAGTCGAAGTCACTTCTGACAAGACACCAGACAAGAGCGGCAGATCAAAATAAAAAAATTACAAATCAATAAACTAAGAAAAAGCAACCACTAGAAAATCTCTTTTAATTGATTTGTAATTCTTTAGGAATCAGTCCAAGTCTTTATTACTATTTTCTTTACTTGGACACATAAACATTTGCACCAAGTGACACCGGATAAGAGGGGCAGATAAAAAAAAATTACAAATGAATAAATAAAGAAAAAGCAACCACTAGAAAACAGTTCGTTAATTGGAAATTTAAATGGCAACATCACAAACAGATTGAAACAACTAGTATGAACTGAAATCACTTGGCACCCACACTAAAAATACAGGGTTTTTAAACAGGGAAGAAACGCATTTTGAGTGGCCTGATCACCCCATTGAAGATTATTCCACCACCATTCTTGTCCCTTGATAATAAGTTTACGTTCCAGTCCGCTGGTGCAATCAAATGGAAGCTTCTTAAGCTCTGGGCATAAATCTACCTTCAGTTCCTTCAAATGAGGGAAGGGCAAGGCCCTTGGGTAGATGCTCCTCAATTTTTCTAATCCGTATAGGCTAAGACATTCAAGCCTTGCAAACGGGATTCGATTTTGTATCTGCCCACCCAGTTTTTCAAGGCTGACTATTTCTTCCAAATAATGGCAGTCATGCATCGAAATACGCTTGAGATTTGGAGCAAGAATAAGCCATGTCACGTGCCTCAATTTGGATCGCCCTATTGAAACTCTTTGGAGACTAAAGAACCCATTAGTTTTTAGGATTCTTTTCACTTCCTCTCCTGCATAGTCAATCTCCATTTCTTCCAAATCTTTACAACTCGTCACGTCTAGTGCTTCGAGATGCCTCAAACTTGCTAAAGTGAAAACACTGAGAGATGATAAACTGTGACAGTTTGTAAGGCTTAGAGATTGAGTATTGCTAACGACACTCTGTAAACTGGATGCCAGCAATCTTTGAAGAGCTGCAAAACTTTGTAAGGTGATGGTCAGCACATTTAAATGTTTCAAACTAAGCAATTCCTCCACCAAAGCTAAACTGCCCCCAAACAGAATGCTATCTGATTCTTGTTCATCAGAACCACATCGGAACATTCTCAATGCTTCCAACATCTTTAGATTCGATATCACTTGTCTCGGAATTTTAGAGATTCCATACGTAGACTCCAAGTTCAAACATTTGAGATTAACCAGGTACTTCAACTCTACTGGCAATCCTTCTATATCGGTCTCCGATAGATCAAGATATTGAAGTGAAACCAAGTTTGAAATTCCTACAGGAAAATGCAGTAGCGAGATGTTGTGTGACAGCTTTAAAACTCTAAGAGAAGCCATTGATTGAAAGAATTCTTTATTAGCCCCAGATATATAATTGGAACTAAGAAACAAAGTCAGGAGATGAGGAGATGCAGGAGATTCCCAAAGTGTCCTAATTTTGTTTTGCATTAGTGACATCCTCGTAACCTCTTGCCACAATTCAGATCTTGGTGTTTCAGTTAACCCTACACCTGCAAGAACTAAATACCTGTCGTTCTGCTTCTCAGTGGTAGATGCAATCCACAAAGCCATGTCACGGACCACGTCATGCATTTTTATATGATTATCATCTTCTTCTTCCAACAGACATGCATAAAGAAGACTACGAATGAGAGAGTAACCTTGATTTCGAGCCGCAATACCATTATACTCATCTAAAAACCCCTCACATATCCAACAATCTATCAAGTCCTCTATGCTAATACTATAGTCTTCGGGAAAAAGACTACAGTACAGGAGACAAAATCTAGTTTCATTGCTGGGCAAAAAATCATAGCTGAACTTTAAACGGGAAAAGACCCTTTTCTCCATACCTGAAAACTTAGACGCTGAGCTCCTTAGCACCTCAATTGCATGTTCCCACTCTCGAGGGGCCTTCTTAGAAGACATGGCTCGGCCGACAGTGATTAGAGCAAGTGGCAAACCACCACACTCTCTGGCCACAGTTTCTGCTAGCTCAGGAATATCCGGATGACTATCTAGAATATTTCTTCCCACTTTCTCCTCAAATAATCCCCAGGCATCTTCATATCCCAGACACTCCACTTTAAAGGATTTGTGAGCATCCATTTGGCCGCAAACTTCAAACTCGCGCGTTGTGAAAACTACCTTGGACGCACTTGTACGGCTTGGAACAGGTAAACCCACTTGGGATAAATCAACTAGCTCCCATATGTCATCCAATAATAACACAAACTCCGTGTTCCTCATGGTCTTGAATATTTCCTGAGATTTTTCGTCAAAGCTTTTGCTATCCCATGACTCGTTACACAAACCAATCTTTTTCGCAATACTTTCTTGTATCTTTTCAAGCTGCAAGTTTCTGGACACCACTTCCCAAATAACAAAATCGAAATTATTGGGCGTGTGAAGGAAGCTGTTGTTGATTTGCGTCAACAGGGTGGTTTTACCCACCCCTCCCATACCGTACAGGCCAACAATTCCCACAGATTCTTCCGTGAGGCATCTCCAAACTCCGTCTAAAGTTGATTGCATGCCCATTACTGTCGGTGGCAGAGGTCTTTCATCAACTGGGTTTTCTGGTACCGTTTGAGCCACGTCTTTGAAATCCCCTTCCTTTCTTAAGCTCTGCACATTTTTCAATGACTCGACAACTCTTTTCCCGTACTTGTAGCTTTCGATGCAGTTCCCAGAACAGAAGCCACCGAGAATTTCCTCCTCTTTTCCAATGATTTCTGCCAACAGTCTTGGAACTTCTTTTTCCACATCTTGCACTCTCGAAAGCCACCCGTGCACTTGCTGCAGCCGTCTCATTTGCCTTTGTTCGGCTACGGTGACCCTTATCTGCACATCATTTCTTGCTTCAATCAACTTTTGAAATTCCGTCTGCAAGACATCACAATTGTCTTTCAAATGACAGATATACCCTGCTTGGCTAACAATGCAATCTAGGCAATGAGAAATGGTGTCGTTACATGAGAATGAGGCTGAGCAAACGTTTCCCATAGTTTGTATAGAATTCAATATTCAACTATTTACGAAATGAAGAAATGTGATGAGAATGTATGAGCACTACAATGTTAGTTAATTAACTTGGTTTTACAATTGATGAGCTTATGTTGAAAAGTCATGCACGTGATATTGAAATTAAAAAATGCATGCAAAATTTCAAATGGCTACCAAACGTTTCCCATAGTTTGTATAGAATTCAATATTCAACTATTTACGAAATGAAGAAATGTGATGAGAATGTATGAGCACTACAATGTTAGTTAATTAACTTGGTTTTACAATTGATGAGCTTATGTTGAAAAGTCATGCACGTGATATTGAAATTCAAAAATGCATGCAAAATTTCAAATGGCTACCAAACATTTGAAGAAAAAATGGAAAGTTGGTAAATTTGTCAAATTTTCCAAATGGACACCATTGACTATTGGCTTAGGTCAGGTGGAATAGTAAATGAGTTGGTGCAATAGTGCCATTATTTTCCCTATAAATAGATGCCACTTCTTCCATTCTTAAGCATCCTAAAATTGTTAAGCTTATAAGTTTCTAAGCTTTTGAGAGAAGTGTGTCTGGGGAATTTATCTTTCCTACAGAGTGTGAGAGTACTGGGTATATTTGGGATTCTGGGAGTGAGATTCGTTACTCAAATATTGTATTCTATTAATTGTTGAATAAACAATTATTCTTTCTTGCCTCCGTGGATGTAGGTTTAATTACCGAACCACGTAATTTTTGTGTCCGTTATTTTTTAGTAATTATTTGGTGCGTTTGATTCCGCATTCCGCGCACAACAGCTTATTCTTTTTATAGGATAAAGGGACTAAGCTAATGTGGGAATCTTAGAAATTTCTCTACCAGACAGATGATATTAATTCAATTATATGTTTCTACTAGGAAAGTGAATATTTTAGTCTCAGAAGGTACCATCACTGGGTGATAGGTTTCCTGGAAAAAGACTTGGACTTTTTGTATGATTGTTTGAGCCAATTATATTGAAGGACGTAATGTTTTTTTCAACTAATGCAAACAAATCTTCGAAATCTTTACGGTGATTAACTTTGAAAATATACATTTTTGCAGACTGAGTGTTTTTTCGTGGAAGTTGCAAGAACAATTTCGTGCCATCTTCATAGACAATGGTAGGTAGAAGAGTGGATAAAATTCAAATCAAATTTTTAACTCTCCATCTCTTAAGATTAACTCAAGTGGCCATGACTGATTAAATAAAATTACTTGAAAACTACGTGATTGGACTCTTGAAAATAAGATTAGTTTATTTTTAATAAAGAAGGGTAGTAATTTGATCATTTACCTATCTAGGTATAATAGATCAAGCTTTTTTTTTTTCTTTTTTCAGGAGAGTGTAGCTTATTCCTAATTAATATAATGGAAAGTTGATGTTTTCACGTATATAAACCAATTTCTCTAAAAGAAATAGATCATAAATTTTAATTTTTCACCCAAATGTTATTTTGAATTTGCAAACTCTAGTTTATCTCAAAAGTCCTGTCTTCTTAACAAAAACTTATCAATCTTCTTAATCTTTCCTATAGGGAGGAAGATATTAAGTATGTCCGGCTTCCCAAAAACCTCTTTGTTGTTAACTCAGTTATTTTTGGGTAAAAAATAAGTGAAGTATTCTTTCACTCTCTTCAAAATTCTATCCAACTAACGATAAAATGTGGTCTATTTTTCGTTGTTATGGGAGTATTTCTCTCTCATCAAGTACTACTAAAATAGATTTTGGGTAATTTTTAAAAACCTCCCCTGAGGTTCGAGGTTGTTGCAAGTAGATAGCCAAAATCGTTTTATTTGTAAAAGACCCCCTACGTTTTTGTTCCGTTTAGTTGCCGTTTGGCTGGTTAGGGGCGTTATTGACATTTTGCAATGTTATCAGAGACTTGTCGTTTTATTACCTTTAGCACAATGACTTGTCATAACTAGTGAGGCCAGGAATGACTTTGTACCCAAACACCTATTGCTCACTCATTAGCATAGAAAGTGATAAAAAATAAACAGGCTATAAGTGATTCCTGAATGTGGAACATCAATGTTGAACCTGAGGGCGAGGCAGAAAAATGCGAGCTCTTGTACCGTATCAATTACCAATCATTGTACATTCATAAGAAACATGCAGCATACTTCGAATTAGCAACTGATAATTGTTCAAGTTTGCAGAACAAGAAAAAGAAAAAGAAAAATTGTATTGAAACTAATGATACTGAATCTCTCATCTACTTTTACATTGCAAGATCAGTCCCAACTTTCAATACCTTGCAGATGAGCGCAGCAGTTGGACAAAGATCACGTACCCATCTCTCTTTCTATAGTTGTTTTGTTGATTCAGCAGCCTCAGTTATTTTGAATTCTCTCGGGCACTGAGATTCTTTTGTCTTCAGGCATTTTACAGCATCCTTTCCTCAAGAATTAAAGATGAACTAGTAAAAGAGTTTACACAGTCTTTTGCGAAGCATTTCTCCCTCTCTGTAACGAAAAACAGGGAACCAACATACCACGCGTGAACAGACATATACATCTTGGCAACTTTTTAAAACAACAATGGGGATTCATAAACGTTTTGAAATTCTTATAGGCTGGGGATTCTTATAGCACAGTGACTTGCATTTCCATACCAATAGCACCGCACCAGAAACAATAGACAGAGTAAACACGGCCAAACATATTATTTTTCATCTGAACAGTGAGAACAAAATCATCGGAAAAGGTAGAGACATGAAATGTGGAGCCGGCAATCTCGAGTTGAGCTCCTGTTCAGCCTTTCGTTTAGTTTCCATGTTGCGGCTGATCTCCACAGCACCAAACGCTGTCTCGTAGAACTGAACAGAGCCAGTAGCCTTCGATGCTTCCACAAGCAACTGTGGCTTCATCCCCATGAAGTTGGTCGAGGTAGCAGGAGCAACTATTTTCACTAGTGTAGTTCAGAACACCAGCCATTGAGAGAGTTTGGGGGTCTAGACAAAGGGAAAGAACTTGAACTTAGGAGAGAGAAGAAATGAAACAAGATCAAAAAGGAACTTGACCCATTCAAAATGATAAGTTACTGTGTTAAAGGCAATAAAACGACTAAGTCTCTGATAACATTGTAAAATGTCAATAACGCCCTTAACTAGCCAAACGGCAACTAAACGGAACAAAAACATAGGGGGTCTTTTACAAATAAAACGATTTTGACCATCTACTTGCAACAGCCTCGAACCTCAGGGGAGGTTTTTAAAAATTACCCAATAGATTTTTGGGCTACATTCATTGTTGTTGCAATTAATACTAGTCACCACAGATTTTTCACTCTATTGGTCTATTCTAGTAGATTATTGTAAAAGAAAATTAGAAAATAAATTTAAAAAAAAAACTCGTTGTTTAAGTGATAAAGGCGTTCACCATCCAAATAAGAGATAATTGACAAGTCAATTGAATTTACCTCCTAATGTTTTCTCACATATGGATGCATGCATAACCCCAATCATTAGATTGCTTAAACATAAATATGAAGCTCTGATAGCTTAAATGATGTTTTAAAAATTACTCAAATATAGTCCACAAAATTAGCAATTAAAATCTATAATTAAAGTTAAACGGTGAAATCCACTTCCTTTCTCCTCCACCTTTTGCCTTAGAGGCAACCTACCCACGTTCACAAAAAAAGGCGTTTCCAAACGCATAATTACTCAAACATATACCTTAATTGATGTTTGCATGAACCAAAACCTCAAAATTTACTCAAATATAGTCCACAATAATAGCAATTAAAATCTATAATTAAAGCTAAACACTCAAATCATAGCTTTCATTATATGCCCTTGGACATTTATGGTAATAAGTAAACCACTTATTCTTCTTGATAAATATCTTCCCCGAATGATTGAAACCACTTTTTTTCGTGTCATTTTCATTCATTGTCACTATATCAAAAACCCTAACTTTCATAAATACTCTATATAATTGAAAAAAGTGTGACAAAACAATACCAAAGCTGACCCTACAGAATATGAAATTCTTGAGACAAAATGTATGGGCATTAGTGTACAAGTACTTGAGCTGTGTTTGAACTTTGAAGTATTATCTATTTGTTTATTTATTTATTTTTTCCCTAGAAAATGAGTTTGGTTGGGATGTAAACATCTTTTGCTTTGGTACGTTTTATCTTTTTGACTCTTTGGATTATTAAAGTAATTGAGAAATTGACGACTATCTATGTATCTAACTTTGGAGAAATTGACGACTATCTATGTATCTAACTTTGGATCATGCCGACATCTAAAGATTATGATGTAAATTTGGAGTCAATAAGTACAAGTCATTAAATTTCTTATGTAAGTTTCAAACTAAAAATTATGATGTAAAGATTTATAGAACCCGTTCAATCTTTGAGAAGATGAAATGCAAATGCTTGAAAAGGAGCCTGAAAATCAATATTTCCTTCGTTAGGGGGCAAATGGATCACTGAATTTGTAATGGGCTTGAACTTGATGCTGCGAGCCACATAGCCCAGATTCCATGCTTCGATTGGACTTCAAAACCTAAACTAAGAGTTGTGATATTTGACCCTCCCACTATATTTTATCAACCATCCACTAATTACTTTTATTCTAATACCTATTTTATTTTTATATAAAATGATTTAAAAGAATAAATAGATTTTTAAATGCACCCACGTGATAATTTCTATTAATATTTAATTTAATTAATCTAATTTCATAAACCTTAATTTCCTTTAATCTTTTTAATTATTATCTCTTCTCAAATATTGTATATCTACTTTTGTAATCATGATAAAATTAATTTACAGTTCTCAATATAGGATGATGAGGTATCGAATCATTTTTTATAGTTATGGCAACAATAAATAGAACCTTTAAAAAGAATGAGAGATATTATTATGATTATGAGAGTTTTTTTTCTTTTTAAAATAGATTTCATAAGTTTTATAGGAAAAAAGATAAAGATTATAGCAAGGGTAAATTTGAGATTGGGTGGGTTATGTTGAGAGAAAAAGATTAATTTAAAAATTTTAATGGGGTTAACTTAAAAATGAGGGCTGGTGAGATAAAATAAAGGGGTCAAATATCACGACTCCTAAACCAATTGCATTTGTTAAAATTTGAGTTGAGCTTTTAAGTCCCCATATTTTTTTTACAATTTTAACCTTGAAATTTATTTTATAAAACAAAAAAAGTTATCTTTTCAACCTCATCTTCATTTTTCATTGCGTCAAATAGAGGGATTTCGTTCATGATTTTACTAATTGCAGAAAAGGTCTTTGAACTACTGTAGAAAGCGCTTAAATGATTTTAGATTTTGAAAAAATAATCTAGATTGAAACAGAAATTTTAACAATTCACACAAGAAAGTGTACTAAATTTGAAAAAGTTTGTTTGAAGAGTAGATGTTGAATCCCTTTTAAAAGAGAAAGTTAAGATCATATGAGCTTACTTTTTGGAAATAGAAATGAAGGGTAATGATTCGAAACAAGGTTGTTAATAATATGGAAAATGTTCAACTGAATTTATATTATAAGAGGAAATCCAAGCTGAATTAAAAATTTATGTAGAAGAAAATTATTTAAGTTAAGAAAGTTATAGAGAGAGATATGAAGATACTTTAGATAGACAATATGAAAGATATGAAATAATTGTGTAGGGATATTTATGTAATTAAACTAGTGAAGGGATTTTATAAGTTTTTTTTTTTGGTTGAGGAATGGAAAAAGTATCACTCTAAAATTATTGGCATCATCCTAAGGAAAAATAAAATTATAGCACTAGAAAGAAAGAAGAATATTGAAAGCAATTACATACTAGCTTTTATTTTTCATTTTTTTAAATTAATGTAGGCGTTTCTGAAGAAGTAATTTGGCTTGCCCCGAAATTTTTTTGGTAAAATTCTCGGAGCAACTTAGGACCCGTTTGGTATTGCTTTTAGAATGATTAAAAGTGATTTTAAAAATTTAAAATCTAATTTTAGTGTTTGGTAAAAAAAAATCAAAATCACTTTTTTCAAAATCAATCCCTCCTACAGCTGATTTTGAAAAGCAGGGAACGAGTAACTTTTAAATTCTGATTTTGAGAATCAATTTTATCCTTAAATACAATTCCATAAATATCCTTAAAATTCTTACCTAAACGGGCCTTCTTAGAAGCCATGGATCGGCCGACAGTGATTAGAGCAAGTGGCAAACCACCACACTCTCTGGCCACAGTTTCTGCTAGCTCAGGAACATCAGGATGACTATCTAGAATATTTCTTCCCACTTTCTCCTCAAATAATCTCCAGGCATCTTCATATCCCAGACACTCCACTTTAAAGGATTTGTGAGCATCCATTTGGCCGCAAACTTCAAACTCGCGCGTTGTGAAAACTACCTTGGACGCACTTGTACGGCTTGGAACAGGTAAACCCACTTGAGCTAAATCAACTAGCTCCCATATGTCATCCAGTAACAACTAACAACACAAACTTCGTGTTCCTCATGGTCTTGAATATTTCCTGAGCTTTCTCGTCAAAGCTTTTACTATCCCATGACTCGTTACACAAACCAATCTTTTTCGCAATGCTTTCTTGTATCTTTCCGAGCTGCAGGTCTCTTGACACCACTTCCCAAATAACAAAATCGAAATTATTGGGCGTGTGAAGGAAGTTGTTGTTAATTTGCGTCAACAGGGTGGTTTTACCCACCCCTCCCATACCATAAAGGCCAACAATTCCCACAGGTTCTTCCTTGAGGCATCTCCAAACTCTGTCTAAAGTTGATTGCATGCCCACTACTGTCGGGGGAAGAGGTCTTTCATCAACTGGGTTTTCTGGTACCGTTTGAGCCACGTCCTTGAAATCCCCTTCCTTTCTTAAGCTCTGCACATTTTTCAATGACTGGACAACTCTTTTCCCGTACTTGTAGCTTTTGATGCAGTTCCCGGAACAGAAGCCACCGAGAATTTCCTTCTCTTTTGCAAAGTTTTGTGGCAACAGCCTTGGAACTTCTTTTTCCACATCTTGCACTCTGGAAAGCCACCCCTGCACTTGCTGCAGCCGTCTCCATTGCCTTTGTTTGGCTACGGTGACCCTTATCTGCACATCATTTCTTGCTTCAATCAACTTTTGAAATTCCGTCCGCAAGGCATCAAGATTGTCTTTCAAATGACAGATATACCCTGTTTGGCTAACAATGCAATCTAGGCAACGAGAAATGGTGTCGTCACATGAGAGCGAGGTTGAGCAAACATTTCCCATAATTCAATATTCAACTATTAGAGAGATGAAGAAGTGTGATGAGACTATATGAGTACAACAATGTCAGTTAATTAGCTTGGTTTTGCAATTGATGGAGCTTATTCTTTATATAGGATAAAGGGACTAAGAGTGTTTGGAATTTAGGTTGTGGAGCTTTAGATTAAAAATTATAATACTAAAGTGTTTGGTAAACACTAGCTGCTGTAGTTTGGAAGTAATATTAATATGATTTTTTACTTGTATAATGGAAAATATTATATCTTTAATAATTTTATCAAAATTATTATTTAAAATTTACATTTATTATATATTACTAACTTTTGTTTTATAGTTACAATTTTTTTTTCCACAACAGCTATAGTTTAAAAGATACAGCACCTTAATCTCAAACGCACCCTAAGCTAATGTAGGAATGTTAAGGTGCCGTGTGGTGAGCACAGAGCGAACTAATCTTTTTCCTTTCACTAAGGAATATCGTGTGCTCGCCACTTTTAGCAGCGTACTCCAAGTTTTGGAAGAGCTTTACTCTTATTAAAAAAAAAAATGTAGGAATCTTAGAAATTTCTCTAGCTGCCTGTAACACCGTTATTTGTTTCCTCTTTTACCCTTATTAAATTGGGGTTTTGTGTGTGAATAAAACTTATCAACTTGTTTTAATAAGTTACGTACGTTATTAATTACTAAAAGTATTTAAAAGGAAGTCATCTTCTTAAGAGAAAGTCGTCTTTTATTTTCTACACCGTTACGAACCCTAGAAAAAAAAAAAGAAAGAAACATAAATTTCTAAAGAAGGAAAACAAAGTTTTATAACTTTTTTTTTCTTGGTGTTTGCCTTAAGGTATTAAGTATTTCTTTGACTTATATGATTTCTTTTTTTTTTGCCTTTAATTACTTGTAGTATGATTTAGGTAATATATTTGTGTTTGTAATGCTGTGATGATCAGTCTGTATTCTTTGCTTGAAATCGTGTTCTGTATTTAGAATCATATGAGTACGTTTACAAATCATGAAACTAGACATCCTAAGCTTTCCATTGATAGGTTTTGTGTTGAAATCCTCTAGGTATGCAAATTGTTATGATTTTTCGAATTTGGGTTACTGGTGCTGGAAAATTCCGATTTTCAGCGGCAGTTCTCATTTCTGGAAATTTTTCCGTAAGGTTACACATCGTTAAAAATTATGGCGATTTTTGTATCAACATATCTATGTCCCATATGATTTCATGTTTAATTTTGTAATTTTATTCGTTATGGTTAAATTATTAAAATCATAACATGCGGCTGCTGCAGATCTGGAAACTATTTTCCAGAATTGCAGAAGCTGAAGCATGTAACAGTTGGGGCTAATTTATGAACATTATATGCCATATTAGGATTTTACAACGAAATTTCAATCTTTCATGTGTCTCTAAAAGCTGGAATCTCGATTTTTGGGCATGTAAAATAAAAGATATGAATTTTTGAATTTCTGTCTTCAAATCTGGAATTTTTTTGGACAGGTTAGATGTTCTCAGAAATAAAACGCTTTTAAAATAGTTTTAGGTGTCCAAAAATTATGAATTTTAATTATATGCTTTCTGAAATGTGTCTACTGTAATTAGAAAAAAAGGGATTATTTCGAGTACTAGACAATATTTTATGAATTTTCTAAATAGTAAATGTCTGTTTTGGTCAATGCTGGACAGTTTTATTACTTTAGTGAAAGGTCAATATTCTGACTTGATTTTCACTTGTGCTTATTTTTGTGAAATTTTGTATGCAATGCTATGCATGTTCACAATACCTCTGTAAATGTTCATGGTTTTCCGACATGTGTATAGGTTATTAAAAATCAGCATGTGCAGGATACTCATGTTTATGTCTAGAATATGTATAAGTATTAAGGTAGTATAAGTGCCTATGATTTAAGGATGATTGGGATTATGTTTAAGGTTAGAGATAATATTTATAAGAATATTTTTATGATGATTATAGCTCGTTGATTTGTTCTTGAAGTATTGAATTGATTGCTGCGGATCGAGGTAAGTAGATTCATACATGATGAACTTTATAATAAATATAATTTATGTTATAAGAATTATGTTTAAATGAAAATTTTTACAAAACTGATTTCTAAAATATTTAAATGAATTTTTTAAAATAAAAATATTTTTAAATGAATTTATATAAATGTATTTTAAAATGAATTTTTCTTAAAAAATTAGTTTTCTTAAACAAATCGTTTTCTTAAACAAATCGTTTTCTTAAAGAATTTCTAAAAGAATTAAATGATCAAAAAAAAGTTCTTAAATGTTTTAGAAGACTTTAAATGCTATTTATGAAATGATGTAAGGTGGATTCAAAAAAATATTTTGGCTTATAGTCTGTAAAAATGTATATGATGCTAATGTTATGATGTTATGTAATGCTATGGCTAGCTTGTTGGTATGATGATGATCTTGTGCACAATATATTATGAACAATGTGGGGTATAGTACCCTGATTGATGAATGATGAATGATAAATGATGATGACTACGAGGCATTAGCTACCAAATATTTAATGTTTTTATGAATGCTTTAATGTTTTTAATGTTTTTACATGAATCCATCCTTATGATAAATGAAGATATTATTATAAAATATTATAAAATGTTTAAAGGTATAATGACAAAGGTTTTCAAATATTGTGGATGGACTTGCTTAATGAGTTGACTGTTTACCCCTCATCTCCAATATTTTGCATATTGATTAGAGATGTGGGTTGGGTACTTAGATGGAGATTTTTTTTTAGTGGATCTTGGGAGTTGCTTTAATGGTTAAATTTGGTTAGACTTTTTATTTTGGATTCGAGACTTTTCTTTGGAGACTTTATTTAAGATGTTTTATATAAGAATTAAGTTGGAGTATGAATAATGATTCTCTATCTTGAAGTTCATTAATAAGAATAAACAATGTGAGGTTTCATTCTAATTTTACCCTTGTACTTTTATGGGTAAATTTTATGTGTGTTACACATACAGATAATATTAATTAAATTATACGCTTCAACTAGGAAAGTGAATTATTTAGTCCCAGAAGGTACCATCACTGGGTGACAGGTTTCCTGGAAAAAGACTTGGATTTTATCTATGATTATTTGAGCCAACTGTATATTTCAAGGACATGATGTTTTTTTCAACTTGATGATATTGATATGCAAACAAACCTTCGTAATCTTCACAGTGATTAATTTTAAAAATATTCATTTTTGCCGACTGATTGCTTTTTCGTGGAGGTTGCAAGAACGATTTCAACTGGCAAGACTTCATAGACAATGGTAGGTAGAAGAGTGGTTAAAATTCAAATCAAATTTTTAATTCTTTATGGATTAACTGAGATAACTGGTCCAATAAAATTACTTGAAAACTGCTTAACTGAGCCCGGAAAGCAAGAGTAATTTGTTCTTAATTAATATAATAGAAAGTTGGTGTTTTCATGCATATAAACTAATTTCTCCAAAGGAAATGGATCATAAATTTTAATTTTTCACAAAAATATTATTCTGAATTTGAAAACTCTAGTTTATGTCAAAGTTAAAAACAACAAATACTTGGCTTTCATTGGACGTATACACACACACACACACACATTAGAAAAATGGTTACCAACAAGATACTGCAAATGGAGACTAAATAAGTACGGTCCTATTTTCTTAACAAAAAACTATTAATCTTCTCAATCTTTTCTATGCGGAGGAAGATACTAAGGTTATCTGGTTTTAAGAAATAGCTCAAAAACGTCTTTTTGGTTAACTCAATTATTTTTGGGATAAAAGTTAGTGAAGTATTCTTTTGCTCCCTTGAAAGTTCCATTCGATTAACGATAATGTGAGTCTACTTCTTATTATTATAGGAGTATCTCTCTCATCAAGTATTACTATAATAGATTTTTGGGTTACATTCACTGCTGTTGCAATCAATACTACAGATTTTTTTATTTTATACTATAAAATTATTGTAAAATAAAATTAGAAAATTAAAAAAAAAAAAAATGTTTAGTGTACCATCCAAATAAGAGACAATTGACTAGTTAAATGAATTTACTTCCTAATATTTTGTCATATATAGATGCATGCATAACATCGAACATTAGATTGTTTAAAAAAATATATATGGAGATCTGATGTTTTAATTGATGTTTAAACGAACCAAATCTCAAAAATTACGCAAATATAGTTAACAAAAATAGCATCTAAAATCTATAATTAAAGTTAAACACACAAACCATAGCTTGCACTATATGCACTTGGACGTTTATGTTGCTAAGTAAGCTTTGGATTCTTGTTGATAGAGATAATTAATGAAAGCACTCCTGCTGTACCATTTTCATTCACTGTCACCATATATATCAAAAACCCTAACTTTCATAAATACTATATATATTTGAAAAAAAATGAGTGCGACAAAACAATATCGAAGCTGACCCTGCAGAAGTGGAAATTCTTAAGACAGCTGTATAGGCATTAGAGACTTAAGAGTAACAAAACAATACCAAAAAATGAGGTTGGTTGGGATGTAAACACCTTTCGCTGTGGTACGTTTTATCGTTTTGACTTTTGAATTAATAAAATAATTGAGAAATTGACTTTGTATTTAATATTGGGTCATGTGACACACATAAGTTGGAGTCATTAACTTTCTGATGTAAGTTCCAAAATAAAAATTATGATGCATAGATTAATAGAACGGGTTCAATACTTGAGAAGATGAAACGCAAATGGATCATTGGATCATAAACCGTGTCCAGCCTTAAACTTGATGAGGACCCAACCAGCCCAGATTCCATGTTTCGATTGGACTTCGAAGCCTAAACCAATTGCATTTGTTAAAAACATGAGTTGAGATTTTAAAACCCCTTTAAATATCCTATAAATCCCCATATTTTTATTTTTACAATTTTAACCTTGAAATTCATTTTAAAAAACTAAAAGTTATCTTTCCAACCTCATCTTCATTTTTCATTGCCGTTAAATAGAGGGATTTCGTTTATAATTTAATCAATTGTAGAAAAAGTATTTGAACTTGCATACAAAACGCTTAAATGTTTTTAGATTTTGAAAAAGTAATCTAGATTGAAATGAAAATTTTAACAATTCACACAAGAAAGTGTACTGAATTTGAGAAAGTTTGTTTGAAAGGTGAGTGTGGAATCCCTTTTAAAAGAGAAAGTCAAGATCACATGAATTTATTTTTTGGAAATAGAAATAAAGGTAATGATCCGAAACAAAGTTGTTAATAATATAGAAAATAGTGATGATAGAGCCACAAACTCTTGTACAAACTTATCTTGTACAAACTGATGTGGTATTAATTTATTAGTTGAATGAAAACACAAAATAACGAAAATAAATCATGTGGGCCAAAAGATATTTAATTCAACCAATTTTATTATATCACATCAGTTTGTATAAGAGTTTGTGACTCTATCATTACTCACTAAGTAAACCACTGATTCTTCTTGACAAATATCTTCCCTGAATTATTCAAACCATTTTTTTTCGTGTCATTTTCATTCATTGTCACCATATCAAAAACCCTAACCATAAATACTCTATATAATTAAAAAAAAAAAGTGTGACAAAACAATACCAAAGCTGACCCTACAAAATATGAAATTCTTGAGACAAAATGTATAGGCATTAGAGTATAAGTACTTGAGCTGTGTTTGAAGTTTGAAGTATTATTTATTTGTTTATTTATTTATTTATTTTCCCTAAAAAATGAGTTTGGTTGGGATGTAAACATCTTTTGCTTTGGTACGTTTTACCTTTTTGACTCTTTGGATTAATAAAGTAATTGAGAAATTGACGACTGTTTATGTATCAAACTTTGGGTCATGCCGTCATGTGACACACACGAGTTGGAGTCAATAAGTACAAGTCATTAACTTTCCGATGTAAGTTTCAAAATAAAAATTATGATCTAAGGATTTATAGTTTGAGAAGATGAAATGCAAATGCTTGAAAAGGAGCCTGAAAATCAATATTTCCTTCGTTAGGGATCAAATGAATCATTGGATCGTAAACCGTGTCTAGCCTTCAAACCAAATGAATCCACTGAATTTGTAATGGGCTTGAACTTGATGCTGGGACTGACCCAGCCCAGATTCCAGGCTTCGATTGGAATATCGAAACCTAAATTAAGAGTTGTGATATTTGACCCTCCCATTATATTTCATCAACCCCCACTAATTACTTTTATATTAATAACTATTTTATTTTTATATAAAATGACTTAAAAGAATAAATAGATTTTTAAATGCACACATGAAAATTCCTATTAATATTTAATTTAATTAATCTAATTTCGTAAATCTTAATTTCTTTTAACGTTTTAAATTATTATCTCTTCTCAAATATTGTATATCTACTTTTGTAATCATGATAAAATTAATTTACAGTTTTCAATATAGGATGATGAACTATCAAATCGTTTTTTATGGTTAAGGCAACAATAAATACTAAATAGAACCTTTAAAAAGAATTAGAGAGATTATAATGATTATGAGATTTTTTTTCTTTTTAAAATAGATTTCATAAGTTTTATAGGATTGGTGTTTGGAAAAAGATAAAAGAGAGATTATAGAAAGGGTAAATTTGAGATTGGGTGGGTTATGTTGAGAGAAAAAGATTAGTTTAAAATTTTTAATAGGGTTAACTAAAATATGTGGGTTGGTGAGATAAAATAAGGAGGTCAAATATCACTACCATTCCTAAACCAATTGCATTTGTTAAAAATCTGAGTTGAGCTTTTAAATCCCCACATTTTTTTTTTACAATTTTAACCTTGAAATTTATTTTATAAAACAAAAAGTTATATTTTCAACATCACCTTCATTTTTCATTGCCATCAAATAGAGGGATTTCGTTTATAATTTTACTAATTGTAGAAAAGGTCTTTGAACTTGTACAGAAAGCGCTTAAATGATTTTAGATTTTGAAAAAATAATCTAGACTGAAACAAAAATTTTAACAATTCACACAAGAAAGTGTATTGAATTTGAAAAAGTTTGTTTGAAGGGTAAATGTTGAATCCCTTTTAAAAGAGAAAGTCAAGATCATATGAGTTTATTTTTTGGAAATAGAAATAATGGGTAATGATCCGAAACAAAGTTGTTAATAATATAAAAAATGTTCAATTGAATTTATATTATAAGAGGAAATCCAAGCTGAATTAAAAATTTATATAGAAGAAAATTATTTAAGTTAAGAAAGTTATAGAGAGAGATATGAAGATACTTTAGATAGACAATATGAAAGATATGAAATAATTGTGTAGGGATATTTATGTAATTAAACTAAAGGGATCTTATAAGAATTATTTTGAGGAATGGAAAAAGCATCACTCTAAAATTATTGGCATCATCGTAAGGAAAAACAAAATTATAGCATACAAAAAAATAAGAATATTGAAAGCAATTACATACTAGCTTTTATTTTTCATTTTTTTTTAATTAATGTTGGCATTTCTGAAGAAGTAATTTGGCTTGCCCCAAAATTTTCGAGTAAAATTCTCAGAGCAACTTAGGTTGTGCTTTTTTTTTATCTGAAATTTGAATAGATCTGAATTTAGCTGAAGTCTAAATAGGTCTGAATGAAAATCTCTAAATAACATGTTTGTTTGTTTTTTTTTAACATCTAAAGAGAAAAACTTAAAAGTTAGTAGTTTGACATAAATAGTCTTTTAAGTGATGCATATATTTATTCTTCACAATTTATAATTTTCACAAGTTGATTAGTTTGGTCGCATTAAAAAAAATACTATCATTATTGATCTTAATTTAATTTTTTAATAAGAGAAGTAATTATAACAAATTTTATTATAAAGTCAACATTGTTATTTTATTTTTGATTCATCACAATTGATATAATTTGATTTTTTTCAATATTTTAGTTTTACTAATGTTATCATGTGAATAAAAATTTAAAGCAAGTAAAAAAATAACTTCAAGAATAATACAAAAATCTTAGGTTTATACATAATATTAAAAATACATGAATTGTTAAAGGTATTTTTGAGATTTGAAATTAAAGTTTTCCATTTAGACTTCAGACTTCAGATAAAAGTGAATTTTTTTTACTTTTTCTATTCAGATAAAATTGTCTAAAAATTAGTGACAAGTTAAAAAAACAAACAATATAAAATAAACAAATGTCTAAAAAAAATTAAATTCAGACTTCAGACAAAAAAACAAACAGCAACTTAAGTTTTCCTTTTCTTCCTTTCACTTATTGTTTATTCTCTTTTTATTCTTGAATAATTTTTTTTAAAAAATAATAATAATGTTATGATTGTCAACTATTATAATCTCAACATTTTTGTCGGATTAAGAACCAATTTCTCATTAACAAGAACATCATGATTGGAATGGTCATCCATCTTCTTTGAATTCTTCAATATATTCATTGTTTCCATGATCTCGGTGGCACCAGTTCACTAAGGCGCAATAATTGCCCAGACTTGGTATTGTTATCAGCAGCGCCATTTCTCATCACCAGTCCCTTCTTTGCTTCTTCAGTCCCGCTTTTTTAATAATTGCCCAGACGGGGCCACCTTTATAATAATTTCCCATCACGAGTCCCTTCTTTGCTTCTTTCTCATTTCATTTACACCTGGTTGATTTTTCTTCTAATTGCATGACTTCATGTAACGTTAGCTTTTAGCCTACTATGAGCTCTGTTCACTCGTTTTCTGCTCAAAAATAATGTCGGACCTTTTTCTTTTAATTTTAATTCCAATATGTGAAGCCTCCCAATCATAATTTCTCAACTCCTTGAGAGCCTTCTTGAATCGGTTCAGCTACTTGAGTTTCCAATTCTTGCACCCTCGAAAATTACCGGGAAAGCACCTAAGCAAGCACACACTGGAATGTTAGTGATCAAAATTACAAGTGACACCGGATAAGAGGGGCAGATCAAAATTACAAATGAATAAATTAAGAAAAAGCAACCACTAGAAAACAGTTCGCTAATGGGAAATTTAAATGGCAACATCACAAACAGATTGAAACAACTAGCATGAACTGAAATCACTTGGCACCCAAACTAAAAATACCAGGTTTTTAAACTGGGAAGAAAGGCATTTTGAGTGGCTTGATCATCCCATTGAAGATTATTCCACCACCATTCATGTCCCTTGATAATAAGTTTACGTTCCAATCCGCTGGTGCAATCAAATGGAAGCTTCTTAAGTTCTGGGCATAAATCTACCTTCAGTTCCTTCAAATGAGGGAAGGGCAAGGCCCTTGGGTAGATGCTCCTCAATTTGTCTAATCCGTATAGGCGAAGACATTCAAGCCTTCCAAATGGGATTAGATTTTGCATATCCTCGGATGGAATTTCACCCAATTTTTCAAGGCTGATTATTTCTTCCAAATAACCGCAGTTATACATTTCAATATGCTTGAGATTTGGAGCAAGAATAAGCCATGTCACGTGCCTCAATTTGGATCCCCCTATTAAAACTTTGCGGAGACTAAAGAACCCATGAGTTTCTCGGATTCTTTTCACTCCTCCTCCTGCATAGTCAATCTCCATTTCTTCCAAATCTTTACAACTCGTCATGTCTAGTGCTTCGAGATGCCTCAAACTTGCTAAAGTGAAAACACTGAGCGACGATAAACTGGGACAGTTTGTAAGGCTTAGAGATGGAGTATTGCTAAGGATGCTCTGTAAACTGGGAGATGCCAGCAATCTTTGAAGAGCTGCAAAACTTCGCAAGGTGATGGTCAGCACATTTAAATGTTTCAAACCAAGCAATTCCTTCACCAAAACAAAACTGTCTCCAAACAAAACGCTACTTGATTTTTGTTTAGAAGAACCACATATGAACATTCTCAATGCTTCCAACATCTTTAGATTCGATATCAACTGTCCCGGAATTTTAGAGATTCGATGCGTATACTCCAAGTTCAAACATTTGAGATTAACCAGGTACCTTAACTCTAGTGGCAATCCTTCTATACCGGTCTCCGATAGATCAAGATTTTGAAGTGAAAACAAGTTTGAAATTCCTACAAGAAAATGCCGTGGCAAGAAGGTGTGTGACAGCTTTAAAACTCTAAGAGAAGCCATTGATTGAAAGAATTCTTCATTAGCCATGGATATATAATTCGAACTAAGAAACAAAGTCAGGAGATGAGGAGATGCAGGAGACTCCGGAAGTCTCCAAATTTTGTTTTGCATCAGTGACATCCTTGTAACCTCTTGCCACAATTCAGATCTTGGTGTTTCAGTTAATACTACACCTGCAAGAACTAAATACCTTTCGTCCTGCTTCTCAGTCGTAGATGCAATCCACAAAGCCATGTCACGAACCACATCATGCATTTTTACATGATTATCATCTTCTTCTTCCAACAGACATGCATGAAGAAGACTACGAATAAGAGAGTAACCTTGATTTCGAGCCCAATACCATTATACTCATCTAAAAACCCCTCACATATCCAACAATCTATCAAGTCCTCTATGCTAATACTGTAGTCTTCGGGAAAAAGACTACAGTACAGGAGACAAAATCTAGTTTCATTGCTGGGCAAAAAATCATAGCTGAACTTTAAACGGGAAAGCACCCTTTTCTCCATACCTGAAAACTTAGACGCTGAACTCCTAAGCACATCTATTGCATGTTCCCACTCTCGAGGGGCCTTCATAGAAGCCATGGCTCGGCCGACAGTGATTAGAGCAAGTGGCAAACCACCGCACTCTCTGGCCACAGTTTCTGCTAGCTCAGGAATATCAGGATGACTATCTAGAATATTTCTTCCCACTTTCTCCTCAAATAATCTCCAGGCATCTTCATATCCCAGACACTCCACTTTAAAGGATTTGTGAGCATCCATTTGGCCGCAAAGTTCAAACTCGCGCGTTGTGAAAACTACCTTAGACTCACTTGTACGGCTTGGAACAGGTAAACCCAATCGAGCTAAATCAACTAGCTCCCATATGCCATCCAATAATAACACAAACTTCGTGTTCCTCATGGTCTTGAATATTTCCTGAGCTTTCTCGTGAAAGCTTTTGCTGTCCCATGACTCGTTGCACAAACCAATCTTTTTCGCAATACTTTCTTGCATCTTTTCGAGCTGCAAGTCTCTGGACACCACTTCCCAAATAACAAAGTCGAAATTATTGGACGTGTGAAGGAAGCTGTTGTTGATTTGCGTCAACAGGGTGGTCTTACCCACCCCTCCCATACCGTGCAGGCCAACAATTCCCACAGGTTCTTCCGTGAGGCATCTCCAAACTCTGTCTAAAGTTGACTGGAAGCCCACTACTGCCGGCGGAAGAGGTCTTTCATCAACTGGGTTTTCTGGTACCGTTTGAGCCACGTCTTTGAAATCTCCTTCCTTTCTTAAGCTCTGCACATTTTTCAATGACTCGACAACTCTTTTCCCGTACTTGTGCCTTTCGATGGAGTTTCCAGAACAGAAGCCACCGAGAATTTCCTCCTCTTTTCCAATGATTTCTGCCAACAGTCTTGGAACTTCTTTTTCCACATCTTGCACTCTGGAAAGCCACCCCTGCACTTGCTGCAGCCGTCTCCATTGCCTTTGTTCGGCTACGAGGACCCTTATCTGCACATCATTTCTTGCTTCAATCAACTTTTGAAATTCCGTCCGCAAAGGCAGCAAGATTGTCTTTCAAATTACAGATATACCCTGCTTGGCTAACAATGCAATCTAGGCAATGAGAAATGGTGTCGTCACATGAGAATGAGACTGAGCAAGCGTTTCCCATAGTTTGTATAGAATTCAATTTTCAACTATTTAGGAAATGAAGAAATGTGATGAGAATGTATGAGCACTACAATGTTAGTTAATTGATGGAACTTATTCTTTTTATAGAAATTTCTCTACCAGACAGGTGGTATTAATTCAATTATATGTTTCTACTAGGAAAGTCAATTTTTTAGTCTTAGAAGGTACCATCACTGGGTGATAGGTGTCCCCGAAAAAGACTTGGACTTTTTATGTGATTGTTTGAGCCAAATATATTGAAGGAACGTAATGTTTTTTCAAGTCCTTCAATTAATGCGAACAAACCTTCGTAATCTTTACGGTTATTAACTTTGAAAATATACATTTTTGACAAATATCTATGTATCTAATATTGGTTGACGCATATAAGTTGGAGTCATTAAGATCAAGTTATTAACCTTATGATGCAAGGTAGTGTTTGTTTTTTTGTCTGAAATCTGAATAGACCTGATTTAGTCTGAATTCTGAATATGTCTGAATGCCTGAATCTGAATAATATGTTTGCTTTTTTCATTTGAATCTCGGAAAATAAGTATTAAGGTGTTTATTTTTTTCAACTTAAAAAGCTGAAAATATATACTTTTACATTTGTATCCTTATTAAATTTGAATGTCAAATAAATAATATATTAAATACCACAATATTTTAACATTTATAAGTAAAACTATATTCAAGTGAATACATAATTATTTTGAAATTTTAATATATAAAATACCATAAATTTTAAATTTTATCGTATATAATATAAGAAAGAAAAAACATGGATATTTTTATGTGGGGTAAATATTTATGGGTTGTTTTTGGATAGACATGAAAAATAAATTATAAAACTGGGATATTTTTTACATTAGCAAGTAATTGACTTAATTCATATTTCTCCATTAAGTAAAAAACCAAAAAAATTAGCTTATTTTATTAAGTCAAAATTATCTAAAAAGTCTCATTAAGTTATAAAAACAAACATCTCTAGTTAACTTAATTAATTAAGTTAAATTATTTTAAGTCATTAAATTAAAAAATAAACATCACCTAAGTTTCAAAATAAAAATTATGATGTAAATATTTATTGAACCCGTTCAATATCTAAGAAGATGAAATGCAAGTGCTCGAAAACGAGCCTGAAAATCAGCATTTCCTTTGGTAGATTGGATCATTGGATCATTAACCGTGTCCAACCTTAAAACCAAATGAATCCACTAAATTTTAATGGGCTTGAACTTGATGATGAGGACCAAACCAGCCCAGATTCCATGCCCCGATTGGACTTCAAAGCCTAAATCAAAAGTTGTAATATTCAATCCTCTTGTTATATCTCACCAACCCTAACTAATCATTTTTATACTAATATTTATTTTATTTTTATATTAAATAATTTAAAAGGGTAAATAGCTTTTTAAGTGCACCCACATTATAATTCCTATTATTATTTAATTTAACTAGTATAATTTCTTAAACCTTAATTTCTTTTAACTTTTTAAATTGTTATCTATTCTCAAATATTGTATACTCTACTATTGTAATTATAGAAGAAATTAATATTGAGAGGATGATGAGGAAGTATCAAATCAATTTTTATGGTTTTGGCAACAATAAATAGAACCTTTAAAAAGAATGAGAGATATTATAATGATTATGAGAGTTTTTTTTTCTTTAAAAAAAAATTATAAGTTTTATAGGGTTGGTGTTTGCAAACAGATAAAAATTATAATAAAGGTAAATTTAGAATTGGGTGGGTTATTTTCAGAGAAAAAGTTTAGTTTTAAAATTTTAATAGGGTTGGTGAGATATAATAAAGGGGTAAATATGACCACTCCTAAACCAATTGCATTTGTTAAAAGGGCGGTGATATTTCCACCCCACTTCTAAAAAATAATTACAAAAAATTCACAATATTTTTAAAAATTTCTAATAAAGAAGAATTCTAAAGAATTAATCAATTAAATCTATCTTAAATTATTTCTTATGACTTATATTTTTTTATTATATTTGACTACTAAGATTGCTTTAACCTTAATTTAAATTGACTATTTTACCATTAAAAGGTAAAAGTGCAAAAAAATTACTTTAACTTCAACATCTTTTTATTTTATACAAAATTCATTGTCTCTAAATAGTCATTTCCACTTTATTAGTATGATTATTAACCTTTAATTAAATTAACATTATATCTTTATGAGACAATACTCAAGTAAATTATTAGGCTGTCAGATTTATGTCATTTATATGTAAAATATTAAAAATTATTAGACTTCATTAAAAAGTTATATTATAACTCACAAAATTAAGTACCTAAAGTATTAGATACAAGAACACATATTTCTTCAAGTAACAGGGTCATTTTATGTCGTAAAGTAACATAATTAAATAGAACTTATATTAAACCAACTTTAATAAATAAATAAATAACTAAGTAAGAAAAAATATAAGAATCCTTTAATCGATTAATTATACAAATATTTTTGTTAATTTATATTTATTAGAAATAATGTGAATTTATTGTAAATATATTTTAAAAGTGGGTGGGTTTACACAAATAATGGGGTGGAAATATCCCTACCCTTGTCAAAAATATGAGTTGAACTTTTAAAACCCCTATAAATATCCTATAAATCCCCACATTTTTATTTTTTACAATTTTAACCTTGAAATGCATTTTATAAAACAAAAAGTTATCTTTCCAACCTCATCTTCATTATTCATTGCCCTTAAATAGAGGGATTTCATTTATAATTAATTAATTGTAGAAAAAAGTATTTGATCTTGCATACAAAGCACTTAAATGATTTTAATTTTGAAAAAATAATCTAGACTGAAATAGAAATTTTAGCAATTCACACAAGAAATTGTGTTGAATTTGAGAAAATTTGTTTGATGGGTGAATGTTGAATCCAAAAGAGAAAGTCAAGATCATATGAGTTTATTTTTTGGAAATAGAAATAAAGGGTAATGATCTAAAACAAAGTTGTTAATAGATAATAATATAGAAAAAGTTGAAATGAATTTATATTATAAGAGGAAATCCAAGCTAAATTAAAAGTTTATTTAGAAGAAAATCATTTAAGTTAAGAAATTTATAGAGAGAGAAATGAAGATATTTTAGAGAGAGAATATGAAAGATCTGAAATAATTGTGTAGGGATATTTATGTAATTAAACTAGTAAAGGGATTTTATAAGATTTCTTTTGAGGAATGGAAAAAGTATCACTCTAAAATTATTGGCATCATGGTAAGGAAAAATAAAATTATAGCACTACAAAGAAATAAGAAACATTGGAAGTAATTACATACTAGCTTTTGTTTTTCATTTTTCTTTTTTAATGTGGGTGTTTCTGAAGAAGTAATTTTCAGGTAAAATTCTCAGGGCAACATAGCTTTCCTTCATAATGTTCTTCCATTCACTTATTGTTTTATTCTCTTTTTATTCTTAAATAATTTTTAAAAAAAATATGAGTAGAGTTATGATTGTCAACCACTGTAATCTTAACATTTGATTTTCAATTAAACTATCACATAGTCAATTCATTAATATTTATCATACAGAAATGAATTCATAATTCATGAAAAAAAAAATAAATCTTAATGACTATAGTATAACCAGAACTCAGATGTTGGAATTATTTGAAATAATAATAAAAAGATCTTCTATTCACTTGATAAATACTTTTTACAAAAGTTGACTTACAAGATACTGATACGCTTTTGATTCTATTAATTTAAAAATAAAAATCATTTCTAAACTTTCCATAATTGATAATAATAATTTGGGAAAAGGACTAATACACTCTCAATGTTTAAATAAAGGGACAAAAAACCCTTAATGTTTTGAAAAAGATATCCATACCCCATCTATTAATGGAAACCATTTCGTTAAATCATTAAAATGTTAATATTGTAATTGCATATTAATAACAAATGAATTGACAAAAAAAACCCACTAAGACACGCGAACAAAGCACATGCGCACACACACACAATTAACACACAAACCTTTAACACACTGTTTCTAGATCTTGACAAACCCTAACACACACATTCACACTGTTTGCCGGAAGCTGCTGGAACTGCTTGTGCCGCAGGAAGCTGGTGCTGCTACTCGTGCATCGTGCGCGCCGCCGAAAGCTGTTGGAACTACTTGCGATCGAGACTGCCACTGGTGCTGCTGCTCGTGCGTCTTCAACTCACAGTGGTTTTTATGACTATTGGATATGCTATTTAGCAGGGGCAAAAGCTGAAAACTTTGGTTACATGGGCTGGAGTGAATATTGTATATATAGTTTAGAAATATTTTTTAAATTTTTATTATAATTTAAGGAATATCATGTGTATTTAAAAAAATGAAATTCTTACAAGGGTCATGACCCACTCTAGTCTCAATTAAGATCTGCCCCTGCTATTTAGTACTATTAAGATTTAGTGATTATTGTTGTAACTAGCTTTTTTTTTTTTTGTTGATCATAAAAGTTCAAATGGTTGATATGTGGAGAATTGTTATTCTTATGGCATTAATAACCAGTTTTATTATTTTTATTCTTGAGTAATGATTAAATTTATTTAGTTTGAAGAGAAAAATTGACAAAAATTTAAATGGAGGAATTGGACAATAAGGGTATGTTTATAATTTTATTAACAATATATGAATAAATTGGACAATCAACAATTATTTTTATATGACATGTTCAAAGTCAATATCTTGACTTATGTGCTAGACGGATATAACGGTAATTACACATTAAAATTATAATTTATATTAAAAGAAACGGTTTCCGTTAATAAATGGAGGTGTGGATGTCTTTTTTAAAACATTAGGAATTTTTGGTCCCTTTATTTAAATGTTGGGGGTGTATCAGTTATTTTCTCTAATAATTCTATAGGGTAAACTTTAATTTATCCATACTTAGAATTATAATCTTCAATTTGCCATTCCAAGTATGAAAATATCAATTTACTCTTATTTAATGTTAAAAAGATTAAAAAAGAAAAAAGTAATCAATGCACCCCTCATTTGTCGTCATTATGAATGAAAATAGAGGGAAAATTGAAGTTTTTATATCTTTAAAGGGTAAGCCGAAGGAGAAATTCTATAATGCATATGATGTTTCATATCTTTAAATGATGTGAAACAACTAATTAATAATTTTTTGATATGTGTCAATAATTTTTAAACCTAAAAATCAACTTATTAAAAGTCAAACAATGCCCTTCCCTTCTTTCTCTTTCCTCTAGTTTTAAAGATCCCTCTTCCTTCTTCCAATTTTCAAGAACATAAAACCAAAAAAATTAGTTTATTAGAAATTATGAAAATAATAAATTAAATAAAATGCCTTTGCAAATCTTTAAACCTTATTTTTGCCAAATCAAGAACCAATTTCTCGTTATCAAGAACATCATGATTGGAACGATCATCCATCTTCTTTGAATTTTTTAATATATTCATTGTTTCCAATATCATCCTCCAAATGCTTCATTGTATGTGTTAGTTGTTCTTTAACAATCCTTGTTATAGAAACATTCAATGATCCTATATTATAAATTTTGGTTCCTGCAGGCATCAGTTCACTAAGCCGCAATAATTACCTAGACTTGGTATTGTATAAGTCAGCAGCATCATTTCCCATTACAAGTCCCTTCTTTGCTTCTTTAGTCCACCTCTTTAATAAGTAATGCTCTGGTTAGTTCGTGAAATTATGCAAATAAAAAACCTTTAGAACATAACCACACAATATCCCCATTGACTGAAATAACTTACATGAGCATGAAATATCCATGGTGGCTGAATTATCAATAATAAACACTGTTTGTTGCCCTTCTTCATTTGCTTTATATACATGAACCTCGTCATTCTTAGAAATTTCTTCCATTCTCATAGCCATGCAACCCAAATACTCCTTTATTCAATTATTATTTTTATAATTTCTAATAAATCAATGTTTCTTGATTTTCTGTTTTTAGAATTTGAAAGAGGGAAGAGGAATTTTTGAAACCAGATCATGAAGGAGATAGAAAGGGAGATTTTGTTTGACTTTTAATAAACTAATTTTTAGGTTTAAAATATATTGACACGTGTCGAAAAATTGTTAGTTAGTAATTTTACATCATCCCATGACATGAAGCATAAAATATATGAGTAATGATACAGCCACAAACTCTTGTACAAACTTATTTTGTACAAACTGATGTGGCATTAATTCATTAGTTGAATGAAAATATAAAATAATAAAAATAAATCATGTGGGTCAAGTGATATTTAATTCAACCAATTTTATCATGCCACATCAGTTTGTACAAAATAAATTTGTACAAGAGTTTGTGGCTATATCATTACTCAAAATATATTATAGAATTTCTCAAATTGAAGATCCTCATTTTATTTGGGTAATGAATTAAAGTTTATCTAATTATTTTATTATGCAAAGTAGATTAATGTGTTAAGAGGGAAGCAGAGAACTTAAAAAGTGAATCGGTTTTATGAACCGTGATTGGCGGCCCACCTGATTAAAATAGGTCGACGGTCGGTTGGTAAAGTGGGACCCACATCAAATTATAAATAAAGCAAAATGATAATGTGCTTCCAATTCCGAAATTTTGTACTTTGTAATTCATTGGCTAATACATGTTCGAGTAAATTCTATCACATAGCAAAGTCTCTTTAGTAATTGATATCATGTCCAATGTCATGCCATCTAGTTGAAAAGTATTTTTCAGAAAATTTATAATCATACCTTAGCAGATTCAGTGCAAAATAATTGTTGCGATTACCATTACTAATCTCCTCTTTTATAAATCTCTCTTTAATTATTTTACACGACAACAATTGTTTTTGTGTCAAATAGTTAGCATAAAGATAATGGAAAAACAAAAAGTTTATGATAGTTAAATTCATTTTTAAAGAGATTTGATATAAATAAATGGGTCCAGCTACGTACCACAGTTACTTTCAGCCATTAAATCCAACTAATATAACTCTACAACTGTAGATCCAATGACTAGTTGCAACTATGGTACATAATTTTGCAATAAATAATAATAATACACATGCATTATTATCAATTATCTGACGTCAATTGTCTTTTCAGTGATAAAAGATCACGAGTTCAAGTTTCAATATATAAACTAAAAAATAGATTAATTTAATTTACGAGAGAGGATGTCGACATAATGATAATATTAGAAATCAATTTAGTAATCTAAGAATGTGGATATAACAGTAGTTATAAATCACTTTCTTTATCCCATGTGTCAGTAAGAGGTACAAGAAATTAAAATTTAAAAATTCTTTTTTTTTTCCCTTTAAATATATCTTAGATAGATAGATGATTCTACTTTGTTTTAACCTACATGTCAAGTTCAAAGCAATGTCAATTTATGGAACCATCATTTGCATAACCACTTTCATTTTCACCTAGGTAGGTGTTAATGGAATTAATTTTTCTTTTTTTTTTCTGGTACCATTACAGAGTTGATCTAAAAATTCAGATAGATTTTTGTTAAAATTTTTGTAGATTTATATAATGTAATATAATAGTGCAAATAAAGGACAATAATGATAATGTCAATTTATGGGATTACCTGTGGACTCAATGATGTACTTCATTACCTACCATCACAGTGGTGGACCCAATCAAACCACTTTAGCAATCCATCAAAGTCAATCAGTCCACCAACCCCTCCTCACCCACTCCCAACCCAAATGCCTTTGTGTTGGTGAAATCCACTCCCTTTTCCCTCTACTTTCTGCCTTTAAAGCCAACCCATCCACACCCAAAAAACGCGTTTCGAAACGCGTTTCGAACCCCACTTCATCACTCCCATTATCTGACCATCCACCAAAACCCACCTCATTCCTCCTCCCAAAATCCCGAAAAGAGGAGAAAACCAGAACAAGAAAAACGCATCGAAGCGATGCCTCCAGAAACGCAAACCGAAACGCCTCCGAATTTCTGGGGCTACATGCCGGAAGAGGAGTACTACACGTCTCAGGGAGTGCGAAACGGTAAAGAGTACTTCGAAACGCCCAACGGGAAGCTCTTTACGCAGAGTTTCCTGCCGTTGGATCAAAAGGTGAAGGCCACGGTGTACATGACCCACGGCTATGGATCGGACACCGGCTGGATGTTTCAGAAGATTTGCATCAGCTTTGCTACGTGGGGTTACGCTGTCTTTGCCGCTGATCTTCTCGGGCACGGCCGATCGGACGGCATACGTTGCTATCTAGGTACGTGTATCTGATGATTACTTGGTCGTGTCAAGTTTACGGATGAAATGTGAGTAACAACTAACAAATGATAATCCACGTTAATTCATCGTGTTAATGGAGACTTCGATGAATTTGAAGTGCATATTTTGATATTACGGTCGATCAATGGAAAAGAAACACAGTATCGTTGTTGAATTAATTATGAATTTTTTTGGTTGATGAAGAAGAAAGATAGGAAGAAATTTAACTTTATTGGCATCTTTGGACAATCGAAAATCTATTTGGATTTGGGTTTGTAATGGATAGCGTAAAATGTAATTTTAGAGCGGTAAATATTTATATAAATTGATGTGATATAATAATAATTGATTAAGAGAAAATATAAATAATTTATATAAAAGATGTGGATCATATAAAGTTTTTAGTTCAACCAATTATAAAATATCACATTAATTTATGCAAATTAAATTTTGTGGTTATATCATTATTTAAAATAAAATGTTTGTATTCTTGTATTTCAATTTACATCAAAATAAAATATAGATTAGATTCTATCTAAGCATGCATAGGAGCGAAGGAAATTTTTAGAATAAGTTTTTTAGTGTTGATTTTTTTTTTTGGGGGTAATAATAAAGGGGATTTAAATATGAAAAAGGAAAAAAGAAATACTCATCAAACAAGTCCCTTAAGCTTTACGCCGTATGATGGAAATCGTAGGTGACATGGAGAAGGTCGCTGCTTCGTCCCTATCATTCTTCAAGCATGTGCGCGACAGCGAACCATACAGGGACTTGCCCGGTTTCTTATTTGGCGAGTCCATGGGTGGGGCCGCAACAATGCTGATGTACTTCCAGTCAGAGCCCAATACGTGGACGGGTCTGATCTTCTCGGCCCCACTCTTCGTCATCCCAGAAAACATGAAACCTAGTAAGCTCCATCTCTTCATGTACGGTCTCCTATTTGGACTGGCCGACACGTGGGCGGCGATGCCCGATAACAAAATGGTCGGAAAAGCCATAAAAGACCCTGAAAAATTGAAGGTCATAGCATCAAATCCGAGGAGATATACGGGAAAGCCGAGGGTGGGGACCATGAGAGAAATTGCTAGAGTGTGTCAGTACATACAGGATAACTTCTCCAAAGTAACGGTGCCGTTTTTGACAGTGCATGGGACGGCTGACGGGGTCACGTGCCCTACATCATCCAAGTTGTTGTATGAGAAGGCATCCAGTGCGGACAAGAGTATCAAAATTTATGATGGGATGTACCATTCTTTGATTCAAGGAGAGCCTGATGAGAATGCTAATCTTGTGTTGAAGGATATGAGGGAGTGGATTGATGAGAGAGTTGAGAGGTATGGGCCTAAAAATTGTTAAGTTGTTAAAGTTACTAATAAAAGATTTGGGGTGAACAAAAGTGTTTAATGTGGGGGAAAATGGATTATGTTAATGTAATACGATAATGAATGGAACTCTTATGTTGTTTTGATAATTTTGTGTTACGTGAACTGTCTTCACGGTTTCTTTTTATTAGCTAGTTTTAATTAGCACGTTATGGGTCTCTATCTCTCATGTTGATTAAAAATGTAAATTTTAATGGATAAAGTCAAGTATAAAGCCTATTATATGAGACATGTTGATGTAGAAATTTAGTCGATAATGTTGCGACTAGGTGTTCATTCCAACACTTAAATTTGTTAATTAGGTTGGTGGTTTATTACTGCGGCTTTCCACTCAAGTGGATAATATCGATCACGAGTACCTCCGCAATAGATTACTTGCATTCACAGAAAATGGTTTGGGGAGACGCTAGATGTTTTTCCGACATGAATCTTTCAATGCTCAAGTCAGTTATTCTAACCTTTTGGAAAAATTTATACCACAACTCACATAGTTTTTTTATAATTGCTTTTATCACAACACTCTAAAGAAATTTTGAAAGAAGAAAACTGAAGGAAAGAAATAAATTTGGAATAAGAGAGAGAGTTCAGTTCAGTGATAATGGGGGAAGATACTTACTTGATTTTGAATTTTTAGGGGCTTTTATAGAGGTTCAAAACCCCCATTACTGAATTGAGTGAATAACCGTTAGTAGATCAAGATTGTGCTCTAATTCTTTGGCGGAGATCAGCAAGTTAACTCTTGACCGAGTCTTTAGATTGATTTGGTTTGAGTCTCTCCTCCCATGATTGTCGTGCTTGCAATGAAACCTGCTCGCTTCATCATATCTCGAACAGATTAATTTCAAGTTCCATCCGATCATACCTCGAGGAGGCTTTCTACTGTTACCAATGTCGAGGAGAGCATAATTTATACGAAGTCGTATCCAATCATGATCCCTCATTTACCTCTCAAACCCAAATGTTGTAAGATCGTGACTATAGAGAAGATGACCTTGGTAATTCCATAATCTCACTATGATTTCATAAGATGGAATAATTCATCTCATGTAAAATAATTAGAGGTGTGAATTGAATTTTGTCCGCAATTCGGCTCGGAAAATTTAAGTCCATTTGTGTCTCACATCAAACTTAATTTTTAAAAGATTGGTCAGAACCAGCCGTTATTCTATTACATTCATGTTCTGTTATGTCATGTTAATTTTATTTTTTCAATTACTAAAAATGGTATGATTCAATTACTATCGACCAAATAATTAAGGGATCGTGAGAAACTATTTAGAGATTAATGTAAGTTACATATGTTGTAACTTAGCCGCTGGCATATATAATGACTATGACGAAGAGTATCTCGAACTTTTTCAACTGGTTCAACAGTACAAAAATTACGCATCAAGTATTGCCCAAATTGGGTTGGGCCAGGCCTTGTATAGCCATCTCAAGCTTAATTCTAGCCCACAAAGTTCATGGTCCAGGCTTTGTCCCTATATACCCGGCGTCCGCCTATGTATTGGAATGTTTTATGCTTCAGCGCAGTCACTTCATAGATTACATTCTTGCCATTTTTCAGTTTGCTTATTATCAAATTTGTTCCCCCCAGGCTTAGATACTGTTTCGTGTTGAGGTAACATAGTTTTTTAAGTAATTTTTTAGGTATTAACTTGAGTTCGAATACTAAGAAAAACAGGAGAGAAAAAAAAATTGATTTGAGTTTTACTCACTTTCACCTTTTTCTAGAAATTTAAGTAATCAATAATCATTGGTGGATATATTTTTAACACAAGACCATGTTTGGCAAACTAAAAAAAAATCTGGCTACTTAAGACAAGTGGGTGGGTCCACTACAGTGGGCCCAATTTCTACAGGCTTGCAAGATACAAAATCCGTTACCAAAAACTCCCTTTTTGCTTTTGGGCCCGAACACGAAACCTTTAAGTCCCACACGATGAGACCCTTTATAATGACGTGTCAAGATCATAACGGGGCTTCAATTGAGGACGACTGGACGAGTACAAAAAGAGCCCTGGCGTCAAAGTCTAAAAATGCCAGGGGCCGTGGCGTAAAAGATATTTTTGGGACGTGACGTGTCGCAACGAAATACGGTTCGTCCGTTTACGATCGGACTTGGAATCTGGAAGATTACATGTTCTAATTCGTGACGTCACATATTTTCACAACTCTCGAGGTCGGTTATGTCTCGTTCCATATGACTTTTGTCTACGTGGATTCAATATTCAACGTTAATCGCCTGTGTGGGGGCCCCACAATGTGCAATCCCCGCTACGACGTTCATAATGTTTTTTGGACCGTAAATTTGCAAGTGGTAGGGCAAGCAAGTGGGGCTCAAAATAAAATAATAATAATAATAATATGATAATTTAAATTTATCCAGATTTTTCTAATAAAAAATTATTTATGGTCTGCAAACATTACAAGTTGAGTTTTATCGCGAGTACGAATGTCACGCCATTATAAACAAGACAAAGGTTATTTAAAAAAAGAAAAAGAAAAATTCGACTGAAATATTCAGTAATCAACTACGAGAGCATATACATAAGACAAATTTCTTATTATCTCATAAATTAAAATAAAATCTCAAAATATTCAAATACTAATTTCATGCCTTTAGCCAAACCTATGTTGTATATTGCATTTTCTTCGATACGTTGTTTAAATACAAATCAATTTTTTTTTTTAATTACATATCAGAGAATCAGATTGCTCAATCCACTATACATAACAAATTCTTCTTCTTGTCCTTTTTTTTTTTTTTAAAATTTGGGAGCAGTTATAAACAAAAGTTAGCAAAATCCTTTTTCAGTACCCACCACCTAATTAACACTTACAAAGATGACGAAAAATACATAAACTAAGAGAGAAACATAAATTTTACTAAATTTTGAAAGAGATAGTGTTTAGAAGAGACTAATTTAAGGTAGATATGGGAGAGAAAATAGGAGGAAAGAAAAGAAAAATAATAATTAATATTATATTCCTAGGCCAATTAATTTTTAGTTTTATTATTGATAAAAAAAAGAGGGCTTCAGATCCTATCTCTTTATATATTTATAATATCGTTTAGATATATATATTTTTTAAATATAATTTAAAAATCTACATCAATGAGATAAGAATTCAGCCTCTCTTTATACTTAATGAAATACATCTACACATATTGATATATGAAGAAATATTTTTATCACACTTAATACCTTTATTTAAGGAGGGATTAGTCACGAACCATTCATTAGAGGAGTTGAGGGCATTAACCCTCTACTAGGCCAAGACCTTATCGGCAATTACTTTATTCATTTTTTGTGCATTAAATTATTTAATATCCGAAGATTATATTGGGTCCTGACTAATGTAGATTCGAGTTGGATAAGACCATTGAGACAGTAAAACTCCCCTAATAATTTATTTAACGCAGCTATAATTACTTTATTCGTTACTCAAATAATGTAATAGACGATGTGTGTCACCTTGCAAAATTGTTAAATTCAAAAAAAGGTAACAGAGTTAATAGTCTACATTGTACATTTTGATTGTGACACACAATTTACTACACTAGATAATGTAAAAACTTTTTATTTGTAGCAATTTGAAAGCCCATACCTAATTAAGCCAGCTCATGTCACTCTAAAAATCAAAGTCACATCTTCATAACTCGACAAAAACAACTGAGAGCCACAGCCGTTCACTCTATAAAGCTAACCATGCATTCATAAGCTTTCTTAGATGTTGGCTTTCCCATTTGGTGAATGCAACGTTTGCCAGCTTTGATTAATTAAATCATTTAAAACACAAGTCACATGCTATATATATTCAACTGAACCATCATATACATGCAAATAGCTCATGGGGCTTCTCACTTCTTTTGAATTAGTGCTTTTGGCTCTTTCTGCTCCAAACTTCTTTATTGAAAGCTAGTTTTGATTTGTGAATCTATTGTCATCTGGATATGGACTCTCCATTGATTGATAACAGGGTATGATTTGTTTAAATAGTAGATAGTTTTTAGTGGTTGTGACTTGTGTGACTCGACAGTAGAGATCATTCGATTTATTTTATAAGGAAAAAAAAAATAATCAATACTAGAAACAAACTTATTATTCACTTCTGCATCAACAAGAAATTATTAAAAGTTTTTTAAACTTTTAAAAGTTTTTAAAAAGCTTGTTTCTAGTATATTATACAAGCTTCTAGTACCTAATGACAACCTATATACTATAGTTGTAGTTACTGGTGTATGCCTGCATGTATATTAAACTGTGATGTGCTGATAATACAATCAATGGGTTCTATGAGTTTAATTAAATGTAGCAAAGTGAATATCAAATTTGATAATGGGACGTCAAATCCAGCACTACAGAGAGATCTATCCCTATTTCAAACAGACTTAGAAGCATTTGCCTCAAACTCAATTTGTTGTCATCTTTTTTCTGTTTCTTATTACTTACGTTATATTATAAAATAGGATCTACTAAATCTATATTATCATAATAATAGTAGCAGTAGTAATGATAATTCTCTAGTGAGGACATTTTTATTTTAATAAAGTGACAATGCCACAAACAGATTAAAAATATAGATTTTAATACATTAACAGACAAAAAAATACAGTTGAAATTCGTATTTTTTTATTTTATATTTTAGTATACATTCTCATTTTATTAAAGTAGGGATATCCTCACTAAAGAAATATATACATACATACATACATATAGTCTTTTTTTAGTGTGGATGCTTTCATTTTTTTCATGCGAACATGCTTTTAAACGGTGCAGTTTAAAAGAGTTAATTTTTAATGTTATTAAACTACACGTTTTTAAATTATTTATTTTAAAAGAGTCAGTTTTTTTTTTTTGTCTGAACGACGAGGTGGTCCTGAGTGGGTCTCAATTGTGAGAGTGCCTCAACCCAGAACCCAGAATAATCCCCACTCGCACCGGGTCAGCCCGTAAGGGATAAAGTGCTGGCCAAAGTGGTAATTCCATACAAGACGGGGCTTGAACCCCTGACCTCTTTTAAGGAGTGATAGTGCCGAATCACTCACACTAACTAACTTTGGTTAAAAGAGTCCGTTTTTAATGCTATTAAACCACACAGTTTTACAATTTATTCAAAAATAAAATTATTAAATACTACGACTTAAGAGTGTGTCAATATTAAAAAAAAAAAGAACAAATGTACTTGAAAATAATTTATCTTATAATAATAAAAGAAATTATCATTGCACCACATTTCTTTTGTCTTATGTTCATCTAACCACCACAAAATTCTAACATATTCTCTCCGTCATCTTTCTTTTGAAATTTGTATCAATTAGTCATTTTTTTATTAACACCGTTAAATAATTTAAACGAAATGACAATTTTACTCCTAAATAAATTAAAAAAATCATTTTATCTTGTAAAAGCTTTGAAAATAAAAAATTATAATTATAAAAATACCCCTACATTTTATACAGAAATAAATCCAAAAATTAGAATTTTTATTTTAAATAAAAAATATTTTAATAAAAAATTATAATTACAAAAATAATTACAAAATTTTGGGATTTATAAAAATCCCTTAAATTATTAAAATATTGGGATTCAGTTTTAATAAATAAATTAAGTTATTTTAATAAAATTTTGCAAAACTATAAATTTTTAATAAATAAATTTAGTTATTTTTTGTTAAAATTTTGCAAAACTATAAATTTTTAATAAAAATAATTATTAAAATTTTGCAAAATGCTAAATCTAAATTTAATAAAAATCAACTAAGCACCTCTATTTTGAATTTATTTTTTTAAATGTAGGGGTATTTTTATAATTATAATTTTTTTTATTTTTCAAAACTTTTATAAGATAAAATAGTCTTTTAATTTATTTAGGAATAAAATTGTCATTTTCAGGAGCATTTGAAATATTTCGTTTCTGATCAAAAGAGTCGTTTTCAAGTAGTGTTCGATCGATTACGTATTAATCAATATTCGACCTTACTCCCAACATAGTGCGTCAGAGGTATGTTCCTCCGTTCATCCAGGTTTCCCTCTTCACTTGTTGCTTATGTTCGTTCCACTTGTTGAGAGAATGAATGAATGAATGCTTGTTTAAATTATTTAACGGTGTTAATGTAAAAATAATTAATTGATACAAATTTAAAAAAATAGTGCAGAAAATATATTAAAATTTTGTGGTAGTTGAATGAACATAAGATAAAAAAAAAAAATGGTGTAATGATAATTTTACTAATAATAATAATAATAATAATAATAATAATAATAATACAACCTAAAAATCGATTAACTCGAGAATCTACTTACGAAGCTACATTACTGAGGAGGAAGAACACCAACAACCACGCGGTAGTGGAGGTAGGTGGTGCTGTGCATTGTATATGTTTTATAAAATGTCTTTAAAAGGCAGCTTCTGAGTAAGAGAGGCTTTTAATTTTGTTTATTCCAACTCGTGGACTTCTGTGCCCCCCTCTTTAGACCTACTATCTCATCCTTGTTTATTAAATCAAAAATAAAGACCAAAACGCGGAATATGTTTAACGTGTCACTTACTTCGTTCACTATCTGATTATATATCTCTTAATTACAGAGTAACCCTACGAATTTCAATATTTAAGTTTTAATTTGATTCTCAATTATTATTATATTTTAAATTTATATAACGAATATGATTCTTTATTAATTTCTTGAACTACTACATTCACAAACAAAAAATAAAATAATTTATCATTAAATTATTGAATATTCACGTTTAAAGATCATTTCATAAGATTACTGAGTCATTAATGAATAAAAGAATTTATGTATATATAAATTTGAGTCGCTTCAATTAATCTTTCTTTTTCTTTCAATTAAAATTATTGACAAGGTTTTCGATTCTAAAATTTGTCAGCAAATTTCTTTTAATTTTCAAATTTCTCAGAAACCTATTTCCGAACAAGTTTGGATATTTATCATCAAGGAAAATAAAAACTGTAGACGTTTAAAAAGAATTTAACGAAATTTACCTACATACTAATAATTTTGAAACATTTACATACAACGGGAAAAAAGTATTCGTGTTGAGATCTGCAAGCCGCCAATTTTGAGTGCTTTAATTGACTCGTGGGGGAAAAGAAAAATTTGGTGTCAAGGTCCATTTTGCACATGTTTGTTGAAATCATACTCCTAATTTCTCTTTGCAACATTTGATTGAGACTGAAATGTAAATTGTTAGATGAAAATGATGTTCCCATTTCACAAACCTTAAGTGGAACATTATTATTATTATTATTATTATTATTATTATTATTATTGAAGTACAACTAAGAATGCGTTCATATTCCAATAATGCAGCACCCACCCACTTTTGGTCAAAAAACTTGAACTATGCATAATACAATCAAATTGAAATCAAGCAAACTTGTTTATTTATTCTGTTAATCTAATATATTCACCTTAAAAGAGAATCTAATGCTGTGTTTACTTGCTGGAGTGGGAGTGAGGAGTGTGGATTCCTCCCACTCCAGCGTTTACTTCCTCTAAATAGGAAGGGAGTGGGAATCCCACTCCGTGGGCCTCACCTATTTTTGGAGTGGGGAGTGGGAGTGGGACTCCCATTGGGGGAGGTGGGAGTGGGAACCCACTCCCACCTCTCCCTTTTTTACCCTTTTATTTTTTTAATTTAATTTAATTTAATATTTTATAATTAATAAAATAAAATAAATATTATTATATTTATTTGAATAATAATATTATATTTAACTAAATAATAATTTGCATTGATTCTAAGTTAAAATTATTTTAAAATAATATTATTATATTAATTGAGAATTAATAAATATAATATTATTATATTTATTTTAAAAATAATAGTACTATATTTATTTAATATTAATAATAATAAATAGTTTATTCTAAGAAAATATTAATTTTGTACTAAATAATATTATATTATTATTTTATATAATAATAAATTTAATATAATTATATAAAATAAAATAAGGTTTCATTTTGTATTAAAAATAATAATTTATTGTTCATAATTAAGAATATTAATAATTATAATAAATTTACAAATATAATAAAATAAATATTATTCATTAAATATATTTTTTATTAGTTTTGTAATTAAAAACTATAATTCTTTAAATAAGGATAAAATTGTAATTTGAAACAACTTACTCCCAATCTAAGACAAAGTAAACACATAAATTGGATTCTGATCTCTATTCCATGCTTCAATTCCAGTGTAAGTAAACAACATACTCCCACTCCCACTCCACACTCCCAATCCTAGGATTCCCACTCCTCAGGATTCCCAATCCAATCTAAAAAGTAAACGCTACCTAAAAGTATTCTTGAATAACAACAGTATAAGATCATATTGGATTTAAAATTTTGAATTAAAGGTGCCTTTGGGATTGAGGTGCTGTAACTTTTAAGCTACAGTTGCTGTGAAAAAAAAATTATAATTATGAAATAAAAGTTAGCAATATATAATAAATGTAAATTGTAAATAATAATTTTGATAAAATTATTAAAGATATAATAGATTTTTTATTATATAAGTGAAAAATCATATTAACATAGTTTCTAAACTACAATAGTTAGTGTTTACCAAATACTTTAGTGTTATAGCGTTTAAGTTACAGTTGTCCAACCACAATTCCAAACGCACCCTAAATTAAAAATCTATATTGAAAAAATTGTAAGTACTATCAGAGTATATAATCTAACGCGGTCGAATTTATAAGACCAATCTTAGATGAAATCTAGATAGATATAAGATTATAATTAAAAAAAATTTCACACGGAAAAATATTTCCCTTTTTTGTCCCCCAAGCTTATAATTGTTGCAACCCTTCCTAATGCTTATTGGCAAGTACGGGGAAAAGGGCACAGATGAGCGAATCACACGGTTTGCTTGGACAACTTGGGATCTCACATGTAACTTTCAAACTCAAGAGACCCACAAAACCAGAAAACCCACGAGCATTTTAAACATAAAGTGCAAAATATCTAAATCCCATTCACCGCTTTTCTCACATGAACCATTGGCACCACCACTAATTAACAATTGCTAATGGAGATCATTTTTTTGTTTTAATTATTTTTTTTAAAAAATATATATAATTTGCTTGACTGGATTTTGCTCATCAACTTTTCACTGCCCCTCCCTTCCATCTGTTGTCTCGCAATCTTCACAAATTTTGTCTTCTTTTGCACAATTTTTATTATAAAAGTAAGCATATTTATTCAGCAACTTCTTTCTGCCAACGTATAATAATCACTTTCTTAAAACAGCCATTAAAGAAAAATTCATAGGTGTAACCCCAAAAAAAAGAAAAGAAAAGAAATTGTATTTTTTATCTGATATTTTTATTCGTTTCTGGTTTTAATCTCAAAAAGGGTTTTGATATTTTTTCTTTGGTTCGAGGAAACAAACTATCTTCAACTCCGAAGCGACCGCCTTATCTCTCTATCTATCTCTCTTGTGTTCTTCTCTTGAAAAATTCAAGCTTTTTGTTTCTTCAAGGGATTGAGATAAGGAGAGGGAGAGAGAGTGAGAGAGAGAGAGATGGATGCTGTTCTGCAAACGAGAGGGCTTCTTTCCTTGCCATTGAATCCAAAAATCAGGAGCTTGCAGGCTTCTAATGGCTTAAAGCAGAGATTTTTGGCCGCAAAACCAAGAACTCTCGATGGGTTTTCATTATCTTCAAATGGGGTGTCAAAATTTCAAAGCTTTGTGTCAAAACCACAAGGGTTTGTCCCAAAGGAGAGACCTTTGCTTATTTGCAAAGCCGAAGCAGCAGCTTCTGCTTCTGCTTCTGCTGATGGGCAGCCTTTGCTTGGTGAAGCTGAGAAACCAAAGCTCTTTGGTATTGAATTTGCAACTTTCAAGAAGATTATCCCACTTGGGTTAATGTTCTTTTGTATTCTTTTTAATTACACAATCCTTAGGGACACAAAGGATGTCTTGGTTGTGACAGCTAAAGGAAGCAGTGCTGAGATTATACCATTTTTGAAGACTTGGGTGAATTTGCCTATGGCTATTGGGTTTATGTTGTTATACACGAAGTTGGCCGATAAGTTGTCCAAACAGGCCTTGTTTTACACTGTTATTGTCCCATTTATAGCCTTTTTTGGGGCTTTTGGTTTTCTTTTGTATCCCCTCAGTAACGCTATCCACCCTCAGGCGCTAGCTGATAAGCTTCTCAACATTCTTGGCCCGAGGTTTCTTGGTCCCTTGGCTATTATGAGGATTTGGAGTTTCTGTTTGTTCTATGTCATGGCTGAACTTTGGGGCAGTGTGGTGATTTCTGTTCTGTTTTGGGGGTTTGCCAATCAGGTGATTATACAATCAGTTGATTTACTTTCTTCATCAATCTGTTCGCATTATTGTTTTGAGGATATATTCATCAGTATTCTCAAACCATAATCTTGTGTGTTTGGTACTTTTAAATAATTGAATTGATTAGGTTGTTTCGTTTTGTTATTTTCTTTGTTAACTTTTTTGGACGCTGATGGTTATTAGTGGTCTAGATTGGTAATTATGGTAATAGATTGTGGCCCTTTTGCAAAGGCCGTTCCCAAGTGAGAGTGAAAATTGCTGATTATTCTCTGAATTCATAAACAATCTAGTATGCGTGAATCAATGATTTGGCATTTGTGGGATGCTAAAAGTTTGAAAGTGATTTCTGGCTTCTAAACTAGGTCATTGAATGCTGCACGAAACATGTTTCTCGGATGTGATTGATCTTTTGTTATTGTCTTCTCTTCATGGTTTGTCCTGTTTTCATGCTTTTGTAAAGAGGTCATGAATTTTACTAAAAGGTTTTCAAGTATTTAGACAATTTGTTTCCACCTTATAGCTGGGTTAAAATTTGGCATAGATGAAAATGAAAAATGCCCTGGAGTGTGATGCGTTGAATACCTGTGGACAATAGGTCTGGTTGTTCAGAAACATGCATTGCAGCGTTGTTGTTTGCTTTTAGGTATTATCAGAAACTGGTTGATTCGAATTTTCTGTGTTTTCGCTAATGCTAAAATATAAGGTCTTGATGCTTGATAGTGACTACAATAATCCCACACTAGTTCTTCTTATAATAATTGTGCAATTCCTTTAAATCTTTATTTGTAATGGAAATGAAAGCTGGGGAAGATACGAAGAAAATATTCTAATTGTACAACTGCCTATCTAAATTCAGATGTGGTTATGACTTAGAAAATTTTCTCATCTCTGTTTTCTTAGCAGTTGAGGCACATATTTCTACTTTTATGTTAAGTTGAAAATAATTATTAGAATCATCCACATTTACTGGAATCTAAATTTTGATTGTATCAAGTTCCCATTAGTTATTTCTGATTTGCTTTGGTTTTTTCGTGACTTAATATTGTTTTGTGGATTCTTGGGGCAGATAACTACCGTTGACGAAGCCAAAAGGTTCTACCCTCTGTTTGGGCTTGGGGCCAATGTTGCCCTAATTTTCTCTGGCCGAACAGTGAAGTATTTTTCTAATTTGAGGAAAAATTTGGGTCCTGGAGTTGATGGTTGGGCTGTCTCCTTGAAAGGAATGATGAGCATTGTGGTTCTGATGGGGCTTTCAATTTGTGGACTTTACTGGTGGGTGAACAATAATGTTGAACTTCCTACCCGTAGTAAGAAGAAGAAGGTAATATTTTGCTCGGACATAATCTTATTGTTAGTCATATTTCAATTGCACCAATAGTCAGGTATCTGCTCATTGAAACATATTGAGCAACATTGGACTCTACTTACTTTTTCTATTACCTGTTTTTGGTTAATATTGTTCAAGTTATCTTGCTTTAGGTTTTGGACATGTATACTTGTGTTTCACTGTATAGATTACAATTTATCTGTGTGATATGTATTGTTACATAGCATGAGAGCATTTTTTGGGCAAAGCAAGTATTTTATGTCCTTTGTGTTTCACTGTATAGATTACCATTCATCTGTATGATATGTACTGTTACATCCCATGAGAGCATTATTTGTGCAAAGCAATTTTTTTTTTTTTTAAGAAACTCAAAAAATGTATCAATGAAGAACATTTAAATAGATAGAGGTATTGACGCTATTTTTATCAAAGTAATCCATGTAAAAAGACATGGTTGGTGCATTTACTATAATAGGCCCATGTGCTTACACAGTTGAACTTAGCCACAGGCATACAGAGTTGTAAAAATATGTACTGTTACATCGACTAAGAAAATGTTCTAATGTGATCTGTAGTTACTTTATCAAAAAAATAATTTTTTTCCCCTTATTGTTAATCCATTTGCAGGAGAAGCCAAAGATGGGAACAATGGAGAGCTTGAAATTCTTGGTGTCTTCAAGATACATTAGGGATCTTGCTACTTTAGTGGTTGCATATGGTATCAGTATTAATCTAGTTGAGGTTACATGGAAATCGAAGCTCAAGGCTCAGGTGAATTTAATTTGCCTTCTGCATGTATCCTCTTCACATGATGGGCTTACCAATACAATGTCTGATTATCTGTTTTCCCCTTCTCTCAATTTTGTAGTTCCCAAGCCCGAATGAGTACTCTTCCTTTATGGGAGACTTCTCAACAGCTACTGGAATAGCAACATTCACGATGATGCTTCTAAGTCAATTTGTATTTGATAAATTTGGATGGGGAGTTGCTGCGAAGATCACACCCACAGTCCTCCTGCTTACAGGAGTTGGTTTCTTTTCTCTACTATTATTTGGGGATCCTCTGGGACCTGCTCTTGCGAAGTTCGGAATGACTCCTCTTCTTGCTGCTGTATATGTGGGTGCCATGCAAAATATTTTCAGTAAGAGTGCCAAGTACAGCTTGTTTGATCCTTGCAAAGAAATGGCCTACATTCCATTAGATGAAGACACCAAGGTTAGAAATTTTCTACCTTATTTTTGGAATTCTTTTGGCATTGTTTTCAATAATTTGTAAACCCAGATAAATCTGGAACTTTGAATCGGGTTAACAATTCTAGTGTTGTAATTGGAAAAAATGGTCTCAGAATGAAAACATCATTATTTACTCTTGATCTAAGTTTTGACTGTGAAATCTTTTGACTGAAGTTTCTTCGAGTTGTTCTTTTGTTGACTTTGCCTGTCAAAATGCTTTTGTTAGGTTAAAGGGAAGGCAGCCATCGATGTTGTGTGCAACCCGTTGGGGAAATCTGGAGGAGCTCTTATTCAGCAGTTTATGATATTAACCTTTGGGTCCCTTGCGAATTCAACTCCTTATCTTGGAGGGATACTTTTGGTGATTGTTCTTGCATGGTTAGGAGCAGCCAGGTCTTTAGATACCCAATTTACAGCTTTGCGTCAGGAAGAAGAGCTTGAGAAGGAGATGGAAAGAGCTGCTGTTAAGATCCCAGTTGTCTCTGAAAATGAAGGCGGGAATGGTACTCTTCCAGGTGGATCAGCTTTGAATGCAGCAGGTGAGACACCCAGTGAAGCATCTAGTCCACGCAATATCTGAAGTAGTTTCTTCCAATTCCTTGCCGCATGAAGAATGAGAAGCATCAATACTTGAGGTATTGCTTGTAGGATCTTCTCAAATTACACAAATAATAGTAGCTAAACAAAGTATGAGCCCGTCTGTCTTAATTCCGCCTTTTTCCCGTAGATAATGAGTTTAGTATCTGTTTACTCATACATTCATGTTCTTTGTAGAATTCAAATTTGGTTTTTTATTGATAGCAACAACATTAAATTTAATAATTTCTTGATTATATCTTATTCCAAATTTGTACCTTTCATTTGATTGATTTGTCCAGAAATTGTTGATCGATCATGACTTCAAAACTCCTGAATTCGTACTCTCCCTTTGAACTTCTTTTCTTTGTTGCACCCTGTGATTAAAATAGACAAATCTACTCTATTCTTTTGTTGTCGACTAATTAGCCTACTATTGAAGAATCATGGTTGTATCAAGCCCTTCGTTTTACGGAACATAATATTATAAATATGAATTGAGGCTCAAGTGCTTCCCCATTTTTCAAGCAGAAGTGCTTTAGAAGGAATTGACATCAAATAGGCCGAAGTCTGAGGTGTCTGCATGAGAATTAGTGTGGTCCAGTAGTGGTTGGAACCAAGCGGACGCATGAATCAGAGCAATAGTTTTTGCCCGTGCTCACACAGAAATGAAGGTGTAGCTTTGCCAAAATGACAAAAGCCAAGAGTTCACGTGTAGGTTGTGTATACAGCTAGACATTACAAAAGTGCACAAAACTTAGCTCATTAATGCCATCACTTTCTACATTTCTTTGGCAAAGAATAGGGAAACTTCCTTGCTTTTAGCCATTTGTAATTAATCATTTTTTAACCGATTATATATTATAATGAGAAAACAACTAAATATTTATTATTAGAATTTTAGTGGGGATTATCCTAGGTCAAGTTTTTTTTTTCCTTCCCCCCACCCCCCTTCCCCCTACCTGTAAGGACCACCATGATGGTGAGGGATTAAGCGGAAACCTACCTGTAATATAAGTTATCAAATGACAAAGAAATATTAGAGGGAGGTATAAATCAAAACCAAAATCAAGTTTATTATAGCTTAATTCAAATTTTTTACGCTCATAAATTAGAAGTATAGATGTTTATTTCCACTCAATTATCCGCAAAAGAGGACTCAAACCAAGGAGGGCAACGGTTACTATTGGACCCTTGGCTGAGTGGCTGTATTTAATCATTTGATTAGGAAATTTTAATCAACTCATGATTTCAATTGTCCTATAATTCGACACCGTCCAAAGAGAAAGTGATTAAAGCTTTTCTCTCTTTCACACACTCATAAATCTTAAGTCTCCAAAAGTATTAGGAAATTTTGATCACTTTGTCATCACAATTATGTCCGATAATTCGACCCCATCAAAGAGAAAATGATTAAAGCTCGTCTCTCTTTCCATACACTCCTATATGCCACTACTTTGTACATTTCTTTGGCAAAGAATATGGAAACTAGGTTGTACCCATTAGCATTTAATCATTTGATTAGGAAAATTTTGATGAACCCATAATTTCAATTTTGTCCTATCATTCGACCCCATCAAAAGAAAAAGGGTGATCAAATCTTGTCTCTCTTTCCACACACTCAAAATCACCAAAAGTTGTAAATTATGTGGCAATAAAAAAAGGGGTTAATCTTTCCATATTTGTGTCACCTCGAGCCCATGACACATAACACGTACACTAGCACGTAGCTAGTGTGTGTGTGTAACCATTTCATCAGTTTCAAGTCTCTTTCAATCTTCAGAGTATGTAGCGGTGATCTTCTTGTTTACAGTAGAGAATGAAAGACGATTTGTCTATTTTCATTGAAAGGAATATATTGAGCATTTAAAGAAACTTGTCTTCACTCTCCCTCTCTTATCCTTCTTCCTCTTCATTCACATCCTCTCAAAGCTCCAATTCCATTTTCTAATTTCTATCCGTTACAATTTTTTTTTTTTAAAACACTTCATTCCCAAACTACCCTCATCATTTTTAACATTTGAAGGCCACTTTAGTCAAACTACACTTACAAATTTGTATATAAAAGGCAATATCCTTCAGTCTACAAAATACTAAATTCACGCCTACACTACTAGAAATAATGAAGAAACAATCCTCGCCGGATTCTGTCACTTTCCCCGGAAAACCAACCCAATTCTCAGCAGAATGTTGGTTCGATGACGCCTGCATTCTCGACATGGACTACTTTGTCAAGACCATATCCGGCATCAAGGCCAAAGGCGTCCGGCCAGACCTAATTGGCTCAATCATAGCTCACTATGCATCAAAATGGTTACCGGACTTAGCCTATGAAGACGCCAACAAGGGCTTAACAAACTTCGAAGAATCCCCGGAGAGTGTCACGGCTTCCTGGATGAAAAAACGTTTCTTTGTAGAAACCCTAGTGGGAATCTTGCCGCCGGAGAAAGATTCACTCCCATGCAACTTCTTCTTGCGTCTGCTTCGCACCGCCAACATGGTCAACGTAGAGCCAGCATACAGAGAGGAGCTTGAGAAGAGGATTTCATGGCAATTGGACCAAGCTTCGCTGAAAGAGTTGATGATACCTTCGTTTAGTCACACTTGTGGCACGTTGCTTGATGTTGAGCTTGTGTCTAGGCTTGTGAAGAAGTTTGTTCACTTGGATATTGAAGGTGCTAAGAGTGGTGCTGCTTTGGTTAAGGTTGCTAAGCTTGTTGATTGCTACTTAGCTGAAGCTGCCATGGATTCTAATTTGAGCTTGTCGGAGTTTGTTGCTCTTGCTGGTGCTCTCCCTAGCCATGCTCGCGCCACTGATGATGGATTGTACCGTGCCATTGACACTTATCTCAAAGTAAGTTAATTTATATATAATTAGTTGTTAATGGTTCTGTTTATGAAATTAAACTCTTGATTAGCATAGAAATTGGCAAAAAAGGAAAGTAATTAGAAACAGATCGAATTGAAGAATATGCATGAAATGGAACGAAAAAAAAGGTGTAATGGGTCTCGTTGTACTGTAATGTCGTCAGCATAAGATTCTTCATCCGAAGACTTAAGTGTTGGCCATAGAGGATATTGGCATACTGCACACAGACTGTAAATTGACATGAATGCCCTTTATCTTGTGTGAGAAACAGGAAGTTTTCCTGAAATAATAATAATTGGCTTTTCTGTTGTCAGCTATATAGCATTTGAAAGGTAAGTGTTACTTTTACCCTCTCCAGGTTCTGTACACCAACGTAAAGTCCTAAACCTCGCCAACTAGCATGTTATTAAAAGTAGTCTTAAACAATACGTACGTCGTACGCTGTACACTTGTCAAGATTACCTTTTTACCCTTTGTCTAGAATTCAAGATCTTGGAACATTTAACAATGTCACAATGTCACATGGGCTTCTGGGTCCATATATAAGAACAACTTTCCTAACTAATAGCTTGTTCAGCTGTAGTAATTGGATTTGATTATATGTATCAAACAATTAGATAGATTAACCAGTTTCAATTTACCGATGTCTTGAACAATCAGTTTATTTGTAAAAATGTCACATTTATGGTACTGCAGGCACATCCCGAGGTAACAAAGCAAGAGAGAAAGAGTCTTTGCAGATTAATCGATAGCCGAAAGCTCTCGCCAGAAGCATCACTGCATGCTGCACAAAACGACCGTTTACCCGTTAGAGCTGTGATTCAGGTGCTCTTCTCCGAACAAGCCAAGCTGAACAAACAGCTCGACTGGAGTGGCTCGTTCAGCGGCATCAGAAGCCCTAACGTAGGCTTTGATCCCTCGGCGGCTCGTTGCTTGTCAAAACGGGAAGTTGGTGCTCAACAAATGGAGATAAGGAAGCTGAGAGAAGAAGTGCTTAGGCTTCAAAGCCAATGCAACGCCATGCAGGTACAAATTGAGAAGTTGGTGGAGAAAAAGAAAGGGACGTTCTTTAGATGGAAGAAGCTGGGGATAATTCCTTCGATCAAGAGTGGTGCAATTAGTGTTGTGGACAGGATTGAGGAAGGCGATAGAGAAGGAGAGGCTGCATTTGGGAGACAAACGCCGATTGATTTGAAAACTAAGCTGGTTCGAGGCAAGAATAGTAATACGCCCAAACACAGGCAATGGAGAAAATCTTTGGACTCTTAGAATGTGTTTAGCATTCGGTGTCGATCAGGTCAGTTTGTGTTGAACAATAAGTCAACGGTTAGGATTTCAAGCGCTCATCAGGATATGGAAGTCTAGAGCTTAAATCCTGACTGTGTTTCAATACTCGACACAAATTCATCTGAGCATTGAATATTTGTCCCTTGAATGTGTGAAGGAAGGATATTGAAATATTTGGCTACCATTTTTTATTTTTTTTTGTAATAATATTGTCTGTTTTATTTTATGTTTGTTCTTGTGTTGTAATTTTGAAATAATGCTTGGGCTTGAATAAGATTCTCTCATAATATGTGCCATATTTTGGAAACAGAAATCCACTAAAGAAGTCTAAGATCAATTCTATGTAAAAAGAGTGCAATCAAAGAACCTGAAGCTTTGGAATGAAAAATCTTTCCTCGTGAATATACTTACAGGAACCGACAACGTTTTCTATAGAACCCAACACACGATGGTCAATATAGAATTGCCATTCCAACCTAACACACGTACTAAATTAATGAGCAAGCAACTTAACCCTCAGAACATAATACAATCTCAAATGGCGAAGAGAAAAATATATAGAGGTGCCAAACCTTCTCATCAATGTAGGTAGGGGCCCACTACAAGAAATAGTATCTTTTACAACCAATCAAAAATGCTGTAAAAACACAATTACAACATTTATAAAAATGTCCTAATGAAGGATGCAGTAAATAACATTAAACTTTTGTAGCATTTTTCAACTGCAGTAAGAAATGATGCATAAAATAATAATAACGGCATTATTAAAATGCAGTTTTCTAGGCCATTTGTTATAAGAGTAAATTGCTGCAAAAATTAGTAAATAAATATGGAAATCTGCTGCCAGTAAAATTGATAACAGTTCAATCAATTGAAAATAATCTCCATAAAATCATTTGAACTTGGCATCCATACAACAAAAATTTAGTTGAAGATTGTTAAATCTCTACACTAAATATAATACTCAAAGTGTAAACTGAAACTCTTGCCCAGGTTAATTTTTTTTTTCCCCTGACTTGTAAGATTCAAGTATATGTATGAACAAAATTAGAAACTATAAGCCTACTCCAACAAGATGTAGTTTTTTGGCCAAGCAATTGTGCTTCCAATTGCATCACTAAGAACATGAAACTCAGATGTAGCACGATATAAGGGAGTATCTTCAACCAGTGCAATTGTCACCCAAACTTTCCAGCAATCTGGTCCAAGACATATATGATGTACTTTGGCAAGTGGATCTCTTGATGCAATTATTCCTTCCCCTACAACTTTTCTTGTTCCCATCCAATCTAGTAATCTAGAACGAGCATTTTCAATATTTGTGAAAGTGCTTCTACATGTTTTAGCTTTCTATAATAACAAATAAAAAATCTGATTAGAGGCAAACAAATAATATGAATAAATTCAAACGGTTTTTCCAAGCTCAAAGTTCTAATCATTTTTTTCATAAAGAGAATGGTTCTTTATCAGCAGCAACTCAAAAATCTATTCATTTTAGTGTTAAACAGAGTTTTGAGGATCAACAATAAATGATGCATAGCATTTATAAAACTCATAAAAATCATCACTTACTTTCGCATGTGAAGTGTCTTCCGAACATTTCCTTTTGTGGCTTGTCTCATTGTGATCCTGAAAATATCATAAAGAAAGAACAATTCACGTAAGCAAAATACTTGGTTTACGTATTACATAATTCAAAGCTAATAGTAAAATATTAACTTACTAGTCAAATGTCTCGAGAATTTTTCATCATGCTATCTATGTCAATTCGATCCTAAAAATATATGAAAAAACTATTATTAATCAAGTGTTGCTTCTAACTATATTGAACATAAATTTTCTTAATCATATTTATTACCGCTTGTTTGATAGTGTTCTTAATGAATGCAGCCTTGAGTTCCTCGAATAGTTTTTTGAAATCTTTTAGTTCTATTTTAATTTATGCAGTATGAGACTTGCTAAGTGCTTCTAAATTCATCAACGTTGCTGTAACTCTAGATCCAGCTCCTCGTACACGCCCATTACGTTCTTTTCCTAGCACATGGGTTAGAGCATCACCGTGAATTGTTGAGGCATCTTCACTCACTTGTGTCCTCTGATATTCATTAATTTTTTTTTTCTGAATCCATGGAGAATTTTGATTGTTAATAGCAAAAAAATAAGAATAAGGAACTAAAAAATCAGAAATGAATTTATCACCAGTTTTTCAGCAACATCCTCATTAATTGCAGTCCCGTCCTTCTTAGTATGTGCACGAATCCACACATCAACTCTAGTTATCTGTGAGTTTTGTCTCTCTTGCATCTAAAATATATAGTGGAGAACATTTGATTACTCATCTAATTTTTTGTTTAATAATAAATAAACTTAATGATATGATTTTTCTAACCATTTCATGTCTTAAACGAGCCATCCCTTTTCAACTTGTCCTGTGGATGTTAGTTTGTTTTGATCTCATTTTTTTAAACCTCTTACTCTTCAACTATAGTAAGAAGATATGTTAGATTAATGACACTATTCTTGTACATGAATAAGAAACTATACTTGTACACTAATTGGGAAAGAAACTTACTTTAAACTCAGCAGAAACTCTCTCTTTAATAAACCTTTGCCATTGTTGCACAGATTTTATGTTCCTTGGTTTCAAGCCTTTCAATGCCTCAAGATTTCTTGTTGCATCATTGCTTTTAACCAATGCTATGATTTTACGTGTTAAAACTGATTTGTAATTCCTCCAGCTCCTACCCATTGCACTCATTATATATCTTCTATGACTTCCATCAACATTAAATTGTTGCTGCATTTAAAGGGAAAAATAACATTAATAATTAAATCTGATGAGTTAAATAATATTTACCACAAAAGTAGGATGCTACCTTAACACAAGTCCAAAGTCTTTCTCTTAAGTCTTATTCCACTCTATACCAACTATCCAAGGTCAACAATACCATTTGTCGCACTAAACAGCCTATAAAAGAAGATAACCTATTTGAATTTCTACAAATAGGTTGTCCATATTCATTAAAAATGACCTCAATACGTTTTCCATCAATAGGTGCTACAAAATCTATCTTTGCAGGGCCCCTTGTCTTCTTTTTCATATGAGGGGAGAGGGCAGTTGTAGCATCAGAATCAGATTCAGAGTTAGAATCTGTATCTGATTCTGAAAATTCTATATCTTCTAGGTATTCAAGCTCATCTCTAAGAGCTGCAGCTATAGCTCTACGTTCTTTCTTCGCCCCTTTTACTGCTTGTTTAGATGACTACTAACACACATATATAAACATGAGAATAATTCAAGATATTAAAATCTATTATTAGCAATTTTTTAGTTTGTTAACTTACTTCACCATCATCTTTTGACATTTCCAAAACACAATACAGCTGAAAACAATAGAAATGATTCTATCAAAGACTTCTTAGGTGCTGATAACTTTATCTAATAATAAGAACAAGACACTAATGATAAAGATTACCAAATTAATAAAATTCATTGTTCTCTTAAAAATTTTGAGCAAATTGAACCGAAGAAATCATATGCAATTTACTTTCTATATCCAATTCACTGGTATGATAAGTATAATCATCCTAAAGGCAATTGGAAACTGAGGGGTATAAGCAAGCCAATTGTCTAAATCCAATAATAATTTGAAAATATGGAACTCTCATTTCACAGCTGACATCAGACCATTTTCCTCAAGCCACGGTTAAAATGTGAAATATGAAAAATATGAGTGCAATAATTAGCTTCCATGTATTCTCTTTTTGTACTGAAGGTGTAGTTTTGGTGCAGATTGTCAAACAGGTTACACAAGTAGCTATATATTGTAAATATAGTGCGATTGATATGCCTATTTTTTAGAAGACGTAGTATGGTATGGGGTTTCAATGTATACACATTTATTGATTCTACTTCTCTCTTCAATTTGATATGTAGCAATAACTACAAACTTCCCAGCTTGATGTACCGAAAGCCAAGACCAGCCAAGACCCCAACATAAACAATCAAATGACCCATTAGTTAGTCGTATTAAAAATAAATGGTGGCATTAGATTAGTTACTACAACAACATTTATAGGCCTCATTAAAAGATATTTCATTTATAGGCCTCATATTCATAATTCATTGTGCAAACTTCAGCAAACAAGAAGCTGAAGGTGAAAAAAGCAATAGAAGTGTAGATAAAGAGCTATATATGAAGAAGAACAGCAGAGTGGTTGTTGGTGAAACTCATGATCCTGCAACATATATATCATAGCCTGAAGAATATATATATAAAATAAAAGTTTGCAGAGGAATTTGATTCAACAACATTCAATATTATAAGTTTTTTCTTAAAGCTCAAATTCAGCAAGTACATGACACACTTTAAAAAGAACAATTAAAGTGTCGGATAAAAAATTTCAAATCTCAACACAGTCAATTTAATCAAATATCTAAAAAAAAAAAGAATATAGTAATTTAACCAAATTAAAACAATTAAACAACTAGAACAATCTCATTGAAATCAAATAAATTGAAATATGAAGATAGAGATTAAGAAATTACCAGAATAGGAAGCTGAAGACAATTTTTACCTCGGTAAAATCAAAGCCCAAGTTGAAATAAATTGAAATCTTAAGAAATTGAGGAAAAAATCTTAAAAGATTAAGAAATTAACATATGCAACTAAGATAATGAGAGAAGACTTACAAGAAATTTCAAATAATAACGAAGTGGATTTTAGTACTGTGTGTTTTTATGAAATTGAGAAACGAATTAAATTGAATCGAAAATGAGACTGAATAAAAAATGAGTGCTCGTTTTGGATTTGGGTGAGCTTTTGGCGTGGTGAGTTGGGTTTTTTGTTTGAGTTAAAAAAATGATAACAAAAACTTTTGGCGTGGGTTTCTGGATTTGGGTGAGCTTTTGGCATGAGTTGGGTTTTTTGTTTGAGTTAAAAAATGATAAAAAAAGCTTTTGGCGTGGGTTTCGTAATAAGCAAAATATATAGAATGGAGTAATGGAGAGTGCATGGACTTTAGTGTGGGCCGGCTAGTAATAAATAACTTATTTTGTCTTAGTTTTGTTTAATTTTTTAAACGCGTTTCTAACTTTAACGCCACAGTCAATCAAAACTTAAGATTTTTTCACAACTTTTTTTAAATAAAACCTGTCAATATTACTTGTTACAACATTTCTTCAAAGAATGCTGTATATGTGATGTCGTAAATAATAAGAACTCTTGTAGTGGGGTGTCAAAAATACCGTTCGGTCTGGACTTGAATCGGACCTGGACGATGTGGGATGAAGTCGGGTCGGCTCTAGGCATCATTTGATAATCTCAGGACTCGGCAACTCGAATTTTATTGAAAAATATTATAAACTATATATTATTTTAAACAATTATATTTATTGACCTATCTATTACATAGATGTAAAGTTTTAAACATGTAAAGTTCATATCTTCATGTCCAATTTCATTGAATTAAATTTAAAAAAGTATATGTATATAATGTTATAAAATATAAAATCTGCGTATAAAATTCGGATTAAAAAATATAGTTCGGTGCCAGGCCTTTTGAGCTTGACCTGAGTGTCTAAAAAATACATCCGAGCAGGGTCTAAGTATTGCTTTACCGAGATACATGTATGGTTTTGCCAACCCTAAATGTAGACTCCTCTGAAAGCTAACCTTTTATCCCTAAACTTTTTTCCATAATGCTTAGATAGGATTGAATTGAACGATTGATTACATATAATAAACTAAATTATAAGAACAAACTTGGTCATGATTTTAAAGCATAATAACGAATTCAAAAGAGATGCAAATGAAATATAAAGAGTAAAAGCTAATTAAATGATAAATGTTAGTGTTTGGGGGAAAATTTGGGTGCTAACATGGGCCAATCGCCTAAGTGACACGTAGTAAGAAAAGTCAACCAAGGGAAGTCAATTTATTTGACTGGGTGTTAGAATAACTCATAGAGAGATAAGAGATAAGCTCCTTGAAGAAATGAGCAGTTTCGATAAAATAAACTATATTAAAAGGTATTATCATAGGCTAGATTTTGTTGTCTACAATGCATACCATCATGAGAGAAAACAAAAATATTTTTTTTTGGCTAAAAATGAGGAGCCAATAAGAATGGAGATTCTCTACCGAAGCATTGAGAAAAGACCATGTCAGATATCTTTTTAATACCACCAAAAAAGCAATAGGATTATAGGGTTGGAAGGCTGCAATATGTCTAGCTATGGAGGCAAAAAGGTGACTAGAAGTTTCCTTACCTTCCAAGCTCATGGGTGTCACCATCAAAGGACCACAAGACAAATTACTCAAATATCCTTATATGAGGGAGGACAACCATTAAATGAATGTCAGGTGTCCAAAAGTATCAAAATACACTTAGGAACACTCTTATATAAGCTCCACATGTTCAATCTCGACTGGCTCTCTCTCTCTCTCTCTCTGTCCTTTTGCTCTATCCAATGGTTAGGTATTTTTTCAGATATGATTTCTTGAGAGACTGCTTCATCTTCGTCTTCCTCCATTTTTTTTTTATGTTTATTCATTTATTTTTATACCTCCATGGAAGATTTTGGCACCTCATCTCTTGAAAAAGCTATTCCCTTATTTAAACTTTCTAATCTCCATAAGAACTACATATTCTTTATGTTATTACCTAGCATAAACAACATTTAATAAGGTTTTATTGATATTGTAGAGCAAATAATGTAATACTTTATATATTCTAGATATGTTGAGCTATTCTTGTTTTAGCTGACTTATATTGATAATTATTCAAGAGTTTTGAATATGAACAAATTGTCAATATAGAGGTACTTTAGTAAGGTTACCTATGGGGGATTGAGATCTCCTTTCCCCTAAAATTTATGTATATCATTAGGAGTTATCATCATGTTTTATCGCCATGATAAAAAAGCTATAGATGGTTCATAATTGAAATCACTGGAGCTGAGTATAACTCAAGTATTGGAATCGCCATAGCTAGCTAAGTGTAGCTCAGCTGTCAGTCGCCAAAGTTGAGTATAGCTCAAGTATCAAAATTGCCAAAGCTAGCTAACTATAGCTCAACTACTAGTAGCCAGAGCTATATGTAGCCCTGTTGAAAATCATCAGACCTGTGAGAAAGCTAGCAGCACACTCCAGAATAACTTAAAAGTTCACTAGTGATCAAAAGAGTAGATCAGCAACGAATGTCACGTGTCCCTCATGCAAAATATTTCTCTGTGAGTATTTTGTATCTCAATTCTTTTAACATAAAAAACTAGAGGAATCTTGTTTGGGGAAATTTGGGTGCTCACATGGGCTAATCGCTTAATGAAACGTGGTTGTTGCGTAAATTAGCAAGTGTACTAGTCGGCACAAGTAATATAATGAAGAGTAGAGTATCGTTCCACAGAGATTGTATATCCTATTAGTTACCGAAATTATTCCAACCCTAATTTATTTGAACAATCGAATAAATGAATTTAGATTAAAATTAAATAAAATAAAACAATTAAAAATTAAATAAAGATGTAGGCAATAATAGAAATCACCAAGAGATTAAAACACTAGGACATTCGATTTCACCATAACCAATCCAATTTAATCCTCCATCTATGCTATTAAAATTTACTACCCATGTTAACAGTGAATTTCCCTAATTTATTCAATATCCTCTCTCGAGTAATATCAAAAATACCTTAACACATTAACCCATTATATCTCTATGTGAATAAAAATATGCAAAGATTCATTAAGTTCCATGAAAATTCTTAGAAAAACTGCACGAATCACGTTGGCACATCTCTGTCTTTCGTTCAATTCATGGCATTTATTACACAGAGCAAAAATACATAAATCTCCTCTCGGTCTCATTATGTATCCTCAAATCATTCAAATATTGGCCAGATATTTAAAAGCATTAAGCACAATAATGAACACTCAATCATGGAATAATTAATTAAAAATAACATAGATTTATGGAATTAAATCTTCATAGTTAGGCTACATCGTAGCCCTAGTAAATAAATTAGTTCATGGGAACATAAAGAGAATCCATTAATTTAATTGGAAACATTCAAGCAAGATAATAGAGAAGAGGAAAAGAAAAACTCAAGAATTAATGCGTCTTCCTCCTGCTCCGGATTATTCCTGCTGCTCTCGGTTTTGCTCAAAACTTGCGGCTGCTGCTCTATCTCCTTTCTCTTGGCTTCTTATTATTCTCCTTGTGCGGCTGCCTTTCTTCCCTTTTATAATGTTGTGGTTTCTTCCAAATCCTTAAAGGAAAAGGATTGCAAATCCAGCCCACGAATCCTTAAATGAAAATAATTAAAAACAAAAGCCCAACCGCCTATTTCATTCCTAAGCCAATCAGAATTAAAAGCAAAAGCCCCTCCACGTGTTGCATGCCATATTTGTCTTTGTAAATGAATTCTTCAATGCTTCCTCACGTGCATGCATGCTTAATGATTAATTAAATTAAATCCTTTGTAATTTGTTCCAATTAATTCTCTTTATTTATTTATTGTACCTAAAATAAGAAAATATAAAAATTAAGATAAAATTAACATAATTAAATATAATTTAACATAAAATTAAGTTATGGAAGCATTAAAATAATAGATAAATATTAGCACATCAGTGGCAAGAAAATTCAACCAAGGAAGTCAATTTATTTGACTGCATGTTAGGATTAGCTCAAAGAGAGATAAGAGATAAGCTCTTTGAAGAAAAGAATAGTTTTAGTAAAATACATGATATTAATAGGGTATCATCGGAAGTTAGATTTTGGTTAGGGTCAGCACGTGAACATTACACACCATTATGAGAGAGAACAAAAAGATAAACAACCAATGAAAATGGAGATTCTTTGGCCAAGTAATGAGAAAAGACAACGTCAGCTGTCATTTTGATACCACTACAAAAGCAACAGGACGACAAGTTGGGAGGCTACCATGTGTTCAGTTGTTAAGGTAAAAAAATGACTGGAGGTTTCCTTACCTCTCAAGCTCAGTTACCACAAGGGACCACAAGGCAAATTACTCAAATATACTCACTTAAAGGAGGACAATCATTAAATGAACACTATGTGTCCAACAAAACCAAAATACACTCAGGAATGCTCCTATATAAGCTCCACATGTTTAATCTTGGGGAATTCTCTCTCTCTCTTTTCCTTTTGCTCTATCCACACATAAGGGATTTTCCTATATCTAATTGCTTGAGAGGTTGCTTTATCTTATTCTTTCTCCAATTTTTTTATGTTTCTTCTTCTATATTTATACCTTCATGAAAGATTTTGACCATCTCATCTCTCAAAGATGCTTTTTCCTTATCCAAACTCTCTAATCTCCATAAGACCCACATCTCCCTCATGTTATCATCCACCATAAACAACCTTTGGTAAGGTTTTATTGATATTGTAGAGCAAATAATGTAATACTTTATTTATATAATGAATTGGAGATGAGATATTTCGTGAATGCAGGTTAAAGGATCGAACCACATAAAATATTATGTGTTCTTTATTGTTCATGCTTATTTTCTACTTAATATGATGGTTTTGATGCCTATGACATGTTTTATATGCGAGTTCACATAAGTTGTCCTACAAGCTCTACAGAATTAACCAGATAAGTTCGTTAGAACAATCCTTGAAGCTCTCTTAAGCTCCCTACGTCAATTCTCTAAATTAACTCCCACAAGTTCGCTATAATATTCCAAACTCAGAACACTATAGTTCACCTCCCAATTCACCTCAACTTACCTCTCAAATCATTGCATCATACCTCCTAGCGCAGCTATACCTCTTATCCTAAATATAAAAAAATACATTTAAACTCAAACTTAGTCTAATCTCCCCTTAAAATATAAATTTAATTATTTTAATCGAATTTGATCTAAATTCAGTTAAAACAACCACTTAATAGTTCGAATAAGATGAAAATTCGGATGAAACACTTCGCATAAAAAATAATAAGTACTAAGCATGACGGAAGCAAAAGCAGAATAAGACAAAAGCTAAAATCATCGTTATCTTTTAATAGTAAACCACTGCAAGTATTTTCGAACTTATCTTCTGACTCTTAAACCCCAGACAAAAACCCAACTATGCTCACTATCTTCAATGACAGTGGCTTTCTGTGCTAAAACCTCACAAACCCCTCTTCGCCAAAACCTTCGAAACCCTAAAACACGAATACCCGAAACCTCCTTCTATTTTAAACCCAAAACTCACCATTTCTCCTCAAAAAATGCTCAAAGTGTCCAAGTACTCAACACCCAAAACACCAGTTCAATCGCAACTAAAAACCCAAACTCACGTTTAAATGAACTTTGCCTCAATGGGTCCTTAGAACAAGCTTTAAAGTATTTAGACTCAATGCAAGAACTGAACATTTGTGTGGATGAAGATGCTTTAGTTAATCTGGTTAGGTTATGTGAGTGGAAGAGAGGTTATGATGAGGGGTTATATTTGCATTCTGTTGTGTCAAAAACAATGACCCATTTGAGTGTTAGGCTCGGAAATGCATTTTTGAGTATGTTTGTGAAGTTTGGTGATTTGGGTCATGCGTGGTATGTGTTTGGTAAAATGTGTGATAGAGATTTGTTTTCTTGGAATGTGTTGATTGGTGGGTATGCGAAAGCTGGGTTTTTTGATGAGGCGTTGTCTTTGTATCAGAGGATGTTTTGGGTTGGTGGTGTTAAACCTGACGTGTATACTTTTCCATGTGTTTTGCGGACTTGTGGCGGTGTGCCGGACTTAAAGAGAGGAAAGGAAGTTCATGTTCATGTGATTAGGTTTGGGTATGAGGCTGATGTCGATGTTGTTAATGCTTTGATAACCATGTATGTGAAGTGTGGTGATTTGGTGAGGGCAAGGTTGGTCTTTGATGGAATGCCTAAGAGAGATAGGATATCTTGGAATGCAATGATTTCAGGGTATTTTGAGAATGGAGAATATATGAAAGGGTTGATGTTGTTTATTATGATGAGGGAAGTTTTGGTTGATCCGGATTTCATGACCCTGAGTAGCGTGATTTCTGCATCTGAGCTTGTCGGTGATGAGAAGTTAGGGAGGGAGGTGCATGGATATGTAATCAAAATGGGGTTTTCTGATGACGTTTCGGTGTGTAATCCATTGATTAAAATGTATTTGAGTTTTGGGAACAGGGAGGAAGGAGAAAAAATGTTTAGTCGAATGGAATCTAAGGATGTAGTATCATGGACAACAATGATATCATGTTATGAAGGTAGTATGCTGCCTGATAAAGCTGTGGAAACTTATAAAATGATGGAGGCAGAGGGTAGCATGCCTGATGAAATTACTATAGCTAGTGTTCTATCTGCCTGTGCTTGTTTAGGAAACTTGGATCTGGGTATTAAGCTTCATCAGCTCGCTATGAGAACAGGGTTAATATCATACGTAATTATTGCAAACACACTTATAGATATGTATTCCAAGTGTAAATGCATTGATAAGGCCTTGGAAGTGTTCCACCAAATTCCAGACAAGAATGTGATATCTTGGACTTCAATAATCCTTGGGCTTCGACTCAATAACCGGTCCTTTGAAGCATTGATTTTCTTTCGGCAAATGATGTTGAATTTGAAACCAAACTCTGTTACCTTAGTCTCTATCCTCTCTGCATGTGCTAGAATAGGAGCTTTAATGTGTGGCAAAGAGATTCATGCCCATGCATTAAGAATTGGGGTAGCATTTGATGGTTTTCTACCAAATGCACTTCTAGACATGTATGTAAGGTGTGGAAGGATGAAACCTGCTTGGAACCAATTTAACTCGAACGAAAGGGATGTTTCTGCTTGGAATATTTTGTTGACAGGTTATGCAGAGCAGGGACAAGGGGCATTAGCTGAAGAGTTCTTCCGTAAAATGATAGATTCTAAGGTAAATCCTGATGAGATTACATTTATTGCACTTTTATGTGCTTGTAGTAGATCTGGAATGGTGACTGAAGGTTTAGAGCTTTTTAATAGCATGAAACAAGTATACTCTGTCACCCCAAATCTGAGACATTATGCTTGCATCGTTGATTTACTTGGCCGTGCAGGGCAATTGGAGGAAGCTTATGAGTTTATTCAGAAAATGCCAATGAAGCCAGATGCAGCCATATGGGGAGCCTTACTAAATGCATGCAGGATTCATCGATGGCTTGAGCTTGGGGAACTTGCGGCTGGACATATTTTTGAAACTGATACGAGACATGTTGGGTATTACGTTCTCTTGTGTAATCTCTATGCTGCAAGTGGGAAATGGGATGAAGTTGCAAAAGTAAGAAGGTTGATGAGAGAGAAAGGGTTGACTATTGATCCCGGGTGCAGTTGGGTGGAAGTGAAAGGAGAAGTTCATGCTTTCCTTAGTGGTGACAATTTCCACCCTCAAATAAAGGAAATAAATTCAGTTTTGGAGGGATTTTATGAGAAAATGAAAGCAGTTGGTTTTGCTGGTTCAGAATATGTGTCCATGGACAAAAGTGAAGCTTCAAAAGCTGAGATCTTTTGTGGTCACAGTGAGATGTTGGCTGTGGCATTTGGCCTCATAAATACTGCCCCGGGGATGCCTATTTGGGTTACAAAGAATCTCTATACATGCCCAAGTTGTCACAACACTGTCAAGTTCATCTCCAAGATTGTACGCAGAGACATTTTTGTTAGGGATACTGAACATTTTCACCACTTCAAGGATGGAACCTGCTCTTGTGGTGATGAGGGTTACTGGGGAAGACTAGACAGGTCAGAGAGCTAAAGATTTTTTTTAAGCATTCTATAACTTGTACAAAAATACAGGATGAGAGTTTCAGGGTTGTGGTGAAACTTGTACACTTGGGCAGTGGCTGGCCCCTTGAACTAAATTGTAGGATTCCAAGCAAAGCAGAGAACATCGTAGTCCCAACACCAAGAGCTTGAAACACTGATGAACAGTTATTCAGCTCGCTTTAACCAGCAGTCTTGAAAAGGAAAGAAGCTGGTTTGCTGTTCAATTTACTGCACACCCTTTGATTATGGAACTGACATCAAGGTATCGTGTAGTACTTTTATGCATGCACCCAATGGATATAGCGTCACTGTATTCTTGCTGCCAAAAGGGAAAATATAATTTAAACAAGATTGTTGTGCGAGGTAGGTAAAGTGCTATTCTTTTTATTTATGTATATTTCATGTGAAATATAGTAGAATTTACCTTAGTGTATGAAATGAAAATTGTGTAGATTTGATTTCATTCTGTGTTCTTACAAGCTTTATCATCTTCTTGTGAATTGAGACCTGATGAATATCACGGACTCATGATAATTCAGTCTTGCTTAAGTAAGATGGCGATATATTGACAAGCTAAATGGTCCAATCGGTTATTATCATCTTGAAAAAAAGGTGATTATTATCAGCCTCTGCTGCCTATTTACTTAGGAGTTCATTCCATTATTTGTTGCTGGCAAACTCATTGTTGATTCTAAATTTTAGAGATGCAAATTTCTTTGTCAACATATAACATGGCCAAATTCTAGAAAAAAAAATATCATCACTATCACTGTTTGAGAATCCCGACATAACATGGCCGAAAATACTATCACTCTGAAATAGGGATGGCAATGGGGAGGGGAGGGGAGGGGACCAATCTCCCCGTATCCATCCCCAATATTTTGCGTATGTTCCCGTCCCCTCCCCGTTCCCGTCAGAATTACTTGAGAGAATCCATATCTCCTCCCCGAATACTAACAGGGGATCCCTCGGGGATTCTCGATCCCCGAATAACTAATATATTTTTTTTTGTTTTCGATTTTGAGTTAATCATATTAAAATAAAAAATTCAAATAAAAGTAAAGTTCGAAATATATCTTACATTAATATCCATTACAAAAGTCACATACATTAAATTAGTAAGTAACGCAACATGCAAGGGATACAAACTTCTTTTACCAACTATCATGAACAAATTAATAGTTTAATACAAAATTGTTACAAATAAAATCGAATTTAGATTCAAAATTAACTTTTTCAATGGTTGCGTGGACACTCTATAAATGTGGACTATTCTCTTTACAACACAATAGTTAAATCGGAGCAAATCAAGGGCAAATATTAGATTATATTATATTTGATATTAAAATTGTGATTCGCTGTGGACAATTATAACATCTAAAAATAAATAAAAAATAGATTTAAGTTTAAAATATTTAAAGAATATTAAAATTAAAAAATTTTGGGCTAATAGAATTTACTCGGTCTTTTTAATGTCCTAAATAAAAATTTAAGACTTTAATTAGTTAATTAGGCCTAAAAGTTTAATAATATAAATATTTTGATATTTTTTATTTTTACCAATATTTACAATTTTATAATTTAAATTTTAAGATTTTTTTACTAGTAATTTTAAAAATTAAAATAAAATTAAAAATTAAAATGGGAAAATGGGTAGGGGATGGGGATTCCACCTCCCGTCCCCCTCCCCGAATAAGAAATTGGGTATGAAATTATCCTCATACCCTCCCCGAATGAGAAAAATCCCCGAAGGTACCCGTTCCCGTCCCCGTGGGAATTTTTGTCATCCTTACACTGAAACCGTATTTATTTATAAAACAAGAAGCTGTTATCATCCAGCACAATCAAATCTTATGCACACTGCAAACTGTAAGCAATTCACTCAATTATTCAGCTTAAGAAGCCTCATAAATAAATAATAAATAAATAAATGATTAAATGAAAATAATGAAAATAATGAAATTGAACTCATCATATCTTCACTGCCTTCTTGATTGTCTCGATAGATGACTTGATGAAACTGTTCCCTGCAGCATGAAACTCACTACCATCATCATCATCCATAACAATCGGCTTCTTGCGTATGCAGTCCACTCCCTTTTTCAAAATCAAAGATGGAGAAGATGGGATTCTGCGAAAGGCCCTGGCACTCTCAGACCTTGCTAATGATTTCTCCTTTCCATGCTTCTCTGTTCTTTCCCTCACTTCAAAGCTCTTACGACTTCCAACTCCTTCAACAATGCTAATTTGTTCCACTACATTGCTTTTCTCTGTCACTGTTTCTGCAGGCTCTATCTCTGTGATCTCTTCTTCCAACTTCTGTGCTTCCTTCTCTACAACAATCTGCTGCTTCTCAGGTTCTTGTGTTACGCTCGCTCTGTCTTTCTGTGGATACTTCTCATCCAGCTTTTTGATTATGTCGTCGGTCCTGCTTGTCTTGTTTTCATTAGTTGCTTGAGGATCCGTCTCTTCTTGAGTGTTCTCTAACAGCATTTGCAGCCACCTCTCAACATTCCCTTTTCCACGCTCCTTTCTGATCTCTTCCTCTTCCTCTTCCACTTTCTGTATCTCTGGTTCTCGAAGAACTGGGAATTGCAGCCTCTGTCTTTTCTCCTCCCCAATTTCTAGTCTCTTAAGCTGATCCTCAATGGGGTACTCCTCAAAGGCAACAATGGATTTATCATGCTCCTCATGTTTTTCTTTAGCAAAATTTATTCCAAGTTTTGGCGGTTCCTCTTCAACTTCTTCATTCCTTCGTTCTTCGTTTGAAGACAGGCCAGCTTCTGATGCTTTTTGTTCCTCCTCCAAAAACACTCTCAGTTCTTTGTGTATAGGTGTTCTTTGCTTGACTCCTGGTAGATAAAGAACTGATCTACTGTCCTTCTCTTCAAATAATGTATCATCCATTCTTGATCTCTTCCTTGCGTGTTCCCTCTCTGGCCTTAACTGCTTCTCAATCTCTTCTCGTTGTTTGAATTTCTTGTGGAGATCCTTCTCTGCAGAATCACAGATTGCTTTCTGTGCTTCAAGTCTTGCCATAAGCGCGTTAGTAGCCACCTGATTCAGTCTTACTTGTTCCTTGTAAATGACACTCCTACAAAACAAATGATACATCAATTTTTGAATAAAGAACAATATGGACACATCGAGATTCAACATTAAGTGAAAGGCACATCACGTTGATAATCTTACTGGTGCATAGCATCTCTAATCATCTTCTCTAGCATTGTTCTATATGAAGATTGTGCTTCTGCTAGCTGCCTGCACTTCTCTGCTCTTCTCCTTCGCTTTATCAGCTCCAACTCCAGGTCTTGAATAGCAAGCTTTTCTTCATCATTTGTTCTCCTCATATCAGTCACTTCCTCATTCAATTTCCGTATTTCCATTTGCATCTTTTGAGTTTCTTCTCTTTGTTTTAAGGAATCCCTTGCAGCAACAATGGCTTGATATGGGTTTGTAACAAGGTCCGGGGTTTCATTTTCTTTCAAGACACCAGGTTTCACTTTTCTTGCAGCTAACACAATGAAAACAATACAAGTCTTTATCTAATGAAATCCAAAGTCAAATGCATGTAGAGAAACAAAGTTAGTTGTTCGATATTTCATGTGCTTACCAATTGCAGGTGAGCTTGACCTTATCTGCCTATTATAGTCCAAGGATCTCAATGTCAATGCAGAATCATGCAGTTCCCTTCGAGATACAACAATACCAGCAGGAGCAAGGCCTAATTTCCTTTTTGATTCAACAAAATGCTGCGGAAAACTATGCGATTCAACAGTTTGTGAGGCGTTTATTTCTTCATTTTCACCTTCCAAGAACAAGTATGAAAATGCCCTGTGCCTGCCAGAACAGTGAACAAAAATTTGTCATTGACATTCAGGTTAGGCAACAATATGCATCAAATGAAGAAAATGAGGGATACACAAACCTGAAGTCGGAGTTCGAAGAAGCAAAGACTGATAAGAACTGGTTTACAGATATACCCAGCTGCAAATCCCACCATGGGACAACAAACTCAGGTTTGTTATGCTTCCTTTTGCACACTTGCCATTGCAGTATACTTAGATTGCTAGGCACAGTCAATCCTCCTCCTTAAAGTCCACAATGACGCAACAAATTAAACACTAATGTGTATATATAGTAACATTGAGATATAATTAAGGCTCAATAAATAATATTTTTACTTGAGCAAGGAAACCAGTGATCAATATCCCAAGCAAGAGGAGAAGCAGAATCAGCATGATAGTACAAAACATTCCCATATGGATCTACTCGAATCACCGCAGGATCAAAGCCAGCATTCCTGCAATTCGAGAAAAGTTGAAAGAAAAATGAAACTCTAACAGCTTCAACATTGATCACATTTGCTGAAATTTTATAGGCTTTAGTTGTTAATTACCCAAGATGGTTGAGTTGTTTCCACAGGAGACTCAGAAATATCTTAGGCTTAGCCGTTGGTTTCGCCTTTGGATCGATAACTGGAAACATCTTTTCTAATTGTTTAGCTCTCGAACTCTGCAATACCAAGATAATATTGTAAAATTATTTTCTTTCAATCAATAACTCAAAAACAAACCACACCCAGATTGCCGTTTCAAGCTTCCTAAACTTTCCTTCACTTTCTACCCAACCAACAAGATTTTTTTTTAATTTTTTGTTTTTTACTCACCTCATCTTCCTGCAAAGGATAAGGAGTGAAACAAAATGGAGGGCCATGGCTGTACAGGCCAACACCAGAAGCAGAACGGTCTCTGCAGATCTTAGCGTAGGCTTTGGGGTATCCGAGACCCTCGTCGACCGCCATATCATCTTCGGTGAATGCGTAATCGGCAGCCATTGTTGCTGTTGATTTTGATTTTTCTCTTCTATAAGTTGCTGTTGTATAGACAGAGTTGACGATGTTCTATTAGAAAATAGAAACAGAGGAGCTAACGGTCGAATTTGGTTTCAAAAGGCTTGTTAAAGGAAATTAAGAAAGAGCAAAAAAGATTTGGGTGCCACGTGGCAAGCGGTGGGTGCGTAACGGCTACTAGATAGCCTGGGCCCCCCCGTTATTTAATATTTTGACAACCGTAAGTTTCGGTCCATCACCTGCTTCCGGCGTATCACGTATGTGTTTTCTTAAAGACCAAAATACCCTTTCGGATTCCGTCAATCATAAGACTCATTAACTTCTCTTTTATTTCAATGGACCGTTATTTGAATGAGAATTCAACTTTCAAAGTTACCAAAACATAACTTCTAATCGTATTATATCTAGACTAGTATCAATATTTTTAATTTATAGAATGACGATATCATTTTTAAGAGAATATTTGTTATGTAACTTATGATTTCATATTTGAATTTAAAAATTTAGTGTGAATAAATTTGAGTAATACTCATCGTAAAGTAAGTAATAAAATACATAATATAATTTAATAATTTTTTATAAATATTATTGAGTTATGACCTGCGTGGATTAATCAAATAGCACCTTCCGTTATATGAAAATTTGCCTACTAAAAATCATCACCATATAGTTAAGTGTTCAATAATTTTAAAAAAATAAAAAATGATTTAGTTGCACTTCTGCTATATGTGACTCTTTTTTGAAGTTGTGTGCCACTAATTTATGAAACAAAATCTTATTAAAGGTTTGTGGGGGTCTCTTCAAAAGGGTGAGGGTCAATTTTGTTTCTATTTGGGTCTTATTAGACTTTTTCGCGTTTAGAATTAAAGTAGAAATGATTTATTTCACCGTTATAGTTTGAACTAAAACAAATATAGACGAAAAAGATAGCATAAAGTTCTTTAGGCACCAAGTACACCTCCATAAACTTTGGACGTGTCCATAGTTTTGGCCTTGGTAGGGCTTATTGGCCCCAATATTAACTTGAGGCTCGAGCTCTCGACAAAATTCAATAATATGAAGAAATTCCAAAGCTACAAAATAAATATTATCATCTAGAAACACCTCTATAGAATTTTATCACTTCCCTCATATTTTAGTTAAAAAATTTACCAATGATGAGTTGGTTTGACAGAGACAAGGAGAATGTATCCGAATAATGTAAAAATCTGAATTGCGTGCAATTAAAGAAACTTGTAATCTTGTGCAAATGGGTCCCGCTAATGTTACCTGCTAATGTTATCCTGTTAACCTATTTGGACTGCCCTGCCAAAATTTGGCACTTGCTCATTTGGGGTCCCCAACTCCAAGCATCTCTAGATTCAAAGCCAAATTTCACCATACAAGATATTGTATCATCGAAAATTTCATCGATGACATTCATGTATAGTGTATACATTAAGCTTATGTTTAGTTGAAAGAAATGAGAGAAGATAAGAGGAATGAAAGGGAGAGAGAAGGAGAGAAAATAAGGTGAAAATGGTGTTAATCTCAATTTCATTATTTGATTTAACATTTATGTTTGAGGGTGCACTGTGAAATGACCAGCTTCACCCTAAACGAGGAGTCGGCCTCGTTATAAATGAGCAGGAATTTTCTGCTCAATCACAACGACGCCCTCTTCTGGACCATAGCACGTGTAGGACTCCTGCTAGGAGCCGAGTGCCTTTTTTGCTGGAGATCGGGGTTGGCAGACCCAGTTCATAACGGTTAACAAGATGTGCACTCATATCCGAAAATCCAGGTACGAAACCCACTCAGCTGCAACTACCACATTCAAGCATCCACTTCCGTGAGCTGGGGTAGGTGATGGACGTGGATCGTGGGGGGCCGGATTCGTAGGAAGGCTATAAAAAGGTAATCAATGAAAGTAAAAGGATTAGACACTTTTACATTAGAACTTAAGAGAAAAAGGCATTGGCTAAAAAAGAGAGAAAAACCCATAGGTATTCCATCGCCTAAGAGATCTTGAGAGAGCCACGAGATCAGTGACCGAGTTTCCCAAAAAGTAAAGCTAAATTTCTGACTTGAGCGTCGGAGGGTTTACGCTGGGAAAACTCCCGACCTGCTCTGACCAATTTCCGTGTGCACAGGAGTCTGCTAAGTAGAAGTCATACGAGTCATTGCTCTGTTCGATTAGAAGAGTTACGTGAAGTATCCTCGGTTGGTCGTGAGTTTGGGAGTTGAGGAGAGATCCTGGTCGCAGACGAGCAGACACCAAAATCTCGCATCAACAATGTAATTTTCTTCTTTTCTCTGTACTTCTTTCACTTCTCCTCCTCTTTTTTCCTCTCTTCTTCTTTTATTTCTTCAAGACAAATGTACAACCTTTCAACATTCAAAATTAAATATTTATTGCATTAGTTTTAAGTAGGAATTGTAGGGTCACCCACGTGAATGAGCCTTTTGATTATCTTTAGGCCTTAATAATGCTTTGAAGCCGGGCTTCAATGCCTTTGTTGTTAACTTGCCAGCATTTTGATGTGAAGTGTTGTTTGATTGAAAAAGAAGGGCGGAAAAAACCCACCCCAAAGAATGCTTGAAGAGCCGCAGTTTATATTTAATCTAAATAGCTTTTCACGCCAGCGACGAGCCCAAACTAACAGTCAACAAAACGTAGACGCCTCTATTGCATCCCTGGTCAGTACTTGGAATATACGATAAAATATGCTAATACTACACTTTCATATGGTTAAAATAAATCTAATCGAGACTAATTTCAATGAATTTTCTAAATTTATCTATCAGTCGCTTGGAAAGTGCACCTTGGAGCTTCAAATAATCGGTGCACACTTACACTTTGAAAGGCCACAACTTCCACTTCACGAACTCTGAAACTCATACTTTCGGTGATCAAGCCATCACCACCACTCCATGGAAGAACAACGACAGCAAACACCCACCATCACAACGCCTCTCGTCCACCACAACCACCGTCCCGGCCGCCGCAAACACAGCCTCGTATCGGAGCTCTCCGGCGCGGTAGGCGATCTGGGCACCTTTATCCCCATAGTCCTCACCCTTACCCTCGTCTCAAACCTGGACCTCTCGACGACCCTCATCTTCACATCCCTCTACAACATCGCCACCGGCCTCCTCTTCGGCCTCCCCATGCCCGTCCAACCCATGAAGTCCATCGCCGCCGTCGCCGTCTCCGAATCCCCCCACCTCACCACCTCCCAGATAGCCGCCGCCGGCCTCTGCACCGCCGCCACCCTCTTCCTCCTCGGCCTCACCGGCCTCATGTCCTTCTTCTACCGCTTCATCCCCCTCCCCGTCGTCCGCGGCGTCCAGCTCTCCCAGGGCCTCTCCTTCGCCTTCACCGCCATCAAATACGTCCGCTTCAATCAAGATTTCGCCACCTCTAAGTCCACTTCTTCTCGCCCCTGGCTTGGCCTCGACGGCCTCCTCCTCGCCCTCGCAGCTATCCTCTTCTTGGTCCTCACCACCGGCTCCGGCGATTACGGTACCCATAATCAAGAATTTGATATTGATAATACTGATGATGTTAATAATAGCGGACGTAGGCTTAGGCTGCATACACGTTTGAGAATTCTGTCGGCAATACCCGCAGCTCTTATTGTGTTTTTGCTTGGTTTGATACTCTGTTTCATTCGTGATCCCACAATCTTTAATGATCTTAGATTTGGCCCGTCCGAGATTAGTGTGTTAAAGATTACATGGGATGATTGGAAAGTTGGGTTTCTCAGAGCGGCAATTCCTCAGATACCATTGTCTGTTTTGAACTCGGTGATTGCTGTGTGTAAATTATCAGGGGATCTGTTTCCTGATCGTGAGGAATTGTCAGCAACGAAGGTTTCTATCAGTGTTGGTGTGATGAATTTTGTTGGTTGCTGGTTTGGTGCAATGCCGGTTTGTCATGGGGCTGGGGGGCTAGCTGGGCAGTACAGGTTTGGTGCTAGGAGTGGAATGGCTGTAGTGTTCTTGGGGCTGGGGAAGCTGGCGATTGGGTTGGTGTTTGGGAATTCGTTCATGAGGATTCTGGGGCAGTTTCCGATTGGGATTCTTGGGGTGCTGTTGTTGTTTGCAGGGATAGAATTGGCTATGGCGTCGAGAGATATGAATACTAAAGAGGAGTCTTTTGTGATGTTGGTTTGTGCTGCAGTTTCATTGACTGGTTCTAGTGCTGCATTGGGGTTTTGCTGCGGGATTTTGCTGTTTCTGTTGCTGAAATTGAGGAGCATGGAGTGTTCTCGATTTGGGGTCTCCAAATTTTGGTCCAAATCTTCTGCTGAAGACATGGATGATTCAGTTCCTTAATTGGGTACTCTCAAAAAATAAAAGGCTCGTGTAAATTATGTACTTGATTGATTTGTAGAATCTCATAGATACCAAAAAAATTATGTATGCTTTCCCATTGATGAATGAAAAAAACAAAAGTGGTTAGCTTTATTTGGATTAATGGATCAAAGAACAATACGTGTCGATTCTGTTCTTCAAATTTAACAGGGGATTGTTCTGTTTCAAGCAAAATCAATGTAAAGAAAATCAGAAACTTTTCATGGGTTCAAAAGAAGCAGAATGACATCTACTCTTAAGTTCTATAAGTAACACAAAATTAGTAATATAACGCAACTGAAAGATGTAAATTGAAACGGGGCTATGAAAGTTTTGAACAGAGCCATTTGTTTAGTTGGAACTTGGAAGCTGCCTGTTAGAGTTTGGCCCAAAGTCTATATGGGCCTGCTCGGGCATTTTTCACTCCTTTTAAAAAAAAGATTATTTAAACTCTTTAGCAATTAATTAATTTTTTCTTCTCAAGAAAAAAAAAACTCCAACATTTTTGTCGGTGTTCCATTAAAGAATCAATTAATCGTGATAATCGGAGATTAAATATGAATAAAATCTTAAGTTTGTCTGTAATTAAGAATTTAATTTTCTTCATTTTTTTTATTTTTTTTATTTTTTTTATAAGTAACTAGTGGAAGACTCGAGACTTTGACAGTATATCATTATGTGGTCCACTGTCTTGTTTGAGATTCCAAAAAATCGTACACGCGCTCATACGATGCCTGAACGCCATACGAAATTAATTATTATTTTTTTAATTTAATAAAAATGAATAAATTTCTCCAACTGATTTCAAATCCGGATCGATAATTTTCTTCTCTTCCACGTTTCCATTGAAAATTGGCAATACGTAATTGATTTACTTTCTAATTTTTATTATTTAAAGTTTAATTTTAACTGAGTTACATCTCTTACATGACAACTCACTGACAAACTTCTAATGCTTCTATAATTAGACTTCCATTTAAATATTTAATTTTTTTTTTTAAAAAAAGACAATTGGAATAGAATAGAACTTTAACACCAAAAATAGAAAAAAAAAAAAACAAATTAAAATTAGTGATGAGTATTTAATTAAATCTGTTACACCAACTCCACTTTCATAAACTTCAACTTCACTCCTGTCTGTCCTTCTCTTTCGTTCTTAACTGAAGATCCAATCCAGGCTTTGCATTTTGGTCAGGCTCACTTGTTGTAACTCAATCTTCCTTGAAATCTTTGCAAGAACATGCAAAGCAGAAACCCATTATCAGGTAAGTTTTTCACTGATCAAATAAATTAACAAATTTTGCACTATCACCCCCACCCAACTATCAGCTCTATCTTATCTTGGCCATTGTTACCATACACATTTATCTTCCATTGGTTGATTGTCTTCTTTGGATGATTTGTATGATGAAGTTTTGTGGGTGAGGATAAAAAATTTCAACTTTTGTATGACAGCTTGTGTGTTCATAGTAACTGGGTAGCTGGCAAATATTGAAAAGAGTGATTGCAAGTTGAGATTTTGGAATTATGAAGATACTGCTTTTGTTTATTGTTGTTTGTACTGTGTATGGATCGTTGGTTTCTGGGCTCCAAGAATCATATCCGGATTCTGCCCTTGTGAGTGACCGATCTCAGGTGACTTACAATTATGATAGGACTGATGAAGTGAAGAAACATTGTATTTCTGTTTTATCTTCTGCTACTGAATTGAGAGCTGAAAGTGATAGGATTTATAGGATCAGAGATGAGGTCAACTTTGTGTTTGGTGATTGGGAGCAGGAGATGGGGGTCGCCCCTATTATGCCATTTGATGATAGTGATGTAAGGAAGGACTCGCCTCGAACCCCTGAGAAAATAGCTTCATTCTGGGTTATGGATGTTGATCGTGACCATCGATCAAAGAAGTATGTTGGTGTTAGTGGCGAATTGTATATGGGCATAACACTAGATGAATCTTTTGCTGAGAGACCTTATGGGGGGAACCCTCAGTTTCAGATGTGGCCAAATCATACTCAACTTACGATGACGTTTCAAGGGATATATACTGAATCTAAGAAGAATGGAGGTGAAATAGTGTTGTGTTTGCTGGGTACTGCAATGTTGCCATCTCGGGAGTCTGAATCCAATAATCCATGGGAGTGGATGAAGGGCTCTGGTCCAAGTTATTATCAGCCACCTCTCTTGCAAGATGATCAAATTCTTCTTGTGCTTCATTTTCCATTGACCTTCACACTGACCAATATGGTGATAAAAGGGGAGATGAGCAGTTTAAACCCGAAGTCAAATCCCAAGTACTTTGACAAAGTTCACATTTTGTCCCAACATGGCAGGTCAGCACGGTATGAATTTGGAACTGACAAAATTGTTTCAAAGGCATGCAATCCATATCCTGTCGAAGATAGCTTCATGAAAGGTGGCATTGATATCTATAAAGGAATTGGATTTTGTGAAGTTCTTCAGCAAGTTACTAATGAAGGGGCTTTCACTGTCGTGCCAAACTGGAAATGCAACGGCACGGACAATTTCTGCAGTAAAATGGGTCCATTTGGATTAAATAAAGAGATTCAAGCAACTGATGGGAGCTTTAAAGATGTTAAAATTTTCATGCAAAATGTTAAGTGTGAACAAACACATGGAAAGGGAAATTCCAGCTCAGCGAAGGTTGCAGCAGTGTTTCGGGCTGCCCCTCCATCAGCAATGCAGTATGCTGCTACATTGAGATCTGGGATAAGCAACATGACTCTTGCCGCTGAGGGACTCTGGAAGTCTTCTAGCGGACAACTCTGCATGGTTGGTTGTGTTGGTCTTGTAAATGCCGAAGGGAGTAGCTGCAACTCTCAGATCTGTATGTACATTCCTACTTCATTTTCCATTAAGCAACGAAGCATAATCGTTGGGAGTTTTTCCAGCATCAATAAAAGTAGTTTGTCATATTTCCCTTTAGCATTTGAGAAGTTTGTACAGCCTACCGAGTTGTGGAATTATTTTAGAACCTCCAATCCCCATTACAGTTACTCTAAAGTTGATAAAGCTGGTATTGTCCTAGAAAAAAATGAGCCCTTCAGCTTTGGAACCATTGTCAAGAAATCCTTACTTCAATTCCCCAGACTGGAAGATGCGGATGGACTTTTATCTAGTCTTTCTCTTCTTTCAGAAGATCTGACTCTTCACATCTCTGCAATTCCAGATCCATTACCTAAAGCTCGCCTGCCAAGAACTGACATTCAGATGGAAATTATATCACTTGGCCCCCTGTTCGGGCACTACTGGTCTTCACGGAATTTTTCCACCAGGGAAGTGGAGACTCACTACCACACTAAAGCTGAGTATACTGAAAAGCAGCTCCTTCTGAATGTATCAGCTCAACTCTCAATCACTGAAAAATCTTATAGCAATTTCTCTGTGCTTTTTTTGGAGGGTCTTTATGATCCACACGTTGGAAAGATGTATCTAGTTGGTTGCAGGGATGTCAGAGCCTCGTGGAAGATATTATTTGACAGCATGGATCTTGAAGCTGGGTTGGATTGTTTAATTGAAGTCGTAGTCTCATACCCCCCCACAACATCTCGGTGGTTGGTCAATCCAACTGCTAAGATATATATTGCCAGCCAAAGGAACGATGATGATCCCCTCCATTTTAAGACAATTAAGTTCCAAACACTTCCTGTTATGTACAGGAAGCAGAGAGAAGACATCCTTTCTCGGAGGGGTGTTGAGGGGATTCTTCGGATTGTGACACTCTCATTTGCAATCGCTTGCATTTTGAGCCAGTTGTTTTACATCAAGCATAATTTGGATTCCAATCCTTTCATGTCTCTTGTCATGCTGGGTGTCCAAGCTCTTGGGTATAGTCTTCCCTTGATCACAGGGGCTGAAGCTCTCTTCAAGAGAAAGGATTCTGAATATGAGAACACATCATACAACCTTGAGAAAAATCAGTGGTTCCAAGTGATTGATTATACAGTGAAGCTCCTAGTAATGGTATCATTTCTACTCACGCTAAGGCTCATGCAAAAGGTGTGGAAATCACGTGTCAGATTGCTTTCACGGAGCCCTAATGAACCTCACCGTGTCCCGAGTGACAAGCTGGTGCTTCTTACTACTTCGGCAATACACGTTACTGGTTATATACTTGTTTTGATCATTCACTCTGCAATTCGAACAGAGAAGTTCATAGATTCGACAAGTAAGAGCATGTGGGAAACTGAACTAGAGGAGTATGTTGGTCTTGTTCAAGATTTTTTCTTACTGCCTCAAGTTATTGGTAACTTTCTTTGGCAGACAGATTGTAAGCCACTGCGAAAGCTCTATTTCATTGGCATAACAGTGGTCAGACTGCTCCCTCATGTATATGATTACACACGATCTCCTGTTCCAAATCCTTATTTTGCTGATGAATATGAGTTTGCAAACCCAAATCTGGATTTTTACTCCAAGTTTGGGGATGTTGCCATACCCATTACTGCAGTTTTCCTTGCAGCAGCGGTATATATTCAGCAGAAGTTGGGCTATGAGAAACTCAGCCAGATTCTTACTTTTGGGCATTGTAAGCTTCTTCCATCGAGATCAAGAACATACGAGAGGTTGCCTTCCAAGGCCATTGAAGCCGAACTTGCTTCTGATGTTAACGGGAACACCATGTATCGGAGACAGCATGACGATGATGATGAAGAATAATAACCTTTTGTGGTCTATCAAACATTGCTAACTGCAGAATGAGCTGTTGTATACATAATCCAAATTAATCTTTTCTGTGGTTTATTTTCAACTATGAAGTGCTGTCTTCTAAATATTTAATGTATAGACTTTGGTTTTATGATACATATTTTTAACTTTATTGTGAAAAATTGATAGATACTTCTTATGATCTTGAATATAAAAGGATGAGATATTTTACTTGTGTGAAAATCATCAGCTAAAGCATTGGGTTAAGCTACAGAAGCATTTTTGACACCAAAATCTTGCTTCAATACATTAAATCAATGTGATATAAATCTCATATGAAAAACAATTAAAAGGCAGACTTCGTTGCTTGTCAAAAAATCAAAACAAACCGGTGGTTGCCAAAAAGTCATAAAAATAGATTTAAATAACTCAAAATATAAGATATTACATATTCAATAATGGTAAATTTATAGAGTTAAGATACCAAATTTGTATTTTAACTAATGTGACACATTCAATGATATGGCACTATCATATGAGCTAAAATAATAGTTAGTTATTGAGTCAAGTGTTGCTAAATAGCAAAAGTGACGAGAGAGGGACGACAGAAACTATAGCACATGGTGTCGTTTTTGTGCCCACTCTCCCTCTTCGTTTTGTTATTTAAAAATAATAACAAATTAGAGAAAAATTGAGGGAAAATCCAAAAGCAGCTTATCTCCATCCTCGTCACTCCAACACCACATCTGATTTAGCATTTTCCCTCTCTCAAACGACAAAACAAACCAACACCACCATGAAAGTAGCCGCATCTTATCACCAACGGTGCTCTCAACACTGCTGGCATTCCGACGATGACGCTTATAAACAATCTGTTACCCGAAAAAAATATAATGCAATAAAGAACAGAGGCAGTGACGAACAAAGCTGTCAGTGTGGCACCGCTAATGATGACAGGACCGTTGCCACCACGTCAACACGGTCATTGCCAAAGCCCAAAGGTCTCATTTAACGATCTCTCTCTCTCTCTTGTACATAATCAAATTTGTGCTAATTTCATTTTTGCAAGCGTTATTTTTGATAAATAATAATTCTGTACAAAATTTTCGATTTTGTGATCTATGGTAAGTTTTTGTATGATAACTTGATTTGAGAGAATTAATATTGTATGCCAAAACAACAATTTGATTTTTCCAACGTATTATTTCTGCACCTGAGGTTACCTTTTTAGCGAGTAATGCTTCAATCTTGGCTGATTGAGAATTTTTTTTAGTTAGATTGTTGGAAATTTAATGGATTAAATTTTTGCTAGACAAAAATTTTGTAAAAATTTATAATTACTTATTCTTAAAACAAATGTTAATTATTTTATAGAAATGAAAAATTTAGAAAATGATCATACAATTGAAGATGTACAACCAAAAAAATATGAGTAAAGTCTTGGTATATTATTTGATAGTCATAAGGAAATGTTTACTTTTTACAAAGTCTATAGTAAATAAGAAGAGTTTCCTCTGAAAGTGCGAATTAGTAAGAAAATGAGTGATGAGATTGTAAAATATGCAATATTTACACGTGGCCCTAGCGGCAATTCAGAAAGTAGATCTACTAATGGGTTGAAGCCGAAACCTATTTTGAAAAATGATTGTGATGCTAAAATTGGAGGTTTTCTAAATGAAGATGGAAAATAAGTTCTTCGAATTTTAAACCTTCGATGCAATCATGAATTGAGTCCGGACAAAGCTAGCTATTTCCCTTACAACTGCAGAATTAGTGTAAGTGTAAACAAACATATAGAAATGAATGATTATGTGGGAGTTAATGTTGCCCAAAATTTTAATTCTATTGTTGTTGAAGCTGATGGGCATGAAAATGTCTCAGGCATGAAAATGTCTCATTCTTAGAAAAAGATCGTGGAAATCTTGTTGACAAAGCAAGGCGATTACAGCTTGGAGAATGAGATGTTATGGCAATTTTAAAGTATTTCAGAAAAAGCAAGCAAAATGGCAGATGTTCTTTTTTTGTTTTTAATCATTGATTTGGATAAGTAGGATCAATTAAAGAATGTATTTTGGAGGGCAGTTTACAAATATTTTGGAGATGTCATCACAGTTGATACCACATATCTTACTAATAAGTATCACATGCCATTCGATTCCTTTGTCATAGTTCACCATCATGGCTAGTTTAGTTTATTAGGATGCAGATTGATTTCACACGAGAATATGGAGATGTTTACGTGGTTATTTGAGTTGTATCTATTATGCATGTCTGGTTCTCTTCTAATTGGTATTATTACAAACTAAGACAAAGTAATGTAAAAGACAATTGAGAATGTTTTTCCTACGACTAGGCATCGGTAGTATTCACGACATATAATAAAGAAGGTGCCTAAGAAGTTAGAGGTTTTTAAAGTACGTAAAGGTCCTATTTCATCATTACTTTATGCTGTTTATAATTTGCTAAGCTCTACTGTGTTTGAGAAGCTTGCATGACATAATTATGAATATGATTTATAGGATAACAATTAGTTAAATGGATATGAATGTCAACAACTCAACGAAGTAAAAGTATGAATGTATTTTTTAATGGGTTTATTAACTCAAAAACAAATATGAAGTAGCTTGTGAAGTAGTATGAAAATGCGTTGAGAAGTAAAGCTGAATCATAATAGCAAGTAAATGCAAAGTGTTTCGGCAAAAAGACTTCTTATGGAACAAGATATGAGATGGAAAAACAAGTTAAAGATTTGTACACCATTTCTAAGTCTAAAGAAATCCAACAAGAATTGAGAACACCGATGTATTGTGATATACTGGATTTTATGGGATTAATATATAAAATCAATGAATCATATGGGCAAGGTAAGAAAAAAAAATCTTTGAGGTTGTTTTTAAAGAAGCTTAATGTGAAGTTAATAGTGTCTGTGTAAAGTTTCAGTCTAAGGAGATTCCTTGTGGACATGCCCTTGCAGCGTCGATATGTAATAGTGTTGAATTATTTTTAGAAATATACATTTTATTAAGATGGAGGAAAGATGTGAGGGGATGTTATAGTAGGGTGAAAGTTAGTTATATTATGTAGAATTTATCCATTCAACAAGAGATATATAACAAAATTTGTACTGCTTTCATTAAGGTTGCAGACATAGTTGTTGATGGTGGGAGTAGTTACAAATTTGTATTGAATTGGATTAATAAAGCAATGAAAGATCTACCCAAGTAAATTTGTTGTGAAAGTGTGGAAACAACTGTTATTGGTGAAGTAAGTTATACCAGCAACAATGTTGAACATGTAACAAATTATTTAGAAATGGCTCGTTGTCAAGGCTGTCTTCCTTGTTTGAAAAAATAATCTTCAATTCATAAGAAACCCGCACAAAGGAAAAATATTTCACAAAAAAAAAAAGTTGTTCAAATATAAGCATATGTTTTCTAATTACATTTGATCTTCGTTTAATTGTCCATCATAATTTTACAAGATTTACAAGAAAATGTTTTATTGTCTTATGAAGTGCCTTATGAAATCTCCATAAAAAGGAGCAAAATGGCTATGGTAAGTTTGTAAATTTTTATTTTAAACTTTTCTTTTATTTTGAATATACGTAATTAAGTATGTTAATGAGCATATATAGATGTTATAGGAATGAAGTACTGTTAATGCAAATGTTAATCAATAAAGGACTTTAAACTACTATAATGAAAGAACTAAATTTTTAAAATTTTATTTTTAAATTTTTAATATGGATTTTACATATATATTTTATTTGCTTAGGTACCTATATATCCATCCTAAGCTGGTGGAAATAATATTTATCAGTCATTTTCTTATAATTAGAATACAGTAAGTTGTCATTTTAAAATCATAATTTCTTAATGTGTACTTATATTTTTAATTTTTTAAAATGTAATAAGATTTTTTTTTTGTGTATTATAGCAACCAGTCCTACCATATACTTTGCAATCGCATTATTCATCTCATTCGATAACTATGAAGATCTGGAAATAAGAATTTCCAACAGTTACTATATCAACAATGTACTGAAGATAACAATCGCCATGACCAATGTTTTGTTCAGTTTTTTTTCCTCTACCATTTTGGTTAGATTTGGCTTAAAACGATAAATTGTAGTAATGAATTAATGATATATAAATATTGTGTTTCTATTGACATCAATCATTGCATTATTGTTGTTTTTTCGGATAATTTTTTTCATCCGGTGGTTTTTTTATAATTTTAATGATATTTTTTTGATAATTTTCAATGACATAAATCATTGCAATTTGAATGTGCTTGTGCTCATTGCATGCTATTTCGATATCCAATAAAGATTTATAAGATTGTTTTAATTCTTCCAGTATTAAAGCAACAATTTGAATCTATTTTCAAACTCAATAAAGTGAAACAACTCATAAATTTATATTTCAAAGGAGAATACTATTTTATATGTCTACAAATTTTTTCCCAGTACATAGTATAAATTGAAACAACTTAAAATTAACACTTGAATATAAAATATAATACAACAATCACAAGTATTCTAATGAAATTATATCGTGATGTTTGTCTCCTTCGAAGCTTGTCATCAAGCAATTGCCTGCATACTTCACATTCTTGCATATGCTTAAGTTCTTTATGAAACATTTGAAATTTAATGGACAAAAACTAAATCTCCAATGCAAATTTTCTAACCTCCTCCTCTAACAAGTCAATTTTATCTTTACTAGGTTTACGATCTTCTACCCATTGAAAGTTTTTACATCCTCTACAAAACTAAAAATTGCAATTTGGATTTTTTTTTAGATGTGACGTTAACATCTTCATCTAATCACCGCATTTATTATATATTTACAGTGAGTTTTGAATTCACTTGTGCTAGCTGACATCGTTATTCATAGACTACTAAAATTCCCCAAAAAAAAACAAAGCATTAAAACATAGAGCACTCTGTAACAATTCAAACAAAACACTTTCTACTTTATTTTTCATTAAAACCTAGCACAAAGTACACAAGCATCATGTAAGCTCTTATCTTAGCCTAGGGATAATTCTATAGAATGATAGACGACAAAAAAGAAGCAATTTAATTTGTAAATAAATGGTAACAAGTATAAGAGAGACAAATAGATATTTGCATGAACACCAAATTTCTAAATGAACTATATATAGCTAAAGCAAAATTCCCTGCCCTGTGTCAATACAATAACATTTCTTCTAACTTAGATTCAAGAGGAATAATTCAATTCTTTTCTTTTATTTTTTCTAGATTCCAGAAAAGATTGATCACGATTACCCATAAACCCATCAAAATATATGATTTATTAGCTTTGGTAGTGAACGCATGTTTCATTGTTCAAAGTAATTAAGTAAACCCCTTGAGGAATCAATAACCTCTTTTGCACAAGTAAACTTAGCTACCATGATGTACTACACTCAACTAATCTAAAAAGTAAAAAGTAATGGAAACACCTTAAAGCAAACAAATTGGTCAATGATGTATGTGCCTCACAACCACGATAATTGCACATTCTAATAAATTGATCACTAAACATACAATAGCTAAAAATTACTCAATTTACCAAAAACTTAAAATAGTCAAAACTTAAGTCAGCGAAGATCGAAGCATTAGTCACTAAAAAGGCAACCTTACGTGTAGAAATAATATGCTAGAAGAATTAAATTGTTGTTTTGACGTACAATATTAATTTTTCTCAAATCAAGTTATCATATAAAAACTTATCATAAATCAGAAAACCGAAAATTTTGTATAGAATTGTCATTGATAAGAAACGATGCTTATAGAATTAAAATTTTTTTTTTAAATTATTTTGCACAGATTTGATTATGTACTAGTGAGAGAGAAAGATCGTTAAATAGTACCTTTGGCAATGATCGTGTTGGCTTGGTGCATCAGCATGGTGGTAGCGGTCGTGTCATTGTCGGCGATGCCACATCGGCGGCTCTATTTGTCACTGCATTATGTTTTTTTTTTTTTGGGTAATAGATCATTTGTAAGCATCACCATCGGGATGCCAATAGTGTTGAGAGAAATGTTGGTGATAAGATGCTGCTACGTTCGTGGTGGTATTGTTTGTTCTGCCATTAAAGAAAGAGAAAATGCTAAATGGGATATGGTATTGCAATGACGAGAAACAGTTGTTTTTGGATTTTTCCTCGATTTCCCTCTAAACTTTTTATTATTTTTTAATATTTTAAATAATAAAACGAAGAAAGAGAGTGCATGGATGACAAAATCTGGGTCCGGATACAGCTTTAGTCTTTCCGATTCGAGACCTGGATGACAATTTAACATATCGGATTTGAATATAAACCTGTATTTTTAAGACTCAGGTTCAGTGCGGGTTCAACCTGGAAAAATTCGAGTTTCCAAATTACGAGTTTTAGACCCGGATAGATATATTGAACGCCTGAAATTATTAAAAAAAAAAAGGATCAAGCATGCCACTTTTCATTGTTTGGCAATTGCAAAAGCGAAGAGAACAAAGTCATAGGATCTCTTGAAATATTGAAAATGAAGGATAAGGAAGATTGGAAATCAAATAAATTGGAATAAAGCGCAACGATTCCATGAACCCAAATCTTAGTATAAATCCATTTTCTTTTGGAGTACTCAAAATTTGGAAGTATAACTAAGCATCAAATAACACCAAAATCCATGACACAATAGATTTCATTTCAAAAACTATACCAGAAAAAGACTATCATAGAACTCCACCACAGAAAATTGGCTTCGAGACTACAGAAGAATGAATTGCTCACTTCTTCTTGGCAACATTTGAAGGGCTTGGTCTTCTTTACATGAGATCTTCTTAGTCATGTTCTTCCTTTCCTTCATCTGCTTCCTTGACTTCTCTACTTTGATATCAAGTCCATTCCTAAAACTTGCAGAGAAATGTGGCCACAGTGGTGATGTTGTGCTGCTAGTGATTGATGGATTATTGATGAATCAGGCAACGATGATGATGTTGAATTCATTTGTTGAATTTTGGGAAATGAACAGGACTAGAGGAAACGGTTGCTGCAAGATGTAGCATTTGTTTTGTATTTCTCATTTTTGGCCTGTATACTTATAAATAATAATAATAAATAATTGATTAAATAATATTTAAAATTAAATAATCCAGGTCTGGGTTCAAATCTCCGAGTTGACCTAAACTCAAATCTGGACCCGCAATCATCCAGGTTCAAAAATTTACATTAGGATACTGAATTTATTTTATTCTAGTACAGGTTGAACCGGACCTAGATTTTTCAGGTCCAGGAAAATCTGCGTTACTTTGCCATCTCTAAGAGTGGGCACAAAATGTTGTCGTTTTTGTCGTCCCTTATCTCTCTTGCCATTTAATATTTTCTTGTTAAGCATTATCATTTCTCATCTAATGATGAATTTTTATTAATACCTCATCAGTTGCAATATAAATTTTGAATCACAAGTTTATAAGTATATCATTACGCATTAAGATTTAAAAAAGAAAAAAAAACCATATATATGTGTGTGTGTATTCCCGCATGCATTTAGAAATTTTTGCGTATGAGATTATAATTTTGTCCTTGCACCATTAAGGACCTGTGGACACTTTTTTGTCTTTTTCTTCTTTCTTTTTCAGATACAGTCTAATGGAAATCCCATTACCTTCCCACTCATTGACTGATGGTAATATAATTGGCACCAAACATGTTGTTTATACTAGAATATGTTGAGTCATACGGGAAGTTCTATTTTATTTGTTTTATATATATATATATATATATATATATATATAAGTTTCATTTTTATTAGTTCTGAATACTATACGTGTTATGCTTAAATTGACCATCAATTGAATTTGAAGAATGCCTAAAGGCAGGGATCACTCTTAGATCATATTATCATAGCAATCTAATGTTAAAAGAAATTTGAATTAAATAATAATAATAATAATAATAATAATAATAATAATAATAATAATAATAATAATAATAGAGAAATAAAAAAAACTGGTCACATTGAATAAAAAATATTAACATAGATCAAGGGCAAAGTTATTTTTTTTAAGGTCGAAATTTTAGTGAATGTATTAATTACTATTTTTTTAGGGTGAGCTATATTGAAATTATTTTTTAAAAACATTATTGGAGATATATTAAGAGTGAATAAGAATTTATCTTTAATTAGTTTTCAAGAAATTCAAAAACAGAAACTGAGTTGGCTTGCAATTCACTCAGCACTTGACTAAGAAAATTATGAAAGAAAAAAAACGTAAATATTCCTATGAATCAAGGTATATATTGAATTAAATCTTAATATTGAATTGAAATTGAAGTTGAGATGATTGTATTGTAAATACAATTCTTTAATTTTAGGATAAAAAATAAAATTAAAGCATCTATCTAACATTGTGTTTTGTTTTTTATTTTTATCATCAAAGTTAGAGGATAAAGAGTTAGAGAGACTTAGATAGAAATGAATTGAGGTTGATATGAATAAATTAAAAAGTATAAATAAAAAATAAAATATTATTAAAAATACTGACACCATAGCATTATAAATAAATCTATTTAGGACTTGTTTGACATTTTCTCAAAATTTTGGATGCGCTTCGCCACTTGACGTAGGGATGGCAATGGATTGGATCTGATCCAAGATCCACGTGATCCAAATCCAATCGGATCGGATTTGGATCGGTTTAAAATGGATTTGGATCGGATTTGGATATCGATGTGCGGATCTAAGACGGATCTGGAGCAGATATGGATCTATCTTAATATCTAAATCCATATCCATATCCACTTATATTTTAATTTTATTTTATTTTAAAAGTTTCTTAACAATTGTGGAACTATAATAATAATAAATTTTATTCATACTATATTAGTAGTATTTACCATGCATTTAAACTCTTAAAACTTAAAGGTTAGTTTTGTAAATTTAAAGGTCAACCAGGCCCAAAGCATGTATATGAAATATTCAAATTGCAAGTCAAGTAATATAACCTGGCAATTTATTTTATTATATTGGCCAAATAATTTTAAGGAATATAGTTATTCATATATTTAGTCAAATATGGTCATAATAAAAATAATAAAGGACTCAATATAAATCATATTTAATTTATATGTCATTATCTAATGTTGTAGGAATGAAGGTAGGTGTATCGTGGATATTAGAATGATGAAGGAGACAATATAATATTAGATTGATCTTGCTACTGCAATTACTTCTGAATGATATTTTATTATTTTTCTTATTTGTTGTTTTAGTGTAAAAGTATAAACTACAATATTTATTATATTTTTGAGAAAAATTATATAATTTATTTGTTATCAATACATTTTAGCCTTCAATTTTCAATCTAAAAAATTATTACTTTTTTATTACTGAATTTTAGAATTCATGACGGACTAGAGTAGATTTGGATTTTAATTTTTTTTATAGATTTGGAGCAGATATAGATATTTATTTCTTTTTTGGATCTGGATATAGAGCGAAAAATATGAATTCATGACGGATCTGGAGCAGATACGGATTTTAATTTTTATTATGGATTTGGATCTGGAGCAGAATAGATCCAACTCATATCTGCCCCATTGCCATCCTTAACTTGACGTGGACCACATTGGTGAGTGAGGGGGCCCAAAATCTTGGGCTTGGCAAGAAGGTAAAAACTAAAAGTTTGTCTGATGACTAGCACAGGCAGAGGGAGATTTATTTAAAAACTAATTACACGTAATAATTATATCAATTCAAAACTTGTCTGTTTCAAAAATAAAATAATAAAAATAAAATCAAAACTGGTCTTTTTCATTAACTTGCTCCTTTTCTACAATCATTTTACACTTGCATACTATGATAAGTAAGTAAATTATTCCACGAGAATTTAGTCGAGTAATTTTTAAACAGTTTTATTTAACTAACCATCTTAATTTTATCTCTTTAAAATAGGATAAATTATAATATGTGAATGATAGAATGATGAATTAAAAGTTATGCAAAAGCTAGTACATACGACAATTTTTAATTGTTACACGGAGCAGTCTTCAGAAATAAGTCAAATCTGTCCCAATTTTTTTGTGGAACAAAGTCAACAAACCAAAGAAAAATGTTTACTCTGCCATTCAATAGGCTTGCCAAGTTGTTTGAAAAAAGTTCGGCCAATGACATGAATAGCATGGCCAGCCATAATATTATTTAGGTCAATAACGATTGTGAGAGCTTTAATTAAAGGCTCATGCATGTTCAAATCACAACATTAGTTGGGTGATTTTATCTTATTTTTTTGTCCAATATGTAATAAGTGAGTATCTTATCCATAACTATAAGAAGACATTCTTTCCTTTCTCTTTTTTTTTTTTTTTTTTTTTTTTTATTATTCTAAGAAGTAAGAAAGGGTGTATACATGTATGTATAGCTAAGGTAGGTATCCTACTTTTGAAAGCAACAATACTCAATTTCTATTGTTCGGTTCTTTAATTAATTTTAACTGTAGGCCATTTTGGACCCTACTCAGAACCTATCAATTCAATTCTACATATCTGATGAGAACCAATTGTTTTTTACATTGTAATCGAGTTTAAATTTGAGGGGACAACAAGTCAATAAAAGTCCATGGTATTTGTATTTATTTTTCATCAGATGGGGTTCATTAACTTGTGCAAAAATATGTAAAAGAATAAAAGGTTATTTTCTTCTTCCTTCTATTCTTTTTCACTTTTTAATACTTAGGATTTATTTTTCAAATGAAATTTAAATGGATCTAAATTTTTCTTTTCATAATAATCATATATTGCCATCATAGTTCGCCATGGAAATTCAAACCATTCGCTTGTGTGCCTATTCAGCGAGTTAGGTCGTAGTTGGGTAGTCACGTGTCCTCCCTTAGTGCTAGTTTATGGCCATTTTAGTAATATTATAATTTTTAAAATAATTACTATTAATTGTAATGCAGAAATAATCAATTATGAAGAAAATTAGTTAAAGATTTGGTAAAATTTATTTTCAAAACTACCGTGAGTTTTAAAAATAGTCATATTTATTCGGTAAATTTTGTTGTTAAATTACTGTAAGAATACAATGATTGAAATAGACATAATATTAAATAAAATTTATTTATTCATTAATAAACATATATATAATATTTTTATTGTGTTTTTTATTTTATTTTATTAACATTATTAGTAACAATATTAATCTCTTTAAATTTCATGATTTTATCTCCAAATTGAATGAGGATAATTTTAAATTTTATAATACATGTGAGGATATATATCAAATTGTAATAAGTGGCAAAACTGATTCTAAAAATCAAGTTTTGAAAAAATACTCATTCCATACTTTTCAAAATCTATTGTAGGATGAGGTGATTTTATTAAAGCAATTTTTTTTTTTTAAATTACCGAATACCAACATTCACTTTTAGTTTTTCAAAATTATTTTTGAGTCTCCAAAGTAATCCCAAATGAACTTTTAAAAATACATACATACATACATACATACATATATATATATATATAAGACATTCTTATTTTAATAAAGTAAGGATGCTACTAATAGATATAAAAAATATAAATTTTAATATACTAATAAAAAATATAATTTGTCACGTATTAATGATAAAGTGAGAATGTTATCTAAGAAAAATAATAAATAAATATACACACACTTCATAGATTGGAGGACCAATATCGACGAGTCAATTCGGTGTCTACTTTTCAGTGAAGCAAATAAAGTCAATGAACAAAAGAAAAATGTGTATACTACCAGCGCAAGTGACATGCTCCGCCAAATTATTAAAACTTTCTGCCAGCACAAGTTTTATTATTTTCACATGTACTACATATCTATTATTTTCTTTCTTTTCTTTTCTTTATTTTTTTCAAATTTTTGGCTTCTGAAAAGGTGATTTTCTTTAATTGAACCAATACGATCATCTTCTTTATTTATTTCCTTTAATTTGCTCACATGAAATTTAGGGTTTGAGCTCCTATGGGTATCTCGTAGTTTGAATATTGGAAGTTGATTTAACATAGATTTATTACATATCTAGACATAATCCAATAAGCATTAAAGTTACGCGATATACAAATTAATTCAGGCCAAATCTCATCATAGTTAAAAGAAATTTTTTAAAAAAAAATGTTATCGAATATTACACATCAATATGATTGCTGTCTTTCCAAGAACAAAGAATGAAAATTTCTTAGACCAAAAGCCATGTGGTACACGTTCACATAAGTGAAAAAAACATTCATGAGCATGACATGCAATATAGTCGTATTTCGTAGTCCAAGAGACGTATGTGTACTTGTTCTTATACATTTCTTGGTATATAGTTTTGAGGTCATTTTATTCAATTAATGCCCCCCATGAAACTGCATGCATGGACGGCTGGACGGCAAATAAGAGTACCCAAGGTCAATTAGACCATTAAAAACGGTTATATCCTCAACTATATACCAAGAAAAATGAAACGTAAGAATTAAGAAGCAAGATCGTAGAGTGCTTGCTTTAGTACTACTCTTTTAGTTGTCATTTTCACTACAGATCACGGGAGCCTCAAGTTTTTAATGAGGAAAAAGTCAATAAAAGATCACGAATTCAACTTATGGGAGAATATCACACAACTACCAGACTTCTTATATATATACCAGCAACTCCTCAACTATGACCAGATATACCAACTAACTACCTCACTGTTCAGAAAGGAATTAGAAGATTAATTAAAAAAAATTGCTTGGAGAAAGGTTATTGGTTACTTTGGTGGATTGTAATTTTCTTTAACTAATTATTTTGAGGCATATTATGAGTGGAAATTAAAGTCTCTGCTGTGAATAGGTTTCAAATCTTTAAAATCTCTTAACTTTCGTCTATTTTAAGAGGTTTTATCTACTTATACTCACAAGTAAACTAAAATAAAGATATCAAATAACAATTGTTTTTGTTCATAATGCATATTCATTTTATTATTATTATTATTATTATTATTATAAAACGATTGGCTTGAATATTTGTTCTAAACCGAAATGCTTGTGTAGACAACAATAACTCGGGCTTAATTAATTAAACAAGACACGTCACACTAATTGAAAAGAGTCAATAAGAATGACTAAATTCTAATTAGAATCAAGAGTAATTAATAGAAAGGTATTGATGACAGTTATTAGATTCTAATAGAACCCAGCACATCACCTGCACACTGTTAACACATTTTGCTTTGGCAAATGGCAAAGTTGAAAAATTTAGTTACTTACTAATCATTCGTATAAAAACAACCATCAATTATATTTTGCTTTAGAATAAATGAATTGGAAAGGACAATGGTAGGCACAGTAATCCACTGTTCGATGGTCAGATTTTTTTTCTTATGTTTGTTGATTTTTTAACATGTGACGGTATCCGAAGCATGGTACCTTTAAGGTATCATAATTAGACAGTAAGATAATTTCACAGCCGCAAATATTTTGAAATAAATAATATTGTACAAACTAGCTTAACATATTATAACTGACTGAATTACGAACATCATAGAACATTCATATAATTTATTTAAATCGTTTATAATTTTAATGTGGCATCACAATCGTTAGAAAAAGTTGTATTTTTGGCCCTCTCATCTATTAATTATTCACCGTCCCTCTCGACACTTGAAATTAATCGAACCGACATGGAACTTCCAACTTCTTGATAACGACCCATTTTCCCTGCTAAGCTATATAGCTCTTGCTCATCAATGTTTGAACATAGTATTGAGCCGTGTTGCCTTGCTTTTACGTGGCTTCATTAAACAATAGCCATCTGTGTTCTTTGATCGTCTTTGAGTTATACATATTTGTATGTAATGGAGAGTGGTAACAAAGTTTACAAAGCCAGTAATAGTTTACGTATAGGAAGCACTTCTATATGGAGAAGCAACTCTGCCACTTTGGGTGCATTTTCAATGCCTTCAAGAGGGGAAGATGATGATGAGGAAGCTCTAAAATGGGCTGCTCTTGAGAAATTGCCTACTTGTAATCGTTTGAAGAAAGGGATACTAACTAGTTCAAGAGGTGAAGCTAATGAAGTCGATGTATGCAATCTTGGACCGCAAGAAAGGCAGAGGTTGATTGATAAGTTGGTGAAAGTTGCTGATGTTGATAATGAAGCGTTCTTGTTGAAGCTCAAGAACCGCATTGATAGGTAAAGTTTCTCTTTATGCATCAACGCATAATGCATCTGCATGTGTGCTTTGATTTAACTTATATATGATTTTTTTTTTAATGTTCCTTTTTTTTTTTTAATTCTCCTCTTGGATTTTGTTAGAGTTGGAATTAGCCTACCCACAATTGAAGTTCGATTTGAGCATTTGAATGTTGAAGCAGAAGCATATGTAGGAAGTAGAGCCTTGCCAACATTCTTTAACTTCTGTGCCAATATAATTGAGGTACGCACCTGCAAAACTAAATAAATTTTGTATAGAAATAGTTATCTTTTGTTAATATTCCTTCTCAAGTTCTAACAATCTGTATATGTTTGAAGGGTTTCTTGAACTCTGTTAACATCCTCCCAAGTAGAAAGAAACATTTAACAATTCTCAAGGATGTCAGTGGAATTATAAGGCCAGGCAGGTAAGAATTTAGAACTGAAATAGTGTTGTTATTTATTTATTTATCCTTCATAGCAAGTTTGGAATATTTGGGCAGTCTTCAATTTCTTATCTTATTCATTTTTCCTGTTACAGAATGACATTACTTTTGGGTCCTCCATCTTCTGGAAAGACCACACTTCTGTTGGCTTTGGCTGGGAAGCTTGATGCTAGTCTCAGGGTGATTATATAGATGAAATCTCTATATTAGCATCAAGCATTAGTAGTTCACACTTTGATTTTATCTCTAATTGGAGAATCAAAACCTCTTCTTGTAGGTTTCTGGCAGAGTGACATACAACGGGCACGACATGGATGAATTTGTGCCTCAGAGAACAGCTGCTTATATCAGTCAACACGATAATCATATTGGTGAAATGACTGTGAGGGAAACCTTGGCCTTCTCTGCTAGATGCCAGGGGGTTGGATCCCGTTATGGTACGTTTGATAGTTTTTCTATTTTGTTTTCCCTTCAACTGTAAAACTCATTGATTTTTGGGAAATGCAGAAATGTTATCGGAGTTGTCCAGGAGAGAGAAGGCAGCAGGTATTAAGCCTGATCCTGATATTGATGTTTTCATGAAGGTAAGAGAAGCTGAATGTTGTTTAAAGATGTGTAGCATATAACAAACTTCACTCCAATCCCAGTTTGATCGAGCTTCTTATATGTCATTGTCAATTCTCATGCCATAGGCAGCGGCAACAGAAGGCCAAGAAGCCAGCGTGGTCACTGATTATATTCTGAAGGTAACATCATTATGAACCGCTCTGTACTTATGTTTTACTGTCAAAAACAAGTAATGTAGTTTCACTATTTTGATCAAGTTTCATCATAAATTTACAGATTCTAGGCCTGGATGTCTGTGCCGATACCATGGTAGGCGATGAGATGTTAAGAGGCATATCAGGAGGACAAAAGAAGCGTGTTACAACGGGTAAATGCCGAAACTCATCTGTTCATATTAATTTCACACAAGGATTAATTCAAGCTTACGGTAATTTTTAATGGTTGAATTATAGGTGAAATGATGGTTGGACCAGCACAAGCACTGTTCATGGATGAGATATCTACTGGTTTGGACAGCTCTACAACTTTCCAAATTGTGAATTCTCTTAGGCAATCCATTCACATCCTTAAGGGAACCACTCTGATATCTCTCCTACAGCCAGCACCAGAAACTTATGATCTATTTGATGACATTATCCTAATATCTGATGGCCAGATTGTGTATCAGGGTCCCCGTGAACATGTACTAGAGTTTTTTAAATTCATGGGCTTTGAATGTCCGAAAAGAAAAGGCGTTGCTGATTTCTTGCAAGAAGTATGTGCTTGTAGAGCTCTTTTCTCTAGTTTTTCAATAACATAAAAAAGAGAGTTTTGACTTTAAGATGAGCTTTTTCTCTAAGTTTTATCAATAAGAACCACAAGATGGAAGTAAGATGAGAAACTTCGAATTGAATCTCCATGAATAATGAATATGTTGCAGGTAACATCAAGGAAAGATCAGGAGCAGTATTGGGTGAATAAAGAGGAACCTTACAGGTTTGTCACAGTCAAGGAATTCGCTGATGCATTCCAAGTCTTCTACGTGGGACAGAAAGTTGGTGATGAGCTTCGTATTCCATTTGATAAAAGGAAGAGCCACCGAGCTGCTTTGACGACCAAAATCTATGGCGTTAGCAAAAAGGAGTTGTTGAAAGCTTGCATGTCAAGAGAACTTTTGCTGATGAAGAGGAACTCATTTGTTTATATCTTCAAGCTGTGCCAAGTAATGACTTTACCTTGAAATTACTTTAATCTTTTCTTAAAAGTGATAATGATATATTGATATTTCCCTGGTTCTAGCTTACAATTATGGGATTGGTTGCTATGACACTATTCTTCAGAACGAAGATGCACCGAGATTCAATAACTGATGGAGTGATTTACACTGGTGCCTTGTTCTTCATTGTTATTATGATCATGTTCAATGGAATGGCAGAGATTTCTATGACCATTGCAAAGCTTCCCATTTTTTATAAGCAAAGAGACCTCCGATTCTATCCTTCATGGGCATATGCTCTTTCCACATGGATCCTCAAGATCCCTATCTCATATATAGAGGTTGCTGTTTGGGTTTTCTTAACATATTATGTAATTGGTTTTGATCCCAATGTCGGAAGGTACGAAGATAAAAATAAAGTGCCAAACATTAACAGGAACTATTAATTCGACAATTTCACAAGTTGATTATTCTTGCTGCAGGTTGTTGAGGCAGTATTTGCTGCTCTTGTTTCTTAACCAGATGGCTTCTGCATTGTTCCGGTTAATTGCAGCAACAGGCAGGAACATAGTTGTTGCTAATACATTTGGTTCATTTGCATTGCTCCTGCTTTTTGTACTAGGTGGATTTGTCCTTTCACGAGGTATACAAAGTAAAAACGTTTTTTCAAATATGATCTTTTTTCTTGAAGTTTAAATTAAATTCTTATATTTCTTGTTTAATAATGCAGAGGACATAAAAAAATGGTGGATATGGGCTTACTGGTGTTCACCTTTGATGTATGCACAGAATGCAATAGTGGTTAATGAGTTCCTTGGTAATAGTTGGAGAAAGGTAATGCCTTTAATAGGCCTTGTGTTAATGTATTTATATCCGAATAACATGCTGATATCTGGACTTCTTTGACATGAAGGTTTTGCCAAACACAACCGAACCACTGGGAGTTCAAGTTTTGAAATCTCGTGGGTTCTTCACAGATGCTTATTGGTATTGGCTAGGATTGGGGGCTCTGGCTGGTTTTATACTGCTGTTCAACTTTGGTTTCACTCTGGCTCTAAGTTTCCTCAACCGTCTGTATCCTTATCATCTTCAACTTGGTTTTCCTAAAGTGGGCAATTCTGATATAATTTTTGCGTATATATGTGCAGCATTTGGCAAGAATCAGGCAGTTATATCAGAGGAATCTCAAAGTAATGAGCATGATAACAGAACTGGAGGAACCATTCAGTTATCAACCAGTGGTAGGTCTAGTGACAAAAGTCACCCAAGTGAAAGCTCGTTTGAAAGCTTTTTGTATGTTTTGATATAAACTAATTTCTGTTGACATGCAGAGATTGGTCATGACATTATGAGCACATATTCCTCATCACTGATAGAAGCAGAAGTCAAGGCCAATCATCACAAGAAAAGAGGAATGGTTCTTCCTTTTAAACCCCATTCCATCACCTTTGATGAAATTACATACTCAGTTGACATGCCACAGGTAACAATAGTTTTCAAACCTTAGCTGTGCATGCATTTAAAAAGTTGAATGACATCTTCATTGTATAAAACATAGTCCTCAAATTAGAATCAACCTGTTTGATTTTAACTTTACAGGAAATGATGCGTCAAGGTGTTCTTGAAGACAAATTGGTGCTTCTGAATGGTGTGAGTGGTGCTTTCAGGCCGGGTGTTCTTACAGCTCTGATGGGTGTTAGTGGTGCTGGCAAAACCACTTTGATGGATGTGTTGGCTGGTAGGAAAACAGGTGGATATATTAGTGGGAGCGTCATGATATCTGGGTACCCAAAGAAGCAAGAAACATTCGCTCGCATTTCAGGATACTGTGAGCAAAATGACATCCACTCTCCTAATGTTACTGTATATGAATCCTTGCTCTACTCGGCCTGGCTCCGTTTACCCCTTGAAGTTGATTCTCCAACCCGAAAGGTTGGTGCTGAAATCCCAAGTGATTCAGTTTTATTTTCACTACTACTACGGCCACTGAAATCTGAAAAGTTTAGATGTATCCTTGACCATATTTTTCACAATGGTTTGCAGATGTTTATTGAGGAAGTCATGGAGCTTGTGGAATTGAACCCATTGAGGCAAGCACTGGTTGGTTTGCCTGGTGTAAGTGGTTTGTCAACAGAACAGCGCAAGAGGCTTACCATTGCAGTTGAGCTCGTGGCAAACCCCTCCATCATCTTTATGGATGAGCCAACTTCAGGTCTAGATGCAAGAGCTGCTGCGATTGTTATGAGAACTGTTAGGAACACAGTGGACACAGGACGAACAGTAGTGTGCACCATCCATCAGCCAAGCATTGACATATTTGAAGCTTTTGACGAGGTGAGAAGAGTCAGTAGTTGATCAATAGAGTTAATGTTTTTCTCTTCTGGTGATGTAATTATGATTGTTTAACTTGGCATTGCAGCTGTTTCTGCTGAAGCGTGGGGGCCAGGAAATATATGTCGGGCCATTGGGTCGCCATTCTGGTCATCTTATCAAGTATTTCGAAGTATGAAACATTTTCATTTTACAGACAATGGAAACTTAACTTCAAATAACATCATGAAGAGAGTTACTTAATATAAATTATGAACCTAGCTAATGGAAGTGGATTTCTTTTTATGAAGGGAATTCAAGGAGTTAGTAAAATCAAAGATGGTTATAATCCAGCAACTTGGATGTTGGAAGTTACTGCTCCATCGCAAGAGACAGCTTTGGGGATTGATTTTGCTGATATTTACAAAAGTTCAGAACTCTACAGGTTGGTTCAGAACTCGACAGCTAGAATCCATCCAACAGAATGCTAGTGTGTTTGTTTTTTTCCAAAGTTTCTGATGCATGTCTTATGCTTCAGGAGAAACAAAGCACTGATCAAAGATATAAGCAAGCCTGCTCCTGGTTCAAAGGATCTCCATTTCGCTACTCAGTACGCACAGTCATTTTTCACCCAATGTATGGCTTGCTTATGGAAACAACATTGGTCGTACTGGCGTAATCCACCATACAGTGCTGTTAGATTTCTGTTTACGACCATCATAGCCTTGGCATTTGGGACAATGTTCTGGGACATGGGTACCAAAACGTGAGTTAAAATTTGCAAATTGAAGCAGTATAGTTAATTGCCATTCCTAGCCTTTTAGTTTATCTACCTCTTAATCTTAAATTTTGACATTTCAACTTACAGGAAAAAGCAACAAGATTTGTTTAACGCAATGGGTTCCATGTATACTGCTGTTCTCTTCCTTGGTGTCCAAAATGCTGCATCTGTGCAGCCAGTAGTTTCTATTGAAAGAACAGTCTTTTACCGAGAAAGAGCAGCTGGGATGTACTCAGCCTTGCCATATGCTTTTGCACAAGTAATTTGCCTGACAAATGACATACTTCAAATAATTTTTAGAATTCTTTGTGTCTTTTTACTGAACTTTTTTATATTTTGTGCAGGCACTTATTGAGATTCCTTATATATTTGTTCAATCTGTCACATATGGTGTTATAGTCTATGCAATGATTGGATTTGAATGGACTGCCGCAAAGTTCCTCTGGTATCAATTCTTCATGTTCTTCACTTTATTGTACTTCACCTACTATGGCATGATGGCTGTAGCCATGACACCAAACCACCACATTTCTGGCATCGTAGCGTTTGCATTCTATGGCTTATGGAATGTCTTTTCTGGGTTCATAATCCCAAGAACAGTAAGTATCAGCTAGCCATCACTAATGTATAAAGATGCTACATTACCACAGCTTATGCAATCTTGAATGCCTAATTCTTTCCTTTCATCTTTCAACTTGCTCCGTAACAGAGGATTCCGATATGGTGGAGATGGTACTACTGGGCATGTCCAGTTTCTTGGACACTCTACGGCTTGGTGGCTTCCCAATTTGGAGATATACAAGACAGGCTCGAGTCTGGTGAAACAGTGGAACAATTTTTGAGAAGTTTTTTTGGTTTTAAAAATGATTTTCTGGGAGTTGTTGCAGCTGTTGTTTTTGCATTCCCAGTGCTCTTTGCACTCATCTTTGCCGTAGGCATTAAGGTATTTAATTTCCAGAAACGATAGAAATTTTGTTAAATTTACACCATTTTGACATATTTAGTGCACGCATGTAATTTTTTTTTTTTTTAAGAGAATTCAAATTTTGTAAGACATGTTGAGCCCTTGTTCGTGTGTTAATTAACTGAAGTAACTTGAACTCCAAATTTATTTAATGTGAAGCCAAGAGAGGTGCTTAATTTATCAACGTACCTCTTTGGGCCGGCTCTGTAATTGAAATTTGAAAGGGTGGTTAGTAAGGCAATCATATCAAAATTCTTGATATTTTAATAAAATTCAAAGACAGTTCACTGTAATATCTTGTCCCCTCTAGGTTTCAAAAACTTTAAAAATGAAAAAAAAATAAATGTAAAATTATTGTTGAACTAATTATAAGATATGCATAAGCTCAATATAGATTGTGGCTTAAAACACAACTTGTTATCATTATTTCAAAAAGCTTGTTGCAGCATTTAAAAATTATTTAGATAAATGAATCTTTTAATTAAAATCGATAAATGAGTAATTGTTATCTTGTACTTATTTGCGTGAAGTAGAGACCACGATAATTTTTGAGAGAGAGGAGAATTGTACACCACCATAAAAGGGTTTTGTTAAACAAAGGAATAGTAAAATTATGAAGAGATGTGAATCCATCAAATTCTAATGAAAATGAACTGAAATTTTTTATGTTTGTGTCTATCTCTGATGATGTATTGAGAAGTAATGGATGGAAATTAACTCATATGAAAAAGGCTGATTTGTCTGAAGTGGGTGCCTAAATATGCAAAATACAAACGACGTCGTTTGGTTTTGGTTATTCAGGCACCCAATCTCAAGTTGTGATTAAAACAAAGCATTACAGAGAAGCACACAGACGTAATCTCAAGAGACAAAATGCAGCCCATTAATGGCATGAATTTCAAACAAGTTGCTGCTCTTCTTCATTAGCATCAGTTTTTCATCCAAACGCCACCTCATTACCAGCAGAGTTATGAGCATAGACTCTAACAAAGCTCCTATCCAAACCCCAGCTCACTATAATCTTGTACTCCCCCGCTTTCAAAGGCAAAAATGGAAAATGCAACAAAATATGTAACTTGCATGTTGAGCTAATTATTGAATAAGATAATAAACCTTGAGCCTTAAAACACAATATGCTACCATTGTTATTTATAGAATAATGTTTTCTTAAAGAAAGGTATTATTACATACAAGACAGACAAAAAGATAGCATTGATTAATTTATATCAAAGATTTGTAATGAAATCCAACAAAACTAAGAAAGTTTATAAGGTAATTTTGAAATTTCGAGAAAAGTTATTGAAGAAGTTTAGAATTATTCCTATATATGAAATTATGTATCTTTTAATGAGTGATTATTATCTTATGTTTGTAGGAGCTAAATAGAGACCATAATAGTTTCTTGAAAGAGAAGAGAATTATACATCAGCGTTATAGCGTTTTGCTAAGCGAATGTGTAATAAAGATACAAAAAGATGTGAATTCATCGAATTCTAATGAAAATGAACTCTAACTCTTATTATTTGTATCTGTCTTTGAAAATGTACTAAGAGGTAACAGGTGAAAATTAACTCAGGGGGAAAAAAAACACTAATTTGCCTAAAGCTTGTGCCTATTTGAGTGACCAAACGAAAAAACAAAAAAAATTACAATACAACGTCGTTTTGATTTTGTTTGTTCGGACACCCAACACCAACTTCGGACAAATTAACGGTACTCAACTTATACATATACACAAACACAAACACAAACACACACACTATATATATATATATATATAAGATTTTACAGTCAATAGAAGTTAAATTCCACAAGTCAAAAAGCATTTTAGTGACCTGTAACTTGTAAGAGATGGCCCATTAACAATTTAACATGCCCAATAGGTGTAGACTTTTAGCCCATATCTTTTGACTCTCAGATCAAAGTTGGCTGGCTACTTATAAAATCGCTTTTGAAACATTACAGTTCCAAACTAATAATAACCCAAGGAGAAAATATTAGATTATTATTATTTGAAAAAAGAAATTACCTTTTTCTTTTTCTATTAAAAACTTCTACCAAACCCAATGTGGCACAATCATATAAGAGATGACAAAGAAGCAGATACAAGGTCCATTGTGCAAATAATTATTTAAATCCTCAACTATGTACAAAGAAAAATGAAAAAAAGACAAGTGTTATTATGCAAGTGCAGTAAGCAGCACCCAGCAAGATGCCAAAATTGTAAATACATTGAATGCATTTAAATTAAATATGTTTTACATGATAGAAAATTTTAAAATCAACTCCATTCAATAAACACAAAGATTCACATTTTAAAATCAACCCCATTTAATAAACACAAAGATTCATATTCTTCCCACACATTGCAGTCTAATTTTATATCTCCTTAGATTCGCTTTGAGATTCATTACCAATCCCTTTTAAGAATTCAAAATTTTCTATTTTATTTATTTAAAAAATTATCAGTTGTTCAACCCAAGATTTAGTGCATGTTCGAAATTATCCAAAGCTTTTTATAATTATCAGCTTTCCACTCAAAGATTTACAATATGTATCAACAAATCACTTTGCTTACTTTAAGGAAATCTAAGCAAACGGATCACAATTTATTTTTTTTTTCGGAAGTTTTAAGACATAACACAAAGTCGCTATCGTTGCTATAATTAAAGAATACAAAAATTTAAAAAATTTAACAGACAAATGCTACTGTTTAAATGGAGAAAATATGTAACAGATAGAATTAAAAATGTTTATGAAATTCTTCTTCTTCTTTTTTAAGGATGGCAAAATGCCTGTGTTTGTGGCATTTTTTGTAAACCTAGGCTCCTGATATATTTGTTTTGTTGGATTTGTCTTTCAAGACTAATTTAAAAAAAAAAGAGTGAAGTTATTGGCAACCTTCATTGTCTTTATAAATCCCACTTCAAATAAAATTATACATAAGGACAAATAAAAATTAATACATTTATATTTTTAATAAATTATTTGCATTCGTAATTTATCTATTTTTTTCATATTTTCTACCTATCATTCCTATCTAAACAAAATTAAATTTAGAATGACAATTGTTGTTTTTCTAATTCTTACTGATTGAATATTTTTCTACTTATGATTATTTTTAAATTATAATTTAAAATATGTATGATTTAAGTCAATGATTGACATTTAACAATTTATCGCTGAATTTTTTTTTTAATTTGCATGTAGAGTAACAACAATATTACAAAAGAAAATAAACTACCTTCAGTTTTAACCCAAATAATATCTAGATAGAAGAGCGTATGTGTATTAAGAAAAAAAAATATTTTCAAAAATAAATTTTATGAGGAGAATAAACGAGTGCCAATAGTCCAACTAAAAAAAAAATCTAATGGAATCGAAAGTGAAATTTTCTGGTATTTGAATTGGCTTTACAGAGAATTATATAGGGACATGCATGGCAGAAAGTAGTTGGCATGCATGTGATGCATATTAATTAAACAAATTAAGAAAGTTGTCCACGTTACATTCTAATTAATTTGCTACATTAGTCTCAACATAATGAAGGTTGAGTTCTAGGATCATTAATGTGCCTAATCTGAGATAATTGATAAGCCTAATCTGAGTTCTAGGAGGTCATTTAATATACCTAATATATTAAAGTCATCAGGAAAATTAAACAAAATTATAAAACTTAATTAATGCCGGGCTCCTAGGCTCGGCTTACAATTACATAATTAATACCGCGGCTCCGGCATTTTTGAGACCCCATAAATAAGCTTTCATTTCAACAACTATCTCAAAAGATTTTTTTTTTTTTTTAAGTCATATAAAACCACCCGGTTCATTAAAATTTTAAATCAACGTCATTAACTTGCAATAAGTAAGTTGTGTTTACAAAAAAAGTCAAAAGGGAAATACGTTTAAAATTGTGGCAATGATGCCATTTTTTCAACAAATAACTACTTAACATTAGATTACGATATAAGTACTAAAGAAAACAAGATAAATGATGTGAAAAGTCTTCTATCCGCACAAAATAACCAAAACTCGAAAGAATAAATACAAATTTAACTAACGTATCTATCGTTTGGTTATAATTTTTCAATACATTTTATGTCTTAAATTTATGTTTTAGAGATAGTTGACGATACAACTTAAAAATAATTTAAGATAGTTCTATAAGAACATTATCAGAATAAATCAAAATCGTAAATTAAAGCATAAGGCTTCTATTTCAGCAACTCCAACATCATCCGATTAAATCTCAACAGATATATCCAATGATGCCACCACTTTATTGATGTAAAATTGTCTGAGTTTTACGTGGACAAGCAAATGTCAAAGGAAGGCCACAACTGCCACTAGAGTTGGTAAAATTTGACACAATCCGATTACCCGACACGAACACGACATAAATAAATGGGCATGAGTCGTCGAATTTAATACGATTATTAAATGGGTCGGGTCCGAGTCGACAAATTTTTTTTCCGTGTGGGGTTAGGGTTAAAGTTCTTAACCTATTTATCCAATCAATGAGACGATTATATTTTCTATTTTAAAATAATTTACAAGTTCTTGTCATCGAAACTCAAATATTAAAGATAATTCTCTTTTTTATTTTTATTTTTTGACAAGATGAATATAAACACAGTGTTTTATTTATAAAATTTCACATACATTTAGAGTTTTAATGGTGTAAATGTGTAAAATATTAGTAGACATGTATATTTTATAATATCGATGTATAATATTATTTACATATATATAATTAAAAATTCAATAATGTAAATGTGTAATATTTTGGTAGATATGTGCATTTTATAAAATCGATAAATTATGTATGTATGATAGTGTGTAAATGTTTGATGTAAATTTTGTTTAATATATAAATATTAAACGAGTTATTGGGTAACTCAATTATTTTTCCGTATCAGGTTTGGATCTTAATATTTTGACACAATTATTAAATAGTTCGAGTTTGGATCGACCTAAATTTGACACGATACGAAACTGACATGACAAAAACACAATTCAATGACCTGTTTTGCCAGCTCTAACTGCCACCCTTTGCCTAATAACACCCTCGGAAGGCCTTAAAAATTCTCTTTTCAAAATTACAGTTCTAACCTTAATAAATATTATATTAAAGTGTAAAGACATTTGTGACTAATTAATATTTATTTATGGCGAGCGCTAAGTGACATGTACACTCACTCACATAAATAATGATGGGCCAATGAGTTGGTCCTACACCATCCACTGTTGATCTAAATGTAATTTAAGGGATTCTTTATTTATTTATTTGTTTTCCCTAATCTCACGTGGTACAACCGTACAAAATGAAAAAGACAGTGACCCTTGCAAAGTGAATACATCACGAATTAAATTAATCACCAAAATTTAATTAAAAAGAAATCTTTGACTTGACGGAGTCTTTTTAGAGAGGAATTTAACTGTCTTGAACATTTTAGAACCAACCCCACTAATAAAGATTCAAATTCCTCCACTTAGTAGTGACATTAATTGACTGAGCTAGGATAATGCTTTTACCATACTGACTAAAATAATGCGAATGAGTGAGACTAGAAGACAATTGTAAACAGTAAACTTACATTAAATCCTTCAAATTTAATTTTTCTTCTTTTTGGTTTGGGGGTAGGGATGGTAAAATTCTCTATAGGTTTGGGGCCCTATGGAGCCCTACCTCAAATGAAAAAAAAAAATTGAATAATTTTTGAAAAATGAGGTGGGAAATAGGAGAAAAATAATTTCTAAATTCTTAACAGGGTTGGGTTTAGCTTTATACTCCGTACTTCAATTCCCATTATATATAAATATTTTTAATTCTTATTTAATAATTTTATTTTATCAATATAATGTCAATTAATAAACTTTCTTTTTATTTTTATGTAATATAAACATGATATAACTAAAAGAAAACCCTATAATATAATTTTTTTTCAACTCTAAAACATTGTTATTTTTTTTTTCTCTTTTATGATGCTGCTCTCTTCAAATATTTTTCAATTTTGATATCATTTGAATATATTGTTTAAACTTTTATATTTTTTTAAATAATTATATTATTTTATAATATGGTGATAATTTTATTTTAAATCTCTAATTTTTAGTTTACTGAAATTATATATCTATACATACTATAAAATAGATAACTAGAGAATGAGATGGGGATGGGGAAATTATTCTCCACATGGAGATTTCTCATCCTCACCCCACTAAATTTACTGGGAAATGAGGTGAGAAATGGAGGCGAAAATTTTTAGTGGGGTGGGAAATGGGGTAGGCCTCCCCACTCGCACCTCACCCCATTGCTATCCCTATTGGGGGGGGGGGGGGGGGGGGAGGGGAGTGTTGGATAAAAATGTAGTGGTGCTGGGCATAAACTATGAACTGATTGGGTTTGCTTTTCTTGAGAAACTGAGCCGAACAAATTCCAACAGAGTCAAAAAATTATGAACTAACTACAAATCAAACCTAGGAATCGAATTGAATTATTTCAGTTCGGTTTGGTTTGGCTTAATTTAGTTTTATATAGTTCAATTCATAAAATTTAATATTTTTTCTTTTATATTAATTAAAATTTTATACTTTTCACCTAAATTTAATTCTTTTTTTAGTTTAATCCAATTATAATTAATCATTCATGTTTTATGCAAGAATACTAATAAAAATATTATTGCATATATATATTACATTTTTTTCTTTTTAATTTTTACAGTGAATCCATTGATTCTCAATTTGATTCGGTTCTAAATCGAAAAAACGACCGGTTCACATTTTTTGAACCATTCGGTTCTGACTTGACCGAACTGAGCAGAATGCCCACCCCTATAAAAAAAATATATAGTTGAAACTAGTTACTATTAAAGGAATATTTAATTTTATTATACAAAGTGATGATGTATTGGTATTTCACCCCTCAATTTTTCATTTTTTTTTTAAAAAGCAATGTTATGTTTATGTTTATTTTTTTTCGTTTGTAAACTTTTTACATTTTCTGATGTTCTATCTATGCTTTCGGGACAAAAACAATGTATAATGTTATATATATTTTCAAGCAATCTTTGGCATAACTCAAAATTTTCAGTACTCTCTCGTCATTTGGATGCATGAAGAAATTGTCATTTACCTTGGGCATGTGGACCGTCATGCCTGGGGACCAACATTAAGTTGAAAAAAATAAAAATTGTTGATGCTGAAATCTGATCGCCCTTTGCCCGACCAGATTGTTCCACCAACGCTTGTATATTCAATGGAGAGGATGCTGCCCTTTGCCTGCTTCAGCAATTATTCAAACTCCTGGGGTTGGAATCACCCTTTTTCATTCTCTCTAATCCTGCGCTCACAGAAACCAATTAGAGACGCCGATGGTTTTGCCGGCGTAAACCCTCCGATGCTTAAGTTAACATAAGGTGTTTACGGGAAAACTTGTATGATTTATGTCGTACAGATTAGTTATAAGATTTCTAATACGAAAATATCTCACATATTTGGGTCTAAAATTCTCTGATAATAATTTGGCAGAGTTTCTCCTTTTTTCTCCACTTTTCTGTCCCTTTTTTTCATCGGTCTCCTAGCTTCTTATAGCCGTTGTCCCACGTTTCTGCGTATTCTTCATGCCCCCCTTTTTCGGGTGATGGTAGACCCTTATGGGTCTCCAACCACTGGATCGTGGGTAAACGTGGGATGCCATGTTCTTCCCAACGGTTCGGGGCATAGCGAAACTGTCGTGATTTCGTGAGATCGTGTGCCATTTCTTTGGGTGATGAGCATCTGGCCGGTATATATCTCTGGTCGGTATATATCTCTGGTTGGTGCTCGTCTCTAGTTGGCACATGCATGTATAAGATGTTTTACCAGGACTCTTCTCGTGCCATTCAGCTAAGGAGATTCGCCTCGGGGTGAGAGATGAGGACACGACCGAGCTGATACTTTTCATTACTCAACAAAAATTGAAAAGGCAATCAAGATTTTTTAAAGACTTTTCCCTACGATTAAGCTCACGGCCACCGGAATTATTATTATTATTATTATTATTATTAATTTAAAGAAAGAAGATTAAGTGTGGAAAGTTGGCAACTTGCCACGACATGACGCAACTTTGATGGTCATTGCTTGGTTGTGGAAAATTATTATTATTATTTTTCAAAATTATTGGATGTTGACGTGATAAATCATTGTGTCAAGCACTCATCATTTTGTCTCATATTGTTTTCAATCTTATCGTTGATTTATGGGTCAATCGATCGTTGATTTATGGGTCAATTTTATCGTTGACTTACGGTCAATCTTACCGTTGATTCATGAGTCAATCTTATCGTTGACTTATGGGTTAATTTCATATGACTGCCCATGAAAGATAATTTTAAAATATTTTTATTTTTTCGTAAATTTTAATTTATTCTCATTCTTATTAAGAAGACAACAAATTTTTCATCAACCTACCCTATTACTCTCTTATCTTTGAATAAAAAATGAGGGAAAATTGAAATTTACAATAATTTAGATAAAATTTTAAAAATTATCTTTTCATGAGAGGAATTATTCAAAATTTACCCTCAATTTATACTCATTTAAAAAATAGATGAAGATATTTCCATCTCATAATTTGTTAAACCCACCCCATTTCTAAAAGTTCTTTACAAAAAATTCACCTTATTTCTTAAAAATTTTAAATGGAGAACAAGTTAAACCAATTAATCAATCAAGTCCCCCCCCCTTTTTTTTTCTTTTAGATTTTATCAAGTCTCTTAACCATTATTGACCATTAATGTTCCTTTAACATTATTTTAGTTTGACTATTTTACCCTTAATAATCATGTCAATAAAATAGTACTAATAAATCATTTTGAAAGATAAATACTTGTATATAAAATAGTCAAGTTGAAATAATTTGTAGGTTAAATAGTCAAGTTGAAATAATTTGTAGGTTTTTTTGTACTTTTTCCATATAAGGATAAAATAATCAAATTCAATACATCTTAAAGGCACATTAATAATGGTTAAAGATAGTCAAGAACCAAAATCACAAAAAGAATAATGAGGATTTAATTGGTTCATCGTAATTCAATGAGGATTTGATTGGTTGATTGTTAAAACTTCTTCTTTATTTGAAATTGTTAAAAATATTGTAAATTTTTTATGATTATTTTTCTGAAGTAGGATGATTTCACACAGTGAAAGAAATGGAAATATCGTCACTCAAAAAAAAAAAAAATACTACTTCAATTTTTTATACAAGATTCCACATCCTTTAAGTATTTATCGAGTGGTCCTAAGATTTCAAACATTGAAGCCTTTTTACTTATTATATAATATGTATATTCTGCCAAGTCTTTCCAATGGCTATCCCAAATTTGGATTCAATTATGGAAGTCAACAAGTGCTTTATTATTATGTCACTAGCAATTTTTATTTGTTAATTTTTATAATATGCTTTGAAAACTTGTCCTTGGCATTGCTAACTTCAACCTAACGTGGATTAAACGTTGGGACATAAAAAAAAATCGGTTTGTACATAAAAAATAAAATAAAATTTAGCTGTATGTGTTACTATATAATTTTATACTTTTGTCAAATTGTAAAGAAAAAAAATCTGCTTGTTGGGAAATGAAATAAATAATTTATTCAATTGGGATCCATCCGGGAACATAGCATGAGTCACTTGGATGACTTCATTAAACAATTCCCAAAAAATCTTCTTTTGTCGTTGTTTAAAAGGGGAAAGTAGCGCATACTTTGCAGAGGCCCGGGCGGTTCTGCACTGAACATTTTGGATAGATCTCTGCTGTGACAACAAATCTCTTGGGTTTCTTGTTGCAATGGAGGCCAGTGACATTTACAGAGCAAGTCAGAGTCTACGTCGAACTTCTTCATGGAGAAACAATTCCGCGGGTGCATTTTCAAGAACGTCAAGAGACGAGGACGACGAGGAGGCTCTCATATGGGCTGCTCTCGAGAAGTTGCCCACTTACAATCGTTTAAAGAAAGGGATACTAACAGCTTCGACAGGCGCAGCTAACGAAGTCGACGTGCACAAGCTTGGACTGCTAGAAAGACAGAGGTTGATCGACAAATTGGTCAAAGTTGCTGATGTTGATAATGAGCAGCTCTTGTTGAAGCTCAAGAACCGTGTTGACAGGTAAACATTTTTCTCTCTTCAGCTTGCACTGTTAGCTGAAATTCATATAACTGTAGTCTATATATATAGGTCCATGCAGTGAATGATTTCAATTTCTTTGTATGTCATCTGTTAAGCACCTTTATTGATGTTTGTATATATGTGCTGGTGGAATTAAAGTATTTGATTTAACACACTCATTTAAAGTGGTTTTGGTGATGAAAATATAATTATGAGATACGTTGGTTAGAATTTTTACTAGGAGAAAATAAAATTTTAGTTAAAATTCAGAAATAAATTTCTGTCCCCGCCGGTCCTTATGAGGCTTCTTTCACCACTGGGCTAGTACTAGTCTATACTACATAAAGTAATTATATGTAGAGTGTAATTTTATACTGATCCCACTTAATCAAATATTTCTTTTGTTTTACTTGTTAACATCGAGGGCACTTTTGTAAGTTAACATTTAAATCAAATTTCTTATTTCACAAGCACAAAATGTGAGAATTCGTACAATTCTTTGTCCCCTCTGCAAGTCTATGTGTGAAAAAGAAAATGTCCATTGTTATTGAAAATCTTCTTCTTAAGGGGTCCTTACTTATTGAAAATCTTCTTCTTAAGGGCTCCTTACCATTTCCTTTTTAGAAACAAATGAGCCGAAAAATATCATAAAATTCTTTCAAGGCCCTCTGTCAATTTAGTGGTAAATTGAAGCTTTTTTAGAAGTTAGAATTGCTACTAAATCAAGCTGAAGTTGAGATGGATGTCTGATAAAGCCTTTTATGTATGGAGCATAAATATATGAATAAAGAAAAATGAAGTTTTCATAGGAATGTAAATGCTGAGAATGAAGAGAATAGAGGATTTGGTAGCTAGCTAGATAAATTAATGGTCACTTTCAATATTGTTAATAAGAACCAGTGATCTTTTCATGGTGCCATGATAAATGCCTAAATGATTTGTACATTATACAATGTGGTACTTTCAGTCATTACTAGAAGAGCATTGCTAAAATTCACTTCAAATTTTATCCTTTAAATGCCTATTTGTTTATTTATGTGGCAAATAGAAGAGTGAAAAAATAAACTTTCCTCTAAAAGACTCCTCAGATAGGAACTAGTTAATATTATTTTAATCAAATCTTTTCCTCTACCAAATTTAACTATCCTCCATTTTTTCTCAACAAATTTGATTACCCTCCATTTTATCACTCTAGCTATTTTAATCAAATCTTTATTTCTAAGTAATTTTGTGTTGATTTTAAATGTCATTATCATTATTATGTTTATCTTTCAATAATTCTATTGATGTGCTCTTAATATATTTTTCTCGATATGTTTGTCCATTTTTAATTTAATCCATACTAATTGAAAAAGAACTAGTAACTAATAAATTAAGTATATAATATTAATTATAAAATTACTTGAAAACATACAATAATTTGAAGGGAAAAAAATTACAATGAGATGTGTATGAGTTTAATGATATTTACTAGGGTGAAAAAAGTACTGTAAGATAGTTGTATTTTTTTTTTAAAGGAAAAATAGATAGTAATTATAACTGTTTTCTCTCTCTAATGAAAAAATATAATATTAATAGAAGAGGGAGAAATCCATCTACTATGAAATATTAAGAGTGAAAAAAAATCTTATTTTAAAAATTTTAATTGATTTATCTTTTGAAGTGCTTAATACTAATATGGCTCTTTAAATAAAAAGCAAAATCTTTTTAAATAGCCTTGGTGATGCTCTTACTTCTTAGTGATTTGTGCTTGAGAAAAGTTGAATATGACTGTGTTGCAATTAGAAACTATAGCTTAATAATTGACTTGTATGTATTTGCCGGGGAGTTTGTTGCTATCGAAGCAATTGAAGTGCAACAAGTAAGGCCGATGTAAGGGTATTGGTGTACTTTTCCTCACAACTGCCATTTAAAGTTAACTAACACCTGGTCTCTTGTAGTACTGTTATTTTTTTATTCACTTCTTACTATGTGTATACTCTATATAATTATAATAATTTATATATACATATAACAAGTAATAAATAGCTTAAAAACAGTACCCTGAGACCACCAAAGACATTCTCATTAATTTGGACATAAAGTCCATTTATGTCATTTCTGTATGGTAAGGACGTAATAGAGGGAAGGTCAGTGAAAGTTACACTTATTTTAGATGTGATGTGTGCTTTGATTTAAGTTATGATTTTCTTTATTCTTTGATTTTCTCAGAGTTGGAATTAGTCTTCCCGAAATTGAAGTTCGATTTGAGCATTTGAATGTTGAAGCAGAAGCATATGTAGGAGGCAGAGCGTTGCCAACATTCTTTAACTTCTGTGCCAACTTGATTGAGGTATATGACTGCAAATGTAAACAATTATTTTTTATAAAATTAGTTATGTTGGTTTTGTTAATTTTTCTGCTCAAGTTCTAACAAAGTGTATATGTTTAAAGGGTTTCTTGAACTCTCTCCATATTCTTCCAAGTAGAAAGAAGAAATTTACAATTCTTAAGGATGTCAATGGAATTGTAAAGCCAAGCAGGTGGAATTTAGAACTGAGCTAATACTGGTTTTTTTTTTTAAATTTATCCTTCATTGCATATTTAGAATATATTGGGCAGTCTTTAATTTCTCCTTGTGTTCATATCTTTTGTAACAGGTTGACATTGCTTTTGGGTCCTCCAGCTTCTGGAAAGACTGTTGGCTTTGGCCGGGAAGCTTGATCCTAGCCTAAAGGTGATATTTATATAGTGAAAAGCTAGCACTAATAAATTTCAAGCAATCTGGCATTGACCATTGACAGTCCAGCCTCTGATTTTATCTCTAATTTGGGGAAACAAAATGTCTTTGTGTAGCTTTCAGGTAGGGTGACATATAATGGCCACAACATGGATGAATTTGTGCCTCAGAGAACAGCTGCTTATATCAGCCAACATGATGTTCATATAGGAGAAATGACAGTGAGGGAAACATTGGCTTTCTCTGCTAGGTGCCAGGGGGTTGGATCCCGTTACGGTAGGTTTGGATTTTTTTTGGTCCTTTTTTTTTTTTGCATTTGGATAAGCATTAAAGGTCATTGCTTTTGTAACATGCAGACATGTTAGTGGAGTTGTCCAGAAGAGAGAAAGACGCAAATATTAAGCCTGATCCTGATATTGATGTCTTTATGAAGGTCAGATAAGCTGAAGATTGTTTAAAGATGTGTACCATTTAACCAATCTGATTCCTATCCAAAAAGTAGTTTTTTCTATGACTTACATTTTGCCTTTTTAATCTTGCGTTCCTAGTTTATGAATCAAACTTTAGTTCTAGAATGCTTCGGCGTGAAATTTGATTGAGTTAGATTCTTCAAATTCAAACTAGTAATTTAAGTTAGCCAAAATGGAAACAAGAAAAGAAAATACTTTGAATTTATAATTTGCTTTTGCTTTTTTCACATCTCTGTGAACTCTCTCATATCACAGGCATTGGCAACAGAAGGCCAAGAAGCAAGCGTGGTCACTGATTATGTTATTAAGGTAGCATCATTACATACAACTCTACACCTATGATCTATTTTCAATAACAAGTAATGTAGTGTCAGTATTTTATCAAGTTTCATAATAAATTGACAGGTTCTAGGCCTGGATGTCTGTGCTGATACCATGGTAGGGGATGAAATGTTGAGAGGCATATCAGGAGGACAAAGAAAGCGTGTCACAACAGGTAAATACCAAAACTCATCAGTTCATTTCTATCACGAAGAAAGGTGTTTACTATCCATTTTAATTGAAGCACATGACAATTTTCAATGATTGAATTACAGGTGAAATGCTGGTAGGACCAGCACTGGTACTGTTCATGGATGAGATATCTACGGGTTTGGACAGCTCTACGACTTTCCAAATCGTGACTTCTCTCAGGCAAATCATTCATATACTTAATGGGACTGCTGTGATATCACTACTCCAGCCAGCACCGGAGACTTATGATCTATTCGATGACATTATCCTAATATCTGAAGGCCAGATTGTGTATCAGGGTCCCCGCGAACATGTACTAGAATTTTTTAAATCCATGGGCTTCGAATGTCCGAAAAGAAAAGGTGTTGCTGACTTCTTGCAAGAAGTAGGTGTTTATGGAGCTCTTCTAATGATTTATCAATAAAAGAAAAAGGAGATTTTATTCTATTGGATCTACTTTATCAACACGAAAAAAGATATTCTAAAACTAGGTTTAGTAAGTTTGTGAATCACCATGGATGATGAATATGTTGCAGGTGACATCAAAGAAAGATCAGCAGCAGTATTGGGTGCGTAAAGAGGAACCTTACAGGTTTGTTACAGTCAAGGAGTTTTCTGATGCATTCCAAGAATTCCATGTGGGACAGAAACTTGGCGATGGTCTTGGGACTCCGTTTGATAAGAGTAAGAGTCACCCAGCCGCTTTAACAACCAAAAGCTATGGCATTAACAAAAAGGAGTTGTTGAAAGCTTGCATCTCAAGAGAACTTTTGCTGATGAAGAGGAACTCATTTGTCTACATCTTCAAGCTCATCCAAGTGAGTATTAACTTAATTTTGAGTTGTTTTAATATTTTTATTAAAATGTTATGATTAATGATTTCCCTCTGCTACTAGCTCACAATTACGGGAGTGATTTCTATGACACTCTTCTTTAGAACAAAGATGCATCGAGATTCAGTAACTAATGGAGGGATTTACGTTGGAGCCTTGTTCTTCACTATTATTATGATCACGTTCAATGGAATGGCAGAGCTTTCTATGTCAATAGCTAAGCTCCCTGTTTTCTATAAGCAAAGAGACCTTCGATTTTATCCTGCATGGGCCTATGGTCTTCCCACATGGATTCTCAAGGTCCCAATCGCATTTGTAGAGGTTGCTGTTTGGGTGATCTTAAACTATTATGTAATTGGTTTTGATCCCAATATTGGAAGGTAAGAAGATGAAAACAACGTGCCAAACTTTATACGAATGACTGATGGTTTTAATTAATGCAATCAATCTATTACATCATCTATTGATCCAACTGGTTTATGAGGTTGTTTTTTTTTTTTTTTTTTTTTTTGGCAGGGCGTTTAAGCAGTACTTGCTACTCGTGCTTGTTAACCAGATGTCTTCTGGATTGTTCCGATTAATGGCAGCAACAGGAAGAAGCATGGTTGTTGCTAATACATTTGGTTCATTTGCAATGCTCGTGCTTTTTGCGCTGGGTGGCTTTGTGCTTTCACGAGGTAGAAGAAATAATAATTTAAAAAAGAATGGGCTTACTATTTGACCTTAGTTCTTATGTTTCTCGTTTAATAATGCAGAGGATATAAAAAAATGGTGGAAATGGGCTTACTGGTGTTCACCTTTGATGTATGCACAGAATGGATTAGCGGTTAATGAGTTCCTTGGTAATAGTTGGCAAAAGGTGAAGCCTTGTTGAGCCTTGTTTTAATTTATTTATCTCTGAATGACATGCTGATGTCTGAACTTCTTTCAAATAAAGGTTTTGCCAAACTCAACCGAACCGCTGGGAGTTGAAGTTTTGAAGTCTCGTGGGTTCTTCACAGATGCTTATTGGTATTGGCTTGGAATGGCGGGATTGGCTGGTTCTATCCTACTGTTCAACTTCGGTTTCATTCTGGCTCTAAGTTTTCTCAACCGTCTGTATCCTTACCTTCTTCAGTTTTGTTCTTTCTTAAGTGAGCCATTCTGATATAAACTTTGCAAATGAGTGCAGCATTTGGTAGTCAGGCTGTTATATCAGAGGAATCTCAGAGTAATGAGTGCGATAACAGAACTGGAGGAACTCTTCAGTTATCAACCTGTGGAAGCAGCTCTAGTCACCTGACCCAATCAGATGGTAAAGCTCCTCTGTTATCTTTGAAAAGTATGATATTTTCGACTTTCAAAGCTAATTAATTGTTGTAAAATGCAGAGAGTAGGGATAACATTAGGAGGAGAAACTCCACTTCTCAGTCCTTATCCCTCACTGAAGAAGACATTGCTGCCAACCAACCAAAGAGAAGCGGAATGGTTCTTCCATTTGAACCTCTTTCCCTTACCTTTGAAGATGTAGTATACTCTGTTGACATGCCACAGGTAGCGTTAATTCCTTAACCACTTAGGATAGATAGAAAGTTGGGTGATACGTTGTTTAGATGATGACTAGTTGGTTTGATATGACTGCAGGAAATGAAGCTTCAAGGTGTTCTTGATGACAAATTAGTGCTTTTGAATGGTGTGAGCGGTGCGTTCAGGCCAGGTGTTCTTACAGCCCTGATGGGTGTTAGTGGTGCTGGTAAAACCACTTTAATGGATGTTCTTGCGGGCAGGAAAACAGGCGGATATATTACTGGGAACATAAAAATATCTGGTTACCCAAAGAAGCAAGAAACATTTGCTCGTATTTCTGGATACTGTGAGCAAAATGACATCCACTCTCCTAATGTCACTGTGTATGAATCCTTGCTCTACTCAGCCTGGCTCCGTTTACCACCTGATGTTGATTCTGAAACCAGAAGGGTTGGTACTGAAATCAATTGGAATGTTGGGTCATTGAGTCAACCAGAAGAGAAAACAGGTTGAATCCCTAAATACGTTCTTGGTTATAATTATACTAATTTATTGTCTCACCCTTGTTTTGCAGATGTTTCTAGAGGAAATCATGGAGCTTGTGGAGTTGAATCCATTGAGACAATCACTTGTTGGCTTGCCTGGTGTAAGTGGTCTGTCGACAGAGCAGCGTAAGAGGCTTACCATTGCAGTTGAGCTCGTGGCTAACCCATCCATCATATTTATGGATGAGCCAACTTCAGGGCTTGATGCAAGAGCTGCTGCAATTGTTATGAGAACTGTGAGAAACACGGTGGACACTGGAAGGACGGTAGTATGCACCATCCACCAACCAAGCATCGATATATTTGAAGCTTTTGATGAGGTAAGAAATGTTAATTCTGAATCAAGTGAGTGAGTTTTTTTTTCTTTCCATCACTTTTCTTTCCTGTCTACTGATTTCTATTGTCTAACATGGTATTGCAGCTATTTTTAATGAAGCGAGGAGGATATGAGATTTATGTTGGGCCATTGGGTCGCCATTCTAGCCATCTTATCAGTTATTTCGAAGTATGAACTGATAAAAATTTTGATAATACAATGGAATCTAATTAATGTGACTAACATAATTTACATTATGATTCTAGTTGATGCTCATAAATTTCTTTTCATGAAGGCTATTCCCGGAGTCAATAAAATAAAAGATGGTTACAATCCGGCAACTTGGATGTTGGAAGTTAGTTCTTCATCTCAAGAATTAGCTCTGGGTGTTGATTTTACTGATATTTACAAAGGCTCAGAACTGTATAGGTAGGTTTACCATGCTAGTAGGCTATTTATCCTGCTCACCAAAATCCTTTCACTGCTATGCCAAAGCATTTGTTTAGCAAAATGATTACTGATGTATGTATACCATATGTATCAGGAGAAACAAAGCACTCATTGAAGAATTAAGCAAGCCTGCTCCAGGTTCAAGAGACCTCTATTTTCCTACTCAGTACTCACAGTCATTTTTCACCCAATGTATGGCTTGCTTATGGAAACAACATTGGTCATACTGGCGAAATCCACCATACACTGCTGTTAGATTTCTGTTTACAACCGCCATAGCTTTGATGTTTGGTTCATTGTTCTGGGACTTGGGCACTAAAACGTGAGTTATTAGTATGAAACTGGAATGTTTATATATTTAGATATTCAAAGTCTTCTAGTTTTATCTTCCTCTTAATCTTAATTTTGACATTTCAAATTTTAGGTCAAAGCGACAAGATCTTTTTAATGCAATGGGTTCCATGTACACTGCTGTTCAGTTCCTTGGTGTCCAAAATTCTTCATCTGTGCAGCCAGTAGTAGCTGTTGAAAGAGCAGTCTTCTACAGAGAAAAAGCTGCTGGAATGTATTCATCTATGGCGTATGCGTTCGCACAAGTAATATGTTTGACATATGACATTCTTGAAAAGTAAAATTATTTCTGTTTCTTTACTGAAATTTTCTGTATTTTGTGCAGGTTCTAATTGAGATTCCCCATGTATTTGTTCAAGCTGTAGTTTATGGTGTTATAGTCTATGCCATGATCGGATTTGAATGGACTGCTGTAAAGTTCATTTGGTATATATTCTTCATGTTCTGGAGCTTTTTGCTCTTCACCTTCTATGGCATGATGTGTGTTGCTATGACGCCAAACCTACATATTGCAACCGTTGTTTCAATTGCATTTTATGGAATATGGAACGTCTTTTCGGGGTTTATTATCCCAAGAACAGTAAGTATTGGCTTGCCATTACTATAAATTCTACATTGCCATAGCTTGTAGAATATTGAATGACTATGTCTTTCCATTCATCTTTTTGACGATAACAGAGGATTCCAATATGGTGGAGATGGTACTACTGGGCAAACCCTATAGCTTGGACATTGTATGGATTGGTTGCATCACAATTTGGAGATATAGACGACACAAGACTTGAGTCAGGTGAAACAGTGAAACAGTTTTTGAGAAGTTATTTTGGTTTTAAACATGATTTTCTAGGAGTCATTGCGGCTGTTCATGTTGCATTCACAGTGCTCTTCGTGTTTGTCTTTGCTCTTGGAATTAAGGCATTCAATTTCCAGAGACGATAGTAATTTAATTTGTCTTTGAGCAGTCGCTTTGAGTATTGAAAATTTGCTCTTTATTTGTTTATATTTTTGAAGTATGTCTAGAATCTCTTTTGCAATGGAGATTTCTGAGAACTGTCGGCAGACAATGTAGTATTGTGATTTTTGTTTTGTGTTTTTTTTTTGGCTCTTGCTGCAAAAGTGTGTTCTAAAAACTATTACTTGGAAAGCATAAATACGGAAACTATTTTGTCATAGGGTGTTTTTATTCTCTTCCAAGTCTCTTGAGGCTTGAGGTATATGTACTTATGTAGCTCTGCCACTACTTAAATCAAGCCTTTTAATGATTCATATGGGCAAGAACTTTCCTCACTTTCTGAATTCCAAGCATTAATAAACTATTTTATTTGGGTGATATTTAATAGACTTCATGCGGTTATGAACTGATAAGATTGTAGTACATGGACAAGAAATATTTGTTTGAATTACATATCATGTGCATAACATTTAATCATTGAAGAGTGAACATTATTTGTGAAAGCTGGATGCCTGGATCTATATGGAACGTCGCAAATTGTGATTTGCCAAAGCAACTCGGACTCCAGCTCCTTAGGTAGATGAGAACATCAATAATAATATATAGATAGAGAAACATCAAAAAAAAAAAAAAAAAAAAAAGGGCTACAAATTTTGAATAGGTCTAAATTTTTCTGAATAAGTCTGATTTTTAGTCCGAATAATTTTAAATGCAAATGCCTGAAAGAAAATTTTATCATGCTGAAAATATAATTGATCATTGGATTAAAGTGCGAAGATTGCTACAAGTTTTATTTTTCAAATTATCTTGCAGGTCACTCATATTATTTAAATTATCGCAGAGGAAGGTGGCTCAAAAATCAATTTGGACTTTGTCTACTCCTATTTAAAAAAAAAAATTATGAACACACTAGGTATTAAAATAAATGCGCTTTTAATTGGAAGACGATTGAATAAAGTTTTTTTTTTTTTTTTTATAAAAACATTCGCCCCACTTAGATCATAATGAAAATATTTAAATCTTTTTTTGATTCCACGTATTATTCTCGATAGGCACATAAGGAAAGAGGGTATGAGATTTTCATCTGATGTATAGTTCTAAAGCGGAGATATTTTTCAATTGACGATTGTAGTGGATGGCAACTCAATTTGACGGTAATTATGCAGAAGCTTTGTAGAATTATTATGTAGCTATTTGACGAGAACCGATCACTATGATCAAAGCTATATACTCTATAGCAAAGGCTTTATTCACATATCTAACAGAAAACATAAAAAAAGTGTTAAAAGAGTATATTATTTTCTGGCACCACAAGTTTCTATTAATATGGATGAGATCTGTCTATACATGTTAGCTACACTATTGAAAGAAACAGGAAAATAAAATAAAAAAAATGAGGAACTAAATGGCAACAGGGACAATATGAAAGGGTTGAGTGATATCCATGGTGTGAGGTGGTGAATCAAGTTTGTTTTCCAGAAACGGCTGCGTTTTGCAACTGTAAAAGCTTCATTAGCTCACGTGCTGCTCAGCTGATTAATAACAGAAAACGAATTAGACAAAACGACAGGGATGGAGAGCCTTTTGGATATCAGTTTAAGTAACCACATGAGGAAGCATGTGATGAAGGTTGTTCCGAGTTCGTTAAAGGTTGTTAACCACGTGTCAATAATCTGTACAACCTGGAAATCAAGCTGGCTATCTAAACAAGGTATAAAGGCCTGTTTTTTGGGGCAAGTTCATTTTTTATTCCTGAGTCTTGAAGTGAGGGTTTTGTGTGAGAGAAAGTGTTATCTTGTTCTCTGTAAAGTCTGGTGTAAGGCTCTGTAACAATTTCCATTGTTGATTCAATAAAGCTCATCTTAAGGCTTCTCCCGTGGATGTAAGCTGAGCATTCCATGCTCAGCTGAACCACGTAAAATCTTGGTTTCTGTGGGTTTCTTGGTTCTAGTTTTTGTTCATGATTCAGTTCTTGTTCTTTTGTTAATAAGTGAGTTTATCTAATTAGATCTTGGGTTTGTGCAACTTGCATTGACTCTCACTAGATCAGTCTACTTTGGTTTAAAAGGCTTGATGGTCACTACACATGGTCTCTGGTGAAATTCTATCTTTGAGCTTCCAATCAAAAGAGTCAATAAGTGAACCAATATTACATGTAACATTTTGATTGCTAATGGCAACCTAGGACATATTTGTCGCCCACATCTAAAGGGGATTAGCTCAAAATTTTGAGGATTAGCTCAAAATTTTGACTTTGACATCAAAATAGTCCACAAAAACCTCTCTAGGATTAAAGATTGAGGGCTATCCCATGTGCTTTGAATTTTTCCTATAGCCGGCATGCATTGACAAGAAGTTGTGAGTCCTTTGGCACCATGAAGCCAACAATTTTTATGGCTACCAGGGCATACCGAGGGAGTAATAAGGGAGTTCCTATGTGCGATCTGAAGGTTTCTTGGACTAATGCCTGTGGCAACCGAGTGACATGATGTCTGATTCCTCAATTGGGTTGGCATTGCAAATTGTTTATTCTAATTCTAAACGAGATTTCGATAAGAACCTCTAGATTGCGAAGTGTTTCCGCCAATGCCCATTCCAGCATACTTGAAGTCGTGCCAATCCCTGCAAAAAACAAATCCTGTTATGTTATCGTAATTTGTCGACCGATAAGATAACTACCAAATATAAATAACTGTTGATACTAATAAATAAATATAAATATAAAGATAAATATAAGAAAGTGTGGACATCTGTATTTTATAAAGTGTGAACTCACACTTTATATAAGTATATAAATTCTTTCTAGCTTTTGTAATTAACAGTATTCTACAAAGTAGCGACGTTTCTAAACATTTTTATGTACTGAAAAAGAAATTTAAAAAAGAAAGAAGGAAAGAGAGAAAGAAAAATATAAATATTACCATTATCAAATGTTTGATATAATTTCTATCAATTTCCAAGCTCTCACTTTCAATGATACTGAGAAGAGTATCTGGCATATCGTTAGATTCGGTGTAACCATATTCTTGTCTTTACTTCAAATGTTGATCAGTCAAGCGATCAACCAGCTCCAACATCCAGTTAGAATAGCTTGTAATACAACGCCTTATACCGTCCAGGTCAAGAATTTTTAGCACTGGAAAATAATCGGATAAGTTAGGCATCCCTGCTGTAGGGATGGCAATGGTATCCACAAACCCACAAACCCACCCGCTACGGATAATTTTGTGGGTTATAGGTGGGTTTCATATTATAATTTTGTGGGTTACAGGTGGACTTAGTATTAGCTAAATATCCGGTGGATATCCATGCTTTTTTTAATTTAATTTCAATTAAAAAAATTAAATCTAAAAATATACTTATAAAGTTATTATAGTTTTGATTGAATTTTCTTTAACTTAATGCATGAATTAATATCTACTTATTATAATTTTTTATGAACTATTATTCTTTAATTTAATGCATGGATTATTTCATTATTATAATTTTGTTCTTCGGATTAATATTTAAAAAGTTTTATTCTTTAGGAAATATCAACCTTAATCATTATTGTAGGAATCATGTTGAATGAATGTTAATGGTGGTCAATAAAATGAAGATCTTTTCTTGGAGCTTGTGTTGAATGATAATATGAAATTTTCATAACCCAACTTCAGATTTGTCAAGATACTGTCTGCTTTGGACCTTAACAACACCCTCACAGTTTTGTTTCTAGGGCGCCCATACACCCCAAAACGCATCTTGCCAACTAAGGTATGAATCATCTCTTATAAACACAGCATTTCTACCTTGCTTTGCCAATGTGGGATTCGATTAGGGTACAACATACTCCCTTCCTTAGGGATTCAACATTCTCGTTGAGGTTTGTTGCACCATCACTCAAGAGGATACGCGGAGCTGCTCTGATACCATCAATCATGACCCAACCTAGACCTGACAAGATATTGTCTGTTTTAGGCCTTAACAAGGCCCACACGATTTTACTTCTGAGGTGCCCATGCACTTCAAAACGCATATTGCCAATTAAGGTGTGGATCACCCCTTATAAACCCAGCATCTCTTTCATGCTTTGTCGATATGGGATTCGCCTAGGGTGCTACATATCTGTCATGACCCAACCCAGACCTAACAAGATATTGTCCGCTTTGGGCCTTAACAAGGCCCGTACAATTTTTTTTTCTGGGGTGCCCATAAGCCCCAAAATGTGTCTTACCAATTAAGGTGTGAATCACCCCTTATTAACCCAACATCTCACTTGTATTTTGTTGATGTGGGATTCGCCTAGAGTGTTACATACACCCCTCTTAGGGACTCGGCGTCCTCGCCGAGGTTTGCCCCACACTCCTAAAACGCGTCTTGCTAGTTAAAGTGCGAATCGCCCCTTATAAACCCAACATCTCTCCTGTGCTTTGCTGATGCGGGATTCACCTAAGGTGCTCCATACCTTAATTGGCAAGACGTGTTTTGGAGTGTATGTGCGTCCTAGAAACAAAATCATGGGGACTTTTTAAGGCCCAAAATGGATAATATCTCGCTAGGTCTAGGTTGGGTCATAACAAATGATATCAGAGTGGCTCCGCATGTCCTCTTAAGCAATGGTGGGGCAAATCTCAGTGAAAACACTAAGTCCCTAGGGGGAGTGTATGTAACACTCTAGGCGAATCCTACATCGAAAAAACATAGGAGAGATGTTGGGTTTATAAAGTATGATCCACGCCTTAGTTGGCAAGACATATTTTAGGGTGTATGGGCTCCCCATAAAAAAAAATCATGTGGGCCTTGTCAAGGCCCAACGTGGACAATATATTGCCAGGTCTAGGTTGGGTCATGACAGATGGTGTCAGAGCAGTTCCGTGTGTCCTTTTGAGCGATGATAGGGTAAATCTCAGCGAGGACGCCGAGTCTCTAAAGGGGGTGTATGTAACACCTTAAATGAATCCCACATTGACAAAGAACGAGAGAGATGCTGAGTTTATAAAGGGTGATCCACACCTTAATTGGCAAGACGTGTTTTGGAGTGTATGAGCGTCCTAGAAAAAAAAACAATGCGGGCCTTGTTAAGACTCAAAGCGGACAATATCTTGGCAGGTCTGGGTTGGGTCATGATACATACAATACCTTTAATTGTATATTATAATAAATTTAACTAAAAATAAATTTTATACTATATTGATTTTATTTCTTTTTTTAATCTTAAAAAATTGATAATTAAAAAATCATCTACAATTTTCAATAAAATAAAATCAATCAAAGCATAACAGGGTACTCTAAAAAAATAAACATAAAAAAGATGTAATGAGCTATAAAAACTCAAAAAGAAAAAAAAATAATAAATTGTCATGCAATATTATATTGTCATTAAACTTGCAGCAATATTATTTCTTAGAACTTCCATTTTTCGTGCTTCGGCTCCGTTGTTAATATGTGTTTCTTCTTCACCTTCTTGTCCATCATTGACCTCACTTCTATCTCTTCATTGGTGTAATCATTGTGCTCATTTTCTTCCTTCTCAAAATGTTTATCATGTTGTGCATGTCTTATTATATAGTTATGTAATGTCATGGTTGCAATAACTATCTTTGCTTGTTTATTGAATGGATAGCTAGGCATGTCTGTTAAAATCTTCCATTTTTTTTTTCATACACCAAAAGTGCACTCTATTACACTTCTAAGTGACGAGTGTGCATGATTGAACACCTCTTGATAGCTTGTTGGTTGGCTACTTCTACGAAAATATGGAAGGTGATATCTTTCACCTTTATATGGCCTTAAAAAGACCCTCATTTTTACGTACATTGCATCCACCAAATAGTATTTTCCTAAATATTTAAGATATAATTTTAATAATATTGGAGAAAAATAAACTATTGGAGATAAACTTAAGAAAAATTTAAGAAAAATATTGACAAAAAATTTGATAAAAATAAGAAGAAAAATAATGTAAAAATGACAAACCTCGAGATGGTTTAGGAAAATTCAAAATAGGGTTACGTAGTGTTGATAAAAATATCTTTGTGTCTTGAGCGCTTACTTTCCAACCTGCAATTGCAAATATAAACTGCATATCAAAGTTACATGCAGTCATTATGTTCTGAGTTGGTATGCCTTTCCGGCCAATGTATGTTATTTGATCCTCAAGAGTTATAGAAACTTGAATATGTGTGCCATCTATAACATCGATACAATCCTGAAACTACAATACAAAAGTACGTGTCAATAATAATTACAACTTTATAAACTGTAAAAGTTTAATCGATACATCATTTACCTTAAAGTGAGGCATATATCTAAAATCTCCTAATATTTCTTTAGGAATATTTTCCAAAAGATCACGGCATATCAACCATTGCATTATGTATAAGTATGTATGTATTTTCCGTATAAGAAAAACTAGTTTGCTTACTGGGTTTTGTACTCATTATAGTTTATTGTGATTCAGTTTCCAGAAGTCAGGATTGATTCGTGATGAGTGAGAAGATGGATTTGAATTGAGGATAGTAGATGGTTTGGTTGAGTTTTTAAGTTATTCCGCTGGCTTTTGTATTTGAGGCTCGAATTTTATCGGTTGTAAAGAGTTATTTAAATTTATATGTGAGTTGTGGACATATTTGCCCTTAGATTTCGGATTGGGGTGTTACAAATGGTATCAGAGCGGTTCCCGACCGGAAATGTGTGGATGTTTATGACATCCTACCTCGCTTGGGAAGGATTTTGTAAGGATGAATAGAACTAAGTCTGTGCCAAACCTTTAGGCTTTGTGATTTTGTTTCTAAGAAGCATATGATTGAAGTATCAGAGTAGCGTAGCAAAAGCGTGATTTTTTTGCTTGAGTCTTATAAGGATTTATTGGTCATAAGTGATTTTGAGATATGGATTCTTTTGGGCATAACAAAAAAATGAATTTCGAGGACGAAATTCTTTTAAGGGGGGAAGAGTGTAATATCCCAAATCTCCTAAGGGTATTTAAGTCTTTTTAATTTTTAGTGATCCTTTTTACCCTAGTATAAATAGAACAAGATGTCTTTTTCATTAAGAGAGAGAGAGGAAAAGAGGGATCGGTTGAAAGAGAGGGAGAGGGAGAGGGAGAGAGAGAGAACAGAGAAAAGAAAAGAAAAAGAGAAGAAGAAAGTCTTCTTCTTCTTCTTCTTAGTTCTGCCATAGGCAACACATGAGATCAAGTTGTTATTATTGGGAGAAGTTTTGGAGGTAAGTTTTAATCTTGGTTTTCATTAAATTGTTGTGGAGAAGCATGATTGCAATAGAAGTAGAAACCTACGATTTTACAGAAATATGCTGACAGTGAATTATTACGAAAATCATAGTACTCTGTATAAATTGATTCTGATTATGATTTTTGGGTATGTTAAACTAGACATCGTCTAGAACGTTTTGAAACTTGTTTCAAGTTAATCGGATAAGATTTCAATTAATTATGATTTTTCAAATTCAAGTCTGAAAACCTGAAAATTTATGATTTCAGTGAATAACGTGAATTACGAAATTATTTTTACCATATTGAGAGTTCTTCAAAAATTATGAAATTTGGACCAATGATTTTTATATATGTCTAGTATGATTCTGAAAATTTTCATGATTTTATGATAAAGTAATAAATTGTTTTGTATTTGTAAAGCAAGTGTGTTCAAAACAGAAAACTGTTTGACAGTATTGATGATGTCTGAAACGTGAATTATTTTCAATAGTTTTTGAAGGAATTATGTTATGAAATTTTTATCAATGAACTTTCAATGTGTCAGCATATGGTCTGTAAAATTTGAGATTCTTCTAATAAGAGGATAATTTATTAAAAATCGGAGAAGTATGAACTGTTATGTTTTGAGGGCCGATTATTGAGGACATTTGAGGTTGAGCTTAAGAGTTGTTTAAATTGAGATATTTGAGGACATTAGAGTTTATGATTGAGATTTGATGATATCTTATGAGAATTTATTGATGATTTTAGGTTGATGGTATCAGTACGCATTTGTTACATGAGGATGCCAAGAGGTAAGTAAACTAGACTTTAAAACGAATCACACTAAACAATATATATGTTTGACTTGTGTGAAAAACCTATTTTGATATATACATGGATATGGATTTAGATGTCTCTGCCCATGTGTTTATGTGATGTGTTGGCATGTGTTGAACGTGATTATGTACATGGGCATATGTATGTGTGATGGTTCATTGACATGAGCACGAAAATGCATTGAGTTTTCTATGAATAAGAAAGTGGATTTTAGCAAACGGAATTTATGTTTTATGAGATTTTGCATTGGGGGCCACCTCTTGAAGTTGTGTGGGGGCCACCTCTTAGGACTATGCGGGGGCCACCTCTTGAGGGCTAGAGCGCCGTAAAATGCCACGCATGGTGCAAAATGCCACGCACAGCACAAAGTGCCACATTGCAGGATACGTATTTCATCGAAAGAAAATGAGAAAGTTTGAAAGCTACAGAAATAGATTTTTATGAATTTATTTTACAGTATTTCCAAAAGATCATGGCATATCAACCATTGCATTATGTATAAGTATGTATGTATTTTTCGTATAAGAAAAAATAGTTTGCTTACTGGGTTTTGTACTCATTATAGTTTATTGTGATTCAGTTTCCAGAAGTTAGAATTGATTCGTGATGAGTGAGAAGATGTATTTGAATTGAGGATCATAGATGGTTTGGTTGAGTTTTTAAGTTATTCCGCTGGCTTTTGTATTTGAGGCTAGAATTTTATCGGTTGTAAAGAGTTATTTAAATTTATATGTGAGTTGTGGACATATTTGCCCTTAGATTTCGGATTGAGGTGTTACAGTACTGAACTGTTTGGTAAACACTAGTTGCCGCAGTTTGAAAGTTATACTAATATAATTTTTCACTTGTTTAATGCCAAATCTATTATATTTTTAATAATTTTGTCAAAATTATTATTTAAAATTTATATTTACTACATATTAATTTTTATTTTATAGTTACAACTTTTTTTTCCACAGTAGTTATAACTTAAAAGTTACAACACCTCAATTCCAAACAAGATCTAAATTTTTTAGAAAATAAAAACGTTGCAATGGCATATGCATGAAATATTTTACAAATAAAGAAACCCAAACAAGATAAGCAACAAATATTGTAATAAAAATTACATTGAATATGCATGAAAATGTGATGAATGAAAGGATATGCATGAAAAAGTATTGTCACTGAATATGCATGACAAAGGGATGACTAAAGTATCGTATCTTGCATTGTTGCCGCCGTAGAGAACTTTTGATGTAATGTAAAATATATATGAAGTGGAAATAAGGTAAACGAAACTTGAATTATAATAAAAGATTATTAAAATTGTTTCCAATTTGAATAAGGATAATTTTGGGTTTAGATAATAATTATAAAGATATTTATGGAATTGTATTAAAGGATAAAGTTGATTCTCAAATCAAAATTTAAAACCTACTCCATCATTCTTTTTCAAAATCAGCTGTAGGAGGAGCTGATTTTAACAAAAGTAATTTTGATTTTTTTTTTAAAACTAAAAACCAAAATTAGTTTTTAGATTTTCAAAATTACTTCAAGGTTTCCTAAGTTCGTCCAACAGAATGCCAATTAATGTTTTTGTTTTCAGGCGAAACAAAGCTCTCATTGAAGATTTAAGCAAGCTTAATTATGTTTTACAAATTAATAGTAAAGACAGTAAGGTTCCTGTCCGATTCTGATATGAAAATAGTTCTAAAAAAAATATTGTAGAGGAGTACAATTCAAAAACTTAAAAGAGTTGTATGAATTTTAAGTAGTTTGTAAATCGAGATTTGTTCCAGACTAATTCAAAATTCGGTTGTGAGTGGCGCCAAAGTTTGCTGTGGTGGTTGCTGACATGGAAGGTGTGGGCCCATCACTGCTGAGTTGGAAAGGAAGTTAGTTTGGATAACTAACTATTTGAACAAGTGCTTATTGACCATTACGCATGCAGCTTTTTGCTATATAAGGATGCTGGTCAATGAGGGTTCTTTAACTCAGTATAACGATCCCTATCATGATCGTATTAGAGCATCTTGACATCATGTAAAGAGTGAAATCTCCTCTGTAATTCTGGAGTAATTTTTGCCACCAATAATAGAGAATGATGCCTGTTCTTGTTCATTGAAATTATGTGTTGTGTACGAATCAGTCTAGCTTGCTGTTACCCCCAAGTCTTGGTGTCTTTTACTCACTGAATCAACTTTGGAGGAAATTTGTTCGAGCATTCATGGATGTTCAACTCATCTTGATTAAGTTTTGGTGTCATGTCTCCTGGACATCACTTATAGCCGAAATTTTTCCAAGTCTTGTCTGGTCGGCATTATTTTAATAAAAATTTATGAAGCCAAGTCTGAGTGTTGTGATTCGTCCATACCTCATTTGTGGAAATTGTTAGAGTTTTATTAGTATTTCAAAATATTAACGTCGCACATTGGAAGAAAATGAGAACTTTACACTTGATTTGAATGTACAAAATTAAATATGTGCATAGGACGATAAGTGTTAAAACGAGATTGACAATAATGATTAAATTGTAATAGAACCTTCTAGATGCAGAAATCAAAATCCCATGCATATAAGTTCTCGATAGAGCTGAGTTTAAGGGGTCTCTCTCTCTCTCTTTTTTTAAAGTAATTAAGAGGCAATATAATTAAATTTTTAATAACTTTGTAAGATAATTTGGTACATCAATTTTTGGCCTGGTAATTTAACAAGACTGCATTAGCAATTATGAGGTAATTAAATAGCAATAATATATCCATCATTCTTCCTTTGTTGGAGCTTTTTATGAGAAACATTTTCTTTTAAAGAACAGCTATATTTTTCAACATTCCACACGATTAGGTATGAATTTGATAAAAATAAAAAATAATCTTCTAGTAACATGAACTTAATAAATAGTTTTCTTCCAGTAACATGAACTTAATAAGTAGTTTTCTTTTGTGAAATCAAAATAGGCATGAATTTGACTAAAATCAAATAAATCTATAAGTGGTTCTAATAATTAAGTTAAAATATAAAATTGTCAATTTTTGTTTTGTCTTAAGTTGAAAAAAATCTAATTAGAACATCTGACAAAGATATATTTTAGTGTTTAGTAAAAAACTAACAATGCTAATTAACTTATAGCCAGCACAGACGTACGTATAATGCAAATATTGGACGACTATGCAGGTGCCTATTTTGACGGCCATATTATATCATGCTGATGATCAATAATTCAACATTGCACAACGGATAATGCTTTATAACTTCTCTGTTCCTGAAAGTGGCATTGTCAAAAAGAGAAATCTCTTCTTTTTGCGTTTTGATGAGCTAGAGAGCTATAGCTTTTAGCCTGAGTTGTTACTTGTTATGGAGAGTGGTGACATTTACAGAACAACTACTAGTTTACGTAGAAGTGCTTCCAGATGGGGAAGCGCTTCTGAGGGTGCATTTTCGAGGTCTTCAAGAAGAGATGAAGTTGACGATGAGGAGGCTCTAAAATGGGCTGCTCTTGAGAAATTGCCTACTTATAATCGTTTGAGGAAAGGATTACTGAGCACTCCAAGTGGGCATGGTAATGAAATTGACGTAGACAATCTTGGACTGCAAGAAAGGCAACTGTTGATTGATAAGTTGGTCAAAGTCCCAGATGTTGATAATGAGAAGTTCTTGTTGAAACTTAAGAACCGTTTTGATAGGTAAAATTTTGTTTTTTTCAACTTACATAATTATATTCTTTTTTTTAACCACTGGAGCAGCGAGACCAAAAGCTCAATTTAGACTTTACCCACTTCTATACTTTTTTTTTAAAAAAAAAAAAAAGATGTAGAAAAACTTAGCTAGGGCCGAACATGATAGGATGAAACTATGTAGTCTGGTGATGTTAACCTCACAAAAATAAATGAGACTCTATGCTCAATGAGGTTCTTTCTTCAATGATTGATCAAATTTATATTTAAATAACCATAAAATCAAGATCTTGACCCTTTACTATAAATATAAAAATCAATGGTATAAGAAATCTAGGGTTGACAGTACATTCAAGAAAGAAAAGAAAGATTGTGAGCGATAAGTTAAGAAAGGCATAAGATGAAATATTGATAAGTTCTAAAAGTTCTTTGAAGAAGTAAAAAGAAAAGCTCTCATTATTATAAACTCAAATCTAAAATTTTCAATAGACATGGGTTTATATAGCTGAATCTAAAATAAAAGATCTTGTTGATTCTAAAATAAAAAAGAAATAAAAGATTCCAAAATGAAAAGGAAATAAAAGATCTTGTTTTAAAATAGATTAAGAAACAAGTATTGCGCTTGATTTTTCTTTCTAATTTGATAATGCCTTATTTATTTTTCATGCAAATCACTCTAAATCAGATGTAAAAGATTGAATAACATTGACTAAACATTGACTACCTTGAATACTCAATTCAAGCAAATTAATGTCTTGAACAAGACATGAATTTAAGATGTGCTCAAATAATCCATTTAATACTTCCTTCATTTTTTTAGTTCTTACCCTTTTCATTGGACCTTCATGGATGCTCAATGAATTTTGTGAAGTTTTAACAACTTGGTTCTCCCCACTTGGAGTGTAGCTTCCTGAGTGAAAATAATTAAAAAAAAAAAAGATTTTGACTCAAGTTGTTTAGTATTTTTTAATACGAATTTTATATTTTTGGTCCCCTCAAATTCACATGTTTTGTGTTATACTCTTCCAAATTTTGTTCTTCTTTCATTATTTTGTCTTTTGTTGAAATAAAATCATGGTTAGGCTACAAAGTAAAGGTGAGGAAAACCCTTAATAAATGAAATTCTTATTATTTATGAGATTAATAAAATTAAAATTAAAGGGTGGGACTACTTGAATTTAAATTTTTGACACACCTTTTTAGTCATTAATTTTCAAATAATCAATGGTAGATATTGAAAGTTAGGTTAGCATTTAATGATGGCTAGATAAATTTAAAAATATACAAATTATATCTTTATTAGAAAAAAAAAAGAAAAAATATTGTCAAGCTCCAAAAGAGTATTATTTGTTTTGTATATTGGCTTAATAATACAATTCCCTTCTCACCTGCCTAAGCATTACACTTGTGTATCTACCCTAATGATATTATTATTCTGTACAATTAGTTAAAGGGATTCGGAAAAAATATGCATTTCCTCTGGAATAAAAAAAAGGTAATCTATTTTTATTTAGTATTTTAACTTAATTTTTTTGAGTCATTGATACTTAATGAACTTTTCTTTTTTCTTTTTAACGAGAATCCAAGCCAATAGAATTCTGGAATGAAGACATATTAATTAATTCAATTTCGGAACTCCAAGTCTCTGATGCCATCCAAAATCCTTTTATATTATTACCAAAATACACAATGTTACAGTCAATTTTTTAAATTATTTTTCTTAAAAGCATGTCAATACAATATGTTACAGATTTGCCCCTTCTGTTGAAAATTTTGAAAGTTGCCATAGTATGCATAATCAGAACATGATTTTTAATATTTCTGTTTTCTTTATAACCAAACCTCATTGAAAAAACTATAATATTTTATAGTACTATTAAAATAACGTTCTGTTAAAAATATTAATTCTTATTTTTCATAAAAAGTATGTATATTTTTTTAATGATTAATTTTCATGGTTTCCCATTACTTATTATTTTTAATTTTTTTTTGTCAGAAGAAAAATGTTAGAAAGGAACTGTAAGCTGAACTTAGGGTGTTAGAATTCACAATAAACCCAGGCGGGATTATTGTGTTAATTGATTATTTTTAATTAATCCGCTTCAGCATTACCTCTGTTTCTATAAGCGCTGTGTTAACGTGTGTGTATATGTTTTCTTTTATGTTTAAATATTAGCGTTTAATGTCAAACTGAACAGTTAGCTCCAGTATCTTTTAAACTACAATTGTTGAGCAAAAGAAATTATAATTATAAAAAAAAATTAATAATATATAATAAATTTAAAATTAAATAATAATTTTAACAAAATTATTAAACATACAATAAATTTTTGATTATACAAATAAAAAATTATATTAACGTAACTTCTAAGTTATAAAAAGTAATGTTTATCAAATATTTTAATACTGTATTTTAAAAGATACAGATGTGTAACTTCAATCACAAACGCACCTTTAATACCATACTTTGTGAAAACAGATAATCATATTATGCATTCCTTCTCAAACTTTTATTTGGGGGGAAATTTTATCAGTTGTATTCTACTTTCTGAAGTTGTTATTTTCTTGTATGTCGTACTTTGATTTTATCAGAGTTGGAATTAGCATGCCCGAAATTGAAGTTCGATTTGAGCATTTGAAAGTTGAAGCAGAAGCATATGTAGGAAGTAGAGCCTTGCCAACATTCATTAACTTCTGTGCCAACATAATTGAGGTACCCACCTGCATATATAATTTATTAATTGTTTTCAAAACTGGTCAATGGTCAAGTAATTTTGTTAATTTCTCTTCTAACAATCTGTGAATTTTTGAAGGGGCTTTTGAACTCTCTTAACATTCTTTCAAGTAGAAAGAAACATATAACAATTCTCAAGGGTGTCAGTGGAATTATTAGACCTGGCAGGTGAGAACTTAATTGAATAATACTACTGTTTTTGTTGTGTCCATGTCTTTTGTTACAAATTTAGAATATTTGGGCAGTCCTTAATTTCACATTGTATTCATGTCTTTTGCTGCAGAATGACATTGCTTTTGGGTCCTCCAGCTTCGGGAAAGACTACACTTTTGTTGGCCTTGGCTGGGAAGCTTGATTCTAGCCTCAAGGTGATTGTTTTATATTGTTAAAAGCACTAATTATTCTTGAAGAATTTGGCATTGACCATTGAGAGTTCACACTTTGCTTTAATCTCTAATTTGGTGAATGAAAACGTCTCTATGTAGCTTTATGGTAGGGTGACATATAATGGCCACAACATGGATGAATTTGTACCTCAGAGAACGGCTGCTTATATCAGTCAACATGATGTTCATATCGGCGAAATGACCGTGAGGGAAACCTTGGCTTTCTCTGCTAGATGCCAGGGAGTTGGATCCCGTTATGGTTGGTTTGATCGTTTTCCTATTTCTTTTTTTTTTTTTTCCTCTCTTTGATTGTAATAGTTATTTCTTTTGGAAAATGCAGAAATGCTAACCGAGTTGGCCAGACGAGAGAAGGCAGCAGGTATTAAGCCTGATCCTGATCTTGACGTCTTCATGAAGGTGAGAAGCTGAAGCCATTTATTAAAAATGATAAACAGTTGCAAAAAACTATACATAAAATGGCTATAAACATCAATGTCAAACACTTGAGTCATTTACTTGAAGTTGGCCTTTTTATCTTGTGTTCTTTGGTTGATACAAGTAGATATCTGATAATCATGGAGTTACACCCAGTACGATTGAGCTTCTGATTATCATCGATTCACTGTCAATTCTCATGTAACAGGCTGCAGCAACAGAAGGCCAAGAAGCCAGTGTGGTCACTGATTATATTCTAAAGGTTAGATCATCGTGAAAAGCTCTAAACTTATGATTTACTGTTGAGAACATGTAATTTCACTACTTTGATGAAATTTCATCATAAATTTACAGATTCTAGGCCTGGATGTCTGTGCTGATACCATGGTAGGTGATGAAATGATAAGAGGCATATCAGGAGGACAACGGAAGCGTGTTACAACAGGTAAATTTCAAAACTCATCAGTCCATATCTATTACGCAGAGAAATTAATTCAAGCATATGATAATTAAATGATTGAATTATAGGTGAAATGCTGGTTGGACCAGCACAAGCATTCTTCATGGATGAGATATCTACGGGTTTGGACAGCTCTACAACTTTCCAAATTGTGAATTCTCTTAGGCAATTCATTCACATCCTTAGGGGAACCACTCTGATCTCTCTTCTACAGCCAGCACCAGAAGCATATGATCTATTTGATGACATTATCTTAATATCTGATGGCCAGATTGTGTATCAGGGTCCCCGGGAACACGTACTGGAGTTTTTTGAATTCATGGGCTTCAAATGTCCGGAAAGAAAAGGTGTTGCTGACTTCTTGCAAGAAGTATGTCCTTATTGGGCTCTTTTTATGATTTTTCAAAAACATATATGAGTCCCCCCCAACCTGAAAGATGATCTTTGCTTCTCAAATTTTTAAATAAAACCATGAAAGAAATTATAGGACTAAGATGAGAAACTTCTCATTGAATCTCCATGAAAAATGAAAATGTTGCAGGTGACATCAAGGAAAGATCAGGAGCAGTATTGGGCAAATAAAGAGGAACCTTACAGGTTTGTCACAGTCAAGGAATTTGCTGATGCATTCCAATCATTCAGTGTGGGACAGATACTTGGTGATGAGCTTGGAATTCCATTTGATAAGACAAAGAGCCACCCAGCTGCTTTGACAACCAAAAAATATGGTGTTGGCAAAAAGGAGTTGTTGAAAGCTTGCAACTCAAGAGAACTTTTGCTGATGAAGAGGAACTCATTTGTCTATTTCTTCAAGCTCTTCCAAGTAATTACTTAGTTAATCTTGAAATTTTCAAATCTTTTTCTTTGAAGTGATAATGATTTACTATTTTTTTTTTTCCTGTACTAGCTTACTACTATAGCACTGGTTACTATGACACTCTTCTTCAGAACAAAGATGCACCAAGATTCAGTAACTGATGGAGTAATTTATGCTGGTGCAACATTCTTCATTATCATTATGATCATGTTCAATGGAATGGCAGAGATTTCTATGACCATTGCAAAGCTTCCCATTTTCTACAAGCAAAGAGACCTCCAATTCTATCCTTCATGGGCATATGCTTTTCCCACATGGATCCCAAAGATCCCCATCTCATTTGTAGAGGTTGCTGTTTGGGTATTCTCAACATATTATGTAATTGGCTTTGATCCCAATGCTGGAAGGTAAGACTATAAAAGCAAAGTGCCAAACATTAGAGAGACGATTAATCCCAAATGTATTAAAAACTAATTATCTTGCTGCAGGTTTTTCAGGCAGTACTTGCTGCTCTTGTTTGTTAACCAGATGGCTTCTGCATTGTTCCGGTTAATTGCTGCAACAGGCAGGAACCTGGTTGTTGCTAATACATTTGGTGCATTTGCATTACTCCTGCTTTATGCACTGGGTGGTTTTGTCCTAAACAGAGGTATAACAAGTAAATAAGTAGAAAAGAAAGAGCGTTATCTTTTTTAAGTTTAACCTAAATTCTTTCTTTTCTTGTTTAATAATGCAGAGGACATAAAATCATGGTGGATTTGGGCTTACTGGTGTTCACCTCTGATGTATGCTCAGAATGCAATAATGGTTAATGAGTTTCTTGGTCATAGTTGGAGAAAGGTAATGCCTTTGAATTGGATGAGCCTTGTATTAATGTATTTACTGCTGAGGAAGGTGCTAATGTCTGAACTTCTTTCGCAAAAAGATTCTGCCAAACACAACCGAACCACTGGGAGTTGAAGTTCTGCAGTCTCGTGGGTTCTTCACTGATTCTTATTGGTATTGGCTAGGAGTGGGAGCTTTGCTTGGTTTTATAATACTGTTCAACATCGGATTTGCTTTGGCTCTAAGTTTCCTCAACTGTCTGTATTCTTACCTTCTTCAGTTTTAATCTTTTTAAAGTGAGCCATTCTCTGATATAGTTTTTTCATATGTGCAGCATTTGATAAGAATCAGGCCGTTACACCTGAGGAATCCCAAAGTAATGAGCAAGATAAACGACCTGGGGGCACTGTTCAGTTATCAAACCGTGCAAGTAGTTCTAGTCAAATAACACCCTCAGGTCATATGGCTCTTTTGATACCTTTCAGAAAAGCATGATATGTTTTGCGCACACCTTTTGATCACAATTGAATATTTTAAAATGCAGGGAGTGCGGATGACATTAGGAGGAGAGATTCCTCCTCCCAGTCCCTGGAAACAACAGCTGAGGCCAACCAACCTAAGAGAAGAGGAATGGTTCTTCCATTTGAACCGCATTCCCTTACCTTTGATGATGTTACATACTCCGTTGACATGCCACAGGTAACAATAATTTGGAAACCAAGGGGTATATTTCAAAAGTTGGATCATATCTTGATTAAGTACTACATTCTCCAGACATGATGGATTGTTTTGATTTAACGTTGCAGGAAATGAAACTTCGAGGTGTTCTTGACGACAGATTGGTACTTTTAAATAGTGTTAGTGGTGCTTTCAGACCTGGTGTTCTGACAGCTCTGATGGGTGTTACTGGTGCGGGTAAAACCACGTTGATGGATGTGTTGGCCGGTAGGAAAACTACCGGATATGTTACTGGGAACATCACAATATCCGGGTACCCAAAGAAGCAAGAAACATTTGCTCGTATTTCTGGGTACTGTGAGCAAAACGATATCCATTCTCCTCAAGTTACTGTATATGAGTCCTTACTCTACTCAGCCTGGCTTCGATTATCCCCTGAAGTTGATTCCAAAACAAGAAAGGTTAGTACTGAAATCCGATGGTTTGCAAACTTTCTGTCATTGTTTCTACTTGTATCATTGAGAGTTGAAACAGATTAAGCCAAATGAGTCATCGTGAAGAGGAACAGCTTGAATTCTTCAATGCACTATTGGACATCCTTATACTAATTGTTTGTTTCACCTTTGGTTTTTAGATGTTTATTGAGGAAGTCATGGAGCTTGTGGAGTTGAACCTATTGAGACAAGCACTGGTTGGTTTACCCGGTGTAAATGGTCTGTCAACAGAGCAGCGTAAGAGGCTTACAATTGCCGTTGAGCTTGTGGCAAACCCCTCCATCATTTTTATGGATGAGCCAACATCAGGACTAGATGCAAGAGCAGCTGCAATTGTTATGAGAACTGTTAGGAACACAGTAGACACGGGAAGAACAGTAGTTTGCACCATCCATCAGCCAAGCATAGACATATTTGAAGCTTTTGATGAGGTAAGAAATGTTAATTCTAGAGTTAATATTTTTCTCTCGGTGATTTAATTATGATCATTTAACTTGGCATTGCAGCTGTTCCTGCTGAAGCGAGGGGGACAAGAAATATATGTTGGGCCATTGGGTCGCCATTCTAGCCATCTTATCAAGTATTTCGAAGTATGAAACATTTTCATATTGCAGACAATAGAAACTTCAAATAACATTATGAAGAGAGCTACTAGAAGAACATAATTAATGCAAGTATATTTCTTTATATGAAGGGAAATCCAGGAGTTAGTAAAATAAAAAATGGTTATAATCCAGCAACTTGGATGTTAGAAGTTACCAGTCCATCACAAGAAACAGCTTTGGGGATTGATTTTGCTGATATTTACAAGAGTTCAGAACTCTACAGGTTCGTTCATGATGCGCTGCTAGAATCCAAACAACAGGATGGCATGTCAGTGTTTTGTTTTTTTTCAAAATTGTTGCTGATGTATTTCTTATGCTTCAGGAGAAACAAAGCACTGATCAAAGATTTAAGCAAGGCTGCTCCTGGTTCAAAGGATCTCCACTTCGATACCCAATACGCACAGTCATTTTTCACCCAATGTATGGCTTGCTTATGGAAACAACGTTGGTCATACTGGCGTAATCCACCATACACTGCTGTTAGGTTTCTGTCTACGACCATCACATCCTTGACGTTTGGGGCAATGTTCTGGGACATGGGCACTAAAATGTGAGTTACAATTTGAAATTGGAGCAGTATAGTCAATCTTGAATTTACCTATTAATCTTAAATTTGACATTTCAAATTGCAGGACAAAGCAACAAGATCTCTTCAATGCAATGGGTTCCATGTACACTGCTGTTCTTTTCATTGGTATCCTAAATGCTGTGGCTGTACAGCCAGTAGTAGCTATTGAAAGAACAGTTTTCTACAGAGAAAGAGCTGCTGGAATGTATTCGGGCATGGCATATGCCTTCGCACAAGTAAACTGTCTGACAAATGACATACTGCATATGTAAAATTATTTCTGTTTCGTTACTGAATGTTTTTGTATTTTCTGCAGGTTCTAATTGAGATTCCTTATATATTTGTTCAAGCTGTCACATATGGTCTTATAGTCTATGCAATGATGCAGTTTGAATGGACTGCCGCAAAGTTCTTTTGGTATTTATTCTTCATGTTCTTCACCTTCTTGTACTTCACCTTCTATGGCATGATGGCTGTGTCTTTGACTCCAAACCACCACATATCTGCCATTGTGTCGTTTGGATTTTATGCCTTGTGGAATGTGTTTTCTGGGTTCATAATCCCAAGACCAGTAAGTATCTGCAGTATTTCCATTACTGTTATAAATAATGCAACATTTCCATAGCTTTTAGAAAAGACTGATTGACTAATTATCTGCCTGAATCTTTTTGACTTGCTCAATAACAGAGGATTCCAATATGGTGGAAATGGTACTATTGGGCATGCCCATTGGCTTGGACGTTGTACGGATTGATTGCATCACAATATGGAGATAAAGAAGACAGGCTCGAGTCAGGTGAAACAGTGAAGCATTTTTTGCGAAGTTATTTTGGTTTTAAACATGATTTTCTTGGAGTCGTTGCACTTGTTGTTGTTGCGTTTCCAATGCTATTTGCATTCGTTTTTGGTCTAGGAATTAAGTTCCTCAATTTCCAGAGGCGATAGTGTTGTGATTTTTTTTCCCAATCTTACACAAGTCTGTTCTAAAGTATTACTCGAAACTATTTCTTGCAAATTTGTAAGTTTAGAATTGCCTGAGCAAGAATATTTCTAACTTTCTGAATTCAACGCTTTAGTAGAGTTTAATGCCGTTAATAAATATATAAGAAAAAAAGGAGATCGGCAAATAGGTTTGGATTTCAATGAAGTTTAAATAAGTCTAAATGTATATATTTGAATGGTATGTTTCAATGTTAGACTATTAAGTGCTATTGTCTTTTTTTTTACATAATAAAATTATCTAAAAAATAATATTTTGATGTATATGCGTTAGTATATACTTGAATTTTGTGCTTATAAATTTTTAGTTTATAAGCTAAACACTTCAAAAGATGCAATTAAATTGTTAGCATATCAATTTTGAATTTTGATTATGCTTACTTAATAATTTACTAGTTTTTTAAATGCCTAGTATGACTGGTAGTTAAATGACTTTACTCATGTGAGCAAGAATCGAATCCAATGAGTCTTACTTAATTTTAATTTTTTGAAAAGAAAGTATCCAAAAAGAAAATGCATGACATTCGTTTGGGATAATATCAAATTACCATCTAATGAAATTGTTATTTTTAAAACTATTGTAAACTTCAACTTATCCTTTTATTTTTTTTGAGGAAAAAATTACATTGGTCAGCTCCCATTTTCCTTTATCTTTTGAAAAAAAAAAAGTAAATTGAAATTTACAATATTTTGATTTTTGAGGATATTTTAAAGATTTTCACTTGACAAGATGAGTAATCTAAAATTTACCCTATCACATAAACAACTCAGACCGCGCTAATCAAATACGCATAAGTCTCAAGATCATCATTATAGTTAAGAGATTTTACCGACCAATCTAATTGGCACCCAATGTTAACAATTTATAAACAGAAGTTTAAAAAACAGCCAGGGATATTGAATAAAACACAATTTCTCAAAAATGTCCAAGGAATTTTAACAAATGAAAGAATTTTAACAAAACCCAAATTTTAGAGTTTATATCCTTACAGCAAAATAAAAAAAGATAAAGAACTCATATCCAAAAACATTTCCAATGAAATAACCCAAAAATTTGGGAGTTATCAGTCCTACATTCCTACTGAAATGAAAAGCCAATGAAGCATTGAGAGTTCGGTCATAGGGGAAAAAAAAATAAAAAAATTTATGTGACCAGTTTCAACAAATTTTGAAAGAGTCATTTTTCTTTGCAAGACGTTTTATAATGGGGACCACAAGGAAAATGAGAAAGAAAAAGACGATTTTCTTTTTATTTAAAAATAAAGAAGATGGAATTTGGTTTTGATTGAATTGAAATTTAGGACGATAAGAGAGGAAATATCAATATATTTAATTAGGGTTAGTTATGGAATCATACGAGATTTAAAAAGTGAAAAGCTAATACTTAATTTGAAACCATAAGCCTACAAAATAAATAGGTGTAGAGAGTTATTTTATGGCTTGAAGTAGCAACATCATTTTAAAAAATGCATCAAGACACTTTTGTTCTTAATTATAATACACTCTTATCTTTTTTTTTCACAAAAATACTCTTACAATATTATTTTTAGAGATATTAATGGCAAAAATGTGAATTTTTTAAATTAGCCTTATAAGTAAAATAAAAATTATTACAATTTTTATTTTACTTATTTTACTTTTATGATTGATTTGATAAATTATTTTTTTATAAAAATTAGTAAGATTGATGTACGAGTATTAGACATTATTTTAAATAGGTTGGTTTTAATATATTTATTGCTAGCAAGATTATTGTAAGGATTAAAAAAATACCAATTGTTTCATACTGATATTTATTTTTTAATTTATTAATAAGTAATTTACTAAATTAACTTTAATTTACTAAATTAACTTTTTCTTTCAAAATTTGTACAATCTTTTGAGTTTGTTATCCATGGAGTGTGGTGATATTTATAGCGCAAGTACTACTTTACATAGAAGTACTTCTAGATGTTATCAAAAAAAGAAAAAAAAAAAAGTACTTCTAGATGGAGAATGTCTTCTGAGGGTGCAGTGGAGTAATTCTGCCAGTGCTCATCGAAGCGCAGTTGTGTGAGTACTACCATTAAACAAATCCTATTATGTTATCATAATTTGTTGATTGATGAAATAGTTACTGACGCAACTTAAAAATAATTTATAACTGTGAAATAAAGTTTATTAAGTCTGAGGTCGATTCATAAAGAAAAGATTTAATTTATTATTTTTTTTAATTTATCTAAAAAAAAGAATTTAAATTCACGCTATTTAATTTAGTAAAATGATGAAAATAAATTAGTTAGGGTTATGAATCTACTCTTAGTGGTAAATATAAATTAATAAATTTTTTATTTTTATTTTTTATTATCCAAAATATTAATTATATAAATTATCGTTATTTTTCCATTAATTTTATTATGGATTAAATACTTAATGTGCCAAAATTCAGTTTATCTACAACAAGTTAAAATGCTATTTTACCATACTTTATACTAAGATATTAAGAATTTATTGTGCCAAAACTCCTTTTTTTGTCTACAATAAATCAAAATTTTGAGATATAAAACATGGATGAAATTAAATAGAAAATAATTTAATTTATATAATTAAAAATTAAATTTTAATGAAATTATATTTTTCTACTAAGAGTTTTACTTTACCCTAACTATTAGTGCTATAGCCAAACATAATTGAAAAAAATAATGAGAAATTATCTACCGTCCACCCGTTTTTTCACTGTTTTTCAAAAATACACAAATCTTTTTTTTTTTTTTACAGTGCTCCGCCTGAAGTAAATATTTTTTTTCATTGGTCCACTCTCGTTATAACACCATTAGAACTTTACTGACATCATAAGGGTAAAATTGTCATTTCACAACGACAGAGTAGTGGAAAGGTGAAAAACGACCTAACTTCAAGTGAAGTTCAGCCAAAAAAAAAAAAGAAAAGAAAAAGAATTGTGTATTTTTGAAAAAATACAAAAAAATGGTGATCGGTGGATAATTTATTTTTTACATTTGAAGGTAAAAAAGTCATTTACACAATATTCCATTAGTTTTCTTAACGGTCTCCAAATGAAAGTGGAAAGGTGAAAAGAAATGTAATTTCATATAGATTCTAGCAAAAACAAAATTGTGTATTTTTGAAAAAGTTAGAAAAAACAGGTGGACGGTGGATAATTTTTCAAAAATAATTATTAAAATTAAATTATACATAATTTGAAAAAATGGTATTTAAAAATTGGAAATTAAATTAAATTTATTTGATGAAAATATATTACAAAATATTAAAACATAATTAAGATAGAGAGAAGAGGAGAAGAATTTGGAAAGAAATAAGTGAAGAAATGTGTAGAGAGGTGTGTTCCCCCATATGTTTTATACTAATTCATGATTAATCCATGCCACACACATAAATAAAGTCAATTATATTATGGCCATACATTTATTCCACTACCCAAAGTAAACCTAACTCAATTCATTCAAGCACACCCAACTCATTCCACTAACAATTACTACATTTAATATGATAAAAACTTATAATTTCACAATTACCACACTTAAAAATGGAAGAAAAAACTTATAATTTCACAACAAAAGTTATGAATCCTACCTGATGATGACCTAACTTTTTGGACCTCTGGAACCGAAATTTGACATTCATTCATTTGTTTGAAGTATCGAATTGCATAAAATTATTATTTTTACCTAATAAACCGTAAAATCCACTAGATTAAATATTTAAAAATGTAATTAGAAATTTACAATATGTTATATAATTATAAATGTAAATTAAAACATAAGTACAAAATAACAATTTTACCCCTAGTGGACATACAACTTTTAACACTAATTAGCTACTAAAGAGAAATTCCAGTATAAAATATATATGTTAAATCACTAATTACTCTAACGAAAATAACTTGTAATTTTTGGAGAATGATCATGCTCAAGTGCGAATCTCCACATTTTATAAAGTGAGGATTCATTTCTTACATTATTATAATAAACTGATTCATTTTGTACATAAATGTAAAAGTATTTTTCAGTGTTGTAAAGGTTTTTTATATCGATATAAAAGGGCGAATCTAAACTTTATAAAATATGGACACCCGCTCCTTAGTATCATCATGTTTATGAAAAAAAGAGAGTAAGATAGAAATAATACAAGAATACCACAAGCAAATAAATGTACCTTAAACAAATGCATGCACATTGATCTAAAGATAGTGAAAAAATTTAACCAGTGAAATGATCGATGGATTATTGACCATTGGGTCGATTGAAGGGGTTGATCTCCCCGACCCTAGTTGTTTTTTAATAATTAATAACAGCAAATTATTTAGATTATAGGGTAACTTTTACCTGATGATCAGGTTATATATTTTCATTTATGCGAGAGCTCTAAAATTGAAAACAGTAATTATTTGTTAAAATATTGCATTTACCCTTCGGCCATATGTTTTTGCTGATATTGTTTTAACAAACGTAATAAAATGAGATATTACAAATTTATGCGCTAAAAATGATCCTGCAAATTCTCATTCTCCCTTTAAGAGTTTAAGTTTTGAATTCATGTTTAAGACGTTAGAATATCAGAGTAAGTACATCACCTTGCATTACTTATGCAAATTAAATTCTAGATTTTAATGATAGAACTAGCTAGTCGATTAATTCTTTGCTTTGATTTTGATAACAGAGGATTCCAATATGGTAGAGATGGTTCGATTGGATATGTCCAGTATCTTGGAGAGGAATATATTGGAGTCCCCACATAATAATAATAATAATAATGTTCTAGTTACATGAGCTTATGTCGGCAATTTTTCTTTTAATTAAAATTTAGATAGATCTAAATTTGACTAAAATTTTAATAGATAGATAAGTTTTAGTTAATAATGTTTATATGTAAATAATTATTTTTATGCATTTAAATTTAACGACAAGTCAAAAAAGTGCAACTGAAGTTTATTGATAAAATTATTAATTAAATCGAAAAACAGGCGCAGTCAGAACAAGTAAACAAACGGAATGACTAACACGAAGTTATAAGAAAGTTTTTAGTCAAAAGCAAAGACAGAAATCTCTGGACATCCTAGATCTTTTTTTATAAAATTTAATTTTATCCTAATTAATTTGATAAACAATTTGATACACGTATCATTTATTTATTAGATGATAAATTTTTATATGTTCTAAACGAGTTTATTATGTTCAACATTCATTTATTTTATTTCTTTTTTTTAATAATTTCGTTGCCAATAATTATTTATTTGGACTATTGGCACCTAAATCCGCTCTCACCTTAGGATTCGTACCTCGTATTTCCTATTTTCAACCAAAAATTTTTTCCATCTGAATTATTTGACACCCACTAAAATTTGCAATACTTCAACTTTATTCAAAGTAAAAAATATCAATAAAAAAATTACAGTGATATTGAAAAGTACTTTCAAATTTTATTATCTTTTTTAGTATTGGAAGAATTGGAAAATGGAAACTAATAAAACTATCCTATTCATCACATGAACGGTAATATCAAACACCAAAACTGAACGGTGCTTTCAATTTGGGCAGACGAATCAATTAGCACCCACGTGTAGCTAAGTCGAATTAGTCACTCTCATTTGCAGTAAAGAAACGTGTAACTTCCAGATTTTGGATCAATCATGAATATGACAACTGCCCATGTTGCCCGCCATTTTATACGGTATCATACTGAAAATATTTTAACATTTATTGATGATATATATATATGTAGCACATTGCAGATTAATTACTGTAAAAAGCAATACCTATACCTGTTCTTGGACGTGCGATTGTGGAAAAGTGAAGCACTTTTCTGGGTTTCGGTGCGCTTTAGCTAATTTTAATTATAGCCTGAGTTATTATGGAGACTGGTGATATTTACAGGGCAAGTACTAGCTTACGTAGAAGCACTTCTGGATGGAGAAGCACGTCTGGGGGTGCATTTTCTAGGTCTTTAAGAAGAGAAGAGGAGGAGGAGGCTCTAAAATGGGCTGCTCTTGAGAAATTGCCTACTTATAATCGATTGAAGAAAGGAATACTGAGCACTTCCAGCGGACATGCTAACGAAATTGATGTGGACGATCTCGGACTCCAGGAAAGGCAGAGGTTGATTAATAAGTTGGTCAAAGTCGCAGATGTTGATAATGAGAAGTTCTTGCTGAAGCTCAAGAATCGCATTGATAGGTGCAAATTTTCCTTTCTCAGCTTATATTCAAGTGAAATGCTTTTTCCTTTTTGTTTCATAAGAAAAAAAATGTTGCCCCCTTCGGGGCTGGATGTAAATACACTTTTGGATTTGCAGTCATTCAAATTCGAGTGGGAGATATGTCACATCCCCATTTAAAACATTTTGAAAAAAGAAACAAATTTATGGGTTGCACAAGCATCTTTATGAAAGTGGCCTACTCCCAAGAGATTAGAGTTTTAGCCCATTTTTCTTTTAATTATTTAGTCTCACATACTATGTGAATGGAGTTTAAATTCTACTGCTTGTTCTCAACACAACAGATTTACTATTTCAACCAAATGGCAGCCATTGATTTTAACTGAAATTAAATACAACAAAAACCTCTATGAATTAACACTCAATAAATTTATAATAAAACCTCTATGAATTAACACTTAATAAATTAATAATCTCCATTATATAATAAATTTTCACGGTCCCGATTTAGGTCAATAAATTAAATTAATAATTTTGATAAAATAATAATATAATATTTTTCTAAAAAATCTTATATAATTTTGTGGTCTCATTCAAATTATAAATTAACAATTTATTGAAATTACAAATGTAGTAAATAATAATAAAGTTATTTATTTACATAAAATATAACTTTATTATTATTTTTTAAAAATTTAAATCTAATTAGATCTCATTTTTAATTTTTCTTATTGCATCTAAAAGTTCTGAAGTTGACTTCTCAAATTATAGTAAGAAATTATGAAATATTATTGATATATATCAATTGAATTATAAATAATTCTGTAAATTAATATAATTTCTCTTTTAATTAATAGATTTTATATGCTCCTAACCTATTATATTCTACTTATATTTTATATGCTCCTAAGCTATTAATATAATTTCTCTTTTAATTAGTCTACAGAAGTTCTACTTATATTCTTTTTAGTTTTTACTTTTGTAGTTTTGGTCCTACAAATTTACTGTTTTTATATTGCCCTCCAAATCTGTTACTTTTATTAGGATGATGTCACTCTTGTCTAAACAAAATACCGCATAGACCATACAGTTAAGGGCGAATCCAGCAAAAAAATTATTCAGGGCTAAAATTAAGCAATAACAGGATGTAAAAATTGAAACTTGAAAATATAAAATACTTGTTCATCTCCCATCCGATTTTTAATTGGTGCCGAGATGATGAAAAGATAAATCCACCCGGCGGTTCAAGTCCCAACCCAACAATAATTAAATAAATCACACCATCCCTTTGCTTTCTTCACGAACGCTGAGAGTAAAGAGAGAAGAAGCTCGAATGCCTGCAGCTTGCCGAACTATTGTGACTGAAAGTGTGACACCCGTACTTCTATTCTTGGAAATTGGAAATGTTTTGGGCTGTGGGCTATTTTTTGTTTCGTCAAAATGTGGCTAAAAATTCACATTAATGCAAATAACATAAAAAAAAAAATCTGGATTTTCTGTAATTATTTATTTGAAAGTGGGTTGTGCAGTGTGCTTGCACAAATTGTGTGGAAAATGTCACCTAATGAAAGCGTGTCGTCATAATTTGAATTTGTTCCGTAAATTTTCTTGCACTAAAAAATCTGGGCAGTTGAGTTTCTGGTTTTTGAAGCTCCTGTTTTCATGCGTGTTGTATTTCAATTTAAGTTATGATTTAGTTTCTTCTTGGATTTTCTCAGAGTTGGAATTAGCCTTCCCACAGTTGAAGTTCGATTTGAGCATTTAAATGTTGAAACAGAAGCATATGTAGGAAGTAGAGCCTTGCCAACATTCTTTAACTACTGTGTCAACACGATCGAGGTACCCACCTGCAAGCACAAATTATTAGCTTTTATAAAATTAGTTTTGTTAAGTTTGTTAATTTCTCTGCTCAACTTCTTAATTTTATTAATTTCTCTGCTCAATTTGTACCAATGTGTATATGTGTTTGAAGGGTTTGTTGAACTCTCTGAATATCCTTGCTAGTAAAAAGAAACACTTGACAATTATCAACGATGTCAGTGGAATCGTAAGGCCAGGCCGGTGAGAATTTAGAACTGAAATAATTTCGTTATTTTTTTAATATATCCTTCAACTTCATAGCAAATTTTGAATATATGGGCAGTCTTTAATTTCTTATTGATATTTTTTTTTTCTTTCGGTACAGAATGACATTGCTTTTGGGTCCTCCAGGTTCTGGAAAGACCACACTTATGTTGGCTTTGGCAGGGAAGCTTGATTCTAGTCTAAAGGTTATTATTTCAGAGGGATTTGGCTTTTGGCACTGTCTTACATTCTTTGGTTTTATCTCTAATTGGAGAATCGAAATGTGTCTTTCTAGGCGTCTGGGAAGGTGACATACAATGGCCATGACATGCATGAATTTGTACCTCAAAGAACAGCTGCTTATATCAGTCAACATGATATTCATATAGGAGAAATGACCGTGAGGGAAACCTTGGCTTTCTCTGCTAGATGCCAGGGGGTTGGATCCCGCTACGGTCGGTTTCATTTTTCTTTTTCCCCTTAATTACTTTCTTTCACTTTTGGATAAGCATCAAAGGTCAGTGCTTTTGCGACATGCAGACATGTTAGCTGAGTTGTCCAGAAGAGAGAAAGCAGCAAAGATTATTCCTGATGCTGATATTGATGTCTTCATGAAGGTGAAAGAGAGGCTACCCGTAGCATTTAGCCAAGTAGAAAATATTAGACTACAATCCAACAAGTCTTTTTTATTTATTTATTTATTTATTTATTTTTTGTTGTATCTAATAAAATGTATGTGTTTTCTTTTTTAAAACTTGTCTTCAATCTGGAGTTTCTATGACTTACATTGGCCATTATCATGTATTAGGCTGTGGTAAGAGAGGGCCAAGAAGCAAATGTGATCACAGATTATATTTTAAAGGTATCAGCATTATGAATCACTTTAAATTTATGATTTTTTTTTTTTTGGGTGAAGAATTCCCAATGTTATATCACTATTTTGATCAATTTTCTTCATAAATTTACAGGTTCTCGACTTGGATGTCTGTGCTGATACCGTAGTAGGGGATGAAATGTTAAGAGGCATATCAGGAGGACAAAGAAAGCGTGTTACAACAGGTAGATGCAAAATATTGTCGATTGATTACTGTAGAACAGAGAGATAAAAAGTTCTTACTGTCCATTTAGATTTAAACATGTGAGAATTTTCAATAATTGTATTACAGGTGAAATGCTGGTTGGACCAGCACATGCACTTTTCATGGATGAGATATCTACCGGTTTAGACAGCTCAACAACTTTTCATATTGTGAATTCTCTCGGGCAGTTCAATCACATCCTTAATGGAACAGCTCTTATCTCTCTCCTGCAACCAGCACCGGAGGTTTATAATCTATTTGATGACATTATCCTAGTATCTGATGGGCAGATTGTGTATCAGGGTCCCCTTGAACATGTGGAACAGTTTTTTATATCCATGGGATTTAAATGTCCAAAAAGAAAAGGCATTGCGGACTTCTTGCAAGAAGTAGGTGCCTTTAAAGCTCTTTTTATGATTTTTCCAATAACAGAAACAAGATATAAATTTATTTATTTTTCTTAAAGGCTGAGCTTTATTTATCTGATTTACCATCTAAATATACATTCGACAACTGAGATGACCAACTACTCATTAAATCTCAGTGAATAATGAATATGATTCAGGTTACATCGAGGAAAGATCAGGAGCAGTATTGGGTGCGTAACGATGAACCCTACAGGTTTGTCACGGTCAAGGAGTTTGTTCATGCATTCCAATCATTCCACGTGGGACGGAAACTTGGTGATGAGCTTGGAATTCCATTTGACAAGAAGAACAGCCATCCAGCTGCTTTGACTACTAGAAAGTATGGTGTTGGCAAGAAAGAACTGTTGAAAGCTTGCTTCTCAAGAGAACATTTGCTGATGAAGAGGAACTCTTTTGTGTACATCTTCAGGCTCACTCAAGTGAGTATTAACTCTATTTTCAATTGTTTCAATCTTTTATTTATTTGTTTATTTATTTTTTTAAGGATGATGATTTATTGAATTTTCCCTACTACAAGGTCATGTTCTTAGCAGTGATTGGTATGACAATCTTCTTAAGAACGAAGATGCACCGAGATTCATTAACTGATGGTGTAATTTACACTGGCGCCTTGTTCTTTATTCTTACAACAATCACATTCAATGGAATGGCTGAGATTTCTATGACCGTAGCAAAGCTTCCTGTTTTCTATAAGCAAAGAGACCTCCAATTCTATCCTTCATGGGCATACGCTCTTCCCGCATGGATCCTCAAGATCCCCATCTCAATTGTAGAGGTTTCTGTTTGGGTATTTATGACCTATTATGTAATTGGTTTTGATTCCAATGCTGGAAGGTAAGAAGATAAAAACAAAATCCTAAACTTTGTAGGAGCTGCTGAAGATTTTGTTACATGTTTAATATCAATTGACCCAACTATTTACAAGGTGGTTATGTTTGCCGCAGGTTTTTCAAGCAGTACTTGTTGCTCTTGATTGTCAACCAGATGTCCTCTGCAATGTTCCGATTAATTGCAGCAGTAGGCAGGAGCATGGTTGTTGCTAATACATTTGGTTCACTTGTATTGCTCCTACTTTTTGTACTAGGTGGATTTGTCCTTTCACGAGGTATAAGAAATGAATAAGTTGAGAACAAAAACATCATTTTTTGTCAAAGTTTTAACCAAAATTATTACTTTTCTTGTTTAGTAAGTTGAGAATAGAATCATCATTTCTTCTCAAAGTTTAACAAAAATTATTACTTTCCTTGTATAATGATGCAGATGACATAAAAAAATGGTGGAAATGGGGTTACTGGTGTTCACCTTTGATGTATGCGCAGAACGCAATAGTGGTTAATGAATTCCTTGGTAACAGTTGGAAAAAGGTAATGCCTCCAATGTGCTCTGTATTATTTTATTTATCTCGTAATAATGTGCTAATGTCTTCCTTTTATATAAAGATTTTGCCAAACAAAACCAAACCACTCGGAATTGAAGTTTTGGATTCTCGTGGGTTCTTCACTGATGCTTATTGGTATTGGCTGGGAGTAGGGGCTCTGACTGGTTTTATTATACTGTTCCAATTCGGTTTCACTCTGGCTCTAAGTTTTCTCAACCGTCTGTATCTGTACATTATTCAGTTTACTTACTTCTAAAATTGACTGCTTCTGATCTAAATTTTGAAAAGATGTGCAGCATTTGGTACGAGTAAGGCTTTTATATCAGAGGAATCTCAGAGTACTGAGCATGATAGCAGAACTGGGGGAACAGTTCAGTTATCAACCTGTGCAAATAGCTCAAGTCACATAACTCGCTCAGGTCATAAAGCAAAATTTGATACTTTTGAGGAAGCATGAAATATTTGGTGTTGCCCTGTGATTACAATTGATTATTTTAAAATGCAGAGAGTAGGGATTACGTTAGGAGGAGGAACTCCTCTTCCCAGTCCCGGGAAACAACCATCGAGACCGACCAACCAAAGAATAGAGGAATGGTTCTTCCATTTGAACCGTTTTCCCTTACTTTTGATGAAATTACGTACTCTGTTGATATGCCACAGGTAACACTATGTTGGAAACCAAGGGATATATTTCAATAGTTTGATGACACCTAGATTAAGTATTACATTTTCAATACATGATGACTAATTGGTTTGATTTAACTTTGAAGGAAATGAAACGTCGAGGTGTTCATGACGACAAATTGGTACTTCTAAATGGTGTAAGCGGTGCTTTCAGGCCTGGTGTTCTCACAGCTCTGATGGGTGTAACTGGTTCTGGTAAAACCACACTGATGGATGTGTTGGCTGGTAGGAAAACTAGGGGATATATTACTGGGAACATTACAATATCTGGGTACCCAAAGAAGCAAGAGACATTCACTCGCATTTCTGGATATTGTGAGCAAAATGACATCCACTCTCCTTATGTTACTGTATACGAGTCCTTGCTCTACTCGGCCTGGCTTCGTCTATCCTCTGAAGTAAATTCCAAAACTAGAGAGGTTGGTATTGAAATCCCTTGGTGTTTCAGACTTGCTGTCATTTTTTCTTCACGTATCATTGGGAGTTTAAACAGTTTGAGCCAATTGAGTTATCTGGAAGAGAAGCAGCCTGAGTTGTAGAATCCACTGTTGGATATTTATTGTTTCGTCCGTGGTTTACAGATGTTTGTTGAGGAAGTCATGGAACTTGTGGAGCTGAACCCTTTGAGACAAGCACTGGTGGGTTTGCCAGGTGTAAATGGTCTATCAACGGAGCAGCGTAAGAGGCTTACTATTGCAGTTGAGCTCGTGGCAAATCCCTCCATCATATTTATGGACGAGCCAACATCTGGGTTAGATGCAAGAGCTGCTGCAGTTGTTATGAGAACTGTTAGGAACACAGTGGACACTGGAAGAACGGTGGTATGCACAATCCATCAGCCAAGCATTGACATATTTGAAGCTTTTGATGCGGTAAGAAGTATTAATACTGGATCAAAGGAGTTAAGTTTTTCTCTTTCTGTGGCATGATTATGATTATTTAACTTGAAAATGCAGCTGTTCCTTCTGAAGCGAGGGGGACAAGAAATATATGTTGGGCCATTGGGTCACCATTCTAGCCATCTTATCAAGTATTTTGAAGTAGGACATAATGATCATTTTCCAATTATAAGCAAGGAAAATTTAACTAGCAGTGAGATACATATATTACATTATGAAACTAGCTAATGCACATACAATTTCTTTTTTATGAAGGGAATTCCAGGGGTTAGTAAAATTAGAGATGGTTATAATCCAGCAACTTGGATGTTGGAAGTTACTGCTCCATCACAAGAAATAGCTTTGGGAGTTGATTTTGCTGCCATTTACAAAAGTTCAGAACTCTACAGGTTGAATTGTGATACTCTGCTAGAACCCTTTCAACAGAATGCCAAAGTGTTTTTTTTTTTTTTAGCTGAAAATTGACATTGATCTATGCCATATATGTCAGGATAAACAAAGCACTCATTCAAGAATTAAGCAAGCCTGCACCGGGTTCTAAGGAACTCTATTTTGCTAATCAGTACCCACTGTCATTTTTCACTCAGTGTATGGCTTGCTTGTGGAAACAACACTGGTCATACTCACGAAATCCACACTACACTGCTGTTAGATTCCTTTTTACGATCTTCATATCTTTGATATTTGGGACAATGTTCTGGGATATGGGCACTAAAACGTGAGTCACATTAGGAAATTGAAGCATTATATTTAATTATTATTTCAAAATCTTGTAGTTTCATCTGCCTACTAATCATAATTTTGAGATTTCTAATTATAGGACAAAGCAACAAGATCTGTTTAATACAATGGGCTTCATGTATGTTGCCGTTTACTTCCTTGGTGTCCTAAATGTTTCGTCAGTGCAGCCAGTAGTAGATCTTGAAAGATCAGTCTTCTACAGAGAAAAAGGTGCCGGAATGTATTCACCCATGGCATATGCCTTTGCACAAGTAATCTTCACAACAGATGACATGCTTTGAAATGTAAAATTCGTTCTGTTTCTTTACTGAACATTTTAGTATTTCCTGCAGGTTTTAATTGAGATCCCTTATATATTTGTTCAAGCTGCACCATATAGTCTTATAGTCTATGCAATGATTGGATTCGAATGGACTGCCGCGAAATTCTTTTGGTTTTTATTCTTCATGTTCTTCAGCTTGTTGTACTTCACATTCTTTGGCATGATGCTTGTGGCTTGGACGCCAAACCACCACATTGCTAGCATTGTATCAACTTTATTTTACGGATTATGGAACATCGTTTCAGGGTTCATTATCCCCAGAACAGTGAGTATCGACTTTCCATTACTGATACAATTAAATTCTTCTTTTGCATAGCTAACAGAAGATTGAATGACTAATTCTTTCATTTCATCTTTCGAGATAACAGAGGATTCCTGTATGGTGGAGATGGTCCTACTGGGCAAACCCTATAGCTTGGACATTGTACGGATTTTTTGCATCACAGTTTGGAGATGTACAAGATAGGCTTGAGTCAGGTGAAACAGTGAAACAGTTTTTGAGAAGTTATTATGGCTTCAAACATGATTTTCTAGGAGCTGTTGCAGCTGTTGTTTTTGTATTGCCATCGCTTTTTGCTTTTGTCTTTGCTTTAGGAATTAGGGTGCTTAACTTCCAAAAGCGATAGAAATTTTTTTTTTTCCCTATAAACTTTGCACGTTGGATCATCATCTCTGTATGTAAAAGGATAGTTTCAAGTTCTTGTACTTCGAAGTTATATAAATAATGCCCATGGCATTTGATTAATGTCAACGCAATTAACGAGTTCATTAACCTTGGAATTGTCCCGGACCCAGAGAGTTGGTCTTTCAAAAGCTGTACCACACGTGAATTAATAAAGGTAGTAATAAATGACTGAAATAAAATTTTGTCTATATGTACTGATATAAGTGACCGGTCCGAAAACCCAAATTTTATGATAAATAGTATTAAAATTATATATTATTTTAAATTATTATATTTACTTAGCCACCAACAACTTATATTTGAAATTTTAAATTTTTAAATTCATATTTTCAAGTGTAATTTCATTAAATTAAGTTTTCAAATAATTAAAAAATATGTAAAAAATTATAAAACATAAAATCCGAGTTTTTTATGCTCGGATGAAAAAGTTTGGTCCAGTGTCAAGCTTTTTAAGCCCGGTTTAGGTGTTCTAAAAATATGTCCAGACAGGATTCGAGCACTGCCATAACCAAGACTGGTCCAAGGTTTTGCCATGTCTAATATATACAAAAAAATTTCAGTCCAGACTTAAAATGTGGACGAGTTGCAATGCTGTCAATAGATTTTTACAACATTATAAACTATTTGACAATGTTGTTTTTTTTTTTTTAATACATGAGACTATTGCTCAAATTACAACTCATATTATATGAGACTAACTGATATTTACAAATAAGACTATTATTGGGACCAACTTACATTAATGCTAATGGAGCACTGCCTAAATTTTAACCCTCATAAATATTCGAGAGATGTTTACTCCTCACACTTGAGTAAGGAAGAAGGCTGCCTTCACTCAAATTTAATTGAGGAAGAAAATATCTCCACAATACATTTATGGGGGTTCGAACTGCTGCCCTCCACTTGGAGGGCAGCAGCCCTGAAGGCCGAGTGGTCATTTGACAATGTTGTTGAGCTATAAAAAAAAAAAAAGAAGGTTTACAGTATCGTAAATCTATCCTGGGTTTTAATAATATTTAGGATTCTTGCAAAATATTTTTTAATGTCGTAAAATATTTTGCGAGTTCGTAAATTTGTATATCTGCATGAAAAATCGTGTGGATAATTGTACTTCAGAATAATTGTACATATATATAATATGATTTGCATTTCGCCCCCTCAATTTTAGATTCCTTTTCGTTATGGCCTAATTAAGTTCATAGACTTTTCAATATGGTCCCCATCGAAATAAAACTGTTACAAGTTTGTGATCAGTATGCTCAAAGCCTCAAAGCAAAGTTCTCACAACTGAGTCTTACAAGCACCGGGATAAGAATTCAAAGCCTGTAAGCCATTGATTCATTGACCGTTTAGTTGAAGCAACTTCAGCTCCAAGTCGATTGACATGAACCGACAATTAGAGAATTAAAGCACCAAATCTGTTTCCATATTGATATTTTTTTTTTTTTTTGGTTAAGAAACAAAAGATTACATAAAGAACTATATTAAGTTGACACACACACACACAAACACATAGATATGCACTGTTGATGCTGAAATCTGAACTAGTTGGTTAGAGACTCAATATCAGATTCCTGCATCAGCATTAAATTTGTTTGGTGGGAAGCTGTTGGTTGATCTCTAAGAATATTCTCTGACTATGAGCAGAACATTCATGAGCATATAATCTTCAAGCTGACGATCAATAAGTACCTGAAATTACAGAGAATGGTCAGAGGTGCCGGAAGTTTTTCCGGCGTAAACCCTCCAACGCTCAAGTCAGTTATGGGGTTTACAGGAAAAACCAAATATGCCATTTTTCATATGGCTTAATAAACATTGCTTTAAAACCAAAAGCTTTTTGAATAATTTACAGAAAAGTAAAATAGAGTATCCAGAAAGGATTTCTCCGTCAGATCCAGAGAAAAAGAGCCCTCCCTTGGTGTGGTTTTCTCGGGGTTTTTATAAAACACCCCACACCCACGACCTTAGATCGTGACAATAACCATTGATTAATCAGATTTGTGCCCTGATTTTTCGGAGGAGCTTTGTGGTGGTTTATTTTAACTGAGTCTTTATTCCTGGTCATCACTTGGCCGAGGTGATCTGGTCAAGCTCATAGCACATGGTCGAGGTGATCTGCTCCACCTCATAGCACCTGGCCGAGGTGATCTGCTCCACCTCATAGCACCTAGTTGAGGTGATTTGCTCAAGCTCATACCACATGGTCATCTGCTCAAGCTCACACCACCTGGTCAAGGCAATCTGCTCAACCTCATTGTACCTGGTCGGGGTGATCTGATCAAGCTCATACCATCTGGTCAAGGTGACCTGCTCAACCATTTGCTCACTTTCACTTGGAGGAGATCATGGTCGCTCTATTTAATTCCTCAAACATGCACCTCTTGGGGCCGGTTCTTTAACTGAAATAGCCCCTTTTTGTACCTTATTTTTTTAGTTGACCAGTATATGATCCCTGTAAAATCAATTAATTCTTTAAGCACCAACTACTTTATATGATTGATTTTTATAGACAGGGTTTCACAACTTCACAATGTGCATACAAACCTCTATGCGGTAATACTCTTTTTTGCTAATTTCAATTACCTTTTATAAAATAATAATCTTTTATAAATCCTTCAAATTATTATAAACTTCAATTTATCTCTATTTTTATTTAAAAGATAAGAAAAATATGAAGGAGCATTATGAAATTTTTTTTTTCTTAGTAAAGGTGGGACTAAGTTGAAGTTTATAATGATTTGGGTACACTTTAAAAATTGTCAGTTCATGAGGGATAATATGAAATTTATCCTTATTTTATTAATTTCTTAAAAATAAGTCATATTGATTTTTTATTTTCCCGGAAAAGCAGTCATCCTCACGCGATTTCTAAAGTCAAACTATCTTTACCTTACAATAAATGTCATTGTTTTTTTTTTTTTAACTCCACAAAAAGGTCATTGTTATTGCCTTGTTGGTGTCGATGTTTAACATAAAAAATGAGAACTAAACTAACATAAGAAAAGTGAAATACTCTAAAATACTCCTACTTTATTTATTACAAAGATAATTAAAGATTAGTAATTGTAGAGAAAAGCTTATGACTTTTGTTAAGTTATAGTGTCAGCAACTTGTAGCACGGCCATTTAGGTTGCATTTGTGGCAGCGCAGCTGCTCCCCAACCTATATTCTGATGAATATTCCCCCAGAATAAAAGGTGGGGAGCAGCTGCACTGCCACCAAACGCATGTTTAGAAGGCGTTGCCCTATTTTTAATACCCATACTTGCACAAAATGATTAGGCCATAAATTACTCATGCTGTAACATAGCATGACCCAAAACTTATTTAGGATGGTTTGAAACTTTCAATGAGATACCCAATAATTACAAGTCATGGGTTTCAAATTATTTTTCTTACTTCATTATGATTGATCAACTTAAAGGGGCAAAAAAATATGTATCTCTTGAGTTCTATTATGCTTTTTCTTGCACTCTTTAAAACTTCGGATGATGAGATAAAAAACTCTTAGTATAGTGTAGGTATTCGAGGAATTGAAGATCATCTACTCATTTATTTTATGTTGTTATTATTATTATTATTATTTTACATAAATAAGGAAGACATCTTAATAAATTTTTGAAAAATAAATAAGAGACAAGATGAGTAAAGAATGTGAATCACCGATTTGAACTCCGATAAAAGTTCAAGAGAATCTGCATTTTGAAACGATTGAAAATATACATCACAAACCGACGAACACAATCAAAAGCAAAAGTTTATGAATATGATGTGTTGTTATAACGTGTCCAAAGGAGAGCACTGCTAAGATTTGATTTGTGATCAGATAATAAAAATATAGCTTATGAGGTCTATGTATATATATATATATTGAATCTTTCATAGAAAAACATAAAAAAAAAAAAAATGATTATGGCTTCAAATTCAATGCGGGGAAGTGATGCGAGCGTTTCCTAAATCGTATTTTTTGAAGTCGCTGTCCTGTAATGTGTTTTTTGTTTTGTCGATAATTTTGTTAAGGCAGCCAAAACTGAACAAGCTAAGCATGGCCATTCTCGCAAAATTTTGCTATCCCTAATTTCATTTGATCCTTTTTTACTGTACAGCAAGCTGTTTAGTAATTAAAATACACTGTTGAAGGGGGAAAAAATTAAATTAATTTGTTTCTCAAAATATTAGATTTAATGTTCAACAGTTTTTTTTTTTTATGTGGTTGTTTTAGCGGTAGGGATGCAATAACGTATTAAAAGTTTATCAAAGAATTAGTAGTAAAAACAATTTCTCAGAGGGACTAAAAATGATATTCTTCCATATATAAATTTTGTTATTTGACTAGCAGAGACATCAAGAAATAAAAGAAAATTGAGACTACGAATAATTTTTTTTATCTAATTAAAGAAAACAAGACTAGGACGCCTTTTCATACTAATTTAATCTTAATTAATTACACTCCTTGTAGGGCTATAAACCCTTAAAACACTCGCATTCTCAAGTTTTGAGGATTTGTTATTCGACTCAATTATAGAATAAAAGAAGTTCAAAAAATGAAACGACAATTAAATTAAAGAAATAAAAATTCGAAAAGTTTTCGGAATTAGCAAACCATTCAACTTTGAATTTGAGGAGGGAAAAAAAAAAACAGCGGAACATAGTGAAAATGACATGAACTCAATTCGCAAGACTTTCGGTATTTATTCTCTTTCCAAAAGCTTCAAAAGCATATACTATTTGCTCAAATTTAATGTCTCCTATGCATATGTCATCATGCATCATTAACTTCCCTAATAGTAAATTCTTTTATTTATATTGTGATCTTCTCGAGTTAGTTATATTTATGTATGTCTAGTCTTTATATATATATATATATATATATATATATATATGTACCCCAAATTTTTTTTTATTTCTTTTTAACGCATTGTAGTTTAGATGTAATAGAAAAATTTTGAGACATGTAGAAAATAAGGGATATATTATGAAAAACATTAAAAATGTAATAATTTTTTTTTGAAATTATACATAAAACTTGAGATGACTCGGACAATCATATAAAACAATAATCTTAAATGCTTTGCCGCTTTACGCTTAAAAGCACAACATGAGTAAAACATGCAGCCGGCTATGAGAGAGTGCGATTTGCCAAAAGTCTTAGATTCTACAGGGCAGGAGCGAAGGAGGTATATGGTTAGAGAGTGCAATGGTACCTATAGAACTTGAAAATTTTCCTTTCAATTTGGCCTTATGAAATTTTATTGTTATTAGGCTATTAGGCTTTGCAACCTAAAGCACATTTATTTAATTAGGAGAGCCCAATACCTATAAAATAGTATAAAAGTAAATTAGTAATTTAGTTTTATAACCCACATAATCAATATTTTGTTAATAGGCTAGTAGCCTTTGTAACTTAAAGTAAGTTTACTTAATTAGGAGAGTCCAATGCTTATAAAATAGTGCATAAATTTTCTCACTAGGGATGTGTGAGATGCTTATAAAAGCCAAACTAAATTTGTTTTTATAATCTTGATATTATTATATAATGTAAAGGATAAAGAGACCCATAATTGGTCAAATAGTGTTATTATTTTGCAATATGTCACAATTAATCAAACAAAAAAATATATAAATATATTTAATTTTGTTAGATCAAAGATAAAGACCGATTGAAGACTTAGTCAAAGAATGACGGTATTATTTTACAACATGTCACAATTAATCAAACGAAAAAAATATATTATTTTCATCTAACAATTTGATGATAAGCTTTTGTTCTATAATGCTGGTAGAATAGAAACAAATCAATCAATTAAATTTCCCGACACTTTGTGAAATGCTTCAATTCTATAAAATTTAGTTTGTCCATACTTCTTGGAAAAGGGTTCCCTTCATTTTCATTTCAATTCAACAAACATGAATGTAACATTTAGCTTTTTAATCATTCGGAAACCAGGCAAGTGGCATGGGAAGTGGAACTAAATCCAATTGAAGAATGATTTTTTTTAATCATTTTTGAATTAATTTATTGTGTTAGTTATAATTCACATGACTTGACAGTTGGTTCATTTGAAATAATGTTTTGGTGATATGTAGCACTACTCTTATGTCATGTTTAATTTGAAGAAATATAAGGAGAGAAAAGGAGGAGAGGGAAAAAAATTAAGGGAAGAAAAATAAATTTCATATCCAACAAAACAATGAAAATGAGATTGATTCCCCTTTTTTTCTCTCATTTTCTCTCCCATTCTTTTCTTTTTATTCCTCTCCTCTCCTACCATTTCTTTCGACCGAACATGGAAAAATGAATTATATGTCGAGCCAAACAATAAAAATGATATTAACCCCCTTTTTCTCACTAATTTTCTCTCCAGTTCTTTCCTTTCTATTCCTTTTCTCTCTTACTATTTCTTCCAACCGAACATGGGCATAGGATAAAAGTATGAGATAATGTTCAAGAAGCCTACTCTTATTCTTTTTTAGGAAATTATCATTTATCTACCTTAAGCTTATAATATCATAAAAATACTCTAAAAATTTGAATTTATATCAACCATACACCGAAAAAATAGAATTACTCTTACAAAATAACTGTTAATATATTTTGCTTTTACTTTTGTTTGTCATTTCGTAAGGGTAGTTATACTTTTTTTAGTGGATAGTTGATGTAAATTGCAAACTTTGGACTGAAAATTGAACAAATTCAAGCTTTTGTAATATTTTTTATAAGATACTAAACTTAAGGTGGATAATTGATAATTTTCTTTCTTTTTCAAAATAGTTATAATAATAACTTCGGAGCTTTTTTTTTTTTTTTTTACTTAATTTCAATCAGTTAAGTTATTAACTTTGTTTGTTTTTCCAATTTAATGAAAATTTTCAGTCATTAAGTTATTAAGCTAATTTTTTAATTTTTTTTGCTTAATTTAAAAAGTCATAATGATATTATTAAAAGATATTCTCCAAAATATCCCTATCTAACTAATTATTTTCCATCTATACCTAAATAAAATTTAATAATTAGCATTATTACCAATATCTATAACTTGTGATAATATAGTAATGGACTATTATTATTTTTATCTTTTTATTTTCTTCAAATTAGCATTATTTATCTTCATATTTTTTATGAATATTTTTCATATAAAAACATCATAAACTAATAACAAAGTTGATTAACATATACTAATTTAGAATATAAATGGTTGTATTCAATTAAATATGATTTATATTATGATAATATATTACCTTATTTAAGTTCTATGAGATGTTTCTTATTTTTTTTAATATTTATAATTTGTAATGGTAGAAAAGTAAAAAAAAATTCATTTTCAGATTTTTAAGTTAAAAAAATTTAATATTTGTTTTAAGCAATTCAGACAAAGAAACAAAGGTATCATTTAGATTCGGGTATTCAGCTCACGGACTAATTTAGGTCTATTCAGATTTCAGACAAAAAAACAAACGCCACCTTAGATCACTTCTAAAAAAATGTCAGTAGGGTTCGAACCTTAAACACTTATTTTCACTCAAAAGATTTAAACAATTAAACTAACTGGCACCCACAAGTCAATATTGTTCTGAAACTTTCAACTAATCAAAGTAAAACTGAATTGGCTATTAAATATTTAAATATCAATTCAGACTACAAGTATAACTTATGATATTGTGCAATAGTAATTTAGTTTTATAACTTACATAATCAATATTTTAAAATGAAATCCAATAATTTACAAAAACTGTATTTTACACGAAATAAAAAATTCTTGAAGTTAAAATTATTTATTTGCAGTTATTTTGGCACTTTATAATGGTAAAATAATATAATTAAACTAATATTAAAGCAACCTTAATGGTAAAAGATGTTTAGTCACAGAAAATAAATAAAGAAAGAAGGATATAACTTATTAATTGTCTAAACTTTTTCTTTGTTTGAATTTTAAATTAATTTTATTAATTATTTTTAGTTTAGAGTTGGCAAAAATTATGGGGGAGGGGGATATCATCCCTGAGAAATTATTGGGCGACCACCTAAGTATTGGACAATATTGAAAAAAGAAAAAAGAAAAAGAAAACACTAAAATTGTCATAAACATGGCACAAAAATACTTAAAAATTTAGCAAGTGTATCCCCAAACTACTTTTATGTTAACCTTCATTATTGTATTCCGACGTCACAAGGGTGAATCTGATCACCATCCGCAGTTCTAAATTTAGAGTGTTTAAACCTAAAAATTACGTGCATGCAAAGCAAAAGAGTCAAATTCGGATTTACCCACCCTGCTAAATCCTGCCTCTAAAAGGACAGTAACATTGGTGTCATTTTTAGGAATTCAATACGTTGAATCCATTGTCTACGATAATGTAGAAAAATAATTTGTCACTGTTATGTTGTTTTGTTGCTGTTGTTGTATAACGGTACGCGTTGACTTTGACAACAATTTTTGGACCGCCACCTATCGCTAGTTATAAAACAAAATGGCTCTTAAAATATGGTCGTAATACTAAAAATTTGGAAAGACGGTGCAAACTTCAGACAAAATTTTCAATCGCCCAAAAAGTTTTGAGTGAATGTCTTATGCACTAATATCGAAATTAGTTGTTTGCATAACCAGTTTAGAATAATTGTGGGTTTTGTTTGGTTTCAGTTGTAATGGAGGGTGACATTACATACCGGCCTACTAGTTGTTTAAGTCCAAGTGCTTCTACATGGAGAAGCACTTCCGAGGGTACATTTCCAAGGTCTCCAAAAGAAGAAGACGATGATGAGGAGGCTCTAAAACGGGCTGCTCTTGAGAATTTGCCTACTTATAATAGTCCTTTCAGGAAAATGATAACTAATTCAAGTGGTGAAGCTACTGAAGCTGATGATGTTTCTACTCTTGGACCGCAAGCAAGGCAGAAGTTGATTGATAAATTGGTCAGAGAACCTTCAGTTGATAATGAGCACTTCTTGTTGAAGCTCAGGGACCGCTTTGACGCGTAATTTTCTTTTTCATCAAAATTTTCTCGGTAGCCAAACAGAGGAGTTCTGTTCTGGTTCCTGAAGTTGTTCTTTTCATGTGTATTCTTTAGATGGTATGCATGCAGTCTATAAGTTTTTGTTAAAAAAAATAAAAATAAACAATCTGTATGGGCATTGGTTACTTTATCTAATAGACTAGTTTTCTGAGTTGAATGCTTCAATGATTGGTGATCTTATAACTGAAGAACCTTTTTATTTTTTTTATAAGGGTGTTGAATTTTTAAGTTGTGAGTTTGTATTTAGGATATGATTGTCATTTTTTTTTTTGGCAGAGTTGGAATAGACCTTCCTGAAGTCGAAGTTCGATATGAAAATTTGAATGTTGAAGCTGAAGCATTTTTAGCAAGTAAAGCCTTGCCAACATTCACTAACTTCTTTACCAACATCATCGAGGTAGCACTCTGCAAGTAGAAATCACTAATATTTGTAAAATTGGTTGTGTTTTGTGTTTAGTTTATTTATTTTTTAACAACCTGCATACGTTTGAAGGGTTCCTTGAACTCTCTCCAAATTCTGCCAACTAAAAAGAAACACTTGACAATCCTGAAGGATGTAAGTGGAATCATAAGGCCAGGCAGGTGAGAATTTAATTCCTATTGCTTCTCAATTTACTTGTGTTTTATTGAATTTTTGGGTACTGATCTCAAAATTTTTGCAGCATGACATTGCTTTTGGGTCCTCCAAGTTCTGGCAAGACCACACTTCTGTTGGCTTTGGCCGGGAAGCTTGATTCTAGTCTAAAGGTGACTAATTAGTAAAAATCTCTAATTATTTCAGAGAGTTTTCGCTCTCAACAGTTATAGACCCTATTTGGGATTGAGGTATTATAACTTTTAAATTATCACTAGTGTGAAAAAATTTATAACTATGAAATAAAAGCTAATATTATGTAGTAAAAATAATTTTTAAATAAATATTTTGACAAAATCAGTAAAGAAATAATGGATTTTTCATCATAATTAATGTAAAATCAAATCAATTTAGCTTCTAAGTTATATCAATTAGTGTTTATCAAATACTTTAGTACTGTATCTTTTAAGCTACAGCTACCCAATCTCAATCCTAAATAAGCCTATAGTTCACTCTTTTTAATTATGTCTAATTGAAGAATCAAACTGTCTCCTTGTAGGTTTCTGGCAGGGTGAGATACAATGGTCACAACATGGACGAATTTGAGCCTCAGAGAATAGCTGCTTATATCAGTCAACATGATAATCATATCGGCGAAATGACTGTGAGGGAAACTTTGGCCTTCTCTGCTAGATGCCAGGGGGTTGGATCCCGTTTTGGTAGGTTTGATTTTTTTTTTTTAGCTTTTATTTTCCCTTCAGCTATAAAACTCGTTGCTTTTGAGAAATGCAGACATGTTAACAGAGTTGGACAAAAGAGAAAACGAAGCAGGTATAAAGCCGGATCCTGATATTGATATCTTCATGAAGGTAAGAGCAGCCGACGTTTGTTTAAAACATGTTTAGCATCTAGTGAACTGAATCATAAAAATCATTTGTTATAGTTGAGTTTCAATTAAGCTAGTCTTCAATCTTGTGCTCCCATGGCTTAAATTGAATCCTAATATATGAACTTTGATGTTCAATTAGCCCATTTCACTTTTGTCCGATAAAAATAGAGTTGGAAGGGAATCATTGTTATTGACAAGGAGTCACATTCATGGTGATTGAATAAGTTATGGTAATTCTCTATCTTGTAATGTCTCAGGCAGCAGCAACTGAAGGCCAAGAGGCCAATGTACTCACAGATTATTATCTAAAGGTTTTAGGACTTGATATCTGTGCTGATACCTTGGTCGGTGATGAAATGATAAGAGGTATATCAGGTGGGCAAAAAAGGCGTGTGACAACAGGTAAATGCTAAGCTTCGTAGATTCATTTCTGTTTCGTTCACAGGTTAAAAAAAAGAAAAAATATCAATGCCTATACTTACACATACAAAAATTTCATTCAAGTATAGGTGAAATATTGGTAGGACCAGCTTTGGCACTGTTTATGGATGAGATATCTAATGGCTTGGACAGCTCGACAACTTTTCAAATCGTGAATTCTATTAGGCAAAATATTCATATCCTTAATGGAACCGCAGTGATATCTCTACTGCAGCCAGCACCGGAGACTTATGATCTATTTGATGATATTATCCTTCTATCTGATGGCCTGATTGTGTACCAGGGTCCCCGCGAACTGGTGCTAGATTTTTTTGAATCCATGGGCTTTAAATGTCCAGAAAGGAAAGGCGTGGCTGACTTCTTACAAGAAGTAAGAGCAAATAAAGCTGTTTCTTTTAAAATACGAGTCTCCTGTCTTTCAAATAAAATAATGCGGTGGCTTAAGTTGTTCACAAGCTAAGATGGAAGTAAACTGTAACTTCTCGTATACAGGTGACTTCAAGGAAAGACCAACAGCAGTATTGGGCCCATAAAGAGATGCGTTACAGGTTTGTCACAGTTCAGGAATTTTCTGAGGCATTCCAATCGTTTCATGTGGGACAGAAACTCACAGCGGAGCTTCGAACTCCATTTGACAAGAGCAAGAGCCACCCAGCTGCTTTGAGTATGAAAGAGTACGGTGTGGGCAAGAAGGAATTATTGAAAGCTAACATCTCAAGAGAATTTTTGCTCATGAAAAGAAATTCATTTGTCTACATCTTCAAGCTCACCCAAGTGAGTATTAACTTAGTTTTGAACTGTTTTAGTTTTTTCTTGAAGTGATAAATGATTTATTGATACATTCCCCCGCTACAAGCTTTCAACTGTGGCAATGGTATCTATGTCACTCTTCTTCAGAACGAAGATGCCCAAAGATTCAGTAAACGATGGAGGAATTTACATTGGTGCCTCATTCTTTGCTGTTATGATGACAATGTTCAATGGAATGTCAGATATTTCTATGACCATAGCTAAGCTTCCCGTCTTCTACAAGCAAAGAGACCTCCGATTCTATCCTGCCTGGTCATATGCCCTTCCTGCATGGATAGTCAAGATCCCTATCTCATTCCTGGAGGTTGCCGCTTGGGTATTCCTCACCTATTATGTAATTGGGTTTGATCCCAACGTTGGAAGGTAAATTTGCTAGTATAACCTGAGAATATTTGATTTCATGACCTGTTTATCCAATTAGTTTAAGAGTTGATTTTCTTGCTGCAGGTTTTTTAAGCAGTACTTGCTTCTCTTATTTGTTAACCAGATGGCTACTGCATTGTTCCGATTCATTGGAGCAGCAGGCAGGAACATGATTGTTGCTATGTCATTTGGTTCATTTGCATTGCTTATGCTTTTTGCATTGGGTGGATTTGTTCTTTCACGAGGTACAGAAATATACAAGTAAAATAGTCTAGTTAGCTACTTTATCAAAATATAACTATCATACTTCCATTTCATTTCTAAAAACACAGATGACATCAATAAATGGTGGATATGGGGTTATTGGTGTTCACCTATGATGTATGCGCAGAATGCAATAGTGGCTAACGAGTTCCTTGGGCACAGTTGGAGAAAGGTAATTCCCAGATTTAAGCCGTGTCCATGATTGTGTATTTGTCTTTTAGTAAAATTCTGATGTCTGTAATTTTTCATATCATAGTTCACTACAAACTCAAATGAATCACTTGGAGTGCAAGCTTTGAAGTCTCGTGGGTTCTTTCCACATGCATATTGGTATTGGCTTGGATTGGGGGCTGTGATAGGTTTTTTACTAGTGTTCAACGTTGGTTTCACTCTGTCACTTACTTTTCTCAACAGTGGGTATCTTTACCTTCTTCGTTTTAATTACTTCTTCTAAAACAGTGAGTTTATGTTGTAATTTCATGTGAATATATATGTGCAGAATTTGAGAAGCCTCGGGCTGTTATATTAGACGAATCTGAAAGTAATGAAAAAGATAACAGAACTGGAGGAACTCTTCAGTCATCAACCAGTGGAAGTAGTTCTAGCCTCCGAACTCGCTCAGGTGGTAAAGTCTTCTGGTTTATTTGAGAAAATATGAGATATTTTGTGGCATGCAGTGGAATTGGTGCTAATCAATTATTGTTAATACGCAGAGAGTGGAGATTACATTTGGGAAAGAAGCTCCTCTATGTCCTCTTCTGTGACAGAGACAGCCGTTGAGATCAGAAATCTAATTAGGAAAAAAGGGATGGTTCTTCCATTTGAACCTCATTCCCTTACTTTTGATGAGGTCGTTTACTCAGTTGACATGCCACAGGTAACATTAATTTGAAAACCAAACAGGAAATTTAAAAGGTTTGATGAAGACTAATTGGTTCGATCTAATTTTGCAGGAAATGAAACTTCAAGGTGTCCATGAAGATAAATTAGTGCTTCTAAATGGTGTGAGCGGTGCTTTCAGGCCCGGGGTTCTTACAGCGTTAATGGGTGTCAGTGGTGCTGGTAAAACCACTTTGATGGATGTGTTAGCTGGTAGGAAAACGGGTGGATATATTACTGGGAGCATAACAATATCTGGTTACCTGAAAAAACAGGAAACATTTACTCGCATTTCAGGATACTGCGAGCAAAATGACATCCACTCTCCTTTAGTTACTGTCTATGAGTCATTGCTCTACTCGGCCTGGCTTCGTTTACCACCTGAAGTTGATTCTGAAACCAGAAAGGTGGGTAATGAAGTCACCTGAAGTGTTCTGTTATTGAAAACTAAAATAAGTTAAACACGGTCAACAAGAATAGAAACGGTTTCATTCCCTCAATACATTCTTGGATGGATATGGTCATACCAATTTTCAGTTTTACCCTTGATTTACAGATGTTTATTGAAGAAATCATGGAGCTCGTGGAGCTGAACCCATTGAGACAATCACTGGTTGGTTTGCCTGGTGTAAGTGGTCTGTCAACAGAGCAGCGTAAGAGACTTACGATCGCGGTTGAGCTAGTGGCTAGCCCGTCCATCATATTTATGGATGAGCCAACTTCAGGGCTAGATGCAAGGGCTGCTGCAATTGTTATGAGAACTGTCAAAAACACAGTAGAAACTGGAAGAACAGTTGTTTGCACGATCCATCAACCAAGCATTGACATATTTGAATCCTTTGATGAGGTAAGAAATATCAAATACTGGATTAAAGGAGCCAAAAGTTTTTCTTTTTTACCTTTTCCTTTCTTTACCCGCATGTTGATTATCATCGTTTAACAATGCGTTGCAGCTACTTCTCGTGAAGCGAGGGGGACAGGAGATTTATTTTGGGCCTCTGGGTCACCATTCTTGCGATCTAATCAACTATCTGGAAGTATGACCTGATGCACATTCTCATATTTCAAAGGAAACCTAACTTGAAATCACATTATAACTTGACTTCCTTACTTTACATTATGAAAGTCGCTGATGCGCATACATTTATTTTTATGAAGGCAATTCCTGGAGTCCAAAAAATTAAAGATGGTTGCAACCCAGCAACTTGGATGTTGGAAGTTACGGCTAGATCACAAGAATTAGCTTTGGGGGTTGATTTTCATAATATTTACAAACTCTCAGACTTGTACAGGTATACTAATACAGTACCGTCATTTGTTTAGCTCAAAATTGACGCTAATCTATGCCATATGTTCCAGGAGAAACAAAGCACTTATTGAAGAATTAAGCAAGCCTGTTCCGGGTTCAAAAGACCTTTATTTTCCTACTCAGTACTCTCGGTCATTTTTCATGCAATTTATGGCTTGTTTGTGGAAACAACACTGGTCATACTGGCGAAATCCACCATACAACGCCGTTAGATTTCTATTTACAACTGCCATAGCTTTGACATTTGGAACAATGTTCTGGGACATGGGCACTAAAGTGTGAGTTACGACTAGGAATCTGTAAAACTATATACTTTAATCGTTATTCACAGTCTCGTAGTTGAATATTCCTTTTAATCTAAATTATGACATTTTAAATTTGTAGGAAAAGGAACCAAGATCTGTTCAATGCAATGGGTTCAATGTACACTGCTGTTTTCTTTGTTGGCGCGCAGTATTGTTCATCAGTGCAGCCAGTAGTAGCTGTTGAAAGGGCAGTCTTCTATAGGGAAAAAGGCGCTGGAATGTACTCTGGCATGCCATATGCATTTGCACAAGTAAATTTTTTTGACACATGATATATAATTGTTTCACTTCTCGAAAGGAATTGTGTTTCTTTTCTGATATATTTTATTTTTCTTTTCTGCAGGTTATGATTGAGATACCTTATCTATTTGTTCTGTCAGTAGTGTATGGCGTTATAGTGTATGCTATGATTGGATTTGAGTGGACAGCAGCCAAGTTCTTTTGGTATTTGTTCTTTATGTTCTTCACCTTATTGTACTTCACCTTCTATGGCATGATGACAGTGGCTATGACACCAAACCACCACATTGCTGCCATTGTTTCGACTTTATTTTATGGGCTGTGGAATGTCTTTTCCGGGTTTGTAATACCAAGACCTGTAAGTATTTTTCTTCCTCCATTTCTATTCAAGATGCTAGATAGATTTCATAGCTTTCCGAAACTATGTAGCTATTTATTTTCTTGTCTTTCAACTTGTCAAACAACAGAGGATTCCTGAATGGTGGAGATGGTACTACTGGGCAAATCCTGTAGCTTGGACCATGTACGGATTGTTTGCTTCACAGTTTGGAGATGTAGAGGACAAAATGGAAAACGGTGAAACAGTAAAACAGTTTGTCAGAAATTATTTTGATTTCAAACATGAGTTTCTGGGTGTAGTTGCAGTTGTTGTTGCTGCCTTTGCAGTGCTCTTTGGAGTTCTCTTTGCAGCAGGTATAAAGAGGTTCAATTTCCAGAATCGATAGATCTTTGGTTTCATTTTTGAGATCATATCTGCTGAATGGAAAAACAATTGTTACCAAACTTTCATATATATATATATATATCATCATCATCCAGTGTAATGAAAGGAGGATATCAATCACTTGTACAGCTTTTCAACAGTAATATCTATATTTATGGGAATTTTTTGCCTTCCTTCTTTTTGGTCAGTATTCAAATGTTGTTTCATTCTTAATCAAGATCACTAACAAATGAATTTAGAGAATTACCAGAAACTAACTGAAACAGCGAGAACCGAATGTGCAACAGAGAGCACACACAGCACAAAGCAGGCGAATTCATGAAACAAGAACAATCATCTCGCTCTATCTTTATTGACAGAAAGCAAACCGGAATCCAAGAGGGATTTACAAGCTTTCCAAAGAGCCCTGATTCCCTCACTGGCTCCAACTACAACTCGAGATACAATCTACCAAAGTAGCACTGCTAATCAGCTTTAATAGCTCAAGTCAACAAAGTCAAAGCGATTATACTAACCAACTTTCTAACTAACCCAACCTGTAGGCCCCACCACTAATGCCACGTCAGCGAGATTTTAGCGCCAAAACCAGAATTTGAACCACTAGGCGGTGCGGTTGGCTTTATAGTAAAAATTGAAAAAAAAAATTAATTAATAAAAATTAAGCATTAATTTTTAATATGTACTTCTTAATGCTTGTAAATATAATGTTGATGAGCGAGTTTAAGTTGCTACCCCGACCCTCTATTTATATAGAAACTAGGAAATAGAACCGCAGTTCGTGCGGCTTTAAAAAAAGAATTTAGTATTATTTTTTTATTACTTTACACTTGATAAAACTGATAAAAAATATGAATTTTTTTTTTAAAAGATGGCGCAGCTTTATAAAACTAATTTTATTTATGAAAGTTAATTATTTTTTTGCTAACTTTAAAAATATATATTAATATGTATAGTTAAGTGTACACAACCTTTTCATCAATAAAAATTATGTTCACACTAATCAACTCTTCATTCTTCTTGGTATTAACAGACTCCCACATTTTACAAAACATAATTCTTATCATCCAACTATCTTTATCATTGTTTAACTCATGAAGAAAAGAATACTCCATGAAGTACACAATACAAAAAATTTAAATAAGTCAAAAAATAAAAACACAAGAACATTTCTAAAGAGGATATTGGTTAAATAATTAAAAAAAAAAACCCAAACATAACAAATCTTAAATACTTAATATTTATATAGTTTGAAAAAGTCAAAAGACACTAAATAAAAGGTTGCATAATTAAATATGAAATTATGACATTAAAATTAGGTCCTAGTGGTATTGTTGATGGAATATGAAATAACATTCCTTCCTATATTAATTAGTTGATATATTTTAAACCACTAAAGTTTAGTTGTTTGCTTAATAAAATAAATGAATGTTTCAAAACTATAATTAATTTATCATTAATGGTTACATATTGTTGAATTTAAATAGAAAGAAGAAGAGACATGTGATCTTTTATAATATACTAATTAATTTCTATTTTTAATATTTTTTAATGTAATTATTTTTTAATCTCAACCAATATATTAGATTATAGAGAATATAAAAAGATAAGAAATAATAACGCCATAAATATTAACTACTTAATATTTATAAAGTTTGAAGAAGCCAAAAGACATTGAACAAAAGGTTGCATAATTAAATATGAGATTATAGCATTAAAATTAGACCCTAATGGCAATATTGAGGGAAGTTGAAGGAACATTCCTTCATATATTAATTGATTGATATATTTAAGCCACTAAAGTTTAATTGTTGGCATAATAAAATAAATTAATGTTTGAAGACTTATAATTAATTATTATTAATGGTTACATATTATTGAATTTAAATAAAAAGAGGAAGAGACATATAATCTTTTATAATCTAATAATTTTTTTATTTTTAATATTTTGTAATGTAATTATGTTTTTAATATCAACCAATTTATCAGATAATAGAGAATACAAGAAGATGAGAAATAGTGATGCCACATCACTTCCTCTAGTACCAACTTTATATATATATATATATAGAAATGTAATTATTTTTTAATCTCAACCAATATATTAGATAATAGAGAATATAAAAAGATGAGAAATAATGGTGCCACAAATCTTAAATTTTTAATGTTTATGGAGTTTGAAGAAGCCAAAATGCACTAAACAAAAGATTGAATAATTAAATATGGGATTATGACATTAAAATTAGGCTCTAATGGCATTGTTGGCATTGTTGAGGGAAGATGAAGGAACATTCCTTCATATATTAATATTAATTGATTGATGTATTTTAAGCCACTAAAATTTAATTGTTGGCATAATAAAATAAATGAATATTTCAAGACTTATAATTAATTATTATTAATGGTTACATATTATTGAATTTAAATAGAGAGAGAAAAAAGACATGTAATCATTTATAATCTAATAATTATCTTCTATTTTAATATTTTGTAATGTAATTATTTTTTAATTTAAACCAATTTATTATATAATAGAGAATATGAGATGATGAGAAATGGTGATGCCACATCACCTCTTCAAGTCCCAGCTTTATATATATATAAATGTAATTATTTTTTAATCTCAACCAATATATTAGATAATAGAGAATACAAAAAGATGAGAAGTAATGATGCCACAAATCTTAAATTTTTAATGTTTATGGAGTTTAAAGAAACCAAAATGCACTAAACAAAAGATTGAATAATTAAATATTGGATTATGACATTAAAATTAGGCTCTAATGGCATTGTTGAGAGAAGATGAAGGAACATTCCTTCATATATTAAAATCAATTAATTTATGTATTTTAAGCCACTAAAATTTAATTGTTGGCATAATAAAATAAATGAAGGTTTCAAGACTTATAATTAATTATTATTAATGGTTACATATTATTGAATTTAAATAGAAAGAGGAAAAGATATGTAATCATTTATAATATAATAATTATCTTCTATTTTAATATTTTGTAATGTAATTATTTTTTAATTTGAACTAATTTATTAGAAAATAGAGAATATGAGATGATGAGAAATAGTGATGTCACATCACCTCCTCAAGTCCCAACTTTATATATATATATATATTATGATTTTTGTGATAAACTTTGTTTTAATGTTCTAAAAATTTATGATTTTTAATCCGTTATATATATATATATATGAAATAATACATATTTCCATTTTTAATAATTATTTAGTAATTAATATATGGTTTGACAATTGATAATTTATTGCAATTATAGGATGGATGGGTTTACCAATGCTAGCTAAGACATTTACACTCGGTAGAAAAGTTCAAACGAAACGCAAAATCAAATTAAAATAGCTTTGGATTAGGTTGGATACTTGGGTTGTAAAAGATTTGGGTTGACATTTAAACGCAACTCAAGCCCAACCCAGAGTTTATAGGATACTACAACTTTCGTCATTTGCACTAATCCTCAAGTGTATAAATAATGATTATTCTTTGAAATAAAGGAAGATTGTAGTGCAAATAGTGAATATATATCTAGTTTTCACTCTTTCTAACAACTCTTTTGTTTTCATACAATCTTATAATTTTTTTTAAAAAAATAGTATTTTGGGAATATTTATGGTTAAATCTCTTAACAAACTCTTCAAGATTGGTATAAATAAAACTACAAAATGTGTTACAAGATTCTATTATCACACGTATTCCATTTTTCCTCAATATGGAATAAATTAAACCATCATTGTTTGTTCTATGGCTTGAGTCATTATTAGTCTAATAAGGAGCTCAATATCCCGTGTCAAGCTCAAATTTATAACTGTTATTCTCGTATTCACTTTACTTGAGTCGAGGTGATTAATATTGATTTTCAAATCAATGAATTTAATATTTGATTAAGCTCACCCAAAAAGATATTACTTGAGTTTCTTAAGCTAACTTGGATAAAGCACGTTTTGGTATTATTTTTTAACAACTCTAGTTTTTAAATTATAATATTAAAGTGTTTGATAAATTTATGATTTAAAAGTTAAGGTGGTTTTATATTTGATAAAAAGAATAAAATAATTTTCATAACTCCTATTAATTTATCAAAATTTTATTTAAAATTCTTAAAGTCATATTTACCCTTAAAAAAAATCCTATTTACTAAATATTATGAATTTTTATTTCACAGCTTGACATTTTTCATTTCACAACAATTAATATCAAACATATGGGCTTATCTCGGACTAGGTGGGAACGGCCCAACTGGATTTTGGATTCTTTTAAAGAACAATTTCAAAAAAGGCTCTGTAAAACCCCATATGATTTTGAAATCCCCTAGTCTAAAAGCCTGATTCTTTTTAATTTGATTAGTTACTTTGATTGTATAATAATAATAATAATAATAATAATAATAATAATAATAATAATAATAATAATAATAATAATAATAATAATAATAATAATAATAATAATAATAATAATAATAATAATAATAATAATAATAATAATAATAATAATAATAATAATAATAATAATAATAATAATAATAATAATAATAATAATAATAATAATAATAATAATAATAATAATAATAATAATAATAATAATAATAATAATAATAATAATAATAATAATAATAATAATAATAATAATAATAATAATAATAATAATAATAATAATAATAATAATAATAATAATAATAATAATAATAATAATAATAATAATAATAATAATAATAATAATAATAATAATAATAATAATAATAATAATAATAATAATAATAATAATAATAATAATAATAATAATAATAATAATAATAATAATAATAATAATAATAATAATAATAATAATAATAATAATAATAATAATAATAATAATAATAATAATAATAATAATAATAATAATAATAATAATAATAATAATAATAATAATAATAATAATAATAATAATAATAATAATAATAATAATAATAATAATAATAATAATAATAATAATAATAATAATAATAATAATAATAATAATAATAATAATAATAATAATAATAATAATAATAATAATAATAATAATAATAATAATAATAATAATAATAATAATAATAATAATAATAATAATAATAATAATAATAATAATAATAATAATAATAATAATAATAATAATAATAATAATAATAATAATAATAATAATAATAATAATAATAATAATAATAATAATAATAATAATAATAATAATAATAATAATAATAATAATAATAATAATAATAATAATAATAATAATAATAATAATAATAATAATAATAATAATAATAATAATAATAATAATAATAATAATAATAATAATAATAATAATAATAATAATAATAATAATAATAATAATAATAATAATAATAATAATAATAATAATAATAATAATAATAATAATAATAATAATAATAATAATAATAATAATAATAATAATAATAATAATAATAATAATAATAATAATAATAATAATAATAATAATAATAATAATAATAATAATAATAATAATAATAATAATAATAATAATAATAATAATAATAATAATAATAATAATAATAATAATAATAATAATAATAATAATAATAATAATAATAATAATAATAATAATAATAATAATAATAATAATAATAATAATAATAATAATAATAATAATAATAATAATAATAATAATAATAATAATAATAATAATAATAATAATAATAATAATAATAATAATAATAATAATAATAATAATAACAACAATAACAATAATAAAGAACCAGGTTTCTTCTTACATTTTTTTTTTACTTAGTTGTATATGAGTGCTTGCCAAAAAAAAAATGTTTATATTAACATTGAAACTATCATGCATCACTTTGAAAACAAGAAAATTCCTCGACAATTGTATGAAGCTAAAAGTATGAATTATCAATTAATATTATAATTATAGTGTTACAAATTATAAAGTGCATCTTATATATTGAAAGAACTGTGATAGTTGGAAGAGAAATTACTACCAAAACAAGATTTAAACGGTGAAAACAATGGTTCATAATAAAAGATGGTGATACCAATCCGCCCACTTAAAAACTAAAAAAAGATCTCCTGCAATAATACTGATAAATTAAGACAAAATTAACTAATAACTGAGATAAAGTTTTTTTAAAAAATCCTAAGTGAGTAGTGCCCAAGGAAAAGCTGGAAAGCTGTAAATAGAGAACGGGTTTGGTGGTGCCCCTCAAATGAGATGGAGGGGGAGATTTGTAGGATCCATTTCACATTGGTGGACTAAAAAGCCCAAAGTCTAAAATAATTAACTTGATGTGTAATTATTATAAAATTTTGAACTTGGATGAAATTAACCATAAAATATACAAAGAAAGTAAGTAAAGAATCACTAGAGCTATAGCCACTTCACGAATTGAGAAGACGTTGTTAGAGAGAAAGACAGAGGTATTTCTTTGGGGTTTCAATCTTTGATTAAATGATCAGAAGATGATTTTAACTTTAATTTCTTCTAAATTTGGAGGGTAAGTTTCTGACATCGCCCTCTACATTCCTATTGATGTTAATATGTATTTTATCATCTCGGTAGTTGTTATTTGAGATACCCTCTTATTAGAGAAATATATATTAGATCTATTGTAAGTTAAGATTATTGAGAATCTTGATATTGTTAGCCTCTAGTGTTATCTGCAGAAGAATTTATACTGTAATCCCATTAATATAGTGGAAGATTATATCGGACTACGGTCCCGTGGTTTTTCTCAATTTGAGTTTTCGACGTCTCTTGTGGTTGATTTATTACTTTGGATTTGTTGGTTTATTTTATCCAAGTCTAAAATTTTACAATAATTACACATCAAGTTAATTATTTTGGACTTTGGGCTTTTTAGTCCACCGAAGTGAGATGGATCCTACAAAAAACCGACTAGCATAATTTACACATTATGAAAGAAGCTGATGCATAATACCATTACTTTTATTAATGGAATTCCCGGAATAGTAAATATTAATTTTTTTTTGGAAACTATGAAGATGGCGGGTGATTAGATTGAACCCCTACCTATAATATAGATCAAATAATGGAAGAAACATAAGGAGGATGACAAGGGCCAAAACCTCCGATCACAAAAGAAAATGCATAATAAAGGCATGTAAGTACATTAAAAACAAAACAAAAAAGAGATGCAACACTATGGTCTAATAAGAGGACTTCCTGCGCAACTAGATAAATAATGCTAGATAAACTCAAGTGGAATACCCCAAGGACTTAGAAAATACTGACGAAGTCAATGAGTGGAAGTCGAATTAGCCATAAAATCAGTAGCAAAAGTCACCTCTTGGAAAACATGTGATACAACCTTTCAAATTCAGTTGAACCAACCAGAATATTTGCAGGAAGAGCAGCCCAATGATGAGTTCGATTATGAGCAGCCCAAGGAGGAAACCATGTCACATGTTGAGGAGGGAGCATAGCATAATGAATCATAGAAAAGCACACGTATAAGGAAGCCCCTTGGGTGGTTAAAGGATTATGTCGTGTAGTGGAATTGATTTGACCCGCCAAGGCATTCAAACTGGAAATATCTCCTGTTACGACCTCTTCGACAAAATCCGATGACAATAACACCTCACAAAAATCAGGTTTGACATCATTCGTACCCATAAGAAGCAAAAATTTACTGCGACAGCGATGGTTAGCGCTGTATTTTTTATCGCAGTTATAACACAATCCTTTTTCACGTTTGTCACGGAGCTCGACTGGAGTAAGGCGATGGATCGGTAAGTTTGGTGTGGGTAGAAGTGGTGGTAACAGATTTGGTTTAGAGAAGGAAGGATTAGTTTGTGAAGGAGTGGGTGTGTGGGCGACACTAGTTGAATGGACCGGCTGAGCTGATGTAAATTGATATGGGTTAGGTGGAAATTTGGGTGAGGAGGAATGTGTGTGAGGGGTTAGTGACGTGTTGTTCCATTTCGGTACAAAATGATATCCCTGTTTGGCCTCTTCAGCACGCGCTTCATAAGCACGAGCTAATGCAAACGCCTCCATCAAAGAAGAAGGCCGAGCAAAAAGCAGCTCACGACGAATATTGAGTTTTAATCCCATGTTAAAGAAACTGATCAAGAGTGGTTCTAAGATTCCAGTCACTCGATTCATTAAATCTTCAAAAGCGGTTTGAAATTATGCCATTGTTGTGGTTTGGGTTAACTTAGACAAATTTCCTTGAGGATCGTCATAGAGGGATGCACCGAAGCGATGTTTGAGATTCTGTAAAAATTCCTTCCAAGTTGATACAACCTTCCAAATTGTCAGCATGCTGTTCATCTTCATCCATTGATACCACGCCGTTGCGCGTCCTTCCATATGAAAAGAAACAATATGTAAACGAAGAGGTTCCGAGGTACCATGAAAACAAAGAACTCTTCAATTCGGAAAACCCATCCGTTTGGGTCAGATCCATCAAACTTAGGGACCTCCATCTTTATAGAGCGTAACACTGGCGATATCTCAGTACCACCAGAATGTACCTCAGGGGAATGAGATATTGGGTTGGGTGGATGAAGAGCTCTACCCGAGGTGGCGGAAGAACCATGGATCTGTGAACGCAAATCGTCAAGGCAAGAGTCCACCGTTGCCATATATTGTTGCAATGTTTGATGCAACGACAATGTTTGGCTTTCGAACTGCTCTTGAATCGTCTTTAACACCTCAGAATCTGCCATGATGATAGCAATAAAAGCACCAATGATACACCCTTGCAACCAAAGGTTGTAGCAGTTGAGTCACACTCTTCGAGCGAGTGCTAGCTTCCAGAATTTAAAAAGAAATAGCAAGTTTGGAGAGAGAAGTCGAGAAAAGAAGAAGAGTCGAGAAGAATAAGAATTGATTCATTTCTGATGTCCTTTACAAAAATTGGTTATGCTCTACATATACCCATCTATCTTTACAGCTCAGCAACCTTGTAACAAAAAATGACAGCAAAGAAATAACCCAGTGAATATAGAGTTTTAAAACAAAATCAATTCCACTACACGACATAATCCTTTAACCACCCAGGGGACTTCCTTATACGTGTGCTTTTCTGTGATTCATTATGCTCTGCTCCCTCCTCAACATGTGACATGGTTTCCTCCTTGGGCTGCTCATAATCGAACTCATCATTGGGCTGCTCTTCCTGCAAATATTCTAGTTGGTTCAACTGAATTTGGAAGGTTGTATCATTCCCTCCAGCCTCAAAACTCACATTGTCCTCAAGGTGAAGATCGGGATAAAGTTTACAAAAACTTTCAAACTCTTCCCAAGTAGAATTCTCAAGTGAACTGTCCTGCCATTGTACCAGAATTTAGCGGCATTTGTCCCCTTGTTTAAGCAGAGTTCTAACAGCGCAAATTGCAGCAGGTCGATATAATGGCTGATTGTCCACACTAATTGATGGCAAGATATGAAGAGCAAGAGCTTGAAAACCATGGAAACGTTTGAGAAGTGAAATATGAAATACTAGGTGGATCTTAGAACCACTTGGCAATGCAAGCTTATAAGCTACATGACCAATTCGAGCTAGCACAGAGAAAGGACCATAGTACCGTTTAGCTAGCTGTTGACAAGAACGAGTTGCCACTGTGGATTGGCGATAGGGCTGAAGTTTCACTAGAACTTGGTCCCCAATAGAAAATTGAGCTTCACGTCTATGAGCATCAACCTTTTGAATCATGCGATGTTGAGCTTGACACAAATTCTCTTTCAAAGAGCGGAGTAACACATCCCGCTCACTTAATGCTTCATCAAGAGCTTGGATTGAAGTAGAGCCCTTGGAGTAAGGAAGGATTGATGGAGGTGGCTGCCCAAAAAGAGCCTAAAAAGGAGACATTTTGATGCTGCTATGATAAGAAGAATTGTAGGAAAATTCAGCCCACCCGAGTAGAGATACCCATGAAGTCGGTTTTTCTTGAGTGAAAGCGCGGAGATATTGTTCCAATCCGCGATTGACAACCTTCGATTGTCCATCTATTTGTGGGTGATAGGTGGTACTGCGGCGAAGAGTAGTGCCACTTAACTCAAATATTTTTTTCCAAAAATCGCTCAAGAATACAGGATCACGATCAGAGATAATAGAGCTAGGAAAACCATGAAGCTTGATAACCATATCCACAAATAATTCAGCTGTCTTCACAGCAGTAAATTGAGTTGGAAGGAGTCCAAAGTGCATTGATTTAGTAAGGCGATCAACAACTACCAAGATCACAGAGAAACCACGAGAAACCGGAAGGCCAGTAATGAAGTCCATAGTGAGCTCGTCCCAAACTAAAGTTGGAATGGAAGAGGCTGCAGTGGCCCCGCTGGTGCTTGAGTGAAATATTCTGGTTGGTTCAACTGAATTTGGAAGGTTGTATCAACATGCCTGACCATATTAGAGGGAGTGGAAGTTAGAATATAGACCCAACCAAAGTATATGCATAAACCCATCACAAAAAGGCCGAAGATTGAATCCAAGAGACCGCAATGGCTGAGTCAAACTCTACCTCCAACACAGAGTAACAAAGTTGAGCAACCAACTCTAAACCCTCACAAACTGCCATCAGCTCAGAATAAAGGATTGCCTGATGGCTCACAAAAGAACTACAAGCGGCCAAGACCATACCTTGGTAATCATGAAAAATACCACATGTCGTAGACATCCCAAGATTGCGCTTCACGAAGAATTAAGCAAGCCTGCTCCAGGTTCAAAAGACATTTATTTTCCTACTCAGTACTCTCGGTCATTTTTCATGCAATTTATGGCTTGTTTGTGGAAACAACACTGGTCATACTGTGTTTGAAACTATGTTCTGAGACATGGGCACTAAAATGTGAGTTACGACTAGGAATCTATAAAATTATATACTTAAATGTTATTCACAGCCTCGTAGTTAGATATTCCTTTTAATCTAAATTTTGACATTTTAAATTTGTAGGAAACGGAACCAAGATCTGTTTAATGCAATGGGTTCAATGTACACTGTTGTTTTCTTCGTTGGCGTGCAATATTGTTCGTCAGTGCAGCCAGTAGTAGCTGTTGAAATGGCAGTCTTTTATAGGGAAAAAGGCGCTGGAATGTACTCTGGCATGCCATATCCAATTTTTTCACTTGTCGAAAGGAATTGTGTTTCTTTACTGATGCATTTTATTTTTCTTTTCCGCTGGTTATGATCAAGATACCTTATATTTTTTTTTGTGTCCGTGGTGTATGGTGTTATAGTGTATGCTATGATTGGATTTGAATGGACATCCACCAAGTTCTTTTGGTATTTGTTCGTTATGTTCTTCACCTTGTTGCACTTCACCTTTTATGGCATGATGATAGTGGCTATAACACCAAATCACCACATTTCTGCCATTGTTTCGATTTTATTTTATGGATTGTGGAATGTCTTTTCCGGGTTTGTTATCCCAAGACCGGTAAGTATTGTTTTCACCATTTTTATTTTTGATTCTAGGTTTCATAGCTTACCCAAAATTTTGTAGCTGATTCTTTCATTGTCTTTTAACTTTGCTAAATGACATAGGATTCCTATATGGTGGAAACAGTACTATTGGGCAAACCCTGTGGTTGGACCATTTATGGATTGGTTGCTTCACGGTTTGGAGATATAGAGGACAAAATGGAAAGTGGTGAACCAGTGAAACAATTTGTTAAGAGATTAGTTTGATTTCAAACATGATTTTCTAGGAGTGGTTGCAGCTGTTGTTGCTTCCTTTGCAATTCTCTTTGGAGTTCTCTTTGCGATAGGAATTAAGAGGTCTAACTTCCAGAATCGAAAAAACATTTAATTTCATTTCTTACGTCAAGTTAACTTAGTGGAAAAGTTACCGCTACCAAACATTCTAAGGTACAAGGGGAATTGGGTTGCGGATGTCTTGGCTAATCTTGATATGCAATTTCCTTCCCAGATTATATATAGCATCATTATTTATTTTAAAAAGAGGTGTCAAGTTGTTGTACAGCTTTTCAAAATTTATATCTGCATTTAATCTTATTAATTAAAATAGTATAGATTGATACAGGAAAATAGAGTTTTATACTTTTAATAGGTGATGAAGCTATTTTTGTAATACCCAAAATTTTTGGGGAAAAAGAAGAATTACGAGAGGAGAAGAATCCTTACGCATAGAAACTTTCTTTCCTTATAATTGTGGGTTGTTATATCCCTCATTAGGATTTATAGGATAATTTTGGAAAAGATTTATTTTTTCCAAAGTTATTAGGGTTTCCCATAAATTCACACTTTTTGTTCCCTCTTTCATAACCCCAAATTTACCACGGCCTTTTTCTCCCAATTGCTTATCACTGTTTTCTCATACCTAGGATTTAAACTCTTGCTTAGGGGAGAGTCTTAATAGTTGGTAAGTTTTACTCTCCTTATACTCTACTATATTTCTTATCTTTGTATTATATTAAAAGTCTTATTTTTGCATGATTTTTAGAATGTTACAGGCCTTTATGCATAATTTATGATTTGTTGAAGTTGTGTTTAGTGAGTTTGTTTATTGTTGAGTCTTGTTAGTTAATCCATGATATAATAAATGCACCAAGCAGTTTCTAGATAGCATAGATATCTCATAATAAAATATATATTTTAAAAATGATTCTTGAGAAGAATCTATTTTTTTTTAAAACTAGACATGTAGACTTATTGATTAAATTCATTTCATAATATTTGACCTTCTTCTCGATTTTATATGGATTTTCGAAATAGATACTATTGCACTGGAAAACTATGATTTCAACAGAATGACCAAATTCACAAAATTACTTGTAGTGCCAAATAAACTCAAAAATTTCTGAAAGTTTAAATAGAGTTTACTATATGTGTCTAGTATTTCTAATTTTTCTTTCATAATTTTTTTATTAATATAAAATTTTATAAAAATCTCATAACCTTTATTCTTTAGTTAAGGCACTGAGAGGCAGTTTAGAACTTTGTCAGAAAACAAATAGTTTTGAAAATGTATTTGGCATTGTATAGTCCTAAAACTTTTATGGGAAATACTCATGAATGTCCAAAATGGTTCATTATAATATTATGTCATTCTTATTACCAGGTTAAGATTAATAGTTCATAGTATTACTACGTTAAGAGTAATAATTCACAGAATCAGAGTTGTACGAGTAAGAGTTAGAAAATCAAGATGTTGGAATAAGTTGTTAGTAGTTATATCTTGCATTTGTTTAACATGTTTGAGGCTTTTGGAGGTTTAGAGGTGTGTTTTCATCATTACTTTTACTGAAGTAAGTAACTTCATTCATATATATATAAGTGCATGTGTTTTTTTAATTCTTCAAAAATTAATTGATTTTCATAATAAAATTAGTTTATATAAATGTTTTCAAATATGAAAATTATGCCATTTTCATGGTTTTAACAAAATATTCTAAATGCCTTTAAATGTGTAATTTATTTTGCTAAATGATTATCTTTTATGACATTGTCTATAAAATGTTAGACTAGAATTATTTTTACAAGCTTAAATTAGACTAGAATTATTTTTACAAGCTTAAATCATTGTTATGATCTTTTAACTTATGAATCTTATATGAATGTTTTGTTTCCACATACAATTAAGATTATTTATAGAATTTGTGCAGCGGTCACTCTTGAAGTTGTATGGGGCCACCTCTCAAGGGTCAGAGTGCCATGAAGTGTATATACAATAAAAAGCACCTTGTGCAAGTCATTACATATGAAAAATGAACTTAAATGTTTTGGCTCATTATCCATAGTAATTCTAATTCTGATTTTGATAGTATTATATGATATATGTATGTTCTGGTCCACTATTGGGTTTATGTTCTGAGTGTTCATATGATATTCTGGTTTTAATTTTGTTTCTATTTTTGGCCAGATCACCGGGAGTATCGGTGACACTAACCTCTTGTTTTTTGTGTATATATTTAATACGATTTCTTTTCATGGCTAATTATATTTTTGATGTTCAGAATCACTTATAAATTTGTGTCCTTCTATTATTTTATGTACTTATGTTTTTAGTATGTGTTTTGATAAAGAAATAAGGCTTGCAAATCTTTTGGCACTTGATAATCCTAGTGTGTTAGGAATGACTTTACTTACCGAGTTGACGACTCACTTCTCATCGTTACTTTTTACAAATTAAGAATCTTGTTGACAGGTGTGTTTATCTTTAGAGTTAGAAATTCATTTACTTTTGCTAGTTGAACAAGAGAATGATGACCTTCTATTTCATTTAAGTTTGTTTATATTCTAAAACTTGTAATTTGAGAGTTTTAAGACTTTTATTATATTTATGGCTTTGTGAGAAAATGTTTAGTATTAGAATCAAGGATTTATTAGCCACTAGGCTAAAGCCTAATAGTTAGAACCCAAACCTCACAATTGTGAGGTCATAGATCCGAGCCTTCACAATGCATTGTAGGGGTTTTATTTTCTTTCTCAATTTGAGTGAAGATAATTTTCTCAATTTCTTCGAAATATAAGTGGAGTAAACGCCTTTCGGATATTAGAGAGGGTAAAAATCTGAGCGATGCATCATAAGAATTGAAGTGAGCTAGTCCCAATAATAATTTGATTTGTAAACATTAGTGGTAATCTCATGTAATATGAGTTGTACTTTTGAGTAATAGTCTCATGTAATTAAAAAAAAAAAAGAATCAAGGATTTATTTAAAAAAATTGGAAGTATTTCAATTTAAGGTCTTATGTAAGAATCACGATTTATAAGTAATCTCATTTACCATGTACTCAACACATGTTAGATTTGACACATTACACTTTTGTTCTAGGATCCAAGATCTTAAGAACATAAAATATTTATTCTAATATTTTTTTATTAATTTATTCTTAGACGTTGTTGGACCGTATTTATTTAGTCTTTAGTTGATCCGTTCCGTTTTTGGTCTAACAAAAGGAACACTATACTCATTTTTCTTTTCCCCCGATTTCACCTTTAACCCCCTTTTATTTTAAAACGTGTTAAGCTCTCTCGAAAGTTAACGAAATTTTTGTCAAAATTGCACGATTGACTTTTTTGCGACTAGTAACGCTTCTCCCGTGCTCCGCTTTTTCACACTTGACATTGATGAAAACAAATCTAGAGATGTCAATGAGTTTTGGACGTTTTAATGACAAAAATATAAGATAAAGATTTTGTATGCATTTAAACATGAGAAAAGCATATCAACACTCTAGAATTGGAGAAATAGTCGCCAACATCCCATTTTAAAAAATAAATACTAAGACTCCCTTTTGATCATAATATCTTTTACTGTTAGTATTCTAAAAAAATTAACTTTAATGTTTTATAATAAATAAAAATATAAAATTAAAATAAATGTAATAATATATACATTTTTAAATAATTTCAATATATAAAAGATATTTTAATATTTTACAAAACCTATTAGATATAGTTTATTATATTAAAGTAAATTTTATAATAAATAGAAACACAATATTAAAATGAAGGTATTAGATTTAAATTATTTTGAATATTATGTAAAATAATAATTTCAACATTATTATTATTTGAGATTTTTTTAAACTGTAAAATGTATTTTATGCAAATATTTATTTAAAATCTCTACAATAAATAAAATAATATTTAAATAAATATAATAATTTACATATTTAAATTTATTAAAAAATTAAAAATTTTAATATTGTTAGTCTATTGTATAGATTACATTATTTATATAATATTTGTATTCGTTAAAAAATTTTAAAGTCAATTTTTTAGGATAATAGATTATAGTAAAAAGGGAGTCTTTGTGTTTCTTTTTAAAAACTTGGGGGTATTGATAATTATTTTTTTAAATCTTTGGGGTGTAGATATCCTCTTCGCTTTAAATGCGCAAAATTTACAAGTACAATTCATCTTTCATGTACGATTAAATGTAAAATAAAGACTTTTAGATAAAATTTGGCGGAACAATGGAAAATTTAGTGTAATAAAAAATTAATATGACATCTTGTTAGAGGAGATATAATAAAGTTTATTCCCCAAAGTAAACTAAGAATGATTAATAATCAAAAAATATTTTCTCTTTTATTCAATTTAACATTATAATTATTATTCATGTAAAACATATTTCCTACTACGGAAAAACTTTGAATACAAATGGAAATAAATATCTGATTAGGAATACTACTTTTATTTATTTAATTTTTCAAATGAAAATAAAAAATAATTTAAATGTTTCTTCTAATAGAATTTTGTATTGATTAATATATGAGCATACAAAAAAATTAATTTGAAAAGAAATAACAAGTTCACAATTATTATATACAATAATAAGTTAAAATAATTGATAAAATTTTTAATTCCCTTACAAATTAACATTGAAAATTTAAAAAAAAATTATTTTTATACATATTTTTTTCATTTATTAGACTTTTCTGTATTCATTAAGGGTAAAATTGAAAAATAATAAAAGATTTGAGAAAGAGGGATGTTTGAGGGATTTTATAAACTGTAACAATATAATGATTTATTACACCAAACTATAGAGATATAAATAGCTAGTTTAGTATTGAGAATGGACAATTGTAATTTAAAAATTACAGTTCTAGCACTTGATAGGTTGGTGATGTGCTTCAGAAGATAAATTAATTTTTATTTTATGTTTATATGATGAAAAACCTATAATATTTTAACCATTTTTAAAAAAATATTATTTAAGCAAGAATCAATCTTTATTTCACAACTATAACATTTCCATAGCAATTGTGGCTTGTAAGCCACTACACAACAATATCAAATAGGCCAATACCAATCAGAACCTAAGGTGGAAACGTTAGTAGTTATGCATAAAGATAGTGTAAGATTACAATGAGTAACCAAATCTTATTTAAGCACACAATCAATCTTTATTTCACAACTACGACATTTCCACAACAATTGTGCCTTCTAAACCACTACACAACAATATCAAATAGGTCAACACTAAATGGAACCTAAGATGGAAACCTTAGTAGATATGCATAAAGATGGTGTAAGGTTAAGATGAGTAACCAAATCCCTCTCTCGTTACCAAACTTTGTTAAACCAAGACAAAGCCCACACATTTTGAATAAGGAATAATTTGGTAATGCCATGCCTTTTAAAATAATTGATGTACTGTAAAAATAATCAGTTATAAACAGAATCAATTAAATGTTTACTATAATTTATTTCTAAAAATACTGTAAGTTTTAAAATTAATTGTATGTGTTTGATAAATCTTAGTGTTAAGTTACTGTAAGAATGTAATATTTTCTATATATATATATATATAGAGAGAGAGAGAGAGAATTTTTTTTTTATTTTGTATATATAATAATTGATAACTAAAATTTTTTTATGTGTTATTAATTTTATTTCTTTTATTTTGTTATCTAAAAAATAAATTAGTAATAATAATAATAATCTCTTTAAATTTAATGATTTTATTTCCTAATTTGAATAAGAATAATTTTTGGGTTCTATAATATATATGTGAAAATATTTAGAATTGTATTAAATATAAAACTAATTCTCAAAATTAGATTTTAAAAAATTACTCATTTCTTACTTTACAAAATTTGCTTTAAAATAGAATTAATTTAGCAAAAATAACTTTTAAATTGAGTCGGTTCAAGTCTAAAGTTTCTGACACCATTTATAATTCATTTATGACACGAATAATTATCGGATTAATTATATTATAGTGATTTATCTGTATTTTTTTTTTTAATTTGTAAAGACTTATTTCTTATTCAACAAAACTGCATTTTATTTTTCATTCTTTAAATCATTTGATTTGATTTTAAATGAAATTGATTAGAATTTAAATAGGCAGTACTACAAATTAAAATTTCCAGAAAACATATTAAAAACATGTTCAAAAGGTAGTTCTCAAAAAAATATAAATTTGTAAAGACTTATTTCTTATTCAACAAAACAGCATTTTATTTTTCATTTTTTAAATCATTTGATAATATTTTAAATGAAATTGATTAGAATTTAAATAGGCAGTACTACAAATTAAAATTTCCAGAAAGTATATTAAAAACATGTTCAAAAGGTAGTTCTCAAAAAAATATAAAAGTTATGTTAAATGTGCTGCATGATTATTTTATGATTACAGCCGACGCTGCCATATGCCGGTCCATTTGTGCTTCTCGATGACAAGATGAAATATATAAACATATGCTGACTTGATAGGCCATGCCATTTATAGTAAGAGATAACATTGCTCAGTCAAATTAGCTGATACACAATATTTTTGAGCTTGAATTTCTCTTTGTCGAATTCAATAAAAGAGAGAAAAGCACCTGCTGGTTTTTTGTTGTTTTCATCACTGACTGATCATTCCGAGTTGCAATGGAGGAGAGCCATGAAATTTACCTGGCCAGTACTACTTCGCATAGGAGTCATTCTAGATGGAGAACAGGTTCAGTGGGTGCATTTTCGATGTCTTCAAGGGAAGAAGATGACGAGGAGGCTTTAAAATGGGCTGCTATTGAGAAATTGCCTACTTACAATCGTTTGAAGAAAGGGTTACTAACTACTTCACAAGGTGAAGCTTTTGAAGTTAATGTTTCTAATCTTGGACTCCAAGAAAGGCAGAGGTTGATCAATAAGTTGGTGACAGTCACTGAAGTTGATAATGAGAAGTTCTTGTTAAAGCTCAAGAATCGTATTGAGAGGTAATAAGCTTATCTATTATTTTTGTTCTCTTCTCTAATTTTTTTTTTTTTTTTACATTAATAACTCAAGCATTCATCAAGCTCAAATCCTGGACTCGAGCCTTAAGAAGACTTATTCTAACCACTAGAACTAAACCTTAATTTACCCTGCTTTCAAGTTATATTATTTATATTACAATAATTAAGCTATATATAGAGAAAGGACATTTTTGGATAAATATTCAAATACTTTCTTTTAATATTAATTAAAGAGCATTGATATTTGAACACCATAAGACACTACCAAGACAGAAATAGATAGTTACAGTAAGCACTTTAACACATTAAATAGTAATGTTGCTCGTATTCCTGGTGGTCAAATATTACTTAAAATTTTGAAAAATGAGAAGGGAGCGAGGCTGCACAAAATCACAGCCCATCTCTCTCATCCGCTGCCCTGTACCCGCTAAAAATCTTTCAGCTTGAGTGTTTCACCAAACACTACCAACTTTTACAGCCACTAAAAATCAATTTTTACTCTCTGTTAAAACTCGAGCTCGGGTGTGCATGCATGAACTTTGTTTACGGCAACTGCTGATGTTGCTATCAAATGTTCCCAACAGTTGACTGCCTAATTAATTTCTGATTTTCCACTCTGCGCCCTCTTCTCAGCAAAAGTTGGGACTTTATTTCCTTCACAATTATAAACTTGGGTAGGGATAAAAATCTCCCTCACTGAACTAAATATTCTTCAAAATTACTAAGAACAGAAATCTGAACCATGCTTTTAGTAAACTTGATATGGAGTCATTTTAATAAAATTCTGATTTTTCATTTTTCTTTGATTATATTCGTCTCAGAGTTGGAATAGTGCTTCCAACAGTGGAAGTTCGATTTGAACATTTGACTATTGAAGCAGAAGCATTTTTAGCAAGTAAAGCCTTGCCATCATTCACTAAATTCTTTACCACCATCTTTGAGGTAGCATTACTCTTCAAATATATATCACGAATTGTTTAAAATTTAATTGTAATTTGTTAATTTCTCGGCCCGAATTTTAATATTTTGTATGCGCTTGAAGGATTTGTTGAACTATCTCCACATTCTTCCGAGTGCAAAGAAACACTTGACAATCCTCAAGGACGTCAGTGGAATCGTAAAGCCAGGCAGGTGAGAATCGAATTCCTTTTGTTTGTCATTGAATATTCTGTTGGTAGTAATAACAAATTGTGCTTTTTTCTTTTGTTGCAGATTGACGTTGCTTTTGGGTCCCCCAAGTTCTGGAAAGACCACTTTGTTGTTGGCATTGGCCGGGAAACTTGATCCTAGTCTAAATGTGATTATATAGTTAAAAGCTCTAATTATTTTAGAGGGGTTTGGCTTTTAGCATTGTAAAGTTCACACTTTGGTTTTATCTCTGATTGGAGAATCGAAATGTCTCTTTATAGGTTTCTGGTAGGGTGACATACAATGGACACAACATGGATGAGTTTGTGCCTGAGAGAACAGCTGCTTACATCAGTCAACATGATAATCATATAGGCGAAATGACTGTGAGGGAAACCTTGGCGTTCGCTGCTAGATGCCAGGGGGTTGGAACTCGTTACGGTAGGTTTCTGATATTTTCGTTTATTTCTTTACTTCTTTTATTTTAGCTTTGTTCAACTATAGAATTCAGACGGTAGCATGCAATTTTTTTGATATGGTGTAAGCATTAAATGTCTTTGAGTTTGGGAAATGCAGAAATGTTAACTGAGTTATCCAGAAGAGAGAAGGCAGCAGGTATCAAGCCTGATCCTGATATCGATGTCTTCATGAAGGTAAGAGAAGCTGAAGACTGTTTGAAGGATCTGTAACCAAATAAATTCCGGGAAGAAAAAAAATTTAATAATAAAATTTGGAGAAAGATGTGTTTTCAGTTTTAATCCTGGGCTTCGGTCAGGTGTTTCTATGGCTTAAAATCATTGTACTTGAGCATTGATGTTCAACTCTTTATGACATTTTCTTGAATTAGATCAGTTTTAAGCTTGGTATTTTACCTTTCCCCACTAGAAAATAGAGTTGCTTCAGAATCAACCTTATAAGATAGATTTGAACTCTTGGTGATTGAATATCATATATTTTTCTGTGAATTCTCATGTCTCAGGCAGCATCAACTGAAGGCGAAGAAGCCAATGTGATAACTGATTATTATCTGAAGGTATCATTATTATGAATCACCCTATAAACTAATAGTGAATTTTTCTCAAGAATAATAACTAAAGTCACTTGTTTGAATGTTTTCATCATAAATATATAGGTTCTGGGACTGGATATCTGTGCAGATACCATGGTAGGGGATGAAATGAGAAGAGGTGTATCAGGGGGACAAAAAAAGCGTGTCACAACTGGTAAATACATAACTCTATAAATTCATTTATATTGTTCACAATGATTTCAAAAAAATTCTCTCTTTTTATTCAAACAAATTACAATTTGTATTTCAAATTATAGGTGAAATGATGGTTGGTCCAGCGTTGGCACTATTTATGGACGAGATTTCCACTGGTTTGGACAGCTCAACGACTTTCCAGATTGTTAATTGTTTCAAGCAAAATATTCACATCAATAGTGGAACTGCTGTGATATCTCTCCTACAGCCAGCACCAGAAACTTATAATTTATTCGATGATATTATCCTTCTATCTGATGGGCAGATTGTATACCAGGGTCCCCGCGAACTGGTGCTAGAGTTTTTTGAATCTATGGGCTTTAAATGCCCCAAGAGGAAAGGCGTGGCTGACTTCTTGCAAGAAGTATACGCTAATAGAGCTCTTGCTATAGTATTTCTTTTTCTTAATATTTTTAATAAACATCCTGTGGCTTATCTTTACAAATAATATGTTGTAGGTGACATCAAAGAAAGATCAAGAGCAGTATTGGGCACATAAAGACAGGCCATACAGGTTTGTTAAAGTCCAGGAATTCGTTGCGGCATTCCAATCATTCCATGTGGGACAGAAACTTTCTGATGAGCTTCAGACTCCATTTGATAAGAGCAAGAGCCACCGAGCTGCTTTGACCACAAAAGTTTATGGTGTTGGCAAGAGGGAGTTGTTGAAAGCTTGCACCTCAAGAGAACTCTTGCTGATGAAGAGGAACTCCTTTGTCTACATCTTCAAGCTCATTCAAGTAAGTATCAACTTAAATTTTTAGTTGTTTTAGTCATTTCTTTATGTGATAAAGATTATTGATTAATTTTTTCCCCTGCTATTAGATCGGATCTATCACATTGGTCTATATGACACTCTTCTTCAGAACAAAGATGCACAAAGATTCAGTAACTGATGGTGGAATTTATGCTGGTGCCTTGTTCTTCACCATTGTGATGCCCTTGTTCAGTGGATTTGCTGAGATTTCTATGACCATAGTAAAGCTTCCTGTCTTCTATAAGCAAAGAGATTTCAAATTCTTTCCTCCATGGGCATATGCTATTCCCTCATGGATCCTCAAGATCCCTATCTCGTTTCTGGAGCCGGCTGTTTGGGTATTCTTGTCATATTATGTAATTGGGTATGATCCCAATGCAGGAAGGTAGAAAGAAAACAAACAAAATTCTCTAGTAACTACTGAAGTTTTTATTGTACGTTATCTTTATCCATCTAGTTTAAATAATGATTTTCTTGTTGCAGGTTTTTTAAGCAGTACTTGCTCCTCTTGGCTTTTAACCAGATGATTTCTGGATTGTTTAGATTCATTGGAGCAACAGGCAGGAACCTGGTTGTTGCTTACACTTTTGGTTCATTTGCAGTACTCGTGCTTTTGGCTTTGGGAGGCTTCGTCCTTTCACGAGGTACAAATAGTGTACAAGTAAAAGAGACTATATTAGCTTCTTTTATCATAATTTAACAATTTCTTTGTTTCATACTGCAGAGGAAGTTAAAAAATGGTGGAAATGGGCTTACTGGAGTTCTCCTGTGATGTATGCACAGAATGGAATTATGGCAAATGAATTTCTTGGGCACAGTTGGAAAAAGGTAATTATTTGAAAGATTTGAGTTTTTTTTTTTTTTTTTGGTTAGTGACATACTCATGTCTGTGATTTTTCATCTGATAGTTTACTCCAACTTCAACTGAATCGCTTGGAGTTCAAGTTTTGGAGTCTCGTGAGTTCTTCGCCCATGCATATTGGTATTGGCTTGGATTAGGGGCTTTGTTTGGTTTCATACTACTGTTGAACGTTGGTTTCGCCTTGGCTCTTACTTTCCTTAACCGTGTGTACCTTTACCTTGTTCACTTATATTACTCCTAAAGCAGTCAATTTATGTCCTAATTTCATGCAAAAATATGTTGTAGAGTTTGAGAAGCCTCGGGCTGTAATAACAGAGGAATTTGAAAGTGATGAGCAAGATAACAGAATTGGAGGAACTGTTCAGTTATCAAACTGTGGAGGTAGTTCTAGTTACAAGACATGCTTATGTTATAAAACTATTTCATTTGAGAAAGAACGAGTTATCTTTTAACTTTCTTCTTATGCTAAAAATTATTTTAAACATGTAGAGAGTGGAAATGACAATAGGGAAAGAAACTCGTCTTTCCAGTCCTCATCCCTTACAGAAGCAGAGGCCAGTCATCCAAAGAAAAGAGGAATGGTTCTTCCATTTGAACCTTATTCCCTTACCTTTGATGAGGTTGTATACTCCGTTGACATGCCACAGGTAATATTAATTTAAAAGTTAATTAGGTAATATTTAGAGTTCAATAATATATTGTTTTATTACAACGTATGTCCTGGCATGATCAACAATTAATTTGATTTTACTTTGCAGCAAATGAAACTTCAAGGAGTTCCTGAAGATAAATTAGTGCTTTTGAATGGTGTGAGCGGTGCTTTTCGGCCTGGTGTACTAACTGCTTTAATGGGTGTCAGTGGTGCTGGTAAAACTACTTTGATGGATGTATTGGCTGGCAGGAAAACGGGTGGATATATTACTGGGGATATAAGAATATCTGGTTACCCAAAGAAGCAAGAAACGTTTGCTCGTATTTCAGGATACTGTGAGCAAAATGACATCCACTCTCCTTTTGTTACTGTATATGAGTCCTTGTTCTATTCGGCCTGGCTACGTTTACCACCTGAAGTTAATTCTGAAACCAGAAAGGTTGGTACTGAAATCACCTGGAGTGTTGATTCCCAAAATACATTCTTGGTAATGGTCATACCAATTTTTAGTTTTACCGTTCAATTACAGATGTTTATTGAGGAAGTCATGGAGCTTGTGGAGCTGAAACCATTGAGACAATCACTGGTTGGTTTGCCTGGTGTAAACGGTCTGTCAACAGAGCAGCGTAAGAGACTTACCATCGCGGTTGAGCTGGTGGCTAACCCGTCCATCATATTTATGGATGAGCCAACCTCAGGGCTGGATGCGAGGGCTGCTGCAATTGTTATGAGAACTGTTAGAAACACAGTGGACACTGGAAGAACGGTAGTGTGCACCATTCATCAACCAAGCATTGACATATTTGAAGCATTTGATGAGGTAAGAAAGAAAGCTTGATTGAAATTGCATAAAATTATTTTTCTCCACTGTCTCCTGATTACAGTGGTTCAACAATGCATTGCAGCTATTCCTAATGAAGCGCGGGGGACGTGAAATTTATGTTGGGCCACTGGGTCACCATTCTTGCCATCTTATCAGCTATTTTGAAGTATGTCCCGATGCACACTTTCATATTACAACGGAAGTCTAACTTGAATATCATTCTTCTTACTTAAATATCACTCTGAAACTAGTTAATGCATGTGTATTTGCATTTTCAAGGCAATTCCTGGAGTCGAGAAAATTAAAGATGGTTATAATCCAGCAACTTGGATGCTGGAAGTTTCGGCATCATCGCAAGAAGTAGCTTTGGGGGTTGATTTTTGTGATATTTACAAACGCTCAGAGTTGTATAGGTATGTTTATGATTTGCTGCTAGGCAACATAGCCTATAGAACAAAATCCATTCAACACTGCCAACGCATTTGTTTAACTGAAAATTAACGTTGATGTATGGATATGTATCAGGAGAAACAAATTACTCATTGAAGATTTAAGCAAGCCTGCTCCAGGTTCAAAGGACCTCCATTTTGCTACCCAGTACTCTCAGTCAGCTTTCTCCCAATTTATGGCTTGCTTATGGAAGCAACACTGGTCATACTGGCGAAATCCAGCATACACTGCTGTTAGATTCCTTTTTACTGCTTTTATAGCATTGTTGCTGGGTTCAATTTTTTGGGACTTGGGTGGTAAAACGTGAGTTACAGCTAGATGTCTGCTTATATTTAAATGTTATTCATAATTCTTCTTGTTTCATCTGCCTTCGTTCTTAATTCTCACTTTTCAATTTATAGGGAAAAGAGGCAAGATCTGTCTAATGCAATGGGTTCCATGTTTACTGCACTTATCTTCCTCGGCTTTGAATATTGTATATCAGTGCAGCCAGTAGTATTTGTTGAAAGGATGGTCTTTTACAGAGAAGTAGCCGCCGGCATGTTTTCGGGCATTCCATGGGCTTTAGCACAAGTAATCGTTTGACACATTAAACGTATATTTGAAATGTTATAAGAAATGTGTTTCATTGTTGATTTTTTATTTTCTTTCCTGCAGATTATGATTGAGATTCCTTACGTGTTTGTTCAGTCATTAATTTACAGTTCTATAGTGTATGCTATGATGTCATTTGACTGGACAGCTGCAAAGTTCTTTTGGTATATATTCTACATGTACTTCGCATTATTGTTCTTCACCTTATATGGCATGACGGCTGTGGCTGTGACACCAACCCACCACATTGCTTCCATTGTTTCGACTTTATTTTTTGGATTGTGGCTCCTCTTTTCCGGGTTTATTATCCCAAGACCCGTAAGTATTAATTGTCTTCCCATTTCAATTTTATATGCTAGATTTTTCTAACTTACAGATATTTTGCTACTAATTCTTTTCTCATCTTTCAACTTGTCAAACAACAGAGGATTCCAAAATGGTGGAGATGGTACTACTGGGCAAACCCTATAGCTTGGACCCTGTATGGATTGATTGCTTCGCAATATGGGGATGTGGAGGACAAAATAGAAACTGGTGAAACAGTGAAACATTTTCTTAGAGAGTATTATGGTTTCAAACATAGCTTTTTGGGAGCAGTCGCAGGTGTTCTTATTGCCTTTGCAGCGCTCTTTGGAATTCTCTTTCCCCTAGGAATTAAGCAATTTAATTTCCAGAGGCGATAGGAATTTGATTTGGCTTTGAAGATCAAGTCTGGCTTAATGGAACATGTACTGCTATCAAACATTCTAAGGCACACGGAGGAATCGGGTCCCAGATGCCTTAACTAATCCCGGTCTTTCAGTTTCCTGAGTTTACCTGTTGGTACCTTTTTCCCCCAGTTTTCATATAGCAATAACATCAAGTTCTTTTTAATAGGGGACAGCACATCTAGCCTTTCTGCATTTTATAAGTTTACTCTTTTTGCCTGCGGTTGTTATTTGTTCGATATTCAAATGTTGTTTCTTTCTTCATAATGCAAATAGTAGTGTGCAGAAAATAAATAAAAGAAATCTGTGATTAATTAATGTGACTAAAAAGGATCATGTTTAACTAAGTCAAATCAACAAGTTTGTAACTTAGCATGTGAAAATCCACATTCTTGCTCTTCCAATTGCATCTAAATTATTGATTTCCTTTGTTAAAAAAAATTAAATAAGTCAGGCCGCACTGTTGACATTATTGTATCCTCCTCCATCATGAAGTTGTCTAATAAATCGATCTTTCCAATATCCTATTTCATTATTAATAAGATCAGCAACCAAGATTTAAGAAGCAATAGCTGCGGAGAGAATGAATCGAATGTGCTGTGAGCCTGTAACCCAAATTGCTTTCCATAAATAGCAAAACACACATACTTAATTCTTCATTTTTACCCAGATGTAGAACTTTTAAATTATAATTAGTCTCGTACTTGCGTTTAGAATTTTTTTTTTTTTCAGATGCTGATAAATGGATCAAAAATCTTGTTGGGACTTGAAATCCAGCAAAAATTTTCCAGCCCAGTGCCTGCCAGAACCCATCGTAATGTTATAAAAGTTGAAGTTTACCTTGAAATCTAAAGTCCATCTCGATGCTTGTCACGATTTAACTCAATGTCTGTATCAAAGTCTGGTCCAAAAATCCACTCGAAAACAGAAGAAGAAATGTGTGCTCCTACATACACGAATAAAAACTCAAACCCTTGACATCAAGAACAAAAAAATAAGGTTTCCGCTACTTACCGGCTCAACCAATGAGTGGTTTTGCAGTTTTTATATTTGACGTTAAATATCGTTTTAATGTTGATCCTAATTTAATAAATAGTAATGATTAGTTGGCTGTTTGGTAAGGCTTATCTAATGGTCATATGTGTTTATATAATTTGTTCTTTTTAAGGCTTTTATTATTATGTGGAGTAGAGTCTTTGAAAATTAAATAAGTTATTTTGTTTCTACTAGCAAACTTTAAATTTTAGACTTTTGGGAATAGATGTTGAAATTTTTTTAAAAATATTGAAATGTGTAAAATATCTTTGACACGACTTGTCCTGAATCATTTGGGGCGAGTCTATTTGGTTGCGATTAACTATATTGATATTAAACTTATTAATGAGAATTCTACTGAAAATCGAGCAAAGTCTCCCGTATCAATCTAATATTCTCAACCTGCAAATTTATAAAACGAACACTCCCAAAAGGATTCAATATTCAATCAACATTTACAACCAATTTCCTTAATTGAAATACCAAATATCATCCAAACATCTAATATCAAAATACAGTAGATTATCCATAATCACAAAATATAACAAAATTATATAATCTAAAATATCTCAACAAAAACATCTCGACTTCTTGCACTATCACTGCTATAATTTCAAAATAACTATCATTGCTAGGTTGATTGTTGTAATTGCAAATATCCTGTCAGGGGAGAGCGAAATGTAATAAAACGGGTGAATATAAAACTCAGTTAACTCAATGAGTGGATAATATTTTTTGAAAATAATCTTACTTAAAATAAATTAAATCTTTTCGCTAAACAATTTCATCAAATATCATAAGAACTTATATAAACTAATTAAAATTAAACCATGTACTGATATAACAACAATACATAATGCTGCATAAAATCAAAGAAATCGTAACACTTATAATATCAAATAGTAAATGCCAAAACTATCACTAAACAAGTACCTAGGGTAATAATCTTGTCACACCCATACCTCTACGGACGGTGCAATAACATACTATTTGGGTACCATCATGTCTGAAGCTATACAAATAGACAGGGAAATGTCATCTCATATCTCATACTTGGATCTCCACAAATTGTGCAATGATATACTATTTGGATACCATTTTGTTCAAAACTACATCGGTTATCTCATACCTCATCAAATCTATGCATGCATAATCTAGTCCTCAAATGACAAAATGTGTCCAAATACACACCTAAAGCCTCTGTGTATACTCAGACGAGTCCCAAAAACCTTGTATCTCAGTATATGTATCACTGTTATCATCATATTGCATGCATATGCCCCCAAAAGGTATAAGCGCCCAACACACACGGTTCAAAGTCTCTATATTTAGTCAGATGGGCCCCAAAGGCATCTCATTTCATATGTATAACTATATCTGGAGGGAAAGAGTACTGTCCAATAATTTTAAAAATAATCTTTATACTCATATTCATATACTTTTTAACCATACTTTTTTTTTAAGGAAAAAGACTTCATTACGGAAAAGAGAGTAAACACATAACTTGTGATGGTATATTTTCCAGCCATACAACAGATTCTGAACCTGTTAATGTTATCTTAGCCAAGGTATGGGCATTAGCATTACAAGACCTAAGGGTGTGTTGAAATCTGATTTCCTAGAAATCTTTTCGTCTCTCTTTGATTTCTGATATCACCCAAAATATCTCAGTTTTGCTATCCTTTCTGTTGTTTGCCAAATCAATGGCCGCTTGACAGTCTGATTCCAAAATGACTGCAGTGATGCCTGCCTTTTTTGCCACTTGCATTCCCCATTCAATTGCTTCAGCTTCTGCAAAAGGCACATCTCAGTTGAAACTTGAGGGCTTAATGGCTGCAGCAACCACATCTCCCTTATCATTCCTTATCACCACTCCCAACCCAGCTCTTTGACTTTTTAACCATACTTTGAATCATACTTTTCTTTTCATTAACCCATTTGAATCCACTTTTCTTATTTTTAAAATACTATCACGTTTTATTCAAAGTCGATACGGAAAAAACCATTAACCATACACTTTTTAATAATATACCAATACGTATATAAAATCTATTTCGAGAAAATCATTAAATTCGAGTATTAAAATATTTATTTCACAAACATACTTTACTATCATAATAAACTATAAAAATAGGTTTTATATATTTCACTCATAGTGACGGTGCTCAAACTCGAATATCGTTCACGTCTGCAGATCAATTCTCAATCGCGATTCCTCTTACATCAAGAAAACGACATAATTACTTTATGTAAATGCAAAGTGCAACTAACAACTTTGAAATGACATTTATTTGCAATAAACCATTCATATAAAATTACCAAAATATCCCTACATTCCTAAAGTACTAAAATACCCTTAAAATTTTAAATTACCAAATTACCCTCATAATCCTAAATTACCAAACTAAACTGAATTCAGATTGCCAAAATATCCACAAAATTTGAATTTACGAAATTACCCTCAGAGTCTAAAACTACCTAAATGCCCTTGCCCGTCAACGGTGATCGAAATTCAAGAGCGGCAACCGGGAGGTTCGGGTTAGACACTTCTGGCCGAGCTGAGTTCAATGGTGCCGGCGTGAGCACCAACGCCGGATCAAGCTCCCAAATCCGTGAATCCTCCGACGGCCGATCGACAGCAAATTGGCTCCCCCGGTAGCTGTGGATGATCGGAAATGGAAGGTGATGATGTGAGGAGTAAAACCCAGCAAGTGGCTTGGCCAAAATCCGGTGAAATCAATGGCGATCATGGATTCTTCGCGGTATTTTGTGGCTTAGTTTGGCGGCCTTCTTTCCGGTTACCGGCGACGTGGATGTGTCTGAAACGAAGGCCGGCTTAAGAGCTTTCCATTGGTACCTTCCTTCGCCAGTGGGGTGGCCGAAAGTGGGAGTTACGAGCGGGTCGGTTTTGGGTCAAAAGCGTCGGGTTTTCTGGTAAAAAATGGGTCAACGGGTCAGCTGCTCCTCCCTCTCTCAATCGGGTCCCACTTTTTTATTAAAAGCTTAATACAAATTAAGCTGATACCAGACCCGAGTCTTAAAATAAACTCTGACTACATGGCCATTCAATCGCATTCGAATTGTCTCTATTTTATGTCATGACAAACTTAAATTATTCCAAACACGAACCATTTATTAAATCTATAAAATTTTATAACATATATCTATTTATTCATATCGAGAAATCAAGTTGTGTCAATTTTTGCCAATGAGAAATTGTAATAAGTCTAGTGACTTTAAAATATATTTTATGCTAAAGGAGAAAAATAATACACTTAATTAAAGAAATAAAGTGCATATGTTATAATCTTTTACTTATTTAATTATTTTATTTCATTTCTTTCTTAACACAATTTTTAAAATCTACTTATTAAAAAATCTACTTGTAAAATCTCTAACAATAAAAAATTTATTTAAACAAGCTTTATTTGAAAAGTTATATCAAATCAAGCTTAACTTAATATGGTAATTATATTTAAGTTGTCACATCTACTGGACTCAAATACTAGAATAATAGTTGAGAATAACAGAGATGGGTGAGGCTATTTAAACTCATAATTTTACTAATTAAATATGTTTTCTCAATAAACCCACCATTAAAATTCAAATATTAGATTTTTACTGTATACACCCTATAAAATCTAAAAAATAACCTCAACTAAAATAGGAGGATTGCCACTTTCCCCCCTACAGTAATCAACATATACCATTTACCCCCCTACTGTTTTTATAATGGTCAAAAACCCTCCTGACAGCATAAGTTAACAATATTACCCTTATTTTCAATTACTCTTTTATTTACATTTATTAAAAAAAATAACATGAATATAAACTAAATAAAAAAAATTAAGTATTAAAAACAAGAAATATATGTTTTGATGTGAGTAAAAAAATTAATAATAAAATTTTTTCTTATAATTATTTATTTTGTGAACATTTTCTTATAATAAATATTTTGTGATATTTTAAAGGAAAATTTACACCCGTCCACCTGTTTGTTTTGCCTTTTTCAAAAATACACAAACACTTTTTTTTTTGTAGCGCGCCACCTGAAGTTTATTTTTTGTTGCATTCATCCACTTCCGTCTAATTTCCGTTAGTGGATTTAACGGAATATTAATGAAATGACATTTTTACCCCTCAAAATTATAATTTAACCCAAAATAAATGGAAATTGGAGATAAATTGGATGGATTTAATTTTTTTAAAGGTGGATACTAGAAATTGGAGGAAAATAGTGTTTGTTGCTTGCTAAATTTAGAAAATTTGTATTTATTTTTTTGAAAGACAAAAAAATAAATACACAAAAAATAAATACAAATTTTTTAAATTTAGCAAGCAATAAACACTATTTTTCTCTAAAAAAAATAAATATAAATTTTTTAAATTTAGCAAGCAACAAACATTATTTTCCTCCAATTTCTAGCATCCACCTTTGAAAAAAATTAAATCCATCCAATTTATCTCTAATTTCTATTTATTTTGGGTTAAATTGTAATTTTGAATGGTAAAAAGGTCATTCCGTTAAATTCACTAACGGAAATTAAACGGAAGTGGATAAATGCAACAAAAAGTAAACTTCAGGTGGCGCGCTGAAAAAAAAAAGTGTTTGTGTATTTTTGAAAAAGACAAAACAAACAGGTGGACGGTTGTAAATTTCCCTATTTTAAAATTAAATGTAAAAAGTATAGGTAAAATATTTTATTATTTATCTTATAATAAATTTTTATTTGTCATTCACGTTTTCTTATAATAATGTTTTTTGATCATTTTATAATAATTTTCTTATATTTTTATTATAAGAAAATTTTCACAAAATAAATAAGTACAAGAAAAAAAATTTATTATTAATTTTTTTGCTCATATCAAAATATATATTTCTTATTTTTAATGCTTGATTTTTTATTTAGTTTCTATTCATGTGATTTATTTAATTTATAATAAATATAAATAAAAGATTAGTTGAAAATAAGGGTAATATTGTAAACTTATGCTATCAAAGGGGTTTTTGACCATTATAAAAATAGTAAGGGGGGAAATGGTATATGTTAATCACTTGGTCAATCTCTGTAGCCTCTCTAAAATAGGTAATTTCTTTATCTAACTTCCTGTAGAGTTCAATTTATTTTTAATTAATTGACAAGAGATTAAAGCGTGAACGGGGCAATCTTCTTAAAACCAAGGACAATTTGAACTTTTTTGTTTTTCTCTTGCCCTTGTGGTTTTGTTTCATATATAATAATAATACTGTTGGCTTTACCGAAAGAATTTTAATATAAAATAACGTCTTCATAATGTAGGGTGAGAACATGACATACAAGAAATCTAGTAGTTGTGCCTGTAATTGTTCTTTGCTTTGTTTCTTGATTACCAAAATTTGAAGTTTATGTAAAGAAGAAGAGAAGAAAAAAGAGAAAAAAAAAAAAGCAACATCAAGTTCTTTCTCAGGCAAAAACCTGCAGAGAGAATTATAGTTCTTTGTTTTGGGAATTCTTCTATAAACTATTTTACATTTTTTTTTTCATTAATGGATCTATATGCATGAGAGAAAGAGTAGATATGGTTTATAAAAAAAATAGGTATAATTAAATTATAGTTTTTATTTGTTTAGATCCTATTGTTCTTTTATGTAATTTTATTTAAGGATAAATCAATGATTAAAAATTTTGTTGAATGATGGGTTCAAAGAGTAAATTAATGGGTTCAAATAGCCTCGCCCAATTGAGATTCCTATATCATTATTGTTGAAATTTAAATTTTCAAAGCGCTCATATTTCCCAAATTAACTTTAATTAGATATTCATTCCTTTCTGATTTTAAATTAGTTTTTCAAATCCATAAAATTTTCTAATACTTTTTCATTGAGGGTGATATTTGACCCCTTAGTTTCGCTAAGTAGTCCCCACTATGCAATTAACCTCACTTATTTAAAAAATGATTGTTATAAAAGATAAAAATATAATTAAAATGAAAGCACAGAGGTAAAATTGGAATGAAACCTCACATCAATTATTCTTATTAATAAACCTCAAGATAGACAATCATTATTCATATTCCAACTGAATCCTTACGTAAAATATCTGAAATAAAGTCTCTAAAAAAACGTCTCTAATCCAAAATAAAAAGTCTAGCTAAATTTAATCTTTACTGCAACTCCAAAATCCACCAAAAAAAAATCTTCATCTGAGTAGCCAAGCCACATCTCTAATCAATCTACAAAATATTGGAGACGACGGTGAGCCGTCAACTCGGTAAGCAAATCCATGCACAATATTTGAAAACATTTATTATACCTTTAAACATTTTATATCATCTTATAATAACATCTTCATTTAGCATAATGGATGGATTCATATAAAAGCATTAAAAAATATTAAAACATAAACATTTGGTAGCTCATGCCTCATAATTATCATCATTCATCATTTATGGTACTATACCCCACATTATTCATCGTTGAGGGTACTATACCCTGCATTGTTCATAGCATCATTATGTACAAGATCATCACCATACCGGCAAGCTGGCCATAGCATTACATAAAATCATAACATTTGCATCTTATACGTTACTACAGACTATAAGTCAAAATATTTTTGAATCCACCTTACATCTTTTCATAAATAGCATTTAAGGTCTTCTAAAACATTTAAGAACCTTTTTTTGATCATTTAATTCTTTAGAAAATTTTTAAGAAAACATTTTGTTTAAGAAAACTTATTTCTTAAGAAAAATCATTTTAAAATATATTTATATAAATTCATTTAAAAGTGTTTTTATTTTACAAAATTCATTTAAATATTTTAGAAATCAATTTTGTAAAAATTTCCATTTAAACATAATTCTTATAACATATATTGCATTTATTATAAAGCACATCATGCATCAATCTACTTATCTCGATCTGCAGCAATCAACTCAATACCTCATAACAAACCAATGAGTTCACATGTGTCCTTAAGGCAAACACTAAACAAAGAAGTTATAAAACCTTTTTTTTCCTTCTCCAAAGACTTATGTTTCTTTTTTTTTTTTTTTAGGATTTTATAACGGTATAAAAAATAAAAGAAGGCTTCCTCTGAACTATTTTTGGTAATTAATAAATATTTTTTTTAAAAAAAATAGAAAGCAAGAAAACGAGAGTTTTAAGAAAATTCATTTTTTAATAAAAGCTAATAACCTACGTAACTTATTTAAAACAAATTGATAAATTTTACTCACACACAAATACCCAATATTAACTATTCTAACCAATTTAATAAGGATAAAAAAGGGAAGCACATAACTAGCGTTACATACACCCCCAAGGTTTAGGAAAATTTTCATAAAGACCCCAAGTTTTCAATAAGAGACACCGAGACCTTTTTTTTACTATAATACCCTGCGACTCTATAAATCCCCAAAACAATAACCCTAAAAAATTTTAATAAATGGAAATATAACATTAAAATAAATGTAATAATATATACATTTCAAAATAATTTTAATATTTAAAAATATTTTTATATTTTTCAATCTATTAGACATTTTTTTATATTAAAGTAATTTTTAATAATAGATAGGAACATAATATTAAAATAAATAAATTAAAATTAAAATTATTTTGAATACTATGTACAAGTTAATTTTAATATTATTAATAGGGATTTTTTTTAATTGTAAAATTTTTATTTAACCCAAAGATTTATTTAAAATCTTTATAATATTATAAATATATTATTAAAATAAATATAATAATTTAAAATTTTAATATTATTTTAAATTTCACAATTAATTTAATATTGTTAGTCTACTAGATAGACTATATTATTTATATTAAATTTGTGTTAATTAAAAACCTTTAAAGTCAATTTTCTACTTATTATAATCAAAGGGTATTATAGGCAAAAAGAGGCTTTTTTGACCATAAATGGAAATATAGATAGAAAAATAATATTAAAATAAAGATCCCCAAGTTTTCAATAAGGGATACCAAGACACTTTTTTTACCATAATACCCTTTGACTCTATAAATCTTAAAAAAAACTCCAAAAATTTATAATAAATGGAAATATAGCGTTAAAATAAATGTAATAATATATACATTTCAAAATAATTTTAATATTTAAAATATTTTAATATTTTCAATCTATTAGACCTATTTTATTATATTAAAGTAATTTTTAGTAATAGATAGAAACATTATATTAAAATAAATAAATTAAAATTATTTTGAATATGATGTAAAAGTTAATTTTAATATATTAATAGGGAGATTTATTTAATAATTTAAAATTTTAATATTATTTAAATGTAAAAAATAATTTAATATTATTAGTCTACTAGATAGACTATATTATTTATATTAAATTTGTGTTAATAAAAAACCTTTAAAGTCAATTTTCTAATTACTATAGTTAAAGGGTATTATAGGCAAAAAAAAGGTCTTGGTGTACATTTTTTAAAACTTAGGGTCTTTGTGACCATTTCCCCAAACGTTGGGGTTGTAGGTGTCCTTTTTTCCTTATTTGATTGTTTATTTTTGTAATGGTTCTAATGGAAGTAAAAAATGTATCTTCTTCACTATTTTTTTTTTTTTGTTTTGTTTTAGAAATTTTAAAGATCTTCTTAATTGTTGTTGAAATTAAATAGCTAAATATGTAACAAATTTTGAGACATTTTATACTTCTTTGTGTATTGAAGTTGCAGAATAAAATCCCGGATCACAAAAAAATTGGCCTAAGACTCCAAAAATTCTAATGTTGGCCCTGAACCAACTAATGCATGTATGATATGTGTAATTGAATTTAATATAACCATAACTTGTATAGTGGTGTTATAAAATAAATGCACAATGTCATAACATCATTTTTGTATGGCTGACGCATGTAATTTTCTAAAAAAAGATTATATACAAATACGTTTTTCTAGTAGAAAATTTGAAATTAGAAAAATTAATTATTGTAATGACACTTCTGACTTTTTACAAGAGTTCGAGAAACATTATTTCGAGTAAATTGATCACGGTTGTTGACAAAAGATAAGATTGATTCTGCTCCCCAAAATAGTACGATATTAACAACGACTTCAACAATGTTAACCCAGGACACAATGAGGCTGCTGCAACACCGCGCAATTCTGCTCCTTGGCCTCAACTGAAATTTGTAAGTCTGGTTAGAGGTGGCAATTTTTGACGACTCACCAACCTGCCACGAACACAAAATAAATTTGTCTCTGGATTGGTTAAACTTGACACGATTACAAATTTTTGGTTCAGGTTGCTTGTTTGATATTCGTGTCGGGTTTAAAATTTCTGACACGAATAATTATTTGATTAATTATATTGTAGTGACCTACGTTTTATTCAATAGAACTACATTATACTTTTCAAATGTACTACCTACATTTTAAATGAAATTGATAAGAGTTTAAGTAGGTAGTGCTACAAAGTTTCTAGACAATATATTAAAAACGTGTTAAAAAGCTACATATTCAAAAAAAATATAAAAATTATGCAAAATGGTTTACATGATTATGCCAACCCTTGAGGAATCTCATAGCCACCACTGCCGTATGGCGGTCCATTTATGCTGTTAGATGAAGTATATATAAATATATACTAAGTTGATGTATCACTCCATTAACAGTAAGAGAGGACACTGCTCTGTCAAATTAACTAATTATTAACACACAATATTTCTGTGCTTGAATTTCTCTCTATTGAATTCAACGAAAGAAAGAAAAATATAACTTGTGGGTTTTGGACCATTTGGTTGGTTTCAGCAGTACCGATTGATCAGTTTGAGTTGCAATGGAGGGCAATAATGATATCTACATGGCCAGTACTAGTCTGCCAAGGAGTATTTCTAGATGGAGAACAAGCTCTATGGGTGCATTTTCCAGGTCTTCTAGGGAAGAAGATGACGAGGAGGCTTTAAAATGGGCTGCTATTGAGAAATTGCCCACTTATAATCGTTTGAAGAAAGGGCTACTTACTACTTCACGAGGAGAAGCTTTTGAAGTTGACGTTTCTAATCTTGGACCGCAAGAAAGACAAAGGTTGATCAATAAATTAGTGACGGTCCCTGAAGTTGATAATGAGAAGTTCTTGTTAAAGCTCAAGAATCGCATTGAGAGGTAACAGACAGATTTCTTTTTTCTTTTTTTTTCTGCAGCTTTAGTCAGGAATTTGTTCTAGTAAGGGGGAGTTCAAACAACAATATAAACTAAGAAGTAACAAAATTTGAACTTTATTGTAATACGAGAGAATAGTATTGCAAGGGAATCCTAATTTTTGTATAAAGGGCCAAAAAAAAAAAAAGAGCATATATTTAGGGTTAGGCAAAACCAAACCGAATTAAAAAAAAACCACCGATATAGTTTTCATCAGTTACATTTAGCTTCCGAATTTTTTTTTTATTAAAACCCAAAATTCATTTTGGTTTTCGACACAAAGTTTTTAGAAACGAAATATCAAACTTTGTGTCACTATTTTAGTAAAAGAAAATAAAAATAAGAAGATAAATCGAAATAGCGAACTATGTGGTTCCGGTTCGATTCCATTTTTATTCAATCTTTTCAATTAGTCAAAACTGAAAACTGAACCAAACCACAAGTTATCTGCAATCAACTTTTTGCATTGATATTATTTAAATTCTGAAAAAGTCGAACTATTAGCACACCTCTTTTAATTATATTTCACTTAATGATAAAAATACCATTTTTTTTAAATAAACACTATCTTCATTTATAGATCTTACAATTTCTAATTTCATCTTTTTCAGTCTTAACAATTGTTTTTCTCATGAAACTTTCTTTATTATTTGATTTCTAAAGAAAAAGTAAGAAAAACTTTAGAAAATAAAGAATATTTTATGCGTCTAATACAGTTTTATTGTACCTATAAACTTTGGATGCAACAATTAGTTTGAGAATCCTTAAAAAATTATTTGTAGTGAGATATATTTTTTTCATTTATTTTCCCACTATGTTGCATCCTAATTTTGTTGCTATGTATATTATAAGAATATTCTTGACTTAGAGGATTACTTCTTAAATTCATATTATTTTAATTATAATAAAAAATTTATATTTTGCAAGCAAAATAATATTGAAGAGAGAAATAAAATGAAAATGGGGTTAGTCCTACTTATATTTGTTTTTAAATATAATTGTAATATAATAGGGGTTTTATAAGATTAATGAAGGGGTGCCAATAGTCCAACTCTTCTGAAAAATCATAAGAGTCTTTAAGCTAGTTTGGGATTGCGATTGTTGATTAAATAAACTGTTTTTACTGTGCTCAAACAATAAGCAGTTGATTAAAAAAGCAGTTTAGTTTTTGGTAAATTATGTTATTGTAGTTGATGTGAGTTTGAAAAACAGTGCACATGCTTTTGGTAAATTTTACAACAAATGTATTGTTCATTATATAATGACCAAACTAGACATAAGTTTAAAACTTTAAATTATCTTTTTTTTCGGAGCATATTTAATAATATTTGGACATACGTTTTTCTTTTAAAAACACCTACAATTACATAAAGTGAAAAAAGAACTCAGTAAATTTTTTATATAAAATATTATAAAAATTCATACTAATACATAATTCAAATAAAATAAAAAAGTAATATGCATTACATTTATATTAAACTTGATGCAATAAACATCATAACTATAGAAAAAAAAATATATAAACAGATTGAATATTAAAAACCATGGTTATGAAATTAATTTTAAAAGTTATGGTTAATTTTCATGTGAAATTGTTCAAAGTTCAAAAAAATTTACATAATTATATGTGAACCATTTTTAATCTTATAATAGAAAATACAAGTAAAATATAAAAAATATGAACTTTCTAAATCAAAACTTTGATACTATAGAGAATATATAGTAGTTGTAGCGATAATTTGATTGCGGTGGTAATATGATTAATAATGGTTTAATACTATGGTGTATGGAAAAGTAAGACATAATTATTTTTTAAATATTAAAGTTATAATAGGAACTTTAAAAAGGTATGATAGCTTATTTAATAAGCTACCTATCAAAACAACCTTCTACCCACTTTTAAAAACTACTGTCAAAATGGAGAAAATTATGAAATAAACAACTTTTACAAAATTTACCAAACATTATTTTTGTCATAAATTATAAAATAAACAACTTATTGAGTTTCAATCTCAATCCCAAATGAAGCCTTTGTGATAAATCAACTTCTTTAATTTTACTCAAACAACACTGGATTCAACTAGGAATGAAAATGGGGAAGGGAGCAGATTGATATCCCATACCTATCTTTAATACTCTATTTAAATTTTTTTACCCTTCTCTTCAAAATTACTTGAGAGGAGGTAATAGGGATTCTTGAGGGTACTTGATCCCTGAATAACTGATAATTTTATTTTTCAAAATTGATTTAATCTTATAAAAGTAAAAGTATGAAATCGTATTATCAACACAAAAATATAAAAAAAAAAATAAAGTAATTAAAATCTTTTTCATCAAACTAACTGAATGTCATCAATATTACAAGATAATTTATAAATTGAGCTAAAGTAGAGTTTCAAAGTTACATACATCCATAAAAATCACACGGTATAAGTCATCAACAAAAGTATCTTTGTCAAGCTTCAAATGTCTATATTAGTTGTATTATTTATATTATTTTTATAAGATATTATGATAATTCTTTTTATATATCCATGCCATTACAATTTAAAATTCAAATGTACATGCTGAAACTTTTAGAAGAAATGAAAAATAAAAATAGAAATTAGAATTGAAGAGAGGATGAGAATTTTACCTATTCTCATCCATTCTTAAATAAGATATTGTGTATTAAATTATTCTTATCCCTTCGTTAAATAAAAATTAAATATAAAATTATACCCTCTCTCTTCATCAGAAGAAAATTTCTCTGACTCTGTTCCCGTAGAGATTTCTATCATTTCTACACTCAACTCCAATCCATTAAATATTAGGATATTTTAATCAAAATTTTTAAGAGCTCACAATGGACTAGACCCATTTTGGGCCTTAATTGAATTCACTTGTGCAATTAATATTCGTATGTCTATTTCATGCTATCAATGATTTTGTCATCCAATCTTACGTTCTATTTAGTGCTAAGATATATTGTAACCGTGCAGCAAAAGTTAGTAGTTAGCAGTAGCTCATGGGTGTTTGGTAAACACTGCTAGGCACTAGGCAGTAGCTATGGATAAAAGTTAATTGATAGACCTAGAGGAAATAATTTTTCTTTCGTTCTTATAATTTGTATCAGAGCCGGACCCGATAGCTTTAAGTTCTTGTTATTTATGTTTGTGTGTTGTCTCTTTGACTTCCAAATTTTCCCTGGTTTAGAGATGAAATAACTTTGCCTGATTCCAACAAGTTGTATCAGAGAAAGCTCATGTTTTTGTTTTTTATGTGTTTGTTGTCTTTCTAAGTTATGACTTCCAATTTTTCTGTGATTTAATTTTTCTCAGAGTTGGAATTGACCTTCCCAAAGTTGAAGTTCGGTATGAACATTTGAATATTGAAGCAGAAGCGTATATAGCAAGTAAAGCCTTGCCATCGTTCACTAAATTCTATACCAGCATCTTTGAGGTAGCATTACTCTTCAAATAAAAGGTCATTAATTTTTAAAAATTTTACTATCTTTTTTCATTTCTCGGCTCAAAGTTTAATAATCTGTGAATTTTTGAAGGGTTTCTTGAACTATCTCCACATTCTTCCAAGTAGAAAGCAACATTTGACAATCCTCAAGGATGTCAGCGGATTCATAAAGCCTGGCAGGTGAGAGTTAAATAATCTATGGTCTCCTAATTTATTTGTACTTATTTCAATATGTTGGTAGTCACCACAAATTGTGCTCGTTTCTTTTGCTGCAGGTTGACATTGCTTTTGGGTCCTCCAGCTTCTGGAAAGACTACACTTTTGTTGGCTTTGGCCGGGAAACTTGATTCTAGTCTCAAGGTGCTGTTTTTCACTTTGTTAAAATTAAGCTCTTGGATGGGTTTGGCTTTGAGCATTGTAAAGTTCACTCTTTTGCTTTTCACTCTTTGGTTTTCTCTCAACTTCGAGAATGAAAATATCTCTCTATAGGTTTCTGGTAGGGTGACATACAATGGGCACAACATGGATGAGTTTGTGCCTGAGAGAACAGCTGCTTATATCAGCCAACATGATAACCATATCGGTGAAATGACTGTGAGGGAAACCTTGGCCTTCTCTGCTAGATGCCAGGGGGTTGGAACCCGTTATGGTAGCTTCTTGTTAAACCATAGAATTCAGACTGTAGTATATATTTTTTGATGTGGTATAAGCATTAAAGGCCTTTATTTTTGGGAAGTGCAGAAATGTTAACTGAGTTGGCAAGAAGAGAAAAGGCAGCAGGTATTAAGCCCGATCCTGATATTGATGTCTACATGAAGGTGAGAAAAGCAGAAGTTCGTACAAAACATGTTTGGTGTTTAAAAATTAATAGAATAGAGTTTAGTGAAAGATGGGTTTTTTTATTTAAGCTTCGCTTCAATCAGGTTTTCCTATAGCTTAAAATACTATCATTTTACATTTTTCTCAATTGGAAAAAAAAATAAATTTGAAATCAACCTTATGGAGATGGATTTGAACTCTTCATGATTGATTATCTTGTAGTTCTCTGTCAATTCTCTTGTCTCTGCAGGCAATAGCAACTGAAGGCCAAGAAGCCAACGTGATCACTGATTATTATCTAAAGGTGTCATTTTTACGAATCACTCTATAAACAATTGTGAAACGATTGTGGATTTTTCTCAAGAAAGTCACTTGTTTGAATGATTTTTAATATAAATATGTAGGTTCTCGGACTGGATGTCTGTGCAGATACTGTAGTTGGCGATGAAATGATAAGAGGTATATCAGGAGGACAAAGGAAGCGTGTCACAACTGGTAAGTACATAACTCTATAAGTTCATTTCTATTGTTTGCAATGATTTGTTGAAATAAATGACAATTTGTATTTCAAATTATAGGTGAAATGATGGTTGGTCCAGCGTTGGCACTATTTATGGATGAGATTTCTACTGGTTTGGACAGCTCGACGACGTTCCAGATTGTTAATTGTTTCAAGCAAAATATTCACATCAATTGTGGCACTGCTGTGATATCACTCCTACAGCCAGCACCAGAAACTTATAATTTATTTGATGATATTATCCTTCTATCTGATGGCCAGATTGTGTACCAGGGACCCCGTGAACTGGTGCTAGAGTTTTTTGAATCCATGGGCTTTAAATGCCCCAAAAGGAAAGGCGTGGCTGACTTCTTGCAAGAAGTATGTTCTAATAGAGCTCTTGCTATGATATGTCTTTTTCTTAATATTTTAATAAAAATGTTGTGGCTTATCTTTAAAAATAATATATTGCAGGTGACATCAAAGAAAGATCAAAAGCAGTATTGGGTACATAAAGAGAGGCCATTCAGGTTTGTTACAGTCCAGGAATTCACCGAGGGATTCCAATCATTCCATGTGGGACAGAAAATTTCTGATGAGCTTCAGACTCCATTTGATAAGAGCAAGAGCCATCGAGCTGCTTTGACCACAGAAGTGTATGGTGCTGGCAGGAGGGAGTTATTGAAAGCTTGCATCTCAAGAGAACTTTTGCTGATGAAGAGGAACTCATTTGTCTACATTTTCAAGCTCATACAAGTGAGTATCAACTTAATTTTGAGTTGTTCTAATCATTTCTTTATGTTATATTGGTTTATTGATTATGTTTCCCGTCATTAGATTGCATCTGTCGCATTGGTCTATATGACACTCTTCTTCAGGACAAAGATGCACAAAGATTCAGTTACTGATGGTGGAATTTACGCTGGTGCCTTGTTCTTCGCCACTGTGATGGTTATGTTCAATGGATTTTCAGAGATTTCTATGACCATAGCCAAGCTTCCTGTCTTCTACAAGCAAAGAGATTTCCGTTTCTTTCCTCCGTGGGCTTATGCTATACCCTCATGGATCCTCAAGATCCCTATCTCTTTCCTGGAGGTTGCTGTTTGGGTATTCTTAACATATTATGTAATTGGGTTGGATCCCAATGCTGGAAGGTAAGCAGAAAGAAAATGGTCCAAATTGACATGTAACCAATGACATTTTTTCTGCAGGATATATTTATCCAACAAGTTGATGTGATGATTTTGTTGTTGCAGGTTTTTTAAGCAGTATTTTCTGCTTTTGGCTGCTAACCAGATGGCATCTGCATTGTTCCGATTAATTGCAGCAACAGGCAGGAACATGGTTGTTGCTAACACATTTGGTTCATTCGCATTACTCGTGCTTTTCTCATTGGGTGGATTTGTCCTTTCTCGAGGTACAGAAAATATACTAGTAAATGAGACAAAATTAGCTTCTTTTATCAAAATTAAACAATAATATTGCCGTTTCCTTGTTTCATAATGCAGAGGACATCAAAAAATGGTGGAAATGGGCTTACTGGTGTTCTCCATTGTCGTACGCACAGAATGCAATAGTGGCAAATGAATTTCTTGGGCACAGTTGGAAAAAGGTAATTCTTCCACCCTTATCCATGATTGTTTAATTATTTATTAGCAGCTTACTGATATCTGATGTGTGTAAATTTTTTATATCATAGTTTACTCCAAACTCAATTGAATCACTTGGAGTCCAAGTTTTGAAGTCTCGTGGGTTCTTCGCACATGCATATTGGTTTTGGCTTGGATTGGGGGCTTTGTTTGGTTTTGTATTGCTGTTCAACCTTGGTTTCACTTTGGCTCTTACTTTTCTTAACCGTGAGTATTGTTACCATCTTCGTTTGAATTACTTCTATGGCAATGAGTTTACGTTCGAATTTTTGGCAAAACATATTTACAGGATTAGAGAAGCCTCGGGCTATTTTAACAGAGGAATCTGAAAGTAATGAGCAAGATAGCACAATTGGAGGAACTGTTCAGTTGTCGACCCATGGAGGTAGTTCCAGGCGTTAAACACGCATCTATGACAAAACTAGTTCGATACATTTGAGCAAGAGTGAGATATCTCTTTAACATCGTCTTATCATAATAAATTATTTTAAACATGCAGAGAGTGGGAATGACATTAGGGAGAGAAACTCCTCTTCCCACTCCTTAACCTTGACAGAAGCAGAGGGCAGTCATCCAAAGAAAAGAGGAATGGTTCTTCCATTTGAACCTCATTCCCTTACATTTGATGAGGTTGTGTACTCTGTTGATATGCCACAGGTAATATTAATTTGAAAAATTATTAGGCAATATTTAGAAAGTTCGATAATATCTTCATTCATTACAATGTAGTCCAGGTGTGATGACCAATTGGTTCGATTTTACTTTGCAGCAAATGAAACTTCAAGGTGTTTCTGATGACAAATTAGTGCTTTTGAATGGTGTGAGCGGTGCCTTCCGGCCAGGTGTACTAACTGCCTTAATGGGCATTAGTGGTGCTGGTAAAACCACTTTGATGGATGTGCTGGCAGGCAGGAAAACGGGCGGTTATATTACTGGGAACATAAAAGTATCAGGTTACCCAAAGAAGCAAGAAACTTTTGCTCGCATTTCAGGATACTGTGAGCAGAATGACATCCACTCTCCGTTTGTTACTGTATACGAGTCCTTGCTCTATTCAGCCTGGCTCCGTTTACCACCTGAAATTGATTCTGAAACCCGAAAGGTTGGTACTGAAATCACCTGGAGAGTTGGGTCATTGAGAGCTAAAACAAGTTAAACAGAGTCAGAAAGAATAGAAAAGTTTGATTCCCTAACTACATTATTGGAAATGGTCATACTAATTTTTAGTTTTACCCTTAATTTGCAGATGTTTATTGGGGAAGTCATGGAGCTTGTGGAGCTGAAACCACTGAAACAATCACTAGTTGGTTTGCCTGGTGTAAGTGGTCTGTCAACAGAGCAGCGCAAGAGACTTACCATTGCAGTTGAGCTGGTGGCTAACCCATCAATCATATTTATGGATGAGCCAACCTCAGGGCTAGATGCAAGGGCTGCTGCAATCGTTATGAGAACTGTTCGAAACACAGTAGACACTGGAAGGACTGTTGTGTGCACCATCCATCAACCAAGCATTGACATATTTGAAGCTTTTGATCAGGTAAGAAAGGTTAAATCTTGATCAAATTATCAAAAAGTTCGTTTTCTCCCATCTATTGATTACAATTATTCAAAAACGCGTTGCAGCTATTCCTAATGAAGCGAGGGGGATATGAAATTTATGTCGGGCCATTGGGGCGCCATTCTTGCCATCTTGTCAGCTATTTTGAAGTATGTTCTGAAGCACATTTTCATAATACAATGGAAATCTAACTGCAATATCACACTTACATAATTTACATCATGATACTAGCTGATGCATGTTAATTTGTTTTTATAAGGCAATTCCTGGAGTTGAGAAAATTAAAGATGGTTATAATCCTGCAACTTGGATGTTGGAAGTGTCGGCTCCATCGCAAGAAGTTGCTTTGGGGGTTGATTTTTCTGATATTTACAAACGCTCAGAGTTATACAGGTATGTTTGTGATGTACTACTAGGTAGCATAGCCAATGGACCAAAATCCATTCAACAATGCCAACACATTTGTTTAACTCAAAGATGAATGTGTCAGGAGAAACAAATCACTTATTGAAGATTTAAGCAAGCCTGCTCCAGGCTCAAAGGACCTCCATTTTGCTGCTCAGTACTCTCAGTCAGCTTTCACCCAATTTCTGGCTTGCTTATGGAAACAACACTGGTCATACTGGCGAAATCCAGCATACACTGCTGTTAGATTCTTTTTTACAACCTTTATAGCATTGTTGCTTGGGTCAATTTTTTGGGACTTGGGTGGTAAAACGTAAGTGCTAACTAGTTGTCTGGAACAGTTTATATTTAGATGATGTTCGTAAGTCTTGTTGTTTCATCTGCCTTTTAATCTTAATTTTCACTTTTCAAATTTTAGGGAAAAGAGGCAAGATCTGTTAAATGCAATGGGTTCCATGTTTACTGCTATTATGTTCCTGGGCATTCAATATTGTTCATCAGTGCAGCCAATAGTATCCGTTGAAAGGACAGTCTTTTACAGAGAAAAAGCTGCTGGCATGTACTCAGGCATTCCATGGGCGTTAGCACAAGTAATCGTTTGACAAGTTACATGTCCATATTAAATGTTATAAGAAATGTGTTTCATCCTGATTATTAATTTTTCTTTCCTGCAGGTTATGATTGAGATTCCTTATATATTTGTCCAGTCACTAGTGTACAGTTCTATAGTCTATGCTATGATGGAATTTGACTGGACAGCCGCAAAGTTCTTTTGGTATATATTCTTCATGTACGTCACATTGTTGTTCTTCACCTTCTATGGCATGTTGACTGTGGCTATAACACCAAACCACCACATTGCTGCCATTGTTTCGACTTTATTTTATGGGATATGGAACATCTTCAGCGGGTTTATAATCCCAAGACCCGTGAGTACCATCCTGCTATTTCTATTGTATATGCTAGATTTTCTTGCTTATGGAATTTTTGTTATTCGTCCTTTCCTCATCTTTCTACTTGTCAAACCACAGAGGATTCCTGTATGGTGGAGATGGTACTATTGGGCAAACCCTATAGCTTGGACCTTGTATGGATTGATTGCTTCCCAGTTTGGAGATATGGAGGATAAAATGGAAAGCGGTGAAACAGTAAAACATTTTCTAAGAGATTATTTTGATTTTAAACATGATTTTCTGGCAGCAGTTGCGGGTGTCCTTACTTGCTTTCCAGGGCTCTTTGCACTTCTCTTCGCCGTAGCAATTAAGCAGCTTAATTTCCAGAGGCGATAGAAATTTAATTTGATTTTGAAGATCAAGCTTGTGCTTCATGGGAAAAGAACTGGTACTAAACATGTGATGTACAACGGAAACCACGTCGCGGAAGGCTTAGCTAATCTGTTTTGGAGTATCTCCACCAGAATGTATCCAATAATACGGTTCCTCTATAGTATCATCTTATAAAAATTGGGTGGGAAGTTATCCTTAACTGTGCTATTTGGAGTTTAATTTCCTGAATCTGTAGAAGTTTAATTTCATTTCTTAGATGATGTCTGGCTTACTGCTACCAAACATTGGGGGGGCACAATTAGGAGAATCGGGTCGGGGATGCCTTGGCTAAATTGAGCATGTTATTCTTCATCTTTTCAGGAATTTACATCTGTATTAATGGCAGGAGGTGGTTAATGTAGTATATGATGCAAGAAGATATAACTTTTTAATTTGTTACTCAGGTGCCATTTCATACTTTAGATTACACATAATTAATGATGTGAAGCAAAAGTGACCTGGCTGAGTGGTTGGTTCCAAGCAACTTTATTTGACTGGCTACACGAGTTCAAATTTTAGAGAAAAATAAAAACGTTTATTGTTTATTAAAACAAATGAGGCAAACAATGTGGAAATCAAAACAAATGAAGATAATAACCATCCCAAGCACGTCTGGGGTCAACAAAAGGTCACATTTTTAAATATATATTTTTATGAGATGAAAAATTGAAGTGTAAAGTTTATTGTTTATTATTTATTTATTTATTTTTCTCACTGGTTGGAGTTCAAGAAATCATAACTTTAATCAAATGGATCACAACTCACGACAAAAGATGATGAGAAAAATTTCTGTAAGATAAGCACACCATTTCAGCAGATTGAGGAGGTCTTCCTGTCCAATAAAAATTTGTCAAATGACAAATCTAACGAGCCTTGTGATGGGATTGCGATCTATTAATTTTTTTGTTTTTTAATTTTAAATTTTGCAATGCCAGTATGCCACCAACATTATATTGGTGGATGCCATCAAGGGACCTACCAAATCAACCAACATTATACTGGTGGACGCCATCAAGGGACCTACCAAATCTACCATTTGATTAATGATTATGTGATTAGCACTCCACCATAACGTATTGGGGTGGTGCGGCTGTCGTACAGAAATCTTTGTCGAAGTCTGTTGAAGCACTGTTTAATGTGAAAGTTTAGCTTACTTTTCTTGCATAAAGACAAGGGGGTAAAAAAACTTGTAAATAAAATAACAACCAAATTATTGAAAAGCAGTGTATAACATAACTAATGATGATTTTAACAAAAAAATAATAATAATTATCTTCTATTCTCCTTTAAACCCTGCTTTTATAAATCATCATCCCTATCTATAAATATATGTTTGGATAGTAATGGCTTGTTTAGTATTAAGATTATGCAGCTGTAGTTTTAAAATAATAGTATTAAAATATTTGGTAAACATTATTTGCGGTAACTTGAAACTTATATTGATTTGATCCCGCAATTACATGATGAAAAACTTACAATATAATTATTAGTTTTATAAAAATTATTATTTAAATTCATATTTACTATATATTATAAAATTTTATTTTATAATTACGGTTCTTTTTCCACAACAACTATAATTAAAAGGTACAACACCTCAATATCAGATAGGACTAAGTCTTATCCCTCAAAAAGAAATTAGGATTTAAGGATAGGCAAATGTTCTTTACATTCATGGAGTTTTGTTTAATAGCTCATTATATTTTTATAGTTTGTAAAATGCATCAACACATCATTCTCTCTCAATTTTAAAAGTTTTATTCCTGATGAATTTAGATAAATTAAATAAAGAACGCAATTTTTTTTAATTATTTAAGTAAGAAATGATTAATAATTTTTTTTTCACTATTGTTCAAATTTTTACAATATAATTATTAATCAAATAAAACATATTTTTTGTAAGAGAAAATATTTGAATTTGTTTAGGAGTAAAGCAGAAGCATCTTCTGAATTCAATTTATTCTGTCTAACATCGAGAGACCAACGAGGGAGAAGCCATCTGTTCTGAAGACCAAGGAAAATTTACTAGTATTGAGTCGCACTCAATCCAAAGCTAATGCCACTGTCGAGCAAAACCATTCTAAAAAAACATAAATAACTGTCATGATTTCGGCTTTAAAAAACTCCACCATAAGCTGAAGCATCGCATCCAAATTTTGGCCTTAATCCAACCGAAAGGGGGAAGGCAGCATATCAAGGGCCTGTTTCCTATACAGGTGTATCAATTGTAGTTTAAAAGTTAAGTTATGGTTTTAAAATATTTGATAAATATTTGTTATTATAATTTAAAAATAAAATTACACTAATTTAATCAAAATAGTTCTCGAATCTGATTATATTTCACGCCCATCAAAATTCCTTAATATAATAAACATAACCATAGCCAGCAGCAAATTAATTGGACACTTTAGAGCGAGGGTATTAGTTGAGATAGGCAGCTGAAAGCAGAGAAACGGCACTAGCCATTCCCACTAGCTGCGCACATAAGAGCTCAGTGAAGGTAAAAAGGAGAACCTCTTATTCCTTGTGGCTCAAAATCTTGCAGAGACTCCATTCAAACCACAAAAAATAAAGACTTTATAATATAGACAAGACAAAATCTTGCACTCTGTCATCTGCGCAAGTTTCCATATTGCACATTTTAATTGTTTACCTTTAAAATGTGCATTAAAGCTAAAGACTTTAAACGTGTATATACTAGTACACGATGCAAATTTGTAAACATGTTTTTCTGGCATATGAGTTGAAAAATTAAATTGAAAATTCATTGTTACAATGACATCTCGAACTTTTTTACTCTAGGATGGTCAAGAAAAGATAATCTCGATCAAATGGTTGTCTGTGATTATTGACACTTATGCATTCAAAGTAGAAAAAAAATGCCCTTAGCCTTATGTGTCACATGATAGTCACACTTTTTGTATAGTGTTCACTTGTTGGAGTAGGATTAGAAAACGTGGATTTCTCTCACTCCAGGCGTTTACTTGCTCATTTAAGAAGGGGTGCGAGAGTCCCACTCCATATGTCCCACTTATTTTTGGAGTGAGGAGTGGAATTCTCACTCCCATCGTCTTTTTTTACCCTTCTTTTATAAAATAATTTATATTTATTAAAATAATATATTGTTACATTTACTTAAAAATAATAATAATAAACTTATTTGAATATAATATTATTATATTTAGTTAGAAATAATATTTTATGTAATCTAAGTTAAGGTTATTTAAAAATAATATTATCATATTCTTAGAGAATTGATAATATTTTTATAAACTATCTTTGTTTGATAATATAATAATATTATATTTATTTAATTTTAATAGTACTATATTTATTTAATATTACTAATAAATAGTTTATTCTAAGAAAATATTAATTTTGTACTATATTATTAATAATAATGTTTCATTTTTGTTACTCTTATCAATAATATTTAACTTACATAACTAAAATTAAAATTAATAATAAAATAAATAGTTTATTTTATAAATATATTCTTTTATTCACTTTTTAATTAAAAACTAGTACTTTTTAAATAAGGGTAAAATTATAATATGAAACAATTTACTCCCAATCCAAAATGATGTAAATATATAAATGAGATTTTGATTTTTATTCTACACTTTTGTTCCAGTGTAAGTAAACAACTTACTTCCACTCTGACTCCACACTCCTAATATCAAGATTCTCACTTTTCAAATTTCTTAATCCAATTCGAGACTCGAAGTAAACGATATTTTAACATAGTATGAGCATAAGTTTGCTGTTGTAAGAGGTAGTGAATTTAGACTCAACAAGATATTATCTTGGATGCTTTTATAACTCTTTTCGAAATTCAAACAACCTTTTACGTTGAGATTATCGCTGTAATAATCGGGAGAGATTTTAGTGGTCAAATATAGTGGACTAATGTTTGGTTGTAATAGGATATTACATGTCTACCCTACTAAATGATTGGATTGTAAGTCTCGGGTCCCGGTATGAATTTCGTTGCCTCTCTCTTCTTTCTCTTTCGCGACGCCAGTACGCCACCCTTTTCTGAATATTTTAGCTGACACTGACATGTTCCATTCCTTTTATAAACATAAGTATAAGCGGAGTTGTTATATATACCAAGCCATTTATCGTAAGAGATAACATTGCCCTGTCAAGTTAATTAACTGATACACAATATTTCTTCTGTGCCTGAATTTCTGTCTGTTGAATCCAACAAAAAGAAAGAAAAATAGAACTTGTGAGTTTGGTTGGTTTCAGCAGTACTAATTGATCAGCTTGACTTTGCAATGGAGGGCAGTCATGATAGTTACTTGGCGAGTACTAGTTTGCGTGGGAGTATTTCTAGATGGAGAACAAGTTCTGTGGGTGCATTTTCGAAGTCCTTGAGGGAAGAAGATGATGAGGAGGCTCTAAAATGGGCCGCTCTTGAGAAACTGCCTACTTATAATCGTTTGAGGAAAGGATTACTAACTACTTCACGAGGTGAAGCTTTCGAAGTTGATGTTTCTAATCTTGGACTGCAACAAAGGCAAAGGTTGATCAACAAATTGGTGAAAGTCACTGAAGTTGATAACGAGAAGTTCTTGTTGAAGCTCAAGAGCCGCATTGATAGGTAAAAATTCTCTTTCTTCAGCACCTTCAAGGGGGTATTCAGAAATTTGATATAGGAAGGAAGAGTCATTCAGACAACAGTAATTTTTTTTCTTAAATCTCTCTCTTTTATAGTAATTTTTTCTATTTTCAGAACAGTTTATAAACTTATGCAAGGGTTGTTTTTAAAAGTATTATATAAAATAATTCTTCAAATAATTAATAACGCTCTTAGAGTCTCTACCTCGACCTTTTTGTTTTAACAAATTAATAAGAACTTATTTTACTGACCATAACCCTAATATATTATATTATCAGAGTGACGCTACTGCAACCCCCTTTTTTCTCTTATAAAACACCTATTGTAATGTATTTACAATTTCATCCTCTATTTTTTAAAATTATATTAAAAAGAAAAAAGATATCTATACCCTTACAATTTGAAAAAATAATCACTAACACTCAAATTTTCAAAAAGGGACACCAGGACCCCTTTTAACCATAATATCATTTATCTCTATTATCCCAAAAAAAAATCACTCTAATGTTTTATAAGAAATCAAAATATAATATTAAAATAAATGTATTAAAATTTAAATTATTTTGAATGTTATGTAAAATAATAATTTTAACATTACTAGTATGTGCGATTTTTTTAATTGTAAAATTTATTTAATGCAAAATTTTATTTAAAATCTCTACAATGAAAACAAATATATTATTAAAATAAATATAATAATTTATATAATATTGTATAATAGAGGTAAAGTATTATGGTTAAAAGGAGGTTTTGATATCCTTTTTTGAGAACTTAAAAGTGTTGATGACCATTTCTCTAAACCTTGGGGGTATAGATGTCCTTTTTCCTATTAGAAATTAAAATTTATCTAATTAAACCCCTCTTTTCCCATCACAAACTCTTTAAATCTACAAAGTTAATCAATTAAAAGAGTAATAATTTAATTAAAATAAGTTTGATTCACTTATTTACAATTTATTTTTACGTTCTATTTTGGTTAATTTAAAACTTGAATCAAATTCAACTCAAATTTTCAGTTCAAATCAAAAACCAAATTAAACTTAAATATGTATTGAGAGGTTTTGCTATGATATTTCCCTATTTGAAATTTCAATTCATCCCTTAAATAAAATTATAATTTTTAATTTATCCTCAAAAGTATGAAAACCTTAATATATCCTCGTTTTTCATTTAAAAGATGAGGCAAATAGGATGCATGTTAATGATTTTTTTTTTTGTCTTTTTAATAGTAAATGAGGATAAATTGAAATTTCATACTTTCCTATGATAAATTGAAAACTGCCACTTTAAGTAGGGAGTAAATTAAGATTTACCCTATTCAAAAATTTTGAAAAATCAAAAGGTACTTTATGTTAAATAAACTTTTATTCTAAAGGTAAATGATTGCTTAGTACTTATATTTTAGATTAAATAATTATTTAGTCTTATTTTAAAAAATATCTTAAGATATTTTTATTATTAAATATGTTACACTTTTGTTCTTATTTTTTTCTCAAACTTTACAAAAATATCTTTGCAATAATCTTGGGACATAATAAAAAGAAAAAAATGTTAATCAATCCATCAACTTTTAAAAGTAAATAAAAATTAATGTAAAAATTTCTTGCTATTAATAAAAATTAATGTAAAAATTTCTTATATTATTTTGCTTCTAAAGTTAATTTGATATTAATTTGGTATTTGTGAATAAAATTATTATGTATTGTAAAAGTAAAGAACTAATAAAGCTAAGAGTGTAACATATTTAACGGTAGAGTTGTTTTAAAATATTTTCCAAAATATAATGATTAAATAGATATTTAATTTAAAATATAAGAATTAAACAAATATTTATCTTCTTTTTATTTAAATTGTACTCCTATAACAAAAACCTCCAATTTTTAATGTTCAGGATAAAGGAATGAAGTGTCAACTAACTCAACTAAAAATAATTTGTTGGCTAATAAATCATACGCCTGTGGAATTGATAATCATATGAACAGTAATACTAGTATTTGAATGTTGATTCGTATTTGCAATTAATTGGTAGAACTCGACAGGATCCGAGATGAAATTACCTCAATATTAACTTGTGATTTTCAAATTTCCCGATCAATGACTATTCAGCCGGTGACCGTAAATATTAATTTATAAAAAAAAAATTACATATTTTGTTCAAATATTATTCTAAATTAAATATTTTTAAAAAATAAAATAATATTTTGTGTCATCGGTAATAAATATTGAACACCGACCCCTACTCTCTAGTGTTTATTACATGAACTTGTGTTGACAACTACTTCAAAAGTTCTTGTCATTTATGTGCGAGCATGTTCTTAAGTTATGATTTTCAATTTTTATTTTGATTTTTCTCAGAGTTGGAATAGACCTTCCCAAAGTGGAAGTTCGATATGAGCATTTGAACGTTGAAGGGGAAGCGTACTTAGCAAGTAAAGCCTTGCCATCATTCACTAAATTTTATACCACCGTCTTTGAGGTAGCATTACTCTTCAAATCAAGAGTCATTATTTTGTTAGTTTCGAGGCTCAAATCTTAATTATCTGAGTGTCTTTGAAGGACATCTTCAACTATCTCGGCATTCTTCCCAGTAGAAAGAAACACTTGACAATCCTCAAGGATGTGAGTGGAATCATAAAGCCGGGCAGGTGAGAATCCAAATTAATTCCTATTGTTTCTTAATTTACTTGTAATTTCTTGAATTTATGGGTACTTAATTATCTAAGAATTGTGCAGAATGACACTGCTTTTGGGTCCTCCAGCATCTGGAAAGACCACACTTTTGTTGGCTTTAGCTGGGAAGCTTGATTCTAGTCTCAAGGTGCTTTTTTTTTTTTTAATTTATTAATTTATTTTTTTTTTACATTGTTAAAATTAAGCTCTAATTTTAGCATTACTTTTTCATCTTTGGTTTTATCTCTGATTAGAGGAATCAAAATGTCTCATTGTAGGTTTCTGGTAGGGCGACATACAATGGGCACGACATGGGTGAGTTTGTGCCCGAGAGAGCAGCTGCTTACATCAGTCAACATGATAATCATATAGGAGAAATGACTGTGAGGGAAACCTTGGCCTTCTCTGCTAGATGCCAGGGGGTTGGATCCCGATATGGTAGCTTTTTCTTTTTTTCCTTCCAACTATAAAATTCAGATTGTGGTATGTATTTTTTTGATATAGTACAAGCATTTAAGGTTCATTGCTTTTGAGAAATGCAGAACTATTAACTGAGTTGGCCAGAAGAGAAAATGAAGCAGGTATTAAGCCTGATCCCGATATAGATGTCTACATGAAGGTGAGAAAAATTAAAAGTTCGTTCAAACTTGTTTGACATTTAACCAACTTGATTCCCCCCCCCCCCCCCCCCCAAAAAAAAAGGAAAGAATAAAATTTAGTGAAATGTGGGCTTTTATTTTTAATCCTCGCCTCGTTTTTGTTTTCCTATGGCTTAAAATCCTAGTATTTGACCTTTGATATTCAAATCGTTGTGCCATTTTCCTGAATTGGATCAGTTTGAAGCATGGGATTTCACCTTTTTGCCTCTAAAAAATAGAATTAGACTAGAATCAATTTTATGGACAGGGATTTGAACTCTTGGTGATTGAGTATCTTATTTCTCCATCAATTCTCTTGTCTCAGGCAATAGCAACTGAAGGCCAGGAAGCCAATGTCATCACTGATTATTATCTGAAGGTATCGTGATTATGAATAACTCTATAAACCAATTGTAAATTTTTCTCAAGTAACTAATGTCACCTGTTTGAATGATTTTCAACATAAATATATAGGTTTTGGGACTTGAGGTCTGTGCAGATACCATGGTAGGAGATGAAATGATAAGAGGTATATCTGGAGGAGAAAGGAAGCGTGTTACAACTGGTAAATGCATGACTCTATAAATTCATTTCTATTGTTCACAATGATAAAAATGTAATTATAACTTTCCATTCAAATAAATAAATGACAATTTGTATTTCGAATTATAGGTGAAATGATGGTTGGTCCAGCGTTGGCACTATTTATGGATGAGATTTCCACTGGTTTGGACAGCTCAACGACTTTCCAAATTGTTAATTGTCTCAAGCAACATGTTCACATCAATAGTGGAACTGCTGTGATATCTCTCCTACAGCCAGCACCAGAAACTTATGATTTATTTGATGATATAATCCTTCTATCTGATGGCCAGATTGTATATCAGGGTCCCCGTGAGCTGGTGCTGGAGTTTTTTGAATCCATGGGCTTTAAATGCCCCAAGAGAAAAGGAGTGGCTGACTTCTTGCAAGAAGTATGTGGTGATAGAGCACTGCATCTGATCTTTTGTTTTCCTAGTACTATTTGCAAATAATACAGAAGCTTAAGACACGTAACCTTTTTTTATTCAATCTTTAGAAATATAATGTGTTGCAGGTGACATCAAGGAAAGATCAAAAGCAGTATTGGACACATAAAGAGAAGCCTTACAGGTTTGTGACGGTCGAGGAATTTGCTGAGGCATTCCAATCATTCCATGTGGGACAGAAAATTTCTGATGAGCTTCGGACACCATTTGATAAGAGCAAGAGCCATCGAGCTGCTTTGACCACAGAAGTGTATGGCGTTGGCAAGAGGGAGTTGTTGAAAACTTGCATCTCAAGAGAGCTTTTGCTGATGAAGAGGAACTCATTTGTCTACATCTTCAAGCTTACCCAAGTAAGTATCAACTTAATTTTGAATTAATTTAATCATTTCTTTATGTGATTGAGATTTGTTGATTATTTCTTCCCCCCTGATATTAGATTTCATCCGTCGCATTGGCCTTTATGACACTCTTCTTCAGAACAAAGATGCACAAACATTCAGTAACTGATGGTGGAATTTATGCTGGTGCCTTGTTCTTTGCCACTGCAATGGTCATGTTTAATGGACTTGCGGAGATTTCTATGACCATTGCCAAGCTTCCTGTCTTCTACAAGCAAAGAGATTTCCGTTTCTTTCCTCCATGGGCTTATGCTATTCCCTCATGGATCCTCAAGATCCCCATCTCGTTCCTGGAGGTTGCTGTTTGGGTATTCTTAACTTATTATGTAATTGGGTGTGATCCCAATGCTGGAAGGTGAACAGATAGAAAATCAACCAAATTGACTATTAACCAATGGCATTTTCATTACATGATATCTTTATCCAACAAGTTGATGTGATGATTTTCTTGTTGCAGGTTTTTTAAGCAGTACTTGTTGCTCTTAGCAGTTAACCAGATGGCGTCTGCATTGTTCCGATTAATTGCTGCAACTGGCAGGAGCATGGTTGTTGCTAACACATTTGGTACATTTGCATTACTCGTGCTTTTCGCATTGGGTGGATTTGTCCTTTCACAAGGTACATAAAATATAAAAGTAAACGAGCCCCAATTAGCTTCTTTTTCATAACTAAACTAACATATTTTCATTTCTTTGTTTCATAATGCAGAGGACATCAAAAAATGGTGGAAATGGGCTTACTGGTGTTCTCCAATGTCATACGCACAGAATGCAATAGTGGCAAATGAATTTCTTGGGTACAGTTGGAAAAAGGTACTTCTTTGAATGAGCCTTGCCCAAAATTGTGTAATTGTCTATTAGTAACATACTGATGTCCAATTTTTTCATGTAATAGTTTACTCCAAACTCATATGAATCAATTGGAGTCCAAGTTTTGAAGGGTCGCGGGTTCTTTGCTCATGCATACTGGTATTGGCTTGGATTGGGGGCATTGTTTGGTTTTATACTACTGTTCAACCTCGGTTTCACTATGGCTATTACTTTTCTTAACCGTATGCATCTTTACCTCTTCACTTGATACTTCAAAAGCAGTGAGTTTATGTTCTAATTTTGTGAAAAAAAATATTTACAGAATTAGAGAAGCCTCGAGCTGTTATAACAGAGGAATCTGAAAGTAATAAGCAAGATAACAGAATTAGAGGAACTGTTCAGTTGTCCACCCGTGGAGGTAGTTTTGTTTCAGTTATTAAACTATTTCCTTTGAGAAAGAATGAGATATTTTTTAAATGCCATCTTATGCTAATAAATTGTTTTAAGCGTGCAGAGAGTGGAGAAGACATTAGCGGGAGAAACTCCTCTTCTAAGTCCTTAATCCTGACAGAAGCACAGGGCAGTCATCCAAAGAAAAGAGGAATGATTCTTCCTTTTGAACCTCATTCCCTTACCTTTGATGAGGTTGTATACTCCGTTGACATGCCACAGGTAATATTAATTTTAAACTAATTAGGCAATATTTAGAAAGTTCGATGATATCTTGATCCATTTCAATGTAGTCCAGGCATGATGACCAATTGGTTCGATTTTACATTGTAGGAAATGAAACTTCAAGGTGTTCTTGAAGACAAATTAGTGCTTCTGAATGGTTTGAGCGGTGCTTTTCGGCCAGGTGTTCTAACAGCTTTAATGGGAGTCAGTGGTGCTGGTAAAACTACTTTGATGGATGTGTTGTCCGGCAGGAAAACGGGTGGATATATTACTGGGAACATAACAATATCTGGTTACCCGAAGAAGCAAGAAACTTTTGCTCGCATTTCAGGATACTGTGAGCAAAATGACATCCATTCTCCTTTTGTTACTGTATATGAGTCCTTGCTCTACTCAGCCTGGCTCCGTTTACCACCTGAAGTTGATTCTGAAACCAGAAAGGTAGGTACTAAAGTCACATAGAGTGTTAGGTCATTGAGGGCTAAAACTAGTTAACCTGAGTCAATGGGCAGGGAAAGAGTTAGATTCCCTAAATACATTATTGGACATAATTCATACTGATTTAGAGTTTTCCCCTTGATTTACAGATGTTTATTGAGGAAGTCATGGAGCTTGTGGAGCTGAAACCACTGATACAATCATTGGTTGGTTTGCCTGGTGTAAGTGGTCTGTCAACAGAGCAGCGTAAGAGGCTTACCATTGCAGTTGAGCTAGTGGCTAACCCGTCCATCATATTTATGGATGAGCCAACCTCAGGGCTAGATGCAAGGGCGGCTGCAATTGTTATGAGAACTGTTAGAAATACAGTGGACACTGGAAGGACAGTAGTGTGCACCATTCATCAACCAGGCATTGACATATTTGATGCTTTTGATGAGGTAAAAAATGTTAATTCTTGATCAAGGTAACGTAAAGTTCCTTTTTTTTTCTCCCCTTTTTTTCTATGGATTACAATTGTTCAACAATGCATTGCAGTTCTTCCTAATGAAGCGAGGGGGACAAGAAATTTATGTTGGGCCATTGGGTCGCCATTCTTGCCAACTTATCAGCTATTTTGAAGTATGTGCCGATGCACGTTATCATATTACAATGGAAATCCAACTTGAGTATCATTTTGAAGTGACTTGCATAATTTTCATCTTGAAACTATCTGATGCATGTTTATTCGTTTTTATAAGGCTATTCCTGGAGTTGAGAAAATTAAAGATGGTTACAATCCGGCCACTTGGATGTTGGAAGTAACTGCTTCATCCCAAGAGGTAGCTTTGGGAGTTGATTTTAATGATATTTTCAGATGCTCAGAATTATACAGGTACATTCATGAAGTACTAACACTACTAACTGCAATCCATTCACCTCTCTGCCAATGCATTTGTTTAGTTCAAAATTTTGAATTGGCAATGTGTCTCAGGAGAAACAAAGGACTTATTGAAGAATTAAGCAAGCCTACTCCAGGTTCAAAGGACCTCTATTTTCCTACCCAGTACTCGCAGTCAGCTTTCACTCAATTCATGGCTTGCTTATGGAAACAACACTGGTCATACTGGCGAAATCCACAATACACTGCTGTTAGATTCTTTTTTACAGCCTTTATAGCAGTGTTGCTTGGGTCATTGTTTTGGGACATGGGCTCTAAAACGTTAGTTACAGCCTTGGAAACTGGAACATTATAAATTTAAATATTATTCTTAGTCTTGTTTTCTCATCTGCCTTTTAATATTAATTTTCACTTTTTAATTTATAGGAGAAAGAGCCAAGATCTGTTTAATGCAATGGGTTCCATGTTTACTGCAATTATCTTCCTCGGCCTTCAATATTGTTCATCCGTGCAGCCAGTAGTATCTGTTGAAAGGACAGTCTTTTACAGAGAAAAGGCCGCTGGCATGTACGCGGGCCTTCCGTGGGCATTAGCACAAGTAATCGTTTGACACATGCCTATCTGAAATGTTATAAGAAATGTGTTTCATTACTGATATTTAGATTTTTCTTTGCGGCAGGCCATGATTGAGATTCCTTATATATTTGTTCAGTCAGTAGTGTACTGTGTTATAGTCTATGCTATGATGGGATATGACTGGACAGCCGAGAAGTTCTCTTGGTACTTTTTCTTCATGTACATCACATTATTGCTCTTCACCTTCTATGGCATGTTGACAGTGGCTATAACACCAAACCACCACATTGCTGCCATTGTTTCGACTTTATTTTACGGGATATGGTACCTCTTTTGCGGATTTGTAATCCCAAGACCTGTAAGTACTATTCTGCTATTTCTATTTCTATTTCATATGCTAGATTCTCTAGTTACAGAATTTCTGTTACCGATTCTTTCCTCATCTTTCACCTTTTTCAAACCGCAGAGGATTCCTGTATGGTGGAGGTGGTACTATTGGGCAAACCCTATAGCTTGGACCCTGTATGGATTGATTGCTTCACAGTTTGGGGATGTGGAGGACCAAATGGAAAATGGTGAAACAGTGAAGCACTTTCTTAGAGATTATTTTGGTTTCAAACATGATTTTCTGGGAGTAGTTGCGGGTGTGCTTACGTGCTTTGCAGCCCTCTTTGGTTTTGTCTTCGCCCTAGGAATCAAGCAGCTTAATTTCCAGAGGCGGTAGAAATTTAATAGCATCTTGAAGATCAAGTTTGTGATTTAGGACTTGGTAAAAGGCTTGCGGGCAAGCCTGTTTTAAGGAGTGGGGAATAATATTAGGACTCTTGTAGTTTATTTTAATTTCTTTTCTATTAAGATTAGATTTTCTTATTGCAGTTATAATTAAGGGTACTAACTAAATTAGAACTAAGATTGTATCGAGCTACTATAAATAAGTAATAAAATTAATTCTAACCCCAGTTAATTTTTCTGTCTCCCCTCTAAATAGCTTGTGTATATTTTCTCACACCTATGCCAAGACATTTTTCTTGCTGTTATTATAGTGGTTTTGATTTCAATGCAAGAAATAATACTGTTAATGTCCCCCCAAGTGTGAATCCATATGAAAGTTGAGTCCTGTTGCATGAGATACAAGATGGAACTTGTTTAAGTTTTGATATGGGACACAGCTTATGCTTTTCTTTTCTGCATCTTATCATATCTCTCTTTTTGTCTTCCTTTTTGTGGTTAATTTTTAGGTGCTAGCTATATCATACTTCTAGAATATGCATAATTGAATATTTGAAATAAAGACAAATGCGGAAAAGGGGAGAAATGAATATAATAATAGCATTCAAAGCAAATGTGTTGGGGTCAATAAAGCATACCAAAAGGTCACTACTTTTAGCCCCAATTTACTGCAAGAAGTTGGGACTTTGTAGTTTGGAAAATCACAATATTGCTTTTTGATCCAACTGTATCTGAATTATCTCAGCTATTCATTTCTTTGATTAAAAAAACAAAGTTTTTTTTTTCCTACTGTATTTGAATTATTCATCTCTTTGATTAAAAAACAAAATAAGTGAAACAAAACGGTTTGACATTTAAGCGCAGAACTGTTTCTGCATTTTGTCTCTCTCTCCCTCTCCTTCAACTTTGTTGTGAGAAAAGGCTGTGGTTCAATGATTAGGGTGATGAATTTTTGTGTTAGGAAAAATTCAAATAACACAAAATGGGATGAGAATTTCCAAACGCAAGGTAGGTGAAGGCACAGAAAGTTCAACTTTGTAACACACCTTCATTTTAAATGTGAGACTTAACCTAGTTGTCTGCAAAAGCACCTTATGAATTTAAAAGATGGGGAATTTTCAAATCAGCAGCCAAATAAATTAACTTACTTTCAATTTACCGAAATGTTAACACAATCCCATTTATTATTAAGAATACCAAAAAATAAAATAAAATAAAAATAGATCTTTAAGACGTCCCTCTTTATCCTAGTCTTTTAAATAGGGGCGTTGATATTTTCAATAAGTTTAGACTTGAATTGATAGTTTCAATAGGTTAAGATTTAATCTGAAGGGAATGGGATAAACTAAAATTTACTCTCTAAAAGATCTATACGTACCATTAATGAAGAAAACATGTATATTTTATTATAGAAAGCATTTGTATCATCCATAAGATGGAGGGTTTGAGTTTTCTTATAATTATGGGAGTAAGTGCATGGTTGGTATAGCTTTCAAATGGTCAATCCCATAAGTTTTCTTTTTGTTAAGGTTGCTTGCTTGTATTTTGAGTAGAGCTTTTGGAGGTTAAATAAACTATTTTATCTTATATTAGTAAAAGCTCAAATTTTGCACTTTTAAGAGTAAAGATTGGAATTTTTTTTGAATTGTCTAAAATATCCTTTTCTTATCTCACTATTTTATTTCATTTTTTTTCATAGCATAACTATAAGAAACTTACTTTGAAAATAATTTTATAATTTTTAATAAAAATTTCTATTGATAATCAAATAACTATTTTTTTTAAAATCTCTATTTCTAAACAAGGTTGGACATCAGATTGGATTTGGAAAGATCCAATCTAATCTATACAAATTCATACCAGATTCAGATTTGGTTTCAAATACGATCAGATATAATTTGTGTATGTAATTGGATTAGATGTGGATCAGATCGAATTCGAGTCAATTCGAATAATCCAAATTGGATTGCACTGCTACTTAAAAAAGAAAAAAACAAAATATAAAAGCAGAAACTAAGAAAATGAAAACCTAATTCCAAAATCACCAAAGATACAAGGTAGCCGCAACCCATGACCACAAACCACACTCATGACCTGACGCACACAGCGGCCCACGCCACCAACAGTATAAACCAAATGAACCCCGCTACATCTGGATCGACGTCCAGCCACCATGGCGTCCCCCAGACCCACTATGTCGAAGATAGTCAAGACACAATGGGAAAATCCAGCCCAGCTCTCTTCCAATGAGATTATCAATAACCAAAAGAAGAGACTGACAATGATTGATGTCACCGCCTATACTATTGTAGATTTCATGATTTTTTTGTGAAAATTGTCTAAAAGTCCCAAATCTAATTTCAATCCAAACCGATCTAAATTTGAACTTATTCGAAATATTCATCTCGTTCGAATTTGATCTGAGCTAATTCGGATCGAACTAAATTAAATATAAGGTTTCGATTGAGATCGAATGAATTTTTTCTCAATCTAAATTATCCGAAATCTGATTGAATATCTTATCCGAATCCGAAATTGTCCAACCCTATTTGTAAAAGCTCTATTAAAATAAATTTTACTTGAAAAGTTATTTCAAACGAATTAAAAAATAAATGCTTATATAGTAATAAGATATCAAATTTCTTCTCCTCCATTTTCTCATTCTTTTCTTTTGACTTTAAACATGAAAATAAAGAAAATAAAATCATCGACATTTTGAGCGGATCTAATATATATATTTTCCCCTTCCCTTCCTACTAATGTTGAACGTGAATTTTATATTTGCGGTTGTTTACCAGACACACAATTTAAGATTTTCTTGAATTTTTTTTCAAATTGGATTTTTTATTTGTGAAAATATTAAACATTATACAGATGGGGACAGGGGGCTTACCGAATTAAAAAAATAGAGAGAAAGAACAAGAAAAGAACATCGTTTTGCTGCTGTTTCTATCAATTCAGGGACCTACTGTCATCGTGTTGTGCAAGTTGTTTAGCGTTGCTCTTAATTTATTTAATGTGTAAGTTGAACCTTATTCATTAGTCACTGCATGCATTTTGATTTTTCCAAGTTTCCAAATTTAAGTTTTATTATATATAGGTAACTGTTCCAATCCGGGAGTCCCGGATTGGAACAGTTTCCGGGACAAAAATTAGTGGCTTTTGGATTTCAATCCAAAGGCCACTAGTAGCTGCACATGGTGGAATCCAAAGGCCACTGGTGGCTGCACATGGTGGGGTCCACCATGTGCAGCCCACAAATTAAAAAAAAAAAAGCCACCAGCGGCCGTTGGATTGAACGGCCCCTGCTAGATTCCCGGATCCCAGATTGGATCACTGTCCTATATGTATATAATTTTAATTGGGTGAGGTAATCATGAGAAGTTTGATTCAAAACATGAAGGGGTGTGCAAAATGAGGGTGGATAAAATTTTAGTGTTCAAATATATACACATATGTAATACAAGTATTGGTTTATTTTAGCAAAATGCACATGCTTTTAAAATTGTCATATTTTTATTAACTTTTTTATCATACATGTTTTTTAATTAATCATGATAGTATTCGTACACACTTGGTAAAAGGTAAATGAAAATAATGTAAATGCTCTTACATTATCCGCGACTCTCTCAATCATAATCTTAAAAGTCAAACTATTTAAACTACATAAAAAAATAATTGATTTAATCCATTTATTCTATGGACACATTAACAAAAATTAAAAATTAAAATCTCATTTTACAAAGCTCTCATAATTTTCAAATTAACCATGATCACATTTTCATTCTCCTACTTTTTGTTTCCTTTCTAACCCATGAAATTTTCTTGTGCAATATTCAAACGTTATTCTAATTATTTTTCTATCTGGCTTCACTGTCAAAATTTTCTTCATAGCGAAGAGACATCAAATTTGTCTTAACATTTTTACCTTTTTCTTTGATGTTGACTTTAAACTTGAAGATAAAGAAAATAAAAACACTTGACTTTAGAATTGCCATTTTTCATTCTTTTGATTGACCATGCGCCTCCGTTGAACGATCAAATGGGTGCTACAACTTGCGATATCCTCATTTTCTATTTATAAATGTTCAAATGATAATTATATCCTTGAAAAAATAATTATACACATCTTAAATTTTTAAGAAGGGATATTAAGACCTCTATTTAACTAAAATACCTTTTGGTTTTATAAACTCGAAAAAATTAACTCTAATATTTTGTAATAGATAAAAATATAATGTTAAAATAAATGTAGTAATAAATACATTTTAAAAAATACACCTATTAGACATATTTTATTGTATTAAACTTAATTTTATAATAAATAGAAACATAATATTAAAAAATATAAAAATTTAAATTATTTTGAATATCATGTAAAATAATTTCAATACTATTAACATATATTGAATTAATTGTGAAATCTATTTGACCGAAAGATTTGTTTTAAACATTTTAATAAATAAAAATATATTTTAAATACAAATAATATTTATGTTTTTAAATTATTTTATCTATCAAAATTATTATCTTAATAAATTATACATTTTTAATAATATTTATGTTTTTAAATTATTTTAATATTATTAGTCTACTAAGCATATTTAATTATTTATATTTATTAAAAAATTTTAAAGCTAACTATTTTAGCTGCTCTATTTAAATGGTACTACAATAAAAAAATGATCCTAATATTCTTCTTCACTAAAAAATGTGTTAGTTTGTTTGACTATTCTCCGAGACATTAGGGTATGGTAAATCTTTTTCTTTTTATAAATCAACATTTTAAAATAATAATGTATTAAATTATAATATATTATTTCCCCATCAAAAAGAATTTTAACTATTAAAATTAATATTTTATCGAAACTTTCAAGAGTTTTTAATTTGGCCGGTCATCCGAGTAGCTTTCGAAGGAGTTTAATTTAATTGGTCTTGCGTTTATTTTTATTTTTTATTACATGAGATTATTGCTCAGATTACAACTCATATTACATGAGACTATAACTGATATTTACAAATCAGACAATTACTGGGACCAACTTACATCAATGCTAATGGAGCTCTGCCCATATTTTAACCCTCACAAATATTCGAGGGATGTCTACTCCTCACTCATGGGTAAGGGAGAAGATTACCTTCATTTAAATTAATTGAGAAAGGAAATACCCCCACAATACTTTTGTGGGGGTTCGAACTGCTGCCCTCCAAGTTAGAGGGCAGCAGCCCTGGCCACTCGGGCTGAGCCGAGTGGTTTAATTGGTCTTGCGTTTGAATCAGGAGTAAGAGGCTTTGTCCACCGAACCGATCTTTTTTTTTTCTTTTTTTGTTTAAGTAAAATATTTAAAAAAAAAAGTTTATGTAATGCTTCCAAAACTTAAAAATAAATGGAAAAAAAAAATTAGAACTGAAATTCACTTCCGAAACACAAAAATCCATCAGAATAACGAAGGATAGTGAGGGAATTGGGTAATGTGATGACTAACAAGAAGCCTTTTAAATCAAAATTATCCGCTATTTTTCTCAATACGGCGGCGGCGGAGAAGCTCAGCCTTATGCTGTGCCGGGACGACGAGATTTTTTTCCCTTAATTAATTAATTAAAATGAAGAAGCTTCACAAAAGATTTGATGCATTTTTTAGTTCATTTTTTTTTTAATAATTGAGCAAGATGGACGGTCGTGATGGAGGGAATGACCATACGGACTTGCTGACGGTGAAGAGAAGCTCACGTTCACTGAGACGGAAAATGAATGCTTCTGCTCTTGGTATATTATAATTCCCATCTCTTTTGTCTAAGATTTTGTGTGTGTGTGTGTGTGTGTTTTTTTTTAATTTAAATATATTAACACGAATTTTTGTCTAAGATTATGTCCTTTTAACTTATGTTTAACGTTAAATAATTTTTTTATAATTTTATAATGTCGACCAACGAAAATCAGGAAAGGCATGAGCTAATTAATTTAGTATTGGATCTTTTTACTTGAATACAGTCTTGAAAATGCCTTTTTAATAATTAAATTATTAAATTCTTGGTTGCCTCTACAATTAATTTAATAATTAAATTTTTCGTTTTATTTTTTTTTTTTAAAAGTAATTAATGCGGGGAAATGGCAGTAACAGAGTACGTCACTAATTCGCTATACGATCCGGATCCGGATCCGGTGATTGTGGTCCCCACCTCCCATGTTTGAGGGGTCTTAATTGGAAAATTAAATTGAAGGGTTAAAGTAATCTTCATTTCAAAATTGGCGTGCTTTGACTTTCTCCACGTCAAGCGTTGATTGTTGTTTGTGTCCAGCCATTTGTCTCAGTCAGTTGTCTTGTGGGTAATGTCCAAGTACGTGACATTAGTGTTACTTATTCTAAAAGGCCAAAACTACGTTGCCACACGGGTTTCGTACCCCACTTTTTTGTCTTTTTCTATGTCAATTACAGTGAAATCCATTTATTTGTTAAAAAAATAAAAAAACTAAAGACTTTTATTTTTTCACACATTAGTCCTACACCTAAAAATTTTCAGGTTCTGAGATACTTCTAGAAGTCATAATCTATTTTAGAAACACCTTTCGATTTGAAGATGCCAAACATGAACACAATACTCCGACATCGCAGACTTGTCAATTTGGACAATATAAGTTTTTTTTTTTTGTATTGCAATATATGTAGAGAAGAGAATGCATAATTTGCCAGAATAAGAAATCCATTTCACTACCAAACTAAAAACTAAAAAAATAAAAAAATTAGTCATGGGCTCATGGCCATGGTCCTATTTTCCAACACTTAGCCATTCAGATATATATATATATATATATATATATATATATGAGTGGTAAATTTGATACAATTATTATTTAATTGGTCATATCCTTGTCAATTAGGGATGTGTGCTAATGGCTATTTAAAATATTGGGGTATGATGTGCATAATCAAATAATTGATAGTATGCTAAATAAATATTATATTACAATAAAATAATAAAAACATTAATTATATATAATATAAAATTAAATTAATTTTCATATTTTATACATTTCATCTATTTGAGATAATAAAATCTCTTGTGTTAGAGAAAAAAAAAAAAAAAGGGTATGATGTGCATCAATTATACATTTCATCTACTCATCGATAACGTTGTTATCAATAATAAAAAATTTATCATAAACTAATTCATCATAACAAGATTATGTGTGGTTGTTATTTATTAAATCTTATCGTTTCGTATTTAAACGGTGCATTTATCAATGTAACAATAGTCAAGGCACGAGTTTCGTATTCCAATTCCATCCCCATTCTAGAATTGAACCAGTCCTAGTCATTAGTCAAAGTCTGTTGAGTAACCTTGTGATGTTGTATCGAGTCTTGATTACTTTTCTTGCAGCATGGCAAGGAAATTTTTTCACACCAATTAATAAAATCAGTCGGCCGTTTCCCCGTCAATTCATAACAAGTTAAATAGGTAAACAATGTGACTGGGTACCAGCTGCTCGGAAATTTCTAAAGAAATTTTTTTTTAAAACTCTTTATTCTGCTGCCAAAAGTCTACGGTCAAGAATCCATCACTTTCCTCAACTGCCCGACATTAGATAGCAATGAATATAGACCCATTAGGTGGCTGGAGCCCGTTAGCTTAAGAAAATTAAATTTCATGATTTTTTTTCTTTTAGTTAAGAATAGAGTTTTCAAATATCTTCCTAAACAAGAGAACGTATAAAAAACTCAATATGAAAAGAGTAATTTATCATTGAAATTAGAGTTAGATATTTATTATTTAATAATTTTTTTTTTTGTTTTATTCCTTGACATGCACCAACAATTTACGTAAACTCATACACTAAATTTAAAATTTAGCTCGGCCTAATGAAGATCCGGAGCCTACCCCTGGAATATTGATATTTACAGTAGAAAAAAAAGTCTATGCCCCGATCATTTTATATTGCTACAACGACTTGTTCACGGGGGGTAGATAAGGGAAATGATTATTTGAGCCGCCGGTGCCATATACCAGTCAATTTATGCTGTTGTATGCAAGATATAAATAAATGGTTACGTGGGTCACTAATGTATCAAGTCATAGTAGGAGCAATTGCTCTGTCAAATTAATTAGTACCCATTTCTCCGTGCTTGAACTTCTCTTTGTTGAGTTCAACAATAGAGAGAAAAAAGCACTCCTCGGTTTTGGTTGGTTTCAGCAGCTCTGAGCATCTTGAGTTGCCATGGAGGGCACCCACGATATTTTCATGGCTAGTACTAGCTTGCGTCGGAGCGCTTCTAGATGGAACACAAATTCCATCGGTGCATTTTCGAGGTCTTCCAGGGAAGAAGACGATGAGGAGGCTCTAAAATGGGCTGCTCTCGAGAAATTGCCTACCTATAACCGTTTGAGGAAGGGGATATTAACTACCTCACGAGGTGAAGCTAATGAAGTTGATGTTTACAACCTTGGGCTGCAAGAAAGGCAGAGGTTGATTGATAAATTGGTTAAAGTTACTGATGTTGATAACGAGAGGTTCTTGTTGAAGCTCAAGAACCGTATTGATAGGTAAAAAACTTTCAGTTCTTCAGCAGCTGTAACTGATATTCATATAACTATTTCATGCTGTCAATAATGTTCTGTTTCCACCTTAAACAAATAGAAAAGTTACATAATCCGTAAGCTAATCTTGAATTGCCTTTGTTTTAAACAAATATTAAGTTTGAATTGATTTCTCTCATATTGGATTGTAAAGGAGCAATCTACAGTTTTATGGACTAATCTTTTGGATAAAAACTCGGTGTCAGAGCAGACCTTTTTCGAGAGAGTGTGTGTGTGTGTTTGTCAGAGTTCTTTTTTTTCATGTGTATGTTGTGTCCACCATTTTTTTTTTTTTCAAGAGCGTGTTGTATTTTGGTCATGATTCTGATTTTTTTCTTTGATTTTTGGCAGAGTTGGAATAGACCTTCCAAAAGTCGAAGTACGATATGAACATTTGAATGTTGAAGCAGAAGCATTTTTAGCAAGTAATGCCTTGCCATCGTTCATTAAATTCTATACCAACATCTTTGAGGTACCAATCTTCAAATGCAAAAATTATTATTATTTTTAATCATCTTTTGTTAATTTCTCGGCTCAAATTCAAATAATCTGTATTTGTTTGCAGGGTCTCTTGAACTATCTCCGCATTATTCCAAGTAAAAAGAGACACTTGACAATCCTGAAGGATGTCAGTGGAGTCATAAAGCCGGGAAGGTGAAAATTAAATACCTATTGTTTCTTAATTTACTTGTTTTTCTATGAATATGTTGGTAGTGATCACAAATTGAGCCCATCTCTTTTCTCGCAGATTGACATTGCTTCTGGGTCCCCCAAGTTCTGGAAAGACCACACTATTGTTGGCTTTGGCCGGGAAGCTTGATCCTACTCTGAAGGTGATTATATAGTTAAAAGCTCTAATTATTTAGGAGGGGTTTGGCTTTTACCTTTGCTTTTCGATCTTTGATTTTCTCCCTAATTTGAGAATCAAAACATCCCTCTGTAGGTTTCTGGTAGGGTAACATACAACGGTCACGATACGGATGAATTTGTGCCTCAGAGAACAGCTGCTTATATCAGTCAACACGATAATCATATAGGTGAAATGACTGTGAGAGAAACTTTGGCCTTCTCTGCTAGATGCCAGGGGGTTGGAACCCGTTATGGTAGGTGTATATATATATATATATATATATATATATTTTTTTTTTTTAATTTCTTCCTTCAAGTAAAGAACTCAGATTAAAGGTTTCTGCCTTTTGGGAAGTGCAGAAATGTTAACTGAGTTGGCAAGAAGAGAGAAGGCAGCAGGTATTAAGCCTGATCCGGATATTGATGTCTACATGAAGGTGAGAGAAGCTGAAGTTTGTTTAAACTTTAAAACATGTTTAGCATTTAGCCAATTTGATTCCAGAAAAGAGAAAAAAAAAAAATCATTGGATGAGAAAAAAGAATAAAATCTGATGAATTATGAGTTTCAGTTTTAAGCCTGGCTTCACTCAAGTGCTCCTATGTCTCAAAATCCTAGTACATGAACTTTGAGATTCAATTCTTTATATCATTTTGTTGAATTACATATATTTTAAGCTTGGCATTTTACCTTTCACCTCACGAGAAAATAGATTTAGATCGGAAACAACCTTATGGAGATTGATTTGAACTCTTGGTGATTGAGTTTCTTGTATTTCTCTGTCAATTCTCGTCTCAGGCTATAGCAACTGAAGGCCAAGAAGCCAATGTGATCACTGATTATTATCTTAAGGTAACATATTTATGAATCACTCTAAAATTGCGAATTATGATCAAGAACAAGTAAATAATGTCACGTGTTTGAATGCTTCTCCTTATGAACATATAGGTTCTGGGACTGGATGTCTGTGCAGACACCATGGTAGGTGATGAAATGATAAGAGGTATATCAGGAGGACAGAAGAAGCGTGTTACGACTGGTAAATACCAAACTCCATAAATTCATTTTGATTGTGGTCAGATACAAAACAGTTATCTCTTTTCATTCAAACATATGATAAATCGTAAATTAAATTATAGGTGAAATGATGGTTGGACCAGCATTGGCACTATTTATGGATGAGATTTCTACTGGTTTGGACAGCTCGACAACTTTCCAAATTGTTAATTGTCTCAGGCAAAATATTCACATCAATAGTGGAACTGCTGTGATATCTCTCCTACAGCCAGCACCAGAAACTTATGATCTATTTGATGACATTATCCTTCTATCCGATGGCCAGATTGTATACCAGGGTCCTCGCGAACTGGTACTAGAGTTTTTTGCATCCATGGGCTTTAGATGCCCCAAAAGGAAAGGCGTGGCTGACTTCTTGCAAGAAGTATGCGGTGATAGAGCTCTATATTTGATGTTTCAGTTTCTAAATATTTATAGATAATACAGAAGCTTATAACATTCTAAAACTATAACGAGCCTCACACATTACTATTTCTATTCAATCTTTACAAATAATGTGTTCCAGGTAACATCAAGGAAAGATCAAAGGCAGTATTGGGCACATAAAGAGAAGCCTTACAGGTTTGTTACAGTCCAGGAATTTGCTGAGGCATTCCAATCATTCCATGTGGGACAGAAAATTTCTGATGAGCTTCGGACTCCATTTGATAAGAGCAAGAGCCATCGAGCTGCTTTGACCACAGAAACATATGGTGTTGGCAAGAGAGAGTTGTTGAAAGCTAACATCTCAAGAGAACTTTTGCTGATGAAGAGGAACTCATTTGTCTACATCTTCAAACTCATTCAAGTGAGTACCAACATAGTTTTGAATTGTTTTAATTGTTGCTTCATGTGATAACTATTTATTGATTGGTTTTTCCCCCTGGCTTTAGATTGCATTTGTTGCAGTGGTCTACATGACACTCTTCTTGAGAACAAAAATGCACAAAGATACAGTAACTGATGGTGGAATTTTTGCTGGTGCCACGTTCTTCGCCATCACAATGGTCAATTTCAATGGATTTTCGGAGATTTCTATGACCATAGCAAAGCTTCCTGTCTTCTACAAGCAAAGAGACTTCCGGTTCTTTCCTCCGTGGGCATATGCTATTCCCTCATGGATTCTAAAGATCCCTGTCTCGTTCCTGGAGGTTGCTGTTTGGGTTTTCCTATCATATTATGTTGTTGGGTATGATTCCAATGCTGGAAGGTAATCACAGAGAAAATGAACCAAATTTTTTAGTAACCAGTAAAGTTTTAGTTCCATGATCTCTTTATCAAGGTAGTTTATGTGATGGTTTTCATGTTGCAGGTTTTTTAAGCAGTACGCGCTGCTCTTGGGTGTTAACCAGATGGCTTCTGCATTGTTCCGATTCATTGCAGTAACCGGCAGAAACATGGTTGTTGCTAACACATTTGGTTCATTTGCATTACTTGTACTTTTGTCATTGGGTGGATTTATCCTTTCGCGAGGTACAGAAAATATGCAAGTAAACCAGATTAAATTAGCTTCCTTAGAAAAATTTATCTTTAATACTTCCATTTCATTTTTTCATAATGCAGAGGACATAAAAAAATGGTGGAAATGGGCTTACTGGTGTTCTCCTTTGACATACGCACAGAATGCAATAGTGGCAAATGAATTTTTGGGGCATAGTTGGAAAAAGGTAATTCTTGATCTTTTTCCTTGATTGTGTATTTAGCTGTTAGTAACATTACTGATGCTGGTAACTTTTTCATATCACAGTTTACTCAAGACTCAAGTGAAACGCTTGGGGTGCAAGTTTTGAAGTCCCGTGGGTTCTTCGCACATGAATATTGGTATTGGCTAGGATTGGGGGCTTTGTTTGGCTTCGTACTGCTTTTGAACTTCGCTTACACATTGGCTCTTACTTTTCTTGATCGTGGGTTGCTCCTACCTTCTTCACTTTCTTAAATTACTTCTGTAGCAGTGAGTTTCTGTTCTAATTTCCTCCAAAAATTTTTTACAGCATTTGAGAAGCCTCGGGCTGTCATAACGGAGGAAATTGAAAGTAATGAGCAAGATGATAGAATTGGAGGAAATGTTCAGTTATCAACCCTTGGAGGTAGTTCTAACCACAACACTCGCTCAGGTGATAAAAGTATTTTGATATATTTGAGGAAAAAAATGAGATACTTTTGTAAATGCCTTCTGAAGCTAATAAATTATGTTTAAAATGCAGGGAGTACAGATGACATTAGGGGACAACAGTCCTCTTCCCAATCCTTATCACTGGCAGAAGCGGAGGCCAGTCGTCCGAAGAAAAAAGGAATGGTTCTTCCATTTGAACCTCATTCCCTTACCTTTGATGAGGTTGTATACTCTGTTGACATGCCAGAGGTAACATTAATTTGAAAACCATTTAAGATGTTTAGAGGTTTTGTTGATTTCTTGATTCAATACTATGTAGTCGAGCATGATGACCAATTGATTTGTTTAACTTTACAGGAAATGAAAGTTCAAGGTGTTCTTGAAGATAAATTAGTGCTTTTGAATGGCGTGAGCGGTGCTTTCCGGCCAGGTGTTCTTACAGCTTTAATGGGTGTCAGTGGCGCTGGTAAAACCACTTTGATGGATGTCTTGGCTGGCAGGAAAACTGGTGGATATATTACTGGTAACATAACAATATCTGGTTACCCGAAGAAGCAAGAAACATTTGCTCGCATTTCAGGATACTGTGAGCAAAATGACATCCACTCTCCTTTTGTTACCATATATGAGTCCTTGCTCTTTTCGGCCTGGCTCCGTTTATCACCTGAAGTTGATTCCAAAACCAGAAAGGTAGGCACTAAAGTCACCTAGAGTGTTAGGTCATTAAGGGCTAAAACTAGTTAAACTGAGTCAACGGGCAGGGAAACAGTTAGATTCCCTAAATACATTATTGGACATAATTCATACTGATTTAGAGTTTTACCCTTGATTTACAGATGTTTATTGACGAAGTAATGGAGCTTGTGGAGCTGAATCCGTTGAGACAATCACTGGTTGGTTTGCCTGGTGTAAGTGGTCTTTCAACAGAGCAGCGTAAGAGGCTTACCATTGCGGTTGAGCTTGTGGCTAACCCATCCATCATATTTATGGATGAGCCAACCTCAGGACTAGATGCAAGAGCCGCTGCAATTGTTATGAGAACTGTTAGAAACACAGTGGACACTGGAAGGACGGTAGTGTGCACGATTCATCAACCAAGCATTGACATATTTGAAGCTTTTGATGAGGTAAGAAATGTTAATTCTAGATCAAACGAGCTTTAAGCTTTTTCGTTTTTTTTCTTCCCTTTGTCTTTTCTTTTCCTCTCATTGATTAATATTGTTCAAAAATATGTTGCAGCTATTCCTAATGAAGCGAGGGGGACAAGAAATTTATGTGGGGCCATTGGGTCGTCATTCTTGCCATCTTATCAGCTATTTCGAAGTATGACCTAATGGATATTCTCATATTACAATTGAAATCTAACTTGAAACAACATTGCAAGTGACTGGTTTATTTTATAATACGGAAATAGCTGATGAACGTACATTTGTTTTTTCTAGGCAATTCCCGGAGTACAAAAGATTAAAGATGGTTACAATCCAGCAACTTGGATGTTGGAAGTTTCAGCTGCTTCGCAAGAATTGGCTTTGGGGATTGATTTTACCGAACATTACAAGCGCTCAGATTTATACAGGTATGTTATCATGTACCACTAGTTTACATAACCAAAATCCATTCAACAGTTTGCCGGTGCATTTGTTTAGCTATAAATTAATGCTGATGTATGCCATGTTGTATCAGGAGAAACAAAGCACTCATTGAAGATTTAAGCAGGCCTCCTCCTGGTTCAAAGGACCTCTATTTTCCTACTCAATTTTCGCAGTCATCTTGGATCCAATTTGTGGCTTGCTTATGGAAACAACACTGGTCATACTGGCGAAACCCACCATACACTGCTGTTAGATTTTTCTTCACGGCCTTCATAGCATTGTTGTTTGGCTCGTTGTTTTGGGACCTGGGTGGTAGAACGTGAGTTATAACTAGTTGTCTGGAACAGTTTTGCACTTGAATGTTATTCAAAGTCTCTTGTGGTTTCGTCTTCGTTTTGATCTTTATTTTGACTTTTTAATTTTCAGGAAAAGGAACCAAGATCTTTTCAATGCAATGGGTTCCATGTTTACTGCAGTTCTCTTCCTTGGTGTTCAATATTGTTCGTCAGTGCAGCCAATAGTATCAGTTGAAAGGACAGTCTTTTACAGGGAAAAAGCTGCCGGCATGTATGCAGGCATACCATGGGCATTAGCACAAGTAATTGTTTGACACATTTCATATATTTGAATTGTTAAATAACCGTGTTTCATTACTGACTTTTAATTTTCTTTCCTGCAGGTTATGATTGAGATTCCTTATATATTAGTTCAGTCAGTAGTGTATGGTGCTATAGTCTATGCTATGATTGGATTTGAATGGACAGCCGCCAAGTTTTTTTGGTATATATTCTTCATGTACTTCACATTATTGTTCTTCACCTTCTATGGCATGATGGCTGTGGCTTTGACACCAAACCACCACATCGCTGCCATTGTTTCAACTTTATTTTATGGATTGTGGAACGTCTTTTCTGGGTTTATTATCCCAAGACCTGTAAGTCTCGTCTTCCCATTTCTATTCCGGATGCTAGGTTTTTTCTTTAGGTTAAATAATTTTTGTTACTAATTCTTTCCTCATCTTTCAACTTGTCAAAAAACAGAGGATTCCAATATGGTGGAGATGGTACTATTGGGCCAACCCCATAGCTTGGACCTTGTATGGACTGGTTGCTTCGCAGTTCGGAGATATGGACGACAAGAAAATGGATACTGGTGAAACGGTGAAACAGTTTCTTAAGGACTATTTTGATTTCAAACATGATTTTCTGGGAGTAGTTGCAGCCGTTCTCGTTGTCTTTGCAGCATTATTTGGATTTCTCTTCGCCCTAGGAATTAAGATGTTTAACTTCCAGAGGCGATAGTAATTCTGATAGGTACTGCTGCTGAACATGCGATTCAGAAGAAAAATCGCATCGCGGATGCTTTGGCTATGCTATAATCTTTTCATGCAATGTCCCGTCAGTGTATTGTTTATTTTGATTTAGCATTTTCATTGCTGGCATTGCAAGATATATTTTGTATACAAGATATGTTTTCTATCTTTTTAGATTAATAAATTTTCCCTCGCCAGTCAAGGTTATCTATAGCAGTTAATATTTTGTGCGAAGGAAATGATCATGAATCTTAGTTCCCAGACAGATTTCATTGATAGGTGAGAAAAGTTCACAATGAGTGATTCTTTTATACAAGAGATGGAGTAATCAACAAGCATATGCGCTTGATGTCATCTAGCCATAGGATTTGTTAGTCCTAAACTCTACGGCCTCAGATTTTTCTCAATGTGGTGTGTACCGTGTATCTGTGGAGACAAAATTTTGGTGAAGTATACGTTTTTCTTCAATGACAAGTTCCCTCAGCCTTGCTCTGCAAGTCTCTTCCAGCCTTCCAGGAGAGTGGTGAAATCACAGTACTGGGCTTGTTTGCTCCGATTCCTGGGCCGTCTGTTGAGCGTTGGGCCAACTGGCCCATAGACCTAACTTCTTCAATAGAATCATACGTGTTGAGGAAGTAGCGTGTGAAGATCTTCGCCAAAAAAAGAAAATAATAATAATAATAATAATAAAATTAAAAAAAAATCAATGTTTAGAAAATCATCCTTTAATTGACATAATTTTGTAATATTATTAAGAGCATTACTGTGATTTTAGGAAGGAAGGTGGGTAAAGCTCAAATGATAAGCGTGAAATTGGGTGAAATTGTGGTTTCTAACTTTTTTTTTAATAATTAAATCACGCTTTTGTTACATTTAAAATAATTGTATTTAATCTTTTGACAACTACCAATCTATTTTTTAAAACTATATATTCCTTTGAACAACCTTCAAGCAGACCAGACAAGCTGCAACAAAATTTTAGTACTAATTATAAGATAAAATATTAGAAATAAATCATCTACAAAGTGGACAAAATAATAAGAATTTTTAATATAACCGAACCAATATGATATCATGGAAAATAATAATAATAATAATATAACTAATATGATGTCAACTTTGTTTGTATTATCCAAAATGCTATTGTTCGAACTTTTAGTGATTAATTAATATGATATCGACTTTAATTTTATTATATCATAAGCTTGTGTCATTATATAAATCGTACAAGTTAAATTGTTATGTGGATAAAATTTTAAATTAATTCTTTAACCTTTTATTTTTCTAAAATTCGAATTAGGTTAATTAGTCAAATCTGTAAATTGTTTGAAATACTCAACCATAGGCAAAAGTCAAAGTATATTGCGCAGGAAAAAAAAAACCACAAAAATTCATAATGCTACCGGAAACAAAAAAAAAACAAAAAAAACTGAATTTTAAATCATTGTTCAACAATGGAAACCGTCAAAAACGTCCATTTAATAAACAAGAATTTAAAAATCATCACTTGAGCTTAATTACTTAATCCGATCACCGAGCAAGAGTTATCTCCAAAGTCAACGTGAGCATACTTTTCCCCCATAGACCCGACCGCATCTTAAAGGAAATAAAAAAACCGAGTCCGGTTCGTTAACAAGAAAATGGAGAATTACAGTAGTAACTTATAATTTTTAGAATACTCTGTTAACTTTTTATATATCAAAATTTTCGCAGAAATTTTATCCAAATCACTAAACAACCACTGTTATTTGTTAAATTTTTTACTCTAACGTGTTATTAACACAACGTTGAGTTGCTCACTCTCTCTTTTCAAGAAGTTTAATACAATTATAGTATGTAAAAACGTGAACAACCGTATTAAAATGAGCTGTTTTAATGGAAGAAAAATTAAAATAAAATATTGTAAAAATATTTTAAACTATAATTTCATCCATTGCAATAGTTTAGGGTCAAAAGTATGATGTATTCTTTATATGACTTATTTTAATTTAACTTTTTACATGAAAACTATAAGGTGGTATTTGCTGAATTGGATTGAAGGGGAGAAGAGGCACGAAATAAAAGTGAAGGAGATAGAAAATGGAGGAGAAAAAAGTGATTTTCAATTCCATTGATTGGTTTTTTTACATGGAATTCTAATCGGAAAACGAGTTTTATGTTTATTTTCGTTGGGCCAAAATGCCCTCATAGTTATTTTCTAAAAATTTTAATTTCTTTAATAAATTTCAATTGTTTTAATATATATATTGAGACACTTTAGAGATAAAAAGATGACAGTTGAAAGAACGAGGACATAATGAATTATAAAGTTGTGTACTGTTTGCAGTGTTAATAGATTATTTTGTTCTTGTTCTTTTTTTTTTTTTTTTAACTCCATGTAGTTTTAAAATCAATTAGTTCCGTCTTCATTCTATTAAAATTGGTCTATTTAAATATCAATGCTCAAAGATTATTGCTGCATAGCTGTCGTGTGACAAAGCATATATATGAACTAAGATAAAAAAAAAAATTTATACAGTACATGCTATTAATACAGTACATGCATGACAGAAAATTATTAAAAAGATAAGCATTAAGATTATCACCGTTGGATCCAAAATCTTGTTCAATACAGTAATTAAAGAAGTGGAGACTTCAAGACGACGACAGCAGATTTGCAGGCCAGCAAGCAGGAATATGAATATCCCCCCACTCGATCATTTAAACAAATTTGTTAATCGATCGATGCCGGAAGACACTAACAATGTTTAATCTAGTAATTTAAAAATAAATAAATAAATAAATAAATAAAGCACCGTAAGCATTTGAATTAAAAAAAAAATATGATCAAACGTTTGGGATGATTTTATATGAACAATATAATAGCTGCCGGCGGTGACTGGTTCGTTTTTTGGTGGCATATATGAGTACGTTAACGCGACTCGTCAAAGAAAGAGACAAAAGACATTGTTATGTATAATTCAAAACGATTAATTAACGACCATTTGCGTGTGCTTAAATATCTCATTAACTCTCTTGATCACTTGAACAAATTAAGAAAGTAAGAAGAAAGCACTTCTGGGTTATCATCTCGAGTGAGTTGTAATGGAGGGTTTAGGAGGTCGTGATATGATTTACACGGCCAGCAATAGCTTACGCAGAAGTGCTTCCAGATGGAGGAGCAACTCTCCTGGTGCCTTTTCAGTGTCTTCATCAAGAGAAGAAGATGATGAGGAAGCTCTAATATGGGCTGCTCTCGAGAAGTTGCCTACTTATAATCGTTTGAGGAAAGGGATATTGACTACTTCTAGAGGCGAAGCTAGTGAAATTGATGTTAACAATCTTGGACTGCAAGAAAGGCAAAGGCTGGTTGATAAATTGGTGAAAATCGCTGAAGTTGATAATGAGCAGTTCTTGTTGAAGCTTAAGAACCGTATTGACAGGTAAGATTTCTCTTTTTCACTGAAGCTGCTGTTGATAATTTTCAGTTGACTATTTCCCTGTAGTAAAAAATAAATACTCATGTACAATGGGCGTACCAACTCGTCGTATTTAGATAGTGCATCCAATCAATTAGAATATATTATTTCAGTACATCTAATGGATCTTGCCATTACACTAATAAAATTTTTATTTTAAATTATGTGAACTCTTACCATTTAAAGTGATTGATTGGTAAAATTTCTCTTTTTTCTTGATGCTACGATTGATACAGTTAAAAGGGTAAAATATTTATGTGGGATGAGTATACTACATCACCGTATTAAGATGATGAGCCCACTCCATTAGAACTAGCCATTGGGGAAAAAAAAAATCTCTAACAAAATTTTGACGAAAGAAAGATATGAAAATGTTAAAATATCTCGACTAAAAGTAAGTTATGCACAATTACTTAATTTTTTATTAAAATTTTATAATTTAATTTTTTGTCAAATAGTATCATTGAACTTTTATTTTAATCTCTTTGGATGGAAAACATCAAATTCATGACATCACCATGGGACCCACATAACTGAGGTGGCACACTCACCCGGTAAAAGTATTTCTCGGTCAATGGTTTTTCAACAATTGATATTCATATATGATTATTTTATGCCGTCAACGATTTTTGCTCCCATCTTAAACAAATAGATTTTTTTTAAAAAAAAAAATTTATATTAGTTACGATATATTATTATTTTAATCAGAAATCTATCAAAACATTTTAATATTCGAAATAAACTCAGTAGCTGCACAATCAACATATTAATTCAAATCTCGACCAACCTGAATCGATTAGTTAAATAAATTTTCAATAAACATAAATTGCGTATGCATGCATGAATTTCTGTTCACAACTGTTGAGCTATCACTTAATAATATTGGATAGTAGAGAACTCAGTAGGATAGTTTTTGAGTTGAAGACTGGATCTTAAACCCTGATAAGTAGTATTAAAGCTGCACCCTAATAACTAGCATAAGGGGTGGAAGTTAAAAAGGGAAATTGAGTAAGAAAGTAATTGAATTCAAATTTATACAAATTTTTACATATTCTATATTTGGCCCCTCATTTTTCAAAGTTCCATAATCTAACTTAGTTGAGTTTATGATTTTTAGATCTGTTATGTTTCTCAATGTCCTTTTAGTGCTACAAGAAGTTTAAGGTTTCAACTCCCTTCACGTTGTTGTTAGTGTGTGTATTATTTAACTTGTGATGATATAAGGTTGGACCCAACATGGAAGAAACAAAATTTATGGATAACCATTTTTGTTTGATTTTTCATGTCTTAAGTTGTATTCAAGTTATGAAACGTTTTTAAGTGTGTCGTGCGTGTTAAGTAATGATTTTCCATCTTCCTTTGATTTACCTCAGAGTTGGAATAGACCTTCCCAAAGTGGAAGTTCGATATGAACATTTGAATATTGAGGGAGAAGCGGTTTTAGCAAGTAAAGCCTTGCCATCATTCATTAAATTCTATACCACCATCTTTGAGGTAGCAATCTTCGGACACAAATAATTACTTTTGTCAAAATTTTAGTATATTGAGTTAATCTCTCGGCTTTAGTTTAATAATCTGTACATGTTTGAAGGATTTCTTGAACTATCTCCACATTCTTCCGAGTAGAAAGAAACACTTTACAATCCTCAAGGATGTGAGTGGAATCATAAAGCCTGGCAGGTGGGAATTTAAATTGATTCCTACTGTTCTCAATTTACTTGTAATTTGTGGGTTCTTTAATTATCTGAAATTTGTGCAGAATGACATTGCTTTTGGGTCCTCCAGCTTCTGGAAAGACCACATTTTTGTTGGCTTTGGCCGGGAAACTTGATTCTAGTCTCAAGGTGCTGTTTTTAACTTTTGTGAAAATTAAGCTCTTGGATTGGATGGGTTTGGCTTTTAGCATTGTAAAGTTCACACTTTGGTTTTATCTCTGATTGGAGAATCAAAATGTCTCTCTATAGGTATCTGGTAGTGTGACATACAACGGGCACAACATGGATGAGTTTGTGCCTCAGAGAACAGCTGCTTATATCAGTCAACATGATAACCATATAGGCGAAATGACTGTGAGGGAAACCTTGGCCTTCTCTGCTAGATGCCAGGGGGTTGGAACCCGATATGGTAGGTTTTATATAGAGAATTCAGATTACAGTATGGTGACTTACTAAATGTAATATTAGCATAAAGATCATTGCTTCTGGGAAATGCAGACATGTTAATGGAGTTAGCCAGAAGAGAGAAGGCAGCAGGTATTAAGCCAGATCCCGACATTGATGTCTACATGAAGGTGAGAAAAGTTGGCTGAAGTTTGTTTAGAACATGTTTAGCATTTAACCATTTGATGATAGATGGTTTCAATTTTAACCTTTCATTCGGTCTGATGTTCTTGTGGCTTAAGAATCCTAGTATATGCATCGTTTTCTTAAATTGAAATTTACCTTACGGACTTAAATTAGATTCAACCTTATAGAGATGTATTTGAACTCTTGGTGATTGAGTTTCTCATATTTCATTTTTAATTTCTCATGTCTCAGGCAGTAGCGACTGAAGGCCAAGAAGCCAATGTGATCACTGATTATTACCTAAAGGTAACATAACTATAACTCACTCTAAAATTGCAAATTATTCTCAATAACAAGTAACTACTCACACTTGTTTGAACACTTTTCATCACAAATATATAGGTTCTGGGACTGGATAACTGTGCTGATATCTTGGTAGGTGATGAAATGATAAGAGGTATATCCGGTGGACAAAAGAAACGTGTGACCACAGGTATAAGACAAACTCCATAAATTCATTCCTAATTTGCTCCAGATAAATGAAAAAGATCATCCCTTTTATTCAAATGTATGAAAATTTGTAATTGAAATTATAGGTGAAATGATGGTTGGACCAGCGTTGGCAATGTTTATGGATGAGATTTCCACTGGTTTAGACAGCTCGACGACTTTTCAAATTGTCAATTGTCTCAGGCAAAATATTCACATCAATAGTGAAACTGCCGTGATATCTCTCCTGCAGCCAGCACCAGAGACTTATAATCTATTTGATGATATTATCCTTCTATCTGATGGCCAGATTGTGTACCAGGGTCCCCGTGAACTAGTGCTAGAGTTTTTTGAATCCATGGGCTTTAAATGCCCCCAGAGGAAAGGAGTGGCTGACTTCTTGCAAGAAGTATGCACAAATAGATTTCTGTTTTTGACATTTTTCATTGACAGGAAAAAAGCAAGCTCTTTGACAATATGAGCTTCATTTCCTTTATTTATAAATAACGCGGTAGCTTAGGTGTAACTTCTCATATTCAATCTTTTCAAATAATATGTTGCAGGTGACATCAAAGAAAGATCAACAGCAGTATTGGGCACATAAAGAGATACCTTACAGGTTTATTACAGTCCAAGAATTTGCTGAGGCATTCAAATCATTCCATGTGGGACAAAAACTCGCTGATGAGCTTCAAATACCATTTGATAAGAGCCAAAGCCACCGAGCTGCTTTGGCTAAGAAAGTGTATGGTGTTGGCAAGAGAGAGTTGTTGAAAGCTTGCTTCTCAAGAGAGTTTTTACTGATGAAGAGAAACTCATTTGTCTACATCTTTAAGCTCGTCCAAGTGAGTATTAACTTAGTTCTTAGTTGTTTTAGTTTTTCTTTAAGTGATAATGATTGTTTCTTTTTTTCCTGGCTACTAGATTGCAATTACCGCATTGGTAACTATGACACTGTTCTTCAGAACGAAGATGAAGAAAGATTCAGTAGCTGATGGAGGAGTTTACGCTGGTGTCATGTTCTTTGCTATTGTAATAGTCATGTTCAATGGATATGCAGAGATTTCTATGACCATAGTAAAGATTCCTGTCTTCTACAAGCAAAGAGACCTCCGATTCTTTCCACCGTGGGCATATGCTCTTCCCACATGGATCCTCAAGATTCCTATCTCATTCGTGGAGGTTGTTGTTTGGGTATTCTTATCCTATTATGTTATTGGGTATGATCCCAATGCTGGAAGGTAAATGAAGACAAAAAGAACAGATTTGCAAGTAACTAAGTGAAGTTTTTGTTACATGACTTATTTGTCCAACTAGTTGACGGGGTGATTTTCTTATTGCAGGTTTTTTAAGCAGTACTTTCTGCTCTTGGCAGTTAACCAAATGGCTTGTGCATTGTTCCGATTCATTGCAGCAATGGGCAGGAACATGGTTGTTGCTAATACGTTTGGGACAGTAGCATTACTCGTGCTTTTCGCATTGGGTGGATTTCTCCTTTCACGAGGTACGATAGGAAAATGAATTAACAACAATAATATTCTCTCTTAAAGTTTAACCTGAATCCTCATTTTTCCTATTAATATTGCAGAGGACATAAAAAAATGGTGGATATGGGGTTATTGGTGTTCTCCTTTGATGTATGCACAAAATGCAATAGTAGCTAACGAATTTCTTGGGCACAGTTGGAGAAAGGTAAATCTCTGAATGAGCCTTGTCCACGATTATGTACTTTTCTTTTAGTAACGTGTTGATATCTGTAAATTTTTTCATATAATAGTTTACGCCAGACTCAAATGAACCACTTGGAGTGCAAGTTTTGAAGTCTCGTGGGTTTTTCCCAGATGCATATTGGTATTGGCTTGGATTGGGGGCTCTGTTTGGTTTTGTACTACTATTGCACATTGCTTTTACTCTGGCCCTTACTTTTCTTAACCGTGGGTATCTTTACCATCTTCACTTTAATTACTTCAAAAGTAGTGAGTTTATGTTGTAATCTTGTGCAACTATTCATGCACAGAATTTGATAAGCCTCAGGCTGTTATAACTGAGGATTCTGAGAGAAATGAGCAAGATACCAAAATTAGAGGAACAGTTGAGTTATCAACTCTTGGAAGTAGTTCTAGTCTCACAACTCGCTCAGGTGATAAAGCTCCTTGCAATACATATAAAATGAGATACTTTGTGAATGCCTTCTGATGCTAATTAATTATTAATTGTTGTTAACATTCAGAGAGTGGAGGCGACATTTGGGGGAGAAACTCTTCTTCTCAGTCCTTATCCATGACAGAGGCAGCTGGTGGTGTAATTCAACCAAAGAAAAGAGGAATGGTGCTTCCATTTGAACCGCATTCTCTTATCTTTGATGAAGTAACGTACTCTGTTGACATGCCACAGGTAACTTTAATTTTAAAACCTATTAATACATTTCACAAGTACCGATGTTATCTTGATTAATCATAATGTAGTCCAGAAATGATGAATAATTGGTCTAATTTAACTTTTTAGGAAATGAAACTTCAAGGTGTTCTTGAAGACAAATTGGTGCTTCTAAATGGTGTCAGTGGTGCTTTCAGACCAGGCGTTCTTACAGCTTTAATGGGTGTTAGTGGTGCTGGTAAAACAACTTTGATGGATGTGCTGGCTGGCAGGAAAACGGGTGGATATATTACAGGGAGTATTAAAATATCTGGTTACCCAAAGAAGCACGAAACATTTGCTCGCATTTCAGGATACTGTGAACAAAATGACATCCACTCTCCTTTTGTTACAGTTCATGAGTCTTTGGCCTTCTCGGCCTGGCTTCGTTTAGCTCCCGAAGTTGATTCTGAAACTAGAAAGGTTTGTACTGAATTCACCTGGAGTGTGGATTATTGAGAGCTTAAACAAGTTGAACTGAGTCCACTAGAAGAAGAGAAACAGCTCTAATCCCTGAATGCATTACTGGATATTGTTACTAATTTATAGCTTCTCCCTTGGTTTACAGATGTTTATTGAGGAAATCATGGAGCTTGTGGAGCTGAACCCATTGAGACAATCACTGGTTGGTTTGCCTGGTGTAAATGGTCTGTCAACAGAGCAGCGTAAGAGGCTTACCATTGCGGTTGAGCTCGTGGCTAACCCGTCTATCATATTTATGGATGAGCCAACCTCAGGGCTAGACGCGAGGGCTGCTGCAATTGTTATGAGAACTGTTAGAAACACAGTGGACACTGGAAGAACTGTAGTGTGCACCATCCATCAACCAAGCATTGATATATTTGAATCTTTTGATGAGGTAATTAGAGAACTTAATACTGGATCAAAGGAGTCAAAACTTTATCCTTTTAGTTTCATCTTATTCCCTTTCTTCAGTTTTTTTCCTGTATGTTGATTACAATTGTTTAATTATACATTGCAGTTATTCTTAATGAAGCGAGGGGGACAAGATATTTATGTTGGTCCATTGGGTCGACATTCTTGTCATCTTATCCGCTATTTTGAAGTATGACCTGATGAACATTCACATATTACAATGGAAATCTAATTTGAAATTTAATTTTGAAGTAGCTTGCATAATTTACATCAGGAAACTCGCTGATGTTTCTGTATTTGTTTTCATGAAGGCAATTCCCGGAATTGAAAAAATAAAAAATGGTTATAATCCCGCTACCTGGATGTTGGAAGTTACTGCTGCATCCCAAGAGGTAGCTTTGGGGGTTGATTTTACTGATATTTTCAAACGCTCAGAATTATACAGGTACGTTCATGAGGTACTCATCAGTTGCATAAACTATTAATTAACTACAATCCATTCACCCCTAAGCCAATGCATTTGTTTATGTCACCATGAAAGCTGAAGTGATGCGTGGCATGTGTTTCAGGGGAAACAAAGCACTTATTGAAGATTTAAGCAAGCCTACTCCAGGTTCAAAGGACCTCTATTTTCCTACTCAGTACTCTCAGTCAGCTTTCACCCAATTTATCGCCTGCTTATGGAAGCAACACTGGTCATACTGGCGGAATCCACCATACACTGCTGTTAGATTTTTTTTCACGACCTTAATATCATTGATGTTTGGAACACTGTTTTGGGACTTGGGCACTAAAACGTGAGCCACTCTTACATTTTATTTGAAGCCTGTTGTTTCATCTGCCTTTTAATCTTAAGTTTTTCAATTTTCAGGGGAAAGAACCAAGATCTGTTTAATGCAATGGGTTCCATGTACATTGCTGTTCTGTTCATCGGCGTTCAATACTGTTTTTCAGTGCAACCAATAGTATCTGTAGAGAGAACAATCTTTTACAGAGAAAGTGCTGCCGGAATGTACTCAGGCCAACCATGGGCATTAGCACAAGTAAATTGCTTGACACTTGATTACAAATATTTTGAAATGTATTAAGAATTGTGTTTCTATACTGATTTTTTTTTCCTTTTTCTCCAGGCTGCGATTGAGATACCTTATATTTTTATTCAGTCATCACTGTACGGTGTTCTAGTCTATGCTATGATTGGATTTGACTGGACAGCAGCGAAGTTTTTTTGGTACATATTTTTCATGTTCTTCACTTTGTTGTACTTCACCTTCTACGGCATGATGGCTGTGGCTATGACACCAAACCACCACATTGCTGCCATTGTTTCAACTCTATTTTTTGGATTGTGGAACGTCTTTACTGGTTTTTTAATCCCAAGACCTGTAAGTATCATTTTCCCATTTTCTATTTTTGATGCTACATTTGCTAGCTTATAGATATTTGCTTGCTAATTCTTTCCTTATGTTTCAATCTCGTCAATAAAAACAGCGGATTCCAATATGGTGGAGATGGTACTACTGGGCAGATCCCATGGCTTGGACCTTGTATGGACTGGTTGTTTCACAGTTTGGAGATTTAGAGGACAAAATGGAAAGTGGTGAAACCGTGAAACAGTTTCTTAGAAGTTACTTTGGTTACAAGCATGATTTTCTTGGAGTGGTTGCAGTTGTTGTTGCTGGGTTTGCAGCAGTCTTTGGATTTCTTTTCGCCCTCGGAATTAAGCAATTTAATTTCCAGAGGCGGTAGAAATTTCAATTTCATTTTGAAGATGAATTTCCTCAGTCAATTACCTCCTCCAGAATGTTATGATTTCTCTTGATGTTTTGTTTAGAGGGTACTTTTCCAGTGTAAGGTTCTAACACTTTAATGAAGAGTGGGATGGATTTTCACTCCGTTGTGAAAAGATTTCACAGTGTATTGAAACCTTTTACAACATTATCTAACTCTTCTATAATGGTGTGAAAGTCAATCCCACACTTTCAATGAAGTGCGGATCCCTTAATAGATCATTTCTACTAATTTACGTGTCATTAACATATACTACTGTGCTCAAGACATTGTGTCACTGTAACTATGGAATGTGCATCCTTATTTTCTTATTTTTCATGTAAATAAGTTTCGTACGTTCAAGATTGCAGTTGCAGGTAATGAGTGAGATTCCTTATTATATAATCACATAATTTAAAATTGAATTTGCATTATTTTTTTAATTTTTTAAAGATATATAACAAATAAAAAAGAATGAATAATAATAAGAAGAAGCACGACCATGGCCTGGTCCAATTACATTCAAAACTATAAGATATGTCCAACCAAATATTATGAGTGGCAGTACACCACACCACATAAAACTTAATATATATATATATATATATATATATATATATATATTCTAAAAAGGAAAATAAAATCTAATAATCTTTTTCCTTCTCCTTATATAATTATATCATTGGTACTATTAAAAAAAAAAGGAAAATTTTTCATTACTCTATAAATAGTATTCGTTGGACATTTTGCATAGAAATTGCATGACATTCCCATAATAATCATAAAAACCATATGTCGGCCTCTAAATTCATGTAACCGACATGCGTAAATGGTATGCGCTAACACATCGAGTAGATGACTTGTCGTTTATGTTTATTAATAAACGTCTTGTTGTTTATCTTTTTTACACGTGGCGTCGTGTTGTTAATTTGATGTGTTTTTTTTTACAAATAATAATCATAACAATTACCATTGAAAAAAATTTAAAAAAAATCAGAGTGAATATAAATTTGAATTCAATTTGAATTCCAACTTGTGAGCCACTAATCTATAATGAGTTTTATAATTTATAAAATTACTTATTTACCATCTAATAGATATGTTATTTAATTTTAATAGTAATTACAACTATAGCTATTGATTATAACTAAAACTATAATTATAATTATAGTAACAATATCAAGATAATAAAATTCGGTCATATCAATTAATAAACCTTGTATGTTATTGGTTCGATTCATCAGATTTTAGCAAGTCCAAGTCCAATCTGTCATATACTAGATTTTATATTTTGAATCCAATCCAATCCAATCCAATCACTTATTAAATCTAAACCAATAAAAATTGAAATTCAGTTTATTCCAATCCGATCCGATTAATTATTACTCTCAAGATCTTCCATGCGGACAAAATTCTTTTACAACGCAACTTTTCATAAACTTAATTTAAAGTTCTTGGTCATCCAACGAGAATATTTTCAATTTCAAATGCCTTCCTTGTTCTTTTACCCTTTAAAAGACAATTTACTTGCTCAATTTTGACTTCATTTATTTATTTTTTTTCATCCTTGAGTGGATGAAAATTATAATTGTACTCATATCGGATTATTTTTACTGAATTTATAACCGAACTTATTTTTACAAAACTCTGATACCCAGTTTTTAAAAAGCTTGTTTTATATAATATAATACAATAATTTATTTTCTTCTATTATTTAATGGAAGGGGAATTAGGAGACAACTTTAAAACTTTTAAAAAAGTAACTCAAAAATAAAGGAAGTCGGTGCTCGAGAAGAGGGCTTTGATTAAAGCATTATGTCTTCACATCTTTTGGAAATGTCTTTTAAAACCCTTTTTAAATCACACTTCTACGTTTAGAGAAAAGAAAAATATGATTTTTTTTTTTTAAATTTAAACCACTATGCTTTTACATTGTAGTTTTATTCTTCAATGTTCGAAAACAATTTGGAAATGTCCCAAAACCTGTGTTGGGTCCTCTTTATCAGCTGAGCACAGCCCATCAATCTAACAAGGAAATATGTTCATCAGTAAATGTTTAAGCAAGCCTTCCTTTACATTCATTGTTATCTCTTATATCCCTCCATAATCACATTGCATTGTCTGTCAGAATATGAAAAACAAAAATATGCAGCTTAATTATTATATAGCTTTGTGACATTATTTTGAGTTCTAACATTCATAGTACCATGATGATTATTATATTATCCATCATGTCAATATGAATAATAATAATAATAATAATAATAATAATAATAATAATAATAATAATAATAATAATAATAATAATAATAAAAATAAAAACAATATTATCGTTTAAACAAATACTATTTGTCAAATACTAGTCCATTCCATCCCCACAATATAAAAATAATAATTAAAATAATTTATGTCTTATCTTCTAACTTGTGAGGTTGATGGTCAATTAATTCTATTATTAATTATGCTAATCTTTTGTGAAAATAAATGCATTAGCTTACATCAAAGCAAATTGAAGTGTGAATTCAAGGGAGTTCAAACTTTTGAATATACATGTATGTACGATTTTTTAATAATTATATTTTTTTGGATTAATATTTTAATATTTCAAGCGCTATCTCTCTAACTTGGGACCAGATTTACTGTGGTCCTATAATCAAGAACACTATGGACTCAGAATTCAAATGGAGAAGATACAAATGTAATTAAAATCTTCAACTTTTAAGAATGATGTTACCTATCTGTATTTTTTTAGTGAATTGAGAACATTGATTGATAAATATATATGTATGTATCCTATCATGCGTTTGTAAAATAATCGAGTAACATAAGATAGAACGATGACAAATTTTGTTTCATCTCTTTGATGCAAAGTCTTTACGGGGAAAAAAATTGACTAATTTATGTCTTATTCAATTTGAGAAAATATAAATGATCAATTGGAAAACGACATGCATAATCATGCACTTCTTTACTTTTGGTTGTTAAATAATTTCTCGGGTAAAAGCTCGTTTAGTCCCTATATTTTAAAGTTAGTGTCTATTTAGTCCCTATATTTTTAAAAATACATCAAACCATCCCTACCATTAAATTATTGACACTCTTTCCATTATCTTTTGTTCATTTTTACTTATTTTTACAATATTACCCTATTATAATAATTTTTTAGACATTATTAAAAAGAAAAAAATAAATTACCAGTTTAACACCAATATATATATATATATATATATAAATTTTTGTGGAACACTCTCTTGAGTTAAAATATTAATTTTTCTAAAAAAATTGATAATGTAATTTTTTACAATATTAATTTTTAGACATACGTGAGCTTCCACAAAAATTAATATATACTTTTTTTGTTTTTATTTTATTTTTGAGTTTAATTTGATAATCTAATTTTGTATTAATATCCAAAAAAGAAACATTATTGTAAGAGTGTAATATTATAAAAGCAAGTTAAAAAGAATAAAAAATAATGGCATGAGTATCAATATTTAGCAGCAGGGACGTTTTGAGGTGTTTTTCAAAATAGAGGGACTAAATGGGCACTAACCTCATAATATAGGGACTAAACAAGCTTTTACCCTAATTTCTCCCAATCAGAATAATTCAGATTATAATATTAATGATTTGAGATTTGTCTCTTGAGTGCATTTCAAATGTTGTTTGTGCAAATCCACCTATCAACCAATGTTTTGCCATGTAGTATGTAGTAACTCTCTCTTATTATTACAAGTGACAAGTATTTATTAGAAGAGCAAGATTCTCTCATAATCTTGACTAATTCTATTCGATATAATGCACATGATGATTGGTGGTTATATATATAAGAATACAATATGGTGTTCAAATTTCAATCATATATTGTTACTATAGAGAATTGTAACTTTTTATTAGGATGGATATTGTACAAAAGTATCCAAATTTTTTTCCATCAAATCACTTGTAATATCTCCTATATTTTTCTTGAATGTCAGTATCATTCATTTTATTCGGCATAATTCTAAGAATGGAGAGGACATTTTAGACCCTCTTAGAACTCTTCTTTCTACAACTATGGCCATTGATAGATTATTATCCCATTTTATCTCTCTAATATTCAAATAGTTACGAAAAAGCACACTGATGAAGAGGTTGGAAGGTGAAGTTATATCTTTTAATAGATTTAACTAGTTTTAATTTGTAGATGTCTCATATAATCAATTTGTATGTAAAAATATCACATTTATTCTTCAAAATTGTGTGTGTGAGTTTTTTACTTTTTCATTTTCTTTTTCTTTTTTTTTAAATATTTCAACACCATGGATAAAATAATTAACATATTAAAAATCTTTAGAAACTAAAAACAAGTTCTAAGAGCGACTAAAATAACATTATCTCCTCTAACAAAAATTCAGCCCATTCTAATAACTCGACCCACCATTTTAATTTTAAGGATTTAAACGATTTGATTGTGATCCCATTTCAGAAACCACCAATTTGATTCTCCAAATATATACAATAAATTAGAAACAACCATGCTGGGCCCAACAGAATACAGCTCCAAGAACTTATTTATTTTGTCTCCTATTGAGCATTTTACATAGCGGCATAAAGTACAACTATAAGAAAGCTTAATAATGTATATTAATGTTGCCCATACTCATCAAGAATCCAAACCAAAAAATGAAAAATAACAAATAAACGTACAATCGGTGCTGAAGCCATGCTCAAGCTTCCTGTTGTTGATTTCTCCAACAAAGACTTGAAGCCAGGAACCAACTCTTGGATCAAAGCTTGTAATGATGTAAGGCAAGCCCTTGAAGAGTTTGGTTGCTTCATAATTGAGTGCAATCATAATTTAATCTCATCGGAATTTCGAAGTGAAGTTTTCGGTGCCTTGAAAAATCTGTTCGATCTCCCCACTGAAACCAAAATGAAAAACAAATACGAAAGGCCCTTAACTGGGTATGTGGGACAAATTCCCAAGCTTCCTTTGCATGAAAGCATGGGAATTGATAATGCAACATCCCTAGAAGCAGCACAAAGCTTCACCAAAATTATGTGGCCACAAGGAAATGATAGTTTCTGGTACGTTAATATTTGAACTTATGACTAATAATTTCATCTTCTAAGTTTCACATTAGAAGCTAATTTTTGTTTTAATTATTTTTCCTTTTTCTTAGTAAAATTGTGAATTCGTATGCAACGCTAGCAGCAGAATTGGATCGAACGGTGAGCAGAATGATTTTCGAAAGCTATTCGTTGGAGAAGTACCATGATTCTTACATTGAATCGATTACTTATCTTCTTCGAGTGTTGAAAAATAGGGCGCCAATTGGAGGTGAGCCTAATCTTGGTTTCGTTACTCATACCGACAAGAGCTTCACCACTATTCTTCATCAAAATCAAATTAATGGCCTGGAGATTGATACAAGAGACGGCCAAAAGATCAATGTTGAGCTGTCACCTTCTTCTTTTGTTGTCGTTGCTGGCGATGCATTAATGGTGAGTCATGCATTATTATGAAGGGAGAATTAAAATTGGTCCCTATTGTTTCACATTTATATCACTTAGGTCTTTATTTATTTTCTATTCGATTACATTTCTAACGTTAAAACCATGAATAAATAAATAAAACAACACAAACGCTTTTTGGCTTCTTTTTTTGTTATATATATTCATATTTTTTTAAAAAGATACAATTGTTTTATAGGTTAAAAAGTCACTTTTATCTTTCAACTATAAAGTTAAAAATGTTGAAATTATAACATTAGAGATTGTAATAGGATAACTAAAAACACTGAGTTAAGTGATAAAAGTTATAAATTTAATAAGGGATCGAGGTGTCATTTTCTCTAATACAAAACAAGTATTCTCTCTTGATCATAGATCACCATATTGATTTTATTTATTTATCTATTGGTTGATTAGGCATGGAGCAATGACAGGATACATTCTCCAAGCCACCGAGTGATCATGAATGGGGCTGTGGATAGATACTCCCTGGCATTATTTTCATTCAGCAGTGGGATCGTGAAAGTTCCCGACGAGCTTGTTGATGACGAACATCCATTAAAGTACAAACCCTTTGAGCATTTTGGACTGTTACGTTACTTTCGTACGGATGAGGGCTACAAATCCAAGTGTCCAATTAAAGCCTATTGTGGCATTTGAAACTCTTAAGTGCCTCTAAGCTCTCCAGACTAGATTTGAAAATAAACACAAGTAATCTTAAATGTGTGTATCGACTGTCTTAGGGTTAATTATCGATTGTGTTAGGGGTTCCTAGATTTGTATTTTAAGCAGCTTCTCTCTGGCCTGGTACCGGTAATCTTGAGTGTCTGTTTAATATAATTGTTATCAATATGTTATTAAGTTATGTGATTAAACGTTTCCAAGAGTTTGACAAAGTGGTTTTCAAGTAGCTTTCTTTAACCAGTTATCTGAGTTTAATGTTATGTGAGCTACTATTTGTTACACATTAAATTACACCAAAGACTACTAGCTACTGGTTAGTTAATTCATTGAATTGTTATTAGAACTCTACATTTTGTTAATCATTCCTCTGTTGAAAAGTAAATGTGAGATTTTAGCAAACAAATTAATTAATTAGTTTTAATTTGTAGATTCTCAAATAATTAATTTGCGAGTGAAAATATCATGTTTACCCTTCAACCATGTGTTTTTTAATGTGACTATTTTAGCACCAAGAATTAATGAAATGGGTAATAGACCTAAATGGTAAAAACTATTTAAGCACCAAGAATGAAATGGGTAAATACCTAAATAGTAAAAACAAGTCCCACGAATGATGAAAGTCTAATTTCCCCTTCTGTTTTTTGTTGAGGCGAACATTCTTTTTGAATTCGACTTTGAATACTTTCTAACATTAAATTATACTTTTATAAAGACTATTGGGAGTTTTGGTGGCTTTTCCACTTATATAAAAGTTTTTATTTTTTAAATATTTAATTTACCGAATATTATCGACCTTTATTCAACTGTTAGAACTTTTATTACAAAACAGATTTGGTTTTACCTTACTTTGATCTTAAATCTCAACCATCATTTGTGGAAAAGCACAACCTATATAATGCACGTAGTTTTTAGTCCTATCCATGGCTCGCCAATATTTTTCACATAGGTGACATTAATTTATATGTCGTCTAAATTTTCCCCCCATATTCATTTAACGTGACATTAGTCCTACATAGATTATCAATTACTCAGTTTTTTATTCGTCATTCGATTTTGACCTGGTCCTTTCTAGCTTTTATTTATTTGCATGGCACAACGACGCAGCAAATGAGCTAACTAGTAGAGGACCACACTCCTAATTTATAATATCACAGAACTTTAAATAATGGACATTTTTAAATAAAGTATATTGGCTATCATAATTTCTGCATTATCTGTTTATTTATAAAACTGGTCAATTGTCGCTCACTTTCATGTATAAGAGCGTTACATACCAATCTCTTTCAATCATTTAGTGGTCCTTAATTTGGCTGTCTCTGTTACAACATCTTTGTCACAATATTGTTTAATAATGCATAGTTTCTCCAATCTAGTCATATATATATGCTATTAGTGATGATACAACCATAAACTCTTGTACAAATTCATTGATTGAATGAAAATATAAAATAATAAAAATAAATCATGTGGGCCAAGAGATATTTAATTTAACCAATTTTATCATGCCACATCAGTTTGTATAAAATAAATTTGTACAAGAGTTTGTGCCTATATTAATACTCACATGCTATAGTTACATTTGCAACTGCCAAAAAATTGCGACCACCCACATATTAATTCTTTTATATTTTTAAAATTTTATCTCTAACTATTACCTTATTTACCACCAAATTAACTGATGTTTTGGTTTGATACCAAAAACCATCCCACCTGGCTATGACATAGGGATTAAAATTTATGAATTTAACTAGATATAGAACTGATTTGATTTGTGCTAATCTTTTAAAGATCTGGTGTCACATGTCCATTATTTATGATCGTTTAATGTTGAAATTTAATAATATATGCATTTTAGTTTATCCAATAGCCGCAAATTTACAACCTAATAAAAAAAAAAGAAGACCAATAGTGTGTCCAAATCTAAAATTAATTTGTCATACATAGTCAGTTCTAGATTTAGTACTTGTTTAATTCGCCCTTATCTTTTTACATGATTATGATTAGTAGTTGTTGGATACGTAGTTGTTGGATACATATTTATATGTAATTAAAATTTAACCATACGCTCTTATGAATACATGTGTCGTCAACAAGATCAAAGTCTATGTGGCTATACATTTACCAACTTAACATATATATCTTTCATACCATACCATATCTAACCAATATCGGACTGATGATTTTAAGTGAACCATTGAACATCTATAAGTAACATGCACATGCAACATTATAAACACATCTCCAAAAGGATAAAGAGAAGGAAAAAAAGGGAAAAAAGAAAAAGAAAACATAAAACAAGAACATGGGATCCCAAACAAAGTCCAAGATTCCTGTTATAGATTTGTCGAAACAAGACTTGAAGTCAGGAACAAGCACTTGGCTTTCAACATGCAAAGATATTCGCCACGCATTTGAAGAATTCGGTTGCTTTGAAGCAATTTATCAAAAATTTTCTCAAGAACTTCGGAGCGAAGTCCTTGCTTCAACAGAAGAATTATTTGATGTCCCAATAGAGATCAAAGTCAAGAACACAAGCACTAAGCCTTACTTTGAATATTATGGACAATATACCATCATTCCGCTCTATGAATCCTTGGCCATTGATTATCCAGATACTCGCAACGCGACTCAAAGCTTCACTAACCTCATGTGGCCTGCGGGAAATGATTGCTTTTGGTATGATTTGCCCCTATTTCTTACTGTGTGCATTTGAGTTTTTTTTTTCTTTTTACACCACTCCCAAAAATATTTTAAGATAGCTAAAATTTCCCCTAAATTTTAAGCTATAATTAAACTTTTAGTCTTATATTTTTAAAACTTACTTAAAAAGCCTATGTCGTTCATTTGTGGTTTACAATTATAGTGAAAGCTCTCTTTCCATGTCGGAGCTAGTAGTGGAATTAGACAAAATGGTAACAAGAATGCTATTTGAAAGCTATGGCGTCGAGGGTTACTACGATTCATACATCGGATCAGTCAATTACCTTCTCCGATACTTCAAATACAGAGCACCAGAGCCGAACGAGACGAAGATGGGCTTGACTCCTCACACAGACAAGACCATGACATCAATAATTCATCAAATAAATCACATAAATGGTTTGCAGGTACAAGCAAAGGATGGGGAGTGGATTGATGTTGAGCCTTCCCCTTCATCTTTTATTGTCATGGCAGGTGATGCACTCAAAGTGAGTCACTAATTAACTCTTTTTTTTCAAAATATTTCATAAGTTATTTTTGAAATTTTGTTTTCGTAAAAGAGTGGGAATTTCCCCCATTTTTTTTTTAATTTAACAAAGAATCCCTTCCATTATCACATAAATGGTTTGCTTAAAAAGAAAATCACTCACTTCAGTTCTTAACGACTTTTCTTATTTTTACCACATAGTTCCTTATTATTATGATTTAATTATCCATTATATCCCTGAATTGACGTAGTGACTGAAAAACTACATATATTATACCCTTGTTGTCAGTGTAATGTGTGATTTTGCCGATGGTTTTGTATACTAAAAAATTTATTATTTATCGTTCAACAATAAAATTATAATGGGTAATAAAAAAAAAAGGGACCTAAGTGGTCAATCTGAGAAATATTAATGACCTAAGCATCATTCTTCCTATAAAATTGATTACATGAATTGTTTTAATCACATAATTTTTTTTATTTTCCTTTCAGGCATGGGGTAATGATCGAATACGACCTTGTCGCCATCAAGTGATTATGGATAATGCAAGTGAAACAAGATACTCTCTAGGGTTATTTTCATTCAGCAGTGGAGTCGTGGATATACCAAAAGAGCTTGGAGATGAAACGCAGCCCTTAAAATACAAACCATTTGATCATTTTGGGTTCCTCCATTTCAATCAATCAGAAGAGGGTAAGAAATCGGCTTCTTCCATCAAAGCTTACTGTGGTATTTGAGAAATCTTTTTAGCTGAAGAAGGTTCATTCGATGATTCTGCTGTGGTCACTATTCGTGTGCAAGATAATTGTTCGGTGTAATAAATTAGTGATTCCTCGTTAATTAATATTGTGAAGGCTTATTTCCAATATTTTTCTCATGAATAAAAGAATATATTGCATATATTGTTAAAGAGATTATCAAACATCGATCGAAAATAAATCCTGTGAATATTATAAATTTGAGGCAATTTTTAATCCATAAACTAACTTTTGAATAGAGTTAAGCTCACGAGATTTTATACGATTTTAAACTCATCCACGAGTGCAGTCCACATTAACTTCTTCTGCGTAAATACAAGTGATAGATGGTTAGTAAATACAAATGTAAGAGTAGTTAAATATGAATTAACCATAAACTATTATTGGTACACAAGTGAAATAAAATTTTTAAAAAATTTAGGTGAGTTCATATCATAAAATGATCCCAACTTACTAATGGTGCATTTACTAATCTGGAATTAGATGGGCTGAAATCAAAGTGGTTAAAAATGAGAATGTGTTGGAATGAGAATAGCAAGTGAGAATTAGAATAAGTTGTTTACTTGAACTATAAAAATTAGAATCGGAATGAATAAAATTGTTACAAATTACTAAAGAGTCCTTAATAATAATGACAATAATATTAATTAAAATAATAAAATAATAAATAATAATGATAGTAATAATAAAAAAGAATAAAATTAATAATAATAAAATTTAATAATGACAATATTAATCAAAATAATAATAACAATAGTTAATAATAATTAAAATAATAAACTTAATATATTTAATAATAATAATAATAATGACAATTATAATAATAAATAACGAATAAATTGATAAAAATTAATAAATTTTAACAATATTAATATTAATAACATAAAAATAATAAATTTGAATAAAATAATATGGGCGATGACTGATGATACAGCCACAAACCCTTGTATAAATTTATTTTGTACAAACTAGCGTGGCATTAATTCATTGGTTGAGTGAAAATATAAAATAATAAAAACAAATCATGTGGGACAAGTGATATTTAATTAAACCAATCTTATCATGCCACATCAGTTTGTACAAAATAAGTTTGTATAAGATTTTGTTGCTATATCATTATTCAAATAATATTAAAATAATAATAATGACATTATTATTGTTGTTGTGTTGTTGCTACACTAATAATAAAATAATAATAACAACAACAACAATAATAATAATAAATTTTTATTATTAAAATTTATTTTTATTATTAAGGGGTATTTTGGGAATATTGAAATGTAAATGGGGGTAAATTGGAAGTTTAGGGAATGAGAGACTCATTCCCAACCACCCGTGGGAATCAATCTCCCATTCCCCATTCTCTATTCCCAAATTGTGGTGGGCCTCATGATTCTGATTCTAATTCCGACTATCGCCTCTATTTTGCAAAGTAAACGTCGTCAACGATTTCGATTCCGGATTCCAATTCCCTAATCCAAAAAGTAAACGAATCATAAGAGTTAGTGTTAGAGCTATAGCGCGTCTAGAAAAAAAATCACATAAATAATTTTATAATTCAAGCCTACAAAATATTTTTTTAATAATAATATTTGGGATCCCAACATTTGAGTTTCAACTTGAGTCCCAATGCAATATGTCACTCATTTATTGGATGATAGATTTCATATCTACTTAACCACCTTCCAATGGATGAATGTCATATCAATTGGGACTCAAATTGGAACTTATATGTTGGATATCTAGCATTGCTCTTTTTTTAAATACTACATATTTTATTTTAATTAAAGATAAGGGGAAGGACAAAGCCCGAATTCGCGTTGACGTTCATTTCCTCATCTTCATTGTTCACATTTCATGATTGGATAATACATGTTCCTCTGCATTACAAGCCATTAATATGGAGCAACGACCAAAACCGTTCATGTAGTCATCTTGATTGTTCACATTTTACGATCGGACAATACACGTTCCTCTGCAGTATAAGCCGTTTAATCATCCTGATTATGCTGATTATATTCATTCAAACGGGGTTTTGAAGCTAATCGGTGTCACTATATAAAGGTCTGTAATTATAACTTTTCTGTTGTTTACAGTAGCTTCTGCCCAAAACTTGTTTTTCAATTAATCGAAACCCTTTCAATCTGCACTTCACTTGGTCTTGACGCCTCTCAATTTGCGTTGACGGGTATGCAAGTAAACATGACAATAAGATGTTCATAAGGACTTCCTATAGATTATCAATTTTGAGTAATTGATAATTTTACCACTCTCCTGGAGTCTTTTCTCTAATTTTTCAATCGGTATCATCCATGTTATAATAATAGTTGTCATCTGGGTGCCAATTAGTTGAGTTAGTAAAATTATTTATATTAAAATCAAGAGGTTTTCGATTCGAATTCCACTCATATGGATGGGGAAAGAAATTAGGGATGCCGTTGGGCTCAATAGAAAAAATATAATAATGATCACATGAAAGTTCAAATAAGTAAAGACCAAATTCTAACTCCAATATTAAGAAGCAGCTTCCCTAAAACCAAGAACCTAGGTTTGAGCTTCACTATTGTGTGAAGAATTATTAAAAAAAAAAAAGCCCAAATCAATATAACAATAAGATTTATTTAGCCGTTAAGACGCCGAAAACAGGACTTAGTTTTGTTTTATAAACATTTCTCTTTCAAGACATGTTTTATAAACATTTCTCTTTCAAGGCATGATCACTTAGGATTATGTATTTTGCGAAAGAAAAAGAAAAAGGCATGAGAGCCATGACAATTATATTCAACAATCAATTTAAATTTTAATAAACACATACACACATATATGGTATCTTGTAACATCCATTGCGCGTTATAGAGCAATGTTATGCAATAATTGAGATAATAAATAGGTCGCTTATATTATACAAGCTATTAATTAACTGTACATCGAAGTTAGCTAGCATCATTTAATTCTAAAGAGATTGTCAGATTTTTCCATATTAAAATTAATATATGCCACTTATTACCTTACTATTTTTATAAATCAGCAAAAAATATTATGACATGTTTGTATTATTACTCAATTGTGTAGTCCGATGCTATTTAAACTAGCTTATTTCCATTTCTTCAACATGCATTGAATTTATTTCAAATATTTAATAGTAGAATCTGCTTAGTCTGAACATAAATAGATATTTAGACCTTGTCATCATAGAGTTAATCTTTAAGTTCCTGTAAATTTGTAATGTAATATTATTATTATTTTTTAAAAAGAACGAAAGCTTCCATGTTTATTAACGTTTGATCTTTTTGCCTTATTTATAATCACTATGACACTTTTGGCAAGTCAAAATAATTAATCAAGCCTCTTGATCTCCATGGACTTTCATTCGTCATCTTACCATTAATGTTTGCTACTATATGTTCTGCTTTTATTATAACTACTTAACTCTTCCTTTATATATAGTAACATGCTACAAATACATCTATATCTCGAACTTGATGGGTTCACAAACACAACCAAAAATTCTAGTCGTAGACTTGTGCAATGAAAACTTGAAGCCAGGGACCAGTACGTGGATCTCGACATGCAATGAAATCCGGCAAGCCATGGAAGATACCGGCTGTTTTGAAGCAATTTACAATAAAATTCCATTAGAGATTCACAATGAAATTTTTAAAGCAGCAGATGAACTATTTGATCTCCCAATAGAAACCAAAATGCAAAACACCAGCGATAAGCCTTATCATGAATATTTTGGTCAATACACCGGTATCCCTCTCTACGAATCCCTGGCCATCGATGATCCAACTAATCTCACGGCAACTCAAAGCTTCACAGATCGTATGTGGCCTAATGGCAATCCTCCCTTCTGGTATGAAACGAAATGAGGTCGTTGAATTTACTAATATCTTATTTGATCCAATTTTGTCTCATTTGTTTTTTTTTTTTTTTTTGAATTAGTGAAAGTGTTCATTCTTTTGCAAAGATAATAGTGGAAGTAGATCAATTAGTTATGAGAATGATCATGGAGAGCTATGGCATAGAGAAGTACTATGACTCTCACATTGAAACGAGTAACTACCTTCTCCGGTTCTTCAAGTATCGAAAACCGGAAATCAATGAGCATAATGTTGGTTTGTACCCTCACACGGACAAGAACATGGTGTCTATAATTCATCAAAATCATATCAATGGTTTGCAGATAAAAGCAAAAGATGGCGAGTGGATTGATTTGGAGCCATCTCCTTCATCTTTCGTGATCATGGCAGCCGATGGGCTCTTGGTAAAGTTCTTATATCCTTTTTCAAAAACTTGTTTTCACAGCATGTTACTAGATTATTTCTCAAAGGGTAAATTCTCCTTCATTCTCTAGAGTTTGGACTAATTACTTAATTTTCAAGTATTACATTAAACATCCATAGAAGTACTTTCAGAGCTGTTGAATCTCTCTTTTCAAGGGTAAAGTGGTATTGTTTTTGTTCTATATAATGAAAATCTAATATGAAACAGATAAAAAGTATTGAATACTTATGTTTTAAAAGAGAAAGATATAGAACAAAGGACTTTTTTTAAAAGCAGAAACTTGGAGAATAGGCTTATACACTAGAATTAAGGAAACATTAAGTAAATTATCAAATTTTCTTTCAAATTCAATTCTTAAATCCTGATCAAAATGTGAAATTGATCAATTTCTGCTGATTTTTAATTTACGAAACATATTTCTTTTCAATAATAATGACCCAAAACATGACCAAACTAGTAGGCCCTGATTAGTGTTAATATTGTGTAAGCCAGGCATGGAGTAACGGCAGGATAAGATCTTGTGAGCATCAAGTTATCATAAATGCATATGAAACAAGATATTCAATGGGACTGTTTTCCTTCAATCGGGGCATCGTACATATACCTGAAGAGTTCGTTGATGAATTACACCCTTTGCGTTATAGACCGTTCGATATTTACGAATTCCTTCGGTTCCATGATTCTGACGAGGGAAAGAAAACAGATGGTTCTATCACTTCTTTTTGTGGTATCTAAAAATTATGCATCTCAGACAAAATCTACTTAATTGTCGAAAGCAATTTGATCATATGGCCCTAATCGTTGAGGGCATAAGCGAATTGTGATGCAGTGTGATTATTATGTATTAGTTACTAGGTTTCTACCATGATGTATGTATTGAAAAAACTCTTTCTATTCTGTATTATTTTATTACTCATAACCGAAAGTTCCTATTCTAGTCTTCTTATTTACAGCCATATATATTATGAAACAGAAAAACCAAAAGGATGAAATAGGAAAGCCAGATCTAACCAATACTATATGCCGAATTATAAACACAAGGCAAACAATTTTTATTCCTATTATGACATGTCATCTATGTTTTGGATATGGTAACTGCATGTCATACATCACATTTAAATAAAATTTTATTTATTAATTTGTTATTATAAGCAAAATAATTTTCAATTTAATCCATCCTATAATGTACTAACAAAAAACACAAGACAATAATAAATATAATCCAGCCCAATCTTGTCTTATCCAATTCAATCCAATATAGTCACTTTTGGTCTTAGTTTGGCATATCAAATGTGACCAAAATGAGGAAACATATGCTTTTATGCCTTCTTTTGCATTGGCACCATGTGGCTTAAAAAACACAATTGTTGCTGTGGAAAAGAACAACAATTATGAAATAAAAGTTGATAGTGTGTAGTAAATATAAATTTTGAATGACTTTTTTTTACAAAAATATTAAAAATATTATAAGTTATTCATCAAATAAGTGTGTGATAAAAATCAACTTATCTTCTAAACTACATCAAGTGTTCTATAGATTATTATAGTACTTTAGATTTTAAGCCCAAAATGACAATGAATTCACTCTTAGTCTTAGCTAGTGTTTTTTTCTTTTTTTAAATTTGAATAGGTTTGTATTTGGCTAAAATCTAAATAGGTTTGAATGCAGATATCTGAATGACATGTTTAATTTTTTTTTTTATATGTCTAACTATAAGTGTTAAGTTTTTTTTTTAATAAATGAAAAATATCTTAAATATGGTGTTTTAACATTTATGTCCTTGTATGTTTGATACATGATTGTTATAGATTTTATAAGTTACAGAATAGGAAACTATAATTCAAAAATAACAATTATACACGCGCGCACACACATGCACGCACACATATACATACATATATACACTAACAATTTAAATTATGGGTAAGGTTTGTGGTTTAAACCCTAGATAAGGAGGGAATTGGGTTACAACTAATCTAAATGAGAAAAAAATTGTTCTCCTAACAATTTATTAAATATCAAGATACCATAAGTACATTATTCAACATATATAATGTTAATGGTATATAATCTATTCTTTATTTAATCATATAAGCTAACGTAAATCGATTAATCATTTATCTTAAAATAACATATAAGAAGTTCAGAAAAGAGGAAAAAAAAAAAAAAAGACAGAACAGACATTATCATTATCTCATACATTGCATGCATCACCGAGGAAAGCGATTTCTCAAGAAAATAAAGGCATAATTCATCATTGTTCCTTGTAGTAATATCATAAGAGAATATAATTAAGTTTCAATCAATCACAGTTCATATGAATTAAAAAATAAAGAGGCCAGTTTTTAATTTTAGACACGGAAGGTCGCATCAACATTGTTTTCAAAATTTTGGCCAAAGGTCGTCCATTTTATTGGCAAAAGTTAAATTCGATTATATATGGTACATATAGAACCATCGACCGATATAATCATCAAAAAATAGATGAAAGGTTCACATCATCATTTTTTTTCCTGTTAAATGCATAAATAAGTCATAAAAACAAAATTTCATCGTACGATTGATGATCTCTGATAATTTGAGCTGAAAGTGATGAGATGATTTGATTTTAAGGGGAATGTCTATAATACAAGCATGTATAGACAACCAGTCGTATTTAGGATGATGAGGGGGAAGAGAAGGCTTTTTGAGGCAATTCATCAATCACCTAATTCTGAAGAGCAGTCCTTTTACTAAAAATTAATCAAGTCTCTATCAGACTCCATCCATCTCAAAAGCAATATATTTTGGTTTGTCTTGTTATTTTATATGTCAGTCCCTAACATTTGTATAAATTATGAACAATATTAGTAGTGTATCCCATTCCCAGAGTTGTCAACTTTGACCCCAATAAACTTTCTTGCTTAGTGCAAAGACAATCTAAAGCCAAGATGGGTTCAGAAGCAGCTCAAAAACTTCCCATTGTAGATCTGTCTCAAGAAAACCTGAAGCCTGGTTCAAGTTCATGGCAAACAGCATGCAATGAAATCAGGCTTGCGCTTGAAGAATATGGTTGCTTTGTCGCATTATACGACAAACACTTACCCGAATTTCGTAACAAAGTGTTTGATTCCCTGGAAGAGTTGTTTGATCTACCACAAGAAACTAAAATGAAAAATGTTAACCCTAAGCCTGCTCATGGCTACATGGGCAAAATATCAGCGTTTCCACTTCATGAGGGCATGGGCATTGAGTATGCAACGAACCGTGGAGAATGTGAAAAATTCACAAGCCTCATGTGGCCTCAAGGAAATTATCAGTTCTGGTAATTAACAATTAATGGTTCTTAATTATTATTATTATTATTAAATTGCTATCCTTTATAATTCCATTAATCGGAACCTTGTGCTAATTTTGCCTGTTGGTTGGTTAATACTTAAATTGGCCCTCAGTGAAGTTGCTCATACATATGCAAACATAGTGGCAGAATTGCAGCAATTAGTGATGAAAATGTTGTTTGAGAGCTATGGCATAGAGAAACTGTATGAGTCTCAAAAGGAATCAACCACTTACCTTCTCCGTTTCTTGAAATACCGAAAATCGCAGACGGACACCACTAATCTTGCTTTCAAGGGTCATACGGACAAGAGCTTGGTGTCCATTCTTCATTCAAATCATGTTAAGGGTTTGGAGTTGAGAACTAAAGATGGTGAGTGGATTCATTTTGAGCCCTCGCCTTCTTCTTTTGTGATCATAGCCGGCGACGTTTGCATGGTGAGCCAACATCATTTATCAAAGACATTTCATCTTGGGTGGTTGATAACTTGATATATGAAATTAAAAACCCATCATCTCATCGAGGTGTTAAAACAGTAACCAAAAAAATTCATAAACATTCATCATTATAAGTGTATATAGAAATATAATTCCAACAATTAATTAAATTTTTTTAACACAATTTTTTCGGTTGGCGTAGGCTTGGAGCAATGACAGGATAAAATCTTGTTACCATAGAGTGATTGTGGATGGGCCAGAAGTGAGATATGCACTCGGCTTATTTTCATTCCTAAGTGGGGTGATACAGACGCCGGAGGAGCTAGTTGACGATGAACATCCATTACAATATAAGCCATTTGATCATGCTGGACTCCTCCAATTCTATCTATCAAATAGTGACCAAAACAAGGGAGAACGCAACATGATGAAAGCCTACTGCGGCATCTAATTTGATGAACTTCAATTCTCTACCAAAAGAAAAAAACGTGTCACACTCAATAGTTATATGTGGGTACCAATTACGTACTTCTGTGATAAGTGTAAGTTGGTCATTTCAAGCTATACGCTTCTGTAATAAGGGTTCTTGGTATCTTGAATTTGTGTCGTGTGTTATTTAACAGTCTCTCTCCCCCCCCCCCCCTCCTCTTCAGGTTACTTGTGTAAAAATGTCTTGTGCGTTGTGAAGATAATAAGATTTCAAAAAAAAAATTACTACATATCAAAATCTTACATCTATAACAACTTACGAACTTTAAAAGTTTGTTCGAATTCATACTACAAGCAGCAATAAAGCAGAGAATAATTTGGATCTATAGCATCATAATGCTGCTCTCCTGGTTCAAAAAATTTCTCTATCCTCTCTAAGTTTTGTTAACAACTAATCGTTAATATATGAAGTAAATTAAAACCTTTTGTGTGATTTACGATCCTCTCTAAGTTTCGAAAAATCTCTTGACGCATCTTATTTATAATCAATTTTGGCCTTATAAGGGACCGGCAACCACGTTAAAACTACAAAAAAGATAAAATTAAATGGTTTAATGTTAATTTCTGAATACCAATTAGTTTTCAAAGGAATACGGCATTCTTTACTTCAAAACTCCATTGTTAAGTGTCCTGACCTATTGAAAAATTGCAACAAGCTCTTGAATCCAACAATTAAAATTGAACAGTCCATCCTTCTTTTATATTCTATTTTGTTAATAACCAATCACTAATACATATGTATGTATTTATCAAGACAAGCATATATTAGGAAATATTAATAGTAACTCTCAGGTATACGCCTTTTGCATCCCCTCTAGCTAGCTAGTTAAGCCAGACCAATTGTTTACAGACTAATCAATCTCCAAAGTACTTATCACCAGTAACTCAATATAGTATCAAGGCTAGTTTGACCTAAAAGTTTAGTGATTGGTTCTCAATTAAATTGACTGCTTGTACTACATCCACGGGACGAGCTCAAATGAGTCATGTACGTGAAAGAGAATGTTAAAATAAGATTAAATTAAGACTACTACTAGAGCATTACTTTTAAGTTTAATAAGTTTTATAGATGAAGTTACTACTCAAAATTTGCAAGTTAATAAAATGAAAAACACAACAAATTTTTAACCTCAATAGAAACAAATCGATCTCAGTAATGAATATGTGGTTCTTGTCATATTTTAAATATCATAATGGCAATAACTATTTCCATATATACATGATTCAAAACACTTGATTTGTTGATCACAATGGTCTTGATTGAGAAGTTTTAACATCATATTTCCAGGATCATAATGTGCCGGTGCCCCTCATCAACATAGTCAAAAACTTCAACCATAAATTAACATCTCGATTTTATTCAGTAATGATTCTGACCATAATGTAACTGATTTTGTTTTCCTGAATTTCTATGAGGATGTGACATCTCGATCAATCTCTTTCAATATTATTTAGATCATAGTAAAAAATACATGGCGACATAAATAAAAATTTGTCATGTGCGAGGTAACTATATTGATAATTACAAATAAAAGCTATTGATAAACAAGTAAAGCATAAACAAATTATACTTAGTACAAGTTGAATTAAAATTGTTCAAGCAATATTTAGGCAGCATCTCTCTATCATAGGACTTGAGAAGGAGAAGAATACTAAAGTTATTTTCATCTCTTGTTTTCTATTCAATTTTAATGAAATGGCCCCTTGATTATATAAATTATAAAAGACCTCTCACCTAATATGATATATCAGATGATGAGACGTTTATGTTGTTATAACATTTCTTTTTCAATCAATATATTCAAATCTCATCCGAAAAATCATTTTTGATTTTGACGATTGATTGGAGAGAACTAAAATTAATAATACTATTGCTGAAATTTAATTGAGGTCCTGAGAGAACATTATTTCAAAGGACCACAAAAGAGTCACCAAAACAAAAATTTTGCCTTTATCATGTATTAATCAAAACCTAAATGACGCATTAATAACTCCAAACAAGTTGAAAGATATATGTTTTTGCTTTTATTTTTTCAATTAATGAAATATGTGACAATCAATCATTCATAACTGCTTCTTTTTGTGGATTAATTAATATCTCGTTGATGACATGAAATTGTGATCGTGACCTGCACAAGCTTAATATATATGAAAAAAAGCACGATCGCCTTAGGGTTGTGGACCACTTAGCAAGCACATTTAAAATATATGTTAGATTAGAAATCGAAATATATTAATTCAATATGCAAATGTAACCTATGTTTATAATACCGCTCTAATTAGTATTCTATGATCCACGATACTATCTATCTTTCAACAAGTGGACTCATTTTGGCAGCGGTAGCGAAGTACTTAATTAATTAAGGGCACCCAGCTTGTCACAGAAATTTGAGTGGCCTTGAAGGCCTAGGAGCTCAATATACCCCAGTAACCCCACATGTCTCCAATTTATCCCTGTTCTTATTTTTCACACACTTCACTTGTTTACCTCCAATACTCTGCTCATTAACTTTAATCTAATCCAAGCAAAATTTAGTACTTCTTTAAGCACTTGGTAACTGTCATCAACAAAGAAGGGGTTCAAAGTTAATCTGTTTGGTGTTCCTTATGTCGACAGATGGCAAGGCTTCTTTTTATGGTTGCAGCAATGGCTAACCCGTTAACCTTTACAAATGTGATTACACCATTGCTACCGGCCTACCAATTGCTAAAGATCTACTAAGAGACTGAAAGTTTATAGTAAAAAGAGATTAGAAAAGAGATATATCCATTTTAGAAATTTTAACTAAGGAAAATATAGAACTAACATAAAATTAATTATTGGGGGCTGCTGAGAGATATTGAAGTGGTTAAATATCACTAACTCTGTAATTAATTAAGGGAAATTTACACTAATAACTATAAAAGTTTTGACTTTTTCCATCTTAACCCCCCAAACAAACTTCTATCAACATTAGCCATAAAAAATCATTTGAGACTAAAATACCCCTCTCTCTCATCTCTCCCCCAACAATCTCTCTTTCACCCATCTCTCCCAAACCGAAGAAGCTCCCATCATCGGCGGCGGCTAATGTAGAAGCTTAATGTAGTGAGGGAAAGGGAATGATAATCATACCATACTTTCAACGGATTATACTTGTAACAGCATACATTTGAGTTTTTACTTTTAGAAATTCTCAAAGGACATGAAGTATTCTATGCCTTTCTCTTCTCTTGAATGTCTAACCGATAAAATTAACAGGGAACAGATAAAAAAAACATCACCGATAAAATATCTAGTTAAAAAGAAATAATAAAAAAAAAACCAACTGTGCTACAAGCATGAGGAATTGATTTTTGGCAACAAAATTATGTTGCAACAAAACTGTGGGTATGACACTGGCAGTGTGTTGGATCATGACTTTTTCAAAAGCACTAGTCAATGCTACATATTATCACAAGAAATCATTCTCTTTAACAAGATTTAAACAAGGGAAGGAAAACCACATCTGCAATAAAAAAAGGGCTCCAATTAGTTGTCAGCCTTAGCTTTTCACCTCTAAATGCTGCCGCGAATCATCGATTAGCAAATTTAAATCCCGAAAACAGCATACAAATCAGGCTAAAAATAGGTAAAATAGACAGCATTATTGTATACAGGAGAATCTCATGATGATCCAAGAGTTGGATGGCGCTCGCAGATTCATTAATCCATAAGCAATTGCAGCAATTGGTACCAAAAAATTCAATGACATTGATACCCAGATGATATAACAATCTGAAAGGAAAGAAATCAGTCAAACTCCAGGAACAGAAATTCACGTGTTTACTTACATAACTCAGTTTTTTGCTGTGCCTCCACAAATACATTGGAAAAGGAATAGCTTGTATATATTCTGTACCAAGATACAAAGAAACAACATTGGAGGCAATTTGGGGAACCAATAACGGCTGTAAAATTTTGGCAACATATGCAAAATCGTGACCTATTTCTATTTACAGCGGATGAATGGCAAAACAAATGGGGACGAGGGTGGGAGCTGAAATGGATAGGTTACCATGCACATGCTCTGGTAAGCCACAGAAGCAACAAAAATGAAGTCACAAATGCATGCAGGTGTGTCATTTAATTCGTCAGAGGGTGTCAAATCCTGGCATTGCAAACTGGGAAGCAAATGCCTCAACCCGATTTCGGAGGTCAACAATCTCTTTATTGTTCTGGAGACCTTCGTGGAACCCTTTCTGCAGTTTGCTAAGTTTTACAGCTCTGATTTTGGAAGGAGTGGGGAAGAACATGGGCATAAGAATGCCTCAGATGTAATGCTTTGCAGTGATGGACGACATTGCCCCAAGCTCAAGTGCTGGGTGAGCATCTTTATCTAAAATTTTTGTGAGATGCATATAATATAAAATATGGCGACAGGCTGCCTGTCGCACGAAGCTTGGTGCGTTTCATCAATTACTCTTACTGCCTTAATTGATACCAGAGCAGTTTCATCAATTATTCTTGAGAGATGTTTGCCTAAAAGTTATCATGTTCCTACACAAGTCAGCTTTACAGCAGCAAGTAGATATCAATTCTACAGCCATAAGTATACCAAACTTATTTAAAATTTTCCTTTTTGCAAAAGTTATAGTTTTTTTTTTTTTTTGCTTGTGACCAAACAAGAGAATATTTATTGCTTGGTCTAGATTTTTACAGTCTCATTGCTCGTTCACATTCCTCCCGATGGGTTTGGTTATACAATAATCAATCTTGTTGACCAAAAGTCTCATTCTTTTATAGTGCCTTGAGTTGAGCAACAATCCATCTTTAAGATGAGTGATAAAGGAAAAATTCAAAATACTCCAGTCCAGAAATTTGAACTTCAGCAAAAAGAACTTTTGCAGTGCTATGCAGATATACCAAACAAGTTCTAGTTCAGAGCAAATATTTTGTTGCACTCCCATATAAAAAAGGATGGGTCATGCCACATTAAACAACTTCTCATTCAGGAATACCCCATGATCAAGAACTATGCAGACAGGAGATCCAACCATTTTTAGACCTTAAACTTATCAGGCCTTCTTAGTCCCATTAAGTCAACCCAGCATTCTATGTGAATAAGCAGTCAGAGCAAGTTCGTAGAAAAATAAAATTGGTTATCGACTACAGGAAGCTGAATGTTTGCGCCCAAGATATTAGGTATCATATATTAGAAGAACTAATCTTTAAAAAAATATAGCATCTACTAAATTTTATTGCAAGTTCGATATAAAGTCAGGATTTTGGCATATTGGCAAAAAAGATGAGGATAGGCACAAAACAACATTTGTAGTATCACATGGACATTATGAATGCCTTTTGGACTAAAGAATGTTCTGTTAGAATTTCAGCATAGAATGGATAAAGTGTATAAGCCTATATCAAACTTTTGCATGTTATATATTGATGATGCCTTAATCTTCAACAATAGTAAAGAAGAACATGGTAAACATCTTTTAAAATTCAAAGAGCTAACATATAATCATGGTTTGCATTGTCCGAATCCAAAATAAAAATTAGGCTTGAAGAAATTGATTTTTTGGGACTTCACATCAAAGATAAACACAACATTCCACAACTACACATTGCAAAAAAATATCTTAATTCCCTGATAAATTGTCAAGTAGGAAGCAGATAAAATAATTTTTGGGTATTAGTAACTACGCAACAGATGATATTCAAAATCTTTCAAAGCTGACAAGTCAGATCTCAAAACATCTAAAAAAAAGGATCTTTACTATGGTTGACAGAAGTAAAAAAAGCTTTAAAAGAATTAAAGCTAAAATGTTAATCACTTCAACTTTTGAAGATTCCTAGCAAAGAGCAACTCATTCTGCAAAGGTGCAATACTGATTGAAGAATCCAATAGACAAGAGAATTTGTGGCTATAAATTAAGATAATTTAGTGAAGCTCAGTATCACTGCCTATCATCAGAGAAAGAAGTTTCAACAGTCATTAAAGGCATCAAGAAATTCTAATTTTTCTCTGTCTCACTTTATTTGTAATTGAAATAGATTACAAGTACTTTTAGGGACTGCTAAGGAAAAAAGAAAGAGAAATTCTGGATCGACAATTGGCAAGGTGGTCTGCAATGACTTTATGTAGAAGGAAGTTACCCGAAGATCCCATAATTGATCTCAGTACTACGTGGAGAAATCAGGAAAGTAATCTTTGAAAAGGTAGTTGATTATGATCAATATCCTCAGAGCTTTGATGACACTACTTGGCGCTTATGGACACTCTTAAGCAAGCTTGAATTCAAGTTATTCAAGAGACCAGATAAACGAGCTAGTATACAAAGTATCCACAGTGTTTCATCATATTATTGATGAAGACACCAATTGGGAATATTATGTGATAGGTGAAGTATCATCACTATCATATTATATCCACTGGTAATGGATAAATTTGTATCCTGCAGTAATAGTCTTTGAACCACACTTTATCTACAGAAGTCAAGGGTACGCTAAGGGAAGATAGTTCGACAGACTCTTTGCTCCTGTATTCGAAGATATCCTCACACTCAAGCTAATCAACAAATACTACCTAACTCACAGTACCATTGTCATCATGCAACAAAGAGATATATGGAGAAGAGACAAGCCACCACTAGTTAAAGTGGTAAAACATGATCACATGTATGATGACACATAAATCATGTGAAGTGGATGTCTACATGCCAGAAGAGCCCTAGCAGAAGTATAAGGGATAGAACCCGTATACAATACTCATAGCCCATTTTCTTTTAGTGTGTAGGCTACTCTAGATCTCTTTTACAGAGAAGAGATACAAAATGCACAACTTTATAGTGATGATCATTGGGAGTAAAAAGCAACATGATAGTATGATGACTAGCTTCGAACACAAGGAATAGCAGGGGAAAGAACACCACCATGGGAATCGCCAGGACTTCTTGGATGGGCAAAATGATGGCTAGACTACTATGGTTTAAAAGAAGGATATGAACAAGGATAAGAGTGGATATCCTCAACCAAACCACCCCCAACCATTACAGGATGCTCTTCCTCCAGAACCTATGGATGACGAATAGGAAGAATACTACGTGCACAACAAGAACCCAACATGGGATGACGAAGGAAGTGGTACAAGTTAAGCGGAAGCAATAGTGGACCCTACGAATGAAAGCAATGGTGAATACTTACCAATAATAAGTGACAAGTGTGTAAAGTCACATGTATTTTCTAGTGAGTCAAAAAGTAAGATTCCCTGGTGATAAGGTTGTACTGTATGATGTAACTTAAAGTAGTAGTGAGTAGTAAAGATTAAAGTGAGGTTCCTTAATGATAAAATATAATGATTTGTTTTATAAAAGAACGTTTCCTTGGTGCCTATAGGGAATATCCTTTTACTACAAGAGAATCTCCTTTTACAAAACACATCATTACACCTTATCACTAAGGAATATTATTTTAATTTTACTTTATAATTTTCTACTACTTTATGTTACATCACAGGGTATTAATCACTTTGATTGCAAGTAGAGAAGAAAATAGTACCAGACTTGATGATGAACACACTATTAGGGAGTATTTCTTATAAGCACCAAGAGAATCTCTTTTTACATAACACATTATTACACTTTATCACTAAGGAATCTTACTTTAATCTTATTTTACAACTGACTACTACTTTATGTTACATTACACAGTACTGTCTTTTCACTAGGGAATCTTACTTTATGACTCACTAGACAATACATGTGACTCCACATACTTATCAGCACCAAGGGAATTTTCTTTTACAGAACACATCATTACATCTTATCATTAAGGATTGTCGGAATCGTTTTGTAGTATCCACATATGTTGGACTTGGTTCTTTCAGCACATAAAAGTACTTGGCACATTTGACAATTCGAATAAAATCACAAGCCACTCATACAACCCTTCCTTCATCTAAAACGATGTGTATTATTGTAAAAGCAAGCTATTAATAAAACAATTAACTTATCAAATTAATCTTAAAGGTAAAATAATAATAAAAAAATTACGTTAATTTTTATTTTACTTTTAATGTTAATTTGATAAATTAACATTTTTTTAATTAATGTCACCAAAAATATTGTTACATGTGTATTATTGTAAAAGCAAGCTATTAATAGTTGAGGTGTCTTAAGATATTTTTTGAAATATAAGCACCAAACAACCACTTAACGCAAAATATAGATATTAAACAAATACTTTCTCTCTTGTAAAATGATAATCTGCAAATTATTCTTAAAACTATAGTAAACCTCAATTTATCCCATTTTTGTTAAGAAGACAAAATAAAATTTCATCAATCCACCCCCATTTTTTCCTTATCTTTTAACAAAACTAGCGTTAGGTTGAAGTTTACAATAATTTGAGGGTATTATGAAGATTGTTATTTCACAAGAAAGGTGATCTAAAATTTATTCTATAATATATCCAGATTGTATGGAAAATATTTAATTTAATGTTATTTGAAAATTGTATGTGTTATTTTGCAGACATGAACAAATAGTTGAATGTACTCGCCCTACCGTCATGTGATGACGACTGGAAATGAGGTAAGGTACTCAACAAGATTATTTTCGATTTCGAAATTAGGCTACACAATAGACTGTCCAAAAGAGCTAGTAGATAAAGAACATCCTTTGCCCTTTAAGCCTTTTGATCACATAGAGTTTCATGAATTCTACAGTACTAGAACTAGCAAGAGAGAGTTGAGTCTGCATTAAAGGCCTACTATGGATTTTAAAATTTGCGATGTATGATTATGTTAGAGTGCAATTTATGCACTAGTTTTACATTGTTTACTTCCCTTAATATCGATGTTTTGCACTTAATAATAGTGATTTACTTATGTTTTACTTTTGCAGGTGCAATTCTATTGATTGGTGATAAAATTGAGCTACAAGATGATGTTTAAGGATGATGGTTCTCTTGGAGAAATTATGAGCGTCAGAAGAATTTTATTGATAAGGCGTGGGCGCGTGCTGTCAACTACGAACCTGCAGTTTTTTAGTTTAACGTGTTTTGTATTTTTGTAATTACGAATTTAATATTTCAGATATTAGTATTTTATTTTAAATAGAATTCTAGAGGAGAAGAAAGAGAGAGTATTTAAGGGAGGAATCTATTGTGAAAAAAGGACTTTTTGGGGAAAAGAGAGAAACCCTATATCTAAAATTTTCTCTTCTCTCTATGAAGAACTAAACCTATTATTCTGGTTAAAGGTTAATGAAGCTTTGATTCATCACTACTGTGAGATCTTTCTTATGCTTTAATTGTTTTATTACTTTTTTGGTATTTGTTTATTCTCTGAATTATTATCATGATTATTTTTGTTAATTAGATAATTGACCACTATTTAATTATCAACTTAATCTATTGTCAATTAAAGGATTCATCGTATGAAGATTTTAATGTTTGTGACAAATAATATAGCAGAGAGTTGTGTTGTGAGAATAAACAATCTAATTTAAATGAACCATCGTATGTGTTTGTTGATTAAGATTTGGGTCTCTTTGGTTTTTCAGGCTGTCAATTGATTAAATCTTATTATCGTATTTAGAGTTATCTATTGATTAAGGAAATAACCAACGATCGTACCTTGGTTATCGACTAGTTAAGGAGAGATTGGCTATTAGAGAGTCTCAGTAGCTATAACCGGTCTATTCATAAGTAGTAATAATATTTATTTGAATCAATGATCAGTAGTCGAATCAAGCTGAGTTAATTCCTTCAACCAGAGCTTTCTCCAATTTGGATTACAACTTTAATTTGCATTCTTGTTATTTTAATTTGATTTTTATTATTGTCAACAATTCCCCCATTTTGCATTTTAAAAGGATTTAAATAATTACCGATCTCTGTGGACACGACCCTGCTCAATTACTATACACAATTTATTTAGAGTAGGTATTTATTTTTGTTGGCTTCGACAACCATCAAATTAGTAGCTAATGCTTGATATTGTGCAACCATTGTGCTTTGGTGTAAAATAAGCTTAGAATAAGTATTTGCTTTTCCATTTAATTAAAAAAAAGATTGTAAAATTCTATGTATTAAAACATTTCAGGGAAATTAAATAAATTCTTCAAACCTGGTGTTTCCATATCATGGCAAGCCCAATACACACAAATTTTATAATCACTAGCTGTACTGAGCTAGTTTAATATTTAAGCAATTTTCTTTAATTGACCCTAAATTTTAGGAGTTCAAACTCTAACAAGAGAGTGTTTTGCCTTCATGCGAAGATATTCACTCCAAGTAATGGCCCGATAGAGAGGAGGATGACTTCGGCCAACTAGATTTTGAATTGGAGAGATTTGGACATCTAATGGTGGCCCATAGAAATAGGCAATGGATAGCCTATTCTTTCGGGTTGCGACAGCCGGGTGGAGCACATTCGGGTATAACCCGTTTGAAATTATCTGGAGCAAGTCCCCAACATTGGCAAGTGGCAACAAGCGCATCCGAAACGTGTGGAACCATGACCCACCCGGTTACCTCTCTCAGTGCCTGCAACCCGCTGACGCAGTTTTGGTATAGAATGATTAAAAGGCTCGAGTCGGTTGGGCGGCTAGACCCACCGCCCGATCTGGATCTGGGCAAGCCATGTAGTAATTCAAATTTAAAGCCGAAGGATGATCTTTGAAATCACCTCTAAGACCAACCCATTTGATGTCTTCCTTGGTTGTGCCGAGTGAACGCAGACTTAAACACATCAGCCTATCTGCTAGCTTTTTCATTCCTTTCTTAGTAGTTTCTTGTATTCTTCGATGACATTACTGCGAAAACCAAAAAAAAAAATAATAATAATAAAATAGAATAATAAAAAATATCAAAGCAGTCTATAAAATAGTAAAAAAAACTGTTGTTAATTAACGAGGTTCAAACCTATTTTTTCTATTTTATATATTAAATATTTAAATTTTTACTAACAAAATAGACTATTTGAAAAGTTGACCCCTATAATTTTATTTTATTTTTGTTACACATTAATTACTAATAGAAACGGCAGTAGGGAGCTGCCGTTTCCGTGGCCCTGCATGTGCCCATTTTAAACAAATATCATTTTTCTAAATTTATACGTGCATCGGTGCATGATCGTCCATTTGCGATTAAATTACTAGTGCATGCTTGGGATGACAATTTAACCCAGATTTAGTTCGGACCCAAACGAACTCGAATAATCTGGGCCGGGTTTAACCCGTACCAGATTAAAATAAATCTGATATTCGGATATGATTTTGCCAACCCAGACGTTTGCGGGTCCAGTTTCGAATTTGTATAAGCCCGCATATGCGGAACGCGCACCCGGGTATCCTTATTTCAACATTATGTTTAAATTATTTTTTCAATATAAAAAGGGGGAAAAAGGCCAATGCCCTAAATTTAGTTCACACTTTCACAGCCCCCTAATTTCTCCTATCTCTTCACCTCTTCTCTTCTCTTCATCCAATCATTCTTTTCGTCTCTCTTCAGTTCTTCTCTTCATCAAATCATCATCGTCACTCGTCATCGCTTTGCATTGCTATGTTCATGTTCATCATCATCATCATCAGCCTCCGTTTGTCCATCGTGATCTTGGTTTTGGCTGCCGTTTCTCTGCCTTTTGCGAATCGCACTCGCCGTTGTGACGTGTTCATCATCATCATATCATCAACAGCCGTTGTTCGTTACTTCACCAGACGTCGATCGTTGAAGTTTGTGAACTAAATTCGTGAATCGAGATTTTGAATTGTAGACATGGATTTATATTTTGTGAATGTTATGTCATGGATTTGTATTTATAATGGTTTATTGCTTTGCAATTTAAAATCTGTAAATTTAAAATGGTTTATTGCTTTGTATTTGATTTGTGTAGAATTTGATTTTCTAAATTTGTAAAGTGTATTTGATTTTTTTTATTTGTATGTGATCTGGGTTGAAAACCCATAATCCGGAAACCCAAATTATTCCGGGTTTAACCCGTACCGGACCCAGTGTCACAAAAATTGAGTTTAAATCCAGGTTTGATACAACCTTTCAGTGTCCTGGTTCGGAACCGAGAAGGCCAAACCTGGACTCGAACCCGAATTTTGCCATCCCTAGTGCATGCCATAATCTTGGGGCCAAAGTTGGCGAAAATGGTCAAGTGGTGATCCAACGATAGTGAAGCCTTCATACCACATAAGCTTAGAGAAAAATGAAGAAATTCTTGGGAAGCCATAGCCTTCAACACCATCAGCTGATCGAAAAACTTTGAGCTTTTGTTCAGTACAGGGGCAGTTCCAGGACTTAATATTACCCCGACCTAAATTTTAAATTTTATATTTTGAAGCGAACATAAAAATTTATATGTAGAAATCAGTAAATTAAATAAGAAGGAACACCAAGAATCTTATCCATCTAAATATGTACTATAGATAAAGATAATTATAAAAAAAAAGAGTAGAAAAAAGGCAACTCAAATATGAAAGCACTATTGTTCAATTATAGAATTTGACATTACAACTTATAATAACATGCAATTATATAAGGATTAAAAAATCAATTAAGAATTTCAAATTAAAATAGATCAATACATGTAATTACAATCAATTAAAATTGCAAGTAAAACTTTTATGTTTGAAGTGAAGTACTAAATTACGAGACTTAATAAATTAAATAATTAAAATTTATTCATCCTTTTAAACGGTAAAAGTACTATTGGTCAAAAGTTTCAATAATAAACTAAACTCAATTTAGCAAAAAGGTATTTGGGTGCAGTTGTTTATCTGTCAAGCGCTCTAACTCTATTTAAAGAACTAGATGTTGATGATTCTTCTATCAAAATCTCCTTAAAATACTCAAACTTGTTTTTCTAACTGGTCCTCTTAGTTAATATAATTAATAAATAAAATCTGAAAATTCACATAAAATTTTTATGGAATATAGATAATTGTTACTATATGTTGTTTCTATAAGTACTTTTAATACTATTGACGATGTTATATTATATTGACATATATTTTTACAATTAGAAGTTTTTTAAAATAAATTAAAGCAGTAATAAAATTTTAGCTCCCTAATGTTTTCAATCTATTCAATAAATATATAATTCAATCATTTTATAAAATAAGTCACTAACTTCAATTGAAAATAATATAACTGAATTAGGGACATATTGGTAAATAAAATAAAAACTCTATTGTTATATAAAATTGATGAAAACGTAAGGATAATTGAGTTAGGGACATATTTAATATAAAATAAAAACTCTATTGTCATATTAAATTGATGAAAACATAAGGTAATTGAGTTAGGGACATATTTGCATAAGGGTAATTGAGTTAGGAATGTATATGAAAATAAAATAAAAACTTTATTATTTTACTAAATTGATGAAAAAGTAAGGGGTATAAATAATTGTTTCTGAACTAGGGCAGGCTACAGTCCAGTCTAGCCCACGTGTAGGTCCGCCACTGGTTCAGTGGCTAAATTGAATAAGCTCCTACTTGTACACACCGCGTTATCAAGAAGAGTTGTGGGGGTACCATGATTTATGACTTGAAAAACACCCCAACTTTTTCATGCATGGCCAATGAGGTTAACGTTAACGGCATTAGGGTCATTGAGATCGTTAACCGGCACGGATTCTAAGGCTAAGGAGTGGCCGGCGGGATACTCATCGGGTTGTGTCCATATTTATAAGTCGGGTAATTCTTTGAGTGAGTTAAAGTCTAGTTGTTTGTGTTGGAGGTTGAGAGGGCTGCCTCTAAAAGCATCTGATAGTGTTGAAGACATGATGAAATTGAGAAGACTGTAATTTTATTTGATGTTACGAACGAGCCAAAAAAGATTATTAGTATTAATGATGGACATATAGTAGTTTCTATAAGCAAACGTAGGATGATAAGATGAGAAACATGCTATGGTTTGTAGAGTATTTATATAGTGAGAGCGTGTGAGTCTTAAAAGTAAACTGAGAACGAAAATTAATGATAAAATAAGATGGGTATGAAAATTAAGGAATGAGAATGCTATATGCAACTGTACCTGCCAATGGCAGATATAGTGTGTGTACGTATATGCTATATGCAACCTAATAAATACAGGCTGCCATATAGGATATTGGGAATGAGGAAAATCTTAAATAATGAAAACTGATCGTATTTGCGAAAAATATATGAAAGACAGATATAGTGTGTGTACGTGTCTATATATATATATATATGAGGATGATTTAATGGATACTTGTACCTAGTATATGGGGAGCCCCGAAACACGTGATAAAAATCTTGTGAATAATATTAAAATTATAGATTATTTAGTCAGCATTGTCACTCACTATAAAGTGAATACTGTAATACTGTTACTTACTAAAATAAGAAATTTCTTATTATTAGAAGGGAACTCTGTGTGTGATCTAGTATGTTCCAAAGCTTGATTAAGTGATATTGAAATAACACTAGCCAACAGTTCAAATCTTAATTAAAAAAAAATGAGAGAGACTAAACAAATTCTACATTTAAACATATTGAAAACTTAATGCTTTTCCTACCCTTTCATTTAAAAAATGAAAAAAGTCAGTATGTGATCTAATGTATATCTACTTCAATCTTCGTTAAATGTATATTTTAAACAAAAACTTATTGGTATTTATGCTGGATATATAGTAGTTTCTGTAAGGGAAAATTTTGGTCTACCCCCCTCGTGAAGTGACAATCTTCAAATCGCCCCCCTTATTGTTAAAAACATCAAGTCTTCCCCTCCTCCCCCAAAACTCGTTATCTTTAACCATTAACCGTCGTTGACTTATAAAAGTATGAAAATACCCATACCTTAACATAATATTCTTATAACGGCACTGTGAGGCTAAAAAAGATGGTTGATCTATGACTAGTCATTAAAAAATAAAAATAAAAAAGTTGATGCATGACCAGTCATTGAAAAAAAAATTAAAAAATAAAGTGTTGAAATGACTTAATAGACCTAAATAAATTGATAATTCTCTTAAATTAGACATTTTAGTTAAACAAATTACAAGACATGCCATTATATATAAATTACGATAATGCCATCAAGATCAAATTAGACATTCCTAAATTAGAAATGTTAGTTAAAAAAATTACAAGACATGTTATCATATAAAAATTACGATAATGCCATCAATATAAATTTCAAAATTAAAAGTCATACCATCTTTGTCTTTTTCTTTCATTTTTTTTTCTCGCCATTACTCCTTTATCTTTTTCTTTCATTTGTATTTTCCTCGTCCTTACTTCTTCTTCGTCTTTTTCTTCATTTTTTTTCTTTTCTTTCATGTACATGATGACTCCAGTAACATTTTTTTTCTTTCCTTACATTTTTCTTATCCTTACTCCTTCCTCTTTTCCTTTCATTTGTTTTTCTCTCATCCTTACTCCTTCGTATTTTTTTTTCATTTTTTTTTCTTTCATAAACATGACTCTAGTAGCATTTTTTTCTTTCCTTTCATTTTTCTCATCCTTACTCCTTTCATTTGTTTGGTGAAACTTCAGTAGCATTTTTCTTTTGTTCTTTGATTTTTCTTTTCTTCATATCTATATTTTCTTTAAATACCTTTACAAAATGAAAAAAGAATAATAATAATAATAAATGAAAAAAGGTAAAATATTATTCTTTTTCCATTTGTAGCTTTTAATTAATTTCTATATTTATTTTTTTAAAATAATTTTTTAAAATGCGAAAAGTTAAAATTTAATCTGTTTAAAAAAAAAGTAGTCATAGAGGCACAAAATAATTTTTTTTTAAAGTATTAGGGAGCATACTATAAATATTTAAAATATTTATGTGTGTTTTATAAAGCCTAAAAAGATTTGGACCCATAAAAATTAGTCTACCTAGGTTTGACCTTTTTTCTATTAATTGATTGTTAGGAAAATGTGCACATACTATTTTATCCTTTTAGTCGTTAAAAGTAATAGAGAGATAACAAGTTTTGGAGGTGACTTGATGTTTTTAATAGTAAGGGGGCGATTTAAAGATTGTCACTTCTCGAGGGGGGTGGGCCGAAATTTTCCCTTTCCATAATCAAACGTAGGATGATAAGATGAGAAACATGTTACGGTTTGTAGGGTATTTATATAATGAAAGCGTGTGAGTCTGAAAAAATAAACTGAGAAATGAAGAAAATTAATAGTAAAATAACAAGGGTATGAAAATCAAGAAATGAGAGCGCTATATACAACTTGCCATATAGGATATTGCAAATATAGGTGATCTGATTGCATGAGGAAAAATTAATAGAATAATGCAAACGTCTTAAATGATATATAAATACTGATTGTATTTGCAATAAATATATAAAACACCAATATTGATAGAAGAAAATGATCTAGTGAATATGAGTGCCCTCCGTCATACGTTGAGTACCTAAATACGCGATAGAATTCTGTGATTATTTGAAAATAATGTTAAAATTTGGATTAATTAGATAGTGCCATGTGGCATTGTCGTTTACTATAAGATGAGCACCATCCCCCACTAAAATAAAAGACTCTTATTAGAAAGGGACTATATATATATTTGTGTGAGTGTGTGTGATATAGTAGGTCCTAAGCAATGGTAAAGCTAGCACCATTTTTTGGGGTGGTTTAGATTTTTTTCAAATTAAATTTACTTTTCAAAAAATTTCTTTTATACAAATGAAATTATTAAGTACATTATATAAGCAAAAAACTAACAATAAAACTATAAAAATACAATGTAAATAAGAAAAACACAATCAACGGAGTTGTGTCCTACGATTCTTAAAAAAAGAAGACTAATTTATTATTGCATCTGAGTCGATATTGTCTGCAATTTCTCTTTCAATGTAAATAATCATACAATCTAAAAGAAACTTATTCTTCATCTTGTTTCAATGTGTTGTCTTAATTAGTTTCATGGCAAAATATACTCCCTCTATTGTTGCTGTTAAAATAAGAAGGGTTAACACTAAACGAATTAATATATCAACCAAGAAGTAAATTTGTGACTTTTTGGTCTGAGCTAATCTTCGACACAATTAAAAAGTAATATCTTGAAACTCTTGAAGAGAATATACGTCAATTTCTAAGCATTCTAATTGTTTTCTCAAAGCCTGTAGCTCAATCTTAGTATGCCATCATTATTTTATAATTTTTAAAAGATGAATCAGCAGCTCCACTTTGTATGCCATCATTATCCTTTATCATATTCTGTTAATCTATTATCATATTCTTTCATCTACTAATTTAGTATTTCATAACTTTAAGAAGATGATCAGCAGCTTCTAGCCTTTCGGTTTGTACGTCATCATTATCATTTATCATATTCTATTTTATACATTAAAATGTAATATACAAAAAGACTCGTATTAGGCAGTGCATCGACAGATAGAGACTGGGCATTCAGGACTTAGGGTGCGGCGAGAGATGAGCATGCTAAAAGATAATTTGATATAGATTAAATAGCTGAAGGAAAATATTATTTCTTCTTCACTCCTTTTCTTTTCATGATCCTATACAATTTATACAAAGATAAGGAGGTATTTTAGGACTATGTTATGGCTTGACATAGGAGAGTTTCCTATTATATCCACGAAGATTGTGATTTGAGAAAGTTTAGGCTAAACTAATACTAGCCGTTGTTGTCAAGTCTTGAACTTGGTAAGCCTTTAGCTGGAAAATTTATTCCTTCCTTTTGTAGAGTTCATGATTGCCTTGCTGTCATTGTCTTGATTGTTGTTGATTTGAAATTGATTCTTATCAGCCCCCTTCAAACTAGGAATTGCCACGGGGTGTATTCCAAGTTTGTGCCGAAATTTTGAGAACAATGCTTTGGACAATGGTTTAGTGAATAAATCTGCCGTTTGCTGTGATGATGGAATATATCTTGTGTTGAGCAATCCACTTGTTACTTTTTCACGAACAAAATGATAATCAAGCTCAATGTGCTTGGTTCGTGCATGGAAAACATGATTTTTTGACATATGGAGGGCGCTGATATTGTCACAAATAAGAACTGGAGGCTTTATCAGGTTTATGCCAATCTCTTTGAATATGTACGTAAGCCAAGTGAGTTCGACTGCCGTAGATGCCATGCAACGATATTCAGCTTCTGCACTCGAACGAGCAACGGTGGTTTGCTTTTTTGAACTCCATGAGATACAATTTGATCCAAGGTAAATGCAGAAGCCACTAGTACTTCGTCGAGTTAAAGGGCAACCCGCCCAATCTGAATCTGAGAACCCATAAAGTGTCAAGGAACTTTGTTTAAAATAGCAAAGTCCAAAGTTAAGCGTCCCTTTGAGGTACTGCAATATCCGTTTGACAGCTCGAAGATCAGCCTTCGTTGGTTGTTGGAATTTTTGACACACTTTGTTGACTGCATGTGTGATATCTGGTCTGGTGAAAGTGAGGTATTGAAGACTTCCCACTATTTGTCGATACTCAGTCGCATTGACGGGTTGTGCATCATCAAATCTTGGTACCTCTTTCACAGCCATTGGTGTGGCAACAGCTGTAATATCTTGCATCTTTGTTTTGTCAAGTAAATCCCTTGCGTATTTGGCCTGCGAAAGAAAGATACCTTGTTTAAATTTCTTGATTTCAATACCTAAGAAATAATGTAATGAACCAAGATCTTTTAAGGCAAATTGAGAACTAAGAGTATGAATGATGTGTTGAATTATTTTGCTATTATTGCCCGTTATTATCACATCATCAACATAAACCAATAATAAAACAATATTAGATTCAAAATGCAGTATAAAAAAGGAAGTATCAGCCTTGCTATTTTGGAAGCCAAGATTAAGAAGTGCACGACACAAGCAATCAAACCATGCTCGCGGGGCTTGTTTAAGCCCGTAGAGTGATTTGTTCAATTTGCACACATGCGATGGTAGTTTAGGATTGATAAAACCTGGTGGCTGCTCCATGTACACTGTTTCATTTAAATGGCCATGAAGAAATGCATTTCTCACGTCAAGTTGTTTCATTGACCAGTTGAGATTCACGGCAAGGGCTAAGACAAGTCGAATTGTTGCGTGCTTGATGACTGGACTAAAGGTTTCTTCATAGTCAATTCCAGGAACTTGTGTAAACCCTTTTGCTACAAGCCGTGCTTTGAATCTTTCAACGGCTCCCGTATCTGTGTACTTAATTCGATACACCCACTTGGACCCAATAATATTTGCATTTTTTGGTCTAGGAACAAGAGTCCATGTGTTATTTTGATTTAAGGCTTGAAGTTCTTCATTCATTGCAGTAACCCACTGAGGATATTTGAGTGCACTTTTCAATGTTTTTGGCTCAGTAGTAATAGATGTTTGCAATGCTAAACTGGGGTTATTTTTTAACTTATGACGGGTGACCATTGGGTGTGTATTTGTAATTGTTTCGGTTGAGGTCACAGGATGATTGTTTGTGGTGGCTTTTGTTTGGGATAATGCATTCACAGGTTGAATTGGTAATTCAATGGAAAGTCGATTAGATATATCAGGGAAGTCATGGTTGGTAATTTCAATCAAATTTTGGGGTTGAGTTGGCATGGCTATTGGTTGTATGACAATTTCTTTGCTAGTGTTAGAGACATTTTCTCCAGTATCCTCAGAGCTGTTATTGCCTCTAGAATTGCCTTTTTCAGCTCCAGATGGTAAGTTTGGCGTCATCACAACTTTTGAAATGTCCATGTTTTCAACAATTGTGGGCCTTTCACATGACTCTAAGCAACATCGTGGAAGTAAAGATGAAGAATTTGATGGCATCAAATTGTCTTGCATTAAATTGTTTTCTTCACTGCTAGGAAATTCTTCATTGTTAAGTTTTTCCTGCAAATTCATTAAAGGAGATAATTCAGCAAAAGGAAATACACTTTCATCAAATTTCACATGTCTAGATATATAGACATATTTGGTGTCCGGATCCAAACAACGATAGCCCTTGTGTATGGGGCTGTACCCAAGGAAAACGCATGGAAGAGATTTTTTGTCAAATTTATTTTTATTGTAATCCCTTAAGTAAGGGAAACACCTGCATCCAAAAATTCTTAATTGCTTGTAATCAGGAGCCTTTTTGAAAAGCTTTTCATAAGGAGATTTCATAGAAACAGTAGAGAGAGGCATGAGATTAATTAGATATGTGGCTGTCATAAATGCTTCAACCCAAAGAGTCAAAGGTATTTGAGCTTGGAACATTAATGTCAATGCCGTCTCTGAAATATGCCGATGTTTTCTCTCTGCCACTCCATTTTGCTGTGGTGTGTAAGGGCATGAAATTTGTCTTGTAATACCGTAAATTTGCAGATGATCAATAAATATTTTTGAATTAAATTCACCACCCCCATCACATTGGAAAATTTTGATTTTCCTTTCCAATTGATTCTCCACTTGACGCTGAAACCTTAAAAAACAATCAAAGAAGTCAGATTTTCGTTTTAAAGGAAATAACCATGAGAATCTAGTGCAATCATCAATGAAAAGCACATAAAATCTGAAGTTTTGATTCGAATTAACTGGTGCAGGACCCCACAAATCACAATGAACTTTTTGTAATGGAAATTCTGATATTTTATTAGACAAATTAAATGGAAGTTTACAACTTTTTCCTAATTGACATGAAGCACAAATACTAGATATTTTATTCCAACTAGAAAAGTTGATCTCCTTCCTTGATTTTAAAATACGTAAAACTTCAAGACTTGGATGTCCAAGCCGTTTGTGCCAACGTTCTATTGTATCAAAATTTCCTTTTATTGCATTTAATGCTTTCTGATTGCTTTCCTCCAAAACATAGAGATTGTCGCTTCTACTGCCTTTCGCCAGCACCTTGTTCTGTTTATTCTTAACAATAAAGCCGTTAGCATCAAATTCAAGAGAACAAGGAAAATCATTAGTAAGTTGTGCCACAGATAGTAAATTCTTTTTCAATTGAGGGACAACAAGTACATCTTTTAGTAATAAAGGGCCATATTTAGTTTTTATAGAAATATTTCCAATATGTGATATATCAAGTTTTTTTCCGTTACCTACAAAAATCTTATCATGGCCTTTATAACTAAAAATTTTGTCGAGTTTACCTGGATCATTGACCATGTGTACATAAGCCCCCGAGTCCACATACAAATGTTGATCGTTTGATTCATTAAAGTTTATCGCAGCAAGGGCTTGTGGCACTTCTTCTTGATCCATATATTCATATCGGCTCCAACATACAGCAGCACTGTGGCCCTTTTTTCCACATATTTGACAAATAATGATGTCTTCTTTTTCTTGATGGTTGGCATTGCTCTTTAGAGCAGTTTGAGCATTTGAGGCAATTTGTCTTTTTTGAGAATTAATGACTTTATTTTCGTTTTGATATGAATGGCTTCCATTTTTGTTTGGGCCCCCACCATTTTGCACAAAACCTCTTCCACGACCACCGTTTCTACCTCCTCTTTGGTTTCTTCCCCTTCCTCTAGCACCAAAGAACGCCTGATTTTGATTAACAAGCGTAACATCTTCTTGTTTTTGTACCATTATGGTTTGTTCATGATTCTGAAGAGCAAGGATGAACTGCTTTAAAGTTGGATATGGAGGCTTAGTTAGCATGGCAGTCTTGAAGTCCGCGTACTTAGGCCCCAAGGATCGTGCAAGTTGGAAGACTTTGTCTTCATCAGAAATTGGTTTCCCAATTGCTGTCAAGTTGTCGCACAATGATTTGAATTTCTAAGAAATTCTTCGAGCTTGGTATTTCCCTTTTTAAGGGAGTAGAGGCTATCCTTCAACCAAGATTCTTGTTCCTTGGTGGCTGGAAGCATCTGCTCTTCAATGGAGAGCCATACTTCACAAGCGGTTTGGCCTTCTACAATCAAGCTCAGAACATCTTCAACCATCATCCCTCTAAGTCATGTCATCAATAATCCATCATTATTCATCCATTGGATAAATTCCAGATTTATTATTTCTTTCCCATCTTGTGTAACCATCTTCGTTGGAGTCTTGTCTTTTGCAATGTGATGCTCCATCTCGAGGCTTTTGATTAAAGGAAGGACTTGAGACTTCCATAGAAGATAATTATTTGATGTGAGTTTAATAGAAACAAGACTGGCACATTGATGAAAGGATTGAATGGTGAGTTTTGGTTCTGCAAAATTTTCAGCCATCTGCTCTGATACCATAAAAGATAATTTGATATAGATTAAATAGCTAAAGGAAAATATTATTTCTTCTTCACTCCTTTTCTTTTTATGATCCTATACAATTTATACAAAGATAAGGAGGTATTTTAGGACTATGTTATGGCTTGACATAGGAGAGTTTCCTATTATATCCACGAAGATTGTGATTTGAGAAAGTTTAGGCTAAACTAATACTAGCCGTTGTTGTCAAGTCTTGAACTTGGTAAGCCTTTAGCTGGAAAATTTATTCCTTCCTTTTGTAGAGTTCATGATTGCCTTGCTGTCATTGTCTTGATTGTTGTTGATTTGAAATTGATTCTTATCACATGCAAGTATGGGCTGTGCAGCACGGCTGGGTGTCATTCACGAGGCAACCACTTGATGACTCAAACAATTGAATTTTTGGGAATTTAGATTCTGCATTTAAAAACTCTTTATGACAAGTATTAACAATTAACTATCACTTAAGCCAATCAAGTAGTAGCACATCATTTGCCACATTAGTTGGGATACAAAGTCAGTATCCAAACTAAGTAAGCACGCCATTATTTGATACACACACACATAGAGTCATTTTCTAGTGTAGATGTCCATACAAATTTTTGTGTGGACAGTCTCACAGAATGTTTTACAATGCTGTAAAATATTTTGTGAGATTATAAAAGTGCATATCTACAAGACATACTTGCAGACATCTGCACCTGAGTTCATGAGGACATTCTTATTTTACCAAAGTGAGGATGCCACTAAAATATAAAACACACATATTTTATCTACAGATAAACAAAAACATGCAATATCTAATGAATTAAAATTTATGTTGTTTTTAATATTTTGGTGGCATCCTCACTAGAGAATGACTATATGTGTGCTTGGTGTGGGTTAAAGAGAGGTTCAAGGGACATAAGTTTAAACACAACTTTAGAGAAATTTTTCTAACCAATATTAGAAAAGATTGAAGGGTCAAAATTAAATAACATGAATTATTAATTTCATTGATATTTCTTTCTCTTCACTCTTTAATGCCTAGTCTCTCTTTTGAGGAATTATAAAATACATCATATTTAGTACAATCAACTAATGCATGTATGATATGTGTAATTAAATTTAATATAACTACTACTGGCATGATGTTTTTTAAAAATAAATACACATATGTTATGACATCATTTACCTATTGTATAACTGACATAGTACTTCTAATGTATCTTAAAATTTCTTTTTTAGTGGTTCCTGAAAGCTTTAGAAATATACAAGAACATTAAAAAAATTATATTAAGTGAAAACTCTAATTTTAGTATCAAAATTATTATCGTGATACTATTATCGTGAGATAGATGACAAGATGAGGGAATTGGCGAGCATCTGGAACCCCATCATTGCAAAGACGTACCAGGGTGTTGGAGGTGACATGGGTGGTGCCATGGGTGACGATGTTCCTGCTGGTGGTAGTGGTGTCGGCCCTAAGATTCAGCATTGAGGAAGTAGACTAAGCAGCTGTTTTTAATTTCTTTGTTGGGGTTAAATTAATAATTGGATAAAATATTCCGGATTTTTATTTTATTCTTAATCTTTTGACTACTGGGTTTTGATTGAAATATCAAAATAATAAAAAGGAGAGAACAGGTGAAAAATTTGACAGAAATAGGAGAGAGTCTAGAGGATAGATTAAAGACATGAGACATGAGATAGAGAAAAATATTAAACAATAAATAGAGGGGAGAGAAAAAAAAAATCAATCAAATTATAATCATGTCATCTACCTATATAATTTTTTTGTGCAGGTGCCCTCATTTTTTTAAATGTGGATGCGCTATTAAGCCGAACAGTTTAATAACATTAAATCAAACTCTATTAAACTCTATATCTTAAAAGCATGTTCGCATATATATATATATGCATGAAAAATTTCTAATCCGAAATTGAAGTTAGGATTTAAAGTTTAGAACAAATTTATGATGTCATAAATGGATTTTTATAATACTGTAAATTGATATACAATACCATAAATCCATCCTAAATTTTATTTCTGAATTTAAAATTAACTATATATATATAGTAGTTTTATGGTCTGGGATCATAAAGTACGGGAAATGTCTGAGAAAATTTAAAGGTTTAAAACTTAAAGTGTTTAAACCGCACGATTTATGCGTTTTCCCGAACGTTTCCGCATTTTAAAATTTTGGATTGAAACATTTATATATATATATATACACACAAACATACACACACGCACACACATACATACATCTATAAAAGCTTTTCTGCACTTTATTAAAATTGTAGCTATGGCACTTTTTCTTTTGAAAATTCAAGTATAATTTTTCTCTTTTGCTTTGTATGTGGGCAAGCATGAAAAGGAATGTCGCTTGCTCTCTATATATCAGATATCAATATAGATAACATGTATCGCACATAAGGACATAAGAATTAAGTATTGTCGATTTTGGGAGGAGATGAGTTTAATCTCTGCCCCGTTCACACCCAAACAGCAATAAGCCAAAATTTATGTTTTCAAGGTTGACAAAAAGAACAGCATTATACTTGTTTTGTAATCGAGTACTAGAACCTTGTGTTGAAGAAATATCTATATTTATCTAGTCCGATCAGTGAGACACATCATATTGCCAGCGGACGGGAGCCTACAATCTCACAAGGGGCAAAATAAAGATATATATTATGTTGGTTTGACTTAAGCTAGCTATAATAAGAAAATAACTAACCTTGAAAGGTTATAACATAAAATTAGTGAATTTGAAGGGGCTAAATAACAAAATTAACATGAAATGAGTGAAATTTCAGTTATAACTCCTTATCTCTTTTTTTTAAAAAAAATAATTCTATCATGGGCTTAAGCATCTACGTGGTTTCACCACTACTTATGACAAATTATAATTAATAAATTCTCCTAACTAAATAAATATATAGTGAATTTTGATAAATTAATAAGTTTAGGAACTTAGAAAATCTATTAATTTAACGAATATTAATTAATCAATGCATTAATAAATTATTAATTTATGAAGATTATCCTTATTCTCAAAATTTGATCACATTTTTAGTATTAATCTACATAAATTTTGTATTTTGTATTTTTTGTTTGCATATTAGTTAATTGCCTTACATTGATAGCAGTAAGAATATTGAGCAACTTTTATATTTATTATAATCGTACATGAAAAAAAAAAATTATAAAACTCATCTCGCGCAAAGAAGTACTCAAAGTGACATTGATAATTATTAATATTTATTGCAAAAAGATAGTACTAACTAGAATTTCTTCACATTACAAAAAGTTAGAGATGAGATATAAGTAAAACATTTCAAGAAAAAGCAAGTGACATTGAGAAACAGAAGTCACATATAACAACTAGTTATATTATCCTTCACTGTCACTTATTCAAATATTTTTAGTTTTGTATTTTCTTCCAAACTTTTCTCAAGTGTAAATATAACAGCACTAGTTTTAAGGATCCGTAACAACATTTTGTTAGTCTCCTATTGTATATATATGTTTAATAATCAATGAGAAAATGGTGTGATTGCTTTGAAAAGTAAAGCTCTGTTATGGTATCAGAGCATTCTAAAGTGGTAGCCGATCCTCCTCTTTTTTTTTTTTTTTTTCTTCAGTCATCATGACCAATCCTTCATCCTCCACCACCATTCACAACACCAATGAAACTCACAATACCCTTATCAATATCAATGTTGATGCTCAAACTCCTCTTAAACTCACATCCAGTAACTACCTCTCATGGAAGTTACAATTTAATACTTTATTCATTGGCTATGATCTACTTGGTTATGTTGATGGATCCAAGCCTTGTCCAGCAGCCACAATCACCCAAAATGCCACCACTAGACCAAATCCCGACTACAACATCTGGATTCGACAGGACCAACTAATTCTCAATGCCATTGTTGGCTCCATCTCCCCAACCATAATACCTATCATTGCTCAAGCCAAAACTTCTCGTGAAGCATGGACCATCCTCGCAAACACATACGCTAAGCCTTCTCGTGGACGTATTAAACAAGTTAAAAGTCAACTTAAGAAGATTACTAAGGGACCAGAAGGTATAACTGAGTTTCTACAGACGGTAAAAGCAAAAGCTGACGAACTTGCTCTTCTTGGAGAACCACTTCATACAAAATTCTTGATGGACTCGGGGATGATTACAAAGAATTAGTGCATGTTGTCCAAGCCAGAGATACTCTATTACCTTTGATGAACACAGCTTAGCGAAGCATCACTAAATCCAAAATTAAGAATTACTTAATTTTGAAGCATCACTACTAACAACGAAATCAAACCAATCTTATTTTCCAGCCACTGCTAATCCTACAAGTCAAACCACAGCTTAGCGACCACCATTCAATTCAAGCAACACCAACAATTCGTGGCTTAATCCTACAAGTTAGTACTCTACACCAACTAATAGTGGACCAACCTCAACAGGGGAAATCGCCCATCTCATCCATACCTTGGCTACTGCCAAATATGCAAAATTTAGGGTCATATTGCAAAAAATTGTCCCTCTGTTCGGCTAGTACCAGTTCAATCACCCAACAAACACCCCAATACATCAACGTCCAATCCAATTGCACCAAGGCAACCAACAGCTCAGTACGCTACTGGCAATTCCACCACTTCATCGTGGCTCCTGGACAGTGGTGCTTCTCATCATGTTACCTCTGACTTAAGCAATCTCTCACTACATGCTCCATACAATGGCTCTGATGACATAATGATTGGAGATGGCTCGGGTCTCTCTATAACTCACATTGGTTCCACCTCTCTTAAAACTCCACAAACTACTTTTAAATTAAATAATGTTCTCTGTGTTCCACGCATGACAAAAAACTTAATCTCTATATCTCAATTTGGCAGCTTCAATAACGTTTCAATTGAGTTCTTAACATCTAATTTTCTTGTGAAGGAACTTCGCACGCGGACAACACTTCTGACGGGCCACACTAAAGATGGCGCATATGAGTGGCCGGTATCTTCACCATTGCTTGCATTCTCTAGCACAAAGGCCTCCTCATCCAAGTGGCATAATAGATTAGGATATCCAGCATTTCCTATTCTAAAGCACATTCTTTCAAATAATCAACTCGATTTATCTTCTTCTTTTTCATATGATTTCTCATGTAATGCATGTCTCTGTAATAAAAGCCACAAGCTATCTTTTTCCTACTTCAACACTCGTATCTTCTCAGCCCCTTGAAACTATATTCTCAGATGTGTGGACTTCCCCAATAATTTCACATGATGGCTTTAAATACTATGTGATTTTTATTGATCACTTTACAAAATATATATGGTTTTACTCTTTAAAACAAAAGTCGGAAGTTAAAGATGTCTTCATTAGATTTAAAGCCATAGTTAAAAAACACTTTGACAAAAAACTTAAGACTCTCTACTCTGATAATGGTGATGAATACAAATCTCTAACTCATTTCCTTTCCACCAATGGAATCTCTCATCTCACTACACCGCCTCACACACCTTAACACAATGGTTTTTGTGAAAGACGTCATCTTCACATAGTCGAAACGGGTTTAACATTACTCTCTCATGCATCTCTTCCTTTGATTTATTGGTCTCATGCATTTGCCACTGTAGTTTACTTAATTAATGCATGCCAACTCCTACATTAAATCTCTCATCTCCCTACGAACTTATATTTGGAACTAGTCTCAATTACTCAAAACTACGAACTTTTGGATGTCTATGTTACCCATGGCTTCAACCTTACACTTCCCATAAAACTTGACTCTCGTTCAAAACCTTGTGTTTTCTTGGATACTCTTTTAACTCAAAGTGCCTATTATTGCTTAGATCCTTCGACTTCTAAAATTTATGTGTCACGGCATGTTAAATTTGTTGAGTCCTCGTTTCCTTTCACTTCTCTGTCCAATCAGTCTCCTCGTCCTCAACCAAACACTATTACCACTTGGATTCCTCCACCACTTCGAGTTTCCTCTGGCTCCTTGGTACCACCACTCAATACGCCCTCTACGATTGACAGCCCTCAGCAGCCCCCAAGTGAAGCTCGATCTACCTCAACTCAGCCTGATTCCTCAACAGTCACTTTCTCTTGTCCTACACAATCTCAAACTAATTCCCAACAACCTTCTCCAACCACTAACCCACCAGTGACTCAACCACCATCTATCCACAGTATGACCAATAGATCCAAGAATAACTGATTAGTATTAAAAATTGTTTAATTATCAAGTGATAATATGTTATTTTATGCTTATGTTATAATTTATATTTTTGTTTATGTAATATATTATGAATTATTAATTTTGTTTTAAATATATTTAATTTTGTGTATTTTTATGTGTTTATTAGGTAAAATATTAATTTCACGTAATTCGAGGCTCCAAACATATAAACGGAGGTCAAATTTGGATTCCAGACATTCGAAAACCCTAATATCAGTCAAGATCGGCTTAAAATTGGGCTTGTGTAAAAAATGTTGACTTTTTCTGTTGACCGAGCACTGATTGGATGATGAAATGAGCTTACAATAGATATGAATGCATGGGATAGTTCGCAATTTTGACTAAATTTCAACCGTTCATGATTCAATGGTCATGATTGTGCCATGTGGCAATGGTTGGTGAAGCAAGTTGTAAGATCCGAATCTTTGTATTTGGGTCGACCCGATCCACCCATTAACCTGCCAAATCTCAACTGTTCTTTGGCCAAATCGGACGAGTCAAACGATGCCACGTGTGATGTTGACTTTTGAAGTTTGACCAGCCATTGGATCTTGATCTAAAGGTTGTGAGGAGCACATGCATGAAGCTTATGATGGACTGCAACATACTAGATTATGAATTTATTTTTCTATAAATAGAGCCTCATTTTATGTTTTTAATCATCTCTCTACAACTCTCTTCTTCTAAAATTCTCTCCATCTCCTTGTAATCTTGATTTTCAGGTGTGTTTTTAATATTTTGTATAATTATTTTTATAAATAAAATTAGTTTTATTTTCAATTTTAGTTGTTTTTATTACTTTTCATTATAAGTAAATCAATTTTAATATTTCTTTTTATTTCAATTATGCTTAACTAAATAATATTAGTTAGGGGAAGGTGAAACTCTTAGGAAATAAATATGATTTAATCAAATTCTACTTTTAATTTTATAAATTAAATTATTTTCTATTTAATTTTATACATATTTTATATTTTGAAATTTTGATTTATTCTAGACAAACAAATGAATTTGGCACAATAAATTCTTAAGATCTTAATATAAGGTATGGTGAAATGATATTTTGACTTATTGTAGACATTAAATTTTGGCACAATAAATACTTAATCCATCATAAAATTAAAGGGAAAATAATAATAATTTATATAATTAATCTTTTAGGTAATAAATCTAAAAAAAAATTAGCAAAAAGAATTTATTAAGTTTTATTTACTTCTAAGAGTGGATCCATAACCCTAACTAGTTCAATTTCATAGTTTCATTTAAATTAAGTTGTTTAGATTTAAGTTTTAATTTCAATTTTTAGTTAAAATAAAATAAATTAATTAAATCTTTTCTCTATGGATCGATCTCGGACTCACCGAGTTATAATACAACAAGACACTCTTATACTTGGGAGTTAAAATTTACTTTTAAATTGTGTCAATAACATTCACAAACCTCTTAAAAAAATAAATCTTCATACCTAATTATCCAAAGCGACTGACCTTGAACCCACTACAGTGACCCAAGCCCTCAAAGATAAAAAATGGCGCCGGGCTATGTTTGACGAGTATGATGCTTTGGTGCTGAATGGAACATGGGAGCTAGTACCACCTGAATCAAGTCATAATATCGTCGGGTGTAAGTGGATTTTGAGAACTAAACGAAATTCTGATGGTTCTGTTGATAGGTGTTGATGCGAGATTCTGGTTGCCCTCTTTCTACGACCAGGATATCTGCTCGATTAACTTCACCTCGATCAGGATCTCTCCTCGTATGCTTTCTTCTCCAAATATTCCTGCGTTCACAGAAACAAGTCAGAGCACGCCGGTTGTTTTCCCGGCGTAAACCCTCCGACGCTCAAGTCAGATATGAAGGTTCTGGGAACGCTTGCCACAAATCTTATGGCTTTTCTGTAGTTTCTATTCTCTAGAGCTTTCTTTTATCTCTGTTATAATCTCCAAATTGCTAACCCTTTTACCTTCGTTGGCTACCTTTTTATAGGCCACTTCTGAACTCGGACCTTCCCTTCATTCGCGCTCGTTGTCCTCCCACCTCTCGAAAGTGGAGGCCCCATTTACGTAGTTGTGGGTGGTTGCGTGGCCTTCGTGCCTTGATTCTCGGACTGGAGAGTATGCCTCGCCAACTGTCGTTGACCGAGTCTCCTCTACTCAACCCTTAACAGGAATGTAGCAGGAATGGCTTTATGCTTCCAACAGGAGATTGGCCTCGTGGATGACGTGCTCGTGGATGAGCAGGATATTCCTGCTCCTGCTCCCCCGGATAGCAGACTCTTACAAGATATACCTGCTCAAGGAACCCTGTTACCAGATGTCTGCTCATCACTGCTGGCCTTCGTCGAAGCATATCCCACAAACACCGATCCCTCAGTTTCTGGTGTTGGGTAACGTAGTAAGCCGACAGTAGAAACTTGACAGTTCTTACTTGCGCGGGATAGGAAAAAAGGCTGCCAAGAGTCGTGTCGCATTTAATTGCGGACGAGGTGATGTGGCAGAAATCTACCCCTCTATTTGAATTTCAAACCAACGGTTACGAGGCCCTCGGGATTTGGTGCTGTTAAATGCTAGCAACCCAAGAGTTCATTCTCCATTAGGAAAACCCAAAACCTCTCTAAAGGAAAATTCGTCATTTACTCCGTCCCCATCCCTGTCTCTCCAGCAAAGAAGTTTCGGCATAAAGGCCTCCATCCCTGTCCTTCTCCGACTGAACCACTATTTCAGGTATTACTTCTATCTCCTCGGTCTCGGATAGCTGTAGATAATTTCTTTTCTCTTTGCTTTGCTTGGGTAGTAGTTGGTGGTGGTGTTCTGGTTATAGCTTAGGGAATGTCGAAAGGTAAAGAGAAGGTCATTGAGGTTGATGACGATGAGTTGGACTTCCTGCTTAGTCTGCTCACCGATCCTGCTTTTGACCCCGGGATCCCCTTAGAACCCATTAGATCTAGTGTTGGTACTAGCGCTAGAAGGATGTCCCCCCAAACAACCTCCTCGAGCGGAAATAGCGGTGAGGAGGGGTCTTCTGACTCGGAAAACACCCTGAGTGAGGATCGAGGAGGTGATTCTGGTGAGGTGTCCTCATTCGGAACAACGCGACCAGAAGGGCGGAGTATAGTAGGAGGTAGAGCCCTATCGCGGGATTACGTTATTGATTACATGACGTGCACGACCACGTTTGACGAGCTCACTGACCTCCGGCTTAGGTATAGCATTCCTGGTGAAATACCTCTTAAGGTCCCAGGAAAGAATGATACCCTTAGCCGGCCTCCTAGGGGATATGTTACCTTGTTTACGGAGAGTTTTAAGTATGGGCTGAGGTGTCCCTTGCAACCCTACTTTGCCCGGATTCTTAACGGGCTAAATCTAGCTCCTGGTCAGCTGAACCCCAACGGGTGGAGAGTGCTCTCTGGTTTGTTCATATTATGGGACAGATGTTGCCAATGCGAGCCCACAGTTGATGAGGTAAAGCACATGTACTAGCTGAAAAGCAGTCCCAAAGATGCTGGTTGGTATTACTTCCAATCAAGTACTAAGACCCGGAAACCCATAACCGACCTCCCTACTGGTGGTGGTGGGAATTAGAAGAGAAAGTTCTTTTTTGCTGGGGGTCCCTGGGGTCAAGTTGCACAGATTGACGGGAAGGATTGTCGCGTCCCACCCCGTTTTGTGGTCCTAGGTTGCCTGCTCGCTTTAGATGTCTTGTATCCATAATTGCTCTCGCTTTACTGGTTTGTCTCTAACCAAATGTCTATTTGTATTGCAGGTTCTTGGGGTGTTCACTTCCCACTCAAACCCAACCACCTCAAACGGGTCGAGGCTGTACTAGCCAATTCCTGCTCGAGCCGAGAGCTAATAACCACTTATAACCTGCTCGAGTCTTGTTTGGTGCCCCCCGGCCATAAGATGAAGGATGCTGTGATTGGAGCTCTGACTCGGAAACGTCATCGACCTCAAACTGCGAAGAGGGACCAGAACAAGGACGCTCCCACTGCGAAGCGGGTGAACACTGTGCAGCAGGTTCCTCCCTTGAAGACTCTACCTCCTCCTTCTACCAAAGTTGGAGAGACTAGTGGAGCAGCCACTGATCCTGCTTCCTCATCTCCTCCTGTCGGGCCTAAATCTCGTTTATCTGACAGCCGAGCAGAACACTTGGCCCCTTATCTCAACGAGCTTTCCAAACTCGTGAGCAAGAAGGACCTGGAGGACTTTGACGGCTGCACCCTAGGCGAGCTGGTGGGAGCGATGCAGTATAGCGCTTCCATCTCAGCTGCATGACCACCTATTATAAGGCCAAGGTTGGCCGTTATGATAGGAAGATGAAGGAGGACGTTCAGTCGGCGATGACCGGAGCTGACGATGCCGAGAAGAAAGCAGGGGAGCTGAATCTCGAGAATCTGAAGTTGATAGAGCAAGAATCTCTTGCTCAAGCAAAAGCTATTACTCTCGAGGAAGAGCTGACTAAGGTCAAAGAGGATCTGCAAAGGCAGAAAGCTATGTACGAGGCTCAGCTCGAATCTCTCCGCGACTCCCACCGGGTTCAGGTCGAGAACTTGGAGAAGGAGGCTGGCAACCAATACGACTAGGGACTTCGACATTCTTATCGCTGCATCATGACCGTCCTTGGGAAGCAGCATCCGGATCTGAAGATGGATGACCTTGCAGCTGGTGTTGCTCAATACATGGATGAGGAAGCGGTGAGAGAGGATGTCGAACAAGTGGAACCAATCGTGGTTGAGGAGGAAAACTCTCCTCCTCGTGCAGTCCCTGCTGATGTTGGAGAGGCGAGTAACCCCCCCCCCCCGGACGCAACTGGTGACACCCCCCCGCCCCTGAAGTGGACCAGCCAACCGAAGCTGCTCGGCTTACTGATTCGCCATCCTCCTGAACTTGTCTTGCGTTGTAATTGCTTTTTGAACATTGGATGTAACAGCATTGCAGACTTTTAAGAGCTTAATAAAATTGTTCTTATTTGCTTTCTCGCATTGGAATTTTAATTTATTTATCCATTTGGCTTCTGACCTCGTCACAGAGGAGGCCTTGAGAGTTGACGAGCTTTCTCATGCCTTAGATAATTTTCCCAGTGTTGGGGAATCTGCTAGCCTTCACTTGGTCGAGCAGATCCCGGCATGCTTGGCTTCCGGTCTCGCCATAAACAGGCTTTGAGACTTGACGAGCCTTTGCATGCATGCCTTAGAAAATATTTTGATGCTTACGGATTATGCTCGCCTTCGCGTGGTCGAGCAGATCCTGGCACGCTTGGCTTCTGGTCTCACCATAAACAGGCTTTGAGACTTGACGAGCCTTTGCATGCCTTAGTAAATATTTCGATGCTTGGGGATTCTGCTCGCCTTCGCGTGGTCGAGCAGATCCTGGCACGCTTGGCTTCTTGTCTCGCCATAAACAGGCTTTGAGACTTGACAAGCCTTTGCATGCCTTAGAAAATTCTTCAATGATTGGGATTCTGCTCGCCTTCGCGTGGTCAAGCAGATCCTGGCACGCTTGGCTTCTGGTCTCGCCATAAACAGGCTTTGAGACTTGGTGAACCTTTGCATGCCTTAGTAAATTCTTCAATGATTGGGATTCTGCTCGCCTTCGCGTGGTCGAGCAGATCCTGGCACGCTTGGCTTCTGGTCTCGCCATAAACAGGCTTTGAGACTTTGTGAGCCTTTGCATGCCTTGGTAAATTTTTCACTGTTTCAAGTGAATGAAATTCCTCGACGTTTCATTAATTGCAGGATTCAACTTACATGAAATTGTTTTGACATAAAATAAATAACCACAAACACAAACAGAAATAACTTGAAAACATGGACAATTTTTACTGGAAATATTTCCTGAGGTGTGCTGCGTTCCATGGGCGTTTCACCTCGTGGCCATCCGAGCGAACCAGCTTGTAAGCTCCGGGTCCAACTAGCTGCTTGACCCTATATGACCCCTCCCAATTTGGTCCAAGTACTCCCTGAGCCGAGTCTTTCGTGTTCGGATTCACTCTCCTTAACACCCAATCTCCGACCTTGAACTGTCGTACATTCACCTTCTGGTTATAATACCGAGCAACCCTCTGCTAGTAAATGGTTGATCGCTCGGCTGCTTGCTCCCTCTTTTCCGTTAGTAGATCTAGATTCAAACTCATCTGCTCGTCGTTCTCCTGCTCATTGAAATGGTCTGTCCGGTGCGTGGTCGTTCCTATCTCGGCTGGTACGACCGCTTCATGTCCGAAAGCCAAGGCGAACGGTGTCTCCCCAGTTGCTGTTTTGTGGGTTGTCCTGTATGCCCATAGAACACCTGACAGCTCATCAACCCATGCACCCTTTTTTGCTCCGAGCCTGGTTTTCAAAAGCCTCTTGATGGTCTTGTTGGCTACTTCTACTTGTCCATTAGATTGAGGGTGAGCAGGCGAGCAATACTTCAACTCTATCCCGAGGTTCTGGCAGAAATCCCTGAAGCTGTGATTATCGAACTGCTTGCCATTATCCGTTACCAAGGCATAAGGGATTCTGTATCGACAGACCAGGTTTCTCCACACAAAGTCTGTTGTTTTCTTTTCTGTGATCCTGCTAAGGGCTTCTACCTCTATCCACTTCGTGAAGTAGTCTATCGCAACTATTGCATGTGTTGCTGCTCCTCGTCCCTTTGGCAACGGGCCGATCAGATCAATTCTCCATTGAGCAAATGGCCAGGGGGAGGCCATAGAGGTGAGCTTCTCTGGTGGTTGGTTGGAGAAACTCGCAAAACTCTGGCAGCTTACACAGCTCCTAGTCTTCTCCTGCGCATCCTGGTGCATTGTCGGCCAGAAATATCCCTGCCTTAGAACCTTGTGGGCCAGGGACCTCCCACCAGAATGATTTCCGCAAATTCCTTCATGTACTTCTCTTAGTACGTAGTCCGCGTCGTCCTTATCCAAACACCGAAGGAAAGGTAGCGTATATCCTCGCCGATATAGTACCCCATCAATCATCGTGTATCTCGAGGCCTGCGCTCTAATCTTCCGAGCTCGCAGCTTCTCTGGTGGTAATACCCTGTCTCTAAAGTACGAAATTATCGGGTCCATCCACGAGCATTTTTGTTCTATCCGCAGCACCCCCAAATTCTGCTCGATGCTCGGGCTAGACTTCACCTCCAGATGGATCGACTTTGGCATTTTTGGGTCTGCTACCGCTGCCATCCTCGCCAAAATATCTGCTCGACTATTCTGCTCCCTGGGGATTTGTATCACCTCAACCGCTTCAAATTTCCCCATCATATGCCTGACTATCTTCAGGTACTGCTCCATCTTCTCCTCTCTCGGTTGAAATCTTTCACTAACATGATTTACGACCAGCTAGGAATCAGTTCTGATCTTCACTCTATCTGCTTTCACTGCCTTAGCCAATTCCAAACCTGCTATCAGGGCTTCGTACTTTGCTTGGTTATTTGTGGCTGCGAATTCTAACTTTACAGCATAAGAGATCTCCTCCCCTTCTGGGCCTTCCAAAATAATTTCTGCTCTTGATCCCTGCTCCCCGGATGACCCATCTACAGACATCTGCCATACTCGGGCTTTGTCGCTGTCTGTAGCTACATCTTGCTGGTCCAAACATATTTTGGGCTCTGTGAATTCTGCTACGAAATCGGCCATCGCCTAAGCCTTTATCGCTGCTCGGGGTTTGTAGTTTATGTCAAACTCGCTCAGCTCTATAGTCCACTTGACGAGCCGACCAGAAGCATCTGGCTTGTGCAGAGTTTGACGTAATGGCTGGTTTGTTATTACCGAGACTGGGAATGCTTGAAAGTATGGCCTCAGCTTCCGAGCAGCAACCACAAGGGCAAGTGCCCATTTCTCCAACGATGGGTATCTGGTCTCAGCGTCGTGCAGGGCCTTGCTGGTGCAGTATATCGGATACTGAACCCCTTCTTCCTCTCTCACCATAACAGAACTTGCGGCCCGATCTGATACCGCCAAATACAAAAATAACTTGTCCACATCCCTCGGTGTGGACAGCAGAGGTGCTTGCTGCAAGTACTGAAAGAATGGCTGACACTTATTAGTAGCCTTGGATATGAATCGGCTCAATGCCGCCAACCTCCCCGTGAGGCTCTGCATCTCCTTCAGGCTACGAGGAGACCTCATCTGCACGATCGCCTGGATCTTCTCAGGATTTGCTTCGATCCCCCTATGGCTCACCATGAATCCAAGGAACTTCCCTGACTCGACCCCAAAAGCACACTTTTCCGGGTTGAGTTTCATCTTATACTTCCTCAAAAGCCCGAATGTCTCCTCGAGGTATCCGACATGTTCCTTCGGGATTTTCGACTTGGTTATCATGTTGTCCACGTACACCTCCATGGTTCTCCCAATCAATGGCTTAAAGACTTTATTCACCAGCCTCTGGTACGTGGCCCCAGCATTTTTAAAACCAAATGGCATTACCCTGTAACAGAATAAACCCTGGTTAGTAATAAAAGCTGTGCTCTCCTCATCCTGCTCATACATGGAAATTTGGTTGTATCCCGAAAACGCATCCATGAAGCTAAGCAGGCCGTGTCCAGCCGTTGAATCTACTAGCTGGTCGATCTTTGGTAAAGGAAAGCTGTCTTTCGGGCATGCCTTATTGAGATCTGTGAAATCTACACACATCCTCCACTTGCCATTTGCCTTCTTTACCAACACCACATTCGATATCCACTCAGGATAATTGACTTCCCGAAAGAACCTTGCTCTCAAGAGCTTCTCCACCTCGCCATTTATAGCCTCATACCTCTCCTGGTTGAAGCACCACCTTTTCTGCCTTACTGCCCGAGCACCTTTCTTTATTGCCAGCTTATGACATGCTACTTCAGGATCAATCCCTGGCATGTCTTCATGTGTCCAAGCAAACACATCTGCATGAGCCTGTAAGCATTTCACCAACTCCTGCTTCTGCTCTTCCTTAAGTCTCGACCCGATTCTGATCATTTTTTTCGGATTCTCTGGTCCCAGGCTTACTGTCTCCAGCTCCTCTACAGGTTCTTGTCTGTCGTTCCTGTTTTCCACTCGGGTATCAAGGGATGTTATCTGCATTGCTTCCCTTGCTGCCAAGGAGTAGCAACTTCGTGCGATTCTCTAGTCTCCTCGTACCACTCCAACTACCTCATTCACCCGGTACTTGAGAGCCAGATAATGGTTGGACAGTACCGCTTTGCTCATCCTCAGAAATGGACGACCTATGATCATCTGGTAAGGACCTTCTTCATCCACCACCACAAAGTCCAGTATCATAGTCCTTTCTGTCGGGGAGCTCTCAATTGTGATAGGCAGCTCGACCACGTCCAGAGGGACCAGCTTTCCTCCTCCAAACCCCTTCAAGGAGGTATTGGTGTACCCCAACTTCCGGTCTGCTATTCCTATCTCCTCCAGAGTTGACTTAAATAACACATCAACTGAGCTCCCTGTATCAACCAGTATCCGGTCAAACTTCTTACTTGCAACAGTAGCCTTGATGACTAAAGCATCCTCGTGGGGGTATAGAATCCCTTCTTCATCTCCATCCGTCCACATGATTGGCACTTGCCTGACTCTTGCTCGTTTGTCTGCTGGGGTGTTGAAGAATACCTCTTTACTAGTCATGGCGTATCTAGCTTAATTTTTCCTCGATCTGTTGGAATCTCCGGCCAATGTTGGGCCCCCAGCTATCACCCTTACTGCAGGCTGCTCGCGCCTCAAGTTTCTATCACTCTGCTCCCCTTCACATGTCGAGGCCACCATCGGAAAAGTCTCATCTATAAACTCGTCCAGGTACCGATTTCTCACCAAATCTTCAACCTGGGTCTTGAGATCTCTGCATTCTGCAGTGGTATGGCCATGAGTGCCACGGAACTTACAATAGCGTCGCCTATCCCTCCTGCTGGGTAGCTTTGTTATTGGGGCAGGGAGGTACAGCAATCACCGGTCCTTTATGGCCTCGTACACCTCGTCCAGGGACATCTTCAAGGAAGTATACCGCCCATAGTCCTGGTTCTGGTCGATCATGTGCACTGCCCTTTCTCTATTTGCTCCGTTCTGAGTTGGAGGTGGTGGCAGCGCTTCTGGTTTGCTCCCTCTACTACCGTGGGAGTGTTGATGAAGACCACCATATGTCGAGTCATGCCTTTTCCAAGGCTCCCTTGCTGGGGAACGATGAGGTTGTGCCCTGCTGCGCTGATACTGTGGTGGCCTCTGATGAGGCTGGTAAGCGGTTACTCAACCTCCTGCACTACTACCTGAGGCCTGGTGGTCCCTCCTCCTGATCGGCCCATTCCCTGGTAATGTTTTCTTCTCTTTCTTTCCCAACCCTTCTAGCTGGTCTGTCTTAATCCGTGCTGCCTTTTCCTCTTCAATCTCAATGTCCCTCTTAGCCTGCTCGTATGCGGCTGCATACGTCTGAATAACTGGGCTTCTCAAGTTGTACCACAGCCTTCATATCTTCACCCCTTCTTTCAATCCCCTTAATGCCTGAGGATCGTTGAAGGCTCCCAAATCAAGGACAGTACGATGAAACCTCTTGATGAATTTCCGAAGGGTTTCTTGTTCCCTCTGCTTCATGTTTTTCAACTCCATCATGTCATCTTCTGGTGCCATTGCCCCACGAAACTGCTCTGTAAATTCCTGGCACATCTGCTCGAAGGTTTTAATGCTCCCCCGAGAAAGTTTTCTGTACCACTCGCGTGCACGTCCCTCAAGGGATAGTGGGAACACCCTGCACCTTTGGGATTGAGATAATCCTTGTACCCCGGTTATGTCGTTGAAGCGCTCTATGTGCACCAGCGGATCAGTTCGTCCCGAATATCTAAGGTCTGGGAGGCAGAAATCTCTTGGAATAACTGCCCTCATGATCTCTGCTGCGAGCGGTGATTCTCCGTCCAGCATTATCCTCCAACCAGGAGCTCTGCTCCTTCCTTGCATGTCATCAATTATCTGCGCTAGTCTGCGCACTTCCTCCTCCAGCTGCACTGCACAACCAGGGTCACATGCTGCAACTTGATCCCGCTCTTGCTCTACATCATGCAAGTGTTGCCTCAACTCTGTTTCCTCTGCATTCGCCACCCCGTCGTCCTTGTCAAAAATCTGTCTTGCCGGGGATTGCTCTTCCTCTCTATGAATTTCTCTCCGCAGAGATAGGTTACCTCTCTCACCACCAAATCTCCCGGTGGTTTGACTTCTCCTTGTACTATCGTGACCTGGTGCCACTCCACCACCTCTCACCCTTTCCTCCTGGGTTCCCCTTCGTTCACTCCGCAGCTCATGTAGGATAGTTGTCAGGGTCTCTATCTGTTTTTCCATCCGTTCCATCCGGTCAAACATGGCTTTTTCCCGTGCTTCACTGGCTATCTCCCTCAGCGTCATGGAATCGTTAAGCCTCATATCATCCCCTTGTGCACTACTCCCTCCTGCCTCCATTGCTTTTTCACTTGCTTCACTCTTCTTCTTGCTATCAACAGAAGCTTTTTTATCAGCTCCCCACAGACGGCGCCAAAATGTTGATGCGAGATTTTGGTTGCCCTCTTTCTACGACCAGGATATCTGCTCGATCAACTTCACCTTGATCAGGATCTCTCCTCGTATGCTTTCTTCTCCAAATATTCATGCGTCCACAGAAACAAGTCAGAGCACGCCGGTTGTTTTCCCAGCGTAAACCCTCCGACGCTCAAGTCAGATATGAAGGTTCTGGGAACGCTTGCCACAAATCTTATGGCTTTTCTGTAGTTTCTATTCTTTAGAGCTTTCTTTTATCTCTGTTATAATCTCCAACTTGCTAACCCTTTTACCTTCGTTGGCTACCTTTTTATAGGCCACTTCTGAACTCGGGCCTTCCCTCCATTCGCGCTCGTTGTCCTCCCACCTCTCGAAAGTGGAGGCCCCATTTACGTAGTTGTGGGTGGTTGCATGGCCTTCGTGCCTTGATTCTCGGACTGGAGAATACGCCTCGCCAACTGTCGTTGACCGGGTCTCCTCGACTCAACCCTTAATAGGAATGTAGCAGGAATGGCTTTATGCTTCCAACAGGAGATTGGCCTCGTGGATGACGTGCTCGTGGATGAGCAGGATATTCCTGCTCCTGCGCCCCCGGATAGCAGACTCTTACAAGATATACCTGCTCAAGGAACCCTGTTACCAGATGTCTGCTCATCACTGCTAGCCTTCGTCGAAGCATATCCCACAAACAATAGGTATAAAGCTTGCTTCATTGCAAAAGATTTTCATCAATGTCTAGGAATTGATTACCACGATACTTTCAGCCATGTGGTTAAACCCACCACCGTTCGTGTTGTTCTCAGTATCGCTCTGAGTTGTGGCTGGTCCTTGTGATAACTTGATGTAAATAATGCGTTTCTACAAGGTCACCTCTTCGAGAATGTCTATATGAGTCAACCACCAGGCTTTGTTGATGAAGACCATCCATCCTATGTGTGCAAACTCAGCAAAGCAATTTATGGCCTTAAATAAGCCCCTCGGGCTTGGTATCATGAACTTCGAACCTTTCTCATTCAATTTGGCTTTAAGAATTCACATGCTGATACCTCCCTATTTATACTTAATGTTGCTGGCCATCTTATATATCTCGTTGTTTATGTTGACGACTTAATAATCGCCGGTGACAATGTGACAACAGTCAATCACTTTGTGGACATTCTTGCTCAACGATTTTCTATCAAAGATCTGGGTTCGTTAAATTATTTTTTAGGTGTAGAAGTGGTTCCAAACAAGCATGGTCTGTTGCTTTCTCAAAGGCGTTACATTCTGGACATTCTCGCTAAAACAAATATGCAAGATGCCAAATCTGTTATTACTCATATGCCAACACATCCAGCTTTTCACTTAAACTCAGGCTCCTTCTTGTCAAATCCTACAGAGTATCGGGTTGTCATTAGTAGTCTTCAGTGTCTGTTAATCACACGGCCTGATATTTCCTTTGCTGTAAACAAGTTTTCTCAGTATATGCATCGTCCAACGACTGAGCATTGGGTCTTTGTTAAACGTCTCTTATGCTATTTATCTGGTACCATTGATGATGGCTTAAAACTCTACCGGGATTCCCCTTTAACTTTGCATGCCTTTTCTGATGCTGATTCGGCAGGTGACAAAGATGATTTCTCTTCCACAAGTGCTTACATTGTCTATCTTGGTCGAAATCTCGTGTCCTGGAGTTCTAAGAAACAAAGAACTGCTGCTAGATCTTCCACTGAAGCTGAGTACCTTTCAGTTGCAAACACAGATGCTGAACTAAATTGGATTTGCTATCTCTTATTTGATCTTGGTGTTACGCTTTCCAGCTGTCCAGTGATATATTGTGATAACATAGGGGCCACTCAACTCTGTTCTAATCCCATTTTCCATTCAAGGATGAAGCATGTTGCTATTGACTTTCATTTCATCCGAGATCAAGTCTAACGTGTGCTCTTCGTGTCACTCATGTGTCTTCTACATATCAAATAGCCGATGCTCTCACCAAACCTCTTCCACAGGCCCGTTTCCGCCATCTCAAGGTCAAGATTGGACTTCTCTCTCGAGCGCCATCTTGAGGGGGCATAATAGCTAATTATATTATCCTTCACTGTCACTTATTCAAATATTTTTAGTTTTGTATTTTCTTCCAAACTTTTCTCAACTGTAAATATAACAGCACTAGTTTTAAGGATCTGTAACAATATTTTGTTAGTCTCCTATTGTATATATGTGTTTAATAATCAATGAGAAAATGGTGTGATTACTTTGAAAAGTAAAGCTTTGTTAACATAGACGTATCATATGGATATAGTTTCAAATTAGGTAATTAGTAATTTGTATAGTAGGTGGGTTCTATAAAATAGGAATTTTTGAAAAGTTTTATTATCTTTTAAATTTACTGAATTATAAATTTATCACATTATCTCCAAGTCGAGTTTGGTGAAAATTGTTATTTACTTGATGTTATTAATTTATTTGATATCAATTTATCGAAATTCTATTAAATTTTGGGTAAATGACAGTTAACTAAAATTTTAGATTGTATTGCTTTACTATTTTAGTTATTGGACCTGTAGCCCAATAGTGGACTCTCGTCCTCAACATCAAAGTAGTGAGTTGAAGCCGTTAGGAATCTATTCCAACCTTTAAGAAAAAAAGTAGATATATCTCTCCAAATACTAGTGAAAGCAGATTTCTAAGCTAATACACAAACTTTTGGGTTGTACTATAAGGGTGTGTTTGGTATGCAAGGTAAAATGGGATTGAATATGATGGGATAGTATATGATTGGTTTAGATAAGGTTATATTTAGTAATGTTGGATTAGATATGATTATAAATTTTTATTTATAAATAATAAAAATAATGATTAATTAAAAGAAATTTAAAAAGTTAATTAAATATTTCAATGACAACATAAATTTAATTAATAAATATTTAAATGATTTTTACATCTAATAATATACATTTTTTCACTACAAAAGATTTTTCCATGTTATTATTAATTAAAACACAATATCAAAATTAATTTCATTGATTATTAATATCATTAATAAAATTAATTTTTATTTATTAAAATAATTTTTTTGATAATTAGATAATCTAAGTTATAATTAGATTGAATAACTTTAATACAATTACTTTATACTCCCATGGCACAAGTTGAGGCATTATTTGGGCACTTTATGGAGGGTCCAAGATAGGATCCACCATAAATAATTTTTATTTTTATCCTATCCTATTATTGTCTAAACATTAGATTGGACCGAAATAAGACCTGAAATAATCCAATCCCATGAATTAGTAATACTACTAAACACTCCCTAAGTGCATGTATTTATACTTTCATGGTACGGTCACTTCCCCAGGATCAAAATGGATTGGAATATGAATCGACTGAAATTAGAATAAAAATTGAGTATTAGAATAAGTTATTTATTTGAATTATAGGAATTGGAATTTAAATGCATTTTATTTCCATTGATATGTTTACTTTGTCTTGTAATCAAAATGAGTTATTACAAGTTACTAAAATACCCTTAGTTACAATTAGGGGTGGGCAAAATCGGGTTCGGATAAACCCGATCAGGTTTGGGGTCGATCGGATTGGATGAAAATTCATCCAAACTCAACCCGAACCTATAACCCGATATTCGGATCTGATAAAAAAATTGGGTTAAATTCGGATCTGATCGGATCGGATCGAATGCAGGTTAGATACGGTTCGGGTTAGATTTGAGTTAATTTGGATTATTCGGGTTGGGTGAAATTGAACAATACATAATTACCTATTATTAACAACCACCAAATACCAATTAAACATTAATCTTTCACACATAATATATAATATACATCTATAGCATCACTATTGAAGGCTCAAAGCTTCCAAAACCCAAAGTCAAAAGCCAAAATTCGAATTGTCGTTTACTGGGTTCGAATAGACCTTGAATTGGATTGGGTGATGGTGGAGGATTAAAGGCACGGAGGTGGCGCATCAGATCTGGTACTTCGTAGCTGTAGATCGGCAGATTGGGTCACGATCCTCGCGGAGCAGCTTCGGTTGGCGTCGGATCTCGACGGTTGTTGCGTCTGGCGTTGGCTCTCGGCTTCGGTTAGCGTCAGCTTCGGTTGTGTGTGTGTTTATGTTTCGTTTGTTTGGGGGAGGATGGGGGCTGGCTGTCGGCAGTGGGCTGCGAGTGAGGGAGGCTGTGGGTGGTGGGTGAGTGGCCGTGTACGTCGCCTGTCATTGGCGGTGGACTGTTGCTGCTGCGTGTGCTGTTGTTAATGTGTTATTGTGTGTGTTTGTAATCGTTTCTGTGTGTGTGCCCGACTTGTGTTTGTGTTATTGTGTATGTATTGTGAAATGTGAATATGTGATTTGTGTGTGTAGCGTGCGTGTGTTTAGATTTAGTTTTTTTTTTAAAGCAACCCGATCGGGTTTTCAGATTAGATCGGGTAAATACATACACAAAACCCGATCCAATCACAACCCGATCGGGTTCACCATTTTCATCCGATCGAGTTTCCTTTATAACCCGATCCGATTTGAACCTGAAATTTTTCGGGTCGGTTCGAGTGTGATTGGGTCGGATCGGGTATTTTGCCCACCCCCAGTTACAATTATGTATTTGTTCACAAAAAAAATAAAGATTAAATATTTTTACTACAAATATTATTACCATTGTTATAATAATATAATAAAATAATGGAAATTAGTATTATAATATTAATAATTATTATAATTATTATTATTTATAATAATAATAATTATTATTATTTATTTAAATGCAGTAAAAATGATTTTTTATTTTTGTTTAGGGGTAAAAATATTATTCATTCCCCATTTTCATTCGCCAATTTTCATTTCGCCTCCTTATGTTAATGAGATTAATATTCCTTATTCTCAAATTTGTTTGTCCCACCTAAAATGTATTCATATTCCTTTATATTTTTAGCAAATAAACACTATCAATAAAATGAGAATCATTGATATTTCCTAATTCAATAAGTAAACATACCATAGTAGACTCTATATTGTAATATATACATACTTTAAATATTAAAAATAATTTGATATGTATAAAAAAAAGCACATCATCAATACAAGATTAAAAAAAAAAAGTTAGTACAAGATAAGAATTTTTTTCTTAATCTTTTGTGTCTTTTGAACTACATTTTGTGCTATATTTCAGTATCCATTGCATTATTAATGTCAAAACATTTGCTCTAAATTAACACATAGGTACCAAAAAAAAAAAAAAATCTTGTCTTGTATTGAAATTTTTTATTTTCTAATAATGATATTCTATCTTTGTGTTTTTATTATTATTATTTACATATACAGTTGTAATTAAAAAAATAAAAGAAAAGAAAAGCATATTCCTTAAGTAAATGACTTGGTTTATTAGGCCGAATTGGCTTTAACCCACAATAGGCTTCATTAAGATCCAAGTATGATGTTTCTCTGGGTTCTCCTTGTCGTTTTTGGTATTCCGAAATCAGAACATATCTTTTCTGGAAGGATTTGCTTTGATTTTGAGTGGCAGCTGCAGCCTGCAGATATGAATATGAATTTGAAATAGTGTGTCAGTGACTGTAAATAATTGCCGCACACCACATCAAATAATTGGACCTGTCTACCTTACAGATTCTGTAACATACGCACCCAATGCATACACCACACCTGTCCTGCAAATGGAGAAAAAGCATGCAATTATTTTTGTTTGGTAGCTAGCTAACCAATCAGGAGCTGGCTAAGTTGGATCTGTATGTTACAGAATCTGTAACTTAGCTCCCAAATAATTTTCTTTATAAAATTGACCGTGAAAAATTCTGCACCTGCAGGGTATGTTTTGGCGCACGGGTTTGGGCTGTGCGAATTTAGTTGCATCGGGGCACACATGGACATGCACACGTTGGTTCAATTGGATTAGCTTTGGGTGGCTCATAGAAGCTCGCCCGCCGCCACACCGCCCACAGGTCTTGCCACAGTTTTTTTTTTTTTTAATGTAATTATTTACTTGATTTTATTTATTTATTAAGTAAAAATATTTAAATAATATCCAACAGCCATTCAATTACTATCGGAAATGGCTGAAATGAGAATAGGGAATGATAATCAAAATAAGTTGTTTACTTAGACTACATGAATCAGAATGAGAATGAGTTAGAATCCTATTGATGTGTTTATTTTATCTTAAAATTGGAATCGGAATAAGCTGAATTATTTCAAGTTGCTAAAATGCCTTAATTAATAATAAATATTATTATTACTATTTGTGATTTTTTTTATTATAAAAATGATTAATAATAATAATATTTTAATTATTGTGATTATTTATTCAAAAATTATAATTATTAATAATTATTGTTAATAATATATTAGTATATTAATTAATAGTAATAATTATATTAATTAGTTAATAATAATATATGAATTAATTATAATAACGATATTAGTAATTATTATAATAGAATATTAATTTAATTAATAAATATTAATAATAATAGATTAATTATTGTGATCATTTATTCAAAAATTATAATTATTAATAAATATTGTTAAAAATATATTAATTAATAGTAATGATTATATTAATTAGTTAATAAAAATATATAATTAATTATAATAATAATATTAATAATTATTATAATAGTATATTAATTAATTATAATAATAATATATTAATTATTGTGATTATTTATTTGAAAATTATAGTTATTAATATATTAATTAGTAGTAATAATTATATTAATTAGTTAATAAAAATATATGAATTAATTATAATAATATTATTAGTAATTATTATAATATATTAATTATTGTAATTATTTATTCAAAAATTATAATTATTAATAATTATTTTTATTAATATATTAATTAATTATAAATGAGGACAAAGTGGACATTTTTAATTTTAGAGAGGTAAAATGGTCAATCCTGAGAATGAGAGACTCATCCCCAAGCCTATCCTGAGAGTGAATCTCCCATTCCTCATTCCCAAATTGTGTTGACTCCCACGATTCCGATTGCAATCTTAATTCCCAACTCTAATTTGCGATGTAAACGTTGTTAATAATATATTAGTATATTAATTAGTAGTAATAATTATATTAATTAGTTAATAAAAATATATGAATTAATTATAATAATATTATTAGTAATTATTATAATATATTAATTATTGTAATTATTTATTCAAAAATTATAATTATTAATAATTATTTTTATTAATATATTAATTAATTATAAATGAGGACAAAGTGGACATTTTTAATTTTAGAGAGGTAAAATGGTCAATCCTGAGAATGAGAGACTCATCCCCAAGCCTATCCTGAGAGTGAATCTCCCATTCCTCATTCCCAAATTGTGTTGACTCCCACGATTCCGATTGCAATCTTAATTCCCAACTCTAATTTGCGATGTAAACGTTGTTAATGATTCCAATTTTGAATTCTGATTCTCTAATCTAGTAAGTAAGTGCAACATTGGTTTATTGATCATAATGGTCGATTGAGATGTTTTAACATTATAGTTTTAGGATCATAATATGATCCTATACAGTATTGATTTTGACCATAATGTTACTGTTTTTCTGAATTTTTCTAAGGATGTGACATCTCGAACAAATTTTCTATGAGGATGTGACATCTCGATCAAAATCTCCATCAATGTCTTGTAACATAATTTAGATCATATATAGTAAAAAATATATAGCGACATAAATGAAAATTTAACAATTATATTAATAACTACAATAAAAACTAATGATGAACAAGTAAAGCATAAACAAATTATACTTCGTAGAAGTTGTAATCAAAATTGTTCAAGCAATTTTTTGGCAGTATGTCTCTGTCATAGGAGAACTTTTTTTTTTTTTTAATGGAAACCACCATGGGATGGGAGTTAGGCAGTATTCACTTATATGTAAATTAAATAAACTAAAAGAAAATATATTTGGAGGGAGACATAGACTAAAATCTCCCAGTCAAAAAATAAACACAACCAACAAAAACAAAATAAATAGTAAAAACAATTAAAAAACCAAGAATAAATTAAAGAGAACAAATTAAGGAAAAGCCTAACAAAAGAAACCATAAAAGGTAAGCAAATGTCTAGAGCGCCGGTTATGTACTTGCAACCAGCGACTAATGTGAAGCCCTTCTTCAAACCATAAGAGGACTTGAGAAGGAGAAGAGTACTCAAGTTAATTATTTTCATCTTTATTTTTTATTTAATTTTAATGAAATGACCCCTTAATTGTATAAATTATAAAAGATCTCTCACCTAATATAATTTATCAGATAATGAGATGTTTATGTTATTATCACATTTCTTTTTCAATCAATATATTCAAATGAATCCTAATTTTAGGATGACTGAGCCAATCTCATCTGAAAAATCAATTTCTATTTTGATGATTGATAGGGTGAACTAAAATTACTAATATTATTGCTCAAATTTAATTGCGGTCCTGAAAGAACATTGTTTCAAAGGACCACAAAAGAGTCAGCAAAACAAAAATTTTGCCTTTGTCATGTATTAATCAAAACTGAAGGGGAAGCTCTTGTGGGATGCCTAAATGATGCATTAATAACTCCAAACAAGTTGAAAGATATATACTTTGTTTTTATTTTTTCAATTAAGGACATAGGTGACAATCGAAGATTCGTACTACTTCGTTTTGTGGATTAATTAATATCTTGTTAATGACATGAAAGTGATTGCGACCTGCTAAAGTTCAATAAATATGAAAAGAAGGACCACCTTAAGGTTATGGACCACTTAGCCTGCGTATTTAAAATATATGGTAGATTGGAAATTGAAATCTATTTATTCAATATGCTGATGAAACCTATGAATATAATACCCTTATATCTTTAAGGAAATAATAATAATAATAATAATAGAGATAGAAGTTCTGTTTATTTAAATTGGTGATATCATAAGATTGAGATTTCACTTGATTAGATGTTAACAAGACTTAGACAACCGGTTAAATTAAACAAATGGAACCTAATTAATATTCTATGGTCTAGGAGGATTTCTAGCAAGCAAAATACTTAATTAAGAGTGGTGATATTTAAACCCCTCAAAAAATCTCACTAATCCTTATTAACCAATTAACCCCATCCAAAATTTAAAAAAAAAAAAAATTCTCTTTCAATGTACTCCATATAATCCCCAATTTATCCTTGTTATTATTTTTCACACACTTCACCGATTTAACTCCAAAGCTCGCTCATTAATTATAATCTAATCCAAGCATAATTGAGTATTTCTTTAACCGCGTGGTGTTAATAGCCGTACATTGTCAGCTTGGTGTAATATTTGCCTATTTTAGTTTCAAGCAACCGAAGTGGCACTTCTTTTTAAGGTTGCAACAATGGCTGAACCGTTAACCTTTACAAATGTGATTACACCATTGCTACCAATTGCTAAAGATCTACAAGCTAAGGGATTGGAAGTTTGTAAGAAGGAAAGACTGAAAAAGAGAGATATCAATTTTAATAATTTTATCTAAGGAAAATATAGGAATTAAAATAAAATTAATTGTTACCACTTCTTAATTAATTGAGGGCACCTACCTTATCACAATAATTTGAGTGGCGTGAAGGTGTAGGAGGAGCTCAAACCTAAGCTCAAACGAAGAGGCTGTTAATGGCCCAAAAGTCCTAAATCACAGGCCGTCCAATGGGGATCCATCCAAAAGGCCAATACCTTTGGCGATCTTGATTATTCATTCAGAGGACCCAATATTTCCCGCCCGCATCTTTTGTAATCTCATAAAGCGCGCCACCCCCCCCGAACAATTTTATATTTTATGTGTATTTGGGTAATTAATTTACGTTAAAGCGTTTGTTGTTTGTCTAAAATTCTTTTTAATTTCACTTCAATTATAGATTTATTTATTTTTAAATGATAAAATGACAAAATGTTGACAAAAGTGATTTATATATATTAGGTCCACTTTACATGTTAGTAATTAAATGTGTTAACTGATCGTGGTTTAACATTTTTTTTATCGGTATTTTATTTAATTTATTTTTTTATTTGAATATAAGTACTTTAAAAAATATACAAAAGTTCTCAGTAGAATATTACTTTTAAAATCATCCCAAAGACCATCAGCATATTTTAATTATCTCATTCAATTCTTCAAATTTAATCAAATTCACCAATCATTATATACACTAATATGTTCACAAACATACATAATTGAGAGATTGTTACTTCAATCACAACAATCGTTTTTAGTTAATTTCTAGGACCCAACCCAACACTGATTGGTTAATATGTAAGCTTATTTACATTTTTAGTGTGTATTCTAAGCACGCCACCTGTAAAGTATTAGATAATACATTCTGTCTAGTAGCCGCCACAAATGATCATATTCTACTCTCTTGATATATTCGTTTCACTAGAAACCAATTTTTGCAAACATATGTAATGCCAGGAACCATGATATAATCGAATAATCCTGTCATTTTATGTACCATATCCTTCTATTTGTCCTTTTATTGTGACAGTACATAGCGCATCACTAAAACTTTATAAATACATCAGCATATTGATGTAACCCTCAGTGGTCCATAATCAAGAGAAGAATTAAACCTTGTTAATTTAGTGATCAGGTAAAATAATTTAATTTTAAATTAAATCAAAATTATGGGATCCTTGTCAGTTCCCAAGCTTCCTGTTGTGAACCTGTCCAAGGAAAATTTGAAGCCTGGAGCAAGTTCTTGGTTAGGCACAAGCAGGAAAGTTAGAGAAGCACTCGAGGAATTCGGATGCTTTGTGGCATTATATGATGAAGTTTCTTTAGAACTTCACAATGCAATTTTTTCTGCGGCCGAAGAGTTGTTTAATCTGCCAATAGAGATCAAAGAAAAGAATGTTTCCGAAAAACCATATTACGGCTATCTCGGAAACAACCCCTTAGTCCCAGCAATCTACGAAGGCATGGGCGTCGATTATGCAAATACCATTGAAGGAACTCAAAATTTCACCAATCTCATTTGGCCTGAAGGGAATGAAAATTTCTGGTACGTGTATTTTCATTACGCAACATTTATAGCTATTATACTTCAGCTTAATTTTAAAATTACAACTATGGTTACCAATAGTGGCGCGCCTGTGGATTAAAACAGTTAAATCCCAAATTAATCATGCCTTTACTATTGATCACTTTGTGCTTAATGCTCTGTAGTAAAACTGTGGTGTCATACTCAAGGCTTGTGTCGGAATTGGAGCAAATGGTTAAGCGAATGGTCTTTGAAAGCTATGGCGTGGACCAGTACTATGACTCTGTCCTTGAATCGAGCACTTACCTACTTAGAATCATGAAATATAGATGTCCTGAGACGAACGAAAATAATTTGGGTTGTGATGTTCATACAGATAAGAGTTTTATAACAGTACTTCATCAAAATGAAGTTAATGGTTTGGAAATAAGAACAAAAGATGGTTGCTGGATTGGCTTTAATGATCCCACACCTTCATCTTTTATAGTTCTGGCAGGCGACGCATTCTTGGTACGTTAACTTTTCTTCATATATACATTGTTTTAGGAAGAAGAAAACAGTTACGTCCTTACTTATTGTAGTCTTGTTTCTCATTTTTATCACTTAAGATCCTAATTTTTTAAATCACTCATTAAATCCATGATGTTAAAATTGTAGCACATTAAAAAATAAAAAAATAAAAAAAAATTTAGCCTTAAGTAGGCCATACCACATCTTATAGAAACTGAGGTGGCTAAAACGTAAAATTATCTAAGAAATTATTTAAATTTCGAATGGGTCCCTTAACTTTCCTGAATCTTTTTTATTCAAAGGCCCAAGGCTACGATACAGTACTCCTTAGGCTTTTTGGAGGTTCTTCTCTTTTTGGAGCCTTCCAATCAGTATAAGGTGATATGTTTATAAAAATTAGATAGGAGCTTTTATGATTAAAAATTCCATTTATCTTTCAGAATAAAGTTATGGATTATTGAAAGTATCCGGCAATGATGTAGCAATTAATTAAGAACCCTATACACAGGAGTTGTGCTATAAGTAATTAATTATTAAGTAGTTAATTTTTAAATTGTGCATACTGCATTGATGTAAAGGGAATTAGATCAGACTCGAATGGTAAGAATGAGAAATATTAAGGAGCTAAGTGTCAATCTTTCTATTGTTTAAAAAGTAATATTAGTAAATCAACTTGTCAAATGAAACATATAGCTTATTAAATTGCGTGCGTTTTCTTAATAATCAGGCATGGAGCAACGGCAGGATACATTCTCCAGTGCATCGAGTGATTCTGAATGGGATCAAGCAGGCAAGATACTCACTTGGACTGTTTACATACAACGATGGAATAATACAAATTCCGGAAGAGTTGGTTGACGATGAACATCCCTTGAAATTTAAATCGTTCGAACACTTTGGATTGCTTCGTTACTATTTAAAAGAAGAAGGTCAAAAGGCTGAGTGCACTGCCAAAGCCTACTGCTGTGTTTGAACATCTCTGCTCGACTAGAACAGTACTGTTTAGAGTATATGCATTCATTATCTATTTTGGGTCAATTACTTTCCTTAATTTGTGTGTGCACGGCAATGTAAAGGCCTTTACACTGCCGTATAAGCGATCTATTTTATTGTAAAGTTGTGCGTCTGCATTTAAGCAGAACTATATATATATATTTCCTACGTGTTATTTTGAGCAATTTGAATTTCTCTTAAATCTTTTGATGATCATGCTTAGTTTCATATCTTTTGATATCCTGGGCAAAGAGTTACTTTGAATCTTGAAATCATTTATTTATAAATAATTAAGAAAGTTTATTTCCTTCCAAAGGAGTTGCGCTAATTTTATTTCCTTCTGAAGGAGTTGCGCCATATAGGGCCCTATACAAAATGGCTAGATAATGAGACCAAACGAAATAGATTGACTTTGACCACGTTTATGTTAAGAGTTTAACTATTGGCAGCTCTCAATTCTCGTTATAAAGTAGGAATGACAAAATCCTGCACGAGTTTGGAGCCCTATCAAGTCCACCCTAAATGAAAAAAATTTTGAATAATTTTTTAGGAATGGGGTGGGGAGTGAGAGAAAAATAATTCCCAAATTTTTAATGGGGTGGGGTTTGGTTTTGCACTCCCCACCCCAATCCCCATTATAAATAAATATGTTTTTAACTCTTATTTAGGAATGTTTATTTCATCAACTATAATGTCAATTAATAATTTTTTTTAATTTTTATGTGATATAAAAGAAAACCCTACAATATTTTTTAACTCTATTATATTTTGTTTTCTCTTTTAAGGTGCTATGTTTTTTAAATATTTTTCACTTTTAATATTATTTTAAGATATTATTTCAAACGTTTAGAGTTTTTTTTAAAGAATTTAAATACTTTATAATATGGTGATGATTTTATTTTAAGTCCCTAATTTTTAACTTACTGATATCATGTATTTATACCTACTATAAAATAGATAAATGAGAAATGAGGTGGGGATGGGGAATGATTTCCCCACATGGGGATTCCCCATCCCCACCCCACTCCACTAAATTTATTGAGGAATGGGGTAGGCCTCCCCACCCCCACCCCACCCCATTGCCATCCCTATCATAAAGCCCCTCTCCGATTACGATTATATTAAAAGACAAAATAAGTGTAAGTATATCCTCATATTTCTTTCTCTTAACTCTTTACACCTATACAACTGCACCAAAATCTTTTACATTTTTTGTCTCTTTACAAACACTTTTGCATTCTAAACTTTTTTTTAATAAAAAAAATTCAATAATAACTATTTAAGTCACTTTTAATTCTACTTAATTTAGAAACAAACCATAATATATATGATTTTTTTGTAGTTAAATATATATGATTTGATCATTTAAAATTTTGTAAAAAGAAAATCTGCAATAAGAGTCGTTACGAATAAACTGAATTTTTTTTTTTCTTTTGAATCAGAAAAGAAACTAAAAAAATGAAAAAGAGTATCTTGAGAAATAAAGTAAGTTTTCACAAAAAAAAAAAAAATTTGAAAAGAAAATTACAGCGGTGCTAAGAGTCCCACTCTTATGGTAAAGCAGTGCTAAAAAATGATTAATTTTCCGAAATAGAAAGCCAGCCACGACACAATTAGGGGAAAAAAATCGTTAGTTGAGGATGCACGGAAGTTTTCAATGTACAATAAGATTATATTTGGCAAGTAGATTAAGAAATATATTTGAAAAATGGAAGCACTTATAAATACGGGTGCATGATCATAAGTTTTTGCAGCCAAGTGAGAACATATCAAATACATGGCAACTGTTGTGCTTGTTCCAAGGGTCTAGCTTAATAGTTTTTAAGCAGCTTTCTTTAACTAGTCACTTATATCTAAATTCTGAAAAAAAAAAGAAATTAAAAATTTAATTTAAACTTTACTCGTCCGTATCTTTACATAAAAAAATGAAACAAAAATAAACGCTTATTGATTATTATGGAAAGCTTTTTGGTTGCATGAGAATTAATAAAAAAAAACAACTCCAATCAAAATACGGCTCCATAATAATAATAATAATAATTCAAAATTGTATGTGTTAAGCCCGAAGACTTGGCTTATATTATATGTAATCTGAAAAAAAAAATGATATAATTACCTAGGTACTGTTTTGTTATAAAATGTTGTTGCCCCATGAATTTTTTTCATTTTTTCTCCCGCTAGTATCAACTGGACACGTCTAAATACAATGCGTCACATAATGCATAATATGATAATACTAATATAGTGCTCATCGTTCAAGTCTCCTTCAGATAACATTTCTTTGAATTTCTTTTATTTTTCTTATCCAGTGTTGATGTCAATTTGAATTAATTTATTAATATAGTACTTAGCAACTTGATAAAAAAATTATAATGTTAGAAAAGGATTTGAAATGGTCCTCGGACATATTATTCGGACATCAATTAGAATTCACCATTTGTAAGTACAATTATTGAAATGAAAACCTCCTCAATGAACAATCAGACATGTCAGGTAAGTTCAAATTTTATTCGACTGGATCCACATCAATCTTGTATTGTTATTAAATTGCAGGTTGGTATTCTACCTTGACAAATCAATTTTGCTTTATAAAGGAAAATAGAGAATCTGAATTTAAATACATTCCTGATACAAGCTCCCATGAATTTTTGAAGATTTTACACCAAATGTGATTTTAATTATATTAGCATTTGGTTAAAATTTATTAAATTAATCCTAAAATAAAATAAAAATTAATATAAATCTTTTGTTATTATTTTTTATTTTCATTAACATCTCAAATATTGTTGCAAAGATACTGTAAAAGTCAAGAAAATAATGGGCACGATTAATGTAACATAATTAACAATAGCAGAATCTTGAGGTTTTTTTTAAAATATAGGGAGTAAATAAGTAATTAAATCAAAATTTAGGTACTAAATGAGCATTTATTCTTTGCTAAGTAATCAACTTCAAAATTGGACCCTAAAGAACATTTAAATTAATTTAAATATAGGGAATAAAAAGTCATTGATTAATACTGCAAATTAATTTAGCTTTGTTGTATCTTCGAAAGTCGAGAAACGTTAATGTAGAATATATGTTAATTAAGCTCAAACAACGGGATGATGATGTTTAAGATTTTTTTTAAAAAAAAAAAGACTTGATTTTGTATTAATTCCGTCTACAAACGCCTTAGGTTTTCATTTTATAATCCGAATAATCTTTTTGTCCCCATAAATTATTGTCCTGTCTCCAATATCAAACCAGTTAATGAAATTTCATTGTCACCAGCAAAGAAAATTAAATAAAATCAGATCATTTGTTTGTCCCATTCAAGCTCAAAGCATCCACGAAACTACATAAATGGCTGAAGCTCTTGAATGTTAAAGCAATACTGCAGAAACCAGCTTTTTTCATTACTAATCATTAAACACAGAGATAGAAGAAATGGGATCTGAAACTCCCATAAAGCTTCCGATAATCGATTTCTCCAAGCCAAACCTGAAACCAGGGACTCCTGAGTGGGATTCAGTGAAATCCCACGTCAGGAAAGCCCTGGAAGATTATGGTTGTTTTGAGGCTTTGTTCAATAAAGTTCCAGAAGAAATTCTGAAAGCCGTTTTTGGTGCATTGGAAGAGCTTTTCGACCTTCCTTTGCGAACCAAAATGCGAAACATTTCCAAGAAGCCATTCCATGGCTATGTTGGGCAATACCCTCAAGTGCCCTTATACGAAAGCATGGGCATTGATGATGCAAATGTTAAAGAGAAAGTTGAAAGCATGACTAATATTCTGTGGCCAGAAGGAAACAAGAGTTTTTGGTACACAACTTAGGCTTTCATCTCCAAATATTAGAATTATCTCTCTGTTTTTTCTTTTTAAATTGTATAACAATTTACTGATATTTAGATTAAAATATCTATAAGAATCTTGCCTGAATAACTGTGTTATGATGCAAGTCGGATACTTAGCCTTAGAGTGAGCGGAACGTGTCTTCAAATAATTTAGAGAATATCTTTCATCACATAAGAGAACAGAGAATAGTAGACACATTGGAGTTAATATTAACTTCGCCTTTTTTTCTGATAAGTGTTGTACATGTTAGTCAATTATGCTTTTACTTCAGCTGAAAAAGCATTAACGATCTTTTTATCCAATCTATATTTTGCAGCAAAACTATACAATCCTTCTCAGAGCAAGTATCAGAATTAGATCAAACAATCAGGAGGATGATTTTGGAGAGCTTGGGACTGGAGAAGTACATGGATGAACACATGAACTCAACAAGTTACCTCCTCAGGGTTATGAAATATAAAGGCCCTGAAACCACCGAGAAAAAACTTGGCCTGAACGCCCACACTGACAAGAACATAGTGACCATTTTGTATCAAAATCAAGTTGAAGGCTTAGAGCTGCAGACCAAAAATGGCGAATGGATCAACGTCAAACCCTCATCACCTCACTCTTTCATTGCAATGATCGGGGATTCTCTCTACGTAAGCTTCTTGTTTCCTAGCTAACATTTGAGTCACAACAAAATTATTTGATCAAGTTCTATCGGAATCCACTGAATTGTTGTGTGTATGTACTAGGAAGATCGACACTCCTTAACCTCTATCAATTTTCATAACACTCCCTGTAATCTCGTTGGTGTCAATATTTTAACAAACAAGTAGTATAAATTGCTGGCTGGGAAGTCTGAGACGAGTGTTTTTTGAAATTATTGACATAATGGGTAACGGATTATTATCAGTACTATTGAGGGTAAATGGTAAAAAAAAAAAAAAAAATCATTGTAGAATTTGGATCCAATTCTGAGAGCTAAAGAGGTATTTGGTACCATTACCAATTTCAATTTATTGTTTTTCGTTTTGCAGGAAGGGATACTCGTAAAACTTGTTTGGTTGGCTCATTTTTAAGAAACAAACACAGTAACAAGAAAAGAATCTTTCTCATTTTTCGGGATTTTTTTTTCACGTTAGGGACCCCCATATTTGATTTTGCATTATTATAATAGCTGGTGAGGGACTAAAGACATGCATTTACATTTATATTTAATAAATGATGTGATAAATTTTATATTATATCGACAATGAACGAATCCCATAGAAAATAAATACATAAATATTTTAGTAAATAATAAATCACGGTCTCACGTTCACTTGATATATTTTGCAAATTATTTAAGTAGATTTAGGTATATTACATTATAAATAATACATCATAATATAATAATTTTAAATTTTTTAATTGTATAATTCCATAAATAAAGATTATTATATAATATAATGCTATTATTTATTAGCGCACAAAATTTATTTAATTAAGAAAAAATAATAAAAGGCCATTTAATCAAATAAAAAAACATTATTTCAAACTAACAAAAATATAATGTATACTATTGAAATAAAATATTAAATAGTTCTCTTACTTTCTTTTATTGTCTCCATATTTCCAAAAAAACAACTAATTTTTTTTTCATTTTTAGATACTATTTTCAAAACAAAACTATCAAATGCATTTTCATTTTTACTAAAAACTAATGATTATCATATTATAAAAAAAAGAAAAATATCATTTGAAAAATAATATCAAACGCACACTTGGTCACTTTTTCATAATCTTCTCCCTGTATAGTATATGGTTAATGATGGATTGCTCCTCTCATGAAATGACAATTTTCAAAATATTCTTGAAACTATTGTAAACCTCAAATACCTCTATTTTTGTTAAGAAGGCAAAAAAAAAAAATTATCAGCCCACCCTTATTTTTCCTTTATTTTTTGAACAAAAATGGCGATAAGTTAAAATTTATAATAGTTTGGGGGTATTATAAAAATTGTCATTTTCGCAAGGAGGGTATCTGAAATTTACTTTATAGTATAATCAGAAGGCATGGAAAATTTTTAATTTATTGCTATATTGAAAATTGTATGTGTTATTTTGTAGGCATGGACCAATGGTCAATTGTACTCACCCTACCATCGTGTGATGATGACTGGAATTGAGACAAGGTACTCAACAGGATTATTTTCGATCCCAAAAGCAGGCTACAAAATAGAAGCTCCAGAAGAGCTAGTAGATGAAGAACACCCCTTGCTTTTTAAGTCTTTTGATCACTTCGAGTTTCTTGAATTCTATTACACTGAAGCTGGTCAGAGAGCTGAGTCTGCATTGAAAACTTACTGTGGAGTCTAAAATTTGCAATGTATGATTAGTAGCTAATGCTTGATATTGTGGAACCATTGTGCTTTGGTGTAAAATAATTATAAGCTTGTAATAAGTGTTTGCTTTTTCTTTTTAGTTCAATAAATAGATTGTAAAATTCTAAGTATCATAACATTTCATGAAAATTAAACAAATTCTTCAAATTTAGTGTTTCCATCAGATATCAATCCCAATAAACATAAAATTTATAATTATTTATCATATCAGTGGTTCAATTTTCAAACACTTTTATTTGATTGGTCACCTAAATTTTACTAATTCATTTCAAACTCTAACAAAAGAAAGCGCTTTGTTGAAGTGTTTTGCTTTCATGCGAAGATATTCACTCCAACTAATGGACCGATAGAGAGGAGGCTGACTTGGGCCAACTAGATTTTCAAGAGGAGAGATTTGGAGATCTGATGGTAGCCCATAGAAATAGGCAATGGATAACCTATTCTTTCGGGTTGCAACAGCCCGGTGGAGCACACTCGGGTATAACCCATTTGATAATATGTGTAGCATGTCCCCAACATTGACAACAAGTGCATCCCAAACGGGTGGAACCGTGACCCACCCAGTTCCCTCTCTCAGAACCTGCAACCCACTGACGCTGTTTTGGTAGAGAATAGTGAAAAGGCTTGAGTCGGTATGGGCAGCAAGACCCATAGCCCGATCCGGATCTGGACAAGCCGGGTAGTAGTTCAAATTTAAAGGTGAAGGATGATCTTTGAAATCGCCATTAAGCCCCGGCCATTTGATGTCTTCCCTGGTTGTGCCAAGTGACCTCAGAATTAAACACATCAACCTTTCTGCTAGCTTTTTCATTTCTTTCTTATATTCTTCGACGACATTACTGCCAAAAAATAAAAAACTTAATAAAATGCAATAATACAAAATATCAAACCAATCTATAAAATTGTGAAAAACCTATTTTAATGGGTGCAACTACCGTGCACATGGTGCATTTTTTCTAATAAAATAGACTATTTGAAAAGTTGTCCCCAGTAATATTTTTTTTTTTCGGTTACACTTTAGTTACTTATAGAAACTGCAGCAAGGGGCTGCCATCTCTGCGGCCCTGCATGTGCCCATTTTGGACAAATATCATTTTTTTAAATTTATAAGCGCATCGGTGCATGAGCGTACACTTGTGATTAAATTACCAGTGCATGTTATAATCTTGGGGCCAAAATTGGCGAAAATGGTCAAGTGGTGACCCAACATTAGTGAAACCTTCATACCACATTAGCTTAGAGAAAAATGAAGAAATTCTTGCGAAGCCATTGCCTTCAAAAGCATCAGGTGATCGAGCAACTTTGAGCTTTTGTTCAGTGGGTAAAGTGAAAAAGCTCCGACTTGTACACATAGCGTTATGAAGAAGAGCTGTGGGGATACCATGATTTATGACTTGAAAAACACCCCAAGTTTTGCATGCATGGCCAATGAGGTTAACGTTAACGGCAGTAAGGCCATCGAGATCGATAACCGGCACGGATTCTGAGGCCAAGGATTGGCCGGCGGGATACTCATCGGGTTCTGTCCATGTGTACAAGTCGGGTAATTCTTTGAGTGAGGTAAAGTCGAGGAGTTTGTGCTGGAGGTTGAGACGTTTGCCTCTAAAAGCATCCGATAGTGTTGAAGACATGATGAGATTGAAAAGATTGTGATTTTGTTTGATGTTATGATCAAGCCAAAAATGCTTACTATTATTAGTGCTGGATATATAGTAGTTTCTGTAAGCAAACGTAAGATGATAAGATGAGAAACATGTCATGGTTTTTAGGGTATTTATATAGTGAGAGCGTGTGAGTCTGAAAAAGTAAACTGAGAAAGAAAATTAATAAAATAACAAGGGTATGAAAATTAAGGAATGAGAATGCTATATACAACTGTACTTGCCATGCATATAGGATATTGGGAATGTAAGTGATCTGATTGCATACTTGCCAGAATAAGGAAAATCTTCAATGATAAAATTTGATCGTATTTGCGATAAATATATGAAAGACCAATATTCTATATATATCTAGAGAAGGATGATCTAGTGGATATCTACTTTTGGAAACTCATTATGGCAAGTATATAATCATATTGAAAACTTTGAAGCTTTTCCTACCCTTCCGTTTGAAAAATGAAAAATAGTAAGTCAGTATGTGACCCAGTGTATATTTATTTCAATCTTCGTTAAATGTATAGTTTTAAAATTACAGAAAACAAAGTTAATGATAAATTTAGAAGTATCCAAAAATAATTTGTGATATAGTGAAGATGCTATTACTAACTAATAAACAGCAACAGCTGATCAGATTGACTATCTTTGTTGTAAAAAAAATTATTTTGATATTTTATTTTGTACATTATTGAAAAATTTTGGGTGTCAACAACCAAATCTTGGGATGCAACATAAAATTAGAGATTTTAAATAGAAAGTGTGGGTTGTATGCAACAATATATTGTCGAAATACCCTAATAGGTAATTTTATTTGTCACTGATATCAGTCTGAAGAAATCTGAAAATACAAACTGCTATTACTTCTAGCATTTAGCTATGGTACTTTTCTTTAGAAATTTGAACAATTTCCTCTTGCGTTATGTATGTGGACATGCATTTCGAGCATAAGCAACATGAAAATGAAAGTCACATGCTCTCTATCAATACAAATAACATATATCACATAAGGACATAAGTTAAGAACTAAGAACAGTCGATTTTGACATCTAAAAAATAATAAGCCAAAATTTTTGTTTTCAAGGTTGACAAAAAGAAAACCAGGTAATACGTGTTTTGTTTGAAGAAATGTCTATATGTATCTAGTCTGATAATTGTGGCATCTCGTATCGCCAACGGATAGGAGCCTATAACCTCACAAGTGGCAAAATAAAGATAATATATTATTTTGGTTTCACATAGGCAAGCTGTAATAAGAAAATAATTAACTAACCTTATAAGGACATAACATAAAAGTAATGAATTTGAAGGGGCTAAACCATAAAATTAACGTTGAAATGAGTCAAATTTCAGTTATAAACCTTATCACTCTTTTGAAAAATTTCGGTCATGGACTCAACCCTCTGTATAATTCCGCCACTATTAGTAAAATCTTTCTGTAGTTAGAATATTATTATCAAACTAATTACATAATAAAGTTATAATTTAATAGAGATGTAACTACTAAAATTATTGCATCACTTAGTTATCCTTAGTGCAAGCTGATATAAAAGTAAAGTATGCACTCCATTAATAACTTATTAATGGAACATATCAAATTTAATTTTTAATGTTTAGACATTGAAAAAAGGGAAATTATCATTATACAACCTTTCTTTTGCTTTATATTCATCTGACCACCACAAAATTTTAACATATTTATTGCACCATAACACTGTTAAATAATTTAAATAAAATGATAATTTTACCTCTAAATAAATTAAAAGGCCATTTTATTTTTTAAAAACTTTGAAAATAAAAAATTATAATTATAAAAATACCCCTAAATTTAAAAAAGAAAAAAAATCCCAAAATTAGAATTTTTATTTTTTTAATAAAAATTATAATTATAAAAAATTGCAAAATTTTGGGATTTAATAGAAATCCCCTAAATTATTAAAATTTTGGGATTTATTTTTTTAATAAATAAATTCAGTTATTTTAATAAAATTTTGCAAAATTTTAATTTTAATAAATAAATTCAGTTTATTTTTTATTCAAATTTTGGAAAATATTAATTTTAGAAAAATAATTGAGCACCTCTATTTTGAATTTATTTTTAATAAATTTAGGGGTATTTTTATAATTATAATTTTATTTTTCAAAAATTTTATAAGATAAAATAGTCTTTTACTTTATTTAGGGATAAAATTATCATTTTGTTTAAATTATTTAACGGTGTTAGTGTAAAAGTAGTTAATTGATACAAATTTTAAAAGAAATGTGGTGTAGAGAACATGTTAGAATTTTGTGGTGGTTGAATAAACATAAGGCAAAAGAAATGTGGTACAATGATAATTTCTATTTTTTAATAAATAAATTCAATTATTTTAATAAAATTTTGCAAAATTTTAATTTTAATAAATAAATTCAGTTTATTTTTTATTAAAATTTTTCAAAATCTAAATTTTATAAAAATAACTGAGCACCTCTATTTTGAATTTATTTTTATTAAATTTAGGGGTATTTTTTTAATTATAATTTTTATTTTTCAAAACTTTTATAAGATAAAATGGTCTTTTAATTTATTTAGGGATAAAATTTTTATTTTTTTAAAATTATTTAACGGTGTTACTGCAAAAGTGGTTAATTGATACAAATTTTTAAAAAAATGTGGTGTAGAGAACATATTAGAATTTTGTAGTGGTTGAATAAACATAAGGCAAAAGAAATGTGGTGCAATGATAATTTTCCTTTTTAATAAATAAATTCAATTATTTTAATAAAATTTTGCAAAATTTTAATTTTAATAAATAAATTCAGTTTATTTTTTATTAAAATTTTGCAAAATCTAAATTTTACAAAAATAACTGAGCACCTCTATTTTGAATTTATTTTTATTAAATTTAGAGGTATTTTTATAATTATAATTTTTTATTTTTCAAAACTTTTATAAGATAAAATTGTCTTTTAATTTATTTAGGGATAAAATTTTCATTTTGTTTAAATTATTTAACAGTGTTAGTGCAAAAATGGTTAATTGATACAAATTTTAAAAGAAAGATGGTGTAGAGAACCCGTTAGAATTTTGTAGTGGTTGAATGAATATAAGACAAAAAAAATGTGGTGCAATAATAATTTTCCTTGGAAAAAAGATATAGACATAAATTAAAAAACTAGTACATATATCTATCAGTGGAGGACCTACATGTGCGCTAGATCGGGCTGTAGTCTGGCCTAGTCCAGAACAAATTATTTATACCCCTTACTTTCTCATCAATTTAGTAAAATAATAGAGTTTTATTTTATTTTCATATATGTCCCTAACTCAATTATCCTTATTTTTTCATCAATTTAGTATAACAATAGAGTTTTTATTTCATATTCAAATATGTCCCTAACTCAATTACCCTTATGTTTTCATCAATTTAGTATAACAATAGAGTTTTTATTTTATATTCCAATATGTCCCTAACTCAATTACCCCTATGTTTCATCAATTTTATATCACAGTAGAGTTTTTATTTTATTTACAAATATGTCCCTAATTCAATTATATTATTTTCAATTGACATTAGTGACTTATTTTATAAAATGATTAAATTATATATTTATTGAGTAGATTGAAAACATTGGGGAGCTAAAATTTTATTACTGCTTTAATTTATTTTAAAAAACTTCTAATTGAAAAAAATGCCAATATAATATAACATCATCGCAAGTATTAAACGTACTTATAGAAACAACATATGGTAACAATTATCTATATTTGCATAAAATTTTTATGTGAATTTTCAGATTTTATTTATTAATTATATTAACTAAGAGGACCAATTAGAAAAAAAATGAGTATTTTAAGAAGGTTTTGATAGAAGAATCATCAACATCTAGTTCTTTAAAGAGAGATAGAGAGCCTGACAGAGAAACAACTACACCCAAACACGTTTTTGCTAAATTGAGTTTAGTTTATTATTGAAACTTTTGACCAATAATACTTTTACAATTTAAAAGGATGAATAAATTTTAATTGTTTTATTTATTAAGTCTAGTAATTTAGTACTTCACTTCAAATATAAAAGTTTTGCTTGTATTTTTAATTGATTGTAATTACATGTATTGATATATTTTAATTTGAAATTCTTAATTGATTTTTAATCATTATATAATTACATGTTATTATAGGTTGCAATGTCACTTTTTATAATTGAAAAATAGTGCTTTCATAGTTGAGTTACCTTTTTTTTTTTCTATTCTTTTTTTATAATCATTTTTGTCTATAGTACATATTTAGAGGGATAAGGTTCTTGGTTTCCTCCTTATTTAAATAAATTTTTATGTTCGCTTCAAAATATAAATTTTAAAATTTAGCCCGGGGTAATATTAAGTCCTAGGTTCGCCCCTGATATCTATATAATATGGGAATATGCAAAGTCAAGTATTTTTTTTTTTTTACATTCTCTTTAATATTTTTCTTTGAATTTAAATTCTATAAATATTGCACAATGATTTAATAACAATTCTAAAGAATAAATTATTGAACTATACAACTTTATGAGTGCAATTAATATACAAATAATTATTACTTGTGAAGACAAAATTCTTAAGACATGATTTAAAAAACTTGGAACTTATTACAATGTGGATTTTTTTTTCTTATTTATAACTAGCCTAAATTGGGACTATGATTTTTATAACTACATAGAAGTTATTCCTATATAGAATATTACTATAGAGATATTTTACTGTAATAAAATTTTCTTAATAAATAAATATATATTTTGGTTAGAAGAGGGTTACCTAAAATTCTCAATCTTATTCTTTTAATTGTTGGACTTATAGCCAAGTAATGACCTCATGTCCTCAACATCAAAGCAATGGGTTCAAGCTCTTATGGGAATTCATTCCGATCCTCTGCTAAAAAATTGAAAATGGTAGATCTATCTTTCCAAATATTAATGAGAGCATATTTTTAAATTAATACACAGACTCTTGTTTATATAAGTTTATGTATCTATACTTTAGTAGACTCTATATTGTAATATTTATATAAATTTTAAAATTTTAAAAATAAAATAAAAGCAAATCATATTCATATAGTAAATGACTTGGTTATTGGGCAAATTGGCTTTAACTCACAATACGCTTCTTTAAGAATTAAGATCCAAGTGTTAGTTTTTGTCTCCGTTAAATTTTGTGCAACAATTGTTGGTGGTACTCCTAACACATTTCATTACTCAAATTTGGTATGAAATATAAATCTATTCACACACACACATTAAATTAGAAGGAGTATCGCAAACAACACCTTTGGATTTGAAGGGTGTATTGCAAAATAAACCAATTAACTTGGGTTGTGTATTTCATTCACACTCCATAAATTAAAAAGTGTAATGCTAAATAGTCATTAAATTTTCCACCACTCAAAGCTTCTCAAATATTTCTTATAAATAGTCATTAACTTTTGTAATCAATTCATATTCAAAATTCAAGCAATTGAATACAATCACATAAATTGAAAGCTCTCTACAAGCTCGTCTTTTCTTTTTTTATATGTTCATTATGATTCGATCCCTTTAGCTTCATACATTTGTATTATTTGCATGCATATCTGAATACTTCCCAATCCAAATTCACAATATCTTATCAGTACAATTTTGCTCTAGTATAAGAAGTATTCTATTTCCTTTTACTCTTTATTTTATCTATTTACTCAATAAACCCATCCTTACAAGTATGCTCTGTGATTGCCATTTTGATCTTCCACATCATAATTAAGAAATAGTTATAATATTTAACTTTTATCTTACTCATTGAAAAGATATGAATTATAAAAGCAAATCACTTGTGAGGATATTAGTGCAATTATACATTCAATCGCTCGAGATAAGAAATATTTCTCAAATGCAATATTGATTGAAGCTAAGTAAATGCAATATCTAGTTCTGTTGACCTTATTGAGGGCTCTGGAAGAACTATATCCATGTTAGCGAATGATGCAAAATTCTATATCCATGATGCTTTATATTCTCCCAAAAGTAGGAGAAATCTAAATAGCTTCAAGATATTTGTTGTAATAATTTTCATATTGAGACAATAAATTTGAATATTGTAGAATATCTTTGCATTACTACTAGTATCTTCGTCTACAAATGAATATTAGAGAAGGTTCAAACTCTCTCATCTCGCTCGTATTAGACGATGATAAAATCAATGGAAAACTATGTAATAAAAAAAATGTGATCCAAAAGCTTTTATGCTTTGGTACGACGCACTTGGTTACCTTAGATCAACAATAATGGGTAGCCTTCTTGAAAATTCTCATGGATACATATGGAAGAATTTAAATATTCTATATCCAATGAAAATAGTTATACTGCCTGTAGGTAAATTGGTGGTTAGACCATCATCTAGTAAAATTGATTTTAAATCTCCATCATTCTTGTAAAGAATTTAAGGAGATATTTGTGGACTTATTCATCTGCCAAGTGATCTATTTCATTATTTTTATGGTTTTAATTGATGCATTTGTACGATGGTTTCATGTTTATTTATTATCTATACATAACGTTATATTTGCTGGATTGCTTTTACAAATTACTAGATTAGGTGCATAATTTTCATATTGTCCAATCAAAGATCATATGACTTGATAATAATAGTAATTTTACTTTTAAAACTTTTGATGACTATTGTATGTCAAATAAGATTGATATAAAGCATCTAGTATCGTATATTCATACTCGAAATATGTTAGTAGAATCCTCATCAAACAACCACAAGTAATTACTAAAACTTTATTATCATGTAGTTGCGACATTATATCACTTAAAGCATACTGCCTACCATCAGTATTCTCCATTGTAATTGGTATTGGGGCATCAACATGATGTATCCCATTTGTACACCTTGCACTATAAAAGCGCTAGTTGTACTACCGCAATGCACTAATATGTCATCCCAATCTCATTTGCGAATTTATGTTGATTTTGACTCACTATTTATATATCTTGAACAGAGATACGTGATTTACTCACCACACACTTTCCAGATAGTCAATTTAATTAGACAAATTTTCCTCCATTAGGACAAAGAAAATTACTCTGTGAGCTTAGGCATGATTGTCAATATAAAGTAACCCATGTATCTCAATTAGACCCACTCAGCTCACAGAGTAAAAATGAAATGCAGAGGATAATTCATTTGTAGTAGATGGCAAATCAATTGCCAGACGTATTTACAGATGTGACAAAAGTAGCTAAGTCTTATATACAAGCTACTAATACCTTCTTAACTATGTCTTATATACAAGCTATTAATATCCTCCTAACTAAGTCTTACATACAAGCTACTAATATCCTCCTTAGGGTCATTGTTCCTACAAAGCAAGTTATTAAAAGTATAGTTGAGGAATTGTCTATAGCATATCTGAAGCATGGTAGAGTACTTGGTTTAAAAGGTACTAGTTTACGGATAAGAAAAATAAAATATTAGGGTCTTGCTACAAATGATGCTTAAAACAAAAGAGCAAATCATTATAGAAAAGTGAATGGCCTACAAAGAGATTAAAGAATTTAATGATATACAACCTCGAGATAAAGTATAAGACCTTAACGAGGCAGATTAATATAGAAATAATGAGGCTTCTATTGATTCAAGGTAATATTCTAAAAACACCCATGGTCCTTGATGAGACCATAAACCCTAAAAAAGCTCTTGAAGAGGTATATGCTCGAGAAGTAGCAGAAGCTCAAAAAGTAGTTCAAAAGTAATAAAAGTCTATAAACTTTATGCACAAAATAAATATGTGAAATAAAAAAGAAATAGACATTGATGATGTGTTTATGTTTATAGTAGCTGCTGATATTGTAAATGATTAAGATCCGCAATCCATCAATGAGTGTAATTGAGACATGATTGGCCTAGGTGGAATAAAGTAACCCGAGGCAAATTTGACTTCTTTAGCCAAACGTAATGTATTTGGATTTGTAGTCTAAACACCAGAGGGTGTTAAACATTTTGGGTACAAAATGGGTATTTATACGGAAAATTAATGAAAAGAACACGATCTTAAGATATAAAGTATGACTCATTGCATTAAAAGTTCTCGCAGAGAATCGATATTGATTATCAAGAGACATATTCTCACATTATATATGCATGTTTTGACTTTTAATTATTTTAGCTACATCTTAAAGGCTTGACATGCGTTTCATAGATGTGGTGACATACGCACACACACGTGCGCGTGCGCACACACACACACACACACACACTCTTAAAACATGCATACACACATAAAATTGTTGAAGGATTTAAAATATCAAAAACTTGTCAATCACCACATTGTAGTTCATATTCGATAAAATTACTTAGATCATTGTATGGGTTAAAACAATATGAATGCACGTGGTTTAATCATCTCAGTGAATACTTGATAAAAGAATAATATGTTAATAATCCTATCTACCTATATGCTTTTATAAGGCATTTAGAATTTGGCTTTGCTATCATTGCAATTTATGAAAATGACATGAATTTGATTGGAACTCCAAAAGAGCTCCCAAAAATTATTGACTACTTGAAAACAGAATTTGAAATGGAGCATTTAATAAAAATTAGGTACTATCCTAGGCTGCAGACCAAGCACAGACCTAATGGGATCTATATCCACTAATCACTTTATTTAGATAAAAATTAAAACATTTCTTATAGATAAATCCTACTTATTGTACCCGAATGGTAATCCAGTCACTTGATCCTTTAAAAGATCTGTTTCATCCTAAAGAGAATGATGAATAGATACTTGGTCTTGGTGTACTGTATCTGAACACAATTGGTGCTATGATTATCTAACCTTATGCACTAGACTGGATATAGTACTCTCTGGTAACCTGATAACTAGAATACATTGGAATAGTGCTAACCATCCTTTTCATTATCTTTAAGAAACAATTGATTTGAGATTATTTTATTTTAATGAACTAATAAAAAATCTATCTATTTGAGATTATTTTATTTTAATGAACTAATAAAAAATCCATCTTATTAGTTATGCTAATACGTGTTATTTTTCTTGTCGATATAAAGCCCATTCGCAAATAGGGTATTATTTTATTTTTAATGGTATATTGATTCCGTGGAAGTGTACAAAATAGACACACATTTGCTATCCTTTAACCATTTTGAAATCCTTGTATTGTATGAGGAAAGTCATAAATATGGTCTGTCATCTATTACATTCAAAGTGCTTGTAAATTATCTTCAAATGTAGATGTCCTAAAACAATCTACGAAAATAATGCTATTTCCATAGCTCAACTTAATGTTGCCTACATAGCTAAACTCTGGGAAAGATATATTAAAGGAGACAAGACAAGTTGTACATCGCCGAAATTATTCTACAGTCATGAGCTCTAATAAAACAAAAAGATTGATATAAAGCGAATGCGCTCCATGGATAATTTTACTGATATATTAACCAAGCTCTACCTACATTAATGTTTGAGAAGATAGTACATAAGAAAAACTTCAAATTGATACATGTTACCATTAAAAGTAGCACCCATCAAATAAAACACCATCAAAGGTAGCACCTATCAGATGGAGCACTAATAAGAAGGACTATAATCTTTATTAGGAAGAATATTGACAAATAAACTAGATGCAAATCCACTTTACTCTTTTTTCGTTGATAATTTTTTATCCTACTGGGTTTCTCTCGCAAAGCTTTTTAATGAGAAAGTTTTGAAACATGTCTAGCACTACCACTTGATTCATTGAATTGTATTTCATTTAGCACTACCATGTGATTCATTGAATTTTACTGATATATTAACCAAGCTCTACCTACATTAATGTTTGAGAAGATAGTACATAGGAAAAACTTCAAATTGATACATGTTACCATTAAAAGTAGCACCCATCAAATGAAACACCATCAAAGGTAGCACCTATCAGATGGAGCACTAATCAGAAGGACTATAATCTTTATTAGGAAGAATATTGACAAATAAACTAGATGCAAATCCACTTTACTCTTTTTCCGTTGACAATTTTTTATCCTACTGGGTTTTTCTCGCAAAGCTTTTTAACGAGAAAGTTTTGAAACATGTCTAGCACTACCACGTGATTCACTGAATTGTATTTCATTTGCTTGGATTTTTTATCCCATAAAATTTTTCTCAAGCAAGAGTCCAGTACAATTTTCATGAAGTGCTTGATATCCAAGACGTAGGTATGGCAAAAAGGGTCAACCTTGCCCTTAGCCCACTCGACTCAACCTTGATTTTAAAGGCTTTGGCCCAAATTTAAAAGGTCAAAGGTCAGTCTAGGGCTCAAGGAATCAATGTCTGATTACATTTGGGTTAAGGTTAGGGTGTTACCAAAAAGCCCTGACCAGACCCTTGACCCTTACATTAATTTTAAAATAAAAAATGTAACATTTGAAAGTTATTAAACATGCACTCAATATACGTGGTCACAATTGTACTTAAGTATGTTTGTCTGTATTTTGTATTAATTTAATTTTTGTATTTGATTAATTTACTTGTTGTTAGTTAGCTTAATCTATTTATTTAGTTAGATTCTTACATGTTGTATTATTATTAAAGCTAAATAAAAAATATTTATCAAATCCGTTACAATTAAATTCAACATAAAAATAGAACAAAAATAATACAATATTATTAACAAAGAATAAAGAATAAAAAAAGTAGAAAAATCATGCTAGGCTCAAATAAAGCCCGATCCTAACCCGATAAAGATTGGGCCTTGTCCGAGCCTTAATTTGAAGGGTTGGGCTTTTTAAAGGCTAACGCCTAGCATTTTAGTTATAGGATCAATCGATCATAATAGATCGTGGCATGGCCTGAGCCGGACTCGGCTCATTGCCAAAGTCTACTAAGAGGGACTGATATAAAGTGAATGTTTATCTGGTTGTGTATGAATTAGAAGGTGCATAGCACACCACACTTTGAGATTCAAAGGGTGTTTTGTGTAAAAAAAGTTAATATAAGAATTAGATACACTATTCAAATAAAATTGTACATTATATATAAAAGGCGCACCATGCTTTGAGGGAATAAAAATATATCTCATAATTACAAAGATATTTACACAATTAAAGGCCTCATCATTGACTTTACCATGTGCATGATATTCTAAGAGCTATTGGGATGGATTAGGTCTGTTGCTTGAGTTATGTTCAAGGTCAAACTATTTACTATTGTAATCTACAATATATGGAATTAGCCTTAAATGATCTTTATGTAGAACCCTTACTAATGCAACACATGTTGTAATATTTGCTTCAAACATATTTGGGATGTAGGATTTGTTGACTCGTTAACACCTCTTAAGCTTAGGGATTTGGGAAGGACGGGCCTTGAAATTAATGCCTAGCTTGTATCGAAACAGTGACTTAGTAAAAGCATTAGTAATTTGTTTATCAGATTGAACATGAGCAATGAGAAAGAGACCCGAGCAATTTTTTCGCAAATGAAGTGAAAGTTAATCTCGATGTACTTTGTTTGAGCATGAAAAATTGGGTTCTTAGTAAGATAAAGGGCACTCAAATTATCACAATGGAGCATAGGGGAACACTGAATTGGAATGCCCAAGTCACTAAGGAGAAAAGTAATACATGTGAGTTTAGCAGCAGTTGCCACGATGGCTCGATACTCAGCTTCATTGCTAGAGTGGGCTACTATGTTTCATTTCTTAAGGCACCAGAAAAATACAATTTGTACTCATATAGACACAAAACCTAGTTGTGCTTTGTTATGTAATGAAGTAACTAGCCTAATGGGAGTATGAAAATTGTCATGGCCCAAGCCTCCAACATGGCCTGACCCAAGGATGATTCTAGAGCCATGAAGACTTATGTAGTTTGTAGAAATTTTCTATGTACTTAGTGTAGGTAGATGGTAGGTGGTAGTTGAGCATTAACCCACTCCCTTGTACTCTATATATAGGAGAGGACCTCATTTAGCCTAGACATCACAAGACAAGACACACAACTAGCAATACAATGCCAAGCATTGTAAACATCTCATCAAGCAATACAAGTCTTTTCCTCTTATCTTGTATGAGTTTAAATGAATACACATTCCGGTTTTCGAATCTAGCAGCGGATTTGAGTGTAAGGCTGACTCAAGCATGTCCTCGTCATCATAATATTCATAATGACTCCAACATTGAGCTGCATTATGATTCATTTTACTACAAATTTGACAAATAATCACATCATTTTCATCTTGCTGCTAAGTTAGTCCTTTAGTTTGGTTGTTGTTGTTCACTAGAGGCTAAAAAGACTGTTGAAAATTTTGCTTGTTATGGTTATCTATATCTGCCACCATTGTTAGGATATAGTCCATGTCCACAAGATTTTCCATAGCTACCACCACGTTGGTGCCTACCACCTCTCCCCCATTATCTAAAGAGTGCTTCATTATGATTAACTATAGCCAACTTGTCTTCTTATCTTTAAGATATAACGATTTGTTCATGGTTTAGTAAAGCCAACCCAAACTTTTTCATTGTTGGATAAGAAGGTTTTTTCAACATGGTTGTCTTAAAAACAACATATTTTGGACCAAGAGAATGAGCAAGTTGAAAAACTTGATCTCCATTGGCAATGAGTTTTCCAATGGTAGAGAGTTAATGATAAATACCTTTGAATTTTATGATAATGTCTTCAAGTTTGAGAGACCCAAAACTATCTTTCAACTAGGATTCTTGTTCCTTGGTTATAGGCAACATTTGTTGGTCCTTTAATAGTAAGCTAGCCTTCAGCCGCAGTTGATCCTCCTGTCACCATACTCAGGACGTCATCAGACATCATAACTCTAAGTCAACTCATAAGTAATCCATCATTATTTTTCCATTGCAAATTTTCAAGATTGGAAACTTTTTTCCATCTTTAGAGTTGGTTCTAAAAGGAATAGAGATACCATCAATGTGATGCTCTAAGCCGAGACTCTTTGTAAGCAGGAGTAGTTGTGATTTCCATTAGAGATAATTAGTGTTGGTTAACTTGATGGAAATAAGGCTAGAGCATTGATGAAAAGACTGAATTGAGAGTTTAGGATCTTGTTTTGAGGATGAAGATATGGCTTTAATATTGTGAAGAAAAAGTAAATAGACGGATTAATTGAGATATACTATTCAAACAGGATTATACATTATATACAAGTCATACCATGCTTTAAAGGAATGAAAATATATCTCATATTAACAAAGATATTTACACAGTTAAAGGCCATGTCATTGACTTAATCATGTGCATGATATTATAAAAGCTGTTGGGATACATCAGGTCCGTTGCTTGAGTTACGTTCAAGGTCAAACTCTTTATTAGTATAATCTCTAGTATTTGGATTTGCCTTAAGTGGTCTTTTTGTAGACCCCTTGCTAATATAGCGCGTCTTTTAATATTTGTTGGATTTTTAATCTAGCATTGTTGGATCCTTAATCCAATGTTGGGCTTATATTTAAATAATTAAATGTTGTGGATTATCATATAAGGTTACACCCAATTAAAAGTGATCTACTGAGGTTTTCAGTAATATAGGCTTTAATGTATCTGATAGGATGTGAGCTTTTAATGTGTAGAGACTTAAGAGTAATTTTTATTTATATAATAGGTTGAAATAGGAATACCTACAGACAACAGTAAAAGTTGTCTATATAAGTTGTCATGATCTTTAGGTCGCATGTATCTTTCTATTCTTTCTGACATTCCATCATCAGAGAGAAAGTACAGAGAAAATTAAAGAATTCTCTAGGAGAACATGTTGATCTAGAAAGCCAACCACACGACTCTAGAGAGTAATTCAGTGTTACTGATTCAAGTAAGCTTCTGCAAAAATTGTTATTGATTCTTGGTTATACAACATGAATTTTCCTAAATTATAGGTGATGGTTTTTACCAAAGGATTTCTTGTTCTAATAATATTTGCTTCAAACTGATTTGGGAAGGAAGGATCCGTTGGCTTGTCATGTTGCAGAATAAACCAATTAACTTTAGTCGCGTATTTCATTCGCACTCTATAAATTAGAAAGTGTAATGTTAATGGAAAATCCTTCCACTACTCAAAGCTTCTCAAATATTTCGTGTAAATAACCATTACCATTTGTAATCAATTCATTCTTATAATTGAAGCAATTGAATACTAGCATGTAAATTGAATGCCCTCCGCAAACTTTTTTTTTTTGTTTATTTATTCATTATGATCCGGCTCTTTTGACTTCATATCATTTATATTATTTTCATGCATATCTAGACACTTCCTAAGGGTGCGTTTGGGATTGAGGTGCTGTAGCTTTTAAGCTACAGCTGCTGTGAAAAAAAAGCTGTAATTATGAAATAAAAGTTAATAATATATAGTAAATATAAATTTTAAATAATAATTTTATCAAAATTATTAAAGATATAATAAATTTTATATTATACAAGTGAAAAATTATATCAACATAACTTAAAAGCTACAGCAGCTAGTGTTTACCAAACACTTTAGTGCTGTAGCTTTTAAGCTACAGCTGTCCAACCTCAATCCCAAACGCACCCTAAATCAGATTCACGATAAAATGGATATTGTCCTTGCATACTTTTCTTGAAGGTTTAGCTTTGATTTTGAGTTTCGGCTGTAGATATTAGTGTGGGATGTGCGTCAGTCACTGCAACATGATAGCTGCACCCCACACCAAATAATTTTCCTCACAGAATTAACCATGAAAAATTCTACACCAATGGTTTTGAAGTTTCATAAAATAATTAATTAAACTAATTAATATCACAATGTTTGTTTTAATCGATTTTTATTCAGGCGTGTTCAGTTTCAGCACCGCTAAAACATTCAAATCAGATGCCTGAATTTTTGTTTTCTAGGTTGACACAAGACAGCACTATTATGTATATATTGAAGAAATACTCACTAGTGGACATTTCTGTTATGACTTATTTAGTGGATGCCCATCCACTTGTACCCGGTTACCTAGCCTTTTAAGCAATGACAATGCATGTCTTCACAAAGGTCCACGTAATAGCTGCTAAGGTTAGATATGCGTAAGGAAAGTCAAATAATGGCTTGCCAATTTCAAAAAGCAAAATCGGTGGAATTGTTGAAAATCAAATAATGGCTTGCCAATTTCAAAAAGCAAAATCGGTGGCATGTTTTCGTTTGACATATATATGCATGGAGAAAAATGTGGTGGTTTTTTAGATGCCGCTTAAATTTGTCAAAATTATTGATTTTAGTCGGCGTTTTTCAAAGACTTTTGAGGAAAAGGATTAAATGTTCGTATAATCTTTGTTTATAAATACCAAGTCATTTATTATTTTGATAGCATCTATATTTTGAGAGCAATTACAAATGAAATAATTTGAGAGAATTGAGAGATCTTCTAATAAGGGGTGCATTAGCTAAATAGCTATTCTCTCAAGCACGATATATTAGTAAGGGATGGGTCCTTTAGCTAAATAGCTATATACTGTACGGCTTGTTATTCCCTTGACACCTATTATAAAGGTCATCGTTTGCTATAAATATGTATTGCGATGATAATTTGGTTTTATACATACAGTTTCGTCCTGATAAAACGAATTACAATTATAACAATTCTGCAATTTTTATTTTTTTATTTTTTAATGCGTGCAATCATGCATTCAAATCTAGGTTCAAAAATATTGAGTACGAAGAAATTAACCTTACTTCTTTCCTTGGCTTCCCTTGAGGTTAGGGGCTGCCGTCTCGTAATAACCGAAATATGAAATGATTTACTTTTCAAATAAGCTGATAACGTTGAGTTGACCATTTACATGAACAAATCAAGAGCAAATATTAAACAAGTATTCCAAAGTAGGTTTGAAACATTAAAATACAATTTAAAGAATACAGTAGGAAAGAATTTGGATAAAACCTCACAAAAATGATGATTTGACTGTGAGAATTTTCAGATGCTGATGTGTCCAAAATTAACATACAATGGACTTTACATTGGTGGACAGTTATCTAATCATTACTAAATATTCGGTTTTTAGACTGTTAAGCTTGTTACAACCTACAATATTCCTTGAGGCTGCCTGAAAATTAGGGCTCATTTTATGGGAGAAAAAAAATGGAAAAAAGTTCTACCAATCTACCTGAATAAATCACCCCGCCAGTCAATAAGTCAAACGAGTGTAGTGTTAGCTTTTATATATGCTAAAATGTCATTTTATATTAGAATTGAATTAAAATAGTATAAATATTAAACATTGAAAACGAAAACCCTAAAACATCGCCCCAAGAAAAAGGGAAAAAAAAATAAATGGATTTGTTTATGACTGCATATTAGTGATGTGTTTTATAGTTAATTAATTTGAGGCTTTGAAAGCAATATGTTAGAGTTTAATGAATAGCTATTATATATTTTGGGATGCTACTTAAATAATAATAATAATTGAAAATTGGAATGAACCTAACAATATACTTCGGCATTACGCCTTACAAATAAAACATCAAGAAAGTAGATTGGCAGTTGACTCAAAAGTATTTTTGAGCTATCTAGGTTTAGTGTTGATTTTTGCCCAAATTTTGACTAATAAATTTGTTTTCCCCGAAATATGTGCATTCCATGGCAGCTATCGCTACTATTGTAATAATTTCTTGTATCATTTTCAGCTAGATAAAATCGGTGCAAATTGAGTGTTGCTTCACTTGACCTTTACTGTTGGACAGCGCTCCCTTGATGGGGAAAAAAGCTGGCTGAAGACAAATCGTATCTTCTCCAATAATCATACTTAACTACCAAACTTTGGAGGATTTGATCAGTTAGACTGTCTAGATTACATTACTTGTTTTCTAATTAATTTCAATCAGAGTGATTAGAGAGATTATGATTGATTTTTGGAACATCTCCTGGAGAGCGAATGATTGGAGATTGAAAGGAATTCGAGTGATGGATTCTTTTTAATCCAAAATAGATAGTTGAAATATGTTTTGTCAACTTGTTTCAACGAAATAGTACCACTTTAGAGTTTTTCCTCTCTATCAGTCTCGGTTGATTCAGCAAATCCCTTACAGATTTAAGGGTCCCTTGCTAGATTCTATAAAGATTATTGGTGAATATATTTCGAAATGAATACGAATCCCCTCCTTATCTAAACTTTACTTCAATTAATGTCAAGATGGAAAATTTATAGATTTGATAAATAAAAACAATAATGAGCAAATAATTGCTACATAATCTGAGTGTGTTCACGTGTTGTTGTCCTAGTACGAAATTTCCATTGATTATTTATGTGCTTAAAAGAAGCTTAATCTGGGTCTGTATTGTAAATTTGAAGCCGCATTGTGATGTTGCCACTTGGTGGCATAATCCAAGGCCTCCTACTGCTATTCAGAAATTCATATATATATATATATTTTTGGGGTACATAGAGGTGAAACATCATATTTCTTTTTAATGCCAATGGTTTTTCAAAATATAATGTCAGCTAGCTTTGCTGTTAGCTGTTATTTCTCTTTTGTAGTTTATGTCGTTGTTTAGATGTGTAAACATCTTAGAAGGATAAAGCTCATTATATTCTCCCTTAAAGCTCATTACTCTTTATTGTTATATTTTATTTTGAATAAATTTCCCACCTTTCGAGATTTCCATTTTCTTTTAAAATTAAAAAAATAATATCATCCACTGTTTTCATTAGAATGACCATCTTTTTTTTTTTTATAATACTTATATATATATATTCTAAAAAGATAATAAGTACGCAATGTCTAAATTAATTTTTAACCCCTAATTAACTAATTTCTCCAAGATTCAAACTTAAGTAACAAGTCAAAGAAGTCTACTAAAGAAACACCTAGCTAGGCAAATTGCTAATCTTATATGTTCATAATATTAGTATGTATCTATCTCATAAAGGGAACTTTAATTCATATCAAATCATGAATAGAATTGATAAAGGAAAAATATTACCAAATTATCGCCACACATTCCGAAAGTATATATCCACGTGTTATCGTTGTCATCTTAAACTCCTGTATTCAAAATTTAATTTACTCATCATTTTTTTAAAATAAAACCTCGATAAAGGGAGGCAAAGAAATTAAAAAGAGAGAGACATAACAACTTTATCCCACGATATAGCGATATTATTAAATATTCACTAAAAATTTATTGACATATTAATTTATCACTAAGATTTTCTAATAACTACATTTTACCACTTAATGTTTTGACTATTATTATTTTATCACCAAAATCTTAACTAAAGATGACAAAATCTAGAGGATTTGAATATAGGTGCATCCGGATGTGGATCGACATTGATATTTTGTGATCCAAATCCACATCCACATCTAGATTCACCAAAAAAAAAAAATATGCACATCCAAATGTGGGATACTCGTATTGATTGTAAGCAAATTTCTCGGCTATCTCGATCTGCATAATGCTACATTCAAATATAATTTAAAATTTAACAAACTTACCTAATAAAATCCAATCATAATTTAATATTCAACAATTCGACACCTAGAATAACACAAAACGACACCATAAGTTCACAAATAAAAATACCACAACATAAATCAAACATCAAGATTAATATAAATCCACATAGATTCTATTTAAAGCGATTACACCACAAATCCATATAGGTTTGACTTTTTTTGGTTTGACTTTTTCTATGTAACTTATATATTTTTAATTTAATAAATAATTTAATTAAAAAGTGCAAATCCGGTATCTATTTTTTCAGATGCACTTGCATTTAGATCGGGATCTGAATCATCACAAATCTTAATTTTTAGCATCTAGATCTGCATTTTTTATTGTGCGGAGTCAAATTTTCTTGGATCCGGATCTGGATCAGGATCTTTCGAATCTTTACGGATCTGCATCGATCCCAGATTTTTTTGCCATCTCTAGTCTTAACACTGTTAATTACTGAGGCCACATGGGTATTTCAAGAATTTCAATCTAAAATTATTTTTCCATTTTCTTAGTTCTTTTAAAAAAATTTACCTTTTTCTCTAGACATCAGATCTACGAGCGTTTTTGTTTTTATTTTAGTTATTACGATTTTATTATATTAGAATTTTTTCTAACAGAATGATGATAATTGAAGTTTTTTCATGCATCAATAAACAATCTAATACATGATATTACTTTCACTTGTACAAACAAATTTAACTATATCAAGCTCAATTATACTGAAATCCTTGAAATAATTCATATAATCTTACATTATTTTATATTTAATTGGTATAATTATAATTGAGCTTAATATGGTGAAATTTGTTTCTACAAGTGAAAATAATATTGTGAATTAGTTTGTTTATGGAGACATGAAAAAATTTTAATTATTGTCACTCTGTCAGAAAACCTAGAATTCTATTGTGGGAACATTTTAATATAATAAAATTCTAATAATTGAAATAAAGAAAATAAAAGAAACTGTTTATAAATTGGATATCTAGACAAAAATAATAATAATATGAGAAAGAATAAGGAAAATAGGAAAATAACTTTAACTTGAAATTCCTTAGATATCCATGTAACCTCTGCCATTTTTTAACGGTGTTAAGGTAGACAAAAAGATAACAACTAAAACCTATTGTGTTAAAACATAGTTGTCAGAAAATCTTGATGGTGAATTGATATATCAAGAAACTTTGGTGGGTATTTGATAATATACGCACAACATAACTAACAAAAAAAAATTATCCACAAAAAATACACTAATTAAATTGATAATTGATAAATCTCATATAATCATAGGCAAATTCTTGAATGGTCCTGTAGCACTACTCCATACTAAATATCTCAATAGGAGTGGTGGAATTTACTCATCAATTTATTTTTCAATAAAATGACTTTTTTCTTGCTGGTCTAGGAGAGCAAATACAATTTTGATCACCTTTTTCACTTTGTTGCCGTCCTTGCAGAACCTTATCATGAAATATATTTATATTTTATTAAGGCAACAATTCTTTTTGTTGCACATTCTACAACCAGCCAAGAACATTTAATGTTACCTTTTCTTCAATAGTTGCCACCTCGATCGTTTCTTTCCTTGTTGAAAATCCATTTCAACAATCCAGTACACATGTGTATGCCTTGGTGAAAGATTCTGCATGCATTCACTGTCTATAATGAATTCCTGGCCTTAGATGTATAGACATATAGTTATCATGTAGTAAAAAAAATGGACGATTATAATGTTATATATTGCTTGGAGATATTCGTAAAAGAAAAGAAATGGAGATGAGACTCCCACGTTAAATACCAACCCTTATATTTTTTTATTATTCAAATTCGACTGACTGCTTCTGCAAAATAAATTTATGAACAGTTGAGTTACGCCATAGTAATTTTGTTTGTATAATAAAAATAATTATTTGAAAAGACATTCACCTAATATAAAGGAATCCATATAATAAGGCCATTATGGAATTCAATAGTAGTGTTTGGAGTATCTGATCCTTTGAAAGTGAAAGAGCAACGGCATGATTAATCTAATTAATAGACTTAAACTAAAAGCAGGATCAGACAACCAAAAAGATTCCCATTCCAAAATTACTTTTGCTTTTTATTCAATTCGGAGTTGGCGTCAAAGAGATAGTGAAATGTGAAAAGTTTGAGGCTGATGAGATATGGCTGAAATCATCATCATATATATGATTGAATTGCAATTCATGTAAAACATCTCATTCATGAAAATTAGTAATGTCCAGTTGTTAATAGATGTGACTCGGATTGATAAGATATTTCCCACGGGCAAAGCTCGATTCTGATTTCTGATAAATCAATTGCAATAACGAAATGTCATTTATGTATGAAAAAGTTCACGGTACAAGCTGGATTGTAAACTTCAGTTGATCACAATTGAAATTACTGAGTTGTCGGTGCTAAACTTCTTTAAACACAGTGCTAGGCTTCCTGTGTTTATGAATGCTTTGGATATTACTGAATCTAAGGTTCAAATTCACTATCCATACTCTCTCTACACACAAATTCCTCGACAAAACAAGAACATTTATTAATATAAAACGTAACAAGGCATTGGATATAGATTTAGGGAAATTATCATTATACCACATTTCTTTTGTCTTATGTTCATCTAACCAGCATAAAATTTTAACATGTTCTTTGCACCACCTTTCTTTTTAAATTTTTATCAATCAACCACTTTTGTACTAACACCGTTAAATAATTTAAATAAAATGATAATTTTACCCCTAAATAAATTAAAAGACCATTTTATTTTTTAAAAACTTTGAAAAAATTTATAATTATAAAAATACCCCTAAATTTAATAAAGAAAAAATCCCAAAATTAGAATTTTTCTTTTTTAATACAAAATTATAATTATAAAAAATTACAAAATTTTGGGATTTAATAGAAATCCCCTAAATTATTAATTTTGGGATTTATTTTTTTAAGAGAAATTCCTTATGCTCATCTAACCACCACAAAATTTTAATATGTTTTTTGCGCCACTTTTCTTTTTAAATTTGTATCAATCAACCACTTTTGTACTAACACCGTTAAATAATTTAAATAAAATGATAAATTTACCCCTAAATTAATTAAAAGACCATTTTACTTTTTAAAAACTTTGAAAAAAATTATAATTATAAAAATACCCCTAAATTTAATAAAGAAAAAAATCTCAAAATTAGAAATTTTCTTTTTTAATAAAAAATTAGAATTATAAAAAATTGCAAAAATTTGGGATTTAATGAAATCCCCTAAATTATTAAAATTTTGGGATTTATTTTTTAATAAATAAATTCAGTTATTTTAATAAAATTTTGCAAATTTTTAATTTTAATAAATAAATTCAGTTTATTTTTTATTAAAATTTTGCAAAATATTAATTTTAGAAAAATAAATGAGCACCTCTATTTTGAATTTATTTTTATTAAATTTAGGGGTATTTTTATAATTATAATTTTTTTATTTTTCAAAACTTTTATAAGATAAAATGGTCTTTTAATTTATTTAGGGATAAAATTATCATTTTGTTTAAATTATTTAACGGTGTTAGTGCAAAAGTGGTTAATTGATACAAATTTTAAAAGAAAAGTGGTGTAGAGAACATGTAAATCTATGGTGGTTGAAAGAAAATAAGGTAAAAGAAAGGTGGTGTAATGATAATTTCTCATAGATTTATGATATAAATCTATGGTGGGTTAAAACTTTTTTTTTTTGGTATGATAAAATACATATTTCAATTTTGGATCCAAATGCCTCTACATTTCAAATTCAGGAAAATTAAAATTGATACATTGATCTTTACAGAAAACTATTTGCAAGTCCAGTTAATTGAGTCATTCTATATCATAAACTTTTGAGTTTTGTTGATCTTAAGTGAAATGATTTTACTATTGATTATTTTATTGGATACATACCCAGTTAACCTCTACAGTTTGAATTAATCAGCTAATTGTTCTTGTATTTTTTTTTAAATTACTAAAAAAATTTATATTATATTTCTATTTCCATTGAAATCTGTTTTATTATTCTCTAATTTTCAACCGATGCATGTTTGACTCATTAAAATTTTTTTAAAATATAACTAATTGGGTACTAGGTTCTAACTACAAGACCTAAAGAACCATTTACTTGTATAACTTTTTCCATTTTTTGTGACCCAATTAATAGCTATGAAAATATTACTTGAGGCGTGCCCGTAGGAAGTCTTTTCATTTTTTTTTTCACACCTTGGACACAGGTGGAGTTACAGTTACCTTACCTAATTCGAACTACAAAACAAACAAATCAAAAACAGTAAAAACTGCCTTGTAATAATAATAATAATAATGTAGGGAACTAAATAATAATAATAATAATAATAATGTAGGGCTCTCAATTACTCTCTTACCCAATGTCAATAAGATTCACGTGTTTGCAGAGCATTGTCGCCACAATAATACCAAAAATATTCACATCTTGATTTGATTCATCTGCGGAGTCTGAAAAAAGTGAAATGAATAATCTTGAGAGATGTAAATTCGAGGTCATTGAGATGTAAATTCGATGTCATTTCTTAGCTCAAATATTTTATATTAATCATGGGCTGATATTATTGTCCAATTCGTTATCGGTTTATTAGAAAGGAATAATTGGCAATATTATAGTGATATATTGTTAAATACATTTCATTGTCTTTGATGTCTCATCTAATGATTATAATACAATACAAAGTAATTGATTTTATCTCGATAATGTCTTATTTGAGATCTTCCTTCATATCCGGGGCAGAAAAAATGCTGCTTCTTGTGTCTTTATTGGGACAATTCAAATGGGTATTTTCCCTCTATATATCTCTTTCAAACATCAACACAAGAGACACAATAGAGGCTTATTTGTCTTCATTCCCTTTACATGATTAATTGATGACTTTTTTTTTTCCCATACATATCCTCTTCTTGGTGAGAAGGTCTTTAAAGTTTTTGGAGAATTATTCTTTTTTATTCAGTACTTGCCACATGGATATATATATATATATATTATCATGATTAATTGAAGTATACATGTAATAATCATTGAATGAAAAAAAAATAGTGCTCAAGACTTTTCTCTTCTTCCTGACGTTTAGTATGGGAACTAAACAAACTTTTTCCAATTTAGAAGAATAGGGTACCCGTATATAACATGGCACTAATACCAGTCAAATTTAAAAAGTAATAATAAGAAGAAGAAAGTATAATTAATTTGATTCAGTAATCTAACCAACTTGTACACTACTATGATGATCATTCACATCAACCAAGCCACTTTTAGGAGAGCAAACTCTTAACTGATGAAAGTGCTTTGTTGAAATGTTTTGCTTTGGTGTCAAGGTACTCGCTCCAAGTGATTGGCCGATATAGAGGAGGGTGACTTGGGCCTACAAGCTTTTGAAGAGGTGAGATTTGGACACTTGATGGTGGCCCATAGAGATAGGCAATGGATAACCTATGCTTGGCTCGGTTCACCACAGCACGGTGGAGCACACTCGGGTATGATCCGTTTGATAATATGTGGATCAAGTCCCCAACATTGACCACAAGGGCACCGGGGATAGGCGGGACCATGACCCACCCGGTTCCCTCTTTCAGGACCTGCAACCCGCTGGTATTGTTTTGGTAAAGAATAGTGAGTAGGGTCGAGTCCGTATGCTCGGCGAGACCCATGGCCCGATCTGGATCCGGACAGGCCGGGTAGTAATTCAATTGTAACGCTGCGCTAGCATCAGTGAAATGACCCTTCGGCCCAGCCCATTTGACATCTTGCGTTGTTATGCCAAGTGACCCCAGCACTAACCACATCAACCTCCCTGCTAGCTTTTTCATTTCTTGCTCATATTCTTCAATTATATCACTGTTAAAAATTAAAAAATAATTAATTATATATATATATATAAATATAAAGATGCTATTATCATGGATTCATGGATAAAACAAAAGTAAACAGTGTTTGCTATTATCACTCAAAATCTTCTAAGTGGGTCCATCGCTTTCATTGTAATCTTTGCTAATTGCATTAAGGAAAGCAAATGGGTGTTTGCGTTTTGAGTGTACTTATACAGTTATGCTACCATTATCATCATCACACAATAAAGGAAAAAAATTAAATAAAAAAAAAAAACATGGTGACCATGAAATGGCAAAAAAAACAAATGAACAACTTTACACGTGCATGAGCATGTGTGACTAAAATAAATTACCAGTGTTTGCAAAAATCTTGGGGCCAGAGTTTGCGGAAATGATCAAGAGGTGATCCAGCTACGGTGAAACCTTCAGACCACATAAGCTTAGAGAAAAATGAAGAGATTCTAGCCAAGCCATAGCCAGCAACACCATCAGGTGATCGCGCAGCTTTGAGCTTTTGTTGAGTTGGTAAAGAGAATAAGCTTCTGCTTGTAAACTCAGTGTTATCGAGAAGACTAGTGGGGATGCCATGATTTATGACTTGGAAAGCACCCCAAGTTTTGCATGCATTTCCGACGAGTGTAAGGGCATTAGGGTCATTGAGATCGATAACCGGCACGGATTCGGAGATCAAGGAGTCGCCGGTAGGGTACTCATCGCGTTGTGTCCATGCATATGAGTCGGGTAATTCTTGCAGTGAGGTGAAGTCCAGGTGTTTGTGTTGGTGGAACACAGGGTGGGCTCTAAAAGCATCTGAGAGTCTTGAAGGCATGATGAAATTAATAAGTTTGAAGAGGAAAAAGAAAAAAGTGTGTGTCTTGGATTTTAGATGTTTTACGGAATAGGAGCTAGCAATAAAAGCTTAGTATGTAGTACTAGCTAGGAAATAGCAATAGTAGTAAGCAAAAAGTTGGATGACTATGAGTAGAGAGGGAGAATATGAGATGACATACATGATGGTTTTTGTAGAGTATTTATAGAGACGATCATAAGAGAGAGAAAGAGGAAGGCGCGCCTCAAAAATTAAAAAAAAAATGGGTGAGAATTATGTATATATATATAAGTGTTGGCCCAGAATCATATCATATACTTTTTTGAAGTTCAAAAAAATTGTTACACCTATAATAATTTTAGATTGAATAATTTCTATATATATATATATACATACACACACATACATGCATGAGAGAATGTTAGTTGCTTAAACTAATAAAAAAAATTGAGATGTTTAAAGGGACCTGGAGTTTGATTTATATTCATATAATACATAACAAAATAATATTGATCATTAAAAAATGGTTTCAAATTTAGGGAATCAAAAGATTGGAAATAATGTGGAAAGATGAGATTCTGAGTGATAGGATAATACATACGTCATAGGTATTCATTAAGGAAGATATAATTTATTTATCATTATCCTAGTTGCTACAAAATATAAATTAAATCTAGAATATACAAGAAAAATAGAAAAGAGAACAACCAAATCAAGGACAAGTATGTGCATACAAGAAAGAAGGGGGACTAAAGAGGAGAGTATGATGGAGAAGATGGGGACAATGTGGGTGAGACTAAGAAGAGAGTGGTGGGTTTCTTTTAAATGTTGAGTGGTGTTGGGAGAAGTGTGGATGGAAGGAGACAAGAAATGAAAGGAGAGTGAGTGTTTGTATTGGACAAGAGAAAGAACAAAAACTGAAAGGACCATCTTGTCCTCTACAAACAATAGAAAGTACTTAAGAAGGAAAAGCATCTATGAAAAAAAGAAAAAGAAAAAAGACTCTCAGGCGGTCAGGCCAAACCAAAGGCAAAGGGGGGTTCCATGAAAGAGTAGGGTCCTGCTCTCTCCATGTGCTTTTGTCTTGTCCTCAAGTAGAAAAACATCCAAATCAATAAACCCAAGCTTGAGCCTAATCTCTCTTCACTATAAGACAATACCCACCTTATTCACTACGGTGTATAAATCATACTTGTCCTTCCACTTGCTCTTTCGATATTGGTGAACTTAACTTCTCTTTTATCTATGGTGGCTGAGGCACATCTACTTGTTTGGTTCTCATAAAAAGTCTACTAGTTTGTATATTTGTATGAGACTATGAGATTTATATAAAATAAAAAGGGACCAGATCAATTGATTTGATTTGAACCAAAATTAAAAAAATAAAATAAAATAAGAAAATTATCAATCGTCCATTTATTATTTCCTTTGATTTAAAAAAAAAATTGAAAACTTTTAGTTGATTCAATGATTCATATGAAGATTATAAATTGTATCAACTTTTCATCTTTACGTTAATAGTGTTAGAAAATCTCAATAAAATTATCATTTTGTCTTTAAAGTTCAATTTAATATTATGATGTAGGACATTTTTTGGCAAAAATTAGATAAGACAAACAATATTAGATTTGGTCTTATAATATATCATTTTGAAGTTCTTGATGAGAAACAAAAATTGTACTTACTCGTTTGTCATATTTTCTCATTTAATGCCTCAAGAAAGTATATGGCATCATTCTTTGAATTTCTAGAAAATTTATTGGCTATTTATCTTCTTTTAAGTTGTTTTTAAGTGTCTTTTTTTTGGCTAATTTTTATTCCCATTAGTAGAATTAGTTTTATGTAAACGTAACTTGGATTTAGCTGGTACTTATGTAAAAGTGAAAAAAAAATGATATCATATTGTTTAGCTAAGAATATAAATTTTGACACTTTTTATTATCATTTAGTAGAAAATTGATACTTTTTTTTTTAAATGTATGTGACATAAATGTTTAAAATACTCTTATGACACCAGAAAAAGTTGCATATGTTAATGGAAAGATTAAAAAAACTAATACATTTTACAAACTTCAGATATAAGGCTAAAAAAATTTAAGGTTTTCGACTAGCTCATTTGTATTTTGATTTGATCAATTCCGGTGGATTAAGCCTCGGGTCGTCATGGAGTTTGTATTTCTAGATTTTAATAACATTATTGGGATTATATTTATGCTTCGTCTCTTTTCTTATAATAATAAAAAAAATTCTCACTTGTCGAGTTTATTGAAGAAACAGAAGTGAGAATTCCATAAAACTTAACCCCGATCAATAATATTTGACGAGGAGTCTAGCATGATTGATTCTATTTGAAAAACATTACATATAAAATAGAATTTTTGTTGAAAGCTCACATTATATGGTGAATGAAAATAAAAATAGAAATGATACAATAACATATTCTAATGGTTTTCAATGATTGAGTCAGTCAATGATTGATGCCAATCGATATCGTAGATATTAAAATTTTCTCACTTGTTGAGTTTATTGAAAAAACACAGAAGTGAGAATTCCGTAAAACCTCCGACCAAATATATATATATATATATAATTCTTGTTGAAAGCTCAAATTATACCGTGACTGAAAATGAAAATGGAAACGATACAATAACATAGATATTAGAATTCTAATGATTTTCAATGATTGAGGCAATCAATGATTGATATCAATTGAAAGATTATCATTTTTTCCCTATTCAAATCAATATATATCATTTACCCCCAATTTTCATAATATTTAAAAACTCTCCTATCACAAAAAATTTAAAGGAAAAGTAAATAGGTTATTTGCTTGATAATATATATATATATACTTTCTTATAACAGCAAAAAGGTATAAGAAAAATATCTTATTATTAATTTTTTATTCACATTGAAACATATATTTTCTTATTTTTTTAATTTCCGTTGATAGGATTTATTTAATTTATAATAAATATGAATAAAAGTGTATTTGAAAACAAGGATAATACTATGTTGACAAGGGAGTTATTGGCTATTATGAAAATAATGAGGGGATAAGTGGTGTATATTAATTTCATTAGAGGTAAATTGTCAATCTCCCATATTAATATTTATATTGTTTGGCAAAGATTGAGACAATCAATCTTAGTAATTTATTGTCTTTATTTTTATCTTTACTTTGATTCTTTTCACTATATTATCATATTTAGTGTAATATTTTGAAAATAAATAAAACTTGTTCTTGAGGTAGCTTAATTTTCATTGATCAAAAGATAAAGATCTGAATATACTCGTCGAATCATACGCTCTTTAGAATTAGATTAATCTTATATCAGTCAAAAGCAAATATCAAATTAGAAATACAAATATACATGCTGTGGACATATGTGTATAAAGGGTAATGTTGTCCCTATGGAAAAAATAAAAATAGGATGAGTGCTCTTATACTTTTCACTTGTAGATATATTTGGCCATTTCCATGAAAAGTGGTAAAGCTTTTTTTGGTGTTTTATGGTTAGATTTGAGTTTCTTTGTCCCACATGACCCCTAGTGGATCTCCCATGACATAACTCTTTTAATATCACATAATTTATAATCTATCGTGTCCCAAAACATTATCTAATGCATCTTTTTGGTTTTATGATTTAACACCTTAAAAATTTTGGAAATCCCCTATTATATCTTTCTGTTTTTTTTCTCATATTTTTGTGGTTGCCATAAAGTTAACAAGATTATGTATTTATGAATTTATGATGTCATAAATTAATGATCATAATCATACCCATGTACTTTGGCAATTGGCATCATAATGATCATCATATATGGGACATGCGCTCGTGAGCATGCACTAACTCACACATGCATATGCAATTCACGTGGCCTTAACGTGGAGGTCGGGTCATTACATAAACGATTCCAAAAGGAATAATGATTTCTAGGATGAAAATAAATCGATTGAAAAAACATGCAAGTTATATATACAAAATTTTCTATCCTTATTTTAACTTATTGATTGGTCAAAATCTGTCCATAGTTTGTGATCCATATCAGCTAATAATAATCAAAGAATTATTCTCTGTCCTAAGGAAGAAGACACTCTTTGTCTAGAATATTTATACTAATAATAAAAACTAAGTAATTTTGTTTAAATTAAACTAATCCTATGAGATACATCAAACTAATCTCCCTTCAAAACACACGTTAACAAGACCCATCAATCTTGTTCACAGGCAAAGAGATCAATGAGTTCATCCAATGAATTCAAATTAAAAAAAGAAAAAGAAGAAAGAAGAAAACCTTCTAGTCATAACCTTTGTCTTTATTTACATGTTAAATGCGGTTAATTTGGGTGGGTCTTATTTGATTGAGAAGGTAAAATTCTATGTGATAAATAAGAGTCTAAAGTTTGAACTCTATTCACATGAGTTAGAAGAAAATTAGATGACCGTTAGGTAGGTTAAATAATAAAAATATAAAAAGACTTGGTTAATTTGGGATTGACTTCATGAATTTTCTTGTATTTGATTTTATCTTATTTACCTAAAAAAAAATTCTTTCAGTGTATTAGCATCATGCAAATTTTTATGAAGTAACTCATTGGGTTCCCCTATCTAAGCTTTTTTTTTTTTTTTTTAAGGGAATCGGCTTTCAAAATTTCTGCCTTTTCTAGACAAACTTATAAATTTGGCGGATATGAATTTCTTCGTTGTGTTAAAAATAGGCCACTATTTTAGGCATATGCGGTGTAAATAACTTCCAGCGAAAGGAAACACAACAATTATAAATAAATGACTTCAATTTACAATGCTGTTGTTATAGTATTGGACCAGAGAACTGCTGTTTCATTTTAGTATTGCTGTACCAGCAACCAGCAGAACAGTTTGTTTTGTTCCTCCATGGAGAAAATTAAATGACTGTTTTTACTCTTGGTAACTGCTAGCTTCAATCTCCTATCATTGAGAATTATTGTACGTTGAAATTGAAAAACCAGACTCTTATCAGTATCTGGGGATTCAAAAAGACATGATCATTATCAAGTTGAAAGATAATGCTTGCATCACTGATTCAAAATGGTCATGATGCTGGAAATCAAGTGAGCTTGCTAGAACTCAAGTAATTATATTGTTATTTCAATTTTAATATTAACTATATATTGACTCTTATGTAATTAATTAATCGACATAATAGTCGTATGTTTGTTTTTTTAAGTATCACATTAAGCACCTTTTCAAGATCTTAGGATATAAAATAACTATGGCAAGAATCAACAGTCTAGTCATAACTAGTCCGTCAAATCAGTCAAAATTTGTTATGGAATGTGTATTGTCAAATTATGGTGTGAGTTATTTCCTACCTTTATTGGTCTTTGGTCTCGATTCTTTAAAGTAAAGTCACAAGGTTTTTAATAATATTAAATGTCTACTTGTTAAATGTGTCTTCTCTCACGTCAATATTTCTATTTGTGTCTCCATTACTTGTCAAATGGACATTAAGCTACTACAAGCACAACACAAATTCTGTAATTCTGCTCTGCATAAATATTCTGATCAGCAAATTTGTGCTGTATGTTTGATATGCTCAAACTACTTGGAACATAGAACCAGTATTCTGCAGCACCGCTTGGTTTGAACAAATGGCCGGTGGATAACACAAATGGACGCTGATATTTTAGTATAAATTAATAGGGGTAAACAAATGCAATCACACTAGCACTTAAAATCTAATTCTTGAGATGCTGCTCCTTACTACTGGAGCTAAACCTTAGCCTAAAAATGGATATACAAAGAAAGTGAACAAAAGCTTACTATATATTTACAGTATTATTTCATTCCATTCCTTATACATCTTCTTGTAGACAACTACTCCATAATTTGAGGATACTTTCTACATAGATCCATAATATTACCATTCTTTGGGAGCTTTTTTATGTTGTTTTCCTAAGTTCTTTGTGTTTTTATTTTGCTAGGTTATCAAAGGAAAATGCGGAAGTTACCTCCTTTTTTTGCACAGTTACTTAATATCTATCGTAGCTTATTATTTTTTTTTTTTAATAAACGTATATGAAAGACAAAACAATAATGCCATAAGCTCACAAGAGTAATGCAAATACAAAATTTATATGTTAAATGATGTATCAACAATCAATGACTATCAGTCTATCACGTGCAAGATAATAATACTTAAATTAGTTGTTATATTATTATTAATGAGATAATTACATAACAATAATGAATGCACAACATGTCTAGTGCAATCTCATTTGAGCTAGTTGAGTTGAGTTGATAAAATGGGGTAAATACTCGTTTAGTCTCTTCATTATGATTTAAGTACTTCTTTAGTCCTTATATTTTGAAAAATACCCCGAGACACCCCTACTGTTAAATATGTGACACTTTTACCTTTCTTTTGCTTTGTTTTTACAAAAATAGCCTTGCAACATTATTCCTGGTGACATTAATGAAAAGAAAAAATATTAACTTATCAAATTACGTTAAAATAAAAATAAAAATTAAAGTAACTTGGTAGCTTAATTTTTTTTATATAAATAATTTCAAGACAACAAGGTACTAAACATAGCTTTAAGTTGGTTGGTATTAATTTATTTATGAACAATTATTAGAAAGATTGTTACAAGAGTGTAAAAAATATTAGTTCTTGTAAATTGATCACTAATTCCCTATTGGTTAATATCTTAATTAATTTTTTTATGATAAATTAATTAGTGCTCTCAGGATTCTATCATGGGTATTATTAGTGTTATATATTTACCAATAAGAAGTCTTGAGATAATTTTCAAAATATAAGAACTAAATAGATACTTAACTCAAAATATATAGACAAAACGAGCATTTGCCCTAATAAAATCTCTTGCGTTAAAAGTAAAAGGCCTGGATTCCTATACCTACTCACATGGAATGTAAAGAGCAATTAAGTTATCACTAGGATATATATATAGGATTAGTACTACTACTACTCTAGATTAGAAAGTTAAAATGCGAAAATTCTTTTAAACAGTATGTCTCTATTGATGTAACAACTAACAAATACGTTGTGACATAACTACATATTGTCATGTATTAACTATCTATAGTTACTTATGAGAATGTGAACTTTGAGTCTTAATTTCGAAAATGTAGCATAACTGATACTCAAATATATAAACAACAAAAAACGAATAAAATATACATTTATTGTTTTCTTTTTATATTGTATTTAATTAGCCAAACTCATTTAGAGCAGGTCTATACTACTTTTTCATATGACAATGACTTATTAGAAAGACCATCTTGCACTTGACAAGGGTTATTAAGGGAAAAAAACTCACATTATTTTAGAATGAATCTCGAAGTATGTGCAAGTTTGAGATAATCATCAAATCTTAAATTAGCTTTTGAGTATGAGTTACCATATGTACTTCCACAGCTAACACTATCGGTTTTATGTAAATAAAATTTTTTTTAATGTTCAGATGTTCTTTTTTTTAGAATATGCGGACTTTAACTCTATCAATACATACAAGCTATACAGCCCTGTAGATGTATGGCCATATTGCAAATTCATATTTTCTTTGGCATGGATATCGAGACCGGAGACTTACCACAAGTGTGTGTGAATAAACATAAATATATGTTATGCGTAGACATATATTAAAAATAATTATGTACATGAACATATACATGTGATGCATACATATGCTTATTCGTAAGAAAGTGGAAGGCAATATATTTGTTCCTGACAACAAATCCCATCAACGTTCTTGACTCCATTTAATGAGAGGTATGTGTGGAATCAACTTAATTTGTCTGAGAATAATTGCGGTGCAGAAGAATTTACAGATATAAAGGTGAATTTCCATGAGTCCTCTCATACGTCTAATATTTGTAGGGTAGTGCTAGAGAGAGAAAAGTACGAGAAAAAGACGAGAGAATTTTTTTCTTTCTCTACTCATTTTTTTATTGTTTCTCTTGTCTTTTTTTTCGTTCTTCTCTACACCAAGTATTTTTTATATTTATATGCATAATTGATGAGCTTTATCATATGCTGATGAGCGAATCCAACTAATGTATATATCTAACTTTGGGAATCAACTTCTACTTAAGGTTAATGATTCCATACGATGAATGGTTTGTTAAAGAACGATGCTTTTGGTTTCGACTTCATTGGATATGCATGGCATCATTGTCGTTCACGAGCACGCCTCATGCTAGTTTTTGCCTTAATAGATGTTCACATACATTCTTTCTTAATTTCTTGTAAAGTTGATTCATCATAAACATATGATTAAAAAAAATCAACAAATAATAATGTTAGGTTATGAATTTATCGTTGTTATATCATTTTCAAAATTAAAATGTTCGAAACATGAGAATCACATAAAATCCTCCTCAATCAAAACAGTTATTATAAGCAAAAATAGTATAAATCAAAGGTTATAATGACATGTAAATTAATATTGCAAGAATCAGAATCATTATGGCATACTTATACTAAAGATAAATCCTAAAATTATAACATATGTTTGTCTATTTTTTATTTTTTGAAAATTTTTCCTGTATAATTGAGTATTTATGCCCTTCTGAATAATAGTGTGAAAATATTGATAGTAAAATGATGTAAAAAAATTCAAAATTCTATTTAAATTTCTAAAAAAATTCTGATAAATATGAGATGCATTTTCACTGATTATGTTTGGTGTGTAGATATACTTGTAAAGCTTGAAATAAACAAGAAGACAACAATTTGCTTAAAGTGGAAACAACAATGTTGACACCTTTAATTACCATGAAGATGCTTGATTGTTTTCGCAAGAGGCCAGAAATCATATAAATGGTTTTGTGAGAAAATGACTTCTAAATTTTTAATGTTATTTTTCCCAAACCCATTTCCAAATTTAGACATATGAAAATAACTCGGTTTACCACCACGAAATTGAACAGCACTAATTTGAAAGAAGAAACATTTTCCAAAAGTAGAGCAACATGATATTGTTTTGTACCACAAAAAAGTAAGCTACAAGTCAAAATTAATGTCGCCCTAGTTAGGGTTGAAACAATTAAAAGTGGATCCATTTTCTTTTTACAATAATTCCAAAAAACAAAAAGCCCCTGAAATTGTTATCTTTTTCATGCTTTCATAATCATGTAAACCACAAGACTTATCACCATTGAGTAAAATGACTTCTTGTTGGCCACTTGGCTTTAGCAATTACTAGCATTTTTGAAAGCTTTTGATTCTGTTTCATGATTAGTATAGATATCATGTAATCAATATATCAGAATATGATGGAGGAGAGTTGTGATTCCATTGGACCATCACAAGTAATTACAAGTTAAATCAATCAAGTACATGTAAGCTAGAGTATATGATTGATCAAAGTCCAAATTTGTTCCACTACAATGAGCAATAATACATAGCAACGCTACACTTATAAAATTATGATTTGAAGTTTGCATTAACGTATCATTTAATGATAGACAATAATAACTACCACATTAATAATGAAATATTAAAATTAAATTTCATTTTTATACATAGCAGTTAAATTGGTAACTGATCGTTATTTGAGATATATATTTCGTATATATAAATGTGGGGATTTATATAACTTCAAGAAGCATTAAAAGATTAGGGATTCAAGTGCACTGAATTAATAATAAAAAGAACAAATTTTATGATGTATATAGATATCATATTCTTTTCTCATTACATTGAGATTCATTCAAAATCTAAATCGAAACAATTATCTTGTCCACCGACCAATGCTAACATAAAGATTCTTGAAAGTGGAAGGTGATTTTATGAAAATAATTTTAAAAAAATTATCAAAATTAAAATTATTTTTAACTTTTTAAAATTATTTTTGAACCTTTCAAAAGTAAGGTTCAAAAATAATTTTAGAGGACCATAACTTATTCTAAAATCTGAAGCTTAATTATAAAGTTATTCTCAAAAATAAAATGTAAATTAAAATACAAATGAAAAATGAAAAATATATAGCAACACACACTATTTTTTAAGTGTAAAAGACAAACACCAGCTATGATTATGAAGCAAAGATGGTCATTTTTTGGACCCATTATGCCATGATTTCTAGTGGCTCTCTCTCAAATTATTTAACCAATCAGGCAATCACATGATGTAGCAAACGAAATGGAAGCCCTTAGAATGAGGGCAACACACAAACACACACAAATTTGAAGATTAAGACAAACTTTGCTCCGTTGGGCGGCCAACTTTGTTATCCTCAAGATTTTTTAATTATAAAGTTGCAGTAGATTAACACATCATAGATCTTCTTCTTCAGTTTTCAGCACTTCCAAGATTTTTTCTTTAATGACAGATCATAGAATATTATTACTTCATACAGTAATGCGACAATTTTCACTTTTATCTTATTGGTGTTTATATTTCTTGGATTCTACTCAAGCGAGTAGAATGACATGGTGATGAAAGGGCAAGTCCTTTACTTTGCGGTGCATTTTATATTTTAATTTCATATATGAATATTAATAAGTATGTAACTTGGGTTCCTGAAAGGGCATGTCCTACGTTGACATATCAATATAATTATCACGTTCTTGCCACTTAGGTATGAATAGTAGAAGACTCGGGCGAGTGGTCAGAATCCATACTCTATATGCGAGAGTATACTTCTTATATTGTAATATGGGGACTTAATTCTTCCCTCAATTGAGTGGAAGTAGTTTTTTCCCTTACAAAATATAAGTAGAGTAGACATTTTTTAAATATTAGTGAGCCCAGACAGCTTTTTCACTTATAAAACATGAGTGGAGTAGACATCCCTTAAATATTAGTGAACCTAAAAATCTAGACAGTTTTCTCCCTTACGAAATGTGAGTGGAGTAGAAGTCTCTCGAATATTAGTAAGCCTAAAAATTTAGGCAATTTTCTTTCTTACGAAATGTGAGCAAAGTAGATGTCATTCAAATATTAGTAAGCCTAAAGATCTAAGTAGTGCTTCATAAAATTTAATATAAACTAGTATTTGACGTGATCCATTACTCAATCCAAATAAATATGTTTATATAATTAAATTTGTCACAATTACTAAATAGATCGGTGTTAACCCAGTTATTTTTCATGTCATGTTAGATTTATTTAAGATATAAACAAACAACTTAGCCATATTGATCAATTTAATCAAGTAATTGTATTAAATAAGCATTAAGCAAGTTAGTGGTGGGTCTTACCTTGTTGGGAGGAAAAGTCACCCGATTATTAATTGGTTCATATTGTGTCACCCACTTTTTTTTTTTCTGTGTCAGATTAGAGTTCCAAATTTTTTGGTTCAATTATATTGGTCGTATTTGAGTTAGTCTAAATTTGACACTTGATACTAACAAAAAACAAACAAGATCTAATGACATATTTGTTGGGAAAATATGCTCTTTAAAAGCATATGTGTTTATTTAATTGTAATAAATAATTTTTCTAATTAATAAAATAAATGAGGTATTTTATTCAAATATCGTAATTGCATTAATATTTTGATTAAAATCTATTTAATCATATTATATGTATTTATGTGATCACCATGTGGATTCACAGAAGACATAAATACAAGTTATTTTATGATTAAATAAATTTGGTTCGCAATTGATAAATAAAGTTAGGCATTTTATTTAGGTATAGATTGTAATGAATTCATTAAATGATTTGTCTTAATCATATATGAATTTATTGATGTAGTACGGCTACATTGAACAGGATCACATATGAGATTTAATTAACTTTGTAATAACTGTCAAACTTATTAAATCTCATAGGCATTGATTTTACTGTAATCTTAATCTTGAGTTAATTATGATTTCAGGATTGTAATTGTTATTCCATTTGAGTTACCAATGGGCACGATACATACTTATAGTCAAGATTGCCTGGTATCTTGATGGGAGCAATTATGAGTATTGGAGTTATAGATTACTAATATAAAATTTGTACAACACATCTCTTGATGGGTTTTCGGCACTTGATCATAGAATTCTCTGGTCAAAGTGTGTCAACATATTTAGTATGTTGAAAATGATCATTAGAGAAAACCAGTAAGTATCAAGGAATAAGATGTAATTAAATTGATTGGACAGTTGAGATATCGATTTAATTAATGATGTGGTACAAAGGATTGTGCAGTAAAGAAATCGATGTGGTTTGGGACGAATTATTATTCGAGCATACAATTATGGAGGTCAGTTCCAATCTTTTAGTAAAGTAAATTTGGAATTAAATAATTGGGCTAGTTTAATTACATGCATAATTATTATAGCCACTATTGTATGTTCCCAAATGATCCCCGGGTTAGCTCATTTAATTGACTGAGCCACTACTGGATTAATAAACAAGATAACTAGCTATTTTGGTTAAAAGCCTAAATATATTATTTAGTGGGAGGCTCCATGTAATGTACTCGTGTCTAACGGGCCTTGTGTTATTTTACAAGGTGGGCCTCTATGACAAAAAAAAAGTAAGTTACTTTTGGTTTATTATTTTTAATTTAAATCAAACTTGATTTAATAGAATTAAATAATATAAAAAATGGAGCCTAGAGTTTCCACTAGATAGAGATATAAAAGGGCATATTTTCTCCACAAAAAAAAAAAGAGAATCAGCCACTTTATACAAATCAGAGAAAAATATTTTTCTCTCTAATTTTGAGAGAAAAATTTTCTCGTGCTAGTTGCTTTAGTGGTGATAAAGGCGCCCACACGTCAAGTGCAGATCAAACCTGAGTAATAACTTGGAAGATCGTTGGTGACAGTTTGTAATCTAACAAGCGTTGTGGTGACAAATCGTGATCTGGGAGCCTAGTTTCACTTCAGTAGAAAAAACAAAGATTGTTCATCTTCTCATATTTTCAAGATACAATTTCTATATTAAGAATTCTTATATATTGTATGAGATCGACCCTAAATTTTTTTTTTAAAAAAAACTAATTTTTCTCCATCAATATTTTGCCACCTCTACTAGGTAGCTACACACTTTACTAGGTAGTTACAGACTCTCTCAACAAAAGTTGAGGTAAAGGGGAATTCCTGCACATAGATGCCTCTATCACAAATACAAGTAGAGTACATATGTTCCCGCAAGTATTAGTGGAGTAAAAATTTTGGGTTGTGTTATAATAAATTTGAATTTAAGTTATATATATATATATATATAACAGATTATCATGTTCTTCAATCTCACCACTACCAATTTGGAAATAATTGTACAAAATACTTGATTTCTTAGTTTATATGGATCTTGTTTAGATATGTGAGCCTGATTAAAAATACTGAATGGCTTAATTAACCAATCAAGTATTGGTCTGTGGTGTTGGTGGAATCTTGCAGGTGGAGATTTTTCAAAGAACGGTGTTGCTTGTTGGTAGTATTCGTTGTTGATTTGATTTCTTAGTTTTCGGTGTATTAAATTATCTGGTATTCGAAGACTACATTGGATCCCAACAAATTCATATTCGAGTCGAGTATAACCACTAGAGTAGAAAAACTCTCCCAACAAGTATTGTAACGCAACTGCATTCTCAAATCTTAAACCGATGACCTTGGTTAAGATAGAATAGCCACATGCCAACTGATCTACGCGCTTGTTGGTGATCTAATTTCTTAATTTCATGATAGTCTTGAGTGAAGAATTAGGCTAGTTTAAATATCTAACGGTCTAGTTTGTATGTATGCAAAATGAAAGCATGTGTTTTTAAGTTGGTGATAGATGGATCAAAAAAATAAAAAATAAATAAAAAATCCAGTGGCCATAAAAAAACAAAATTAATTATATTTTAAGATAAGAAAGGAAGTGGTGGCCAGGAATGATTTCGGTCTCTATTTAGACAACATTATTCATGATAATCTAAACAATATATAAATTGATAGCCATCTAAATAGAAATGATCAGGTCATCATTTAAATTTAATTTCCATCTTGTTATCAAGCTCTTTTTTCTTATCTGATTAATTTCAAAAGATGGGTTTATGTGATTTTATTGCATGAGCGTATAAATGATGTGGTATATATGTTAACATATCCTAAAAATTAAAATTAATTTAAATTTTTTCTTATGATTTTAAATCTATGGTTAATTTGATAAATTAACATTATTTTTCTTTTTCTTTTTCTTTAAAATATAAGGACACACTAAACATAAAATGTAGGACCCAAACAAGTATTTAGTCATATGAAAAAAAAATCAATATTCATTCTTACAAACTGTAGCTTAAATTAGATTCTTTCATATCTTGACTCCAATTTTTCATCATTTATATGACAAAATGACCTTATATGATTTACAAATTTTACTTTTAAAGCATTCTTTATTTTTTTTTAACATTAACTCTATTAGTTATTAATTATGACAAATAGCCCCAGATTAAAGATTTTGATCATTTACCACACACAGCAGATGTAATGCTTGAACTTCTTCTACAGGAGTTGATGATCCAACCAATTTCAGTATCCCCATAACTTCTTTATATGTGACCTAGTCCATATTAATTGCCTTACATTTTTTTTCCTAATTATATTTCCAAAATTTAATAACATTGATTAATGAATTACGCTTCAAACGTGCCAATGTCAAGCAGGAATTACAGATCAGAAAAGAAAGGGATTTGTGCAAGTTGGGATAAGAAACAAACATGATGAAGAAAACAACAAAAAGCCAGCCGAATCAAATGTAGTTTTCATAGGAAGACTTTATTACTTGCGTATATGTACAATCTTCCTTGCCCACATGCCTTGTCCTATAAGCTTTTACTGTTTCTATCTCTGAACCAGTTTTTTTTTTTTTTAATCTTTTTCTTATTGTTAAATCATTATTAACTACCTATCCAATAGCTCTTTTTGAGGACCCCTCTGCCATGCTTTCAAGAATTTTTTTGAACAAAAATCGGCGGGACTTGGTATGGTTAATGTATTTTTGCCATTAGTCTTAGGTTGGTAGCTTCTGTTTAGCTTTTGCTATATCTAAATATATTTGTACTTGGATTATGTCTAAATTGATCTGATTCAATACATATATCCTAATCTTCTCAAAAAAAAAAAATACATATATCCAAATGGTATATTTATTTCCTTTTTTAGCGTTTAATTATAAATGTCTGAAGGTTAGTAATTACATTTCTTTATTACAAATCATCATAAGATCATGATTAAAAGCTGTATTTACAATTCATATTATAAAGTAATTATCATAGATATATTGTGATCAGGAAACCTAATATTTGGTGCCCCGAAATTTTTTTTTTTTTTCCACATACCAGACATCATTGAAGAATCCTTTAGACTTTAGAGTATCCATGCATGATGTTTTCTCTTTATAAGAAGCAGCAACTTAACCGGTATACCAAACATTTCTCCTACTTATTCCTTCAGCCAAATAAGGAAGAACAATACATTTTGGTCTTTAACCAAAAAAATTCATTGCACTTGCACAACATGTGCAATAGATATCCCAATTTTCTATCGCATAAAGAAGACATAATAAAGAACAAAAACAAAAGGAAAAATGAAAAAGCTAGGGCTAGGGCTCTTCGTCAAGCTGAAGGACAAGTTTGGATCGATGTTGCCATGAATGCATCTGTCAATTCCATTTTCAGTACACATAAAGGATCAAATTGTTATTAAAGAACTGCTAAACAAAGACAACAGAAACAACAAAAGAAGCAATAAATTTGAAAATGTTTTCAGAAACATAGAAAGAAATCTTCCTTGGACACATGACTTGTCCTTTAGTTGTAAATGCAACAGTCTTATCGCGATTTTATTGGCCGCAACTTTGTTGTACCTCCTCCTCTTCCATGTTTTGGATCTTTCTAGCTTCTATTTAAGTATTTATTTCAGTTGTTAGGTCTCCAATTCACTTAACCCATTTGGGACAATTTTACTAGAAGCTTAGATCTTTGATTGGAAAATTTTCACATTTTTCTTAATAAAAAATTTAGGAAAATTTATCAATCGTCAACCGATTGTTTCCTATGATTTAAAGTTAAAAAAAAATCTAAAAACTTTCAATTAGTTTAGTCCGTCTTATTTATAAAGTGTATTTATTATTATTATTATTATTTTTTACCTTTCCGTTAACGTGCAAGAACGAAATGCCGATTGTTAGCAGCTAGTAAATTCATATTCTATTATTATAATTCACTGCCAAACCCAGGATGTGGAAAGAATTTTTTATTTTTTATTTTTAAGCAATATTTATTAAAACATCAAGCATGTCCTATGTGCTAGATGCCTAGGCCTATATCCTTCTCTAGCAGTATAGTCAAAACAAGTTGCATGATTAACCAAGATATAATGTGTCTTCATCTCTGCATTGTTCTTCTGTGGATCTCTTTATAACCATGTGAAGATGATTGCAGCTGTCAGCAGCAATATTCTTAGTGCTCGAAGCTTTCTTGAAGAATTTGGTGGTGCTGCTGTTGGTTCCATGTGATCATCATTAGATGAAGCTTGAATCAGTACACAAAATAATTAAAAAGTGACAAAGTAGATCAGATAAATTTGAAAAAATTAAAAAAAAAAGAAATAAAATGTGGTCAAATTAAAAATGCTAGTAAAAACATTGTTGTATCTTTTGGGATCACTATTTGTGATACCAATGACCCATTGACATATTAAAATGGATGATGGCAGATATGCACCATATACTTTATTTCAGAAGGAAAAGAGAGAGAGAGTCAAAAAAAAAAAAGAAGGAAGAGAGAGAGAGAGAGAGAGAAGAAAAACTCAAAACTCTCAAGATAGGCAACAAGCCCAATAACTTTCATAAGAAAGAATTGAAGAGGCTACAAGCCCGTAAGGCTGCATGCCTGCATTAATATAGCCCAGTATGGCCCAAGTCCATTTTAAGGCAGAAAATTTTCTTTTATTGAGGGCATTTGTAACATTTTCTTAAATAATAATAAAAAACTACAGGTACACCTCAATTTACATACTTAGATAGAATGAAAATCTTTAAATTATCTTTCAAAGTATGAAAATATCAATTTATCCTCCATTTTCATTCAGAAGATGATGACAAATGGAGCATTCGTGACTTTTTTTCTTAATCTTCTTAGCAATAAATAGAGATAAATTGAAGATTGTCATTCTAAGTAGGGGATAAATTAAAGTTTACCCTACAGCTACAAATAAATATATTTTGTATAAAATAATGTGACATTATTACATTAGTGAGATAAAAGTACCTCATGGTCTACATGATTTATTTTAACAAATACAATTATGTTACATCAGATTGAACCACATTATAGTTCGAAAGGAAAATTATTTATTAATTAATAACAAAACTAAAATATTTGTTCCAAGGATATACTACGAAATAAAATTTTGCTCTACTCAGTCTCTCAAATGACAAGGTTGTTCGTGAATAAACCCTCTGAGGTTTCTTGTTGAATTCATGTATTAGTTTGTAAAGAAACTTTTACGACTTGTAAGCTTTAGAAGCAGCCCTACCATTATTAGTTTTATTAACATTCTAATCCTAACTACTAACATTGCTCATAGAAATTTAACTTTGCAACTAACAGATTTAAAATTGAACAAAACAGAGCACAAAATAATTATAGAAAAATGTACCATTTCCAGGGGAGGATGAATTAGCTAGAGTTGGTGGTGGAGGTGACTGTCCAAACCCGAGACTATTGCAATCTGCTCCTAAGGAGCCTGCAAACAAAAAAAAAAAAAAAGAGAGAAGGTATCAACTTTATACGTACGCAGTAATTAAAAAAAAATAGAAAAAGATTAATGCTATATGCATATTCCAAAACTTTTATTTAATGAATAAGGGAAATGCCTTACATTGTCTAAAACAAGCTAATTCTGAATTATTCATCAAATTTTCCGAGCCTTGGTAGCATTGGCATGTATGTCCAGTTCCCTTGGGTACACAAGTTCCATCTCCACACCATGTATGATCACAAGCTATGAATAAACAAAAACAAAAGTCATTATGTTTTGCTTTATATGTGAGATCAAATCTTGTTAATGTAAGAAGAACAGTAATTTAAGTAAATGAATGCAAATGGTTGATGTTGAAGATGGCGGTGTTTACGATCTGAGAAATTTAACGGCGGTGGCAAGACAGGAGCTAGCGGCGGAGGTGGTGGTGAAGATCCATTAACACATTGGAAATTAATTGTGCCTGTAAATTCATCACCAATTTTGTGATCAATAATCATAGTTACTTCCTTGGAAAAAGAAACTCAGTGTTAATAAGAGTTAAAACAAAGAATGAAATTTTCATTTCATTATTGTTCCTCTTCAAGCAGCTGCTGTTTCGTGCAACCGATTATTTTTTCAACACAATAGAAACGAATTATTTTTTCAACTAATCGAGTCATAATACTCTAAAGCTAATCGACTCAAAGTCTGTTTGTATTATTTTTGAACTTATTACTGTTATAGAAGCCGTAACACTCTAAAGCTAGACCCCCGAAGTTTCAAATGTTTTTAACGATGTCTTACAAAAATCAACCATATCAACATATTCTTGGAAGAGAAAATTATATATATATATATATATAAAAGAAAGCACTCACAATTAGGAATAATACAGGAGGGGAAGGCCAAAGGACCGATCTGAATCTTCTGCCAACCAGACTTACACACACACTCAAACCCAAGCAAAGAAACATTAGAAGCCTTGCATGCTCCTTGCCCACAATTTACCACTGAACATGCAATTCCTGCAATACAAATTAAATATGTATAACCAAGACAATAAGCATATCATTACAAATCATCGTCATCGTTTTTCAAGATAATCAATAACACTATTTGGATTAAAAGCGTTGAGCCTTTGTATATAAGCTAAATTTATAAAACATATGTAAAAGTAAGTGCAAATGCATACCTTGTAATGGGTTTTTTGGCATCAACTGTGCAGAAATGCAGGCTGTGGAGAGAAAGAAGAGAAGGAGACGGAAAGAAATGGGAGTTGAAGTCAAATTGAATGTTCCCATGATTGTAGGTGAAGGTTGCAACAATAGACTAAAAGCAAACAAAGTGTTGGTGGAAGAAGGTACCGTTTTAATTAACTACTGATAATAAATATAAAGTTGCCTTGAAACTAAATGGCATGGCAATGGCATCCCCCCTTTTTAATCCCTTCTTTCCTTTTATCTTTTTTATACTAAAATCCTTTTTAATATATGGATGGCCATATACGCAGATAATAATAGAGTTTATTTTTAAAAATATATATATTTAAAAATTTCACCTCATTTTAAGTTTATAGACATTCAAACTGCCTTATCTCAAAACTAATGAAATAGGTTGCAATTGCAATTTAATATGTGGACCGCATACAACTTTGAATTTGATTGGGTTATACAAAATTTGGGGTCCCAATAGTTTAAAATTTTCTCAATAAAAACATGGATTTTCGATTTAATTCAAATAGACCCCGAACTCGCTGCTAAAAGACCAAACAAACCTTGAAATATTGAATTCTGATCACATCACTACGCTACTCTAAGGGCTGTCATAAACTTAAAATATTTAAATGTTAGTTTCGCATGGGGACCTATATGATAGAAATGGAAAAACTATATCAAAAACTAAGAAATCACAAAAAAAGCAAACAAAAAGCTAAGATGTTGATGAAGATGTACTATTTAAATCTTATATTATTAATGAAGTTAGTTGGGAAGCGAGACGAGCAATGAATGTAGGTAAAAGAGACGGTAACATCAATTGATCTTTGCAATACAATCCACAAATTTGAAGACAATTTTTGCAGTGGTATTGGATGTTCGAGACTCACATTAGTCAATTGCCGTCTTCATTAAAATATTTCTAAAAAAAATAAAAATAAAAATATAAAAAAAAAAACAAGGCGGACCAATTAATGCCGTAAGGCGTTGCGTTCCACAATAACCCCCACGTTGATAACAACTTGCATACGAGTCTCCAAATGAGATTAAAAAGTTTATTTCTTTCATGTGCATGCAGCGGAAGTGTATACAGATGATTGATTATACTGAATACGACTGACATCGCGGTCAAAAAGAAAGACTCAAAACTATCGTTTCACCAGCTGCGTATGGTCGCACACTTTATGATGCACGATTACATGGGTGTTAAATTATTATTGGAGGAGCTGTGCCGTTGGATTTACAGTCAGTCACTCAATTGTTAGAATGTTCAAATTAAAAAAATTGATATACGTTTTCAGCATCACCGGCCTCTTTCTTTCTAGACTCATCACACTAAATGAGTGAAATGAAATACATGAGCTGCACAATGATGAATTATTCAGAACTGAACCATTACAAATCTATCCACGCATCCGATCACAGTCCAGCTCTAATGTTAATTGTAATAGTTTGAGAAGAACAATCAAATAAATATTGTCCAGTTTAAACACAAAATTCATCACGTTGATCTAGTCGGAAGAAGCTTATAAATCCAAACCCAGGATTAAATTTAGCTCGATCTCTGAAATTTTTTGTGAAATTGGAGGGGGAAAAGAATTGCTGTTGAAGGATGAGCATACGGGGTCAAGCATCCATGTTATCGAACAAGTGCTCATCTACCGTACAACTACTATAACATTACACAAAACTGCTACCAAGTTTTTCGTCACGTCGTTGAAGCTTTTAGTTACATGTCCCCAGATTCTCAGCAAACTTAGAACCTATGCAGTAAATTATGAACTTTTCAATGAAATTGTGAAATGCGTATGAAATCTGAGAAAATAATAAAAACCTTAAGAAATGGGAAAAATAGATCAATGAAAGTACTATCTGGAGATTGATGGAGATGGAGATTCAAGATTGGTCCTAGTAGTTGAAAATGCATAGAAACCAAAGCAATATTTGGAATAAAAGACACTGACTACAAACTCCATATTACATTACATAAGGTGAGGTTAAAAATGGAAAGTGACAGAGACATTAGCAACAGGCTTGTTCAAAATAGCTCAATCAATCAATCACACAAGTGAAACAGCAGGAAAAACATTACAAACAATCACCCGGCCGACAAATATCAAGACAACAAAAAATGCATCATCTTTGATAGTTTGCTTTCTGCCACCTTAAGCTGATCCGAATTCTTGAAACCATTTCTCATGCTTTTCGATATCAGCTTGGGATACACTTCGCTGTACCTTCGTCAAAGCCTCCTCAAAGTCACACATGGCAACAGGGTCTTTTGAAATCTCATCCTTGGACATGTTCTTAATCTCGTCGCGAGTTTTTCCAGCTATTTTACGTCTCATGCCATTCAAAGAGGCATCACGGCAAACGTTTGTCAGATCGTCTCCACTGTATCCGTCCGTTCGGTGAGCCACTTCATCGATATCTACATCCTTGGACACCTGACATGGAGATAGATCTTTAAGAGTAATTCTAGGATGCATATAAATAACATGCCAAACTCAATGATTTATGGCTAAAATACTTAACATGAACACAAGTGCGTAAAGTGTACTTTCATCAAGGATAAAACAAGAGCTGCAGGTCCTTGATGTTGTAAATCTAGAGCGAGTTCAAGGAAATGGAGCAATAACTCTTACAAAATGATAGTGAAACGATCTACTATTTTAATAAAGTAAATTCAAGAATGGTCCAGAAATTTTATTGCCAGCCAATTGTCACATCCTAATTTCTAATCCAATAACATCTCCCCCCATGAGTATTTATAAAGTAGTGTCAATTAATTTACCTCAACTGTTTTCAGATTAATCTTAATAAGCTCCTTACGACTCTCAAAATTGGGAAGTGGAATATATATACGTTTTTCCAGCCTCCTCCTGCATTGCATTTACAAGCAAATGAGACAAATGAGATACATAATAAATTCAAAGGGTAGAGAAAATCCAAAATAAGGTAAACTATTAAGCGGATCAACCTGAGAGCCTCGTCAATGTCCCATGGGAAGTTAGTAGCTGCCAAAACCATCACTATTTTACGGCTACCATCTTCATTTGTTCCTGTATTATTTACACCATCTACCTGAACTAGAAGTTCGGACTTCACCCTTCTCGATGATTCATGCTCCCCTGAAGCACTGAACAAGATCGTCCATTTTTACTATCACCATTTAGTGAACAAATCTAGCAATATCTTCCAGAAATTGAATCCAAAAGAGGACAAAGACTAATGCCCCAAACGGTAAGAAACAGAGTGACCTATACCATTTGGCTAACCAAGCTGATAACTGAACACTCAACTTCATTTGCTGGGCTAGAAAATAGATGACAATCAACATTCTTACAAAATAAATGAATGCAAAAAGAGCTTACCCTCGAGCATTGCAAAGTGAATCAATCTCATCAATAAAAATTGTGCTTGGTGCATAAGCTCTTGCCAGATCAAACAAGCACCGCACCATGCGTTCACTCTCACCACGCCATTTTGATGCTAAGGTAGCAGAAGATACATTAAAAAACGTGGTGCCACACTCGGTAGCAACTGCTTTAGCCAGAAGCGTCTTTCCAGTTCCAGGTGGACCAAACATAAGAACACCTTTCCACGGTCTCCTAATTCCCTGCAGCAAAGACACAACCAGCTTTATTTTTGGAGATGCTCTACAATGGCATAGACACAATCCAGCTTGTGTAATCAACTTTAAGATAAATAAATAAACAGGGAAATATAAACCCCAGAGAAAATCTTAGAGCAAGTTTGGTTGCACCAACCATCATTTTTCATGTCATTTTGGTTGTCAGGAATTACTATAAACGTGTCGTATTCTTTTCCATTTTGGACGTTTCTCTGTTTCATATTGCAAAACCTATTGCATTTTTTAAGCCAAAAACGTGCATTCTAACTAAGCTTCATTTTTACTTTAACTGTAAACAGAAACTTGGCTTTGATTACCATGCCACCAGTGATAAAGTATTACACTCGTCAGAATCTTTCTAACTAGTGTAAAATAAAGTCTGCATAGCAAGCTAGTCCTTGAAGAAGCCCATAAACATTGGTAGATAGAGAACTAACACCTGATAAACTTCTTCACAGGACACACTAAAAGCAGTTACACAACTAAATATCAATTATACAACAATGATAGACTTCCCGCTAATCCTTGTCTAAATTTCCAAAGCTTCATTTTTTTTTTTTAACTGGTTCAATTAAAGGTTGGTCGAACTAATCTGAATGCATCATAGTAAAAAGACAGTAAATCTTCAGCTACCTGAAAATATTCAGGCATCCACAGAGGAAGGACAACTGCTTCCTCTAACAGTCTCTTTGCTTCAGTCAGACCAGCAACATCATCCCACCGGACTCCGGGACTAGTTTCCAAGACATCCCTTTCAAGCATTGCGGCCAAGTCAGGATCAGGTCCCTCATACTCTTTTTTCTTTGACTTTCCATCTTCACTGTCACCATTCTGACAATCACACGAGGATAACCGTTAGCAAAATATTAATAACCTGAAATAAACTTTGAAAAAGAAACAGTCTCAACTCAATATGTCATCCAAATGGAAAGTGAGTTGCAGTTGAACCAAGATATCATCATAAATTAGGACATGTGATTATCGCGTTTCACATGCCAAATCTACCCAATCAAAAACTTCCTACAAAAGCCTTCCATCAAAATTCACTAACACTGAACTCCAGAACAAAATAAGAACTAAAAAGAATTGCATAAAGTCCAATTATAGATATTCTATAAGAACTTACAGCAGAATCTGCCTTGCCAGATTTTCCAGAACCAGTGCCTTTTTTGCCAGTAGTTGATGCTCGAACACCTGTGTTACCCCTGCTGGGACCAGCAGCCTTTCCACCACGGCTAGATGTACCAGTTCTGTTAGTAGCACCACGAGCCCAAGCCCCATCTTGAGGTGATTTTCTCATACCAACTTGACCAGCCCTCGTGGGTCTCCTGCTCGAAGTGTCCCGACTTGGTGGCCTCCACACATCAGGATCATCCATTGGAGCACCTGAGGAAGTTGGATACTCATCCAATGGCTGAAAAACAAACGAAGATTTAGCACTAATTGGCGGTGAAGAAGTACGCCTGCTTCCTGGAACTTCCTTAAATGCTCTTCTCTCAGCATCCAATTGCTTCACAACATCTGTTTCCTCCAACAGAGCTTTCTTGACATTCATCCATTTTGCACGTATTAATGGATCATCAAGCGTATTTAGGTGCCTAAAATTAAAATCATGGTTGAGAAATTAATTAAACAACTCGAACACTAGCCCACTACATATTTGAATCTGTGTGGTGAATATAATTCAATTATTTTTTGACATGAATATAATCAACTGGGATGCATAGTGCTACTGTACTATTCAACCAAACTTTATCAGGATTAGACAAACTTAAGCAAAAATATCAGCTTAAGCCAAAAGTTCCAATATTTTTCATCAACCACTGAATTATCTAATTTAAGGAAAAAAAAAAACCAGAAGTTTTAAAAAGAAATAGTCTTTCAGAAAATAAAATCAAATAAAAATAAAAGCTAAAACTTCAAAATTGTATCTTTCCACGCCAACACTTTATATCATTAACTTTATTAAAGCAAAAGCAATCAAATTGCCCCAAAATTTAAAACAATTACAATGTTAAATCCAAAATTAAGTAAGTAAGAATGTGAATACGAGTGCGAGTGTGTGAGAAATTACGAAAAGGAAAAAATGATGACTGAAAATTACTTGTTGATCTGAGCAATGGCACCGTCGAAGAAGATGATCGAGGTGTCGTAAAGTCCTTCTAGCGCGTACTCTCTGGCAAGCTTCAAGTGATCTTGCAATCCCACTAGCGAATTTGTCCCTACCATCTTGTTAAAATTACGCCCAAAATTCTAGGGTTTCATCTGATTTAAAATCACCTGATTTGGTGAAGCTGTGAAGTGATGACTTGTGACGGCGACGTTTTAAGTGGTTGAGAGAGGGAAGAAGAAGAACGAGTAAATACTGTTTTGGACTATTTTCAAAAAATAAAAATAGTGTTTTGGACTCATAGACAGGGTGGTTTGTTACTTTTGCATTTTAAATGGGTGGGTCAAAGAGGATTCGGTTCAGATTTTGGGCTTTCTTTTGTTTTAATTGGGCAAATTTACAAAGAGTTAGACTATTGGCACCCCTCCATAATCCTTTTCAAACCCCTCTTTTATTACAATTACATTTAAGACAAATATTTTAATATATCGCACATATATTTTATCTCACTTTAAATTTTTGTATTTTTTATCTTAAAAAAAAAAAAAACTCTTGTATTTTCTCTGTTATCGCACTCACACATGTAATTTTTTTTCTCAAATTCTCTATAAATTTTTCTTCAATTAATAAGCCAATCTATTGATAATAAACAAAACACATTTTGATAAAATTATCTGACTTTTTTTTTAGGTTCATACGAAAACTTTTTACATCATTGATTTTTATCAAGAAGTTTATGACCGATAAAAATTATTTGTGAGGAGCGAGAAAAAAAATAGAAAATTAAAAGATTCATAACTTAAATGTGTTTATTTAGAAATATAACTGATAAAGGGGTTTTAAAAGAATTTTGGAGGAGTGCCAATAGTCCAACTCATTTACAAAACTAATCATAAAACTTTACAATTTTTTGAATTTAGGCCCAAAATTTTTCAATCATAACTAGCTGAATAATTTCTTTTGCCCCAAATTACCCTCCTCATTTCAACCGGCCAACTCTCTTTAGCCACAACCCAAACTTTTGTCTCTTACAACGAACAGTGACGGCAACAACAAACGCAACGACACTAGAGAACTAAAATTTAACAGAATCCACTGCAATCTATCTGAATAAAAAATGAATTCAATAAAAGAGCCCAAACCCTAGGCAAGTTAACTTCATTATTTTTTTATGATTTAAGTGAATTTGATTGGGATTCTAGATGATTATAGGTTGTTAAAGGGATATAATGAAATAAAATTTAGTCAAAATGATGAGTTATAAGTATTGCACATTAGGTGTTTGATGAAACTCCTCTTAGATAGTTTACATTTAGTTTTTGTATAATAAAGGTACGACAAGGTGTTTGTTGAGTTGTGTAGTGTGTTTTTTGTATACCAAGTGCAATGGAGAGCAAATTTGGCGATCGACGAATGCAAGAACCCAACAAGTGGCACTGTTGCACTAAAAGATAGTCCTCTTGGTGCGAAAGCCACCTTATCGCTCCAAATGACAATCATTTTTTGTTTTTGTTGTTAATTTTATTAATTTATTGCACGTAATTGTGTAATACAACAATTTAATTATGCAAATTTTATCAGATATATGGCGAAATCAAAAATAGCAAAGTATAATCCACCTTGACCTACGAATGAATCGGGCATGATGAAGGTACCTTATGGTGATCACTTCCTCGAGCGTATCACGAGTATGTGTAAATTAGAGTAAAAGCCATTCGAGAAAAATTAACAAAATGGTAGTTGAAACAGTTCAGGTAAGACATATTTGGAAATTTCATGGGGTGCCGAAACTTTTCGTTCAGTGGGATATTGTGCATAACGTGTTGCTTAGGCAAATGGCCCATTGAGAAAGTAACAAAAAAGGTCAGTTGTGGTTTCAAATTGGTGAGCATTTGATACATTTATCAGTTGGAGAGTGGTACTAGTTATAGACTTTCCTATGAGTATTAGACTTCGAGGCTATAGATGACACTGATGTGCTAAAGATCGCACTATATTACTTTGCAAACATAGTACTAAATGAAAGAAAATATCATTATCAAATCAATTTCTAGTTGCTTAACAAAATAGATCAAATAGATCACTTTCGAAATCATTCGTGGGTCGTTTGTCGTAGGAAACGATATATGATAATTTGAAAAATGCATTGAACAATAAAGTCAAGAAATTTAAAAGGACTCACTCGGAAAATCTTAAGAAAAAAATTAAAAAATACAATGTTTATGGCTCTACGTCGCGGTTTAGGTGTGTGGAGAAATTTTTTTTGATTACTTAGTTTTGTAATAATGAATATTTAATGATATGTTTTATGACTTTATAACTTCGCTTGTTGCAAGTGTTGAGTGCTGGAGAATGTCTATTTATAAAGGATAAAATTGTTATTTTGTGCTCCAAGTCTCACTAACATTTCTACTTTTATGTGTTTAAATCTTATAAGCTTTTATTATGTGTGTTTTATTATAATTTAAGTAATTTAAGCTTTTATTATGTCGGACAGCAAAACATATGACATTTTTAAATTCAAAACGATTGAAAACCTTAATAGGAGCATGGACTTAATTTAGTAAGTTTATTTTCTTTTCCTCTCTGATTTATATGGTTGTTTTAACTCATTGTCGATAGACAGTGTATATTATCTAGATTTTGTATGGTACACTGGCTCTCTAGCGAAAGATCATTGCTGTCTGGTATAATGAGTACTTAACATTATATTTATTAGAGAGAAATTCCTCTTTAGTATTTTGTGGGTCGTCTTGACTTAGTGTCGACAGAGAGTGTATCTAAGCTATTTAGGGGATGATCTTACCATGTTATTGACAGAAGGATTATTATCGTCCGGCATAATATGTTCTTCACACCACACTTAGTGGAAGATCATTATCTTTTGGCACACTGAGCTCTTGATACCATATTTATTAAAGTGGGGATTATGAGAAGTGGAAATACTCCTTCATAAATTAATTGGAACTAAAAAGAATTTTTAAACCCATAATGAAATGTTGAGTGTGAATATAGAGACTCAAGCACCTTATTTGCATTGTTTCATCTATAATTCATTCTTGTCATTTTACTTTAAAACTTAAGATAAACAAATCACTTGCAACCAACTCACATATAAACTTAGAAAATTAACCTCGTATAATTAAATCTACATTCTCGTGGGATATATACTCATCATCATAAATCTATACTACAAAGATTCATGCGCTTGAGAGTACAATAAAATTTATACAATAGCAGGCGTGAATTTTTGAAACGATCGAAAGGCTGCCATCAGAGTGGATCGTGAAAACTAAAAATAAGATTTCTTGAATCTTGCAATGGAAGCCAATGCTTCTTCTAAAATAAATTTTGTTGAAGTGTATTCATATCTCAATGAAAAATCTCATCTTGTATGTAACATATATGTATGTATGCATATAGCTACTTTTCATATGACTAGATATTAGATGATTACACTAACTTAAAATTTGTAATTCTTTATGGCAGAGAAATATTTTACAAACCATCAAGCTGATTACTAAGGAGAAAGTCTCAAAATATTAGAAGAGTATGGAGGATTGCATGCCATATGTCTCAAGTGGGGTCCTTAACATATGTATCTTTTAGTGCATCATAACAGGATTTAAAATATAATTGAAACTTGAAATTTTTTGACTTGTTATTTACTCATTTTCAATATTACTTTGTGCAACATCAACATTCAATCAACGTACTACCTATTACAAGGAAAACAAAAGAACATCACGATATTACGAGCGCAAAAAGCTTTAGACAACCCCTCAAGTTGTTTTTTTTGGATTCTTTGTGTCCATATGTTTTTGTTGTGTTTATAATAGCAGGCTTAAATTCATCATAAATAGCTCTGGACATTCTGAATTTTACCTTTATGTTACCTTATACATGGTAAAAGCAAACGTCATGGCTAGTATTGCAAAATATTTTCAGAACGGCTCTCTTGATGGAAGTGCATCGATCAAAGATAATTACTAACTCTATCATATCGTTAATCACTCCATGAAACTTCATCATAAATCATATGCAAGTATCATTGTTTTCCAAATCCAAGACTCTAATGGTTAATGGATACAGTTGATTGTTTCTATCCAGGCAAGTTGCACAAACATGGTTTCACAATATAACTCCTTTAGATGAATATCATCTACAACAATTATTGGCATGATACATTGCATAAAACCCTAGATGGAAGATCCAAGAGCTATAAAGCAGTATAAGAAATTATTATTTCCATCCGGTTGAGGTGAGTAATTGTACCTTTATTTGCTTTGATCAAAACATGAAAGTATCTTGGGAAATAAGTTTCATGACTTTGCAGATTTCTTTTATATTATTTTAAAACCAACTTTTTTGGCTCAATATGTTCGCTAGTATGTTAACTGAATACTATATTCCTACTGCATGTCGACTCTGATGTCATTTAGAGTCTATATAATTTTTTCTTGATAAATTTGTCCACAATAATATGACCAACAATCCGGCTACTTACTTGACAAAAACCGTTAAGCAACACCTCATTAGAACAAGTGTGTACATTGTCAACTATTTTCACTACTGAAGGAACATTCCGCTCATTTAAACATTTCATTGCTCGAATACGTCATTTACATAATTTCGAAGAATAGTGGGCCTCAAAATGTAGTAGTGTGGACTGTATAATCTTGAAATCAAATTTATCCCTTAAGGTAACTTTGTGCAGTTTCAGTATTAACTCATTCTTCTCAGCGAACAACTTACCTACACTAATATCATCAAAATTATAACCTGTAATTAAGTTTGGAAAAACAAAGTTTGAAGGCAAAATTGGAGCAAGACTTACAAAGAGATCAACTGCTATCCTCCTCTTTGAACGGGCTATTAGGGGAATAAGTTGGCTATCTCTGTTATTAATAGAAATATTATACTGATGCTCATCCTCATCATCGATATGAATAATAAAATGACCAACGCCCTTATCATCAACTGGACTATTATACAGTTCAACATAAACACTATCAACTTCTATGTTGCTGATGTCATCAATAGAATCATCATTGTTGCGAAAATTATTATTGTGGAATAGAGAGTAATGCTGCTCTAATGATGTCATTAGTGGCAACACCTCTTTTTCAACATTTGCCAAAATAATGGCATTGTCATCAATGATGTTATTGTTTTCATGAAAAATGTTACTGCAACGACATAATCGATATCACCTCTTTTGCAATATCGGGGACAAGGTCATTTGCTTTAAAAGAAATTTTAGTTTTTACAAGCGGCTCAAGATCTTGTGTTAAAACTTGAGGAGATATGGTAATAAATATAAGGACACATCCATAGTTGACCATATCAGGGACCATATATAACACAACCTTAACCATTTCATTATTAAATATGTTCATAGGTAGTGAACATGCAAGATAGATTATGTTACTAGACCTCAAAGTTGTATTTATCGTGATACTATATTCATTATGTGTAAAACTTCACACTCTCTTGCCAAAAACTAATCAAACGTTATATTATTTCCGAACTAAAAAAGTTGTATTCTTAGCATTCGTATTCTCCATACGGCAATTTGCCAATATCTCCCACCAACCATCATAATACAATTAAGGCACAACTGAATCCATTAAGCCTAAAAATCATTAAAAAAAAAGAAATAAGATTACACACTACAAAACATGATAAAGTGAATATGCGACACATTTTATATGAATGTCGCACATACTATGATTATGTGTGACTTGAATTCAGACAAATTTTTAGTTTGACCATGAGATAGAGCGTAATAAATAGATTTGGATTTGATTTGTCTTGTGGCAAGCTTTGAAATTATATATTATACGCCCAAAATGGACACATATAGCCTAAATTATGACTTTCGAAAAGTATCCTAATATTGAGTGGGACAAGCTGATTTAGTGCGACAGGCAGTGGGACATGTGTTTGTCGTACATAAACATAGTGCTGATTATATGCGATAGGCATTTGTCCCACTGTTTGTCTCACTAAACCAACTTGTTTCACTAAATCAATGTTTTGTTTTTACTTCGAATTTCTATTGTTTTCAATTTTTTTACTTCTCTACTCAAACTGAGTGTTTTAACAAATTACATTATATGAAAAATAGTAGCATTTACAATAAAACCATGTCAATTTCAAACCTAAACAATAAACTTAATACATAAAGAACACATTGTGCAAGAACACACACTAACCTTAAGAAGCTTCTCAATTGATAACTATATCTTCAGTTATATAGTATTTGTTTGATGAGATTTGGTGATTTGTTGAGAGTTTTGAGAGTGTTAATGGATTTTAAAAAATGACATTTGTTTGTAAATTTGTTTAAAGTGATGAGGACTATTTGGTCCAAAAAACTAGTATTTGGTTAATTATGATAAGAAGAAGTTTGGGGTTAAATTCAAAAAATTGAAAAGTTTTAGTATTATTTTGGTTATTTGCCCTTTTAATTCAGTTATGCCAATCTTTATATCATTGCCTTCATAGTTGAGCGGATTTTAAAAAAAAATTAGTGTTTCTTTGGTTTGGTTGTTAAAAATAAAATTATGGAAGATAAATATCTTTTGATGATGAATTATAGATTTGAAAAAAAAAGATTTAATGTATGATAAATGTTTATTGAATGAGAATAGTTGATGGTATCAATAGGGGTGGGCAAATAAACCAACCCGACCTAATCCCAAAAATTCAAGTTCAAATTAAATGCGGATAAAGACTCCAACACCTGATTCGATCCAAAAATTTAAAGAAATCAAAGCACACGAAAACACAAATTTTCGATCCGATCCTAACTATATTCGATGGGATCGAATCGAATTACAAGTTCCGATTACATTTTTCCCAACCTAATTAATCTAAACCCGAAATTTGTCCACATCCAAATGTCAAAGTAATAATATTTTTCCCTTAAATTGAATTGCCCTTAATCATAAATTTCATTTAAGTTATTTTTGTAATAAAATTTTTAATTAAAATTTTAGAGTTCAAAGTACATTTTAATTTACAAATAACCTCATCAGTAAAATAATTTAGAGGAAAAGAGAGTTGAAATTTACTTGATATATTAAAATAAAATGTTTCAAATAAGGCATATAGTAGTTAAAGGATAAACGCTCATTTAATCTCCATATTTTAGTTCAAGTGTCCGTTTAGTCTTTACATTTTGAAGAGTAACTCAAAACACCCTTGCTTTTCAATATTTTACATCTTCCACTTTTTTTTCTTTACTTTTACAATAATACATTTGCTGCAATATTCTTGAAATTAATTAATTTACCAATAAAAAAATTAATTATTTATTAGCAAATTAACTAATAAATATCAATGTAAAATAACTAGTATTTTTCATACTCTTACAACAATCTTGCTAATTATTATCTATGAATAAATTAACACCAGTCAACCTTAAGCAATATTTAATACCCTTACAATAATCTTAATAAATAGTTATTTATAAACAAATTAATTTATAAAATTATTCCTCAAAGAAAATTAATAACAAAAAAATTACATTAATTTTTATTTTACTTTTAAGGCATATTAGATAAATTAATATATTTTTTCTTTTCATTAATATCCAAAAATATTATTGTAAGAAGATTATTGTAAAAACAAATAAAAAAAAAGGATATGAGCGTAACATAATTAATAGCAAGGGTATCTTAAATTATTTTTTAAAATATAAAGATTAAACAGTCACTTAACTTAAAATATAATGACTAAACAAAGTAGTTAAATACTAAATAAATTAATCTGCACATTTATATTTACTTGTTCTTTGCTCCTGCTACCCACTATTTCTTCAAATAACTTTAGACCACTGCAACTTATCATATGTGTTTTTGGTAGATATTGGGGTGTAAGAAGAAAGAACCAAAACCTATCTAAGAACAATAAATTTGTTTTCGGGATGTAGGGTGCCTCACTCGATTGAGGTGTATGATTTGTTTTAGGTTTTTATGGGGATTAAAGAAGAATGAGAGGAGGATGATTATGGTGAGAGGTTCAAATCTGGAGAGAGAGAACTTGGGAGGATGCTCTTGACTTGTAAAAGAACAAAATGAAGGATAGAGGAGGAGTCGGTGGTAGCCACCATATTCTAATGCTCAAGTCAGAATTAAAGTCTATTATGACGTCAAAAGCTTGCAAGCTCTTGATAATGAAGGTTAGAAGTTGAAGAAGACCTAAGCCTTTTTGTGGAGTGTGTATTTTTTGTTATGAATGAAAAAAAAAAAAGAATCTTGGTGTCTTAGAGTACCCTAGCTATCTTACCACTTGACGCGTTTTTATTAGCGGTTTCATTGTCCTTACAAAGGTTTTTTCGTCCTTTTACCTTTTATCATTATTTTGGGGCCGTTAATAGCATTCTTGGAGAGCAAATAGGGCATTATTTGCATAATTTGTTCTCTTTTATACATGGTGTAGGCTGCTGGGTGGTCTGGCATATCTCTGTAAAGACTGTCTTGCTAGTTTTTGGCATGGCGATTGAGGACCATTATCCTTTGCGTGCTATTTTGTGATTTTTATAGGTTTGACAACCTATTGTCCCCTCTTTTTTTTAGCAAAATACCATTTAATTAATTTTAGAAAATCAAATATTCTCTTTGGGTGATGGAGATATTTCACACGGCTGACATTTTGTGTATTTTCCTTAACCATTTTACCTTGAATATAGCGAAACCCGCATACCACCTTGATTATCCAATGTACCGGGTACAGGTCAGATACCTCTCGGTGATTTTTTGTATTACATTGAAACGTGATGCCTCATTATCAGCCTTGCATTTCTTCCCCAAACAATGTGGATTTCATTATATCGTGGCCAACCGCTAGATCTTCTTCGATCTAACAATTAGGAAAAACCTACTGTCATTTACATTACAGAAAATATAACTTATTCATTACCCACTTTTAGATAAAAACATTTTTGTACTTATTTTATGAAATAAACCGAAAAGTTGATATGGGCTATGGCATCAACAGTGTAGCTTTGATCAATTATAATCAAGTAGGAATTCGAACCCAAATATCTATCTCCACTCTTTATCATAAAATAACTTTTAAAAAAAGCATAACAAACTACTAAAATATATTAATTTAGTTTAACTTACTCCAAAATCTTAATTTGCTTTTGTTAGGAATACCTAATATTCTAAGTTCCAAAAACTATTTTCAAAAGTTCTGCCGAAAACATATTCTACATAAGAAGAAAAAAAAAAGAGCTATATATAAAACTTTCGAAAAAATAAAAAATAAAAATCACAACAAAAGTGTGTTTTGGTGTCATACAAGTTGCAATGACAAAGAGATTGTTCATTGACATAAACTGAATCACCCACCTAAAAGATGCAATAAATATTATTCTTACATAATATGCCATCAATTAAGAAATAACATTGGGTATGTAAGTACTTCGTACATACCTTTCCACAAAGGCGAGTAAAAAAATATTGTCCTCGAATGAATTGGTTTATATGAGAAAAAAGAAAAAAAAAACTAACAATTCAAAAATTCACAAAATAAGAAATTTACAATTTAAAATTAGAAAAATAAAAAAAATCCAAATCAATTCAGATCGGCTCTAAACCCAACCGTACCCACGCCTACATTTCCATTTGTGAGTATCTTATCACCTATGCCATTAGCCGAGTGGTATTGGTAACATACCCTTCCCAATAGTTGGAGGAACGAGTTTGAGTATCCAAGAACTCAAAATTTCAGTTTTGTAGGTATTTAAAAAATATGGGTTCTACGACTCACGAAGACAAGAATGACACCATTGGGACACTACTAGGCGTTTTCGTAATACAATCTCACAAGCAACATCAAAATTTCATAATGTAAAGCGAGAATTGTAGAATATGAAAGCAATTTTCATGTATTTGATATCAATGTGTATAATGCATGAAGGCATACTTCCAAAAATACATACATAACCAAATCAACCTTCTCTAATTTTAGAGAAAAATCCCAGTCGACACCTTCCAATTATTGCAATTGCACCAGTTGTGAACCTCCCACAAACTGGCAAATGGTCTGCCAATATTATTCTTCTATATTCAATCAATTAAAAGTACATGTTCCTTCACCATGCCGTCTTTTACAAGTTCTTCTAACCCTCTCCTCAGCCTATCTGCAGCTGCTTTACAATCATCTTCTACCAAGCCGCCAAAGGAGATCCTCAAATGCCCTCCACACCCGCATGCTCCTCCTGGGATCACAACCACCCCGTGCCTGTGAGCGAGCCAGCGAACAACCTCGAAGTCGTCAAGATGCTTCTCTGGAAGTCTTGCCCACAAATAGATTGCACCTTCTCCGCCTTTAACAGCACCTTCTCCCAATGGAGAGAGGGCTTCCCGAATGATTTCTCGGTTCCTAACAAGGTCTTTCACTCGCTCGGTGACCCACTCTGGTCCTGTTTGTAAGGAGTATAGTGCAAGATGCTGTGAAATTATTGAAGCACAGATTGGTATGTTGTCCTGAACTTTGAGTAGTTGAGTTGCAAAGCCTTCCACTTCTGAGGGATATGCTATCTGCAGGTATTCCTTATTTAGCTTGGAATAGATGTACTACTTTCTTGAAAGAACGCATGGAAATTATAACTTACATGATAGAATACCGTCAGTTATATACACAATGTATACAAGTAAATGCAGGTCAGGTCTGTGTTTGACAAGAAGAAATTTGTAAAAGAGGCTGCCTAATGGATTATTTTAATCTTTCCAGTGATTGATATATTCCTAAAGATATGCAAGTGAAAGAAATTAATCATTTTTATACAGTAATTTAAGAAATCACGTAATTTGCCTTGTGTAAACTGCTGACTCAATCAAAAAGGTAAAAGAAGTGCATTTAGTTCCTATAGGAACATTCTGATCTCCCATATCAATAAACAAGAGATTATCAATCACCACTTACATATCCAACTCGCCATCCCATCATTCCATAGGCTTTTGAGAAGGAAAAAAGGTTGACTACGTGATCTCCTTCCACGCAACAGTGTTTTCGACCATCATACATAAAATACCTGCACAATATTCTCAACAGTCAAATATATTACCACAAATTCGTAACTGTAGACTTGACAAAGTTCATTTGTTACCAATTAAGTGCATAGTCACTCATAGTGAATTATCTCTAGACTGCAACATAAAATGCTAGGAAAGTACACAACAGTACACATAATGTATAAGCAACCATGCATGCGGACTTACTCGTACGTGTTATCTACCACAAGCCAAGATCCAGCGGCTTTGCATAGATCTGAAATCCTCTACTCAAAAGAAAGAAAGCTCCTAGTTAAAAGGTTTAAAACAGAACCAAAATAAATAAAACTGAATTGATCACTCTCCAGGTTTGGCAGCAACTATCCATACATAAAAGATAGCAATTTAAACTTACATAAATTCACACACAAATCCTGAGTTATGTGAGGGTGTGCATGTGTGAGAGAGAGAGAGAGAGAGAACACCTTAAGTAGACGCTCTGGAATGTAGGTCCCAGATGGGTTGCCAGGATTAACAACACTAACAAGCTTTGGAGTTGGTTTAGTTTGCAACGTCTTCTCTAACCAGTCTGAAAAGCAAAGGCCACACTAATATATAAAGGCTTACAATGAAGGAATTAAATGTACTGAGATGACGGATGTGAAATATTTTTAACCAAATATTGTGTTCAATTATTTATAGCAAACTAAAACCTAAACCACAGTCCAATTAAAGATAATCCACAACAAAAAAGCGCTCCTAGCACCAAGAATAAAACAGCAAATAGACTTTAGCAGACTACAGAACTCTCCAAATTACTGTCCAACTCAGGGTTCTTAGGTTATACAGAAATTCAAACAAATGATGAATCAACTTATGACTAAATCAATCAAAACACCGATAACCATTTTTTTAAGATAATAAATAAAGTTTCACACTCTTGAGACAGAACTTTTTGATATGCGAGGTTAAATGTGTCATAAACTAAGGAACAAAAAAATCAATTGACAGCTTTCTACCCATGATAATGAAATCACATGTACGCATAATATTCATCTAAAAGCATGAACACAATTGCAATCAACTACATGATGGCAGTAAAAAGACTACGAAGAATATACCCACATTGCCCCTTACAAAGAGAATGCTGCATTAAGTATGCATTCTATGCAATAAACAACCTATGAAGCTTCTCACCTGCATCTGGGTGAAGTGTCTTTGAACTACAAGGACCCACCAATATATGAGTGACGCCTGTCATCTGGAAGGACATGTAGGAATTGAAATAGTATGGAGCAAACATAACCACAGAATCCCCCGCATCACATAGTGTGAGAACAATATTCACAAATGCCTGCAATTGATAGGAATTATGCATTCAGCCATGGAACAGAAATGTAACATTTCTTTTAATAAAACTAATTATTCATCTCAGAGTGACCCAAAGCTGAGGTTAAAACACCATATATAATAGCACAGCACAGACAATAGAAATCATCATATTCAATATGTTTGAACCTGTTTTCCAGAAAATTTCTTCAAAAGGACTGGAAGTAGCTTGATAACTTGAACAAGCAGGGGAAAACAAAAATAGACAAAACAAAATCAAATATTACCACCGTTAGCAGCCTACGGTCATCTAAAAGCAAGTTAAAGTCCTTTTCAAAAAGTTATATAGCTGGAGTCAGATGTAGTGGCAATATTACGATCTTAATCTACAAAATGTTATGCAATAAATGAGATTCTAAAAGCAAAAGGAACACCGAACATATAGAAGAATAAATTACACGAAGCTAGCAACATTTAAGAATCAAGAGAAGGAGAAATATAACAAAGACGGCACTAAGTTGCATCAATTAACCCTGGTCGAAGTTAAAAGATACAAAAAGATATGTACAGCATATATTCTAAAAGATATGTATAGCATATATTCTACCAGCCAGTTTAACTCCAACACCTTTGCAAAACTAAATTGGGATTTTAGTCACCTGATTTGCGCCTGCAGTAACCATCACTGAAGATTTGTACAACTTATTTTCCTGATTTAACTGCCAACAAATGAAACGTAATTAGTCCACAAGATGTTTGCAATTTCCAGCCATATAGGCACATCATTAAGAAAACTGAATTCACATAAAGGCATCTAGGGACGACCTTGAAAATTGGGTTTATTGGTATTCAAAACGAAACAACTAGATCTATATACTACAACTGCTGCTGGAACAGAATTAGATTGGCATGCTCTACTAGAGCTCATCTCCACACTAACACATGACATCCACTATGAAATAACACTAAACTTTTTGAGAATACCTTTTTCACCAATGCATCCCGCAGTTCAGGAAGACCTTCATCAGCACCATATTTGCTAATTGAAGGGTCCCAAACTAGTTCTTTCACCTTTTCCATTGCCATTTTAGGCGGTTGCCAATAAACCACCCCCTACAGCATATTGAAATTAAAAAATGAGATTGCTATCATCTAACAAATTCTACATAGAGGGGGGGGGGGGGGGGGGGACACAGGTTTAATTGAGAACTAAATCGATAATGTTAAACTAATACACTCCAACAGGTACAGCAAAAAAGGGTTTACTTTGGGTCACACATAAACCTGACTTGATGTCTTGATGAATAAATAGTAAAGAAATTTGTCTCAAGTTCAGCAACTTGGCCAGTTTGGCTAAGTTTTGGCAATTTGGACAAAGTACCTAAAACATTAGTAAAGAATCCCAATTTCACATCCAGGTCCTGGAGCTTCAAATTTTCCATTTAGATTTGGAAAACAGATTCCCATATCATGCACATGCAATTTCTCTTATTTAGCGCTTCTTATGCAAACTCTCATAGGGAAAACAAAAAAAAAATAATCAAAGTTTAGAGTTCCTCAAAAGCCAGTAATATAACAATTAGACATTGGAGAAAGAAAACACACCACTAACCATTTGTCCATACAAATACAATACAACATAACAACATGAACGTTGAGAAATGGAAAAACAAACCTGAGCCAAAGACACAGCATTTTTCGCTCCTCGGACCAGTTCCTGTATCTGCCAAAACAAAAAGAACCGCACTTTCACCATAAAAAACAACATTCATTTTCTTCTACACAATTTCATAGCTCCACCTAATACACAATATATTAAACTAAAAAACACACACTTATATATGTATATGTATTGGAGCCACCAAAACATAAAAAAATGTAAAATGGTTATTGGAGGAACAAATACTTTCTTGTAATCACAATTATAACTCCTATCAACCATATATATTCATATTGAAGCCAAAAATAGACAAATTTGGCAACCAAAAAAAAAAAAAAAAAACCCAGATGAGATACCTGAACCATGATTGGCATCTCAGTCTCCAGAGCCCTCTTAGCAAGCTTTGCATAGGAACCCATCTGCTTCAAAACAATAAGTAACCAAAACCCAGAAAGAATAAGCCACAAAACTGAGATATAAATCAACCCAATCGCCTTCAATTCTTGACCCACCTACCAAAAACTCTACAAAGTTCAAAACTTCCCAGGAAATAATAATGTAAAAGGTACAAGAGGAAAGTTTTTGGTGCTGAAGATAGAGCTAAATCTTCAAACAGAATCTTAATGTAATGCTAAAGCAGCCACCTTTTAAAGGTACAAGATTAAAGAGTATTAGGCGCCTCAACAACCCCACAAAGTTATCTCATCAATCAACGTTTTGTTTGTCATTTACTCAAAAAACTAAAAAAACAAGCAAGTTAAAACGCAGAACTTATTATATTAGACGTGCTTTTTCTCCGTAACTTCTTACATCTGGCTTCTTTGATGTGCGTTTTGCTTTGCTTGACTTTGGCTTTGTCTGTTTTCACTTTTTCACATTAAGCGGGCTAAAATGAAAAATGTTTTTAGGAAAAAAAAAAAAAGAGTAAAAACAAAAAAAGCCTAAATTAAGATGATTGCAGAATGCAGCAATAACATCTGGATCCTTGATACTTTATGATTTATCAAATTAAGATATCATTTATCCATTGTACCAAATAGGTCTGTGACTTGTTAATTGTTATCAATGACAAAATATCCTTAAAATATTGAATTTTGTCGATGGTAGTTACATAGAGGAGACAATTTTGGTCATGACATATTATTACAACACATGTGTATTACGAAATAATACGAATAATAACTAAATCAAATTCAATTACTTGTTTAATATTCACATTATTATCGCCGTTGTTGTAGTTATCCACTCTATTATTTATTTATTTTTAAAGTAAGATAAAATTAATTAAATTTATTTAAATATTATAATCATTCTTTGATCTAATTAGTGTCACATCCTCATCTCGTTCTTTTAAATCAACTATTCAAGTTTTTTCGTAATGTTATGAGTATAAATTTTTCTTTATTTAGCAGTATATTTCTTTGTAATGTAATTATCAATAAACTATTTATTCCATGACAAATTAGATTCTATCTTCAGCCTTAATAGATTTCTAACACAACAATCATTAAATAAATTTTTCTTGACCCGAGCAAATTGTTTCAACGTTGTTAAATTAGTTAAGAGTTATTGTCTGTAACTTGATACTAGAGACTATTACGGTAATTTCAGCAGAATTTAGGGACCATTCCATATAAATGAACAAATTGATCACGCTCATACTTGAGAAGTCGTAACCAATTAGCAAATAATTGGTGTTCTTATCCCATTGCAGAAACCCAGATTATGATTTATGACAGAAAAAAAAAATATAATAATAAATTAATTGTTTATTGAAGATAATTAAGAAAGAATTTAATATTTTGTTGCTGCCTTTTTAATGTTTTTGAAGATTATTTAATGAGAGCCCAAGTAAACGGAGCAGCAGAAACAGGGAATCTAAACACGTGCGGCTACGACGAGTCAACGATTGCTCCCGGCTTCCTCGGAATTTAGCTCGTGAGAAAAGTAAAAATCATTTTGGACAATCTTGACCATCCCAGATCCCCAGGTTACACAGTAGTTACACGCATAATATTAAAAAGAATGAGGTTATTTGAAGGGATTAAATTTTTTATGTTTATTTAAAAAATAAATTTATTATTAAAATTTAAAAATTTAAATATATTAAAATTACTCTTCATTGATTACTTTCTCTCTACTCTCTCACATTTAACAAATTAAATACTCAATTTCTTTATTTTTAATAACTTTCATGACTAATTAAAATTTGTTAATGTTCATTTTTAGATGGTAGGTTTTATTCTTCTTAGTTAGTGATACCAATTATTTACAACTAAAAGAATATATTTTAATGAATTAATGAGAATTTTTAAAATTGAGAAAAGAAAGAAAAAAAGTTAATTAAGTAATTTTAAAAAAATTATTAAAATAATAAAAAAATTTAATTAAAAAGAGATTGTAGAGAGAAAATTAGTGACTTCAAATAGTCTATTTTATTAAAAATTTAGAAAATCTCAATACATATATTTGTAATATAATTTAGAGATCTTCAAAATTTACTTTCACTAACAACTAGAGATAAATTTATTTTATTCTATTTTTTATGAAATTAACAAATAAAGTGAGGAGAACTCAAAACTCGTTGCGGTACAGGTTTCATCATGTCATATCAATACTCATTTATGTTACCACAAAAAAAATTTACCAATCAAAATAAATACAATAATTTATAATAAATTTATGAGAGAGATGAACCAATATCCGTCAACTAGCATCACTCATGCTGTATGCAATTGGCTCATGTCATCATTTTCCAGAAATGATAAAGGTAACATTGTATAAAACCCGTAATTTCCTTTTCTACCACACTTCCTAATTATTTGATCTTATTATTATTGATACTGGAGAAGATAATTAAATATAAGAATTCCATTAAGGATAGGTTGCATCAACTTGGGTTACATTTATTGTGGATTGCCATTGGTTGATGGTGTTTGTTTGAGATTAGAAATCTTGACCAATTCATTTATACCAGTAAGAAACCATTAGACTCCAAAGTCATGATAGATATAAAACGTCTGCTTGAAAATGCATGTAACTATAATTACTTGATTATCATATAAGATATTAGATATGAAATCTACTTTACATGATTGAAAAAAATTATTTATTTGTTTTATATGCTTCAATCATTCGATGGAATGAATATTAAAATCAATACCTATGAAAGTGGTGTATATTATATTGGTTTATTCCTTTTGTTTCCTTTTATGTAGGGTGAGAGGAGAGTTAGCCCATGTTAGTCTTCAACACTAATTTTCTCCATTCGAGAGTTTTTGGTGATGATACCATCAAATCATTTTTCCAAGTTTTAATTATACACCCCTTAATACTTTTATCATGATCATTAAATTTAAAATCATCGTAAATGTCTGTTTAAAAGTTACATCGAGCGATGGTATGTAATTTTATGGCAACAATTCGGTATCATCTAGGAATTTAAAATATTTGGATCCAAATCATCAAAACTCCAGCTTTTTACAATCAAAAGTCCAATATATGGGCATTCGAATCCTCTCCTTGTGATGGAAAGACGGTTGATTTGCCACTATCAAAGGCCGTGGCTCGAAGCTTGAAATTAGAAGTAAAAACCTCCTTCCCAGCTTCCGCACGCTTAACTATACTTTCACAATATACATACACACAAGCATACTTTTTTCTTTTTTCGTTTTCTTTTGTGAAATTATACATACACACAAAATGTCAAAGTATAAAGTTTCTAAAGCCCAATGGGCCTCCTGAAAATTTAACTCACTATATGGGTCAATAAAATTGCAGAATCCCAGGCCATACAGCAATCATGCTTCTAAATTGAGCTAGTAAACGGAACCGATAATTGTGCCTATAACTATAAATGTGTCCATAGACTTTTTGGCGAATAATGATGAATGAATTCGAAGTTCTTGAGTAGCAATGCAAGTTCTTGGTTAGAGTCGAAACCAGAGAATTGAACCAGAGAGCAGATAAAGAACAAATACTGCCTACTTCCACACCATAAATATGCATTAAGCAAGCTTCCACTGATGAACAAATCTCTCAAACATAAAATTTTCTATTTCTCACCAAGTAATTAGAGAATCACGCGTGACGAATATATCCCAGATCACCAGCACATAATATATCCCCTTTAACAACTTAATTAACTCTTGTAAACTGGGCACTGATTTATGAAAACCCCATTTGGCTCCACAATTATAAAAGCTATGTGTCAAAAGGTTATCAAAGGCTTAGGGAAAATTGAGATGTCTATATATAGAGTATTATACTAAACATGTCAGAATTTTATTTGTGAAATGAAATTCAAACATCTATGTATATAGCTATTGTATAACATGAAGCGTTCAACATAAAACTTAAAATTTCATCTGCATAGAAATTTTCAGCTACATTGTAGGGAATCCCTTTACAAATTTGTTTGAAATCAGAGGCTCAACATCAACGACACTATCAGAAAATGATTCTGTAAAAGATGGATCAATTTCTTTGCGAAGAAACGCATAGATGAAAAGAGGAATTTGAATCTCCAAGCAACAACCTAGCAAGTATCCACTTAACAACACATCTGTTGTTTTATTAAATTATTATTATCAGTTAATTAGACGGCCGCTTAGACTACTGATTATTATATACACTAAGCTGATGAAATCTTTGATTAGTTTATTATATCTGCCAAAGAGACTTTGACTAATCTAATAATGAAAAGAATCTGAAGCTTCCTAAAGGATGTAAAGAATTATCTTACGTGAGAGAAACGAGACTAGGGCAACTTAAGAAGATGACTTTTAGAGTACCTTTTTTCCTCTTTTCATATAGCAAAAATGTGGAAATGTATCTTTCCGATTTTATTAATTAATTTACATTGAACTTCTTGCTTACTCTTCCGAATTAAATATGAATTCGGGCCAAGTACATATGCAAGACCTCTTCAGCTAATCCTCTAACTTAATGGTTATGTGAATATTAAATATTATATTCCACGTCTGTAAAGGATAACCACGGTTTAATACAATTAACCTCAGGTCATTTCTGTCATTGCGATTACGGAACATTAGTCGACAGTTCTCAAGACTTAGTTTGATCTTTTATTTTTTTTTTTTATGGCTTTGTGCAGGTTACTGATCTGTAATATCACAAATAGCTTTGAAGAGGGAGCACTCTCCTCGTATTATGGTCCAATTTAGAATTGATGTGCTGTAACTTAAGTTACAGTTGTTATGAAAAAAAACTGTAACTATGAAACAGAAATTAATAGTATGTAGTAAATATAAATTTTAAATAATAATTTTGATAAAATTATTAAAGATATAATAGATCTTTCATCATACAAGTGAAAAATCATATTAATAGAGCTTTCAAGTTCTAATAATTAGTGTACTAAACACTTTAGTGGTGTATCATTTAAGATACAACTGTTCAACCTCAATTTCAAACGGACCTTATATTTTTGAAACATTTCCTCTTTTATCATTTTCCGTTTTAACATTTCAATACTAAAATTGTCCTTAAGTGGTGCATGTAGCAATAGTGGTGGGCTTGGACTGTTTCTACTCATTGGACCATAATGGCAGTTCAAGTCTGTCAAAAGAAGAAGGGACATCGAGCTCAAGCAAAATTTCTTCAAAAGGAATAGGGGCTTGTTACTGCAACAAGAGTTGGCTTTCACTTAAGGTACTATTAAGAAAACAAAATTGTTCATTTCCAACGAATTGGAAAAGGCCACCGATAGCTTCAACGTGAATCAAATCCTTGGCCAAGGAGGCCAAGATATTGTCTACAAAGGAATGTTAGCAGATGGAAAAAACTGTGGCAATTAAAAACTCTAAAGTCATTGATGAGGGTAAAGGTGGAGAAATTTATTAATGAGGTGGTTATTCAGTCTCAAATTAACCACATAAATGTTGTTAAGCTAATAGGTTGTTGCTTGGAGACAAAAGTTTCTCTTTTATTGTATAAGTTCATTCCTAAACTCTCGTTTAGTACATACATGACCAAAATAAGGAGCTCCCGTTCACATGGGAAATGCAATTGCGAATTTCTATAGAAGCTTCAGCTACTATGTCCTATCTGCATTTGTCTGCTTCTGTACCTATTTATCATCGGGACATCAAGTCTACAAACATACTTTTGGATGATAAATATTGCGCCAAAGTTTCAAATTTTGGGACATCAAGATCTAGGGCAGTCGATCAAACACATATAACTACCCAAGTCCATGGCACTTTTGGATATTTAAATCCTGAGTACTTTCAATCGAATAATTTATTGATAAAAGTGATGTTTGTAGCTTTGGAGTAGTTCTTGTTGAGCTCTTAACTGGAGCAAAACCAATTCGTTTCACCACCTTTGAAGAAGACAAAAGTTTAGCAGCATAATTTCTATGTGCAATGAAAAAGGAAAGATTATTTGAAATCCTTAATGCTTAAGTCATCAAAGAGGGTGGCAAGGATGAGATATAACAGTTGCTAAACATGCAAAGAGATGCTTGAACCCTAGTGGGAAAAAGAGGCCTGCAATGAAAGAAGTGGCAAGTGAATTAGCTGGAATTAAGGCTTGGAATGGAGCTTCAAATGTAATGGAAGAAGGTCTTGAAGAGATTGATTGTGCTGTCGATAACATATATAGCTGCAAATTCTGAAACAGATGGATCCATAGCCAAATCCTTTTTGGATAGTGTGACTATTTCAGTGGATGCTAATACTCTAATTTCAAACAGATGGTAAAGGGATTCGCTACTTTGCACTTGAAATTTCAAGTTCTATGTTTTAAATTTTCAAGCCTGTTGTGTGAGGAGTTTCAAATTTTGTGTTTGTGAATGTAATTTAATATTCATGTGAATTAGTCAAACTCAGCGTAGGAGGTCTCTAAATGTGTTTGTAAGATATTATTTTTTATGTGGATGTATGGTGGCCATTCTCACTTATTACAGACATAAATTGAAGTTTTGTTTACTATAGATTTTTTTTCAATATTATTTCATAAATGAATTTGTGTGAGACTTAATTATGGAATATATTATAGTTCGTGTCCTTCAATTTTCATTTCTTTTTCTTTCTAATTTTTTAGAAACCATCTGTTGATAAATAATTACAAAAACATATTTAGACAAATTTTGAAAGAAATTAAATATGATTGTCCTTAATAACTTGAGCATATGATGCATATCAACATCATAGTAAAGATTGTTGTGAATGCCCTAATCCACCAACGTGTTGAATTTTTGCAACTTGAGTATGTCAATAGTTGGTGTAACGCTTCATTTGAGAACGTACCCTTTAACTTACTGTGTTTTTTTTTTTTTGATATTAATCACGAGGTATCCTGGGGAGGGCCCCAACTGTGGGAGGCACCTTTAAGCCCGTACCACAACCCAGACTAGAAGTCCCCGCTCGAACCGGGAGGCACAGATTCTCCCAACAAATGCGACTTCCCTGCGACTCGAACTGGGGAGCAAACCCAGTCAAGCCAAATAATTACTGTGTTTCGCAATGAGTAAATTGAAATTGGCTGACATACATTAACGTACTTGTTGGGGAAAGATGAAATAATTGATTCCATTATTAAGCTCTCGTGTTACTAAATAAAACCAAATAATTTAGGCAACTTTTCTGAGTAACATGGTGAAGATCATGGAGACTAGGGTTGGCAAAAATCCGGACCGTTGCCCAGATTTTTCATATGCGGGCTGGGTTAAGCCCGGTATTACCTGGGCATGGATTTTTTATTCAGGCTTTCTCTGCCCACATATGAATTGAATTAAAAGGGGAGAAAAAAGCTTGCAATAAATTGTTACAACATCTTAACTAAATTATTTTAATCTACTTTGCAAATTTTAAGTAAATAACAAATAAAAATTGTTTCAATCTACCATCTGCTACCTAAATTCATTCAATTTCTAAACTAAATTCATTCAATTCCTATCAAAAATTTAAATTCAACATGACAATAATCACCAAATAAATCTAAATAAATGTAGCATACTAACATCCAACATATTACATAATGCATATCATAACTCCAATACTAATTTAACCAACACAACATATAAAAATCCCAAAATATCAAATACAAATAATTCATAAAAGAGTCTAAAATACAGCAATGTAAAATATGTAAATAATAACTTCATGTCAAGCAGCTCGACGATTGTGCCCCATCATCATCATCTGAAATTACCTCTTCTCCAGTAAAAATCTCATCGTCCGAAACTCCACCTAATAACAAAAATAACATATTAAGATTTAAAAGCATTTTAAGCAAATAAATAATACTATAACATAATTCAAATAATTTTATACCTCGAGAAGTAAAAGCCCAAATCCAATTTTGAGCACACATCAAGGATTCCAAAGTGTCAAAATGAAATTTACTACGATGCGGACTCAAAAATCTATCCTCAGTACTAAAAGCTGACTGAGAGGCAACAATGGATACAGGAATGACTAAGATATCCTTGGCCAACTCACCTAAAATAAGATATTAGCCTATGTGCATCTTCCAAAAAGCTAAAATATCAAAGTTCGGAGTAGTATCCAACAATTCATTATCTAAATACCTATCCAACTCCGACTTAGCCACCTTAACATGCTTATTTTGATTTCAAAATGTTTCAAACTCGTCTACATCCCAATATTTATTTGGATTTGAAGAAGATTTCGAATGGACATTTTCCAATCCAACATCCTGCCCATCACTCAAAACCATAGCCTTCATTTCATATTCTTTCACTAAATCATGACAAAGCTTATGTGCACACTCAATATGCTCATCCGCTGTATCATCATAAATATTTGGGAAATAAAAATCAATCAACAACATCTTATATCTCGGGTCAAGTACTACAGCCACAACTAACATCGAATAAATTTCATTCCAATAATTTTCAAATTTATCAGCCATTTTATTAGTCATAATTCTAATAGCAGGATTATCGAAGGTGCGCCACCCATTAATTGACATTTTCATTTTACATATCAATGGAAAGAACAAATTAGTAGTGGGGTATTTTGTACCCGAAAACGTCTCCGTTAACATGTAAAATGATCTCAAATTCTCCACCATTGTAGCTGCCAAATCCCACTCACTATCACTAGGCAAGCTCTTATATTGAGGCTTACACTGTTGCAACTAAGAAAAAAATACTTTTATACATCAATGCTACATCAAGCATGGCATAAATAGAATTCCAACAAGTTGGTTGGTTTAACTTCAATTTTTTTTTTTATGATTAATTTGCAATTGCCTAGTAGCTAGCTCAAAAGTTTCAAATCTTTTTGGTGTTTGTGTCCAGTAACTCACCTCTCCCTAATCTTTCCAACCCTGATTTATATAACTTTCAACCCATCTCGCACAACCAAATTCAATATGTGAGCAGTACATCTCATATGAAAAAATTTACCATTGAAAATTAAGGTACTAGGATCAAACCTTAACAACAATTTCTCCACCATCGCATCATTAGTGGTACAATTATCCAATGTCATTGAAGATAACTTTCTATCCACGTTCCAATCCAGCAGACATTGAACTAACTCATTAGAAAGGGCATTAGTAGTATGGGGCTCGGAACATAAATAAACCTATCAAATATTCAAGTGTTAGTATTAAATACAAAAACTTGTAATATTATAACAATTTAAACTTGAAAAGAAGTCAAATATAAGTAATAAAAAATTGAAAGAGAAATTAAGCAAATAGAAAGTTATAGACAAATTACCTTAAGATTCGACTATGCAATTTCTTGGAGTTGTCAATAAAATGTGCTGTGACAATCATGTATCCCTTTTTTACTTGTTGTCCATAAATTCATAGTAATAGCCACTCTACCATGATTTTTCTCCAACAAATGCAAAGTCTTAACCTTCTCAATATGATACAGCTTCAAAATCTCATTCTTCAAAGTATTTCTACTCATTTGCTTAACCACAGGATTGGCATGTGCCATCATTTCTCTAAAGCCTTTATATTCCACAGATCTAAGTGAAAGCTCGTGTATTATCACCATTATTGCAATCAAACTCCACAAAACATTTGGATCGAAACTGCCATAACTAATGTCACAAGTCTCATCCTCTCTTTTGAGCACTTTGAGACTTCCATGAAGTGCTTCCTTTATTTTCAGTTGATTCTACAAAAAAAAAAAAGATTCCACGTATCCGTTGAAACTCGTGGTCCTTGATGTGTATTTGACTTCTAAAATTGCATTATAGTGCATGCATTTTGCCTTTTATTCTCCATTAACAATTATTTTTGTAAAATGATCCCAAACTTTAGAGACTTTCTTTCCCTTCTTATTTTGAACGCTTTTTGCCACTTTCTTTCCCTACTTATCATTAACAGTTGACAATGAGATTTCCTCAACCTCATTACCATTGTTATCTTCAACATTATGGGATAAATTTGGAGCATTTGATGAATTGATTTATACATATTTGACTGTGACATCACATTGCTATTTGTTATAGAAAAATAATAAATAATTATAAATAATCATACAAATTACATAGTTATAATATTATGTAACAAAATTAACTTAAAAGCAACCTAAATGCTAAATTTAGCTCCTATTAATAAAAAATTACCACACAAATTACATAATTATGAATACTATGCAACAAATTAACTTAAAGCAACCTAAATCTAAATTCAGCTCCCATTAATTAAAAATAATCATATAAGCATAGCATCCAAGAAAAAAATTAAGCATATATATAACACCTAATAATATATAAGACCTAATAATAATAATGTCAATTTCATCATTTTCTTTTTTTTTGAAAAAACAGCCAAAAAAAGATAATACCTTGTGGCTGTGATGGCGGAGTTACCGCTAAGAAGGTGACGAAACAATGGAGTGAGAACAACTATGATGGCTGATGTTGTCGCGCGGTGGCTGCCACTGAGAAGATGACCAAACGATGGAGAGACGATGGCTGTGACGGCTATACTCGGTGAGAAATGAGAAGCGCTGACCGAGGGAGGTAAGAGGTTTGTAGAGGCGCGGCAGTGGTGGGTGGTGGCTACTGCCGGAGAGACGGAGGGAGATGCCGACTGTTGAGGTTCGGAGGTTGGCAACAGCGAATTGTTTCAATGTGTGTGTTGTGTTTAGTTATGATTTAGGGTTGGGGCAATTGGGCAAAATGTTTTTTTGGAGTTTTATATTTTCCACTCTTTTTTTTTACTTAATAAAAAACTAAGGACGGTCTAGGTTCTAAGTTCTTAGTGCTGTGATTGAACTCATGCCTGGAAATAGCCGGGCATTGAAAATCAATGCCTAGATTCTCTTTTTCATACACTGGGTCCGAACCGGATCTAGTCCGGATGGGTATTTTTACCACCCCTAATTTGGAGACCTACCCTAGTTACTTAAATTCAAATTTGATTGTACCTTTTGACTATTTTGTCCTCAACAAATTACTTGAAGATGGTAAAAGAGACTGGATGATTTGGTAAAACATTTAATGACACCACATGTAATTGACCCATATCAGGCTTCTACTCTAATGATTAGGTCTCGATCATGTGTCGGAATAACGTCACTGGTTGATCAGTTGATCGTGAATTCTTTTTGGTGTTTGAGAATTGTGATAATTTTTCCAGGTTTTATTTATTATTATTATTATTGTCGTCGTTTTAAAGCATAATCAGTAATAATTTAATGATATGAGTCCCCCCTTCTTAGCTATCATTTTTTCTTTTGTTTTTGATAATTAGTAATTTATAACATATTTAACTAAAGAATGAAATAGCAGGTGCTAATTAGCTTAACTGTTAATATTTATTTGGATGGAGCTATAGTCTGAAGTTTGAAACCTCTTTACATAATTGTTGGGAGAGAAAATTGAGTTACCAATAAGCAAAAACGAAAAAAAAAATCACCTTGATTCCAGTTCACCCTTAATTTCCATTCGAAAGTATAACAGTATCTGAAAATTTTCTCAAGAAATCTGTAGAACAACATATAATGACGGGAAATCTTTTCCTTTTTCTTTTTTCATTTACGTTGCAGTGACTCCACCTCCTTACCCATAAATTAAAGCTATATATCCTCTTAGGATTGAACACTGAAACTCATACTTTCAAAACAATAGATCAATCAATTAGGCAATCCATAAGAATAAATAACGATGACAACTAAAAAATAAATAAAAGTCAGTGCTCTCTGTCTCTTTGTTTCAATTTCAAAAAATGGTTATTTTGGATGTTAATTTGTTCACTTGTACCTGGTAGAGGAGTCCGTAAAAGGGATTCATAATTTATCATTGGATACTAGATTTCATTTGAGATGTTCATTATTTAGATGCTACTTGGAAAATGTATTAATAGTCTTTTTTTATTTGAGATTATTAAGAAATTAGCAAGAAAATATCAACTTTTTTTTCCTTAACTATTTTAAAAAATTGGCGAAACATAAGCATTTTGTACAGGTATCAGAGTAAAAAAAGAGATTGAAGATGATCACTGACAGTCGTTTTCGTCCATTGTAAGGGGAAAAAAATAATAATAATATTCACCCTCGGCAATTTTGGAACTAGTAGAAATCATTTAATAACTAGAATTAAGTGATATATTACTATCAAGTTATAAATTGATGTGGAAAAATAGATATAATGAAATAAATTAATAATATGGAGAGGAACTTAACAAATAAAAAAAGAAGACTGAAAAGGCCAATGGGGTTGAAGTCAATCTAAATTGCAAATGCTTTCCTGGAGCTGAAATAAATGTATAAATTGAGGTTGAAGAAAATATGGGAGAGGAACACAACTTGGAAAAATTTTTAAAAAGAAAAAAAGAAAAAAGAATTAATAAAGTTTTGAGTGACTATGGCACTTCATCGTGGTCTGGTTTTATTGCAGATCATTTTGTTACTCTGGACAGTCGAAGCGGCATCAGAGCCATGATTGTGTCCAGATCGATGCGGGGATATCCAGATTGATTACCCTTTCGGAATCGGAGCAGGGTGCTACTTTGATGAGAGTTTTGAAGTAGCTTGTGATGATGACGACTCTTCCGGCTCTCCAAAAGCTCTTCTTAAAAGCATCAACCTGACGGTATACCCAAATTTCTGGCAGAGGCAATCCCTATGTGGCAGTCAATATTTCTGTAATATCTTTGAGCAGCAGTACTAATAATAATGCTAACAGCTTCAACCTGACAGGCACCCCATTTTTCTTTTCAGAAAGGGACAATAGGTTCACTGCCATAGGTTGTGATAGTTACGCCCAGCAATATGATTCAAGTTCACCTGGTAGTGGGTGCCTGTCTATTTGTGCCTGTGATCCTACACAGAATGGTACTTATCGCTGTGATTGGTCATGTACCATTCTTCCAAATAGAAAGGTTTTCGATGCCAATACATCGCGCAATTATTCTCAAACTATTCCCATGTAGGGATGCACTTCGGTTGCGATGGTTGAACGATATTGGCTCTTTAAAAACTACCGGACTAATCCCTTTATTTTGAAGGATCAAGAACAAGTTCCTGTGGTATTGGAGTGGGGAAACGATAAAGGCAGTTGTTATGAAGAGTATAATTCACGCACTGAAATGTGCAATAAGGATAATCAATGTTTAATACAGATAGACTCAGGTCATTTCTGTATTTGCGATGACTCAAGTTCTTATGCTTCCAAAGACTTATGTGCAGGTACACATTCTTCTGATGAGAAATTATCAAACATCTTTATTACTGTTTTTTCTTTGAATAAACAGATGAAAAGGAAAAAAAAAAAAAGGTTGACAATGATGAAATTTGTAGATTTTTAGCCGTAGTTCAATTTGATCTTTTCTGTTTTGGTTTTAATTGTGCAGGTAGCTTGATTTGTAATACCACAGGCGGAATCAATTGCTCCGAATGTCCTCATGGTTATTACCCGACTGGTTCTAACATTGAAAATCAAACGAAATGTTCCAATTTCCGAAAGGCATTAATATTTCGCAAAAGATCTCGGGACAAATTTATTGCTGTAGGTACTTGTACCCCTTTCTATTTTGTTTTATGTTTGGATTATTGTGCTTTAATCAACTTCATTTTGAAATTACAATGATTAGAATGTTTTGTGAGTACTGTACTCCTATAGCTTGGCTCGATATTCTATTATGCTCCTACAGTTTGTAAAATACCCCACCCCACCTTTCACCCATTTTTTTTTTTTGGCTTAATTTGACAGTTTTGCTCCTGATGAATTTGGATAATTCAAAATTTCAAACAAATAACATAAACAATTGTGAATTATTTAAATTAGGAACATTTGTAATAAAATTTTTTCTCTTATTAAAATTAACAATATAATTATTAATCATGTAAAACTCATGTCAAGAAGCAAATGCTAAAATCCATTTTCACTTGCAGTTGGCGATTGATTGTATTGCACAACACATCTGGGACAGACCATCATGGGGCTGGGCTAGGGTCTTACCCTAGAAAAATTCTTTTAAGCTTTTTATGAATATAAATCCTTATAAGCTAATGGGAAAGAAACATTTAGATCCATAATTTTTTTTAATAATATTTCAAATAAGGACATAATTTTACTTTCCAGACATATGAGATCCTCTCATGCAACATCTCAATCCAAAACACAGCTTATTTCCTAAAGTACTTCACTTGAAAAATGATCTTGCCTTGAATGTTGTAGGTTGCACTGTCGGGGGGCTTGGCATGTTGTCTCTACTCACAGGAACATGGTGGCTATACAATTTTGTGAAAAGAAGAAGGGAAATTAAGCTCAAGCAAAAATTCTTCAAGAGAAATGGCGGTTTATTACTGCATCAAGAGTTGTCTTCTGATAAAGGTAATATCAAGAAGATAAAATTGTTCACTTCCAAAGACTTGGAAAAAGCCACCGATAACTTTAATATGAATTGAATTCTTGGCCAAGGAGGCCAAGGCACTATCTACAAAGGAATGTTGGTAGACGGTAAAATTGTTGTTGTTAAAAAGTCTAAAATAATAGATGAGAATAAAGTTGAGGAATTCATCAATGAGGTGGTAATCTTATCTCAAATTAACCACAGAAATATTGTTAAGCTACTAGGTTGTTGCTTAGAGACCGAAGTTCCTCTTTTAATATATGAATTCATTCCTAATGGAACTCTCTTTGAATACATACGTCATCAAAATGAGGAATTTCCAATCACATGGGAAATGCGATTGCGCATTGCTGTAGACGTGTTAGGTGCACTATCCTATTTACATTAGGCATCTTCTATGCCTATTTATCATCAAGATATCAAGTCTACAAATATACTTTTCGATGAAAAATATCGCACTAAAGTTTCAGATTTTGGGACTTCAAGAACTATGGCAGATGATCAAACACATATAACTACTCAAGTCCATGGCACCTTTGGATATTTAGATCCCGAGTACTTTTAGTCAAGTCAATTTACAGATAAATGACGTTTATAAGCTTTGGAGTAGTTCTTGCTGAACTCTTAACATGAGAAAGATCGATTCATTTGACCTACTCTGAAGAAGATAAAATTTTAGCAGCTTATTTTCTATGTGCAATGAAAGAGGGTCGTCCTTTTGAAATTCTTGATGTGCATGTCTTGATGGAGGGTGGCAAAGATGAGATTATAACAGTTACTAAACTCGCAAAAAGATGCTTCAACCTTAATAGCAAGAAGAGACCTACAATGACAGAAGTGGTCATCGAATTAGCGGGGATTAGGGCATGCAATGGAGTTTCAAACATTGTTCAAGAAAGTGTTGAAGATATTGATTGTGTGGATGGTGGCATAGCCGAAAGTTCTGATCTCGATGCTTGTTTCACTGACTCATCTACTGGCAGTGATAGCGTCGATATCTCAATGATGTCAATTCTCTAATTTCAAGCAAATTGGTGGAGAAATTCACTACAATCTGGCTGAATAAATTAGGGGGCTTTGGGTATTGTTTTCTAAATAATATTTTTATATTTGTCTTACAATATAGAAATGTTATAATATAGAAATAATTATTTTTTGTAAATATGAAATTGCATTTAACAGTTACTTTTTTTATGCAATATCTCAAAATAAAAATAGTAAAAATATATTTAGTATTTAGTAACATGTTTGAAAATAGGACGAAGCTATGGTGCCCCAGGTGCACAATACCTTTGTTTTTGGTAAATTACTTTGCAGTCCCTCTTGTTTGTTGAAAGATAAAAAAAATTAGAAGCTTTGTAATTTTAATATATAAGTCCAATATATTTCTGCTATTTACACTGAGAGTATATTTTTATTATTTGTATTTGAATACTAAACCATAGTTGATTATTATGAAATTTTTTAACATTGTCATTTGGTCATATTATTATTGATAAATTAAAATTTAATTATATATTTGAATTATTTATTATTAACTAAATATATTTTATACAGTTTTTAAAAATTGTTTAATATTATTGATAAATTAATATATTTTTATTATATATTTAAATTATTTATTATAGATTAAATTGGTATTATATTGTTTCCAAAAAATAAAAAAAAGATTTTAATGTATTAAAAAAAGTTTTTACAAGTTATTACCCTTATATTGTCACTAATTTTAATAGTAAATTAGGTCAATTGATCAAAATATAAAATTTAAAAATAATCTAAAATTATGTGGCAAACCTTTGACTATTTTACTTTTTTGAAAAATAATAAGGATATCAATATTAAAAACCAAAGAGAATACATCCATGCCGTTGAAGCAAGTTCTACTTTAGATCTAGCGGGCAATTTATACATCCATGCATTTGACTCATATGCACCAAGTGCGTGCTAGTTGGACCCCAGAAAATAATATTATTGCATCTATTATGAGGACATGAAAATTAAACTATAATTGCTTTTGTGTATCTGAATTAGTGTATTATATTTTGTGCAATTGTGCAGTGCGGATACAAAGTGGAATCGATTTTACTTTTTCGAAGGCGGGGGACCCAATTATGTTATTATAATTAGTAAACATAAATATTTTGACACAATAAAGATATGATTTGGGATACTTTAACTTAAAATTTTGACACAATATTTGAGCCACTAATATATCATAATCTAATGGTTGATATTGAAAGTCAAAGTAACATTTCATAACGTTATATCCTCCACTATTGAATTGCATGAAATAAATAGTTTAATCTTTTGTTAAAATTTTAAATCAAAATATTTCTCACTCTATAGTTATATAGACATATATATTTTTCAATAATAATTGGTGAATAAAATATTTCTCATTTGTTGTGACTCATATAGTATTATTAATAAAACACATATAAAATAGTTTATTGAAATGCCTTCTATTATCATTATTGTTTAGGTATTAATGGTTTGTAATTAAATTCATACAATACAAATTATTATAAGACTTTGTGTTAAATAACCTACTTGATATTATATTTTATACTTAATGATAGTTGATTTTGGAAGATTTATTTAAAAAAGATTATCATATTACAAATTTAAAGGAGGGCTAAAAAGTAATTTTAAATAAAATATGCTATTTAAGTGAAATTATTTCAAACTCTAAGGGTGTTCATAATTATTTTACAAAAATTCTCCACCCACTTGAACGTTAACAAACTGTTTACTATTATTTTTAAATTATTTTTTTAGTACAAATGTTGTACACCATTGATTAAATCTAATGGTTCACAATTAATACATTATTGATGCTGTAAATTTTTTACAGCATCATAGAGGAACCCACATACTTAATATAATTTCATATACATATATCCTCATATATATTATAAAACTCTAAAATTATCCTTATTAATTAGGAAATAAGTTCATCAATTTTAAAGATATTATTATTATTGCCAATTATACTGAGATAATAAAATAAAAAATAAAATTAAAATATAAAAATATTTATTTTAATTATTATTTGTTATATATACACAATCAAAAATATTTTATACACATGTTTATAAATGTGTAAAAAAAATTATTCAAAATTATATCCAATTTAATCATTTGCATTTTTATAGTTTAATAATAAGACTCATCAAACATATATGACTACTTTTAAAATTCACACTATTATTAAAACAAATTTACCAAATGTTTAACTGATTTTCTTTAAAATTAATTATTTTTACAGCACTACTAACAATGATTATTTTAAAAATTATAGTATTACCAAACTAGACCTAAATAAAGGAAATTGTAAATGAATTTTTTACCTTTTTAAAAAGAGAGAAGGATTATCAAAGTTCAAATTAATTTTTAACTTCCTACTTCTTTTGGGATTTGCACTCAGATGACCAGCCAAATAAAGCTACCACAAAAAAGTGTGTTCATGAAATTATTTACAATTAAGTATTATCTGGCAAGTACAGAAGAAGAAATTCAACATTTTACTACCATTATATTCACATTATTTCAATATTCATGATTTTTTTTCAAATATTCATGATAATTAAGCATTAAATTTCCCACATCTAATTTGAATATACTGGAAAAAACAATTATCGTGTTAGCCAACAAAAGGCTCATAAAGAAAGTCGAATCCAAAAGAATGATAAGAAAAAATGCAATGCCAAGGATTACCTATAAATGTGTTTTAGATTTTTTTTAAAAATAAAATATATGAAATAGCCAAATGTTTCACGTATGATGGGAATGTCCTCAGCCCGCCATTGTGGGCTTATGGGTCCGTTGACTGCGGCCCATGGTGCTTTGTTGTGCTGCTCACTGTAAATGTGTTGTCGGCTGGCGTTTCTGCGGACCGCGGCCATGCAACGTGCGCAATTCTTGTTCTCATTAAATGATATCTGTTGGGACAAGGTCTCTTTCTTGAATAGTAGTTGTAGTGGCGACGTGAAGATTATTTTGGTATACTAATCAAAGAAACAAGTACGTTTGAATAATCAGGGTTGAAGAATATATATGGAAAAGCAATGCATAATAAAATTTCAGAACAAAGTACGGTTGAGTCACATTTGATTATGGCTTGTCATAATGGTCTGGTTTTGTTGGAGATCATTTTGTTGCTATGTACAATCGACGCATCAGAGCCATTAATGTGCGGTCAATGTGGGAATTTCGGATCTGATGACTACCCGTTTGGAATCGGAGAAGGATGCTACTTTGATAAGAGTTTTGAAGTATTCTGTGACAACTCTTCCGGTTCTCCGAAACCTCTACTCAAAAGCATCAACCTCAATATGTTGCTAAATTTTGTGTTTCAGAAAGGCCTTATAGCAGTCGAGGCTCCTGTAATTTCTTTGAATAGCAGCAAGTCAATGGGTAATGCTAAAGGTGTTAACCTGACAGGCACCCCGTTTTCTTTTTCTCAGAAGAACAATAAATTCACTGCCGCAGGCTGTGACAGCTATGCCAAGCTAAATCAGAAGAATGATTCAAGTAATTCAGGTAAGTGCCAGTCAGTTTGTACGTGTGATCCTACACAGTACGCTGATTGCTGTGATTTGTTATGTACCGTTCCTCCAAATACTAAGGTTTTCGATACGAATTCATCGTACAAATACTATCAAAGTATTCCACAGGAATGCTCCGTTGTCTTCGTGGTAGAGCAAGAGTGGCTCTTTAACAACTATCAGACTAATTCCGTTGTTCTGAAGGATCAAGAACAAGTTCCTGCAGTGCTGGAGTGGGGGAAATATAAAGGCACTTGTACGGAAGAATACAATTCACACACTAAAATGTGTAATAAGGATAACCACTGTCTATTACAATTAGGCACAGGTCATTTTTGTCTTTGCGATTACACAAGATCCGTGGCTTCCAAACACTGTGCAGGTACATGGTTTACTTATTATTACCTTTTCTTAGGGCTTGCAAATGAGCAAAACTCTGTTATTTTAAGGCATAGTTGAATTTGATCTTTTCTATTTGGGCATTAATTGTGCAGGTGACTTGATCTGTAGTACCACAGGCGGACACAATTGCTCCGAATGTCCTCAAGGTTATTACCTCTCAAGTTATAATTCTGACCAAGAGCCACTATGCTCAAGAAGTACTCAATTAACATTTGGGAAAAAATCTCGGAACAAATATATTGTTATAGGTACTTGTATCCATTTTACCTTTTTTCCACTACGTGTTATATGGGATTATAGCCACATTTCAGCTTAACTTTGAAAGCACAATAACAAGAATGAAAACTTTGTCCTTGAGTGGTGCAGGTTGCACCAGTGGTGGGTTTGGGATGTTGTGTCTACTCACTGGAGCATGGTGGGTGTACAAGTTTCTCAAGCGAAAAATGGAAATCATGCTCAAGCAAAAGTTCTTCAAGAGAAATGGTGGTTTATTGCTGCAACAAGAGTTGGCTTCCACTGAAGGTAATATTGACAAATCAAAATTGTTTACTTCTAAGGAATTGGAAACAGCCACTGATCACTATAACACGAATCGAATTCTTGGCCAAGGGGGCCAAGGCACTGTGTACAAAGGAATGCTAGCAGATGGAAAAATCGTGGCTATTAAAAAATCCAAAGTAATAGATGAGAGTAAAGTTGATGAATTTATTAATGAGGTGGCTATTTTGTCTCAAATTAACCATAGAAATGTTGTTAAGCTACTAGGATGTTGCTTGGAGACTGAAGTTCCTCTTTTAGTCTATGAGTTCATTATCAATGGAACACTCTTTCAATACTTACACGATCAAAATGAGGAGTTTCCAATCACATGGGAAATTCGACTGCGGATTGCTATTGAAGTTTCAGATGCTGTGTCCTATCTACATTCTGCTGCTTCGATACCCATTTATCATCGAGATATCAAGTCTACAAACATACTTTTGGATGGTAAATATCGTGCCAAAGTTTCAGATTTCGGGGCATCAAGATCTATGGCAATTGATCAAACACATATGACTACTCAAGTCCAAGGTACCTTTGGATACTTAGATCCTGAGTATTTTCGATCGAGTCGATTTACAGAGAAAAGTGATGTTTACAGCTTTGGAGTGGTTCTTGCTGAGCTCTTAACAGGAGAGAGAGCAATTCGTGTCACCAACTTCGAAGAAGACAAAAGTTTAGCAGCATACTTTCTATGTGCAATGAAAGAGGACAGTTTGTTTGAAATCCTTGATGCTCATGTCCTGAAGGAGGCTTCCCAAGAAGACATTGTAACAGTTGCTAAACTCACAAATAGATGCTTGAATCTTAATGGGAAGAAAAGGCCTACAATGAAAGAAGTAGCCGTGGTATTAGCAGGGATTAAAGCATGCGATGGAACTTCAAATATTATCCAAGAAAGTGTTGAGAGCGACATAGCTGAAAGTTATGAAACTGGTGAATCTTTCACCGAATCATATACTGATAGTGTCACTATTCCGGTGGATGCTGATCCTCTAATTTCAAAAAATGGTGAGGACTGAGGAGATTCTCAATAATGTAACTGAAAGTTTCTATGCAGTTGAATTTCAAGTTATATGTTAGAATATTTCATGTTTAATAATAATCAATATGTTTGAATTTCATTTCATAATTAAAATTGGGAGACATTTAGTAGTGTTTACTTCCATTTACTACGCTTTTGAGAATCTTGCGCCTCATGACTTCCATTTATTGTGGAACCAGACGGGTATTTCATAAATCCGCGTCCCAATTTACAAGAGGCTATATAAATTCTGGTGGTCCAGGCTACTTCATATGTGATTTTCTAATTACTGGGTTAGAATTAGAGAATTTTCTGTATGGGAAATTTGTTCTTTGTAAGGAGTTCTCGAATTGTTGTGCCATAATAGAAGCTTGCTTAATGCGTGTTTATAGTGTGAGATTAGGCAGTTTTGGCTGAGCCATTCTAGTCTTTGATTTCCAGTTCTTTTCTCTGCTCTTGGTTATTCAATTTATTGTCGTATCATCCTCGAAGTTTGTCTATCGTTGGACTGGACGTACCCAAAAATCATGAAATGGATCCAATAATTTTAATGCTGGTGTCTATTTTAGATCAACTGCATTGACATAAAAAATTTTCATAATGGTATATACGTTGTATCAAGTCATACACGATACTCGCAAGGGATTTTTAGGATAAGATGACTGGAGTCCCTTCAAGCGCAGATTTTCTATTTAGCATTTTACTACCCTTGTAAATCTCCTACTCTCTCTTTTCATTAACAAATTTGATCATTTATATTAAATAAGTCATAATTAAAATGCTTTTCACTTCCGTCATAATAAAATATTAAAATGCTCAATTTCAGCACCATCTCATCAATGTAATTTGGGTTGACCAAGATCCTTTGGTCTTTGCTAGAGAACATATGAAAATAGACAGAGAAAAATAAAATAACATAAAATAAAACAAAAGGGAATAAGAAAATGAGTAGTAGAGCTGCTTATTTTTTATTAGTTTATGGGTGGGGCTATATATTTACAACCTGAAAAATACTCTGACCACTCATTTACTTGGGACACTCATTCATTGTAATTTAAAAATAGTTAAGTTTTACTTTGTACCCTCTTAAAGTTCCAAACATATCCTTAAAGCTTCCTCTTTGTTTCTTCTTCGTATATTCTTAGCACGAAAACACCCAAGTCAAGAATTTCTTATATGCTTTCAATATTGGTTTAACTATGATTCCATAAAAGCTCTGCCCATTGTACAATTATTCTTGTTCGTATTGCAAATTACAGATGTTGTTATTTCAGATTTTGAACAACAAATCAGTCATTTTTTTTCTTTTCAGATTCAAAACAATAAATAACCAATTTATGCCAGGCCTTTAGCAAACAATAATCAACTGGGTGTGATAATTGATTTGATATAAATAAGCATGGAATGAATGGCACATTTATTGAGTTTGAGAGAAAATTTTATTAGTATGATTTTTACTACATCATAAAAGTGGAGAACTTGTGAGTCATGATTTTCTTGACAAGAATGGTGAGCAATATGATTGAATTTTAAGGATTAACATTAGCTAAAACTAATAAATTTATGTGGTGGAATGCATTCGTTGAGAATTAAAAATGGGATTTAAAATATTTTGAGCGCTTTTCGCCACGTTCTTTCCCTTCTTGTCATTAACGGTTGACAATGAAATTTTCTCAACCTCATTATCATTGCTATCTTCAACATTACGGGATAAATTTGGAGCATTTGATTAATTGATTTCTATATTTTTTGTTTGTGACATCGTATTGCTGTTTATTATAGAAAAAATAATAAATAATTATAAATAATCATGCAAATTACGTAGTTATAATACTATGTAACAAAATTAACTTAAAGGCAACCTAAATGCTAAATTTAACTCCTATTAATAAAAAAAATTATCATACAAATTACATAATTATGAATATTATGGAATAAATTAACTTAAAACAACCTAAATCTAAATTCAGCTCCTATTAATAAAAAATAATTATAAATATTACATAATTATAAATATTATGTAACAAATTAACTTAAAGGCAACCTAAATACTAAATTCAACTCCTATTAATAAACAATTATCATTATATCATACAAAATTACATAACTATAAATATTATGTAATTAAGTTAAAGCAACCTAAAATCTAAATTCAACTCCCATTAATTAAGAATAATCATACAAGCATGGTATCCAAGAAAAACATTAAGCATATATATAACACCTAATAATAATAATGTCAATTTCATCATTTGTTTTTTGAAAAAACAGCCAAAAAAAAGATAATACCTTGTGGTTGTGATGGCCGAGTTGCCGCTGAGAAGGTGACGAAACAATGGAGTGAGACGAGCTATGATGGTTGATGCCATCGCACGGTGGCTGTCGTTGAGAAGACGACCAAACGTTGGAGAGACGTTGGCTGTGACGGCTGTGCTTTGTGAGAAATGAGAAGAGCTGACCAAGGGAGGTAAGAGGTTCCTAAAGGCGCAGTCAACACTACAGCGGTGGATGGTGGCTGCTGCCGGAGAGACGAAAGGAGGTGCCGACTGCCGAGGTTCGTAGGTTGGCAGCAGTGAATTGTTTCAGTGTCTGTGTTGTGTTTAGTTATAAAATCAATACCCGGATCTGCTTTTCCCATACATGCGGTCCGGGCCACATGCGCCGAGTCTGGGCTGGATCTGGTCCAGGTGCGCATTTTTGCCACCCCAAATTTGGAGACCTACCCTAGTTCCTTAAATTCAAATTTGATTGTACCTTTGGACTATTTTGTCCTCAGCACATTACTTGAAGATGATAAAAGAGACTGGATGATTTGGTAAAACAATTCATGACGCCACATGCAATTGACCCATGTCAGGCTTCTACTTCAACGATTGGGTCTCGATCATGTGTCGGAATAACGTCACCAGTTGTGATGAAAGGAGGCACCTTGCACCTAAGAGGTTCCTACGTACCAAAAATCTTATTTTTTGTCGGATTTGTCTAAATTACAATTATTATGACGTACAATCATGTAAAAAAAATGCAAAAATAAGTTATTAGTTAGAATCTTTTTTCTTTTTTAAGAGATTGCACTGTCTTAAACCGGTCAGCATTAAGTCTCTCATTGGTCAACTTCGCTTGAAAATTAATCAGATCAGACGATGGCAAATTGACCATGATCTCGCGAGCTCACAACATATTTCAGTAGAACTAGTTATTTAAACAAAACATAACAAGCCCGCTTGGCCTAAGATTATAGATTAAACAATGAGTACATTTTCTCAAACATCAAGAAACCAAATCCAAGAGGATCTATTTTTAACCACATTCATTTTTCAGTCCATGGTAAATGGCAAGACTAGGAGCAACGCAAGGCCGAAATCAAGCTTCCATAATTTGGGTTTCAAAGTAGAAAATGATAAAAGAACAAAACTTCCAAAGAGATAACATGTTATTATAAAAAGTTCTCTCTATATTACTATGCTCTACATTTTTTTAATATTATTAATGAAATCTCTAAAAATACTATCTTTTAGATATTCAATTTCTTCATTGTGAAATGAAATTCAAACATATATATATATATATATATATATAGAAAATTGTGTAACATGAAGTCTTTAGTATTGAACTTGAAATTTCATCTGCATCGAAATTTCCAGATACATTGCAGAGAATCTCGTCACAAATTTGTTTGAAGTCAGAAGAACTAGGATCTATAAGCAACGCATATGTAGTTTTATTAAATTATCATTTTTTAGTTAATTAGACTAATTATTACACTAAGCTGATCAAACCTTTGATTTGTTTATTATATCTACCAAAGAGTTTTTGATTAGTCTAATGATGAAGAAGCTGAAGTTTCCTCGAGGTTTTTTCAAATTTGTGAAATTGTCTTAGGAAAGAGAAATGATACTATGGCAACGTAAGAGGATGACTTTTAAAGGATTTTTTTGCTACTTAATAACAAAAAATATGATTATGTACCTTTCCTATTTTTTTTTAATTAAATTTACATTGAACCTCTAGCTTACTCTTCCGAATTAATTATGAAATTGGGGCCATGTACATATGCAAAGACTTCTTCAGCTAATCCTCTAACTTAATGGTGCTGTCAATATCAAATATCATATTCCAAGTGAGTTGTAATGATACTCTCGGTCTCTTCTTTTGAATTCCAACATCAAATAAAAATGGTAAAAACAAAAATGTAAAGTCAAAATTGCATTAAGGGTATGAAAGATAAAATTATTGTAATTTTACACTAATTGAAAGCTCTAGTTCTGGATAGGGATATGCCGACACCAACAGAGTTGTGTCTATTAATAATTTACTTTCACTTATGCAATGTGGGAGTTGAAACATTTCCCTCTTGAAAAGAAATGAAATTGAATAGCTAACTACCTTGTCACTCGTGTGAAGAATAATGCAGTATTATTATGCTTCATTATTTGAGATCATGAAGAAATTAGCTAGAGAATATCTACTTTGATCTTTTCCTAAGCTTTCTAAAAAATTGTTGAAACAAACACTGACATTACAAATGAGCTCCTTTTTGCAGGCAGCAGAGATTGAAGACGATCATTGGTTGACAGTCGGATTTTGTCCCTTTGGATTGAAAAAATAATAAATTCATTTTTACCCTCGGCAATTTTGATCAAGTAATTAATAAATTGATGTGAAATAAATATAATCGAATAAATAATAATTGGAGAAAAAAACTTAGCAGATAAAAAAAAAAATAGAAGACTGAAAAGGCCAATGAGGTTGAAGTCAATAATCTAAATTGCTTGCATTCAAATACATTCTTGGAGCTGAATCAAATGTATGAACGGAGGTTGAAGAAAATACGGGAGAGGAAATACCACACCTTCGCAAAATAAAAGAAAGAGGAATTAATAAAGTTTGAGCGATTATGGTCTGGTTTTGTTGCAGATCATTTTGTTACTGAGCCATTATTGTGTCCAGATCAATGCGGGGATGTTCGGATTGATACCATTTCGGAATCGGAGCAGGGCGCTACTTTGATGAGAATTTTGAAGTAGTCTGCGATGACTCTTCCGGCTCTCCAATAACTATTCTTCAATGACGTGGAAGACTCAGGGTGTGTTTGTGATTGAAGTACTGTAACTTTTAAACTACAACTGCTGTGGAAAAAAAATGTAACTATGAAATAAAAAGTTAATAATATGTAGTAAATATAAATTTTAAATAATAATTTTGACAAAATTATTAAAGATATAATATATTCTTCCATTATACATGTAAAAAATCGTATCAACATAACTTTCAAGCTACATCAGCTAGTGTTTACCAAACACTTTACTGCTGTAACTTTTAAACTACAGCTCTCCAACCTCAATCTCAAACGCACCATTAACTTAGAGTAATGGTTTTACAATCGTAGATAATTTCTATCTATTAACAACATACAAAAGACATTATAACGACCACAACAATAGTTTAAAGTTTGAATTTTTATTGTAACCGTATGATTCGAAGGACAAAATATGTGTCGGGTTGATGATTAAGGAAAATTGTGGCTGTCCATTTGAAAAAACAAGCAAATTACATACTGGCGGATATGGGCTAAGGTGACAATGGGCGTCCGTGAAGATTAGAATGATGGTGTCCTTCGACTGTTAGTTTGCCATCAGTAAGAAACTTGGTGGTGAAAAGAAATTGATAATGGGGAGGGATGGATTCAAAAGGGATTTTTTTTTTTGGTTCATTTTTTATCATGAAAGTATTAATTATTATGAAAATATGAGATGATATTATAAAGAAGATTATTGGTCATATTCTTAAAAATTTTGTTGATGATGAGTGATGGAAGATGAGCTGTTTTTTTTTTTTTTTTTTTCAGGTACTAATTTAAGGGTACTTTTGTCTTTTTATTGATATTCTTGTGTTGTGATGATTAATGTGTTGTGGTAAATAGAAACTACTTTAATACTTACAAAAAGTAGTAAATAAAAAAAGTAGAAGGTGATAAATTAAATTTTGATAGTGTAAGTAAACAGAAAGTATCATAATACTTTTAATGAATTATAAATAAAATAGAGTACAAGGTGCTCAATGAAATTTTACAGTAACTAAGTTACAAAAAGACAAAGCTGTTGTAAGGCACAACTGTGGCAACATGGCCGGACTTATTCAAAGTACTAAAGAAACCAAGAAAATCGAGAGAGCTTTCTTTTTCTGTGCTAGAATTATTAGCTCAGAACGCTCAAAGCGGTCCGATTACGCAACTTTTTGCTTCCTGGAAGTTTGAAAAATCATCTGCGCACTATTGAAAGCAAATTTTTTTTTTTGAATACTGATTAATCATCAGATTATTGTATTACACAGATATTTACAATAATTGTTATTGTAGCAGAGATATTACACTGATATTTACAATCAGATATACATGATTGGGACTTACATTATTACATTGAATTCTATGAAATACATGCCCAGATAAATAACCCCTCACAAGAGAGGGATGTTCATACTCCATTGAAAGCAAATTAAGCATGCTATAAACGACAAAAGGAAGAAGGTTGGTCATAGTTTAAATAAATTTTTTAAGTTCTTATATCTTTGAGAATTCGCACTCGAATGGACAACCAAATAAAGGTGCCACAAAAAATTGAGTGTTTATAAAATTATTTCAGTATTATCTTGCAAGTATGAAAGAAGAAATTCAACATTTTCCACATTATATTCGCATTATTTCAATATTCATGATTTTTTTTTAAATATTCATGATAATTAAATATTAAATTTCCCATATCTAATTCGAATATATGCCAAAAAAAGAAAAAGAAAAAAAAGAATCAGAGTCATGAAGAAAGTCGAATATTATTACCCCAACCCCACCCAGAAGTCACGCCAAAAAATGATTAGAAAAAAATACGATTCCACAGATTACTTGAAAATTTCCTTTTTTTTTTTTAATTGAAATATATGAAAATAGCCCAATGGCTTACAAACGATGGGAGTGTCACAGCCCGCCTTTGTTCACTTATGGGGTCCATTAGTCGCCGTGCATCCCATGGTGCTTCTGTGTGCAACTACACATGGACCACCATGCAACGTGCACAATTCTTGTTCAGCCACGAAAACAGATGTTCAAATTGACTGCATTTGACTTTTGTTATTTCTCAAATAAGTGACATTAGCAGAGTCCCTTTCTACCTTTATTGAATAATGTGACAAAATAAATATAATGGAATACATAATAATTGGAGAAAAAACTAAACAAATAAAAAGAGGAAGACTAAATATATCAATGGAGGGTGAAGAAAATATGGGAGAAGAGTTAACACGCCTTACATACGCAAAATAAAAGAAAGAGGAACTAATAAAGTTTGAGTGATTATATATGGCTGTTCATAACGGTCTGGTTTTGTTGCAGATCATTTTGTTACCCTGGACGGTCGAATCAGCATCAGAGCCATTATCGTGTCCAGATCGATGCGGGAATGTCCTGATTGAATACCCTTTCGGAATCGGAGCAGGTTGCTACTTTGATGAGAGCTTTGAAGTAGTCTGTGATAACTCTTCCGGCTCTCCAAAAGCCATTCTTCAAAAAATCGGCCAGGAAATTTCCTCATATACATCTTACAGCGGCAGCCCGAATATCGCAGTCAATATTTCTGTAACTTCCTTGAGTAGCATTAATAATGCTAAAGGCATTAACCTGACAGGCACCCCATTTTCCTTTTCACAAAGGATTAATAAGTTCCTGGCCATCGGTTGTGACAACTATGCCAATAACCAGCAGAATGATTCAATTTCAAGTAATTCAATTCTCACTGATGCTGGCGGTGAGTGCATATCTATTTGTACATGCAATCCTTCCGAGAGTAGTGGTTGCTGTGATATGGTATGTAACATTCCTCAGAATAGTAGTACTAAAGTTCTCGATGCGAATACATCGTACGTTTATTCTCAAAGTATTCCACAGGGATGCACCTCTCTTTCTCTGGTTGACCCAGATTGGATTTTCTCAAACTACCTGAAAACTCCCAGTGGCTTGAAGGATAAAAAAAAGATTCCTGCTGTGTTGGAGTGGGGAAAATATAAAGGCGTTTGTTATGAAGATTATAATTCACATACTAAAGTGTGTAACAAGGATGATCGTTGTCTAATACAATTAAGCTCAGGTCATTTCTGTCGTTGTGATTACAGCAGAAATAGCGTCTACCAAGACTACTTTTGTGAAGGTACAGACTTAAACCTTTTTGGGACATGAGTGCATAAAGAATTTCTTGGCGCATTTTGATTTGATCTTCTATTTTCTTTGGCTTTGTGTAGGTGACTTGATCTGTAATACCACAAGCGGACACAATTGCTCCAAATGTCCTGATGGTTATAATTATTACCGGCCTGCTTATTATCGCCCTCTCCAAGAACGGCGATGCTCCCCCAAGAGAAGTAGGGATTCTTTTTTCAGCAAAAAAACTCGGGTCAAATATGTTGTTATAGGTATATATTTCTACCCCTTTTATTTTCAAAATTCCCCAACTTAATTGACTAAAAATAATTAGAATAGAACATTAACCTGACAGAATCAGCACCCGAATTCGTTTTCTAATATGAGATAGGAATGTGAGCTTTTATAAATAATTCTTACATATTGCTAACCAAACCATAAGAGGATGGATTCCGTCTTTTGCCAATTTCTTATAGAAAACCGACGGAAAATGATAGTATCAAAATGAAAATTATATTGGAAATTACACATTCTTAGAATTTTCTATTATTTGTATAAAAGAGATATAAAGTCTAGTATGGTGGAGTAATGATACAATTTCAAATATTTTATACAAAAAAAAGGAATTGTACAAACTAAAGTCTCAAATTATCATTAGTTAAATTAAAAATACAATAGGACCTCATGATATATTTTTATGTTTTATATTTTTAATTAACCAATAATATCCCGTCACATAAGTTTTTACAATGTTATATTATTTATGCAAGTGTTTGTGGCTCTATAATTATTCTATAAGACTTTTTTTCTCTCTTAGAATTTGTTCATATTCTATCTATGCTGTTGAAATACAACAACATAATAAACACACTGCTAGTTAAATGCTTTTCTGTTAAAAATGTGATTTACATTTCAATAATGTTTTTTTTTTCCTAATCACTGTTTGAACATCAAGGATGAACTGAGCTAGTGTCTGGACTGGAAGGAATGTAGCCAAATAAATTTGAAGAAGGACCACTTTCCCTAGATTATATTTGGAAACATTTCTTCTTTTATCATTTACCGCTATGCCATTTCAATACTAAGATTGTCTTCGAGTGGTGTAGGTTGCACCAGTGGTGGGCTTGGAATGTTTCTACTCATTGGAGCATGGTGGCTGTTCAAGTTTGTCAAAAGAAGAAGGGAAATCAAGCTCAAGCGAAAATTCTTCAAGAGGAATGGGGGCTTATTACTGCAACAAGAGTTGGCTTCCACTGAAGGTACTATTGAGAAAACAAAATTGTTCACTTCAAAGGAATTGGAAAGGGCGACTGATAACTTCAACTTGAATCGAATTCTTGGCCAAGGAGGTCAAGGTACTGTCTACAAAGGAATGTTACCAGATGGAAAAATCGTAGCCGTTAAAAAGTCCAAAGTAATTGATGAGAGTAAGGTGGAGGAATTTATCAATGAGATGGTTATTTTATCTCAAATTAACCACAGAAATGTTGTTAAGCTGTTAGGTTGTTGCTTGGAGACAGAAGTTCCTCTATTAGTGTATGAGTTTATTCCCAATGGAACTCTCTTTCAATACATACACGATCAAAATGAGGATTTTCCAATCACTTGGGAAATGCGATTGCGAATTGCCATCGAAGTTTCAGGTGCTCTATCCTATTTGCATTCGGCTGCTTCTATACCTATATATCATCGAGATATCAAGTCTACAAACATACTTTTGGATGATAAATATCGTGCCAAAGTTTCAGATTTTGGGGCTTCAAGGTCTATGGCAGTTGATCAAACACATATGACTACTCAAGTACATGGCACCTTTGGGTACCTAGATCCTGAGTATTTTCGATCGAGTCAATTTACTGATAAAAGTGATGTTTATAGCTTTGGAGTAGTTCTTGCTGAGCTCTTGACTGGAGAAAAACCGATTCGTTTTACCACATTGGAAGAAGATAAAAGCTTAGCAGCATATTTTCTATTTGCAATGAAAGAGGAAAGATTATTTGAAATCCTTGATGCTCGGGTCATGAAAGAGGGTGGCGGGGATGAGATAATAATATTTGCTAAAGTTGCAAAGAGATGCTTGAACCTTAATGGGAAAAAGAGGCCTACAATGAGGGAAGTGACAAGTGAATTAGCAGGAATTAAAGCATGGAATGGAGCTTCAAATGTAATAGAAGAAGACCTTGAAGAGATTGATTGTGCTCTCGGTGACATATATATAGTTGCAAATTCTGAAACTGATGGATCCATCAACGGGTCCTTTTTGGATGATGTTACCATTTCAATGGATGCTAATCCTGTAATTAAAAGCAATTGGTGAAGGGATTCGATACTATGCACTTGATATTTTAAGTTTTATGTTTGAAATTTTAAAACTTGTTGTGAGAACTTTCAGATTTTGTGTTTGTGACTGTGATTTTACGTTCATATATACAGTCAAACTCAATGTAGGAGGTCTCTAAGTGTGTTTATAAGTTTTCAATCTTCATGTATTAAATTAGTGGATGTATGTTGGTCATTCCCAATGGTTATGAAATAAATTGAAGTATAGTTTCCATATGTTTTTTGAATTATGTATTTAATAAATAAAATTGCGAGACTTCCGGAATATATTCTAGTTATTGTATACTTCAATATTTTTTTTTCTTCAGAAACTATATGCTCATAAATAGTTAAAAAGAAATATCTCTACATAATAGTATTAACCTCGTCTAAGATCCCAAATAATTTCTACTATATATAAACGTACTTAAACAAATTTTCCAAGTAATTTTGATCTTCTTTTATAAATTGAATGTGTCAACATCATATTCAGGATTGTTGTGAATGTCTTGAATCTTTTAGGATAAAACCAACATGTTGGTCTGTAAAAATTTTTGCATTTGTTCGTAAGATTGTCTAGTAGGGATCGATGCATAACATTTCATTTGAGAACATTTATGTTTTTACTGTGTTTGGTTGTGAATAAATTGAAATTGATTAACATACATTAGTAACTGAAACTGATATGTTGGGGAAAAGACGAAATAATTTATTCTATTATAAAAGCTCTGATTTGGGAAACTCAAGTTAAATTCAAATTTGATTGTAACTTTAACAAGTTTATTTGAACCATTTTGTATTTTTGTCCCTAACCCATTACTTGAAAGTGGTAAAACTGTTAAAGTGACTGACAATTTTGGTAAAAGATTCCATGAGGACGTTACTTGTTTTGACCTCACGGTCGTAGTTTAGTTGTGCCTTGAATCATAAATCTTGAAAACTCATATTCAAGTTATGAAATTCACATAATGTCACCAAATGTGAAAAATTAGATAAATGAAAAGCACCTGTTTAGGAACCAAAAATCTTACTCAAGTGGCCAGAATGCACGGTCTTAAACCGGCCAGCATCAAGCCTCTTATTGATCAAACCCCGCTTGAAAATTAATGAAATCAGACGATGGAAAATTCAGCTCTATCTCATCAACTTTGCACCAAAAAAAAAATAATACGTGAGAACTTGAATGAATGCTCCCGAACTTGGTGATGGCGCCAGAAGCCCACTACTTATATGGCCCGGCAGTTACGATTTTATTTTAGTAGAAGTAAACATTGCAAACCCAATTGGCCTAAATTTAATCAAGCTTCAATAATTTGGGTTTCGATGTGGAGAATGACGAAGTAGAAAATGATAAAAGAACAAAACTTCTGAATAGATAACATGTTAATGATAAAAAGTTACCCACACTATGCTCTACATCTTCTTTTCTTTTTCTCTTTTTTTTTTAAGCATCTTTTTCCGTTAAACAGTCGTTTGTTTAGACGGCCAAAACGCGTTTCATCTTGGTACGTTCCATTAACGGTCAAGTAAACGTAGGACCTTTGAGGCACGTACATAATTTCATGTTCATGTATTTGCCATGAAAGCTACGGAAGCCAGTTAGGTTGAAGTTCGAGGAAAGTTGCCGACATGTTCATTGGGTAGCCATCAAAGCCAACGTGTTTCATCTTATCGACAGATGTTTATGGAGCAACAAAGTTAATTTCCACTTTCCAGTGTGAAATCTTTCCATTTGACAAAAGTGAATAAAATGCACGATTTCATCAACTTTAAATGAATAAAGTTAATTTCAACTTTATTTGCTCTTTGCGAGAGAAAAGATGAAAAGGAGTAAAAAAGATACAACTTTAAATGCATTAAAATACTCTTTTGCATAGACTTCCCACTTAGAAATGAATTCGGAAACGTGAGAGTTCATGAAATGGAATCTTCGATTTAGTAACAAAACCGCTTTTACCTTTCCCACTAATTACCTTGTATTTTGATAAATATCTTATTTTTATTTATTTTTTTAATGTAGGATTGTTTGTTTTCTGAAGTATGGATAGGACTTAGTTTAAGACATTAATATTTTTTTTCCCTGAAAAATATCATTCATCTTAGTAGTTCTAACTTGTAATTGAAGTATGAAGTTTAAATAGACCATTTAAGTTTAAATTCTTCAATATGCCGAATAAAATTTATTTATTTTCTATTTATATTCAAATCCATTTTTTGTATTATTGTAAATATTTATCTATTTTTAATCGTTTTTTCTAGAAATTTATCTTTAAATAATTTGATATCATACCTTCTCGAAACGTCAAATAAATTTACTTGGATTTGATGAAACTATTCAATAGCTTATAATTGTAAAACTAAATAATTAATGCAATACTTTAAAGGCAAATTATACTAATAAAAATTTGCATATATTCCAATTTTTCTATATATAAATATCCAAGGCTTCTGAAGTGTGGACGTCTGCAGCAGGGTTTTAAAATTTAGAAAGACATAAGAGACAAGAAAATGAGAACTTTAACGTACTGTGTTTTGTCTTTTAGTGTATTGAAATATGCATTCTTTTGTCTTTTAGTTTCGTTTGCATCATTTTAAAATGAGGATGTTTGTTTGTATATGCAGAGTCTTTTTCTCATGCGGGCACCTTCATTCTTTTTTTCATACGGAATCATATAGTTTAATAGAGTTAGTGTAGATACGTTTTTAAACTACATAGTTTTATACTGCATTAAAAATTGACTCTATTAAACTGTATGGTTTGACAACATGTTATATATAAATACACGATTTTAAAGTGTGAAAAACGTCTGGGAAAGCTTTAGAATTGTGTGGTTTTAAAGCTTTGTTTAAAATTCTATTAAACCCCACAATTTTAAAAATTTTCCGAACCATTTCTTTATTTTAAGATCCCGAACCAGAAAATTACTCTATATATATAATCATTTTTAGTTGCAGTCTCCCTCATTTTATTAAATAATCATTTTTTAGTGATGAAATCTTTGATTTGTTTATTATATCTACCAAAGAGATTTTGACTAGTCTAGTGATGAAAAGAAGCTGAAGTCTCCTCGAGGTTTTGTCAAATTTGTGAAATTGTCTTACGGAAGAGAAATGATACTATGGCAACGTAATTATTACCGGTCCCCTTTTTTTAATTAAATTTACATTGAACCTCTCGCTTACTCTTCCGAATTAATTATGAAAGTCGGGCCATGTACATACGCAAGGACTTTTTTCAGCTAATCCTCTAACTTCTTCAGCTATTCCTCTAACTTATATATTATGATTCTGTCAATACCAAATATCATATTCCAAGTCTGTAACAATGCTCTCGGTCTCTTCTTTTGAATTCTAACATTAAGTAAAAATGGTAAAAAAAAAAATGTAAAGTCAAAATTGCATTAAGGATATTGAAACATAAAAGTTGTAATTTTATGCTAATTGAAGGCTGTAGTTCTGGATAGGGATATGCCGACACCAAGAGAGTTGTGTCTATTTATAATTTACTTTCATTTATGCAATGTGGGGAGTTGGAACCTTCCCCTCATGAAAAGAAAATGAAATTGAATAGCTAACTACCTTGTAACTCGCGTGAAGGATAATGTATTATTATTATTCTTCATTATTTGAGATTTTTAAGAAATTACCAAGAGAACATCTAATTTGATCTTTTTCCTGAACTTTCTAAAAAATTGTTGAACCAAACAATGACAATACAAATGAGCATTCTGCAGGTAGCAGAGATTGAAGACGATCATTGATTGACAGTCGTTTTTCTCCCTTTGGATTAAATAAATAAATATATTAGTTTTTACCCTCGACAATTTTGATCAAGTAGATGTGAATTAAATATAATGGAATAAATAATAATTGGAGAAAAAAACTTAACAGATAAAAAAAAAAGACTGAAAAGGCCAATGAGGTTGAAGTCAATCTAAATTGCTTGCAAGCAAATACCTTCTTGGAGCTGAATCAAATGTATAAACGGAGGTTGATAACATTTCAGTATTAATTATCCGGCAAGTATGAAAAGAGAAATTCAAAATTTTCCACCGTTATATTCACATTATTTAAATATTCATGATTTTTTTGAAATATTCATGATGATTAAATATTAAATTTCCCATATCTAATTTGAAAATATGCCCAAAAAAAAAAAAAAAATCAGAGTCATAAAGAAAGTCGAATGTTATTTCCCCAACCCCACCCAGAACTCATGCCAAAACAATGATGAGAAAAAAATGCAATTCTACAGGTTACTTGAAAATAGCCCTATGGTTCACAAATGATGGGAATGTCACAGCCCGCATTTGTGGACTTATGGGGTCCATTAATCGCCATGCATCCCGTGGTGCTTCGGTTTTAAGCCAACGAACACGAAGACAGACATTCAAATTAACCGCATTTGGCAATGTGACATGAACGGTATCTCTTTCTATCTTTATTGAACAATGTGACAAAATAAATATAATGGACTAAATAATAATTGGATAAAAGACGTAACAAATAAAAAGAGGAAGACTAAAAGGGCCAATGAGGTTGAAGTCAATCGAAATTGCTTATACTTTCTTGGTGCTGAAATAAATATATAAATGGAGGTTGAAGAAAATACGGGAGAAGAGTTAACACTCCTTAGATTCGCAAAATAAAAGAAAGAGGAATTTATAAAGTTTGAGTGGTAATACATAAATGGCTGTTCATAATGGTTTGGTTTTGTTGCATATCATTATGTTACTCTGCACGGTCGAAGCAGCAGCGGAGGCATTAGCGTGTCCAGATCGATGCGGGGATGTCGAGATCCAATACCCTTTCGGAATCGGAGCAGGGTGCTACTTTGATGAGAGTTTTGAAGTAGTCTGTGATGACTCTTCCGGCTCTCCAAAAGCAATTCTTCAAAGAATCGGCCAAGAAATTTCCTCATATGTAACTTTCAGCAGCAGCACTCCCAATATTTTGGTCAATATTTCTGTAACTTCCTTGAAAAGCAGTAAAAATGCTAAAGGCATTAACCTGACAGGCACCGCATTTTCCTTTCCACAAAGCGAAAATAAGTTCCTGGCCATAGGTTGTGACAACTATGCCAGCAACCAGCAGAATGATTCGATTTCACGTAATTCAACTATCACTGATGCCGGCGGTGGGTGCATATCTATTTGTACATGCAATCCTTCTGAAGATAGTGGTTGCTGTGATGTGTTATGTAACATTCCTCAAAATAGTAGTACTAAAGTTCTCGATTCGAATACATCGTATGTTTATTCTCAAAGTATTCCACAGGGATGCACCTCTCTTTCTCTGGTTTACCCATATTGGATTTTCTCAAACTACCTGGAAAATTCCAGTGGTTTGAAGGATAAAAAAAAGATTCCTGCTGAGTTGGAGTGGGGAAAATATAAAGGCTTTTGTTATGAAGATTATAGTTCACAAACTAAAGTGTGTAACAAGGATGATCGTTGTCTAATACAATTAAGCTCAGGTCATTTCTGTCGTTGTGATTACAGCATAAATAGCGTCTACCAAGACTACTTTTGTGAAGGTACAGCCTTAAACCTTTTTGGGATATGAGTGCATAAAGAATTTCTTGGCGCAGTTTGATTTGATCTTCTATTTTCTTTGGCTTTGTGTAGGTTACTTGATCTGCAATACCACAAGCGGACACAATTGCTCCAAATGTCCTGATGGTTATTATTATGACCCGGTTTTTGATGGGTCTGTCCAAGAACCGCGATGCTCCCCAACGAGAACTAGGGATTCATTTCTCCGCAAAAAAACTCGGGTCAAATATGTTGTTATAGGTATATATTTCTACCCCTGTTATTTACAAAATTTCCCAACTTGACTAAAAATAATTAAAATAGAACATTAACCTGGCAGAATCATCACCCGAATTCGTTTTCTAATATGACTTATGCACGTGAACTTTTATAATTATTTCTTGCATATTGCTAACCAAACAATAAGACGGTGGATTCAATCTTTTGCCACTTTCTTATAGAAAACCGACTAAAAATGATAGTATCAAAATGAAAATTATACTAGAAATTACACACTGTTAGGATTTTCTATTATTTGTATAAAAGAGATATAAAGTCTAGTACGGTAGAGTAATGATACAATCACAAATATTTTTATACACAAAAAATACTGAAGGACCTCATGATTAATTTTTATGTTTTATATTTTTAATTAACCAATCATATCTTGTCACCTCAGTTTGTACAATGTTAAATTATTTATAAAGTGTTTGTGGCTCTATAATTATTCTATGAGATATTTTTCTCCCTTAGAACTTGTTCACATTTTATCCACGGTGTTAAAATACAACAACAGAATAACTACACTGCTAGAAGATAAATGCGACATTTTCCCAAACAATTGTTTATCTAAGAGTTTTGCAAATTAAAACTAGTTAAATATTTATCTACAAAAAATGTGATTTACATTTCAACAATGTTTTTTTCCTAATCACTGTTTGAACATCAAGGATGAAATGGGGTAGTGTGTGGATTTAAACGTAGCGAAATAAATTTGAAGAGGGACCACTTTCCCCAGATTATATTTGGAAACATTTCTTCTTTTATCATTTTCTGCTTTGTCATTTCGATACTAAGATTGTCTATGAGTGGTGCAGGTTGCACTAGTGGTGGGCTTGGAATGTTTCTACTCATTGGAGCATGGTGGCTGCTCAAGTTTGTCAAAAGAAGAAGGGAAATCAAGCTCAAGCAAAAATTCTTCAAGAGGAATGGGGGCTTATTACTGAAACAAGAGTTGGCTTCCACCGAAGGTACTGTTGAGAAAACAAAATTGTTCACTTCGAAGGAATTGGAAAAAGCCACCGATTACTTCAACTTGAATCGAATCCTTGGTCAAGGAGGTCAAGGTACTGTCTACAAAGGAATGTTAGCAGATGGAAAAATTGTGGCTGTTAAAAAGTCCAAAGTAATTGATGAGAGTAAGGTGGAGGAATTTATCAATGAGGTGGTTATTTTATCTCAAATTAACCACAGAAATGTCGTTAAGCTGCTAGGTTGTTGCTTGGAGACAGAAGTTCCTTTATTAGTGTATGAGTTCATTCCCAACGGAACTCTCTTTCAATACATACACGATCAAAATGAGGATTTTCCAATCACTTGGGAAATGCGATTGCGAATTGCCATCGAAATTTCTGGTGCTCTATCCTATCTGCATTCGGCTGCTTCTATACCTATTTATCATCGAGACATCAAGTCTACAAATATACTTTTGGATGATAAATATCGTGCCAAAGTTTCAGATTTTGGGGCTTCAAGGTCTATGGCAGTTGATCAAACACATATGACTACTCAAGTCCACGGCACCTTTGGATACCTAGATCCTGAGTATTTTCGATCGAGTCAATTTACTGATAAAAGTGACGTTTATAGCTTTGGAGTAGTTCTTGCTGAGCTCTTGACTGGGGAAAAACCAATTCGTTTTACCACCTTGGAAGAAGACAAAAGTTTAGCAGCATATTTTCTATGTGCAATGAAAGAGGAAAGATTATTTGAAATCCTTGATGCTCAAGTCATGAAAGAGGGTGGCAAGGATGAGATAATAACAGTTGCTAAACTTACAAAGAGATGCTTGAACCTTAATGGGAAAAAGAGGCCTACAATGAGAGAAGTGGCAAGTGAATTAGCAGGAATTAAGGCAGGGAATGGAGCTTCAAATGTAATGGAAGAAGGTCTTGAAGGGATTGATTGTGCTCTTGGTGACATACATATAGCTGCAAATTCTGAAACTGATGGATCCATTGACGAATCCTTTTTGGATAGTGTTACTGTTTCAGTGGATGTTGATCCTCTAATTTCAAACAATTGGTGAAGGGATTTGATACTATGCACCTAATATTTCAAGTTTTATGTTTGAAATTTTAAAACTTGTAGTGAGAACTTTCAGATTTTGTATTTGTGACTCTGAATTTATGTGCATATATGTTAGTGAACTCAGTGTAGGAAGTCTCTAAGTGTGTTTATAAGTTCCCAATTTCCATGTCAGTGACTAACATTAATTTAGTGGATGTATGTTAGCCATGCCCAATGGTTATGAAATAAATTGAAGTATATTTTCCATATGTTTCTTGAATTATGCATTTAAAAAATAAAATTGTGAGACTTCCAGAATATATTCTAGTTATTGTATCCTTCAAATTTTTTTTTCTTCGGAAGCCATATGCTCATAAATAGTTAAAAAGAAAAATCTCTACATTATAGTATTTACCTGGTCTAAGATCCTGGATAATTTCTACTGTATAAAAACATATTTAAACAAGTTTTCCAAGTAATTTTGATCTTCTTTTATAAATTGAGTGTGTCAACATCGTTAGATAAGTGAAAAGCACCTGTCTAGGAACCAAAAATCTTACTGAAGTGGCAAGAATGCACGTTCTTAAACCGGCCAGCATCAAGCCTCTTATTGATCAACCCCGTTTGAAAATTAATCATATCAGACGCTGGAAAATTTAGCTCTATCTCATCAACTTTGCACCAAAACAAAAAATAATATGCGAGAACTTGAATGAATGCTCACGAACTTGGTGATGGCGCCAGAAGCCTACAACTTATATAGCTCGGCAGATAGGATTTTATTTTAGTAGAACTAAACATTACGAGCCCAATTGGCCTAAATTAAATTTAGGATTTCTTTAACCCAAGATCATAAACTGAACATGCCTACGTTTTCTCTTTGCAAACCTCAAGAAACCCAACTCCAAGAGGATCTATTTTTAACCACCGCACTGATCGATTTTTATTTAGTCCATTTATAGATGGCATGAATACAAGCAACGCAAGGCCGAAAATCAAGCTTCAATAATTTGGGTTTCGATGTGGAGAATGACGAAGCAGAAAATGATAAAAGAACAAAACTTCTGAATAGATAACATGTTATTGATAAAAAGTTATCTATACTATGCTCTAAATCCTTTTATTTATTTATTTTTTTTAAGAACCTTTTCCGTTAATCAGTGGTTTGTTTTGACGGCCAAAACGTGTTTCATCTACTTTCCATTAACGGTCAAGTAAACACATAATTTCATGTTCATTTATTAGCCATGAAAGCTACGGAAGCCAGTTAGTTAGGTTGAAGTTGGACGAAAGTTCCCGGCATGTTCGTTGGGTAGCCATGAAAGCCAACGTGTTTCATCTTATCGACAGATCTTTATTGAAGATTATTATTTGAAAAGCAAGTCGTTCAGCGTCAACGCGGTAACACACGTACAACTTTATCTTACTTGTGGACGTCAATCCACAAGTCCACACCCTTATATTCCACTCCCGCCCACGCATAACACACGTCCTCCATTACAGTCAACTTGCGCGGCAACTTTCGTCTGTTGAAAATTCAAGTTACACAGACAAGATTCCTATTTCCACTTTCCAGTGCGAAATCTTTCCATCCCAAAAAAGTGAATAAAATGCAGTTTCGTCAACATTAAATGAATGTAACTCGCTGATTTTTACTTGCTCTTTGATAGAGAAAAGATCAAAAGGAGTCAAAAAGATACAACAAATTAAAGTACACTTTTGCACAGTCTTCCGAATGAGAAATGAATTCGGAAACGTGAGCGTTCATGAAATTTGTATGTAGAGTTCTCGTGTTTCTTTGAATTTTTACCCATTTATTGAATTTCTTTTCTTCACCTACACTTTTGTTAGTTAATGGAATGAAATTTTGAGGAATTTGTTAAATATTTGATCTTGGCTAAAAGTTTGTCATTGATAAAACTCCCTCTTGATTTCAACTAGTAAATTTATGCAAAATTTCTTTACAGCATTGAGCAACGTATTCTCTTTTCATTGGAGCTTTCCTAAAAAGTCCATGCAAGAACTGTATCCATTAAAAATATAATTTTATCATCCGTTTGTTTCTTAAATTTTAAAGGTATTGTTTCACACATGAAATATTAGGGGGAAAAACTACTTAATTTGAAAATAAAATTAAAGGATAGATAGGGGGGACAATTTGGTTGAAGATGTATTATTTGATTCTATTTAAATCAAATTAAACATGTTTAAGTTTGAAAAAATTAATTCGTTTAATAAATGGTTGAATTGGATTCAATTTACAAAATAAATTAATCGAATCTAAGTTTGAGGTCACTCATTCATTTATCATTTAGGATTCGTTTAATAAACAATTAAAAAATGAATCGAGTATGAATCTATTCATTTATTAGCCATTTGATTAAATTACTTATTTACCATTAATTTTTTTATGCATAAATTTAAAAATTTAGAGGATAGTTTTGTAATTATAAGTTATAATAATAAGATAAAAATAAATAATTTTTAATAAATGTATTATACAAATTGTAAATGAATCTAAATTCGATTTAATTCATTAAATTTTATAGAGTAAATGAATTAAACAAATATTCATTCAATAAACAAATCGAATTCAAACCCATTTAATTAAGACTCTATTCGTTTACTATTCAATTCATTTGTTCATTTTTCAACCCCTAGATTTGAGAATAAAGCTGTAATGGATAAAGCGCCAAAAGGAGAGATGGAGGAAAGGATGAAAAATCAGTTAAATAAAAAATAGGAGTAATTACAATAATTTAGTAGTTTAATTAGAGTATTTTAGGTATTAATGTGGGTTTATACTATTACACATATAGTAATAGGAGAGGGTGCAATAATAGAGCTTCAAATATTGTTCAAGAAAGTCTTGAAAAGATTGATTGTGTTGAGGCTAACATAACTGAAAGTTATGAAATCGATTAATCCTTCACTAGATCTCTTTTGGATAGCAACACTCTTTCAACGAATGTTGATCCTCCAATTTTCAAATAAATGGTGAAGGGATTCGCTACCATAAGTCCTGTAGGAGCTCTCTGATAAGTGTGGTTTTAGAAGTTCCAATTTGTAATATAACTTTAAATTAATGGCTGCACATAGACCATTCCTAACAGTGGTGAAATAAATTGAAGCATTGTTTTCTATATGTTTTGTTAATTATATTTCACAATAAAATTGTGTGAGACTTTTGGTTCGAGAATATATTATAGTTACTGTTAAAATTAAATAAATGAAAACCGCATGTCTAGGACCCAAAAATTTTGTTACAATGGCAATAATGCATTGTCATAAGTTGGCTAATATTCAAACCAGATTAGGATTTTCTCCTGATATGAGTTCTCTTGAACTTTTAAAAATCTTGTGTCATTTGTCTAGTAATAATTGTATATAAATAGGATTTAGCATTTTTATTTTTTACTTATTAACCATCAATGAGTAAGTGAATTTTTATTCAAAAGTAATTCAAATTAGGATATGATCTCAATCCTATCAAGCCTCTTATTGATCAAAACCACTTGAAAATAAATCAAATCAAGCGGTGGCAAATTGAGCTTGATGTCACCAACTAGAATATGTGAACTCTTGTTTATCCAAAAAATAAATAAATAAACAAATAAATAAAATATATGTGAACTTGAATGCCCTTGAATTTGTCTGTTGATAGGCGCCACAAGCCCACAACTTATATCTGCAACTAGGACTTGTTTAACCCAAGCCCAAAATCGAACTTCAACGATTTGGGTTTTGATGCAAGAGAATAACCAAGTAGAAAAATGAAAATGATAAAAGAACGAGGGCTGTGAAAAGATAATGTGTTATTGATAAAAAAGTTCATATGCATTTATTTTAAGTTAATTCTTTCAATCTACATTTTTATTTTTAAAAGATAATATGTTATTGATAATCTTTAAGAGATCCAATGAGTGAGGGAGAGAAAAAAATTCTAAGCTTTTTAGTTATTATAAGCTAAAAAAAATCTTTTTTTTTTTTATACTTAAAAACTTTCCTCTTCCTCAAGTTCACATTCGAGTAATAATTGTTAATTGCATCTTCAAATTCATCACAAACTCATGTAAAGAAAATCTTTGGTTGTTTTATATGCCCATAAAAATAATATGTGATTCTTGGGGTGTAATATCATACAATTTATATTTATATCGTTATATGATTATATTTTATTGATTTTTATTGAGTTTCTGACCATTTATTGATATCCGGACTATGAAATATAATATCCTAATCAGACTTGTGAAATACATCATATACATGTAGACTTTCAATCTGAGGTACCTTAAAGTATAATGTGAGAATGTTGAATTATTTAAAGAAGTGTGACACTTTCATTTTTCTATTGAACATAGAATTTTTAAAAATTATTAAAAAAATTTCAGATCCCACTACTTGGCAACGTCATATATTTCAATTATGTGGATCAGATTCATAAGAGTTTATATTATAAGTCTAAATAATTTACTAAACACGCTATAATCTTCCGAGATTTGCTTTTGTTTGAAGTTAATGCAACAATTAATCTAATCTAACCCTGATCAAAATGTCTGAATAGTCCCTACTTAATGGCCAAACAAAACTTAAAAATCATGGGTAAAATTGACAATTCAGTTTCAAGGACTGAACCCCTCATATGGGGTCCAGATAATGTTTAGGATAAACAGATAATAATTGGTAATAAAAGCTGCCGAATCACGTGCTAATTGTAATAAATTTTACCCTTTGAGATTTCAAATGCTAATAAAAGTTCTTTATCTTTTATTCTTCTCCCCATCCATTGGTTTCAAAAAAATTCAAATGTTAGGTCCACTTTCTCTTATCGTGGCTCACCAATCACAATCATTAAAAATTTGGCTTCAATTTTTTCAATCATTGATTGAAAAATTGAACCCAAAATCAAAATGGTGTCAATTTTTTCAATTTTTTCATATTTGTATATCTACTAAATATGAAAGATCATATGCTCATATTTGTGTCTCTACCCATGTTTTTTTTCCCCATCAATTAAATGGATCTTGTTATTTCAAATAATGTGACACCAACAGTATGACCATCATTTTTATTTTATTTTTATTAGACTAAGACTAACATATTATTTAACAAAGACTGTAATATTGGCACTCATATTATTAAAATTATGTTTTGGACAAAAAGACAGCCATAATATTATTTAACAATGACTATCATCCTTTTTTATGATTTTGGACAATGACTATCATATTAACCCCTTTATTTAATAAGTATGGGATTGTACACATAATTTATTTTTTAAAACAATTATATATTTATAGTTTATAAAAATAACAATCGAAGCTATTATCATATTAACCACTTTATTTAATAACATATGTGATTGTACACATAATTTATTTTTTAAAACAATTATATAGTTATAGTTTATAAATATAACAATCGAAGCTATTATCACCGTTATTTTAGTATGAGGTTATGACTTTTTGGGATAATATAAGAGGTATAGAAATTGATTCTTAAATTTAGATCATTTAAAATTGTCATTTATAATGAATAACAAATAACAAAAAATGATAAATTCAAGAAGTACATAATTCTTTTCTAATTTGAGTTTAGTTTTAGCCTATTAGTGTTCACGAGAAAAATAAAATAAAAGAATGGATCTTAGCTGTAGGTATATTTAATTTCATAAAAATTTAGATCTACAATAACTTATTAAAATGAAGTGAATTATTTTTTTCAAATCGATTTTGCCAAAATAATTGACTTCATTGTAATGAGTTGTATATGATATAATTAATTCAATCTATAAAAAAAAATCATCAAGATAGATCAATTTTTAATTAAATTGATTAGTTTAAAAAATGAATTAGATCTTAAATTAGATTTCAACTGAACACGTGTCGTTAGAATATACCTCTAGATTCTAATACTTTCCTAGAACTCTCCACAATTAATTCCAGCTCCCTCCTCTCCTAAACCATACAACAAATCAAACCTGCCTGACAAAACGAAATGACCAGATTACCCTCCAGTGCAGAAAGACTTTGAACAAGTCAACCCCATTATCAGTTAAGAACCCCCCAAGTCTCGGAGGCTAATATTGTAAATATAAGTCCAGCAATCGCCAAGATCTCGCAAATCTAATGTTAAAACAAACAAATCATTAACACTAAACTCAAATTAACATCATCCAATCAACATTCTTTATATATTCTAGTTTCTAATTTTTTTTGTCAACGAGTCAAACAAATATTAACTCATTCTGGTATTTATGGGAATTTCTCTTTATTCAAGAAATAAATAATTTAACCAAAAAAGCAGTACTTTTCACTCCAATTATTTTTAACTATTACTTAAAATAATTTTTTCAAAAATAATTTTAAAAAAATTAAAAGTTAGGGTTTGCACTTTTTTGTGGTGGTTTGCAATTTTTTCATAAGGAAATTTCATTTTTTTTATATTGAATATTTGTACATTAGTTTCATAGCTTAAATAAAAAATAAAATTTAAATGTTTATGTTTCGTTTTAAATAAAAAAAAGTTTTTTGGTCAAAATCAATGCAAAATAACGTGTCAATTAAACTATACATAGTATTATATATATACATATGTATACATTCAAACGAGAAAAAAAAATAAAATTAAACAATTAATATTTTATTATAGAGTTTAAATCCCCAACTATCCCGCTCACTGAGGCAGACAGCTCACTCACTCTCAAGTGAGTGTCTTTCTTTCTCTATAAAATAAAAATACAAACTTTTTTCTCATCCTCAGGCTCTCTTTTTGAATCTTTGAACACCAAATCAGGTCAAATTTTCAATCTTTCCTTATGCATTGTACGTTTTCAAACATGCCTATCTGCGTTTATGCATTCATTTGTTCTTGCATTGTATTTTTCTGTTTTTTTTTTCTTTGCTGATATATTGATTAGGGTTCAATGGGTTTGTTGCCATTATTGTAAAGTTTGAATTTTGGAATGTGGGGTTGTGTTAGTTAGCTGAATGGGTTCTCTGATTGATGAGAAAATGTAGGAAATTGGGGGAGATAAGGAAACTTGTGTTTTGTTTCTTTTTTTGTAATTTGTTGGAAAAGTTCAAGAAAGTGAGGAAAGTTGACTCAGGTGAGAGAAATGTGATTGTTTTTGAATTTTATGACTTGGGTGATTTTATTTTATATTTTGGCGTTTTTATTTTTGGTAACATTCTGTTTGGTTAGCTTGATTTTGGGGTTGATGTGTTTTTTTAAAATTTGTTTCCCATTTCTGCTTATATGATTGATTGTATTATAAATCTGGGGGATCTTGAAGTTCTGAATAATAGATTTGAAATTAGATTTCTGTTAAGAAAGTTCAGGTCTTGAAATCTAAACTTGTGAGCTTTAGCTTCTAAATTTTGAATCTTTTTTAATTTGTCCACATTGAGAAATTTGAAAGTTAATGCACTAGGTTACTAGTCTTTGTATACTCAATTTTTTTCACTTTTGCCTCTTTGTCATTAAAGTTAGTTCCAATCTTCAAGGAGAAGTCTCTCGTGAGAAGGATTTCCAAGAAGAAAGAACTTTTGGGATTAATGTGATTTCTAGAAGCTAATCTAAGAGTTTCAACTTGGTCGTTCAGTTAATATGAGAAGAATTTTTCAAATACATGCTTTCTGAAAGTATTTATGAAAGTGGACCATAACCGTTTAGCTGATCTATACTGCAAGCAAATTGCAGTAATTTAGTGCTTATTTGTAATTTGGCACAAAAGATCGCATGGTTTCTCATTTCTTAGATTATTTTGAGACATAAATGAACTACCACGCATGGAGAAACATGCTTTATGAGCTTGTAAACAGCTTGATTTATATTCATGTTGGAGAGTTTGAAAGGCAAAATTTCTTTCTTGACACACCTAATACTAATACCTTTATCTAAAAATTCAGAAAACCTAGGAATGATAAAGTTGATAGGTTTTAATTCTTTTATGTGATCTCCTGTTGTTCTAATATCTCCCTGAAAGTTTAGTTTTGTTGCGGTAATCTTGTTCGTGAATTCACTTGCTCCTGATTTGGCCATTTCTTGCAGGTACCAGACTTTCAAGCTTTAGTTTAATGCTTTGTGTTGTTCTTCTATGAGGTTTGTAAATATGAAGAAGCAGAGCTCCATTGCCGCTAATGTTGGAGATTCAACTGGAATAATGACACGTTCTCGAGCTGCCACCTTGTCCTCGCAATCATCTGGATTTGTGGCTTCTTCTAGAGCACCTTCAGTACAAACTAGAAAACGTGTTCTGCGGGAAAATCCAAAAAAAGCAGCCTCAGACGAGAACAACATCATTGTGACTGACAATCCATGCCGACAGCATAAGAGGAGAGCAGTGCTTCAGGATGTAACAAATGTTTGCTGTGAAAATTCTTACAGAAGCTTCTTCCATGCAGCTAAAATTCAGGTTAATATGTTGTCCTCCCCCTTTGACCATAATTAAGTTGTATCTTGTGTGAAAAATTTTATTTTGTTCTCCACGCATTTATCTGAATTTGAATTGTCATTCAGCCTAAGAACAGTAAGCAGGCTAAAAATGGTCAGGCCCAGATATCAAAAGTGGCTCCTTCGGTGTCAGTAAAAGTGCAACATGTTCAGGCTAATTCAAAAACAAGAATCAACAAAGGAACGGTGAAAGCAGGACATAAACCTGTAGAACTTTCTACTAGTTTGGGTGCGGATATGACTGTTCAATTAGGTTCCGTAAATGAGTGCACCAGGGGTAATCAGAGGCCTTCAGAGCTGCAGATCTGTACAAAGAAAGGTTTGCCTCCAATTTTACCTACAATCAGAACAACTGTTTGTATGAATGATTTACTAGTCCTAAAGGCATTTTGTATTTATTATCTGTGTGTTACAAGCTTGATTTATGTTGTCAGCTTCACAAAAATATAGTAGGACTTGTTATAAAATTAATTTCACACCCTTTGTGATTATGCTTCTATTGTAATTGGAAAAAGAAGGTAGTGAGCGATTAAAATTTGTTATATAAAAGAAGGTGATGGAGTGATTAAAATTTGTTATACAAAGGAGACTTTTAGTCTAGAGCTATCAACAGAGTTGTAGTCATTAAGTGTCAACTGGAGAGCTCAAAGGGCTTTTTCGGGGGTGATTGCATAATTAATTTTCTGGTTTTTCATCCTTCATGTAATGTGGAATTATCTAATGGTGGAATCAGTTATGAGGCATACAACTCAACTCTAGTTTGGTGAAGAAAATAAAAAGGAGAGGAAGGAGAGACAAAAGGAATTAAGCAAATGAATGAAAGGGTTGTTACTCATGTCATTCTCTTATCTCAGATTTATTTCAAAGTTTTCTCCTTAAACTTGCCGCTTTTCATGTGCATTGCCTAAGTTCATCATAAAGGTAGTGGATGGTGGAAGTGGAAGTTCCAAATGTCAAGTGCAAATAGCATCTTCTTTTGGGAACATTATCCCTAGCCTTACCTTCTTTCAGAATGTCTATCTTATGCTATCTTATATATTTAAGGCTAACCCTTGTTTAACTGTGAAGTTTTCTTGAGCAGAATGGTTTGATACTATATTAAGGATCATCATAGTACCATGTACAACCATTTTTCTTTTCCAACTTATGGGTTGTATCATAAGTTGTCTTTAACATCAATAATTTTTTATTTTTTGTGTGTTGGGGGGGGGGGGGGGGGGGGGAGGGGGTGTTTGCAAATTCAATACAGACGTGTCATAAAGATGCTATAAGGAAAAAAAGGAATTGTCATGATCTTGCAAGGAAGAACTATATGTCTAAAGTTAAAACTCTTATCTTGTTTCTTTTATCTTGTAATAGTTCCGGAGAGATGACATTTTTGTTTGATTTGATTACAGTGGAGAAAGACAACTTTTCTGGGAAGTTAATGACATCTTGTTACCCTGACCATGTAGATATCGACTCTGATCATACAGATCCTCAACTATGCAGTCTATATGCTGCAGATATCTATAGCAATTTGCAAGTTGCTGAGGTTTGTACTGTTGATACCAATTATATTTTCAATAGCACTCATGTGTTTGATTTCCACTGCTGCAATACTTTTCTCTATTTATCCTGGAACTCTAGAATTTAAAAAGTCACAACTATATGCAAATCATGGAGATTGAGAAAATATTTACTAAATATGCAACCTGCTCTGCGTTTCTTTATAAAAGATCTGACATTTGCTTATGATCTAATTTTCGGTTTCGACAGCTTAACCGAAGGCCGTTTCCCAATTTTATGGAAACAGTACAACATGATATCACTCAAGCCATGAGGGGGATCCTTGTTGATTGGCTTGTGGAGGTTAGTGCAGTTTAACTATCTGAATTTTCATTTTCCAATGGTCTGAGCCGTGCATGTTATTTGTCAGAGACTTAGATTTTTGTTATGCAATGATTGGTGATGACTGACATAGCCACATAGGTGCCTTGAGCTGCAGGTGTTAGAAAATTGAATATATGATGTCTCATTTTATATCAATTTAAATAGACATCAAGAATACTGCTTCGCAGAGGTATATTTTATAACTGAGGTGTATAACTTTATGCCAAAGCAAATTAAAACAGAAAGTTCAAATCAGTCGGTTAAAATTTAATTTCTAACATTATTCGTAGTGATTTGAAAAGCTATGGTTCAAGAATTTAATTGTTAGTAGACTGTTGTTCTTTTGTTAGATTCTTACATTGCTAACTTTAGTATTTTATTAATGTTGTAAATATAATTCATCAGAGCAGTATTCTCTTGATGCTCCATCTGTGCATTGAGTTCTCTTTAGTGCTTTCCAAGTTCAGAAAACCAACTTGACTGTCTTGGCGATCTAAAGTACCTTTTAAGAATTATATATGACAATATGAATGCCAAATTTATTAATTTCATATTTATTTAATTTGGGTTCAGGTCTCTGAGGAATATAAGCTGGTGCCGGATACACTTTACATGACAGTATATCTCATTGATTGGTTTCTCTGCCAAAATTACATCGAGAGACAAAGGCTTCAACTGCTTGGTATCACTTGTATGCTAATTGCCTCGTAAGTTTTGAAACCCATGATGGACTTTACTGCATGATTCATTTAACTCCTTCCACCACAGTATGGTTATTTTTTTTGTTTTGTTTGATTTGATTTCTAATGCGACTCTCTCTTTATGTCTTGAAGGAAGTACGAAGAAATATGTGCACCGCGAGTAGAAGAATTTTGCTTCATCACGGACAACACTTACTCAAGAGAAGAGGTATGTCAATGGTTCTAAGGCAACGGGAGAGCTTTAAATCCTGAACTTGAAGTAAATGAAATATCAAACTTAATGCGAGGGTATAATGTAGTGCATCTCAACTAATTTAAGCACAAGCTGTCTGCCTATCAGTTTTGAAACTTTAAGTCTCACAATCTCAGGATTAATGCTTTTTTTGTACTGCATCATGGCAGTCACTGGTCTCAACAAATCTAACTTATTTTGTTCTTATGTTTGGTATTTCATTCACATCAACTGCGGCATGCTGGAGATTTTCATCCTAAAATCCTACCAATTAACCATTGGACTAGTTTAGAATGTACATATTTATATTCTTAGTTCTTTCTTCCTCTTCTTCCTACAAGAGTATCTTCGATTGTGCTCCTGAGAAAAGTTACGTGACAGGTATTAAAGATGGAGAGTCAGGTGCTAAAATGTTTGGGCTTTCAATTATTCGTACCAACAACAAAAACCTTTCTGAGGTATTTCAACTGAACCGTTGTTTTGCTTTTGTTATTATATAAGTGTTACTACAACATTCCTAATGCATTTTTTCTGGGAATTTGTTTTGGCTCTCAGGAGATTTCTGAGAGCAGCTCAAGTTTCCTACAAGGTAATGAGTTTTTAGGAGCAACAGAACTGATTTCTTTATTCTTAGAGATAGACTAATTGCCTTATTGAACTTCAAATTTGCAGAGCCCCAGTCTTGAATTGGAGTGCTTAGCTAACTTTCTAGCAGAACTGTCACTAGTTGATTATGGTTTCCTCAAATTTATCCCATCCATCATAGCTGCATCGGCTGTTTTTCTTGCCAGATGGACAATGGATCAATCAAGTCACCCATGGGTCTGTATTCTTTTCCTCATTATCAGTCTTTCCTGTAGTCTTTACCATTCTGTCTGCACCCAAGAGAACTGACTTTATTTATATTTTTGACAGAATGCAACTCTTGAACATTACACATCCTACAAGGCTTCCGATCTTAAGGTGTCTGCATTTGCATTACAAGACTTACAGTTGAACACCAATGGATGTCCTCTGAATGCTATACGCATGAAATATAGGCAAGAGAAGGTAACAACTATCAATGATACTCAAGGCTCTGATGCATTCCGAATAACTTTCCCTCTCACTTCTATTCATTTAAGTATTGTAGTTAATGCCTCAAAGTATAAGTTAAGCCTATAAAGGATCCAGAATTTGCATGATGTTTATTTAGGAAAATCCCGCAGGTTCTCTAATGGGTTACTGTCATTGCAGTTTAAATATGTGGCGGCTTTGTCTTCCCCGAAACTACTTGAAACACTATTTTAGAGAACAAGTGGTTGATTCATCAATTTTTGTAAGGGGCTGCTAACAGGTTAACATATAGATTTCACGTTGAAGTTCCTTCAGGTTCCTAATTTCCCCACGAGGTTGTAAAATGTCAACTTCTTAATTTCTTCATTTTTATTCACATCTGTCCAATCTTTAGTAGTCATTGTTCATAAGTTGTTGCCACTTCTGTCTGGGTTTTGGTTCTTCCAAACCCATGTCTTGTAAGTTGTACAGACATCTGGCCACTAAATTTGATCCTCTTTAAGTATCATCAAACTGTCAATATTATGATTTTTGTTCACTTTGAAATTAGAATGTCATGGGATGGCGACCAAGAGCGTTTCATCTGTTGGGTTGTAAAGTTTGCAAGAAACAGTGTGCAACCTTCTTAATGCGATCTTGGTTTAATTTAACAGAAGATTGAACAATTGTAATAACAGTTCATTTCTAATGTGATACTATCATTCTTTCAAGTGAGCGAGGAGCTAAACATTTTTGTTTCTTTAGATAAAGAAGCTACGCTCACTTTATTGGTAGTGGAAAATATTTTTTATTATTCAATTAACGAAATAATTTTTTTTAAAGTTTGGATGGAGAGTAGAAACATTATGTTTCTTTGAAGGCAAACATTATTTTATTTACATTCAATAAGGACATAAATGTTAAGAGGTAAGTGGTAAGTTACGTAACTTACGCTGCGTTTACTTTTTGGATTGGAGTGGGAATCTTGAGGAGTGGAAATCCTTAAATTAGGAGTGTGGAGTGGGAGTGGGAGTGGGAGTAGAGTATTTACTTAGACTAAATGAAAGTATGGATTGTCAATCAGAATCCTAATTATTTGTTTACTTTGTCTTGGATTGAGAGTAAATTATTTTAAATTACAATTTGATCCTTATGTACAGAATTATAATTTGTAATTAAAAAATTAATAAAAAATATATTTGGAAAATAAAATAAATATTTTATTATATTTATAAATTAATAATAATTACTAATATTCTTAATTATGTAAATCATAATTTTTTATTAATTTAAATTTAAATTATGTGAATAAAAATTATTAATAATAGCAACACAAATTAAATATTATTATTGATAATATAGTACAAAATTAATATTTTTTTAGAATAAAATATTTATTATTATTAATTAAATAATTAATTAATATTTATTAAAATTAATGTTTAATATTATTAATTTAAATATAATATTTATTTTTTTTATTTTATTAAATTTAATAAAATAAATATGATATAATTATTATTTTTAATAAATATGATATTATTTATTTTATTAAATATTATTTATTTATTTATTTTTATAAGGATAAAATGGGAAGAGGGGGGAGTGGATTCCCACTCCCACCTCCTCCCATGGGAGTGGGAATCTCACTCCCCACTCTAAAATTGGGTGAGACCCACGGATTCCCACTCACACTCCTTTTTTTAAGGTAAGTAAATGCTGGAGTGAGAGGAATCCACACTCCTCACTCCTACTCCAGCAAATAAACACAACCTTACAGTTGTCTAATCCAATCATTGGATTTAAGGAAAAGTAGTAACATAATGAATTGGTTGGATTGGTTAAAATCGTGAATAATATCTTACGCAAATTATAACTTAGGGAGATCCATGTTAAGAACCAAAAAAAATACACGAATGCGATTGAAGTAAGTTTTGTGTTAGATCTAGTGGACAACTTATGCATGGACAAATCATGGGCCACCAGCTGCACAATAATTGGCCTAGTTGTTGAATGTCAACATCGTTTTCTCCAAAAGCTAAACTATCAAACCGAGCATGAAATATTTTATGTGAAGGGTAGTTTAGTACTTTAAAATGCTCAAAACTAAAAGGGGTAATTTTTAGGGACCTCCCCTGAGGTTTAACTTATTAACAAATGCTCAAAACTAAAAGGGGTAATTTTTAGGGACCTCCCCTGAGGTTTAACTTATTAACACTTAGATAGAATGTATTAATGTAATTATAGATATCACCTCTATCGTTAGTATAAAAATACGTATGTCGTTAGTATAGAAGGCTAACTGTGTAAAAACATATTTAAAATTCAAAACAATTCAAAATTCAAGATGAAATTTTATTGATATTTGAGAAATATTAAATGCTACAATCTTTTTGCCAGTGGACAAAAGAAATAAAAAATCTTCACGAAAGGAAATATCCACTTAGTTTTTCTCTTTCACATAAGCAAAACTCAATATTGATTTCATCTTTCTAAAGCTGAGAAGAAGCACTCCTTTTACCTGAAGCTTTATCATGATTTTAAAAAGAGTTTAGCTTCAGTTACAAACGAGATGAGTTCTTGTGGTGGCCCAAGTCTTCCACGACGCGAGTACTGGCGGTAAATGGCTTCAGCCGCGACTAGAATTGGAGCGAGAAAATGGTTAGTCCTTATTTATGACCGTTCGAAGGTGTGAATCATATGCAATTAATTATTTTGTTGACCCTTAGTTTTTTTTTTTTTATAAAAAAAGAATGGGTTGATTATGAATTACTTACGAATGAAAATGGGTTTTTTGTATTTTGTTTTTTTTAAGCATGTTGATTTCAACAGCCATGGTTTCTAATTTTTTTCTGTTAGCCAATTATTGTTGCCATTCGGATTGTTGTTGTTTCTCTTTTTTCATTTTTCTTTAATTTTTTTAATTCGAAATATTCATTCTATTTTTGGTATTCCCTATATATATATGCATATATTTTCTGTTAGCCAATTTACTTTCTTTTCTTTTTTTCTTTAAAGTCAATATATACATATGATATTCCCAAAACCAAATGAGTAAAGTCATTTCCTTTCTAATTCATGTCCATTTAATTTTGAACTCTGATTTGGTCTGCTTGTTGAATTTACTCTATTATCAATTACAAGCAACTAGGATGTAATGATAGTCTATCATGTAATGCTAACCGAGATGTTGAATTTCCTCATGTCTTCAAACTGTGGTTAGGTAATGTAATCCTCTAAATGTGTCAATAATTTTATTTTTTAAAATTTTTTTGATCTGATTTATTGCTAGGTCGGGATTGGGGGTGGCCTAGATTTAGGATTGCTGAGAGAAAGCAATTTAGTGCCATATTGAAAGAGTATTTAATTTTTCTTTACTTATATGAATTAGCAATTATGAAATCATGATCAAAACTGTTATTTTCTTCATGACATATGGATCAGTCATAGAGAGTGTGATGGACAACTCTTATAATTTCATCCTTCTCCACATCTCATTTAAAAATATCTTCAGTGGTCGTGGATTCATAGCTCTCCTAATTATGCATATGTTATGTTCCTTTTTGCCCTATTAAAAATTAGGGGGGAAAATAACTTTTGAGAATTTTTATGGATTATGCTTCAAGGGTATGCTAATAGATGCATATAGATTCTTACACAAGAAAAAGGACATGGATTGTGGCTTCTTATGGTCTGAAAATCCAATTGGAAAGTAATTGGGAGATCGAAGTAAAGTTTAACACTCAATTTGGATCTAAATGTATAGGTTGTGATATACTAAATTTCTTTTTTTTTCCCATGTATCAGGAGAAAAGGATGACACAATAGGTTATTTCATTGTTTCAGAAGAACTCAAAGATTGTATTATTGCATTTGAAATGCAAGGGCACATAATTGATTTAGAAGGTACTGTTTATTTCCTAATGGGTAGCTTTTATATTACCATACATATACCTGAAACTAGTGTTCGAATGTGTGATGAATGTTATGAAAATCTTCTTACTGTCTAAGTAGCAAGTTGGGAACAAAACTTAAAATCTGAAAAGCCTCCTCTTGAACTGCTTGATTTCATCAACAATGTCTCTATAGTGATAAATAAAACAAAAAAAATTAGATAAATGCTAATTCTTTGTGCATTTTTTTTCTTTGTTTGCAGGTTTTTATGGGAGTGACCATTGTCCTATTTCACTTGAGATTTCAGAAGCCAGTTCAGCTGATGGGGAAAAAGAAAAAAAAATATCGATGTCTAAGTGAAGTTGATTTGTATGTTCGTAACAATGTAATGATGTTATTATAATCTTTCAACAATGCTAATTCCTCAAATTTATTAATGCGAAATCATGTCTTTACTAACTAGTGGCAATGTCATTTGTCCAATTTAACTTCAATTGCTTGTCCTCGACTTTCAGTAAATTTTGTTTTTTAACTTTGAATATGCTCATTATGGCCTAAACATTTGATTTATGTCATAATAATAGAATCTAAACAAGGTATGAAAGGCTTCGATTGAAAGTATTAGTAGATTACGAATAAATATCATATAAAAACAGTTAAAATAATTTTTTTAAAGTGCAATTTCAGTTAAATTAAAACATCAAAAGTAGCTTCTAATAACATCCTACTTCACGAAACAACAAAGATTTATTTGATAATTGATTATTTTGGAAGAGAGGGTATTTTAGTAATTTTAATAGTCCACTAACAGTCAGCTCAACATATAACTAATGACAGGGGAGATATCTATAATTATATCAATATATTTTATCTAAGTGTTAATACACCAAACCTCAGGGGAGGTCCTGAAAATTACCCAAACTAAAAGAAACTGTCTGGCTCTTATTTCCTAACGAACTCATCACTCTTATGTGTCGAGCTATCCAAGAGGCGCACACATAAGCCAGTGAGAAGCAGAGAGGAAGAGATGAGCATGGCAACTTTGAATATCTTATTGCCAACTCCATCGACAAATTCTCATTATTTTAATGCTAATTATAGTCAATCTTCTCATAATGTTTATTTTAATACTAATAATAATAGTAATAATAATACTAAATTACACTCGTTGCCGTGCTCTCATTCTCTTCCTCTTCTTTCTTCTCTCTTTGTGCAAACCAAATCAAACCCATCTCACAAATTCTCTCATATGCCAACCCATTTGTCCAAATCAGGTAATTCTCTCAATTTTGTGTTAAAGTTTCAATTTTTGGTTTTTTGTATTGTATATATTTTTTTAATTCATGGTGGTATTGAGTTTGAACTTTTGCCTTATGCCGCCTTCTTATTATTAATTGTCTATAAACCAATAATCCAAAATGTTGTGAAACTTAATAATATTGATCGTATTGTTAGATGACTTAAAATTCACGACTTTTTTTTTTTAAATTGTCTTAATATAATGTACTTTATTGAGCATCCACAACTGTGCCTTCTATATATAATTCTCGTTTCTTAGGATGGAATAAAATGGAACTCATCGAAAGGAAAATCCCAATTGGGAAAATGGCTTAATTTTCAATTTTGAATTTTTGAAGTACTCTTTCTGTGTTTCTAGTCTTAGAGCATTGCACCATATTGAATTCAATATTTCATAAATTCTCATCTATGCAAAATGCCGAGTGTCTTGTACTTTTAAATGTGGGCTTATGATAGAATCACTGCATTATTTGTCCGTAGTTTTCAACTGGTCTTGTGAGTAATCTGACCTTTTGTTGTTTCTATTTTCAGAGGCTCTTTCTGCTGGAACTGGATGTTCATGGATGCAAAATAATTCCATGCTTCAAAGTGGTGAAGGTTGCCCTGATTTGAAGCAGGGCCTAGTATGTTCAGCCATTCCCACGGAACGTGCTAAAGTTTCATCTGTTCAGGACCTTTTCGAGTTTATAAGCTCAGGTCCTCTCATAGACAAGATGGGCTTTTCCAAAGAAAAGATAGGCGACTCGATTGACAAGTGGATAGCGTACAACTCGTACTTGTGTCGGCTTTTTCAGCTCAATGAACTGTATCTTACAATCCCACAGAAAGTTAGGTTTTTTCACTACTACATACCTGTTTTCTTGTGGTGTGAAGATCAAATTTCTCAGCATGTGTCCAAGTTTAAGGATGGAGAAGATATACCTCCCTTGGTGGTATGTGTGCGCACATGTTACTTTCTGTTCTATTTCAGTAATTGTTTTGTGCCTAATTTCTGTAGTATACAAAGGCTTAAAGAGGCACATTTGATAAGTGATCATTTGGGAATGTGATAAGGTGTTTTTACTGGTTCAAAGGCATCTGCAATGGATGCAGATCCTCAAACATTGATTATGGTGCTTATGTGTTTGTGTTATGCAGATTGGTTTCAGCGCACCACAAGGTTGTGGAAAGACAACACTTGCCTTTGCTCTTGATTATCTTTTTCGCGTCACTGGCAGGTAGCTTGGAGACCATGGAAATTTACAAAGTAGATGTAGTTCATGTGTGAGTTGACTCTGCTTTTGGTGAAAATTATTTGACAAAGAGCACTTAAACTAGCAGTTTAACTTTTCAGGAAGTCTGCAACTATATCTATAGATGATTTCTATTTGACAGCAGAGGGTCAGGTAATCAGTCAGCTTGTTTTTGGTGTGTGCTTCTTTTTCTTCATATTTCAGTTGTCATTTTATGATGCAAGTTTATATCAAGTGTAGGCTAAATTGAGGGAAGCAAATCGAGGAAATGCACTTTTGGAGGTAACCGTTTATCCCTTATTAATATTTTGTCAATTTGACAGAAGAGTAGTGCTGATATTTGCGACTCACCAAATTACTCAAAATGGGTTGTTGGTTATAGTTTTTGTTTGTTTTCAGTTTCGTGGAAATGCTGGAAGCCATGATCTTCAGTTATCTGTTGAGACACTGACAGCTATAAGCAAGTTGACAAAAGAAGGTAGGTTTCTTATTCAGTTGTCTTCCTTAGCATTATATGTTTGTCTACTGTTTTGATTGCTTTTGTTGGACTTTCTTAGGTACAAAGATGAAGCTACCACGCTATGATAAAGTAAGAGTTCAGTTTTTTCAATTTTTCTTGTTCCTCAAGCATCATTTGGCCTTTTGAAGTTGCTTATGATTAACTGTTTTGCTCTGTAGTCAGCATATAATGGGAGGGGTGATCGAGCTGATCCTTCAACATGGCCAGAGATTGAAGGGCCACTGACGGTAACAGAAATATCATTTTAAGCTTGTAATGGTTGAGTGCGTCCATATGAATTTGAACCCATTTTATGCTGCAGGGTTGAAAACTCAAATTGGATTGCTGTAAAGTCAAATTTAGAATTGAATAATGTCCCAACATACCTAAAAGGACAATAGAGCAAATTTTAACTCAGCTGATTTTTGTATTTCTACTTGAACCTTATCTGTCAAGATACTTCAAAATATCATTACCCCTGAAAACTGATGTCCGTGTTGATTGATAAATTAGGTTGTTTTATATGAAGGTTGGATGCTTGGTTTCAAACCTCTTCCTGTTGAAGTAGTTAAAGCGGTTGACCCACAGGTTAGAACTCTCAATGCATTTTGGGAGAACTGATTAGTGTTGTTCCAGCTGGGAAACTCAGTTAACTTTTTACTTTCATAGTTGGAGACGGTGAATAAAAATCTGGAAGCCTACTTTGACGCATGGGACAAATTCATTAAGGCATGGATTGTTATCAAAATCAAGGATCCAAGTTGTGTGTACGAGTGGCGTTTGCAGGTTAGCTACCCATGCATCACTTGCTCCAAATACTCTTGTATCTTGTAGCCTAGTTACCTAATTAGTTTTCTGGGATTTCCACAGGCTGAGATTGCAATGAGGGAGGCAGGCAATCCTGGGATGTCCGATGAGGAGGTATGTTATGTTATCTTCTTTCTTATAACATAGTTCTATTTTATCCTCAATTCCGCAGCAGGTAAAGTCTATTTGTTTCGGTGGATATGTTGCAGGTGAAGGATTTTGTTTCACGCTACCTTCCTGCATACCACGCCTACCTTCCCACCCTCTATTCCGAAGGACCCAACGGATCAGATCCGGAACATACGCTAATTATTGAAATTGATGATGGGAGGAATCCTATTTAGGTAACTTGTGAAAACTATTTCCAATTTTGGTTTCTCAGTTGACATGTCTATTGCTAAGCCAATTGCTACTTAACAATAAAAATGTCCAGAAACCACTGTAAATGCAAATGTAAATTAGTGTATGATAGCAATTTTCAATTGAATAAAGATTATTTATTTATCTCCTTTCTTTAGCATGGTTCAATTGCCAAGATAGAAATAAAGAAACTGAATGGAGTATAAGGAACAAAGACAACTTTTTACTAAAATAAAAGATTGAATATACTCACAAAACAAATTCCACTTTAGTTTAACTCATACAAAAAAGTACAACCCCGAAAAGATTTTGGTAATATTGTACAACCCTTTAGATTATAGTCCAGTATGAACCAATAAAATGAACTAGGAGGTGCAGCAACAGCAGTCCAGACAGCATTCACAGGACTCATAGCAACAGCAGCAGCAGCAAAGTGCAAACAGCCTGTGTATCAAAACAGAACAAGTAAATGCACAATAATACCGCCACAAAAATCTCAAGAACAATCAAAAGCAAAAGTATCATCAGACCAAAAATTAACATAAAATTGGGGGGGAGAAAGCGGAAAATCAATACAGACAGTGCAAAGAGGCAGCCTTTCTCCTCATGGCGTTTTTTGACATGTTCCATATATGACATCTCTTGCTGTGCCGGTGCATCCATGATTCTCTCTCAGCTTTGTTTTCTAATTGATAGCAGTTTTGTTCATGTGATAAGGACAAACAAAAAGGACAAACAAACTTGTATGTAGCATCGAATTTTATAGGTAAGAAGTGGAGGAGATAGCTTGGTTGCTTGAGGCCAAAGGGTCATTTTTTTTTTTCGGGTACAATGAATTTGCTTGCTAGTCTATCTGAATACATTAAATGTGGTGGTTAGTGGAAAGTAGCAAGCAAGGACCCTTTGTTTGTTGAGCTTCAAAGCCTGTCCCGTGGATGCTTTAAATGGTCACGGGAATGTAACCATCTCCATTTTAATTGAAGGGGATATTGGTACTGACACTGTAGCTCCAATTAAAGGAGTATTTAGATGATGAAAATTACTAATCACAATTCATAATCACATCCTTTGTAATCCGCTGCAGTTTTGTTCTTTTCTTCTTAGAATTTCAGCTTTGTCTTTTCAGTTTTATCTAAACATTTTACAAACCAAAACATTTCATGCAACAATTCTACATCCAATTCATGGACCACAATGACAGCACATGTTGACGTGATCTTGCAGAAACAGACATTCAACCTCTCATTGTTCAACAGTATGAAAAATGTGGAAACATCAGTCACATTCTCGAACGTCAAAACCATGCCGAGAAAGTTGCTTAAATGCAAACCAAACTAGTCCTTGAAGCTGCAATCTTCTCTGTTACTTACGTTGATACTACAAATCTAATGTAATCAAACCAAACACTGCATAAATTAAATTCTATGAAAACCCAAGGAACAAGAGTCGTTTTTTCAGTCTGTTAGGCATCACTGTAAGCTACATCAACAATCAATGTGTTGATCAATTGAAAGGATTAACTTTTATGGTGTGTTGAGATTGATAGCAGCCTCAAATCATCTCAATAGGATGTATTAAAGGTTAACTGATCATAATGCCAAGAAAGATGACTCAAAAACAACTGCATTATGAGTGCATGAGGTGATTCGGATACCATGAGACCCTAAAGAAACCACTCATGCTTCGGATCCAAGTAAATATAATAGATTCTAGGAAACTTTCATGTCAATTTAATGCGGTGCAGTCAGATAGCAGAGTATAACTGGGAGATCCGGATCAGATACTGCATTCATGTATCAAAATCAATGGCAATGGCATTGCATCAAATTCAAGATGTTGAATCAAAGAATAGTAAAAGAATGCAGCATGTGCCTGTAAAAGAAATTGTGCTTCTAAATCGGCTGCCAATATTCAAACAACTTCTCTGCTGTCTACCAACTCGCAGTTCTCCGGAGGCTTAAATCAGGTGCATAATTACATTGAGCACATATTACGTGTACTAATCATCAACCAAATCTTTCATTTATGTAACAAATAACTCAACTGATCCTCCCACTAATAGCCGGCCAAACTGAATCAAATTCTTATTGTTCTTACTTTGTCAAAAACCTACTGCATCTGAGAATTGCATTTATTTTCCTTCCGTGTTCCATCAAATTTTCTGGTAAGCCAAACACAATCTTTTACAAGAAAAAAGGGTCGGTCTGTTAACATTTTGGCACAAAATACCATCAAACAGATAATCAACAGAATCTAATCAATCATCTGAAGCAGAATTTTTCATTCGTTTTTTAACGAGACAGAACATGTGCCAATGTATGTCACAGCATGCACGTATGAATCATAGTTATAATTTCACTGCAATCATGTCAACGGTTGTTCATTTGGTTAAACGAGTTCTTCTTTTTCAGTGATTCTGTTTTTCATAGGAAACCGAACACGTGCCAATGTCTTGTTCGAAGATGAATTTCTTCTTAGCTTTAAAAGACTTGTGAAATTCATTTCAGTGCAGTTCATGATCCACATTCTTTAGGATTTCGAATGAATCAAATACCCAAATCTTGTATGAATCATATTGATTGAGCTTTGCAAGTGCTTGCGTTGACGTATAACATAAAAGGCAATCAATAATAATAATAATAATTAAAAGAAAAATTCCCAGAAACTGAGAAACAATCAATAATACTGTATGTAACTTCTGATAATATATGATATATAATTACAGGCAGCAGGGCTCTCTTATTTCTCTAGTATCAACTGATCTAAATCTGATCGTCAAAACTCTCCTAAGAAAACACAGTGGTGTGTACTAAAATTCAAATCAATCAAAAGCCTCTGTACAGCGATTAATTGTCACTCCAGGAATGCCTCCTTATACAATAAGGCCTTATTCTGTTATTCATTCTTCAACTCTTGCTTGAATTTTTTGCAGGTGTTCTTGGAGCTGTGTCACAAAAAGGGAAAAATAACAAATAAAAAATCAATCACCCAAGAATTTTTTATTTTTTATCTTAACAAGGGAAATAAATCAAATTGAAGATTTTTAATTACCTAACCCAATTGCTTCTGAGCTTTTCATCAACCTTACTCGCTTGCAAGATTCAACAAACATTCTGTAAAAACGAAAGATTACCGACAGATTAATATGAGTTTATCAATATATATATTTATATATATGAAGCGATTGAATTGAATCTTTAAAGGATAATCTCAAATTAAACTTACTTCCATGGCACATCTCCAACTAACATCCAATCTCCATCTTTGTCTTCATAAGTAGGTACATATTCAACTCCATTTACATTATCTATAATCTTTCTCTCATTTACGTGGTTCCCTATAACCAAAAATAAATAATTAAATTAATTAATTAATTTCACAATATAACTTTTCTTTTTTTAAATTTTTTTTAAAAAAATGTATTTACAAAACTTACTTATAGTCAAGAATGAGAACATATCCTCTAAAGCACTCAAGAGTTCTTGATAACTATGGTATATCTCAAGGTCAACTTTTCTTAGATATGGAGCTCCATCAACTGCCACCTTTACAAATTTGCAGCTGCCCTTCATAGCACTTTTCCGATATGCTCTCACCGGCGGCCACCCCACCACTTGTGCCCTATCAAAACATGCAATTTTAGGCCGATATAAAATCATCTGGGTTCGAATCCCGCTCACATCAGGACCTAACATGCATTAAAAATAAGAAATATAAAGATTTTATTTTTATTTCTTACTTGGTTGCTGGGGTTTTAGATGAGGCCATTGCATCGTTCTCTTCGCAATGTTTGTTATCGTTGCTTGAGCTCATGAGGTTTAGATCAACGGTCTCTAAGAAGCCACGCTTCGTGCCGGCTTTCGTCCGGTGACACTCGCCGCCGCCGCCGGGTAATCCTAACGTGAGCTTCGTGTCGGATTCCGGCAAATGATTAACTTTTTCCGGTGACATTTTCTCTGAGGTTGCCAAATTTTGCTTTGCTATGTGGAGAAGTGTGTTAACAAAATTATGTGACAAAATTGCATGTTGCTTGTTGTGAAATGGGAATGGTATATATAAAGGGTGGGGAAGAAAATGAGTATGTGGCCGGCAAAATTAAGTAACCACTCCCGATTCAACACGTGTCCTCGAGAGAGCGGTTATGATTTGTCCATGTAGGTAACCGTACGCGAGCGTGTGATTTTGAGTGCCGTAAAGTTCGGGGCCCCATTGGCTGGTCGGTCTGAGCCGGTCGTTTTCATGACTTTGAGGGTTTTTTTTTTCCCCAACATTTAATTTAATGGAAAATCTAATATTCTGTTATATACATTTTCTTATTGTGTTGATGGGTTATTATTGCGTGTGGACAATAATTGATTATTGTGGACCCCAAGATCCCAGCAGAAATAAAAGGTTTTGATTTGATTTCATTCTCCGCTGTCTGTCGTTATGTTCACTAATTTCTTCTGCTTGTAATCATAAGAATTTTTTCTTTTCTTTTCTTCAAAATGAAAATCACAAAAAATTATCCAGATTTAACTTGGGTAAAAATTCAATTACGAAACTAAAAAATATTGAGAATTGAAAATGTAAGTTACTATAAATAAATCTGTCATTTTTAAAGTATTATTTTTTATAATCTTCATAATTTTATGTTAAAAATATTATAATAATGATATAACCACAAACTCTTTGTGGCATCATATGAGTGATTGAATGAAAATATAACTTAGTGTATATATTTATTGTTATTAATTTATATTTTTATTCAACTAATTATATAATATCACACTAATTTATACATAAATAATTTATATGAAAATTTGTAGCTATTACGCTACTCAAAAAATTAAACCATGTTATCATATCATGCAAGGTTTGTTTATTGAAATTGAAAAAATGTAGTCTAAGCTGGCAGATAATTAATCGATAATCCTTTTATAGAAGAAAAAAGAAACAATTATTTTATTTTGAAAAAAAAAATCTGAAAAGCAAGAGAAATTGAAATCTAATTGATCATAAAAGGAGCCCACAAGTATACACGTGATCTGTACAGTCACAAACACCGAATCAAAAACCCCCCAATGGCTAGTGATCCCGTGTATTGAAGGTACATGATAAAAAAAGTATGGGGACCCACAAGTGTAAACGTGTTGCGCTCTGAAAGTACAAGTCAACTTATATGTGACCACCAGCAAAACTTAAGAAAATCAGTTGCTGGGACCCACCACGCACCCATGTGATCATGTTTCTTTGTCGGAAACTATTTTTTTTAGATAAAAATAAAAATTAAAAAAAAATTCCGCTATTGTCACCAGGAAATTTGTCTGCACCGACACGTGTCTGCCTCCGCCCGCGGCTTTGCAGATACAAAACCGTCGATTCAAGGTTAAAAAAATCATTTGGGGTTATTTTTCGTCGACACCCCTAAATTAAAGGCTAATTATGATTCATCATCATAAGCATCGGAATTAAGCACGAACTAAGTAATAGTTTGTTGCTAAAAAATTAGGCGCACACGTATACTTGACCAATAAAAGCCCAACAAGAAAAGAACATTAATTTTCAAGTTAGGAAGGAAAATAAAGCTTGAAGTGCATTATGGTCAATTGCTTATTATATGATTAACCAAAGATTTATCTTATTTTATTTTATTTTTCTATCATAAAGTGTATAGCTTGGTTTATTTTTTGTATCATGGAGAGAAATACATTGTGTTTCCTATATTTTAAATAATGGAATCATTGTGTATATCTTACCCACCCCAACAAAGGGCATGGGGGAAAAAGGCAACTAAAACCCAACATCATTAGATAGAGAAGCTAGATATATTTCATTATTTGCCCATATGCATCTAAATCTTATAAAAAAATATTGTCTGCTTTAAGAATCAATTGTCCAATCTTTTCTTTATTTTTTTGAGTAATGGAGGGTAACCTAATGATTTCTCTTTTTTTCTTCAAAAAAAAATTGGAAACTCTCTAGCTTAGTTTGAAATAATAGACTCAAGAAAGAAAATTTAAAAAAAAAATTGATCAAGTGCACCAACCTCTCTTCAACATGCTCATGATTAATTGTGTATATTAACAAGATTATTCATTGTCAAAACTAATTTCATCATTATGCCGCTCACATTATAACAAAAGAAGAAGTACATAAATCAGTGGATTCCTTAATATCATTAGGCAAGATGAAAGAAAAAAAGAAAAACAGTCCATTTGTTGACCAAATATACCCATGGTCTTTTTATTTAATTTCTTATTCAGTTGTACCCAAGAATCATGTAATGGTCATACTCAAAATAATAGAAACAAATTCGATTTTTAATTTAGTCACAACACAATTTAAATTGTTGATCCCACAAAATTGATCCGTTTTTGTTTATATATGATTATGATTGTGTCAATGAAGTTAGATATTGAATAAATAAAGTAATTTGATTTAACGAGTCATTATTTGGTGAGAATTTCTGCAATTTAATTTCTATTGTTTAATTAGTGTAACTCAATAAGAGATTATTTAAAACTTCCATACCATACATATCCCTACTAGATGATCATAAAAATGGGTCAATTCGAGTACCTAATTGGTGTTTATAATTAGCCTTAAAAGTGTAAACACGATAAGAAATACAGTCACCAATATTATGTGCTTTCAACCGTTAAGACACCCACTCTCTGAACACAAAGTTGACGAATATTTTATGTCTCACCCTAAACATGTAAAATTTCTTACTTTGATCAAACATGGCAATTTTCTAAATTTTTCTGAGCCATTCTCTCTTTTCATATAAAGCAACTAAACTGCTGGCTCTTTTGACATTAGGTCACATCATTTCTCCATATAGCTAAGCCACCATTGTGACTACTGACTAGAACTTAACTTTTGGGTTCATTTTCAAGCTTTTTACATTCAGGGCAAGGTAAGCCAGGTTGTTATTTTAACACGTTTAGATATATATATTCATAGCTCTCCCAATTATAATAATAATAATTTGACACGCACGCAATGACATACTTGATGACCACTCTATGCACATAATTTTTTTTATTAAAAAAATTGATATAAAATTTTGAAAATAAGAGAAGGCTGGAGTAATTTTCTAATTTTCAAATAACTTTGTTTATGAAAGAAAAGCATCTCAGAAGAGTTAATATAAATGTTGATTAAATATTTTGTATGGTCGGCCTTCTAGTTAAGCAAAGCATTTTCCCTTTTTGGCCCGGAAGTGCTTTTGGTATTGTGTTTCGCTTTTGTTTAATTTCTTCACTCTTGTCTGATAAGATTCTCTCAAATTTTCCCACTACATAATCTCTTTGTTTCCACGTTCTATATTTTGTTGAAAAATCGGTGGTTTCTGCCCACAAGTTGTCTTGTCATAATTGAGTTGAAAAATTGTTGCTTAAAAGCTAGTTTTGTTTACAGAATAAAAACTTTAGACTTTGTCAATAAAAATAATTTCAAAAAGTGCTTGGGATAGCACTTTAAAAAAAAAAATTGTGGACATTGTAAAAGAAAAAAAAACGTTAAATGAACTATAAAATAACTTTAGGAGGTGTTTGTTTTTTTGAGTTAATGATATTAAGTTGTTTATTTTTTAAATTAAAAAATTTGAAAATTTTACATTCGTTTTCTTACAAATTATAAATATTAAATAAATATCAAACATCTCAAATAACTTAAATAAGATAATATAATATCACAATATAAATCATGTTCACTTGAATACAACCCTTTATGTTTTAAATTAGCATATACTAATAATTTTTCATTAAGTTGAAAAAAAAATAAACGGACTTAATAATTTAACTGATTGAAATTTAAAATATATCATTCAAATTCAGACATTCATTCTATTCAGAATTTAAATTAATTCAGGTTTATTCATATTTTATACGAAAAAAACAAATGTCACAAGGGAGATTTCTTTTCAATCATTTCAAGATAAATTTTTACTTAAAATTTGATCCGTAAAGAATTTAGATACCTGGAGTACACGATACACTTTAAGCATAGCACTGCTAAAGTTTAATTAGGAAATAAATTTTAAATTATTATTATTTTGGTTTTTCCCATTAGTTATAGACTGTTCTGAAAAAGAATCACACAAGTTATCACTATCTCTTGCACCCCACTTCGCCAAATAAAAATAGCTAATTGGACCTCATGCAACGAACTGCTGTCTGTGGTGAATCTATAAATTGTATTAACAAATTAAAACCACTGAACATTTTATAATCAGTCGTAGCAAAACTAAGTTCGCTGCAAAGAGAGAGACATTCATTGGCTTCACATATTTCTAAGCATTGCAGATTGCATAAATAATGGAGAAAGATTGGTTTTGAATTAAAACTACTAATCAATCCACAATTAAACCTAACGAATCTGGATTAACTAAAACAATGTTACATGCATATATTTTATTGCATATATATATATGTGTTACAATGTGAACTGTATACATAATATACGCATTACTGATCTAAATCGTCTAATGTTTTATATACTAATTGCGTAAAAATAAATTAAAAAGGTTGTTTGATTCTAAACTAAAACAACGAATGCTCTTGCAAAGATTTAACTTAAGAATCACATAATTATGTCAACGGATAACGATTGAGCTACGCATAATTATGTCAGAGTTCATCAATTAATTAATTAATTAATTAATAGATGATTAATTTAATGCTAAATTTGTCAGTCGGTACTTGGAATATCCCTTGTAAGTTAGAATTCAGATTAGATTCTGTACCAGAAACTAAAACAAGTTATTGAGTTCAGTGTTGTCCCACTAATCATGTGCGTTCTTTCTAATTTGTTCTTTTTAAAGAAATTATTAAAAAAAAAAATCCGGGTTTAAGGATATGGGAACATGGGTTTTGTTCAATGAGTTCTCCACCGTTAATTTGAACTTAAAATTTTTAATTAGGTTAAATTAATTATTTTTGTGTCTTGAATTAAGTTGACGAGTTTTCTAGATTTCATTACAAATGGGCTATCCTTGATCCTCCAGAATAATCTCAAATTATAAAGGTCTCTTCTAATGTTATAGGGAACAATTAATTATTAATTTGTTAGTATGAAAAAAATTGAATGTCATTGAAGAAAATTCATCAGATAATTAAATTTGAAAAACAATACATAATTATTGGGAAAAAAAAAGTGGTTAATCAGGATTCTCTCAAAATCATTCACGATGATCAAAGATATATAACAAACAATTTAATTTTCCTATATATCAAGGGTTTCTATCCCAATTTATATAGTTATCGCTAGAGGTACAATTATAATTTCAGCAAGAATTGTCTGCTCAATTACGATGCAATAAATAATAAACATCATCAAATAAAAACTGTGTAATTGAAATTCTCTCAAATTTCTCCATTTTATCAAATTGAATTTTCAATTCTGATCTTCGTTTGATCACTCGCTAATTCTTTGAGCACCTCTTGGATGGAGTCCAAATCCCTTCGCTTCTGATCTCTTCATGATCCTTAGCCTCTTGCATGTTTCAGCAAACATCCTGTAACCATAACCAGCAATTTTTTTTAATCAATCAACACTATTCATAACCTTTCACACAAACTATGAAGTTACTTATACAAATTGATGTAGTATCTGTTTAACTTCTATCATTATCTTGTGGTCATATTTGAAATGTAATTAAAACTCTATACTGTTAGCCTTAGCAAAACCTTATAATCTGATGATGAGGAATTCTAATCATGCTTTATTTTATGGAGCACAGATGATAATTGAATGTGCATGTGATAAAATTTGATCTCTCTTAATGAACTTTTTTTCCTTCTAAAGTTTGGGTCATAATAATGTTTCAAGATTAATTATTTTGCTAAGTAGGATTAGTCAAGTAAACAGGTCAAGATAAAGTTAAAAGTTAATGCGGAGATGTTTCCGAATGTTTTTTAATTGGAGGGCATGTGGAAATTTAAGTCAAAGGTTTAAAAATGCGGGCGAGATTCTTTATTATCATTCACACTAGCTATAATTTCTAGCTTGACCAGGACATGGTCTTTGAGTTGAGGGCAATATGGTCATCTGACTGACACTCCATGATTAGGGATTTTGCTTGTGTCGGCAGCAAGAGCCAAGAGGTCCACCATAAATAAGTAAATAATCAATGCGAAATTGTGAATAAGGTGTAAATTACTATAGAAAGAAGAATTGCCGTGTGAAAAATGAGTGATGATACAGTTATAAATTTTTGTATAAATTTATCTTATATAAACTGGTATTAATTTATTAATTGATTGAAAATATAAAATAATATAAATAAATCATGTAGGTTAAGTGATATTTAATTTAATTAATTTTATCATGCCACATCAGTTTGTACAAAATAAGTTTGTATAAGAGTTTGTGACTATATAATTACTGGCCTTTTCACAAAATTGCGGTGTGAAAAATTGTACAGTTTTATGACACTTATATTTTGAAAAAAAAAAGTAGAAGAACAATTTCAATTCTTTTCTCCCCTCAAAATTTTGAAATTATTAAGACTAATTTTTAGAAATTAAATTTTTTATCTTTTAGTTCTCATTTCCCAAAATATAGAAAAATAATTTTTTTAAAAATTGAGGCTTAATTTTTTTCCCCATCTCTGAAAAGTCGATTTCAAAAAAGCAAATATCTTTCATTAAAGTTGCAAATATTATTTACAGCAGTTGGATCCTACGCATATCAACTCACTATACATAGATACAGTTTGTTGTTCATAAATAAACAAGAGATTTAATTTATTTCAGATCTTTAATCAGTTTAGTTGACAATTTTGATTTTTTTTTATTTTTATAAGAAGATGGGTGGATGAAGCCTAAATTATCTCAGAATTTAAATTCAGGGAACCAATAAAAAAAAAAATCTAAAAACCACTGGCTAAGTCTTAAGAACAATTTAGTTGACAATTTAACTATGAACTAAATTGTCTAGCTAATTAATCTAGCCGTAATACTTATCATCATAATCATATATAATTAATTAAATGGCTGAAGAAACTTACTCCCATGGAACATCTCCGGCTAACATCCAGTCTCCATCTTTGTCTTCGTAAATGGGAACAAATTCAGAGCTGTCTGCATCCTTCAATGCCTCACCTGCCAGCATATGTCACAAACAATTATTTCCATAATTTTTGCTGTCTATGTTTTCGACTCATGCATTAATTAATCTTGTTTATGTCCTCTCTCCTTGTTCATTAATTAATTACTAATCTTGACCACAAATTCTATGACAAGCAAGGGCATCCATACATATAGTTATCCAATCATATATTCAATTTTAATTAATTAATATTCTTTTCAAAGAAAATTCCATAACTAAATCAACTTTAAACTTCTTTCCATATTTGTATTTCCTTTGTAAACTAACACCGAAAAAGCTGTTATTTGTGTAACGCATGTATGTCAAAGAATATGATTATTCCTTCACCTTTTAAAGCACGCAATAAGCTTAAAGCAAGCATAAGTTGATCTCCAAAACTATTCCCTCACAAAAGTTTCTGTATAAGCTTCAAACATACACGACAGAGGGAAATTTCTAATATAATCTTGCATTTTAAATATAGTTTTTGCATGGCTAAAGATGTTGAACAAGTCCCAAAGTTGAATATATAATCCTAGATATTAAAAAAGAAAAAAGATGAATATCGAGAGTACTTACTTAATCCAAAACAACCAAAGAGCTTCTCCAAAGCCATGGCAAGATCAGGGTACCCTTGGTGCATGCCCAAATCAATTTTACGAAGAAAAGGAGCTCCATCCATGCTAACTTTCACGTACATTTTCGATGATTCACCGCGATCTTTCTCGTTAAAACTGTTCTTCCTCCGATAAGAACACACCGGCGGCCACCCCACAACTTGGCTCTTCGTTGGGTTAATTTTCCGCTCGCCATTAGTCTCGTAATTGGCCTCATCACATATATCAGAGAAAGCCCTTTTCTTCTCATTCTTATTGTTGTTCGATGAACTATTTAGACCGCTGTCGCAGCCGTCGCGACCCGGGAGCCCCAGTCTCAGCTCCGTTATCTCAAGTTCCATTGCTATAGCCAGCTGTTGATGAACTAGGGTTAGAACTTTTTTTTTTTTTCTTGCAATTTGATTCAATGTATATAGCTTGTTAGCTAAGGTAATATAAAAAAAGTTGAACAAAAATGTGAGTCTAAAAGAAGTTAAAGAGAAGAGAAAACATAGTGGGGGCAATGACAGGTCAACAAAGGATTGGTGGTCGGTCACATGAGAGGCAAAACGTGGGGACTATTTTTGCTCCCTCTAAACACCGGTTAAAGGCCGGCACTATAAGTTGGAAATATGGGACAGATCGTAGGGCTGTTGGTTTACTTGATGATTTGGTGGGATTTGATCCTGGCCGTTTGTTTTGGTGATCTTTGGGAGCAGGCCATGTGATTTGCCTTATTGAAGGGGTCTTTGCTATTAACTATTTTGTGGATATATATAGATATATGACTAGCAATGCAAGTAGCACCATCATATCGGGCTAGCATGTTTTGTAAACTTGCATTTTATTGTTGCTCATGATCCTTTATCCAAGCATTCATATATATGTCGAGCATTATGGTTGTACTACTATGCTCCTTATGCTCATTCACTGTAACAATATGTCCATGCCTGATTTTACGAATGTGACATCCATTCATGCGGAATATGATTTCTTGTTTACGTACTCCATTGATTTTTCTTAAACAATAATAATCCTAAAAGATATTGTGTAAGGTATGTTAGAGTATTGTGCTTATGTATGGTTGAGTTGTAATTTACTAATTGTGTCAATTATATGCTTATGCAAATGTATTTTCACTCAATAGAAGTTTAGATCATGACAAATTCTGCTCCTATAATCCAACACAACCACACACATTTCTATCAATTAGTATATATGTTCATCGAATAAATTCTTATTTAGTCCCTATATTTTACAAGTGTCTATTTAGTTCCTATGTTAGAAAAAAAAAATCTCAAAACACCTTTATTGTTAATTATGTTACAATTTTACCCAATGACGAAGCTAGCATCATTTTTTTGGGTGGGCTAGATTTAAAAAAAATGAAATTTACTTCTAAAAAAATTTATTTTATACAAATGAAATTAAGCACACTGCATAAGTAAAAAATATAACCATAAAACTATAAAAATACAATGTAAATAAGAAAAATATTATCAAATATTAGATTTATTTTTTTATTTTTAATAAATATTAATAAAGTAAATTTGTAAATTATAATTAATTATTTTTTTTCAAAAAGCTAACCCCGACTGCAGCCTGGGTAGCCTACCTTTATCTTCGCCTCTGATTCTACCCTTACTTTTTCTTTCCTTTCACTAAAATACCCTTACAACAATGTTCTTGCCTTTTTGAGGATATTAATGAAAAAAATGATAATTTATCAAATTAGCCTTAAAAGTAACATAAGTATTTTCACAATATTTTCTTATTATTTTACTTTTAAAATTAATTTGGTAAATTAATTATTTTATAAAATAACTATTATTAAAATTATTGTAAGGATATTAAATATTTCTTTAAGTTGACTGATATTAATTTTTATTTATAAATACAGTATTGGCAAGATTGTTGCACAAGTACAAAAAATACTAGTTTTTTTATACTAATATTTATTGGTTAATTAACTAATAAATAATTATTGATTAATTTTCTAATTAAATTATTATAGATAAATTAATTAGTGTCAATGGTATTATTGCAAGGGTATTATTGTAAAAGCAAAGCAAAAACAAGAGTGAGAATGTAATATATTTACATACAATGATATTTTGAGATATTTTTTAAATTATAAGCGACTGAATAGGTACCTAGGTCAAAATATAAAGATTAAACGAGCATTTACCCTATGTTCATCATAAACATTAGCAACAGATAATGCATGCTTGGATGTCTATGTTATCATGCATGTGTGCCCTTGGTTCTAGCTAAATGAAAAAGGGTAAAACAAATAATGAGAAGTAAACTTTATGGGTGCATCGTGAAGAGTTATAAAAAGCAAATGGATATTTTGTAATGCTCGCATATGTTCTGTTCATGTATGAGTAGGATCATGTATAGAAGTCGATGCATGGGAACGTACTATGGTACTTACAATATATATAGCAAACAAGAACAGAAGAAATGGTCCTGCGGAAAGTTCCTGCAGCCTAGTCAAGAATTGCAATGTCTCTGTTGGGGGCCCTGTGACTTCGGAACCGCGTTTTTAGTGCTGCTGTCCAAATTACCTCTTTTGAATCAGCATCGCTACCCCAGCTGGAAAAAGTACTTATCGCAGGAGCACTCTCGAGACTGTAACCCTAGCTCTAGCTCTAATTTGATTTTATACAAACGCTTATACAGTAAGAGATTAATTACAAAAATAATACATAATGTTGTTGTTTCCTAATGAAATATAACTTATGGTAGCTAATGTGAGATCATCATGTGAATGATGCGATAAAAAGTGGACATATTGTTACTTCAGTCCTGCCAAAAGCTAATAGAATAGGACTATTAGTAACAATATTAGGATATAAGAGAGTTAATTAGGAGTTGCTAATTAATGAAACAATTTGGTGATGGCATGAGCATGTGTGTTGGTTCTAACTTGAATGCCCCAAAGTAGGATGAATTACTTAAGTGAGAAAAAGTACGGCAGGGACCCTAGAAGCACTAATTGCATATTTGCATGTGCTAGCTAGACATGGCCTGAGCAGAAATGAATCGGAGTTTTCAGATGTTTGGTACCTCGACAGCTCAGAATTAATTTTGCAAGCTGTTAGGTTCCAAATAAATTCTTGTGTCGAGCTCATGTGATGTACTGAATCTTGATTAGCATATATAAAAAGCTAGCTCTAAAAGGTTCCCATAAAATTCCCAAATATATCACCTTAATGAGAAATTTTAGAATACTTCTGATGTATTACAATCAATTGATGCATGCATGACATATATGATTGAATTTAATATAATTACAACTTGCATGATGATTTTTCAAAATAAATATACACATGTCATAACATTATTTTCTTATTGTATGGCTGATATAATATCCCTGATGTATTCTAGAATTTTTCCACCTTAATTTAAGTGTTTTTGTCAATGTCAAATCTATATGAATAATTAATGCGAGTCATTTAAATGATGTGATATTCATCATGCAAATGGTGAGATGATGTAATCAATTCTCTTAGAATTTAAAAAAAGTTATTAACTACTTGATGAATACCGCAACATTTAGGATAAAATTTGAGAACTTTTATTATGTATTAAAAAAAACCATATCAACTATGATTTTAAAACTTATTTATCTTTTCTTTGGGAATTTCACGTAAACCAAAAAACGAAAGTTAATGTAAAAACTATTATTGGGGGCTGTCAACTTATAAGATACCAAAATGTCATTACTCCGTTGATAATTTTCTCTAAGCATATGCGCGCACGCCAAAAAAGGAAAAAAAAAACCAATCAAATTAGGTCCAATCCAAGGCCATGAACATCGTTCCTGTATATTCTAATTTAAATTTGGATTCAACGTTGATCTCACATTTTTACGATATTTTAATTTTTCAGTTTTGGAATAAATATGTAGTTAATTAAACTATGATAAAACATATTTTACGTAGAGAATATAATAGTTTGCTGGAGCCAGCGACTAATACCAATCCAATGGATGGCTGGCTATTAGCTAGTAAAGAAGGTGTTTCTTCTCAACCGAGCATATGTTTCCTTCGGTTTAGACTTTAGACCAGGCAAAGAGATTCAGGTTAGGGTCCTACGTTAGGGCACACGCGTTGGATTTATCACCATCAGCAACACCAACAAAACAATTCTGGATCACGTTGTCTTGACCTTGATCTTCATCACCATACACAGAAACCCTCGTCAATTAATCACCATAGGATTTTGATGATCACTCGATAACGTTCAAGTGGCCCTTCTCCCCCGCTATTCTCGTTGATCTTGGGCCGTCGATTGAGATATGAAACGGGTGGTTTTAAAGTGTGACACATTGGATGTGTTAATGTTACATGACCTACATGCATGTGATTTAATTACTCGTGAAATCAATCCATTAAGATCAAAATTTCCGTTCAATCTCATGAGGTTTTAAATCGCACATCTAAATGATTTGGTGTGATCTTTAAATTTTAATTCTATACATTGAGATTTTGAGAGAGATCCAGAGAGGTCTTCAAGTCATCGGCTTCTTATAATGTTGGCAGAAAATTCGTGGATTTGATGGACAAAACTAATAGCTATTTTGAAATAAAGATCAATGGTGCAACGTTCAAGGTCACTATAATAATTTGATAGCTATATCATATGTAGCTCAATAGTGATTTTTCAATTTTTCTCCAATTTGGCTTATAATTGATGCATGCCCTTACAGTACTACCTGGTAGCCCAATTATTATTCTCTAGAAATTAAGTTGCAATGCCAGAAAATAGAATTTTTTTTTTTTGTCGGAGATACATATAGATTCATATTAGGGAAAATTAAGTAAACTTATTGCACTATGTTCTTTTTCATTATGTCCTAAAAATGTGAAGAAAAATCGTGATACACAAGGGAAGTTCACACTCCTTCTAGAGAGTTATTAACCAAAGTAAAAATAATAATAGCAATACATTTTTCCTTTCTCTTCATTGAAATCTTTAATTACCCGGCTCTCTCTAACTGTAAATTCTTTAGAACATGCATACATATTCTCGAAAATGTAATTGAAATGGACAAGAGACATAGTGGTGCCCATTACAGAATATGACTGAGTCCTAGCCTGTGAAAGCTCTTACATCTATAAGGGTTTTGTGTACCCTTTTGGTGGACAAGATACCCATTAACCCCCCCACGCCCGGGACTGCCATGAATATGGTTCAGATTTTGATGTTGACAAAGATATTTTTCTTGTGGTTGTGGACATAAGTTTTGCAATGTGTTTCAAAAAGGTCCATTGATTTAGAGGGTAAAAATCCATTTAGTCCTTTTATTTTAAGATTAGTGTCCATTTAGTTCCCGTATTTTTTAAAATATCTCGAAACATTCCTGCCGTTAAAGTATTGATACCCGTTAAAGTATTGATACCCCTACTGTTACTTTTTATTTATTTTGGTTTACTTTTACAATATTACCCTTTTATAATAATTTTTTTGTTTGGACATTAATTAAAAGAAAATAATTAAATTACCAATTTAACCCTAAAAAAATTATATTAAATTTTAATTATAAAAAATTGTATGCAAATTATCAAGTGTGCAAATGGTACTTGCAAAAAAATTAATATAATTTTTATGAAAAACACAAACTTGTCGTTTATTGATTATTTGATTGGTGTTTTATAATTATTGGCTTGTTGACGATGGTATAAAAAAATAATTTTTACCTGACACGTGGGCATGACAGTTATTAATTTGTCATTATTAAATTTTTGTAATGGACTCGCAATTTTGGGTAAGTTTCTCTGAGCCAAACCAAAATCAAAATTGGGTCACATGACAGCCCACCAAAATAAATCCCATAATGAACTCGTTAACAAGGCCCAAATTATAAAGCCCATGACCGCCTTTTCCTTTTTCTGTCCGGACTTAGGTTTAAAGATTGAATTTTTTATTTAAGCAAGAAGCTCGCGTTAGCCGACTGTGTTAGTGCCCGATCGGCTCAACTTTCGCAATTTCGGCTCCGATCTCACATCAAGGTACGTAGTTTTCATCTATCTTCATGCTTGAATTGAATCAGTTACCGAATTCGATTATCTTAAGCCCGCGTTTGGTTTTGGTTATTTGTAATTTTCGCACTCTTGTGATTGTGTTTCACTAGCTTTGCGAATTCGATTTGATTTATAATTCCGTTGGTCCCAATTATTTGAAACTAAATAGAAGCAATACCAAAACAGAAAGGTTCGCAATTAGGTGTATGAATTCGGTTTTTAAGTTAAATTGTTTCATTAGGCCATTGTTGAATAGTACGTGTGATATAATCCCTGTAGTTTGACTATTGTTCTGTTTGTGCATTATGGGTCTTAATTTTTTGGCATGCAAAAATTCTGTTTGATGTTCTCGGATATTGGTCTATTTGGAAAGAAGCTGGAAACTTGTTAATTTTGTCTCTCTTTTTTACTGTGTCAATTAATCTTTTCCAGGTGTAGGTAATGCTAACACACTCGTTATGAAAATGGTGTTTTGTTTGTCTTTCTGGTAGTTATGAATTGATTCTTAAATGTGCTTTCTTTGCGGTTCTTTGAAAGGTCTCTTGTGACAGTGTTATGACTAATTTTTGTTGGTTTTGACCCATTGAATCTTTCTGAAGTATAAAAATCATCTGATTTTCTTGTGTATGAGTTTAATGCACTCTCTTTATGTTATTTATTGAAATTGATGGCCTGGAATAAGTCGTATCTCTACACTAATGATATGGTCTTTTTGTTGTCTTTGTGCTGGTTAATCTCTTCACATTATGAACTTATATGTAGAATTAAAGTTAATTGTTTTCGGTTTCAATTACCAACAGAATAGTTCTAATGGGAAAGAAAAAATCGGAGGAGGCTGGTGTAGCCGCAAAGTCTAAAGAAGTTTCAAAAGATGGGAAAAAAGAGAAGCTTTCAGTCTCAGCCATGCTTGCCAGCATGGACCCGAAAGCTGATAAACCTAAGAAGGGGTCAACCTCGAGCAGTACTTCTGGTAAATCCAAGTCAAAGGCAGTAGCAAAACCATCTTATACCGATGGCATTGACCTCCCGCCTTCAGATGACGAGGATGATTATGCACTAGATGAAGAGATTGATGCCAAAAAACAACTCCATAGACAACAGAAAGACGAATCAAAGCAACTAGAAATCTCCGTAACTGACAAGGAATTGAAGAAACGAGAAAAGAAAGACATGCTTGCTGGACATCATGCAGAGCAGGCTAAGAAGGAGGCCCTAAGGGATGATCATGATGCTTTTACTGTTGTTATTGGTAGCAGGACGTCAGTACTTGAGGGTCAAGACGATGCAGATGCTAATGTCAAAGACATAACAATTGATAATTTCTCAGTGGCAGCCCGTGGAAAAGAACTCTTGAAGAACACATCAGTGAGGATATCGCATGGGAAGAGGTATGGTTTGGTTGGACCCAATGGAATGGGCAAGTCTACACTGTTAAAGCTTCTTGCTTGGAGGAAGATTCCAGTTCCTAAAAATATTGATGTGCTTTTGGTTGAGCAAGAAGTGGTTGGTGATGATAGAAGTGCGATTCAAGCAGTTGTTTCAGCTAATGAGGAGCTGGTTAAACTCCGAGAAGAAGTTGCATCCTTGCAAAATTCAACTTCTGTTGATGGGGAGGAGGATGGTGATGATGCTAATGATGCAGGAGAGAAGCTTGCTGAATTGTATGAAAAATTACAGATCTTGGGTTCAGATGCTGCCGAGGCTCAGGCATCAAAGATTCTTGCTGGATTGGGGTTCACCAAAGAAATGCAGGGCCGTCCTACCAAGTCATTTAGTGGTGGCTGGAGAATGAGAATATCCTTGGCCAGGGCACTTTTTGTACAGCCAACTCTTTTGTTGCTGGATGAACCCACCAATCATCTTGACCTTAGGGCTGTCCTCTGGTTGGAGGAGTACTTGTGCAGGTGGAAGAAAACTTTGGTGGTGGTTTCACATGATCGAGATTTTCTCAACACTGTCTGCACTGAGATCATTCATCTCCATGATCAAAAGCTCCATTTTTACCGTGGGAATTTTGATGATTTTGAGAGTGGGTATGAACAGCGCCGCAAAGAAATGAACAAGAAGTTTGAGATTTATGAGAAGCAAGTGAAAGCTGCCAAGAGGTCAGGGAACCGAGTGCAGCAAGAGAAGGTGAAAGATCGAGCTAAGTCTGCTGCAGCCAAGGAAGCATCAAAGAACAAGGCAAAGGGAAAGGTTGATGAGGATGAACCCCTTCCAGAGGCCCCAAAGAAGTGGCGAGATTATAGTGTGGAATTCCACTTCCCTGAACCTACAGAGTTGACACCACCACTGTTGCAGCTAATAGAAGTCAGCTTCAGTTATCCTAACCGCGAGGATTTCAAGCTGTCTGATGTTGATGTGGGTATTGATATGGGGACTCGTGTTGCTATTGTTGGACCCAACGGTGCTGGAAAATCAACTCTGCTGAATCTTCTTGCTGGTGATTTGTCTCCAACAGAGGGTGAAGTGCGAAGGAGCCAGAAATTGAGAATTGGGAGATATTCACAACACTTTGTGGACTTATTGACAATGGAAGAAACACCAGTCTCGTATCTTCTTCGACTCCATCCTGATCAGGAGGGACTGAGCAAACAGGAGGCTGTTCGCGCAAAACTTGGGAAATTTGGACTCCCTAGCCATAATCATCTTACTCCAATTGCGAAATTATCTGGAGGGCAGAAAGCTAGGGTCGTCTTTACTTCAATCTCCATGTCAAAGCCTCATATATTACTATTAGATGAGCCCACAAATCATTTGGACATGCAGAGTATCGATGCCCTGGCTGATGCACTAGATGAGTTTACCGGTGGAGTTGTTCTGGTCAGTCATGATTCCAGGCTTATATCACGTGTTTGTGATGACGAAGAACGGAGCGAAATCTGGGTTGTGGAAAATGGAACTGTGTCGAGATTCCCAGGAACATTTGAAGAGTACAAGGAGGATTTACAAAGAGAGATCAAAGCGGAGGTTGATGATTGAGGTGACATTTACGGCATACGTATTATTGGTACTACTAGTCTCAAGCTACAATTTTGCGGCTCCTGTTGCCATTGTATCCTGTCATATCTTAATCAAGACAGATTTTCTTTTTATAAACGTGAGTGTAATCATTTATGTTGCGGATCATTCATTAATTTTGCCCTTGCCTGTATACATGTATTGTTAAATTAATAAATTATGCTTTCAATATGTTGCCGGTTTCATTCTGTTAGATTAATACAGACTTTCCATCACAACCAAATAGGGGAAAATGTCCTTTTATTTAACCCAGATTGTTGTTTGCACATTCTCACTTCAATTTTAATGTTTCTTTCCAATTTCTTTTCATGTTTTTAATGCTGTATAGAGCTGGTAAAATTTGACACAATTATTAAATAAGTCGGGTCAAGATTGATATGATTTGGTTAAAAGATTTTGACCTATTTATTCAATTAATGATATAATTATATTTTTTATTTTAAATAATTTTTTGTTATCAAAACTTAAATAGTGGACATGATTTTTTTTTTTTAAAAAAAAGAATGAACATATATATAGTGTTTCATTTGTAAAATTCTATACTAATTTAGAACTTCAGTGTTATAAGTGTGTAAAATATTAATAGATATTTATATTTTATAATATCAATGTATAACTTTAATAGTGTTAATGTGTAATATCTTTTTTTTTTATTTGGTTGCTTTGGGGGGAGGGGGATGAACACTTACACACAACACACACACACACACACACACACATATAGTTTCATTTATAAAATTCTATATAAATTTAAAACTTCAATAGTGTATATATGTAAACTATTGGTACATTTGTATATTTTAAGATGTGTGTGTTTGATGTAAATCAAATATATAAATATTTAGTGAGTTATTGAGTAACCTATTTATTTCCTGTGTTTGGTTAGAGTTTATATATTTTAACATGATTATTAAATGAGTTATATTTAAATCAACCTAAAATTGACATGAAATGAAACTGACACGTCCGGTGACCTATTTTGCCAGCTTTAACATTGTTGCAGCAAGTGATTTTTTTTTTTAAACTCTATGATGGCTGAATGGATTGGTTCCCTTTTAGAGTTGTTTGCACATTTGGGTTTATTACTTTATTAGCTTGAGTTTAGTAGTTAAGGAAGAATATTAATAATTAATGCTCTGCTGTTTGGTAGGGTTTTCTTTTTTTTTTTAAGTCGCTAAAAGAGTTTTTTTTTTTTTTTTAAATGTCAAATGCTCTTATTCAGAACTAAACAGTTATAAGCTCGATTTGAAACAGTTGCATTCGATAAAAGCACACCAAACTGAGCCTAAGCAACCTGTAGATTACTCGAACATTATTGAAGGTGAGAGACACCGACCACTCGGCGTTTATTGAATCATAAAGAACGAATAAAAGCTGGCCAAAAATATGTATACATCAAATATACAAACGGCTCAATTTTTATCTTTTTGGCCAAGCCAACTACTGTAATTCATGGCCACAATAAATAAACGCTCAAGATCTTTCTCAAGAGAGGAAATTAGTTGAGCTGAATCGACACTAAACAAATCAACTTTTCTATCAGTCTATTAAAGAATAAATTTTAGAATAAATCCGATGTACCATATCAGTCATACTATAAGTAAATAATGTCATGACATATGTGTATTTATTTTGTAAACCATCATACAAGTGGTGGTTGTATCAATTTCAACTATACATGTCATGCATGTATCAATTGATTGTAATACAATCATAGGTATTTTAGAATTTCGCCTAACAAAAATGTCATATTTATTAAGCTCATCGATATCACAAGCAGTACATTTGATAATGAAATGAGAATTAGATTATTTTGTGTTTGTTCCTTGTGATCACTTTCTCACTCTTGTCTTATTGGTAGATTTACAATGAAGGTCCGTCCATTTTTCCTGTAAAACAGAATATTGGTTAGAATTTGATTTTCTTTTTAGCCAAATTTATAACTAGTTTTTTTTATCATGGGCAAAAACATTCTTATCTTATTTTTAGAATAATGAATCTTTATATCTTTTTCTTTTCTTTTTTTCTCTGCCCCACCGAAAGATCGAATAATGAATCTGAAATTATGATAAACACTAAAGAATTCCAAAGATCCCATTCTTATCATCTTGAGTTTAACCTAGTAAAATATTCGAATGCATTTTTTAGAAACACACGTACGAAGCATTTCCCCGAGGATTATTGAGTGAATTGGGAAAAAGTTGGTCTCTCGCTGAATCACTTTTGCAGGTAAAATTAATGAATCATCGATAATGATTGATTGAATTAAGAGAAAGGATCCATCATAGCAACTTGCAATCCCCTGAGTCAAAAGGATCCCGACCGTCCAATCCATCAACTTTAAACACCAATGATAATACGAGCCTTCACAATCGAACAGCCCAAACATCTTCTCGGGAAAGTTATTGTGGGCCCCTCTAAATGATGGCAACTGGGTCAGACTTCCTTTTTTTTTTTTTTTCTTTTTTCCCCTCAATTTCTCTTTAATTTCAAAATTGGAAGGATACTTAAAATTGTGTGCATAATTACTTTAAATTGAAATATCAAGTATTTTTTAATCACCATATAAATTTTTCTACGTACATAATAATTATTTCACAAGCCATTGCTGTCGGAAATCAAATTATGAAATAAAAATATTTAAGTAACTTAAATTAAATTTTAATTAATATTTCCAAAAATACAGAATGATGCGTGATAACCTAAAAACGACCCAACTCTCCCAAAAAAAAAAATATTCTGAGTCGTCGGATCAAAAACTTTATGTGGGCCGCGCAGGCTCATAAAAAAAAGTTTTCTTAATCGGACGGTTCAGAACAAAACCTCTTAACAACCAAATCAGTCTCTAAGTTTTGCGTTTAAACAAAGGGAGCACAAACACAGCCCAACCCCAATATCCAATGCTGACGCAATATTTTCTCGAGAAAATGAGAGAAAGGAAAAGAAAGTGAGCATTTTTTCAGCTCTGTCACTCTCCCGTCTCTTCTCTTTCCCTTGGTTTGGAATTTGGTAAAGCCTTTGATTTATTCATCAGAATTTATAATTTTTGTATCATTTTCTCATCTAGGTCCCTTTTGTTTGTCCTTTGTATTGTTAATTTAGCTTGATTTGTGAAAATACAAGTGGGTTTTTGTTTTATGTGGAGTGGATTTGATTTGATTGGATTAGGATACGTGTATTTACAGCCCTGATTTGATTTTTTTTTAGTCATAATTCGTGGTTTGAATGTTATGACTTTTGGTGTAATTTGTTGTACTGTGATTGTTTTAATATTGATTCTAGTTTTGGCTTCTGATTTTGTGCTTTTATTGTGTTTATGGTTCTGTGGTAATTTGATTGTCAAGATTTAGCTTTCGTTGATCAATTTGTTATATCCCGTTTTCCAATTTTCTTTTTCTTGGCTTCATTTGTGAGGAAATGTAGTTCAGCATGAATTTGGCAGTGATGTTATATTTTCTGTAAAAATTCTGCTTCTATTTTGCCTCTGTATTTTACCTGTCTGTCTCATCCGAAATGATGATGTAGCTTATGTTAATTGCTGTGCAATATTGTGATGAAATTTATTGATAAAATGTCAAGTGAGGAAATTAACTCTAGTCCTGGTTTCTTGGCAGCTTGTATAAAAGCGATACGGCAGAGGTTGAATCTTTTAGATTTTTGAGTGCCAGGTGTTGTAAGGTAATAGGAACAGATTGTTGAGAATATAAGACTAGTCAGATGTTTGTTCACAGAGGGGATTCTCAGAAATAAGCGATATTAGTAAGAAAGTTCTTTGCTCTCTTTGTCCCGACCTATGCATTCACACCTTCCAATTTGGTTGGAAGACTTAGATGGACGTTCGCTCGCTGGGACTAATTAGAGACACTGAAACTGACCAATACCCTTTGCTAATGGAGCAGGTGCATCGCCATACTGATCGTGATCACATAATTGACATAACGACAACTGATGATGCTTCATCAAGTTCATCTTATGATGAGCAGCCTCACAGAATGGCTTCACCTCAGCACGAGGATATACCATCGACTAGTACAGGAGTTCCCTCTTACCATAGTTCTTCATCTTCCTCGAATAGATTAAACAATAGGAGTTCATTCATGAGGAGAGGTGATGGGTATGGACGTCGTCGTAGAAGCCCATTGAATTCGGGGCTATGGATTTCTGTTGAGTTAATTGTTACCGTAAGTCAGATTATAGCATCCATTGTTGTATTGTCGTTGTCAAGAAATGAAAATCCTCAAGCCCCACTGTTTGCATGGATTGTCGGTTACGCATCTGGTTGTGTTGCAACACTTCCCATTCTTTATTGGAGATTCCGTAACCGTCACCAGGGAATTGATTCAGATTCGACGCAACTGCGTCAAGGCTCTTCCCTACCCACCCCTCCTGAGCCCACTTCATCATACACTGCCATTTCGGCTAATCAAGCTTCAGATGAGGAAAATAATCGATCTACAGAAACAGAAACGGGGAATGGTCAGAATGCACTAAACTTCGGTGGTCGGTATGTTTTGATTATTTGCTCACCTAATGCTCAGTTTTTTGGGCATGTGTTGTTTTATGTTAATAGATATGGCAGTATTAATACATTTGTTGGCATTTTCCAATCTGCACTCTGAAGTTTCTTTTCTCATTGGTTTTATTCATAAGAATGAAGTGACCTAATGCCATTTTGATTGAGCTGGGTTTGTACTGATGGTTTGAAATTTCATAAGCATTTTATTATCAGTAAGGCCTATACATTTTTAAATATGACAACTTGATTATGTTCTTTTTACTGGCATTTAAGAATATTATCCTTTTGTTTGAGTTTCCTAAGTTCTTAATAATTTCTTGTGACAAACTTGTCAATGCATCTATTTACTGCTTTATTATTAATTTTTTTCCTTTCTCCTCTCCATCAGTAATAGCAGAAGAAGCAACATCATGCACATGTAAAATCCCTAACATTCAGTAAGATAAAAATTACCAACAGTTAAATGGTAATTTTAGTAAATTTAAACTATCAAGTGTATCTGTGCTTCTAATTTTGAAGAATCAAGCTTAAAAATAGCTCTCATTGAATGACTACCCACTCTTCACAACCGTTACCTATGCATTTATTGTGGATAAGGATACTTATCCACTAAATTATTGTAAAATAAATACATATTTAATTTAACAAGCATGCACGTAATTCGTGCTTTTGTGTAGCTTATTTTATTGTAAAAGCATCCATATTCACCAAGTAAGTTGTAAATGGTATCTCTGAGTGAAGATGCATTTTAATATGCAGACTGAATGGATTAGTGGACCATTTCAAGATGGCTTTAGACTGCTTCTTTGCAGTTTGGTTTGTCGTAGGCAATGTGTGGATTTTTGGAGGTCATTCTAGTCCCTCTGATGCTCCCAAATTGTACAGGTACATAGTTACTGTCCTTTGCATTTTTGTTTTTCACTGGGAATTCATCATGGTTGCATCATTTATAAACTGTTGCTTGATGTACTTGTAGGTTATGTATAGTGTTCCTTACCTTTAGTTGTATTGGATACGCCATGCCATTCATATTATGTGCAACAATATGTTGCTGCTTGCCTTGCATAATTTCTGTCCTGGGTATCCGGGAAGATTATTCTCAAACTAGAGGAGCTACTGCTGAAACCATTAATGCTCTGCCAACCTACAAGTTCAAATCAAAGAAAAATGGGAATCTCGATGACCAGGACAACTCAGGAGGAACTGAGGGTGGCGTCCTCGCTGCGGGGACCGAGAAGGAGCGTATGATATCGGGAGAAGATGCAGTAAGTTTGTTAGCAGATTCTGTTGCTGCTGAAGTTCTGTCTTGTTTGTAATTAAGGAATCAGTTAAAAAATTTTGGACAAAAGAAATGAATTCTTTCACTTTTCCAGTTGGAGTTATAACAATTTTTTTTAAAATTTTCCCTCGCGTCTGTCGATGCAGGTTTGTTGCATTTGCCTGGCAAAGTACGTAGATGACGATGAGCTTAGGGAGTTGATTTGCTCCCATGTCTTTCACGTAGATTGTGTGGATAAATGGTTAAAAATCAATGCATCATGTCCACTCTGTAAAAGTGAGATTGGTGATAGCTCTTCCCCCCTAGTCCAGGACTCCGCCCAGCACTGAATACAGAATGCATGAGGCATTTAACTGAAGCCTGAAGGCAGTATACTAGGGAGCAGCCAAGCAGAGTGTTTTCTAAAGCTTTGGAGATCAGCGTTGCAGCTTGCAAAACTTGTGTTGACGGTTCCATTCTGTTTTGCAGTGATACGTTTAGCTCAAGCAGGCCCTGGTTTCAAGTGATGATGTACAATTTAAAACTATCGATATTTTGTAATGCTAGGATACAGGAAGGTTCAATCATATTACGCTCTTGCATTCATTCTTTCCCGCTTATCAAGAATAGTCATCGAGCAATCCGGGAAAATTTCACCCTTGCAATAGCCCTATGCAGAAGATTACCATTTTGGATAGGTTTATTTAAAAAGGTATCAAGTAGCGATGTTAACTTACATTGCTGTAAATTTTCAAATCAACACCGACTTTCATCACCCTTTTCTTGTTTCCTTGTCCCGCAGTTCTTTGTCACGGTGCAGCCATCAGACAGGCTAAAATTTTAAAACAGGGAAGAGTTACCAATTTTTTCAAACGCAAGCATTTAATAGTTCATAATATCAACAAAATTTTGATTCGAAACTGCACCAGCAAGGCTCAGCTTCTTGTTTCCCATTTAAAACTGAAGGAACTCAATTAACAAGACACAAAAATTTAGTATTCAAAATCTCACTTCCAGTACTGGTAACAACAAAACTGATTATTGTGGCGAGATCTATCAGCTATCTTACGAATTCCATGGCAAAATTTTTCACATGGTTTGTTTATACATAACAAATGATAAAATAAAATGGGGAAAGTACAACATGTTCCGGAAATATGATGGGAGCAACCAAGTTTTGTTCTAGCTGACTGACTGGGTGAGGGACCATTACTCAAGGGAGAAAAAATTCTATAATCCCCCTCAACCTGAAACACACAGCAAGCTTGAGTATCGGTCCAAAACGATGGAACCAACCTTTTCCCTAATCTCACAAAGTAGTGTGTGTTAATAAAGAAATCAACCCTAAAACACAATGGACTTAAATTATACACATTTGCAGAGGAATGCATTAAACTATTGGGCAAGGGAGAAGCCGTGATGAGAAAATTTGATCCGGGCGCAACAGTGGACAGGATGCCATGACTCAGACACGATCTCAGAATGATCCTCCATCAAGAGCTGCAAATATACACTCGGGGAATAATTTTCTGTGGCAGCTTAGCTATCTAATTGACACTAGAGCATTGCTGAAAATGCAGGTATGTCAAATTATGCAAACATTCAGTATCATGTTGAGATGGCAAGGTTCTTAAAAGCCTCTAGTTTTCCATTTGAAGCAATGGTATCAGCACTAACTCCAGCTTGGCTGGCACTCCCATTCTCGGGATTTGTTAACATGTGCTTGTATGCTGTGTTGTACATGCCACTGCGTTTGCCTTCAAAGTAGGTTGAATAAGGGAAATACTCAGCACAACGAGTTTTCCATCCTGCAACAGTGGGGGGCAAAAAACTTTCTTCAGAACTGAAGAGCTTTACCATTTTTCTTTTCCCAATATATGAAACTCAAAAGTGTATTAATGGAGAAAAATCAGAACAAAGAGTGGACTAGTTGTCCACTAAGCAAGCAAAAAAGATATGCTTTTACTACCATACATAACTATACCCAATCACCCTCATACAATGCTATCCCAACTCTTAAAACCCCTTCCCAATTTAGATGAATGGAGAAAAAAGATGAATCCTGGAACTAGCTGGACATACTCCTTTCCTACTTCCATTTCTAATAATTGGCTCAACCAAGTTTTGAACTGGTCCAGTAGTTCAACTTGAAGGGGTTTGCAGATCAATGGATAAATAGACTCGGAAGGAACTACTATAAGACCTGTCAGAGCCATGTCCACTTTTTCCCTAATCCGAAAGGTCTTTTGAAGGACTTCTTTTAAGTTAGACCAACCATGTTTCACGGTTAGAAGAAAAATATGTTCAGAAAGTATGAAAACAACAAATACACACTAGAATCTCAGAACACTGGAATTGATCAAATAAGATCCATCATTTTTTCTTTATTTCTTAAGCAACATAAACAATGAAAACTAGTGTAGCTATACTCACTCAACGCGGCATCTTGGTCTGCAAGAACTGTTTCAAGAAGTTTGTGAACTGCAATGCAGTCTCTGAGTTTCCATTCCCGAACAGATCCAAGAGCTCCGTTTCTGATACAATAAAACATAAAGAGGGTTCAAAAATCCTCCCTGGATAAGACATGCAAGGAAAAGAAACAATGCAAAGACATAAAAGAAAGGATTATGTAATCTCATATTATAGGAAGCATTACGTTGGAGCCAAATTGTTGGTTAAATCTTCAATCAATTTAACAGCCTCAGATTTCTTGTTAGTTTCAAGAACAAATAACATTTCTGCAGCTGCTGCTCTATGCATTAATGAATCTGCAACAAGCAAGAACAAAGCAACCATGACAATGCTACACGAGACAGGTGCCTTAAATATGTCATTAATGTAACGCAAGGTGGATTTTAACCTTCGTGCTTATGAAGGAAAAATTTGTTTGCCTCGATCAGAGATTTCTCCTGCAATTGACTGCATAAAAGAAGAAACAGAGAATATTACTATTGATAAAACAATAATACACACGACTTCCCAACAAAAACAAGACCCTTAAAGAAAGAAAACCCCTCCACACAAAAGAGGGGTAGAGAAAGAGATCAAACAACTACAACAAGGAAAGAAAGAAGAAAATTCGAGAGAACCTGATTGCTGGGCGTTCTGCTTCTAAGACACTCCAAATGAGTTTCTCAGTATCAGTCGCAGGAGCAGTCATCAAGTCTACTTTATGGAAAAATCTAATCTGCATAAATGAAGTTTAAATCAGGACAGGTAAGATGAGACACTTTTGTACCCTGGTTGTCAGTGAATGATGTATTCACATTGTGAAACATATCCATACAGAGACACACCTACTATTCACCAAATAGTAAGTTGGTTGATTTGTCTCAGATCAAATATCACATACTAACACAGTAAACTTATTCAGAACAGATACTACATACCAAGCAGCGATGCGATTCGGGGTCCTCAGCATTCAACCTTAGCAAATGTTTTACAGCCTACGTGGAAAGAAGTATAAGCAAGACAGGCGTTAGTGTAACGTTAGCAAAATGATGATAGTGCATGCATGAAGAAGAACAATTTAGCTAAAAACCGGCAGTTCCCAGTTCAAGTGGCAGCCTCATCAAATAATTCATAATGAACAGAAAAATGTAAGGTTCCATTCAAGATAAGTTGCAGCTATTTTAAGAGGGGAGAGAGGGTTTCAGAGGAGTATGTATCCGCGGACACAAGTGAGGAAGAGCTGGAACTGCCTTTTAGTACTTATGTATAGATTGTGCAATGAACTTAACTCTGCAGAATCAATAAACCTGACCTCCTCAAAAGAAAAAATTAATATATATATATATAAATAAACCTGATAGCTGAGCATGAAGGGTTCCAATTTCCACAAGGTGGATCATTAGGTTATACTTTCTTATCATATGTAAAAATAACATGTGCAGATCATGAAAAATACCTGAAAGGCTAGCAAAATCTTCTGCTTTCTTATATTTACTTCAAAAGATAGCAAGTGTGTTTCTAGAGAATCGGGTGAGTTCTTCTGAAGCAATTTCAAGTATTTTGTAGCTTCTGACAATGGATCTTCAACCTAAATAGATACATGTATTCATAAGAAACAGCTGTTATATTTTGAAATTAAGGATACACATTTGATGAGTGTTGAGAAGAGATTTTGCAAGTTTATAATGCAAATCTCAGGAAAAATAACCTAACAAGTATATAACAATAACCTGCAATAACTTTTCCCCATGTGGATCTGGATCAACAGGTTTGACATGTCTTTTCCCAGACTTGGAGACACCACTAGCACTTGATTCTTCATTTTTCCCCTCGGCCTCCTGAAAGTGCAAATAGTTAGAAGTTACTTTTGAGTATTAATGTAGCTAGAAACAGAAAGTTCTCAGGAAAAAATATCTACTTTTTTGGCTCGGGCTTCAGCCTTTCTCTGTTTTTGCTTCAGTTTCTTTTTCTGCGAAGGAGGCAAGTCTGCCTTATCATCATCTTCTTCAGTCATTGACCTTGGAGGAGAATCAAACAATTTTATATAGCACCTGCACTTCAAAATCCAACTCAACATAAATATGAGAACAGGAAACAGATAACTTCACATGGGGCATATAAACCGAATGATGATGGTCTTAAAAAGATAGGGAGCATATTGAAGATGATGCTGAAAACAGCAAACATCAAATAACATTATGACCAAGACCAATTAATGAAGTGATGCAGCAAAAGCAAATTGAAACTCTCTCAATCATTAGATAATCAAAACATAGTTAAATCCAAGTAGTCAGGACCAAGAAACCTTGCACGTCCTCTCCGGGAACGCTCAAATGCATATTATTTGATATCAAATGTTAAGATCAAATTATCATTCATCTAATGCATACAAAAACCCTTTAACCCTTTCTTCTGCTTCCAGCTTATTACATTCTCCAATTGCAAATCCACGCAATTACAATCACATAGAGATGTTAAGCAAAGTATAATCGCTAGCTAAAAACTCCATTTTAACAAATCTTCACCTCGTAAAACCAGTCAGCTACCTTCAGGCTATCAGCTGGCCCTGAAGACCAGACATCAAATGAGGCAGTTATCTACAGTGGGTGGTTATAAGCCCACAATTTCAAGGAGTGAAATCCCTATTTGTAAACTTCTTTCCCTCAAATTAGGAACTAGAACTAGAACAGACACATCACATAGTTCGGAAAGAGTATATAGCGCATGGACATCACAGGGTGAAGTGCTAAGCATGTCTAGTCATCATAAATCATCAATAAATCTTGTTTACATTCCTACTGCTTCACCTGATAGCTCCAGCTGCTGCTTTGTGAAAATAAGCATGTGAATGGAGTCGATCTTGAAATTTGAGCATCTCCACATAGGCACGCAGCGTCATTTTCCTTAAGCAATAAGAATGGAAGTCAAATTGATCTTCCGTAATATCTGCATAGTGCTTCTCCACAGCTAAAAATTTCTTCAGAGCACGTCCAAGGTCACCTTGGCGGAAGTAGCTTTCGCCAGAAGCAAGTTCATACCTACCCAAAAAGTAATATTTAACTACAATTAGTAAAGTTAACCACATTATTTAGTTTATCCAATAAACTGGTCAGGCAGCAAATAGAAACAGACCACATGCACTGCATGTCATGAAGGTTGTTGTGTTGATCTCCATCTTTTGTGAATAATGCAGCAGTTTTTTCTGCCAAGGAGACCTTCAGGAGAAAAGTTATGTTAAGTACAACCAAACAAGGAAAGCTGCTTATGAGAATGCTTCAATAATCAGCATAAAATTTGCATATAACAAAAAGAAAATGAAAACACAGCTTCTGAACCTGATCAGCCTGTAACATGCGCTTGACACATTCACTATTTACATATCGATCTGCAAGATCCATACATCTAGCTTCATCTGCCAATGCAGCAGCCGCTGCCAAATCACCTGCATGCTTCAATATGCGGCTCTGTAACAAAAGCATGCCAACATTAGAAGATTCCAATAATTTCTTGCTTAGTTAAAATATTAATCCCATAGAAAAACTTCCACTACGTCTTACAAAATTCATACTTTTCCTGTGCTAAAAATATGGTGTTTATAAATTAAAGGCCAAAAATAATCATAAATCAAATCAAGCAAACCAATAAACAAAAAAGTAAAGTTGAGACCACAGAGCCCAAGCAGACCTTGACAGAGTACAAATCAATGACAGTTGGAGTGTGCTCTATAGCCTCATCTATTTTAGAGATAGCAACATCATATTGGCCCCGCCTGTCATAATGCTGCATCATGAAAAAATTTTCAGAAATTAATTCAGAGGAAAACTCAACAAAGATGAAGATGAAAACAAACTATCCAACTTAGGTCTTCACCTGGGCCAAGAAAAACAAAGTCCATAAAAGTGTCGAAGGGGGCTCTTTTTCTTCCCTGGTTCAAAATGAAAATGTTTAGGAAAAGAAATGACACAATTTGATAAGACTTAAGGGGCATTTCTCTTCAATTTCATGAATTATGCAGATAGCTAAAAAATTAATTCAGTAAGACTAACTACAGTATCAAACAAGGGCCCTGACCATATATTACCTCCCAGGATATTTCCCAGTTGTCCCAATTGAATGTTCCAACTCAAGAATAAGTTGCTCCAGAACGTCTGCCTGATAACAGTTGCCAAAATACAAAACATAAATCCTAATCAAACAATTTTTCCAACCAAACCACTGGAGTTTTACACTCCTGATGAAATTTGTGACAAATGCTTAAAATCAAATTCTAGGAAGAGAAAAATATTAAACTAACCTTGCCAGGTTGATCATATAAAGGAGAAAGATCCGAGAACAATGAAGGAACTCCCTATAAGCATAAGATGAATTTTCATAATTTTATCCTGGAAATTACAAAGACCAGGCGAAATGCGCAAAGTATCATGATCAATACCTTGGTCAAGAGAGGCCTAACATAATTGAATGCAGCTTCACGAAACTTTTCACCTTGTAGAAAATCAAGAGGTATTCTCTAAATGGTAAAACAAAGAAAAATTACATTTTACAACATGAAAAGTCCCATCACATATCATAAGGAATTTAGGCTCATAATAATTTGTTGATAATCAAGACAAGGAAAGGTGATGTTGATTACACCGACATTAAGAAAATGTTGATGAAGTTGAAAACAAGAACACAGTAAAGAAAGGGGAAGAAGCACCGATATCTCTACTCTTGCTAAGCACCATAAAAAATATTTTAAAAAAGAATTAAAAATATTGATGAATAAACATAAACAGTAAATCAAAAAAGATATCTCCATTGCAAGCTCTCAAAATAAAATAATCATATATGAATATGCAAAACTTTCTATCTCTGTGGCAGCTGCTCAGTAGAAGCTTAAAAATTAAAGTTTGAAAGAGGAATGTTCTCAGGGCAATCCAAAAGCCTCTAAAATACCAAAATAACATAAATCTAGCATAGCAATTAAAGGAGAAGAAGCACTGATCGCCTTAGAAACATGAACTGAGGGGATGTGTCACCTTGACAGCTGATGACCATGTGTATTGCTGAGCAAGAGATTTGTATAAGGCATCTAACTCATCAATTTCGCCAGAAGAATAGTTGCCATTATCTCTATACAAGCCGAGACATTTTTGCAGCCCTTCATAATAACTGAAAAAAATTTTATTTGCTCACCAGTTAGAATCAAAATAACCTTTTTAGGCACCTATTTAATCAGTGTTTAGGGAATTCAGCAGGCATAACCAAAAATAAATTTAGTTTCTCTCTTTCCTGTGCATATACATAACTATCATAAACATGTATGAGAGACTGAATGATAATCCTATGATAGTTCACATTGATACATCTGCCAGTAATTTACCAACTCCTCCATAAGCGTACTTTATTAAAATTAAATATGCAAACTAAAAGCATAAATCGTACCTGTAATTGTCAGGATTCATGGAAAGTAATGCCCTGTATAATTCAGCAGCTTCTTCTAAGCGACCAATCTTCACTAGAAGAGAAACCTCTTGCTCTTTATAAGCCAATTTGTCAACCTAGCAAAACGTGAAACAAGACCGACATCTGAATAATCACATGTTCTGGACTTGAAAGCTCAAATATGCGGCCATTTAAGAAACGTAGGTAACACGCACTCACAATTTTCGACTCTTTCTTGTGCATTTCCCCAAGAGCTCTCTCAAAAGAGCCACATTCCTCTAACAAAGAAATCTGGAGAATGATATTGTACACAAATGAGCACCAAAAAGTCTTTAAAGGCACCAAATATTTCAATATATCCACATCAGGTAGACACTAATGGCTCAGGCAATCTTGGCAGCAGATGGAAAACAACAACAGAATAAATGTCTTTCAAGGCATCACGGATCTCAATATATACAGCATCATGAGTACACTAATACAGGCAGTCATGCAGTAGATCTACGAACTTGAGAAATTCTGTCAGATCCATCATGAAGACAAAAATACATATGTAAAATGAAAAAAAAAAAAATGAAGATTTCATACGCATACATATCCAGAGAAAATCCACACAAGAAGGTCAAAATAGCACATCTAAGCTTGAAAATGTTAGCTCGATGATTAAAAGCCAGATGCATGTGACATGAATACTAATACCTTATATAAAAGCATTTCACCGTGCTCGCATCTTTCATTATCCGGAGGATAATCATCTTCAAGTGTCCCTTCATATGCTTCTAAAATTTCAACTGCTTTTGAACCACTAGATAAATAATAAAAAGGAGTTGTTTAGCATAAGATATAGTTGAAAGGCTAAAATGAAAGGCAAAAGGGAAAAAAAGAGCTAACTGCAGCACAGTACATTGATTCAAAACTTATTTAACCACATGCAATGTAGTAAATCTCAAGCAACTATGCACTAACAACGCTAAAACATAATAAAAGAAAATTAGCTACATTTGTGGAAATATTGCCTACCAAGAGGGAAATTTGTAAAGCATGACTAAGTAAAGTGGATATCTTATTCAATTTTAGGTGACTCCATTGTGAAAACATAGATATAATCCAAAATCCAAAATCCAAAATCCATTACGATGATTCTGAAAAGGGTCTCAAGCAGCAGCACATCAACCATAAATCAGCAAATCCAACACTTTTACCATCCATGTTAAAACCTTCATTACCAATCTACAACGATAGCCTCAAAACAGATAATAAGTAATTTTTTTTTTTAAAAGGCTGAGCATAAAATTTTCAAGGATCAAGACATACTTTGAGTTTAAATGATGGGAGACTGCAAACCCAATCCAGTTCATGCGATGATTCGGTTTTAAAGTCAGAAGTTGTTGCCTAGTCTCAACAAATCCTGTCAAATCCCGCATTTGTGCCTGCATAATGAACATAAAAGCAGCATCAGACAAATGAATAAGAGACACAATTTCATCATTAACATTCAGATGAAATAATTTTTCTCAATCCTTTTTTTTTTCCTTTACCTTGTAGCCTTGACACCTCAACTTGTAAACAAAGTCTGTAACTTCTTTTAGCCTAGAGGTGGTTCGTTACAGTTTGTATTAGGCTCAAGATCTATATGCTTGTTTAACATAAAAATCTAGGATTTCTTAACATATTAGCTTCATTTTTAACCTTCCTTTGGTCATTGGGATCCTATAGTATACCGAAGACCAACACCCTGCAGTCATTGGGATCCTATAGTTTACCAAAGATCAACGCCCCGCCCCGCCCCGCCCACCCCACAACAAAACACCCAATCTGTCAATTCTAAAATACCTAAAGATATAAGAAGCATTCATTCCAATGGTAGCAAGAAAATTACATGTAACAAGATCTAAATTCACATAAGGAATTATGTTGAAATTAGTTTCAATTTGTAACCTTGAAATCCTACAAAAATGCCAACAGAAGATTCCATACAAACTTATTATTATTATTTCCAAATAGATGCCATTAATTAGTGACCAATCCACGTTATCATGGGAAACATAATTGCTATTGCTGTCAACATCTTATAACAGAGTTATCCAAAGTTAGTTCAGAAAATAAGACCCTTGTTACTGTTAATTGCCAAACATCAGCACAAGAGGAGATGACTTTGAGACTAATTAATGCAGCACACAACTCCTACCTGCAACAGTGACAGGTCCCGCAGTATTTCAATGTTGTCTGGATCTATCCTCAGAGCATTACGATAGCATTTGATTGCTTCTCTATATTCTCTGTCGGATCGATACAAGAGACCGTATACATGCCAGCAAACATGACTTTTGATGTCATTCTGCATCAAGAAATAAAATAATGCTATTATATTGAAAGGAAATAACTCAACAGTCCTTAGCGTTGCAATACTCAGAGAAAAAAAACAACCTTCACCCCGAGACGGACAAGCTCATATGCTTCAGATTTACGGTCCATGCAATTTAACGTCAAGCCTTTCATCGATAGTGTTTCTGATATGCAGAAGAGAGGAAAGAAGTTCATAAAATATAAACAATACAAGAGCGCATATCTAGAAAGTAATACAATTTACTATTAATCTACAATTGATACATTACCAAGACCTGGCCTAACCAAACTAATAAGCAAAGACAAAGAGGAAACAGCCAGATGACTGCCATTGCAACCCTTTATGTTATTGTTCATAATCCAGGTTGAACCACAAAGAATAATTCACAGTGGGTTCTTCTGATCCTCCTAATCTCATATGCTTTTTGTCCACAGATTAGGTTTTGGTCTTTTATTTTTGTAAACAATATAAATCAAAAAGGCAACTATCATGCAGAACCTAACTCATTTTCAATTAAACGTTACCATCATAAGATAGAAGATCATTTGAGATTTCCCAGAAAAATCAGTGAAATTTATAACCAACTTTTATTTGTTGCCTTCGTGTACTGGCCAGTATCAGAAGAATGCTTGACTTGCATTAGAGAGTAAACTAAACAAGCCTGAAGAATATAAGCACCTCAATGAAACGTAGAATTAGAAAATCTTTTAGGATAAAAAATTCAAATTGCTTAACCCCGAACTGTCTTAAGCATTTTTGGTTTGATTTATACAACATTCATTTTCTTAGCAGCAATCATTAAAGTCACATTATTTGTTCAATACAAGACAGGATTTTCAAAATTTATGCTTCATATAGCAATATGAACTTCTGCAAGCGACCGCATGAATATCCAATTGTGAATAATTTGGGAAAGCATGTCAATTTAAATGACAATAAACAATGAAAAAATAAATAGGAAGATGTTCTGACAGCAGAAACTATTTTCAAATTGATAACTTTTTCATTTTCAAAATAAAAAGGAAACTTGAATACTAGTCATGTACAGAACAATTACCTCCATGTTCAGGAAACTTTTTCAATATAGCATCAGCCGCTTTCAGTCCCTTCTTATACTGTTTAGTTTCATATGATTTCTGGAAATCAAAAGTATGACTCAATTAATCATAGCCTTCAAGATAAAATGGATACACAGATGATTGTAGAAATTACACATAAAAATACTGAAGCTCATGATAGAATCATAACAGCTTAAGAATATTGAGAACAGTTTTCAAAGATAAACTGTATTGATTAAGATATCACAGAAAATCCAATTAGTGTAAAGAGACCTCTAATATCCAGAAGAAATAAGTAAACCAGTGAGAAATCATGAAAAAATAAAACCGGCCAAACATTATCCGAAAGAGAACGGTCATGTAGGGATTAAAAGAAATAAATATCCAAATGCCACTTTTGTTTAAATTAAGTAAGGTTCCACTTTGATTCCTGGAACCGGATTCAAGTTTTAAGTTTAAAATGTTTAAACAACATAGAAAAGGCATATATTTGAATTTTCATGAAACTAATCAACGAATTTCAAGGCTCATTAACTTGTGAATCTCAATTATTTTTAGTGGAAAGGTGTTATATTATGTGCACTCATGAGTAATTCAAAACAAGGAAGGTCTCACTCTCCTCTTTTTCGTTTAAGACTCTTAAAACTTTTAAATTTTAATGTCTTCATCCGCAGAATCAGAACTAAAACTAAAAGCAAATTGATATTTACAAATCCTGCTGTCCAAATGAACTATAGAAGCAATCCAAACCCTAGGGAAGTCAGTATCATTGAACTCAAAAACCAATGCTGACCGCATATTCTCCCGTGGATATACATTACATTCATTAAACTTCTTACACTCGAAGGCAAGCAATTCCCAGAACACTCGAAGGCAAGCAATTCCCAAGACACTTACTTTCATTCGCAGTCACATCAACGGACAAAAGGATTACCAATGAAGCCTCGAAAACTACAGACCAACTCCTAAATTCATCACTACCACATAAACCCATCATACAGCCACCAAAAAATCGAAATTTTCTCAATAAAATCAACTCAGTTCACTAAACTAAACAAAACCCACCTGACATAACCAAACTATAAACACCAAAAGCAAAATCAATTAACTAAAAGCAGCCAAAATAAAACAGACCCATCAATCCATTAATTCTCAAAAGCCCCAAAAATAACCAAGCCAACACAAACCCACTTCCCGATTTTTCAACTACCCATCAAAATAATACTAATTAGGGTTCCTTTGACACAGCAAACGATAATCAATTAGCAAGAAACAACAAACCAGAAACGTGTACAAAGAAACAGAGCAAGCGAGGGCGTACGACGATGAGTTTAAAGAGATTGGCCTCTTTGGAAGGAAGAGAGGCGCCCATTTTGATGGTGTTTGAGAGAGAAAGAGTGGCGGTGGTGGTGGCGATGGTGGTGGCGGTGACGGTGGTGGCGTTTATCTGCTGCAACCCTACTGTGAACAATAAGCTAAAAGAGAGAAAGAGAATCAGCTTAATAAGTAACTTGTGTGTTTATTTATTTAGACTTTGGAGACTTCAGAGCTAATTGCTAAAGTGAGCGCCCTCTCTCCCTTGTTTTTGTAATTACTTGGCATTTCCTGGGGTTATTTTCTTTTTCTTTTTCTTTTTATTTATTTATTTTTTGGTTGGAAAATTTTAAAAACAATAAATAAATAGTCTAATTAATTAAATTTTATCAAAATAAATTCAAAGAATTCAGTGTGTGCCCTAAAAGCTGTTAGGTTCTATAACCTAATGTTAAAAGACTCACTTGCTCGTAACGAATAAAAAAATGAATTTGAATCATTATAATTTCTCTTTAATATGGGTGTAGTTTTTTATTTTATTTAAGAATAAATTTCTTCAAGATATAGAAGTAATATTTTGCACCATACCATAATAAAAATAATATCGATTGATCGAATAACTTCGTGATGGTAAAATATCTCTAGTATTGAATTGTGTAATACAAAAAAAAATGTCTGCACTAAAGTAATAATAATAAAAATGGAAATAATTTGACGAACTGATTTTAGCAGCTGAAGGAAATGGACGCAAATTTGGTTCAATGTGACTTTACGTGCAGGGGTGTTTGTGTAATTGGCTTGACTTGGGTTTCTCAAGCAAACTATTCTATTTTAAGATCTTTTTTTCCGCTTTCATTTATTTTATTACGTCATTAATTTGATATGCTAGCTATTGGACACATTTTTATTATAATTTTTACTATTTTGCAAGTAGAAAGTAGAAATCGTTGGGTAATTGTTTGCCCTAACATCTAAAGCCCTAGTTTTTTTTTTTTTTTATATGTTTAGTATGACAAAAACTAAAGATATTATATGGTTAATAACATATAACATTTGAAAGCAAAATTCTATATTATATGACGTCACTATTCTTCAATTATTTCCGTAAAATAAGCTCTAGAAATAACAATGACCAAACTAAAGATTTTTCCATTTCTAATCAGTGACTCACTAATCATTGTTCATACGCTTCAGAGTTAATCGTTTGTAATATATATGTTTTTGCACGATTTTTCACCTATTCATATATTAAGAGAAAAAAGTTATTCAAAATAGTTCCTCAAAAATAATATATTTTCTAATAATAAATTTAATTATGAATTTATACCTAGTGAAATCTATAGTCATCGTACATTCACTTTAATGCATTGTGTGCATCTCTATCTCAAAAATAATATATTTAGGAATTTATACCTATGCAACCATTAGCATTTATTTCAATTTTAATGTACTTAAATTCAAGTGATCATTATTAATTTTGAAAGTTTTTGCATTTGTTCCAGAGAATCCATTATTATTATTTTGCTTGTTAAAATGGATTTAATACTTGTCACAGTTGTGCATCGATCTTCGTATAAAATTAATTGGTCTGTATTAGATAACAGTACAGACACACAAACACAAAAATTAAAATTTAAATGGTTTTACCACAATTAATGGTAAAAATACACACATAGATTTATTATTATTACTATTATTGAAGAAAGATCAGCTTAACTTAGACCAGCATGGAATCCAAATTTGAAAACAAAATGGAGTAGGTATGGTTAAAAGGGAATGTAATGGTCTAAGTTGCAATCAAAGTTTATTCCATCTTTGTTTAGTTATAATATTAGTAATTGGTTTACTTTATCTCATAATCCCCTCAAAATTAAATAGATAATTTTCAAACCATGTGCTTTGATTGAATAACAAAAGCATCTGATCACTTTTAATTCAAGCAAAGAACCTGTTGCTCCCACGGTAAATCAACCAACTTGTTAGCGAATACAAAGCCCTTTAAGTTTTCTTTCTCCTTCCACCTTAAAAAACAGGAGAAGCAATACGGAAGCCCAAAAATATAGAACACTTGAAACTAAAACTTTTCATTTGCTTCCAAAAATGACCTCAAGTGTAACCTGAACAACCTCTGAAATAGCTAACCGGTGACATTTTTGTATTTTTTTGCAAATCTATTGCAAATGCATGAAAAACATTCACTTACAATGAAGTTAGATCAGCATCAAAGCTCGTGTCGGCTATAAACAGAGATTTGGTCGTTATTAGTAAAAGTTTTAAGAAGTAATACTTTTGTAGGCAAGATCTATTTCTTCCTCTGTCATTTCAATTGTTTCTTCACTGTCATAACCAGCTGCATCACTTGAGGTCGCTTTGTTTCTTCCATCCTTGGCCCTTTGAGTAGTCTTTTCTCGAGTCTCATTGTCCAACTTGCCTAATTCCTCTTCGTATATTTTCTTGCAGGCCTTAGCCCGTTTGCAGAGATCTTTTTTTGAAGGTGAAGCCGGAACCTTTTTAGTGCCCTCAAGCTTAGCAAGCTCCTCGACCACACGAGGGACACATTGCCACTGCTCTGGTATTTGCTGAATATCCTGAGCATCAGATAAAAATAAAAGTAAATTTGATAGAAACAGCATGTCATTTGTAAAAGATATTATCCATTAAGCATTTTTTGCTACCTAAAGCGGTAACTGAAAAATGTTGTCTCTAAAGAAAAGGAATCGGGATCTAGTTTAACTTCCGGCAAGTCTCATGTATGGGAATCAACATTAGAATCTATATAAAAACGTATTACACGGTGGTTTCAATGAGTCTATCACAACCAGACTTGCTTTAGGTCAAGATGAACAACTAGTGATCCAGTTGAACTCTAAGAAACTTAGCTATGCTATACAGGTAAGCATGATTACAGAGTAAAATCAGTACTTCAGCACCAAACATTACAGAAAATAAGTTTCAAAAGAGTACAGGCCTGCTAGCAGATAGTGTAAGCAACTCCTTGTGCATCTATTTTGAAAATAATATGTTGTCTCATGATAATGGAAAACACTATACTAATAATGGACAGAATAGCAATACAAGCACTAGGTAAACATTATGCACGCCGTACAAAAACTGTGAACATATTAGGTGCATCATATGTGAGGAGCATCCTGCTCAGATGTCCATTGAAACAATGCTAATGTAGTTATTAAATCACAGTCAAAAGGAGCAATGATGTCGAAAGCCAATTGCATATTTCTTGCCAATTGTCAATAAAAGCAACAACCAACAGCTTTTGGTTTAAATTGGATGTGTGAAGAGGGAAACAAAGACATCTCTTTCTTTTTTATTCTGCTTAATTGGGAAGCTTCTATATCTTAACAGGGATGTTCTCTTAGTGTGCTAGTGTTTTTGGGTTTCGCGATATTTTTTCTTTGCAGTTTCTAAGAGTTCTGTTTATATTGGGACTTCTCGTCCTTTTTTGTGGATTTGTAATCCTCCTAATCCTTGTACATATTTCTTATAGTTTTATTTAATCTCTGTTTCTTAGCAAAAAAAAAAAAAGAGGGAAAATATCTATGTTGACAGAAAGCATTCAATCTAAAAGGGGATACATTACAGAGAACTTCCTGCACATTCTAAAGAGCAAAACTCATTTATTGAAAAACTATACCTGATTCTGTTCAAGAGAATCTATGGCGTCTTGCAAGCAAGTTAGGATTCCTTCAGCAGCTATTTGTTTTATTTCACTTTGCTCTGGCTGTGAAGAAAGAAATAAATCAGATTGATGAAAAAGAAGAATTGGTCTTATACACTTTTAGGTATGCAAGATATCTCATGCAATTTAACACAATTCGACCAAAACAATGCTAAAAATAAATGAGAAAATCATTCTCCATATCCTAAAATTACTGTTAATCTCATAGAAGTTTAAAAATGCTTTGTTCAAATGTCGATTTTCTTATAACATAGAGAAACGTACTATCAATATGACCAGAGCATGTTATAATTTTTTGGGAAGAAATGCCAATCACCCTCTTGACTCTAGCCATGATATGGTCATGTTCAAAATTTAAAAATCATGGATACGAAAAAATGACGATGAACCAACTTCAACAAACTTGGACAAGCTCTCATTCAAATGTCACAAAGTTACATTTCTAAGCTATCGTAAAATTTATGATAAAATATCAGAAATAGACTGTACAAGAATCAAAAGATGAGCAAAAGAAATAGATTCTGTAAATGAATCAATTTCTCAGAAAATAAAAGTACCAGCAAGTGCTAATCACCTTTTCCTCTTGACTCTCTAACCATGATATGGTCTTTTTCAAATCATCAGCAGCCCATTTCTTAAGTTCAGAGGGAGAAAATTTCTCTTTAGATGGATTAGAAGCTTTACTCTGTTCAACATATGACACATGAAATAGATCAAAATTGGTAAATAATGAGCAACTGCAAACACATTAGTGACATGAATCCTTATAACTATGATAGTTTCTTAAACTCAGGGAAGAGATTACTAATTTGATGCCACTATGATTAAAAGAAAGAGCTAAACAGATCTTCCCAAGCAAACATGTAAAATGAAATATTAACCTTGGAGGATGTGAAGGAAGTTGGCCTGGATGGTGATTGTTTTTCAACCTTCGGACATTTTCTAGGTGGGGATCCTTCTGCAAGTACTCTTTGAATTCAGAACATAGAGTTTAATGCAGACCAAAATGCTAAAAGAAAAGTATATCAAAGCAAGACACATTGTCTACAGTAATTGAACTTCAAGACGGGCTTTCAGCATCTTGTGTAAAGGAACCAGGGTTGTTAAGTATATGGTTTTACAGGTTTTGATGGCAGTGTATAAAATTCAGCCTAAAAAGAGTCAAGTAACCATTTTCATATACCACTGATTGAAAAAAAAAAAAAATATATATATATATATAAAATAATCGTAAAAGGATATATCATCAAGGTTATAGTCTCCACTCTGGATTTTATTTGTAAAGTATGGTATACTTAGAGTACCTTGGCTAGTTTTATGGGAAATATAGCTTTTCCGCCATGGCTTCCCAGCATGCATGAGGTAACTATCAATATCAACAAGCTTCTTCTGGTTATAACATTCTAATATCCATTCCTGAGGAACACAAACAAGATTTAGGAGTTTAAAGAATGCCAACAGACAAAAAGAAAGTAACCAAGACACAAAATGCAGCTGTTGATGGTCTGTGGCTTCCTTTCAAGAATTTATCAAAAACTGATATCTCGCAAGTAATAAATTTCAAGTTTGCATACACACATACATCAAATTAAATAACAGAACACAGACCTTTGAAACAATTGTACCACAATCTGCCTCAACCTGCCGAAACTTTGGGGTATTTGGAAAAGCGCAAACCAAGAGTGTGCAATTTGAGTTCCAATCAGCTTGATAATCTGCTCCCATTTCAATAGCCCGGGACCTCAATGTACTTCTCTCCGGATTAACAAACCCAGATAATACAAAGACAACTCCTTCCTGCCCAAATAAAGATTACAATACCAGGTCCAATTTATAAAGCTTCCACAGAAGAGCACACAAATTAGCAAATCTAACAGTACCAGAAGTTTGGAAAAGTTGTTGGCACGCGAACTGGAAGCAAGGCTACTGCCATTATGTGCTTTATCACGCCCTTTAGCTTGCTTGGTTTTCTCATCTTTTTGGTACTCCTCATTTTCATCAGTATCAGTTGGTTTCTTTCCATGAGAGTTACTCTCATTCTCACTTGAAGTCATCCATGAAGGAAGATTTCGCTTTTGGGTCTTATTATTACCATTACCTGAACTTGTATTTGAATCAGACATATCAAACTCAGAGTTCAGTACACTTGTTCCTAAAAAGTACACCAAAGATGGTTATTGGACTAACCTATGAATCAGAAATCTCCATCCCAATTTAACATTAACACAAAAACTCTATCTCAAAGGTACTTTAATTAAATTTCTGATGCAATAAACACACCATAAAGATCAGCATGGGTATTCCACCTATAATAAACTGAAAACATGCATGGTATGAACTAGAGTTAGTGCAATTTAACATGAAGCTTGCTCGTGCAAAATTATTAAATATAGCATTTGCAGTTTCAATTTCCAATTCCAAGATTCTGATTCCATGCTCCCAACACAGCAATAAATATAAATCCAATTACACATCTTCATTTCACTACTTTTTTTGAAATAAGTGCCAATTTTTTTTTTTTTAGAATATTCATTCTGAAAACACATTAGACACGGAATTAGAAAGCAGTTTAACTGCTTTCCAGAAACAATATTTGCTCTGCCAAAAGAGAAAAAAAAAAAAAAACTACTTCACATTGACTCACCAATCCACTCCTCCACTTTCAATTATAAATTCCACAATAATCAATAATCATCAGCACTAGCAGGAAAATTACATTACGCGTTCAAATTATCAACGTATTAACACTAACAAATCATCAAAAGAACGAGTGAAAAAAAAAAATTAAAATTCGAATCGCATGCATGTTTATCATTGACCTAATATCTGAAAAATAAGATTAATCTCCTCAGCTAAATTACTTACACCGTTAAACAACGAAATTTTTTTAAAAAAAAATTTACCTGCCTTTCTTTTTTTTTTTTCCCCTCCCCCTCTCTCTTAAGATTCGAATTTCGACGCAATTGTTTTAGAATTTGGGTTTTACGCTGATCACGCTAAAGGAAGTCAGTGAGATAAGCTAAATTAATTTAGTAGGAACTTCCAAATCAGCCTCGTGGACGTGCCGGAGTGGTTATCGGGCATGACTAGAAATCATGTGGGCTCTGCCCGCGCAGGTTCGAATCCTGCCGTTCACGCTTTTCTTTCCGTTTAGTTTTTAGAAAGTAAGCCCTATTCAAACGATGCCGTTTTGTTCAGCCGTATTAAACGAAAGTTAAACTCTCGCTAAAACGAAACCCTTTCAGTTCTAAGAAAATAACTGGCCGGACGATGCCCCTTTTTCCGGCTATTTTAAACGAAAATTAACTCTCGCTAAACGATGTCGTTTTAGCTGTTTTAAACGATTCGCACGACCAGTCTCCCAAGTCCCAACCAGGGGGGAAAAAGATACCACTCTTCTCATCGTCTCCCGCTCGCTCCCTCTTTTCGAATTCCACCGTTCTTCTCTCTCTCTCTCTCAAGAATTTTCTCAAACATTTGAAACTCTAAACTCTCAATTCTCCGAACCAAAAACTAAATGCCGACCCGGACCTCCAACCTGGATGATCCGCTGGAGGGCTTCTCGGGTCTAATGCTGTTTCCGCGAACCCTCGCGACGGTTGGTATCGCTCCTCGGCCGCTTGATCCCAACGATCTTCAAAGCGCCAGTAATTTGCTCAAATCAGTGGTACTTCTTTTTCATTTTTTTTTGTTTTTCTAATTTGATTTTGAAATTAATTTTAGCTCGACTTGTTAGGGTTGTGTTTAGTTGCTGTTAGTAGTAATTTTTACTTTAAGCTGAAAAAGGTACATTAGTCCGAGCGAAATCAATTTTAGTCAAGTTACAAGAAAGTGATTGTAGTTCAATTTTTCTGCATTTCAGCCCCTACAAAGTCCAAATGAGCTTTTAGAGCAGGGGAGAGCTATTGTACATAGTAGTTCAGGAATTTCTAGATGTGAAATTCCGAGCTCTGTAACTTTGAAGGACCAAAATAATGTTGCTGCTGCAAAGGTTACTGATAACCCCCAAGAACGAAGGCCTGGCTTAGGTCGTAAGCGGGCTCGGTTTTCTTTGAAGCCTAAGTCGAGGTATAAGCTTGTAGTTGGTGTCAAGTTTGTTTAGAAATAATTTGGATACTGAATATTAGTTGAATGATGATATGTCGCCATTTGACAGTCAGCCAACTGTGAAATTGGAACCTAGTTTTGACATTGATAAACTGAAAGACCCGGAAGAGTTCTTCATGGCTTATGAAAAATTTGAGAGTAAGTTTGCCTTTGTTTATACCTCCTAAAATTTCGCACTACCATAATTTTGTGGACTTAGTTTTCACCAGGTTTTAACTTTGGTGCAGATGCAAAAAGAGAAATAGAGAAACAGACTGGTGGTGTTACGGACTGGAGTAAGCTAAATCCATCCATGGCTCCACGACCTCGACGACAAGGAATATTGGGGTATTTTCAGCTCGTTTAATTTAGGAACTCTTTTTGGTTATAGAACATAGTGTAATAATATCATTTCTCAGGAGGAGGTCAGTGACATACAAGCATCGCTATTCAAATGATATTTCCTCTCAAGAAATCTTTGAAAATGTTAAACACGAAAGAACCAAAGCAATTGTTGCATCGCAAGGAACCTTCGAAGAGAACATTCTTAGTGATTCTAATTATAATGTGCAAGAAGAAACAGCCCATGCAAGTGTTGGATCTCAAGAAATGGAGTTAGGTGATGCTGAATTACAAGAATCAGAATTAGTTGGTGAGTGAAAGAATTTAATGAATTTATTTATAGAAAAAAAGGTTGATCTGCTCACCTGAAACTGCTGTTCTCTCTCTCTCTCTCTGTCTCTCTCTGTCTCTTCCTTCTAGATGTTCTCCTATCACTCCTTCAACAGTTTAGCCTAATGTGCTATTTGATTTACTTATTTTGCCTGTTTGGACCTGATTATTTGATCCTTATGGCATGAGTAATGATAATATGTGTAGGTTCAGTAACAAAGAAAGAAAAGCGGGTTAGTGAACTTCTGGATGAATTGGTTACAGGCGAGGATGAGGAACTTGATGAGGATGGGGCAGTCGCTCTTTTACAGGAGCAATTGCAGATCAAACCCATTGTTCTGGGGAAATTATGCCTCCCTGACTTGCATGTTGCCCGAAGGATTGATTTGAAAGCCTCAGGAGCAGACGTGCCAAAGCATAGAAATCCATTATCAGACATACAAAATCTGGTAAAAGGAATGAGCAGCAGAACACCAAAGAAGCGTAAGTCTGCTGAAAGTTCTGTTCATTGTCTTTCTTCTCCAACTCCACCGAGGAGTCCTCTAGGTTCCATAATAGCTTTGAAGAAGCACATCTTGCAGTCAAATTTGTCGCTTGATGCATTTTCTGCTCATGATATTGATCAGTCACCAGCAAGAAATGCTTCTCCTTTTGCAAATCCTGGAAAACAAATTGATGAGGTTAATATGGAAAAGGAGTTGAGCATTTCTCCCAAGTTGAAGTCTCCAATGATAGAAGGAAATGGCATTGCAGATGTCGCTGCAATTTTACCTGTGGTGGATATGGGAAATGCTACTTGTTCATCTGAAAAAACTGTAAATGATAATCTGAGTAGACTTGATTCTGGTGTTGATGTTGCCTCAAATGGATTTCTAGCTGATGTTGTGGATAGTGTTGGAGTCAGTTGTTTGCATAACAAGGTTGTAAGTGAGACTTCAGGTAGGCCTGTTGCTAATACAGGTGTTCAGACAAATGAACAGACAGAACTCAACGACAAGGTGATTTTTTCTTTTGAATTGGTTAATCTTTTTTTTTTTTTTTTAACTGTTTTGATTAAGCTGTGATACTGAATGTTATCCTGTGAGATGTCATGACAAGATACAGGTGAAAGATGTGCTGGAAGCTGTAGATCCTATACTAGAAGATCTCAACCTGGGGGACTCTACTGCCAAAAAATTGAACAGCACTCAAAATGAATTGGGTAGGATTACTCTTCTTTGATTGAACTTTATGAGAAACTCCTTTAGGTTTGGGGTGCAATTATTGAATACTCGAAAACGTATGTTAAAACCCTTAATTTTCCTCGACCCAATTCTTAGGAATATAGGGATTCCTTATGGCTCCGTGGTAATTGCTTTCCCTGTGCTCATTTTTTTTTTTTCCATTTGTGCTTTTCCTCCACAGATCCAGCAAGCCGAGATGTGGTTGAAGATTACACAATTGATGGGCCCTCTAAAACTGCAGATGCTGGTTCAGAAGGACTACAACAGCATAATGAGGTTAATTCTGTACAACCCAATCTCAGCATGGAGGACTCTACCGCAGAAAAATTGAACAGCACTCAAACTGAATTCGGTAGGATCATTCTTCTTAACCTTTATGAAATACTCCTGAGGGTTTGGGATGCAATTATTCAATAGTTTATAGCAAGCATTGCAAGCCTTGATTTTACCTGTCGTGTGTACAGGGGATTCCTCATGGCTCCCAGGGAATTGTTTTCCCTGTGCTCTTTTTTTTTTTTAATTTCTTACTTTTCCTCTACAGATAAAACAAGCCATGATGTGGTTGAAGACCATGAAATTGATGGGCCCTCTAAGCCTGCAGTCACAGGTCCAGAAGGACTACAACAGCATAATGAGGTAAATTTTGTACAACCCGAGCTCAACATGGAGGACACTACCGCACAAAAATTGAACAGCACTCGAACTGAATTGGGTAGGATTATTCTTCTTTGCTTAACCTTTATGAGGTACTCTTGTGGGTTTGGAATGGAATTATTGAATAGTTTATAACATGCATTCCAACCCTTGATTTTACCCTCCACCCAATTCTCTGGGGTATAGGGCATTCCTTTCGGTTCCCTAGGGAATAACTTCTCCTGTTCTCAATTTCCTTCCATTCTTACTTTTCCCCAACAGATCAAACAAGCAGTGATGTGGCTGAAGACCATGCAACTGATGGGCCTGCAAAAACTGCAGACACTGGTCCTCAAGGACCTCATCATAATGAAGTTAATTCTGTACAACACGATCTCAACATGGAGGACTCTCCTGCCAAAACATTGAACAGCGCTCAAACTGTATTAGGTAAGATTATTCTTCTTTGCCTGAGGTTTATGAGATACTCTTGTGGGTTGGGATGCAATTATTCAATAATCAATAACCTGGATTACAACTCTTGATTTTACCCCCCACCCAATTCTGAGGAATCGAGGGGATTCTTTTTGGCTTCTAGGGATTCGCTTTTCCTGTTATCAATTTCGTTTTCATTCTTACTTTCCTCGACAGATCAAACAAGCCGAGATGTGGTTGACGACTGTACAATTGATGTACCTGCCAAAACTGCAGATGCTGGTCCACAACAGTATAATGAGGTAATTCCAATTGCTTGTAACTCTATGCTAACTGAAATAAAAGGGAAAGAAAAGCATAATCTAGCGTATAATTTGCCATCTTTTTGCATTTGACTATATTTTCCATTTTTCTGGTGTTTGGAATCTATCATTTAAGAGTTATACTATATTACAATTTCTGCAGTATTGACATGATATTTGGGTATTCAGGAATAAGAGCTTTGAAGCAGAGCTATGAATCTACAACCTTTTCTATTATTTATTTATTCCCAGTTTCACATATATGCTGCATAACATTATTAATTTATTGAGATAATATTGTTAATATTGCTTTAAAATTGACAAAACATATATATGAACAATTTTTAAATTAGTGAGTTGAAAAGCCAAAAAAAAGAAAAAAGAAAAAGAAAAAAGGTTCAATACTGCCTACTCTCCACTTTCTAGGATACATTTGCACTTGAACATTTCTAATTGTGGCTATAAAGACGACTACTGGGTAATGGATTGGGCAAAGTATAAATGAGTGAGGTGTGTATGTTTGCCATTTCATTCAGCATGTATTCAGATTCTTGACCGCTGTTGGTTGTCATGATTTCAGGTTATAATTGGCAATAAGAAATCACTGATACTCTTGGGTAGTTTAACTAACGAATTTTTAATATATTGGTCATGGCTTGATCTAGAATGATATTCATGCACTAGCTAAAAGGTAATTACTGTCTGGACTGTCAGGTTGGTCAAGCAAATGGCTTGCTATGTAAACTGAATGAAGTAACTAAAACATTTAGAAAAAATACTGTATCTGGTTAATGGGTTTAATGTGACAAACGCCTACAATGCTGTTAAATGACTTGGAAGAGTATTTGACCAGTTGAGCATGATTGATTCAGTTGATTTTCTTAATAGCCATTGAGTATCTGGGCTAGTGTTTGAAAATAAATATGCTGTAAATTCTTACAGGAAATAGAAAGTTCAGTATGCTTTTAATGTTAATTTTTTTGGATATGTAGGTGCTGTCATTTGTGGTTTACAAACTTTAGAAGTGAAATAAAAATAAGTGAAAATTTCTTTTCATTTTGCTGCAGGAAGTTGAAAGATCAACCAGGGAGCCATCAGACAAGCGAAGTAAAATAATATCACATGCACGCATAAAAGGCAAACGTGAAGTTGCCACTCGTAGGCAAAGCCTTGCAGGTCTTTAATCACACTAGGTTTTAGAATGCATCACCAAAATTTGCAGTTGTATTTGAATAATTATTTATATTTTGTTTTTCTAGCTTCTGGTACATCATGGGAATCTGGAGTTAGAAGAAGCACCAGGATAAGGTCAAGACCCCTAGAATATTGGAAAGGAGAAAGATTTTTATATGGACGCGTACATGAGAGTAAGTATTTTCTCATGTGGAATTTGTTATAAAGTGACTGTATCTAGTATCAAAGGAGATACTTTTAGAAATTTGTTCCCTGAAATTAATAGATGACTCATGGTTAGAATGTTTTTGGTTTTCCTAAATGAAAATTTTATAGCAGTTTAGATGTCTCAAAGTCTTTATCATTTAAGGTTCCCATACTAAAGAACTCTGAGCTGGAAGCATTACGCTTTCCTAAGGAGTAGAGCTTATAACGCCCTTTTTAAACTCTTTGAGAAACCCCACTTGTCATCTTTATGTATCATTCTTTTTGAAATTGCAAAAAAGGACATAAAATTACAATAGAATTTTAATTAAATTTCACTATCATTTAGAATAAATTTTGTAAACATACTTTTTCATACTAAAATTATTGTTATCAGATAATTTATTTCTTCATTGTTTCAAAATTATTTTGATTTTATCAAAAAAATAGTTATATCATATATTAGGATTAAAAATAATTCCGATACATGAGTTGTAAAGACATTTTAGTTTAAGTAAATTCATATTGGCCTTTTATGTAATCTTTACTAACAATAGAACTATGATTACAAAAATGGTGTGATACCAGGATATTAAAGGGTTGTGAAAAGCATTACGCCTTCCTAAATCATAGTGCCCAAACTGGTATCGACTAACCTAAAGCCATAAAGATATTTATTTGATTTTAAATTTCCATGCCATAAAGTTTGTAGAAATTGGAAGTCATGCTTGCTTGTGGTACTCCGGAGAAACAAATCTTCGGGAGCTCCTTTAAGTGTTCTGTTTGCGGAGTCATGTCATATACTGATATATTTTTTGTTAAAAATGGAAGTGCATTCATCTTGTGTCTATAGAGTGTAGAATTTAATCATTTGTCAGCCATCTGTTCTGATGAATTGATGCTTGATCCAATTTTAAGGCCACGGGATCATTTTTGCTTGAAAGAATAAAGCTTATTATATTATCTTCAGAAGAAAATTGTAAACTAAAGTGCTTGCACACACATATAGATAGCAGACATTGGTGCTTTTATGAGTAAGTTTGTATAATTGCTGTGACCTAAATAACAGTTCATATTTATAACAAATAAGTTGTACCAGATAGATTTGCCATATTGCAAATGAATTTGTCAATGTTTGTAAAACAATTTTGTTTACCATGCACTTTACTTGGACTTGTCCATTGAAATATATTGATTGATTAGTAAGAGTTGGTTGGGCTGAAAAGTTGCTAAAGTGCTGAAAAGGTGTTTAAAATTTTAAAGAAGTGTAGTAAGTTTCTGGATGAGTTGCAAAAATTTTTGCAACATTTTTCTTTAGAGCCTCTTTTGTAAAAATCAATTACTATAGGAAGAAATACCACCAAGGAAGATGTCTTGATTTGATGTTCTGTCGTGAAGCAGATTGATCAGTGGCTTGTATTTTGTTACAGGTTTGACGACAGTAATAGGGATAAAGTATGAATCTCCAGGAAATGCAGATGGAAAACCTGGCATCAAGGTGAAGTCTTTCGTCTCTGATGAATACAAAGATTTAGTTGAACTAGCTGCTAGGTTTTGAGATAGTGATTCTGTGTCCGCGGCCGAGTGGAATACTTTAATGTACGAATTTGTGTAGTATCCTTTGCTTGATCTCCATGCAACACTAGTTGTCTGATTCGGCATATTTAGTCAGCAACAAAGGGTTTACAAAGTAGGGAAATTTAAGGGTTATGGTTTGAGTTCTAAATTGAAAACATAGGCTTGTAATACCAACAACTTTTTATTTTTATGCACATAGATCGTTTTTACTTGCCTTGTGTCCCCATTTTATTCGGCTTTTGCTAAAATAATACAAAACAAATTCAAGCAAACTCTGTATTTCTTTTTCCTTTTCCCAATGCTTTGTGATGAGCTCGTCATTATTTTTAAGGCAGAGAGAATTCATCGCCTTATCCTTGAAAGTCTATAGAGTTCAAAGCCCCTCACATTTTCTTTTTGAAACTCTTCTCATTTTAAGAATTGAATTTTCACTTCATACACCTTTTAGATTTCCCAATCTTATCCTGATTATCTTTCTGCACCTGTTAACCTCTTTCATCTTTCATCTTCTTCATTTTTCTTAATGATGTCATTTCATGACCCTAAAGGCTAAAACTGAAAAATTAAAAAGTCACAACCTACACCATATAGTATTCACCAAGATGTTACTGCACAAACTTATTTTATTTGAGCAGCTTGAGACATACGCAATTGACTTTAAGGAACAGAGAATAAGTATAAAGCAATTCCTTAAAATGACTGCATGTAATTCTGGAGTGGAGTATTTGTCTTACGATCTCATTACAACATAAATTACACAGGTGAACGAATTAAATCGGGGATGACTAACAGCTGGTTTTATGAAATTTGATACCAAAAGACAAAACGATCACTTCATTTTTACAATTGAGAACTAATTAAATTGGAGAAGCCGGAATTCTCTGTAAGGTACAAATGAAATGATAATCATCATTAAAATAAAAAAACAGTTCAGCGATCAAGACGTTAATGAAACTATCTTTAAGACCAATTAACTAATACAAAAACGTGGAAAATCTTGACTGAAGTCCTTGTTTAATTTTCTTCTTCTATTCTTTTGCTCACATATTTTCATTTTGCAGCTTCTTAGAAATTATGGGTTTCATTATTTATATATACTTATAGGCCTCAGCACCTTTGTGTCCTTGTGTAAATCTATACTCTGTCTCTCTGTCTCTCATGGAGCGAAGTGCCATTTTCTATTTCCATTATCTGCTTCTTTCCTTGGTTATAGCAGCAGCAAACAACATTAATACCACAGACCAACAAGCTCTTCTTGCTCTGAAAGCTCGTATAACTGCCAAAAACTGGACCTCAAATACTTCTGTTTGTAGCTGGATAGGCATCACTTGCGATGTCAGTACCCACAGGGTCACAGCCTTAAATATTTCTGATTTTGGCCTCACAGGCACCATCTCTTCTCAACTTGGAAATTTATCTTCACTTCAAACACTTGATCTCAGTCATAACCGGTTTTCGGGTACCATACCTTCTTCCATCTTCAGCATTTCTACACTGAAAATACTGATCTTGGGTGATAACCAGCTCTCCGGTTCTTTCCCGTCTTTCATTATTTCCAACACGTCTTCATTACGAGCTATTGATTGTAATTACAATAGTCTATCTGGTGAACTGCCTGCAAATATTTTCAGTTATCTTCCTTTTCTAGAATCCCTTGCTTTGTCCGAAAACAATTTTCATGGCCAAATACCATCAACTTTATCAAACTGCTAACAGCTGCAAATGTTATCTTTGTCGATCAATGATTTCACAGGAGCCATACCAAAAGACATTGGCAACTTGACCAAGCTTAAGGAGTTATATCTTGGCTATAACAAACTTCAAGGTAGGTGTATAAATGTCCACTATAATTCTAGCTGAATGGTGAAATCACTTACACATAAATTGCTTAATTAATACGCAGGAGAAATTCCTCAAGAGCTGGGGAATCTTGCAGAATTAGAGTGGCTATCACTACCACGAAGCTTTTTAACAGGCACTATTCCATCATCCATCTTCAATCTTTCTTCTTTATTGGAATTGGATTTTTCAAACAATAGCCTGACAGGTAGCTTCCGCGATGACTTGTGCCAACGTATTCCTCTTCTTCAAGGATTCTACATGACTAATAATCACTTCACTGGTTCAATACCACGCAATTTGTGGCAATGTAAAGATCTTTCAGTTGTTTCATTGTCATTAAATCAACTCACCAGAACCATACCCAGAGATATTGGGAACTTGACCTCTCTCAAGAAACTGTATCTTAGCTTCAACAACTTGATAGGTACGTACTTAGAAACCACTCTCTAATATTTTCACCCAAATAAAGAGCGTGATATGATTTCGTAAGTGTTGCGTGTTGCTGACATGTTTACAGGCGAGATACCACATGAAATTGGTAATCTTCCTAATCTAGAGATTTTGGGGATTGATGAGAACCACCTTGTTGGTGATGTCCCAAATACAATCTTCAACATGTCAGCTTTGAAAGCACTCAGCCTTTTGAATAATACTCTCTCAGGAAGCCTTCCATCATCAAGCAAAAACCTGATCGGACTTCCAAATGTCGAGAGACTCGACTTGGGGCTCAATAACTTAAGCGGGAGAATTCCAGGTTTCATCTTCAATGCTTCTAAGCTCTTTCTTGTAGAGTTGACAGGTAACTCCTTCTCAGGGTTTATTCCCGACACACTTGTCAATTTAAGAAACCTAGAGCATCTTGGCTTAGGTTATAACTACTTGACATCTTCAACTCCCGAATTGAGCTTTCTCTCCTCTTTGGCAAATTCCAGCAGTTCAAAATACATAGTTTTGGCAGAAAATCCACTTAACGGCGTTCTTCCAAGTTCCATAGGTAATCTTCCAATTACTCTGGAAGAAATCTACCTGCAGAACTGCAAAATCCGCGGTAACATTCCAAAAGAGATTGGCAACCTAGTCAACTTGACAACCTTACATTTAGGAAACAATCAATTGAGCGGATCAATTCCAATTACAGTCGGCCGACTAAATACACTCCAAGGTTTAGGCCTTGAAAGCAATAAATTAGAAGGACCAATCCCAGATGATCTTTGTCAGTTGGTTAGGCTATCTGAGCTTCACTTGGACCACAACAAGCTTTCTGGACCAATCCCTGCATGCTTTGGTAATTTGAATTCTTTGAGGAATCTCTCTCTGGGTTCCAATGAGTTATCTTCTTTCATACCCTCTACTTTCTGGAACCTTAACAACATCTTGAGCTTTGACTTTTCATCAAATTCTTTGAATGGGTCTCTTCCATTAGACATTGGAAATATGAAAGTTGTGGTAGAAATAAATTTGTCAAGGAATTATTTAACCGGTGACATTCCAACCACAATCGGAGGCCTAACAAACCTGCAACTTCTTTCCTTAGAAAACAATAGATTACAGGGCCCCATCCCCGAATCATTTGGTGAGTTGACAAGCTTGGAATCCTTGGATTTATCTGTTAATAACCTCTCTGGTGTTATTCCTATATCCTTAGAGAAACTCGTGTACCTCAAAGATCTGAATCTCTCTTTCAATAGATTAAAAGGAGATATTCCTAGTTGAGGATCTTTCGCAAATTTCTCAGCACAATCACCCCACCTGCAAGTCCCATTGTGCAAAAGTAGCTCCCATCGAAAATCAAGCAAAAATGTTATTCTCCTAGGTGTGGTTTTACCTTTGAGTGTGTTCATAATAGCAGTCTTACTAGCTCTTGGAATTGGGTTGATCACCAGATATCGTAAAGGAAACACAGAGCTATCAAATATTGAAGTAAATATGTCACCTCAAGCAATGTGGAGAAGATTCTCATACCAAGAACTTTTACTAGCGACAGATCACTTCAGTGAAAAAAGCCTTATTGGAATTGGAAGTTTTGGTACGGTTTACAAAGGTAGATTTCTAGATGGGATGGAGGTTGCAATAAAGGTGTTTCACTTGCAATTCGATGGAGCATTGAAAAGTTTTGATGCTGAATGTGAAGTACTGAAAAGTGTACGTCGTCGAAATCTTGTGAAAATCATCAGTAGTTGTTCAAATGGTAATTTTGAAGCACTGGTGTTAGAATATATGGCTAATGGATCCTTGGAGAAGTGTTTGTATTCAAGTAACCGCAGCTTGGATATTTTTCAGAGACTGAGTATAATGATTGATGTTGCATTAACTCTGGAATATCTCCACTTTGGTTATTCAAATCCTGTGGTTCATTGTGACATAAAGCCTAGTAATGTATTATTAGATGATGACATGGTTGCACATTTGAGTGATTTTGGCATTGCAAAGCTCTTGAGTGGAGAGGAATCCATGAGAACACAAACACTCGCCACAATAGGTTATATGACACCAGGTTTGTGGGTTGTTCTAAATTAATTTCTTATTTTTTTCATTTAAAATTGTATTATAGGTTTTGCATAATCTTCTTATCAATATATTATAATATTAATGATTCGTCTGATAACAAAACTGACGTGTGATCTGTAGAGTATGGAAGAGAAGGACAAGTATCACCAAAAAGTGATGTGTACGGTTATGGGATTACTTTAATAGAAACATTTACAAAGAAGAAACCCACATGCGAAATATTTTGTGAAGAGATGAACTTAAAAAACTGGGTTAATGACTTGTTACCCATATCAGTGATGAATGTTGTTGACACAAGTCTACTAAGAAGAGAAGACAAATATTTTGCTGCAAAAAAACAAAGTGTCTCATCTGCCTTGAGTTTGGCTATGAACTGTACAAGCGAGGCACCTGAAATGAGGATCAACACAAAAGAAATTGTAACCAGACTCAAAAAAATTAGAGACACATTGCTTGCGAATATTAAAATGGAGGGAGAATAAGTCTGTGTGTATATGAGTTGTAATTTTACTTATTTTAATCCTCATGTAATGAATACTCGTTTCATTAGAGATGTTGCTTCATCTCTACTTCGGTAAATAGATTTGTTTCAATTCCTCGCTTGTTTTATTGTAATCAAACCTGTTGTTTTTGTTTAGTTCGCATGTTGTATCGTTTTTGTTTAGTTAGAGTTGAATTTTAGCTTCATACACACTACAAACTAAATCCAAAAACTAACCTTGATTACCTTCACCTGTCAACCTCTTTAGTCGTTTCATGCATGCATCCTCTTCATTTTTCTTGCTTTTTTATTTTTATTTTATTTTTTACAAGAATATTTAATGGCAACAGAGATCAGATGGTAGTGCTTATTCATTTTTCTTATTTATAATTACATCTTTTTTATTTCGTGACTCTTAAACCAAAAAGTTAAAAAGATTAAACTACAATAGTAATGAGTATTTACCAAGATGTTAAAACAAAAACTAATTTTTTTATTCAAAAAACGACGCAAATTAAATGACTATATCAGAAGCTTGTAGCATTCGTAATTGGGGTCCTTTATGAAACTGTCATGAAAATAAAACATCAATAATTGTATAAGTATGTACCCTTAGATTTGATTAATAGTGGCATAAATTACAAATTTTGAGTGCATTTGGTTTAAGCCTCGAAACGAAAATTGGACCACGACATTAGAAAAACGACATCAGAATAAGACCATGTTGATGTTGATTTTTCTTTTTTCTTTCTTTTTTTTTTGGGGGGGAACCACTCTTTAGACAATTACTAACAAATGAGCTAATAAGCAAAATCTTTCTTTGCTGTTAATAGGGTAATTACAGAAAGAAAATAAGAAAACGAGCTGGTTTAGTATTGTTGTTGCAGAGTTGTAGCTTATAAACCATAATAATAATAAATTGTTTGTTAAACATTTTTAGTTGTGCCTTATAGGCTGAGGTGATTTTATCACGAGTGAAACAATTTGTACTCTAAAAATTACTTTCAATGCTCTATTACTTTTAACAAGCGTTTATTAAATCTAAAAAATTTTACTTTTGTGCGCTCTTTTATATGCTAAAAAAGTCTTTACTTAAGCTACTTAAATTAATTATCTTTTTTTTTTATTTTGCATACTTATGAAAGTACTCATATTAGAAAAATAAAATAAAATAAAGCACTCAAAATTTTTATGGATTAGTTTATACTTTAATAATTTATTTAAAATAACTCATTTAATATCTTCCAGAGAAGTAGGATTATAACTTCTATTGGTTTTCTTTTAAAGGAATTTTTGTAGGCATTATTAATGAATATTTCACTCATTTAATTAACACCATACTACAACTTAGAAGAATAGAAGATAAAAGGATCATGGATGGATACTTTTCTCAATCAACTTGATCAACGTACAATTTCACTTACAAGAATTTTCTAACTTAGTAGATGTGTATGGTCCGTAGTCAATGGCTATAATTCATAATACATTGATAATCTGACATGATCCTATTAACACTTACATTTTATGGCCAAACTTTTATTGGGTTTTGCTAAATGTTTTCGACAGATTTTGGGGTAGGAAAAGATAAATCTATATAAAACAATGAATTTGTATTTTTAAGAGAGATGGGGTACCTCACTAGTTTGTTGTGTGCGGTGCTTATGAATTCGGAGGAGGTGAGAAGGGAAGAGGGAAGTGGTAACAGTGATGGAAGGTTTGAACCAAGAAATGTGTCATTTAAAATGAGCTTCACGCCTACAAAACAGTGAAATAGAGGTTAGAGGTGAAGCCGGGGTACCCCAGTGTTCACACTCCGACGCTCAAATTAGCAAACTCAAGCTTTTATGGCAAAAAGAGCTGACCAACCCTCTGTAAATCACGGTTTAAGGTTGAAGAAAACCTATTTTTCAGAGTGTGAGTGTTGATGGTGAATGAGAACATAATGGAGAATAAAACCTAGACACCTTTATATATATATAGTACCTCATGCCACGTGCGTATCTTTTTTGGCTATTGGCTATCCATTTTCAAGCCTCTCACATCCTTTTACATTTTTATGATTTTTGGGCCGCTATGTGCATGCTTGGGAATCAAGAAGGCGTTCGCGGCGTATCTCATCCTTTGGAAACGTGGCGCGCGCTGGAGAGTGGTCCACGGTACCTCTGCAGTGGTTGTCGGGTAGGCGGCTGAGGACCACTGTCCTTGGGACAGTGTCCTTCACTTTTGGCAGAGGTGGCAGACGGCTATCCCCCCCTTATAGTACGATGTTTTTTATTCATAATTCTGACAAAATCGAATATTATCTTTCAAGTTATGGAGATATTTCCCATGATGGACTTTTTTTGAGGATTCTCCTGAATCGGGCCTATTGGTTACCTCAAGTTATATGGGGTACCCCAATCTATGCGGGGTACCTCGAGTTACTCTGGAGTTATGCTGGGTATCTCGAGTTATTCCGGGTACCTCGAATTTTGCCGTAGTTATTCCAAGTACCTTGAATTATACGGGGTACCACAATTTATGTGGTGTACCTCAAGTTACTCTGAAGTTATGCGGGATACCTCTAATCATGCCGGGTACCTCTAATCATACCGGGTACCTCTAATCATACCGGGTACCTCTAATTGTGCGAGGTACCTCTAATCATATCGGATATCCTAAATTACACTAAAGTTATTCCATTCATCGACACGTGTCGTTATGCTATCTTTCTTGTTTTTCCGCCAAACACTAAACTTAATGGATGATGATAGAAAATAATAGGATAATAAAAGATGAAAGAATATTTTGAGAATGCACACCGTTTCTATTTATCTTAACTTGAATATATATTTACATTACTTTACAGACTTACTATATTATTTTATTAAACAATCACATGATCATTGTTTGCACTACACCTTATCTCCACTTGAGTATTTTTGAGTGGTAGCTGAGTCACAAGTCACCTTATCATGTCTGCTAGGCTTGCGTGTCTTGCTTGAAATGCTTTGTTCTAACAATGATTGTCGATCTTAATTCCCCTGGATGAGTACGTTTCTCAATCAACTTGGTCAGCGTACAATATCACTTAAAAGAATTTTCCAACTTAATAGATGTGTGTGGTCTATAGTAAATTAGTCATTTTTAATGGATGTGATTCATAACATATTGACACATTGTCACGATCCTGTTAACACTTTCATTTTGTGGCCAAACTTCCATTGGGTTTTGCTAAACTTAATCAGGGTGATGATTGTCGACGTTAATTTTCCCGTACAATAACTTTAATTTTTCTTTTTTTTTTTGGACGAATTGTGTGTTTTGGTATTTAAAGTAATTATATTATACTTGTTAATAATAAATTGTCTTTGATAATAAAATTTTATCATTATTCTTTTAATAAATAATTTTATTAAAATAAGAATATTCTGAGTAACTTTAGGGTGTAAATAACCCCGTCTTTTTATCATACAGTCGTATGTTATAAAAACCTTATATTACCTTTACTAGTTTTGTACAAAGTTATTTAAAATTCATAATTATCGTAAACAGTCGACTTTTGTCATATTGTTACAGTTGCTTTTAAGTCACAATATCTTGATGCACTAAATAAACCTTATATCAAGGAGGGTAGAAATTATTATATATTCTCGAATTGGAGCACATGGCTTTACACATGGACATTGCTTAATATAAGTGAGAACTGAGAAGTTCCATAGGAGTTGGGCGATCTTATTTCTAGCAATTAATTTCTTAATAACAACCATGCAGTATATAACCTACTCAATTAATTTCTTAATAAAAATTTCATCAATTTTTTTTTTTTTTTTAGCTGAGATGGTTGTTTAAAGAATAATACTGTGCTTAGTATATAGACACTTAGTTGCAATATTTATTGATGTGTTATTAATTATTTAATATCATGTGTATACTACTAGTTAATTTTATTATTAATTATTAATAGGTTATTTTTATAACCTACTTAATGGACAAAATATAAAATAGTACATCAATTTGTATCTCGATTGAATATCTACGTGAACAAGCATAATATTATTTTCTTGATGGTTTTTTTTTTAAATGATAGTTTTACCGGAAAATGAGACTCTTACAAAAGGTTTCTGTGGCAGCTTAATTCACACACACACGCGCAAGACACACACACGACTCACACAGCAAACGAGCAAGCAAAACCCACACCAAAACGCAGCCGTTTCATTTTCCTCCTCCCCTGCTCTGTGCGCTCTCCGTCAACTTTCTCCCTCTCTCTCGCCGTGGGTGTCTCCACATCTGGCCGTTGGCTCTCTCTCTCTCGCACACACAGCTCCCATAGCAAACGAGCAAAACCCACACAACACTCACCGTCGGCTTTCTCTCTCTTTCCGTGGGTCTCTCCACAAATCTTACCTCGAAAATTTGGAAAATTTATGGCTTGAATTTGTGAAGATTCAGCTGGAATTGTGTTGCTTGTGGTGATTGCATCCGTGGTCAAGTTTTGCATTTGTAATCGATTTGTATTGTCAAGTGAGTTTAAATTGATTAGTAATTGCATTTAGATTGATTTTGAGTGAAGTAAAAGAAGAGTGCTCTTGTACCAGTGAAGCAGTTAATATAAAGAAGATTTTGTACATTTCGTGGATTCGGCCCTTGAACAATCGTTTAAGATTAACACTTAACCTGGCACATGATATGTTGCATACGAACAGCTTAATTTTTTGCTGATTGTTACCAAAACCAAAATTGCAACCCAAAATATGTCTGGGATATATTTTAGTGATGTGGGAGATGCGATCGACGAAGGGGAGAGAGAGGGAGAATCGGTTTATGGTGATTCAGGCTACAAGTCAATTTCTGAGCTGTGTTCTGTGAGCAGCATGTGTGGTGGGAGCGGCGAGTGAGCAGCGCGTGTTGTGTCGACAATTAATATTTAGCTCAAAACACATCCTTTGGTGCTAAGTGTGGTGCTAAGTGTTGTAAGATTATCACTGCTGTAGTTTTACCCAAGGCACGTCTGGACGCGTCCTCCTCTTTTTAAGGGATTGCACATGTCTTACAGTCAATTCACATGTCAAATCCTACTTAATCTGCGGCAATAAAATGAGCTTAGCCAGAAATTCTGCCGTTTTCAAAATTTTTAAAACACCTCTTGCTGACTTTACTGATTAGAAATAAGCATCTCCCATATGCAGCTCATCCCCTCTGTATTCTGAATTTCTCGTCCTACGAGACTATTATGGAGATTTTGATCAATCCAATCATGGACTATCTTGTATGTCCATTGTGTGGTGTGATCAGCAAACATTGTGGTTACGTCTGTGGTCTTACGGACAGTCTCAACTCTTTGAGAGAAGCAGGGCGTGATCTCGTAAACATCACCAGAGATGTGGAAGCAAGGGTTGATCTAGCGGTGGAGCAGCGTTTGAGGCCTACACACGAAGTGAATGGCTGGCTGGAAAGCGCGAAAATCATGCTCCGAGAAGTGGATTACATTTTACACAGAGGTGATGAAGAGATCCAGAAAACTTGTTTGAGGAAAACATGTTTTCCCGGAAGCTGGTCCTCCAGAGACAAGTTGGGAAAAGAAGCCAGTGAGAAGATTGTTGCTGTGGAAGAGTTAATAGGTCGAGGGCATTTTGCTGTTGTTGCTGAAAAGCCACCACGAGCTCCCGTGGAGGAGAGGCCAATAGGGAAGACTGTTGGCTTGGACTCCATTATCAGTGAAGTTTGGAGATGCATTGAAGATCATAATGAGAAGGTGATCGGGTTGTACGGAATGGGTGGAGTCGGGAAGACCACCCTTCTAAAGAAGCTTAACAATAAGTTTCGAGATACAGAGCACGATTTTGATTTGGTGATTTGGGTTAAGGTGTCCAGAGATGCCAACTTGGAGAAAATCCAAGAAAGTATACTCAGAAGATTCGAGATCCCGGATCAAATGTGGATAGGCAAAGATGAGGATGGAAGAGCAAATGAAATCTTGAGCAACTTAAGAGGGAAGAAGTTTGTGTTGCTATTAGACGACGTATGGGAACGATTAGATCTCTCAAAAGTTGGAGTTTCTGATCTTCTTGATGACAGCAGCCAAACAGGGTCCAAAATAGTATTTACAACCCGGTCAGAAGAAGTATGCGGTGAGATGGGAGCTCGTAGAAGATTTAGAGTGGAATGTTTGTCCCCGGAGGCAGCCCTAGATTTGTTCCGGTACAAAGTGGGGGAAGATGTTTACAGTTCCCATTTTGAGATTTCAAACCTTGCACAAACTGTGGTGGAAGAATGCAGAGGTTTGCCGCTTGCTCTGGTTACCATTGGCCATGCCATGGCTAGTAGGATGGGCCCTACTCAATGGCGGTATGCAGTCGGTGAATTACAAAGATATCCATTCAAATTTGCAGGTATGGGAAATTCTGTCTTTCCTATTTTGAGGTTTAGCTATGACAGCTTGAGGGAGGACATCTTCAAAACTTGTTTCCTATACTGTGCCTTATTTCCAGAGGAACATAATATTACGAAAGATGAACTTATTCAACTTTGGATTGGGGAGGGATTCTTGAATGGAATTTCTCCTCGAGATCAAGGAGAATATATTATTGAAAGTTTGAAACTTGCATGTCTACTAGAGAGGGGCGAGAACTCTGAGGATTCTGTCAAGATGCATAACTTGATACGCGATATGGCCTTGGAGTTGGCTTCTGAAAACAATAACAAGACTTTAGTACTGCAAAATAATGTTGGATCAAAAATTGAATCAATTAACAGCTTTGACGGATGGCATGAGGCTGTAAGATTGTCGCTGTGGGGTTCTAGCATCGACTTTTTGGCTCTCGTTGAAGCACCTTCATGTCCTCAGGTGCGAACTTTGCTTGCTAGGCTTACTATGCTGCATACACTTCCAATTCCAAGTAGATTCTTTGATTCTATGGATGCGTTGGAAGTTTTGGACTTGTCATATAATCTTGACTTAAATCAGTTGCCCGAGGAGATTGGACGATTGAAAAACTTGCACCATCTTAATCTTTCAAACACAAGTATAGGATGTTTGCCGACTGCGATCAAGCGTTTGATAAAACTGAAGGTTCTACTTTTAGATGGTATACAATGTCATCTATCTATTCCAGAAGGAGTGATTTCAAGTCTTTCATCGTTACAAGTGTTCAGCTGTTTCTCGACCGAACTTGTTGAGTTGATAGATCCACTTTTTAATGAAACAGCCATCTTAGATGAGTTGAATTGCTTGGAACACTTGAATGACTTGAGTCTCACCTTATTTTCTACCGAAGCTGTCGATAAACTTCTGAACTCCCCCAAGCTACAAAGATGCATCAGAAGACTAACAATAGAGTCTTCGGAGCTGCTGTCACTCGAGTTAGGACTAATGTTGTCGCACCTTGAGATACTTCGCATAAAGTGTGGTTTTATGAAGAGGCTTAATATTGATCAGGGATTGAATAATCGTCCTTCATTTTCTGCTCTTCGTCATCTATCTATCATTTTGTGTCCAGATATACAAAACTTGACGTGCCTCGTACACGTTCCAAGCCTTCAGTTTCTTTCTTTGAGTAACTGTCACTCCTTGGAAGAAATAGTAGGTACCTATGCTTCTGGTTCTTCAGAAAGTCGCAACTATTTCTCAAATCTTATGGCGGTTGATCTTGATGGGCTACCAACCCTGAGGAGCATATGTAGCGGAACGGTGGCCTTTCCTTCACTCCAAACTCTTTCTATAACTGGCTGCCCAAGTTTGAAGAAACTCCCATTTAACTCGGAGAGCGCAAGGAGAAGTTTAATTTCGGTACGAGCAAGTGCAGAGTGGTGGAACCAGTTGGAGTGGGAGGATGAAGCCACCAAGGATATCTTCACTGTGAAATTCCAAGAGATGAATGTGAAGCGTTAATCTGAATACAGGGTACGTTTAAATGTACTATCTTAATCTACTATTCTCATTTGTTTTCTTGAACTGCCTGATTTCCAGCTTCATAGCTCAATTCATTCCTATAATATATGGTTACGCTTTTGATGATATTGTGAACAGATATTTCTTTTCTCTTTGATTAATCGTTCCAAAAAATCTTTTGTAGACAGTGGATGGCGTTATCATATGAGTACTTGATGCTGAATTTGATGGCTGGATCAACAAGAGTTGGCAATGCTTGTTGTATTGTGTTTACAGCGTGTGTCATAATGTTTCTAGTATTTACAATCGTAGGGTGTTGGGCATGAAAAGTGTTCATGTTGTACTCTTCAGGATTGTACAAAACCTGAAACTCCAATCTCTGTTTGTGCTTCTTCTTGTCCACTGGTTTTGACATGGCATGGACTTTGTATCCTATGAACTAGAAGTGTTGATCATGGTTTGTTTCCCATTCCAAGAATTTGTTTTCTTTCGGGAGTTGCCAAATCGAAGAATTCGTTCACAAAATTTGCTCAAATGAATATAGTCATAAAGACTTCCTTGATTTCATAAATCAGTCTCTCTCAAGTACTTTGAAGGAAACAAATTTCTCTCAAATGCTTTCAAGAACACTTGACCGCTCAGATGCTTCTCGCCACTTGCATTTGGCCTCCAAATGATGACTTCAGTTGTCAGCTATTAAGGGACCAAATCTGCTCTAATAGTGCTCTACATTTGAGATTGATAATCTATAAGATGGGTTAGGACTTAGGAGTAGGATTTCTAAGTATTGAACTCGAAAAATTAGTCTAAAATAATTTGTCTGACTTATAAGTCCAATTAACTTCCTTCACTAGCTAATGTGAACAAAACTTAGCGATATTTGAATGCGAAATCATCATTTAGAGGCCTGGTAAATTGGTATGTGCAGTTGTCAAGAAGTTTATTGGGAGCTTGACCAAATTATGCACCAATATATATGGTCAGTTGATGAATATTTTTTCCAATTCACGGTAAATGAGTCTCCAACAAATCACATTTATCAGGTCATTTTATTAACAGGTATTAGCCCAAAATCAGGTCACATTAATCAGGTCACTTTAAATGTATCAAGAAAGGTTGATGATTATATGAGATTACACTACTTAATGGGATAAAATATTTATGAAACTTCTAGCAGAAAAATGACTATAAAGCGTTGGGTTAATGCATGATATGCTGCCTAAACAGTAGGTAACTACAACAAAAAATCTAAAATTTACTTGAAAGGTTACAAAAGAAAAATTGATAGGCTTTGCTTTTACGAAGAATCGTATATAGAGCTATTTGCTCTGCATCACAAACGCACTACTAAGAAGATAACCATTTAGTATATAACTTACATTTAAACTTCATGAACTTTAATGAAATCACCTGCAGATTTTGTAGCCCAATGAAAGAACTTGTGCTGTAAAAATTGAGGGACATAAATTAGAATTCTACTGCCAATAAACAATTAAGATTAATTCCCCTCTAATTAATAAAGTGAATCAATGCTTTAATTTCCTTCCCATTAACAGGTAGGGATAAATAGGATGATATATTTATTTTTTGTAAGAAAGGCTCAATCTACTTAAGTTTGTCAGTCAAATAAAGGTGTAACGTTTTCGGCCTGCTTTTATTTTGAGCAAATTTGATGGACTCCTATGGAGACCAATTGAAGGAGGTGTTAGGAAGTTTAAATTTTGGGGTTATTGGTTTGATGTAATGTGATTTGATTTTTAGAAGTTCAAAAGTTATATAAGAATTGCATTTTTACTATATACACCTGTTAAATTTTCCAAACTAACACTGATTATATACGCCTGTCAGGCTGTCAGCCTCTCTCATCTTTGACCTTTCACCTTCTTTATTTTTCTTAATTATATCCCTTCTATTGATGCCGAAATCCGGATGAGTTGATCAAATCTCAGATCCCTGCATCAGCATTAAATTTGTTTGGTGCGAAGCCGCTGATTAGTTAGCACCATGAGCAGATTTTCTATGAGCAGATGTTCCATGAGCAGACAACCCATGAGCAGACAATCCATAAGCAGACCATCCATGAGCAGATGATCCATGAGCAAATAACCCATGAGCAGACAATCCATAAGTAGACGATCCATGAGCAGATGATCCATGAGCAGACAACCCATGAGCAGACAATCCATGAGCAGATAACCTGTGAGCCTGTGAGCACAACCAACAGTCAGGAGGCGCCGGAAGTTTTTCCGGCAAGAACCCTCCGACGCTCAAGTCAGCGATTTGGGTCTTACTTGGAAAAACCTATACCACAATTCATGTGGCTTAATTATGATTGCTTTAAACAAAAAAGCTTTTAAGTAAATTTCAAGAAAAATAATTGAGAATAATTAATTTTAAAGAAATCATAAGCGAAAGAGAAATTTTCCAGTGGTAGAGAGAGAAAAAGGTCCAAAGGGTTCAGTTGCCCAGAGAGAGAGAGAGAGAGCCCCCAGCCCCCCCTCTTCCTAGGGTTTTTATAGGAAACTATAGCGGTTTTTCTCCACTCCCCTAGAATTCTCAAGAAAACTACTAATTTTCAGCCCACTAAGGATATGGTCCCTAATATTTCGGAGAAAATATTTTGACTGAATCGTGCTTCCTGGTAACTTCCTGGTCGAGGTGACCAATAACATCCTGGTCGAGGAAATGTGCTCGAGATCACCACATATTATTCTGGTCGAGGTGACCAATAACATCCTGGTCGAGGTGATGTGCTCGAGGTCACCACATATTATTCTGGTCGAGGTGACCAATAATATCCTGGTCAAGGTGATGTGCTCGAGGTCACCACATATTATTCTGGTTGAGGTGACCAATAACATCTTGGTCGAGGTGATCTGCTCAACCATTTGCTCACTTTTACTTTGAGGAGAGCACGTTAATGTATGAGCAAACACCTTTATCTTGGTCACCCTATTTCATTCCCTAAACACCTTCATGACCCTAAACCTGAAAAATTAAAAGGATCCAACCTACACAGATGTTACTGAAAATTTTATTTTCCTTCAAAGTTGGGCAATGGCTATGACAGCAGCTTGTGGCACGCGTAATTGACTTTAAGCGGTTCCTAAAAATGACTGTATAATATTCTGAAGTGTTAAATTGGTCCTATGACCTCATTACAACATAAATAATAAATTACACAATGAGAACGAAGTAAATTGGAGAAGACTAACTGCTGGCTTCGTGAAATTTGATTTTTTTTTTTTTTTAAATGATCACTTCGTTTTAACAAATGAGAACCAATTAGCTGAATCGTCTGTTAGGGAGCGTCATTACAATTTGAAAAAAGTCTTTTAATTGAAACATAGCTTACAACTACTGCATGGACTTTGAAGTTAAAAAAATATGATATAAAGAGGGAAAAGAGGGAAAAAAAGAAAAAGAAAAGCAATAATGCATTTTGGAAGTATATATTTAATAAACAATCATTCAACTAACAAGTGATTTAGTACCATGGTAATCATATGTTTAAAAACAATGGTTCTTTAATTTCATGCATAGTCTATCGATTTCAGGAAATGATTGGCAACTAATTAATGTTTGATATTGTGATATTATGGCTTTGAAGTAACAACTATTATGAAATAAGAACTCATCTATCAAGTAAAAATAGACGAGTTTTTAATAAACCTCAATAAATGAAAAGTTCACAATTGTTTTTTGTCTTTTTAATAATGATAAAATTGTAAGTGATTGTAAGTCCTACACTAATGCGATTAAACATTTATGAAACTTTTAAGGAGAAATGATTATAAAGTTTTGGGTTAATGCGTGATATACTTCCTGTTTTTGTGATGGAAGTTGTTTCATACGAATCTACTAGGTAGAAAGGACGAACATTTTGCTGTAAAGAAGCAATAGATGCCATTTCTTATTTGCTCCCCCCTTAGGTTGCTCTGTTTTCTCTGTTTTTTAGTAATAATTTACTCAATCTAAATCATAATACTACTTTCTGCCTGTTTAACTAACCAAAATGTGAAAGAGGCTTTCAAAAAGTCTTGATTTTTGCTTCATTTTTGCAATTAACTTTAGGAAGCAAAGGATTAGTATCAAGTAATTCCTTTGTTTACTTGTTCGCATTTACTTAAGTCTTAAACAATTCTTAAGAGTAATGTATAATTTTCTAAAGCAGAGTATTTTGTCTTGAGACTACTTTTAAGAGTCTATTTGGGCTCGACAGCTCTTTGAACCAGTGATACAAGGAGAAGACGACAGTTGGTTTTATGCAGCTTCTTAAAATTGTTTATACACACACACACACACACATATATAGCTGTAGTGAGTCCTTGCATTACCAAACAAAAAACATATAAACTTGTGTCTGCATTCTCTCATGGAGCCAAATCCAAGTTTCGTCCTCCATTGTTTGAGTCTTTCTTTAGATATAACAGCAGCCAAAAACATTACCACAGACCAACAAGCTCTTCTTGCCCTGAAAGCTCATTTTGATTAACGATCCTAGCAATCATTTGGCCAAAAACTGGATCTCAAATACCTCTATTGCTGGAGAGGCACCAATTGTGATGTTCGAAGGCATAGAGTCACGGCCTTGAATATTTCTGACTTTGGTCTAAGAGGCACCATTCCTTTACAGCTTGGAAACCTTTCTGCACTTGGAACAATTGATCTTAGCCATAGCCAGCTTCCGGGTACCATTCCTTCCTCCCTGAAAAATACTTTCTTTGATGTTTAATGATTTATCGGGAGCCGTCCCAAAAGAAATCGGCAACCTGACGATGCTTAAGGAGTCATATCTTGGATATTGAACTCCAAGGTATATGAACACATGGTTTATGGAAATGTTCCCTAAGGTCAGTTTTAATAATTCATTAACACGTCGCGGTTTTATTTTTAGGTGAACTTCCCCAGAAGGTGGGAAATCTTGCAGAATTGAAGCGGGTACCGATAACAGAACTTTTTAAAGGGAACTATTCCATGAACTATCTTCAATCTTTCTTCTCTATCAACTGATGTAGATTTTTCGAATAATAGACTAACTGGCGGCTTCCCAGGTAATATATATCGTCGTCTTCCTCTTCTTAAAGGATTGTATATGTCTTATAATCAATTCACTGATTGAATCCGGAACAATTTGTGGCAATGTAAAAGAGCTTATTTTTATTTCATTGTCACATAATCAATTCACGGGACGTATGCCAAAAGACATTAGGAACTTAACCTCACTCAAGAACTCTCTATCTTGGCTACAACGACTTGATCGTTATGTACCTTCGAACCACAATTAAAGTTTTATCTTGTTAGTAATTGAAAATATCTTCAAAGTAGCACAAATTTTAAATAATTTAGGAAATTGCATAAGCCTGTGCTTGCATAAATGTCCACAGGTGAGATCCCAAATGAAATTGGAAATATTCATAATCTGGAGTTTTTTGGGCTTCAACTAAACAAGCTAGTTGGTTTTTTCCTACTTCAATCTTCAATTTGTCATCAATGAAAATACTTGAGATTTCATCAAATGCTCACTCAGGAAGTCTTGCATCAAGCACATACCTAATTGAACTTCCAAGTATGGAGTCAATTACCTTGAGAGCTAACAATTTCAGTGGCATAATTCCAAGCTTATCTTTAATGCTTCTAAGCTTTCCATTCGAGATTTGGGAGAAAACTCTTTCTCAGGATTTACTCCCAACACTTTAGGCAATTTAAGAAACATAAAGTGGCTCAGCTTGTTTCATAACTTCTTGACATCTTAAACTCCTGAATTGAGCTTTCTCTCCTCTTTGACAAAGTGCAAGAATCTAAAAGTCCTAGCCTTATCAGATAATCCAATAAATGGGGTCCTTCCAAGTTCCATAGGTGATCTTTCTCTATCTTTCACAGAAATCTACTTCTCCAACTCCAGCATTCGTGGTTTCACCAGAGATTGGAAACCTAATCAACTTGACAGTGTTGGGTTTAGCGGACAAGGAGTGTTGAAAAGCCCTCCCAATGCATTAAAGTATCAAATATTCCAGTCACCAACTCTCTACATTTGAAATTGCTAACAAATGTAGAGAGTTGGTGGCTGAAATATTGGAAACTTTAATGCATTTGGAGGGCTTTTCAAGAAACGATGGCAGAAGATTGGTTGCCGAATTTGGTGCACACCAAACAAGTTGACCAATTGCCAAAATCAAGAGAAACAGTGCAACCATGCACGCCTATAAATAGAGGGGCAATTTTTCATTTGAAGATCATCCCACATTTGAGAGCAATTACAAATCAAGTAATTTGAGAGATTTAGGAGAACTTGTATTTGATAATTGTTCAATCCGCCCGTCCGCAACAGAGAGGACCAACTCCGATTACACTCGGCAAAACAGCAGAAACTCTAAAGTTTAGATCTTGTAAATAATAAACTAGGAGGACCAATCCCACATGACCCTTGCCGTTTGGCTATGACTATCTGAGCGTTACATGAATGACCAACAAGCTTAGTGGATCCATTCCTCCATGCATAGGTGATCTAACTTCTCTAAGGATACTCTCATTAGCTTCCAACGAACTAACTTCTGTTATCCCATCCACTTTTTGGATTCTTCAAGACATCCTAAGATTTAACTTTTCATCAAACTTTTTGAATGCGTCTTTTTCCAGAAGACATTGGAAATTTGAAGGTTATGGTGATAATAGATTTGTCAAGGAATAATTTATCGGGTGATATTCCAACTGCAATTATAGGGCTAATAAATCTACAAGTGAAAAGTGTCTGTTGATGCTGAAATCTGCTCGTCCTATGCCCGATCAGATCTTTACACCAACGTTTGTGTTATCAACAATGAGGATGTCAATTTCTCCTTGCTTCAACGATCGCTCTAGTTGCCGAAGTTAGACTTCTCCTTCTTTTTCTCACTAAGCCTGCGTTCATAAAAATGGATCAGAGATGCCGGTGGTTTTGCCGGTGTAAACCCTCCGATGCCTAAGTTAGCCCAAGGTGTTTACAGGAAAACGAGGCAATTAAGGTTCAAATAATTGCTTAGAATTGGCTCACTATTGGTACTGAAAAGGGTCTGGATATAATTTGGTAGAGTTTTCCCTTCTCTCAGTTTTTCTGTCCCCATTCTTCATTGATTTCTTCTTCTTTTATAGCCGCTGTCCCACGTTTCCGTTTACCCTTCATCCCTTTTTTTTCGGATAGTGGCAGCCCTTCATGGGACTTTAACTGCTACATTGTGGGCAATCGTGGGATCTCGTGTCTCCCCCGACGATTCTGGGAAATGCGTAACTATCGTGATTCTGTGAAATCGTGTTTCCGTTCTTTAGGGGATGGGTCTCGGCTCGGTATATGCTTCTGGTCGGTGTACTTCTGTGGCTGGTACTCATCTCTGGTCGGCTCATATTTGTAGAAGGCTCATTTCCAGTGTTCTGCTCGTACCGTTCGGCTGAGGTGATCCGCCCCAGGGTGGGGACTATGTGATGACCGAGTTGGTGATCTTATTTACCTAACAGTGTCTATTAATGCAACCAAGATCGTTTGACCCAACATGAGTTTCAGCAATAAAATAAACAGACCTCACTTAGCAATCCAAATGTCTTGCCTCCAAAGTGATTCACTTTATATCGTAAAAGGCTTTTCCTCTCTAAAACTTTTTCAAGAGCTCTACAATAATTCTGATCGCCAATTCTTATAGAGAATAGTCTTACCTATATATAAGACTTAAAAATCTAAGAGTAAAAATTACATGGGATTCTTAGGGTTCTCTATCTTCAGTTGTGGGAATATAACTTTTTATTATCTAAAAACTAGATATACTCTTATCCTTTAACTTAAAAATTTAAAATATTTCAAAATTTGAGTTTGAAATATTATCTTCTTATTTATCTTATTCAACAAGATAATAGACTTCCACTTAATTGTAATTATGTCTATCAACATATTGCACTTTACCCCTAAAGTACAGAGAATTTCATGTGAGACTCCTTATCAATACAATTATTTTAATCAGTCCCTCCATCATACTATATTCCACATGAACTTCTAAGTTTGTATTTAAAACTCACTGTTGAGTTGTTCATGTAATCTTTCATTCTTAATTTTCATTTCTTAATTGGACTCATTAAAAGAATTAAAAAAAATAAATATATACTTGTAAATATCAATAAAATAACTTTTGCAAAACATTGCTGGCCAACCTTTTGAGTCTAATTCATTTATGAAAATTGCTTGATAATATATACTTTGATACTTTCTCATAATTGAGAATGGTGGATCCGTTGTTGAGCATTTGTATACTTTGAATATTTTCTGTATAAGCCAATATGTCTGTATATTGATAATAAACATGATTAGCATCACTAGTTGACAATATCAAAGTCATATAGATAGTATGCAAAGATATAAAAATCGTTGAGTTCTAAGGACAATTAATAAATTATAGCTGAACTACCCTTCACTTTTGACACTGATTATTTTATTTGGGTGTTCTAAGGGGATCCAGTTCAGTGTATGTACTTGTTACATTGCACCCACTTGTTTGCTTGAGGTCACTACCTCAATGATGGAGTAAATCGTTCTATCATATAGCACCACAACAAATGTAGACAAAATTTATATTTTAATACTAACATAAATTGTCTAGAACAAATATTAGGTTCACAGGGTACTGAAAACTCATTAGTCCCAACCTAATGTCTAATAACCACTAGCATGATTTTTCTACAGTGTTACCTAGAATAATCTTATTTTATATATCACATACAACGCATAAATAAGTACCCGTAAATATTATAAATCCAAATTGGTTTTGAGAGTGCATGTGTCTAACAACAAGACCTCTCCCTAAGAGACAACAGCTTGCAAGGTTCAGTTCCTAAATCAATGAGTGGCTTAGTGAAAATCCAAATTGGTTTTGAGAGTGCATATGTCAAATAATAATCTATCTGGGATTATTCCTGCTTCTATAGAGAAATTCTTCTACCTCAAAAGATTTAAATCTCTCTTTCAATAAACTAGAAGGTGAGATTCCTCGAGGAGGACCTTTTGCTAACTTCTCAAATTGATCATTTATGGGAAATGATTTATTGTGTGGGCTAGCCCAAGTGCAAGTCCCTTTTTGCAAAAGCAGCAATAGTCACTCTCATCAAAAATCAAGAAAAAAAATACCATTCTTCTTGGAGTTCTTTTGCCTTTGAGTACTGTGTTCGTAATCGCAGTCATCCTAGCTGTTAGATATGCGATGATTATCTCCAGATGTCGGGAAAGAAACACTAAACTGTCAAACATTCAACTTAATTTGTCACCGCGAACAACATGGAGAAGATTCACATGCAAGGAACTTTTGCAAGTAACAGATCAATTTAATGAAAACAACCTAATGGGGAATGGAGGTTTTGGTTCGGTTCACATAAGGAAATTTCTAGATGGGACGGAGGTTGCAATGAAGGTATTTCACCTGAAATTTGAAGGAGCACTGAACAATTCTGATGTTGGACGTCAAGTGCTAAAAAGTGTCTGCCATCAAACCCTTGTGAAAATTATCAGCAATTGTACAAATAATGATTTTAAAGCATTGGTGCTAGAGTAAATGCCCAATGAGAGGCTGGAGGATTATTTGCATTCCAACAATTTTAATTTAGATATTTTCCAGAGATTGAGCATAATAATTGATGCTGCACTAGCTTTAGAATATATGCACTTTGGTTATTCAAATCTTGTGGTTCATTGTGACATAAAGCCTGGCATTGTATTGTTAGACAAAGACATGGTTGCACATTTGAGTGATTTCGGTATTGTGAATCTCTTAAATGGAGCAGAATCCACAAAACAAACACAAACAATTGCTACAATAGGATACATGGCACCGGGTTTATTCTAAATTCCATATCTTGTTCATTTTTAATTGTATTATATTAGGTTTTCATATTTTTCTTGTCAAAGGATTATACGAATTATTTGACTATGAAATTGATTTGGCCCGCAAGACTACAAAAAAGGACAAATACCAACAAAATATGACGTATATAGTATGGAATTATGCTGATAGAAATATTTACAAGGAACCAACAAATAAATTTTCTTTCACGAGAGATGAGCTTAAGAGATTGAGTTAATGACTCATTACCCATTTCAGTCACAAAATATTGTGGACATAAATCGAATAAGTGGAGAAGACAAACATTTTACTGCAAAGGAGTCATGTGTATCATCTATCTGGAGTGTAAAAACGAATCACCTGAGAAGAGAATCAACAAAAAAGAAATTAATTATAGCTAGACTCGTTAAAATTAGAGACACATTGCTTGCGAATATTGAAATGGTCGGAGCATAAATATGTCAGATATATGTATTTTTTATTTTTGATAACGCGTTTTAATCCTTGTTTACAATGACTACTTTTTAACTGGAGAGAATAAAAGTAGGCTCTCCTTTTTTAAATTTCCTAAAAGTAGAGTAGATATCTGGTTTTCATTCGAGATTGGTCCTTCTTTACTTAATATACATATAATATACATATGATTACTTTATTAGTATTTGGTAAATTTAAAAATGAGTTTGGTAATGTTTTTATAAAATAGTACTTGAAAATTAAAAAAAATATTTTAGTAATTTTTTTTTTGGAAATATAGGGACATTGAAAGATAGTGAAAAAAATATATTATATAATTTTAATGTACCCACTAACAATTATATTTATACATAAAACATAAAAAACAAATGAAAGAGAGAGGAAATTGAGCATTAATAATAGAGGCGGACCCGCAATTTACCTGTAATTATGTTACAAGAGTAATGATAGGTGCCGCGTACGTTTTCCAACTTTCTTTGTCAACATTGTCAAAGGGGTATAATTTATTTTCATAAACATAAAAAATACACTGTAATTAAGGCGTACCAAACACATTTTTTATTTTATATTCTTGAAAAATGGAAAATGAGTGATGAAACATAATATCAAACAGGCCCTTTTTTTTTGTCAAAATTCATGCTCTTTACCAGTAAGTTTTTTTTTTATACTGATGGCTCTTTCCTTTTAATACATATATACAAATACAAAGCAAGAATAATTAAGGAGATAGAATTTGAAGTCCAAATTCAAAAAAGATTGCCTTAAGAATAGTTTATTGACCGATTTCAACTTTTATCAATAAGAAATTTTTCCTCGAATCCAAATATAAGAGTAGGAATTAATATTACACTTAATTATAATATTTTTGTCCATAATAGTAATAATTTACAGTATTGGATGTTCTAGTAGTAAAATATTTTCATTAAAAAAAGGGGTCTAATGAGTATTCTAAAGGATTCAAATAGCCGCATCTATATATTAGAACTGAATTTTTACTTATTTCATCTTATTAATTATCCAAACTAACCCCAGTTACATACACCTATCAACTATTCTTCATCTTTCATCTTCTTCATTTTTCTTAATTATATTCTTTCATGACCCTAAAATTGAAAAATTAAAAGTATCCAGCCAACACTATGTAGTATTATTTACCAAGATGTTACTGCAAAAATGTATTTTCCTTCAAAGATGAAGCAATGGCCAGTTCAACAGGTTGTGGCATGCGCAATTGACGTTAATAAACGCTATATATTATTCTAAAGTACTTGTCTTGTGACCTCATTAAACCATAAATTACAGAACGAGGACGAATTAAATTGGAAGACTTTTACAAACAAGAACCAATTAAATTGGAGAAGCTTCTTTTGCAAGCTGGATACATATGAAATGAAAAGTATCATTAAAACTAAAGACATTCAAGTGATTAAGACGTCGTTCATCAATTATTCGTGGTTGAGTTAAACCACTCCATAAACATGGAGAATTTTGGTTAAGTTTGTGTTGAGGTACTGTAGCTACTGTTACTATAAAAATTTGTAATTTTGACATAATAATTTTGACAAAAATAATAAATATATTAAAAAATTTCATTGTACAAGTGAAGGATGAAATCAACTTAAGTTGCGTTTGTTTTTTTTATTTGAAATCTGAATAAGTCTGAATTTTGCTGAATTCTAAATATGTCTAAATGAAAATATCTTAATAACATGCTTGTTTTTTCTTTTTCAATATCTGAAGAGAAAAACATAAAAGACAGTGGTTTGACATAAATATCCTTTTAAGTGGTGCATATTTGTTTTTCACAATTTATAATTTTCATAGATTGATTAGTTTGGTAGCATTAAATAAAAAAAATACTATTATTGTTGATCTTAATTTAATTTTGTAATAAAAGATGTAATTATAACATCAAATTTTATTATAAAACCAACACTGTTGTTTTATTTTTTATTCATCAAAATGGACATAATTTGATTTGTTCAATATTTCAGTTTAGTTAATGTTATCATGTGAATAAAAATTTAAAGCAATTAAAAAAATTCAAGAATAATACAAAAATAATAGGTTTATAGATAATATTGAAAATACATGAATTGTTAAGGGTATTTTTAATATTTGAAATTAAAATTTTCCATTTAGACTTCAGACTTCAAATAAAAGTGGAATTTTTATATTTTTTCTATTCAGATAAAATTATTTGACAATAAGTGATAAATTAAAAAAAAAAACCTAAAATAAACAAATGTCTGAAAAAAGTTAAATTCAGACTTCAGACTAAAAAACAAATAACACCTTTAGTTTCCAAGTCATAATGTTAGTGTCTACCAAACAATAGTACTATAATTAAAAATTATAACTACCCAACCTCAACACAAAATAGGGTCTAAAAAATCCTTGTTTAATTCTTTTCTAATACTCTTTTGCTCATATATTTCATTCTGCAGCTTTTTTAAAATTATGGACTTCATTCATATCATTTTTCCTACCAAAAGAATAAAAAAATAGACACTGTCAATATTTCGGATTTAACAGCTCTCTAAACGAGTCATGTACAATGATCGCTTCATTTTCACAAATCAGAACCAACAAAATTGAGGAAGCTGAACTGTCTGTTAGTGAGCGTAATTGAAATTGACAAAAAAGAAGGAAAACAAAGTCTTATAATTAAAAATGCCTAATTAATTCTAACTAGACTTAACAACTGCATTGAATTTGAAGGTTAAAAAAAAAAACAAAAAGATGCCATATCTTATCCCGCCCTAAGTTGCTCCGTTTTCTTTATTTTTCAGTAATCAAGTTATTCGATCTCAATCATATTTAAAAGAGGCTTAAAAAAAAAATTGACTTTAGAGAGTTTGTCCGATTGACTTTACGAAACAAAGGATTAGTACATTTACTTACTACTTAAACAATTCATAAGAGTGAGTGTATAATATTCTAAAGTGGAGTATTTTGTCTTAAGACTATATTACAACATATAAATTCTATATATTTCGGCTTGCAGCTCTTTGAACAATTATGAAAAGGAGAAGAAAACAGTCCATAAACTTTTTAGGTCAGAAGTATGATGGTGAGACCGAGTCTCTTTAAAAGAGAGGGCGTTTGATTTAAACGGTCGTTATTTAATATCCACTTGAATTTTCTTGTTCATCTGTCTTCATTATGCAGATTCTCAGAATTATATATACACACGCACGCACGCACACGCTTGTGTCTACAATCTAGTGATTCCTTGCATTCCCAAACAAAAAACATATAAACTTGTGTCTACATTCTCTCATGGAGCCAAATTCAGGTTTCATCCTCCATTGTATGATTCTTTTATTAGTCATAGCAGCTGCAAAAAACATTACCACAGACCAACAAGCTCTTCTTACCCTGAAAGCTGATTTAATTGATGATCCTAGCAGGCTTTTGGCCAAAAACTGGACCACAAGTACCTATGTTTGTAGCTGGATAGGCATCACTTGTGATGTTCAAAGGCATAGAGTCACGGGCTTGAATATTTCTTACTTTGGTCTAGGAGGCACCATTCCGTCCCAAATCGGAAACCTTTCTTCACTTGAAACACTTGATCTTAGCCATAACCAGCTTTCGGGTACAATTCCTTCCTCCATCTTCACCATATCAACACTGAAAATGCTTTCTTTGTCGTTCAATGATTTGTCCGGAGCCATACCAAAAGAAATCGGCAACTTGACCATGCTCAAGAAGTTAGGTCTTGGATATAACAAACTCCGAGGTATATGTTCACATGGTTTATGTAAATGTTTCTTAAGCTTAGTTGTAATAAATCATTAACACATGGTTGTTTAATTTTAGGTGAAATTCCTCAGGAGTTGGGTAATCTTGCAGAATTGGAGCTGGTATCGCTAACAAATAACTTTTTAAGTGGAACTATTCCTTCAACTATTTTCAATCTTTCTTCTCTATCAACTGGTATGGATTTTTCGAATAACAGCCTAACAGGCAGCCTCCCTGATGACATGTGTCGACGTCTTCCTCTTATTAAAGGATTGTACATGTCCAATAATAAATTGACTGGTCCAATCCCAAACAACATATGGCAGTGTAAAGAGCTTATTGTCATTTCATTGGCATATAATCAATTCACGGAACGTATACCAAGAGGCCTTGGGAACCTGACCTCGCTCAAAACTCTCTATCTTGGCTTCAACAACTTGACTGGTATGTACCTTCGAGCCACTATTAATGTTTTATATTGTTAGTAATTAAACATATCTTATAAGTAGCACAAATGCATGCACATTCTTTCTGAAATAACTGGGAAATTTTGAGAGTGTTTGCTTGCATACATGTTCACAGGTGAGATACCATACGAAATGGGAAATCTTCGTAATCTAGAAATATTGGGGCTTCAATTAAACAAGCTAGTTGGTTTTGTACCTACTTCAATCTTCAATTTGTCGGCAATGAAAACACTTGCTCTTCCATCTAATGCTCTCTCGGGAAGTCTTCCATCAAGTATAGACCTAGTAAGACTTCCAAACTTGGAGATAATTTCCTTGGCGGGTAACAATTTCAGTGGCATAATTCCAAGCTTCATCTTCAATGCTTCTAAGCTCTCCATTCTGGAATTGGGAGAAAACTCTTTCTCAGGAATTATTCCCAACACTTTAGGCAATTTAAGAAAACTTGAGTGGCTTCGCTTAAGTTATAACTTCTTGACGTCTTCTACTCCTGAATTGAGCTTTCTCTCCTCTTGGGCAAATTGCAAGAATTTAAAACTCCTAGACTTATCAAATAATCCAATAAATGGAGTCCTGCCGAGTTCCATAGGAAATCTTTCTCTATCCTTATCACGAATCTTCATCTCCAACTGCAGCATTCGCGGTACCATTCCTAAAGAGATTGGCAATCTAATCAACTTGAGAGAGCTAGGTTTATGGGGGAATGAATTGATTGGATCAATTCCAATTACATTCGGCAAGCTACAGAATCTCCAAGGTTTAGATCTTGTAAATAATAAATTAGAAGGACCAATCCCAAATGGTCTTTGCCAATTAGCTAGACTATCTGTGCTTTACATGGATGGCAACAAGCTTTCTGGACCGATTCCTCCATGCATAGGTGATCTAACTTCTTTAAGACTACTCTCATTAGCTTCTAACGAGCTAAATTCTGTTATCCCCTCCACTTTCTGGAATCTTAAAGACATCTTAAGCCTTAACTTTTCATCAAACTTTTTAAATGGGTCTCTTCCAGAAGATATTGGAAATTTGAAGGTTGTGGTGATAATAGATTTGTCAAGGAATAATTTATCGGGAGATATTCCAACTGCAATTGGAGGGCTAATGAATCTACAAGATCTCTCCCTAAGAGATAACGGATTGCAGGGTTCAATTCCTAAATCAATCGGTGGCTTGGTTAGCTTGGAGTCCTTGGATTTATCAAATAATAGTCTCTCTGGGAATATTCCGACTTCTATGGAGAAACTCTTATACCTCAAAGATTTAAATCTCTCTTTCAATAAACTAGAAGGTGAGATTCCTCGAGGAGGACCTTTTGTTAACTTCTCAAATAGATCATTTATGGGAAATGATTTATTGTGTGGTTTAGCCCAAGTGCAAGTCCCTGTTTGCAAAAGTGGCAATAGTAGCTCTCATCGGAAATCAAGAAAAAATACTATTCTTCTTGGAGTTCTTTTGCCTTTGAGTACTGTGTTCATAATCGCAGTCATACTGGCTGTTAGATATGCGATGATCTCCAGATGTCAAGAAAAAAACGCCAAACAGTCAAACATTGAATCTAATATGTTACCGCAGGCAACAAGGAGAAGATTCTCCTACAAGGAACTTTTGCAAGCAACAAATCAATTTAATGCAAGCAACCTAATTGGCACTGGAGGCTTTGGTTCGGTTTACAAAGGGAGTTTTTTAGATGGGATGGAGGTTGCAATAAAGGTATTTCACTTGCAACTTGAAGGAGCATTGAAGAGTTTCGATGTCGAATGTGAAGTGCTAAAAAGTGTGCGTCATCGAAACCTTGTGAAAATCATCAGCAGCTGTACAAATAATGATTTTAAGGCGCTGGTGTTAGAATACATGCCCAATGGGAGCCTAGAGGATTATTTGTATTCCAACAATTTTAGTTTTGATATTTTGCAGAGACTGAGCGTAATAATTGATGTTGCATTAGCTTTGGAATATCTGCACTTTGGTTATTCAAATCCTGTGGTCCATTGCGACATAAAGCCTAGCAATGTATTATTAGACAAAGATATGGTTGCACATTTGAGTGATTTTGGTATTGCAAAGCTCTTAAGTGGAGAAGAGTCCATGAAACAGACACTAACACTTGCCACAATAGGATACATGGCACCAGGTTTGTTCTAAACTTCACATTTTGTTCATTTTTAATTATGTTATGTTGGGTTTTCATATTTTTCTTGTCAGAGTATTATATGAATTATTAGACTTTGAAATTGATTTGACCTGTAGAGTATGGAAGAGAAGGACAGGTATCAACAAAAGGTGATGTGTACAGCTATGGAATTATGTTAATGGAAATATTTACAAGGAAGAAACCCATAAATGAAATGTTTTCTGGAGAGATGAGCTTAAGAGACTGGGTTAATGACTCATTACCCATTTCAGTCGCGAATGTTGTGGACATAAATCTGATGAGTAGAGAAGACAAATATTTTACTGCAAAGGCGTTATGTGTATCATCTATCTTGAGTTTAGCTATGGAGTGTACGAGCGAATCACCTGAGATGAGAATCAACGCAAAAGAAATTATAGCTAGAGTCGTTCAAATTAGAGACACATTGCTTGCAAACATGGAAATGGTCGGAGCATAAGTGTCTCAGATATATGTGTTTATTTTTTTTGAAAAATGTGTTTTAATCCTTGTGTACAATGAATACCCTTTACCTGTAGAGAATAACAGTACGCTCTACTTTTTCGATTTCCTAAAAGTAGAGTCGATATCTTGTCTTCATTAGAGATTGGTTCTTCTTCACTTAATAATTTTCTGGTAAGTTGCTAGATGTACCGAAAATTATCTGATATTTTTCCTTCAATACCAGTAAACCAAGATATTCTATAAATGCCCCAATTGGGCTTTGGCCTATTCACTACATCATGGTTTTATAGAGAGGTGCTGTTGGCAAACCTAACTTAATTTTCTTTACAAATTTACCCCGAACTTAAAAATCTCCTGCACACAGTTTGATGAATATTTAAAATGTTGTCAACTCTACTGGTGGTAAAATTAGTCTAGACTGATTAAAATAAATCTTTTCTTTTGTGTAAATCAGGCCTAAACCGCTCATAATTTTTAAATTGAAAACGACTTGGCGTATCTTTTGCCGTGCTAGCTGGGTTGTCTGATTTGGCTTTGTGAAACAAAGTTAAGGTTTTCAGCTTTTAATTGGATAAAGTAAGGGTGCGTTTGGGATTGAGGTTGGGCAGCTGTAGCTTAAAAGCTACAGCACTAAAGTGTTTGGTAAACACTAGCTGTTGTAGCTTTTAAGATATGTTGATATGATTTTTCACTTGTATAATATAAAATTTATTATATCTTTAATAATTTTATCAAAATTATTATTTAAAATTTATATTTACTATATATTATTAACTTTTGTTTTATAATTACAGTTTTTTTTTCACAACAGCTGTAGCTTAAAAGCTACAGCACCTCAATCCCAAACGCACCCTAAGCTTGGTATGTATACAGCTTGATTTAATTAATTTATAATTTTCATGTAAAAAATAATTTGTTTTATTCAGATCTCCCTTTTTGCAATATCATGTCTTTTGATTCGTTAGTAAAATTTCTTTGCAGCGAAAAATTGTTTTATTTCCTGACCGATTTCGTAGCTTTGAGAATTTTGCGGTAACGCACAATGTTTTGTGATGAATTCTCTCCTAATCATAAAGTAATGAGGACGATGTGGTAAAAAAAATAAATAATTTTAATCGCAATGAAAAAAGAATCATGCACCGAGTCTATTTAGAAGGTATATATGCACTATTTTGGCAAATCTGAAATTTTCCATACAAATTGGCTTGACAAATTGGAGGTTGGTGGCACAAATATTTGGCAAATCAGAACGGCACCAAATAGCCATTGATTTTTTTGCCATTGCTTGGCCTATAAATAGAAAGCAAAGGAAGAGCTTTAAAATCCATCCAAAATCCCACATTTGAGAACAATTGTAAGTGACGCAATTTAAGAGATTTGAGAGAGTTTTTACTTGAGTGTTCTAGTAAAGATATAATTAGGTGTATTGGGGCTTTGGGTTTTGAGAGTTTTCCACACTTTTGTAAATTCTCATTTATTAGTAAAATTATCTTTTAGTTTTTGTCCGTGGACATAGCCTTTACGCTGAACCACATAAATTGTTGTATCATATTTTCTTTACATTTGTTTATCACCACATTTACATTTCTCTAAAGTCGTAGTTATCGTAATATTGATAACTACTCAACCCACTCTTCCGCAACAATAAGAATTTACATAAAGTTAACAGGAAATCCCCTGGATGGCATGCTTCCAAGGTCAATAGGTAGTCTCTCTCTTTCCTTGGGAAAATTTATCATGAGTGGTAGCAATGTTAGAGGCAGCATTCCTCAACAAGTCAGCAACCTGACCAACTTAACATTAAAGAATGAATCCTCACTAGAACACCTAAGTAGAAGCTCTCTCAATGACTAGAGGTCTTGTAATGATAAGAAGAGGTCTCATAAAATTATCTCAGTTTTTAACACGCTTAGATTTAAGAGACAACAAACTGAATGGATCAATTTCAAGTTCTTTCGGTAGTTTATAGAAACTACAAAGTTTGACTCTTGGATATAATGAATTAAAAGGATCAATCGCGAACTATCTGTATTTGGCTAGACTATCTGAGTTGAATTGGGCGGTAATAGGCTTTCTGGATCAATCCTTGCGTGCTAAGGCAAACTCACTACTCTAAGGAAACTCTCACAGGATCCAATGAGTTTACTTATATACACCTTACACTTTAACTTATCATCGAATTTTTTTGCGAGACCTCTTCCATTTGAGATTGGAAAATTGACGGATCTGATGGCAATAGATTTGTCAAGGAATAAATTATCAGGTGATATTCCAACCACAATTAAAGGGCTAAAGAATCTACAATTTATCTACTTGGTGTATAACGAATTGCATAGCTAACTTCCTCAACTCAATCATTTAGTGATTTGATAAGCTTGAACAGCTTGGATTTGTCTAACAATACTTTTGCTAGAGTAATTCCTGTTTTGTTGGAGAAACTCGTATATCTGGAGTATTTAAATCTATCCTCCAACAATTTGGAAAGAGAAATTCCCACAGGAGATCTTTTGTAAACCTTTTCAGCTGAAAAGTTTATGAAAAATAATTTATTGTGTAGTTCACCCAACCTACAAGTCCTTAAATGCGAAAGCAGCAAAACTAGAACTGATGAATCAAGAAAAAATGTTATTACGCGCGCGATAGTTTTGCCATTGAGTGTTGCATCAACAGTAGTTGCCATAATAGCTCACAAATTTGGGTTGATCTCTAGATGTCGAAAAGGAAGGGGAGGAATGGCAAATGATGCTAATATATCACCACAAGAAAAATGACTAGATTTTCATATCTAGAATTTTTGCAAGCTACAAATGGGTTTCGTGAAAAGTTTGGAAGAGCATTGAAGAGTTTTGATATTGAACGCAAAGTGATACAAAATCGTCGTCATGGAAATCTTGTCAAGATCATTAGCACTTGCTTAAACGATTATTTTAAAGCTTTGATATTAGAATACATGTCCAATGGGAACTGGAAGAGTATTTGTATTCAAGCAATTATATTTTGAATATTTTCAAAGGTTGAACATAATGATAGATATTGCATCATCTTTGGAATATCTCCACATTGGGTATTCATCCCTAATAATTCATTGTGATCTAAAGCCTAACTATTGATATCATGCATATTCAACATACAATTAATGGGAGATCCAAAATCTTGAACGTGAAAACATATCACAACGAAGTTATGTCACTATCAATTTGATTAGAGACTAATTGTGCGTTTACTTGCCGGATTGGGGAATCGAAATGATTGATGGTGTTTACTTCGCAAATATGGAGTAGGAATCGGAATCGGAATGGTGGGGCCCACCACTATTTGGGAATGGGGAATGAGAGATTAATTCCCATGGGGGAGGTGGGAATGAATCTCCCATTCATAGGATTGACCATTTTGCCCTCCCCAAAATTAAAAATGTCCATTTTGTCCTCTTTTATAATGAATTAATATAATATTATAATGAATTAATATATAAATATATTGTTAACTATAATTATTAAAAATTATAGTTCTTGAATAAATAATCACAATAATTAATATATTATTATTATAGTTAATTAATTAATTATTACTATTAATTAATATATTAATATATTATTAACAATAATATATTAATAATTATTGTTCCTGAATAAATAATCACAATAATTAATATTAATATTATTAATATTAAATAAATAATATAATTATTACTACTAATTAATATATTAATATATTATTAAAAAATAAATAGTAATAATTATAATTTTTGAATAAATAATCACAATAATTAATATATTATTTTAATTAAGTAATTAATATTAATATTATTAGTTAATATAATTTTATAATAATTTTTAATATAGCTATTATAATTAATTAAAAAAATTTACAATTAATTAATATATTAGTTAATAATAATTATGACAATATTTCATTAAGTACATTTTAGTAATTTGTTACAATCTAATTCACTTCGATTCCGATTCCAAGACAAAATAAACACATTAATGGTAATCCAGCTTATTTCGATTTCGATTCCTACAGTTCAAGTAAACAATTTATTTTGTTTCTCATTCCCTATTCTCATTCCAGCCCATTCCGATTTCAGTTTATTTTGATTCCCGTTTAGTAAACGCAGCATAAGGATAATCACATGGAAAAACCTCATGCCACTATATGCTTATAGTCAGAGGATAATCATAGAAAAATAATTAAAAAAAAAATCCTTCTGAATTACATGCAAGAACCCACTGTTTGTTCCTCTTGTTTTCACTCTCTGTATTTTCTAGTACGTTCCATGTATTTTCATGTCTTTCACATGATTATTTTAGAGACAATAAATGTATTTGTCTAGAAGCTCATGAGAGTGATAGAAGTCAACGAAAAGACCTTATAACTATTAGACTCTAATTAAACTTACAATAGTCATATGAAACTCTATTTAAAAGAAATTTTTAGATTATTCTTCATGTTGGCCGGTCCAACCCATCATGGGCGCTAATAACAATGCTAGCAATATATTGTTAGACAAGAAAACAGTCATTCGTTTGAATGGTTTTAGAATTGCGAAGTTCTTAGTTGGAGAAAATCAGTCTATGGCGCAGACACAAATACTTGGCACTATAAGTTACGCATGGCACCAAGTCTGTTCCAACTTTTTAAATTTTTTTTTTTAACTTTGTAAATTATTAAATTTTTCATTAACTTCCATACAATTAATCTTTGTTTATCTTAAAATAGAACCTATGTGATTTATAGAGTATGACGGAGAAGGATACGTGTCGACAAAATGTGATGTTTACAGTTATGGGATTACACTAATGGAAATATTTACCCCGTAACAGAAAAAAAAAAACCACAAATGAACTCTTAACTCGAGAAATAACGTTAAAACATTGGGTTAATGATTGCTACCTATTTCTATTATGGAAGTTGTTGACGAGAATCTGCTAAATTCAGAGGACGAACATTTTGCTGCAAAAAGGCAACGTGTGTCGTCTTTCTTGAAGTTGGCCCTCGAATGTACAAATGAACCACCAGAGAAGAGAATCAACGCAAAGAAAAAGAAACCATATGTGCACTCTTGAAAATTAGAGCCTTGTTGCTTAAAAGTGTTGCAGGTAGAGCAGCTACAAGACGATCAAATTTACGCCTATTTTCTGTTCTGTAAATGACGATATTGAATTTTAATCTATGGAATGAATATCGTCCAACAGTAATCTTAACTTTGTTTTCTATGATTTTCAGTTATTAGTCTTCACTCAATCTCAATCATTTACGAGTGTTTTTTTTTTTTTTTTTAACTATATGTTAACCAAGAATTCTTTATTAAGAAAAATAAAAGAAAAAATTTTACCAAGAATTTCTTATATATGAAAAGTTGTTGTTTATATTATTATATCTAAACATACTTTTTTCATTAACAAGAATTATGGTCATCCCACACTTTTGACATTCTTTAACCATTTAATAACTTCTGGGCTGGTCACATCGACATCCTCAGACTTTGTTGAGCTTTGTTTGGGCCTATCCTGAAGCATTAGAGCTCGTTAGCTAGCAAATTCCATTTCATGCCTTTGAGTCTTTTGTGAGCTGGGCTTGTAGTGCATTGCAACTTTTATTTTTGACCACACCCCCATCCAGTAGGGAAATTACAAGAAGTCTTTCCAATCAATTGCATATCATTTGGGTTTTTTTTTTACCATCTTTGATTTAAGGTTGTGTGAATACAAAATTAATTCAACTATTTTACTCTTCTAAGGTAAAAGGATACAATACTTGCGAAATTTATTTTACTCACAAATTATTTATATAAAATTCAATATGTCTAAATGTTAAACAATAAAAAATTTATTGAATTGTTGTTATGCTAAACAATAAAAAATTGCTCAAATTATTTCATTTTACTCTGGAAGGATAAAATAATAAAATAAATATAAACTTATGTTACTACGATATTAGTGGTCAAAGATGGTTAAAAGACCTAATTGATTAAAAAAATAGAGTCCAAATTACCTCTTATTTAATTTTTTTTTAAAGAAATAACGAGGATCTTGACTCAATTATCCTTTTGGGATGGGGTGTGTTTACTCGAATATTGCAATGGAAATATCAAATATCACCGTCCTTAATTAGAAAACACATGATACTTTTGGTTTTTTAATCATTTTTAAAATAAGTTAAACATACATCGGGCTTCGTTTGGCGTTGTTGTTAGAAAATGTAACCACAAACTTACAAAACACTTACAATTGTAATTTAAAACGTAAAATTCATTTTATTCTATAATTATTTGAATTCATGATATGCTCGCAACATTTTTTTTAATCATAAAAGTACTCATCTAATAAATATAGATTTCGTACGGATTTGGTAACATTACATGATGTTAAAAAAAAATAAAAATTCCACACGATATCTAGAGTCTAGACATCCGCATATGAGAATCATGTACAAATATCTCATATAAAGTCTTTGCCTCACGGCTAAATTAGTTAACAGTTAGATAACGTCATGATTGTGACGTAAATGACGTAGTTGACGACAACCCTCTTTAAGAAAATTATTATATTTTCTTTTTCTAAGGTATTGCTTTAAAATAAGGGTCCGCTTTTATTTACCGGCCACCGGTACCATCGTTTTAATTGGTTAAAGAGGCCAAAATTAAAAGGTAACCATCATACAGATCTCTTATTTTAGGTAAATATCAAGAAAATCAATTCAAAATTATTAAACTATCAAAGACCCCCTCAACTTAAAAAAAAAGAAAATACTTCTTTTTTTCTTTTAATTCATGGAAAATATAGTTAATATATTTAACTTATGTACTATTGAAAAAATAAAATTAAATAAAATTATTTAGACTACTATATTTAAAAATAAAATTATTTTATTTTATTAATATTATGTTATAAATTAAATGATATTTTGCTTTAAAAAGACATAACTTATGTACTAATTAGAATAATATTGTTGTTGTTATTATTAGAGGCTAACATTAATATGTTTTGTATATACCACAAATATAAAGCATCTAATATTTGATATTTTTAAATAAAACTCACAAACAATCTCTTATACAAGTTAATTCATACAAACTTATGTAAAATTAATTACTTTATTTAATCTTTTTTTATATAATAAATTTTTTTTTGTTAAACATTAATCAAATTCATAATGGTACATGACATGGATAATTACAATTTGAATGCAACTAATATTGAATAATGTTATATTATATTGTACTTACAATTATATAATTTAAGCATGGCAATCATATTTCTAAATTAAATCAAATTATTTGAGGAGTACTGCACTCACTAGATAGTTACATGATTTGTAATTTTGTATATTGAATGATGCGCAATTATCACAAAATTTGTTCAATCTTACATTTATATATGTATTTTTCTGAAATTAAGTTAACTTATATAACAACTAAAAATAATAAAGTTATATAAAAACATATAAAAATATAAAAATTATATGTCCATTTTCATATTAAGTAGTATGTTTTACTAAATTTATTTTTGAAACTCTTTATGCTATTGGAGAGAAATATAATCTTATGAATTTATTTTTATTTATGCGTGTTGAGCTTGTTATAATCTTATGTGCCGTGAAATATGTTTTCGTTGTACTTCTCACTAAATTTAATATATATAATTTTATGCTAGTGGTAAAAGGAATTGAATTTGAATATAACTTTCTTTTAATATAGCTTAATAACAACTAAATTTGCTCCCATGGATTCAAACCTCAACTATTTTGTTTTGAATTCAAATGATTTACAACTAAATTAACTGGTAGCCATAATTTGATTATTAATATATTGACAGAGTAATGTATCTCATCTATGTTAAATTATTAATATAGTTGTAAAAAATTAATTTTATATCAACACAAAAATTATATATATATATATATATAATTTTCACATAAAAAAATTTCATCTTGGCGGGTAAAAATGAAAATATTATTTACCAAATTACAAAAATGAATCTTGAGATTTTGAATGGTCACAATAAATTTATCCATGGAAGTTTTATTATTCTTCAAACTTTTATTATCTTTTTTATTAATTTGAAAACTTTCATATTTTTTTCCAATTTCTACTAATAATATGAATACTCACATTATGACATTTCTTTGGAAACCCTAGCTGCTCTCCTCAAACCATCAAACATGCTCACTCACGTCAAACCCTCACAAGCTAGCAAGCGAGTGGTTGCCGCCGTCTTCATTCCTACGCCCATTACGGTCCTATGTATCAGCCACTAGCCATTACCGTATCTCACTTTCTCTGCACGCAAATCCTAGACCTGCGAGCTGAATCAAGTGGTGGAGGTCAATCAAAGGCTGTCGTTGACCGTTTGAAAGAGTCATCATCTCTTGCGCTACCAAAGCACGAAGAAGGTTGGAGATTGAATTTACTAAAGCCAATCAGGTTATACCTTATAATTAAAAGAAAAAAAAAAGCATAAATGGTTCAAAGCCAAACACCCAAACCCGATCCCCAAATTCTCAATTTTCTAAAGCCACAAAACAGAACATACCCTAACACTTTTAACGCAGCCACATCATAACCCATTCCTCTCGGTTCCGTCTCTCTCAAATTTGAAGCCGTCGGCTGCCGCCACACCCATCACAACAGAGTCGCTGACGCCCGACAGACTCTCATGCTTACAATCTAAATTTTCATATGACTCGGATGCGCCCGAGGAATTTGCAGCCAAGCAAGTGCGGTTTTATTTCTTCATTTATAAGTGTAAAGATAAGAATTTTATTATTTGAAATTGTTTTACTCTCACTAACCAGAGTTAAAATATATGGGCAGGGATTGCAACAAGATGAGGGGATAAGAAAACAAAGCCAGGTAGGAAAATAAGTTATCAGTTTTTTAGAATGTGAATGCAGCAAAGTTTGATAATTTATTTTATTTTTTAAAAATTTTAATTGTGCAAAGGTCATGTATTGTGTAACCAACATTATGAAAAGGGTAAAAGTTTAGGTCAGTAGATGAAATGTGTTTATACAAATATAGCACCAAACAACATATGCGGGCCGATGTAAATTCGAGCCATGAACTCTTTTTTCCAGGCTTTGGTATGGAGCCAAGTGAGCAATATTTTGTATAATCTATTTAATTCTTTTTTATGGAGCCAAGTATTCATAGCTGATGGTGGAATGGAATTTGCCTGAATTTTTTGCATCTTAACATTTGGATTGAGAATGAACTTTTGAAAACTTGTTAGTTTATAATTCTGAATCTAGCTTCTTTTTTCTCCAATGCAAAGCTGTGTCAGTTTAGTATTGTGGTTTTAAATCCTTTTTTGAGGGAAGAATATTTGTATATACCTTTTAATTTCCTATATTACCTTGATTTCATTGATTTCCTTGAATTGAACTACTTATTTTCTTTGTTTCTAATATTTTAGTCTTTCTATTGATCATTAAAACTGACATCCTTTATTGTTTTGTTTGTCTCGTCTTGTGCTTAGACTAGTCTCTTGAATTGTTACGGTAACATTCTATAGTTTTTCTCTTAAAAAGTTTCCACTTTTAAAATATTTAGTTATTTGCATTCTGTCTTTCTTTCTAATTGCAGCTTCCATTTTTGATTGATTGATTGGCTTTTGGAGGTGAATCAAATTGTGATTGTATGCATGTGTTCTTGATAGAGCAAACTCTTCCAAAAGTGATTATTTGAGTGTTATAATGAGATGACGATAGCAAGTTTGTTCTTTCTATCTAATTCTTTTTTGAGTTATATAATTTTTTGAATCCATAATATAGGTTATAGTTTTAATATGTAATATTATTGAGTTGCTAGGAAGTCATATTATAGTTTGAAGAACTATTGTTGAAGGTTGAGGTTTAAAATAAAGAAGCACTTATAGATCTAATTTTTTATCATCGAGATATTGGAATATTTCATTTCTCCATTTATTCTTGTTTATTGCGGATGTATTTATCTTTCATAGATCACTTTTCTGTTAAATGAAAATTGACATAAACGTGATCGAGATTAATTTTAATAATCTGAATATTGCTACTAAAAAATAGAACAAGCATGGTGTTCGAGATTAATTTTTATATTCTGAATATTGCTGTTAAAAAAATCTCTTTAAAAAATTGTGGTTAAAAATTAGTGTATATAGGTTTGTGTATATTTTGTATTAAAGTTTTTTCTACTGAAAATAAATTTTATTTGATCCTAATCAAGAAATTAAGGACATGCATTTGAAATTTTGAATATTGTTTATTGTTTCGCAGAATTGTTTTCTAATATCATTTGGTTTTCTTTTTTACATGCAGAGGCCCTTCTGATCTAACAGCATCTGAAATCTAGCTTTTGAAACTTGTAAATAGATTTAGTTTTGTATTGGTTTTATTTGATGCTAAAAGTTTTTAAAATTATTTTCTCGCAAGCTTGTAAAATATTCTCATATACCTGTTTGGATTAATGGAATTTTTTATTTGATTAATATTTTTATGCACTGGATAAATTAATAGGGCATTGTAATTTCATTTACAAACAAATGCCAACAAACCATTTAAAAAATAATAAAAATACGCCAAAATTATAATCTTATGTTATAACTACAGTGCTATATTTTTTTAATGCCATATTAGTCATGATAAAAATTGAAAAACTATTTTAGTTGAGTCCTAAATAATTGTATTTTAGTTAAGTCCTAAAAATTGAATAACTTATTTTGGTAAATGGAAAATTATAGGGATATTTAAACGAGAATGATACTCAATTAAAAAAAATAATGTTAACAAATTATAAGTTTATGAATGAACAAATGCTATACTGTTGAGTAACGAACAAGAATTGGCTACCATATAATTCGGTTGTAAATGAACTTAATTTTTGTTTAATTCTTTATTAATGTGAAACTCCATTATTAAGTGCAAATCAAATTCGTATCAGTGAATGTTGTTTCTTATACCATAGTGTTATGTTGTAACACCATATTAGTTGGAATATCCATCCAAATATACTCAGCTTTTAAAAATAATTTTAGCTACTAAGATAATTTTTGTTTAAGTCGTGAAAAATGATTAACTTATTTTGTTTGTACAAGTGATAATCAAATTTATGATCATATTGAAGTAATGAATATTGATATTGAATAAATAAAGATACTTTCATTATTGGTTATTAATTTTTATGACCTATAAAAAACGTATTGCAATTCGGAGTAATAAAAAAAAGATTAAAAATAAAAGCCAACATTATTGTTAAATTGCGGTGTTGAATTTACCTATTAGAGAAAAATATCCTTTCAACATTTAATTTAGGAAAAAATTAATGTTTAATATATTTTCTTTTTTCTTGATTGCATTGATTTTTTTAATTCTTTTTAAAAAATATTGTTGAATTTGAATTGCGTTTACTGTGCTTAAAGCATTCATTAAAGATAAATAAATTGTGGCTTAGTAGAATTGGATCAAAGTAATACTAATTTACAAATTTTTCAATTTTAATATAAAAGTTAATTTTCATAGTTCATTGGATAATCATAAAATAAATAAACAAATTTTGGTATAGTAATAAATACGAAATGGTATGGTATAAAGTGTTGCTACTATAGTAATAAATTTTCATAACCATATTAGCCATAATAAACTCTTAAAAATTATTTTAGTTAAGTCTTGAAAATTTAAGAACTTATTTTATAAATTAAAAATTGTATCCATACTTAAAAACGAAAAAGAAGGATACTCATTATAAAAAAAATATTGTTAACAAATCTCATGGGGCAAGATAGTAATAATAATTTTAGTAAGAGTAAAAAATAATAATAGTGATAATAATACAAGTATAATTTAATAATATTTATAATTAATAGCATAATTTTTTAGTTGAAGTAATAAGAAATTAAGAAAACTAATTTGAAAAGAAAACGTGGTGGTAAAAATTTAATTTGAATTTAAAAAAATCTTAATTCTTGATTTATTTTAGTTTAAAGATAAATAAATATAATTAATTGAATGATAAAATGAGCATAACATTTATAAAGATCAAAAGTTAAGTATAAATAAATTCAAGTTCAAGAAATCTCCTAAAGTCAATTGATCCCAAAAAAAAAAAAAAAATTCAACACAAATAGATTAAGAAAGTTTCAATTTTTGTTAGCTTAAATATTGTTTTATAACTTATGCCGTCATAATTTTTAAAATTATTTTTTGGAGAAGCATAGCAATTGCATGCGCTCTTACATATTATTTTTTATTTATTGTCGAAGTTTTGAAAAATTAAAGAAATTATTTTAAAAAGTAAAGAGAGAGATGAAAATAAATGCATTAATTTATTTTAACAATAACTAAAAATAATCAAATAAAATGACAAAATGAGAATAAATATGTATAGAGACTAAAAGCTCAAGTATATAAAGAATCAAGTTCAAGAGATCTCATGATATATATAAAAGGGAATTACATTATGGACCCAAAATATTAGAAAAGATTAATGGTTACAATAAAAAAATTTCAGTATTATATGGTAAGTTGATATTTTATAAAATAGTAAAGGTTCAAACATAATTCAACTTATTAAAATTATTGTTTCCGGTAATACAAGTAATTTTGGTATTTAACCTAAATGCATGAAATTTCACCAAATTAATTGGAATATTGAACACAAAACTAGTGAAATAATAGTTGAAACATATAAAACTATATGCGAGAAAATATAACCCAAAATAGGAACCTACTTAAAACAAAATAAAATTATAAAAATAAATTTGGTGCTTAACCCAAATAATTGGAATATGTCCAAGTTAATGGGAATATTCAACACAAAACTAGAGGAATAATTAGATAAAACATTTAAACCAATGAGCAAGAAAATCTAACAAAAATTAGGAACTCATCCAATGGGAAATGAAAATTACTTGGAACTAACCTAAAATATTGGTATTGAACGAACTTAGTAGGAAAACCTAACACAAAACTAGTGGACTAATAATTTGAAACATGTGAACCTAAATATGAAAAGGCTTAACCAAAATCAGGAACTAATTTAACTAAAAAAAGCTTATTTTGGTATTTAACCCAAATAAATGAAATCTTACCAAGTTAATTGGAATATTGAACGTAAAATTAGTGGAATAATAATTGAAACATATAAACCCACAAGGGAGAAAGTATAACCAAAATTAGGGATTTATTTAACCAAAAATAAAATTACAAAAAAATAAATTTAGTGCTTAACCCAAATAATTGGACTATCTCCAAGTTAATAGGAATATTCAACATAAAACTAGATGAATAATTAGATGAAACATTTGAACCAATAAATGAGAAAATCTAACAAAAATTAGGAACTCATCCAACGGGAAATGAAAATTACTTGGAACTAACTTAAAATATTAGTATTGAACGAACTTAGTAGGAAAACCTAACACAAAACTAGTGGATTAATAATTTGAAACATGTGAACCTAAATATGAAAAGACTTAACCAAAATTAGGAACTAATTTAACTAAAAAAACTTATTTTGGTATTTAACCCAACTAAATGAAATCTTACCAAGTTAATTGGACTATTGAATGCAAAATTAGTGGAATAATAATTGAAACATATAAACCCATAAGGGAGAAAGTATAACCAAAATTAGGGACTTATTTAACCAAAAATAAAATTGCAAAAAAAATAAATTTGGTGCTTAACCTAAATAATTGGAATATGTCCAAGTTAATGGGAATATTCAACACAAAACTAGTGGAATAATTAGATGAAATATTTGAACCAATAAGCGAGAAAACTTAACGAAAATTAGGAACTCATCCAACGGGAAATGAAAATGACTTAGAACTAACCTAAAATATTGGTATTGAACAAACTTAGTAGGAAAACCTAACACAAAACTAGTGGACTAATCATTTGAAACATGTGAACCTAAATATGAAAAGGCTTAACCAAAATCAGGAACTAATTTAACTAAAAAAAAGCTTATTTTGGTATTTAACCCAAATAAATGAAATCTTACCAAGTTAATTGGAATATTAAACGCAAAATTAGTGGAATAATAATTGAAACTAATAAACCCACAAGGGAGAAAGTACAACTAAAATTAGGGACTTATTTAACCAAAAATAAAATTACAAAAAAAAATTTGGTGCTTAACCCAAATAATTGGAATATGTCCAAGTTAATGGGAATATTCAACACAAAACTATAGGAATAATTAGATGACACATTTGAACCAATAAGCGAGAAAATCTAACGAAAATTAGGAACTCATCCAACGGGAAATGAAAATTACTTGGAACTAACATTAAACATTGGTATTGATTGAATTTAGTAGGAATACCTAACACAAAACTAGTGGACTAATAATTTGAAACATGTGAACCTAAATATGAAAAGACTTAACCAAAATCAGGAACTAATCTAACAATAAAAAAATTGGAATATTGAACGCAAAATTTATGAAATAATAGTTGAAACATATAAACCAAAAAGGGATAAAGTGTAATCAAATTTAGGAACTTGTTCAATGAAAAATGAATTTACTTGTAATCTAACCTAAAATATTTGTACTTAACCAATTTAGTAGGAATATTATATATAAAACTAGTGGATTGATAAGTGGAAACAAATAAACCAATTATTGAGAAATTTTAACGAAAATTAGGAACATATGAAATTAATTTGAAACGTCTACCTAATAAATTAATATTTAACCAAAAAAATTTGAACATAGTTATTTTACTCTCTTTTTTAACTTTCTTTTAAATTAAAAATATTTTTCTCACTCAAATCTTTTTAATCTTAATTGTTTATAAATTTCCTTAATTTTTTCACATTAAAAATAAATTTTTAAAAAATTATTAGATGAACAACCGGTAAAATACCGGTTGTTCAAATTTTTTTTCACTGTTGAAGCAGTTGTATTACATACAGCGCCGTACTATATGATTACTCAATAATTGACACCGTCCTTCATTATTTACCAACAGAGAATTTTTTTTTTTTAAATTAAACTAAAATAACAAATCAAGAAAGAGGTGGTCGCCCGCTATTTATATCCATCCACCTGTCTGCACATGGTCACCAAAAAAACAATACCCTTAAAAAACCCCTAATGCCGTTATCGTTTGCCAATCTTTTTAATATTTTTGTTTTAGTTCCCATTGGCACAACACAACCACAAAAATCATCAGCTCAATTTTTTAGTACAATTATTTCTACTAATCAAAACATCTATATACGTACATAATTATATTTAATTGCCACGTCACTATCTATCACAAGTTGACAACGAATAATAACGTTTTTGACCGCCAACGGAATAAGTCGCAAGCATTATTAACTTATTATCAAATTGTTCCATGTAACTAGAGAAAAACTGATTGGATCCATAAATTCTAACATTCCTAGGAAATTATGGAGCTAATAGTGTCAAATATAATCAAATATTATTTTTATAAGTCACAAAGAATTAGAGATTTAAGTCTAGTTTGAGATTGAGACCAACTACGATTAAACTATTCAATTTTATATTATATTTTTATTTTAACACGGTGTATTGTGGCAGTCAAATTATTTCACTACCACAATTCAATATTTTTGTCAAAATATTATTTTAATTTTTTTTTTCTTTTTGGCATAAATTCTTAAAAAAAATTGTGTTACTACTTTTATTTTGTCAAATTGTTAGATGGATAGCGGTCAGCATGGCACATGAAAATGACGGGGACTAACTTGGCACGTACGGTAAACGCATCGGTCCGTAAAGTGAGTTGTACAAACTATAGGGACAATTCTGATAATGACCACGTAAAACAGGAATAACGAGAGGAAACGACTGGCCGTTTCCGTGAGGCGGCTTCTGTGGTCTCCGTCAGTTTTGTTCTAGAAGAGCCAATCTTATCTAAAAGCTTCTAAAATGTAGAATTCCAACACTGTCACTCTCTCTATAAAAAGAAACTTCATCAATCATCTTGATTCGCTAAAACCCTTCGCCAGCTTCATCAATCATCTTTATTCACTAAGACCCTTCGCTTTAAATTTCTTCCTTTTAAAAGGGGAACAAAAAAAACAAAATCGACTCAGTAATGGATCTAATCCCGGATCTTCCCAACGAAATCGCCCTTGAATGTTTATCTCGGGTTTCCTACAAGCAGTTCGCCACTATTTCGTCCGTTTGCAAAGGCTGGAAGTCCGAGATATCGCGTCCCGAATTTCGCCGAAACAGGAAAGACACGCGCTCCAGCGAACAGCTTCTGTTTATGACCCAAGCCCGAGTTGACCAGAGCAGGAAATCGGGCGTTCCAAAGAGATTCGCTACCCCGGTATACCGGATTACGGTTTTGGAGCTTGGTTCCGGTGAATGGTCCGAGTTGCCGCCGATTCCCGGATTTCCTGATGGGTTGCCTCTGTTTTGTCAGCTCTCTGCAGTCGGGCCGGAGCTTGTAGTGATTGGCGGGCTCGACCTGACCACGTGGGAGGCATCAAGTTCCGTGTTTGTTTTTAATATCATTTCTGCAACATGGCGCCGTGGGGCGGACATGCCGGGTGGACGGCGGATGTTGTTCGGATGTGCATCCGACGGCGATCGGACGGTGTACGTCGCTGGGGGGCACGATGAGGACAAAAACGCTTTGAAGTCAGCCATGGCGTATGACGTGGCCAGAGATGAGTGGGCCTCGCTTCCCGACATGTCAAGGGAGCGTGACGAATGCAAAGCGGTTTTCCACTGTGGCAAGCTCCTCGTCATTGGAGGGTACTCGACCAATGCGCAAGGTCGTTTTGAGAGACATGCCGAAGCCTTCGATGCCGCCGCGCAGCAGTGGGGCCCGGTTGAAGAGGACTTCATGGAAACGGCCACGTGTCCCAGGTCATGCGCGGGTGTCGACAGCAATGATTTGTACATGTGTCGGGAAGGCGATGTGATGGCACTGAGATGTAACACGTGGCAAGCTGTGGCGATGCTGCCTGCTGACGTGTGCAGCGTGGCATTCGTGACGACGTGGCAGGGGAAGTTGATGGTGACCGGTTCGGCTAGATTCGGTGAGCCCCACATGAGTTACTTGTTGGATTTGAAGAGCTGCAAGTGGACACGAACGGTGACTCCTGATGAATTTTCAGGACATGTTCAATCTGGTTGTTACTTGGAGATCTGAAGAGACGATTGCTCGTTCTTCTACGTACAAATACATGAACATAAAAATAAAATAAAAAAGGAAAAATACTTTTTTTTTCCTTTTTTAAATTAAAATAGAATTTGTATTGTTGTTTTTTTTTTTTTTATAAAATAGTTAATGAGAAATTTTCATGATCAACTCAAGATAATCTAGAAAGACATATAATTATTAATGTTCTAAAACTCAACTGAGTTACTTACTAATGGAATTTCAGCTCATCAAAAATTTAATACGCTCTAATGAGATTTGAATGAACAAATTTGAATGAGTCCAACAGAAGTTATTTATATGTATATATATGTTTATTACTAATGTCACGTCATGTTTACTTCATTTGGATTTGCAACAAAATTATTTATTGTGAGTACCAATTGTTTCAATTGTTAAATTAGCTTTAAAATGGCATCACACGCTCATGTCATTTAGGATTTTAAGCCAAAGTAATTGAAACCTGTGGCAGTGGCTATTTGACGGTGGTTTCAAACGCCAGCAGAAAATGAGGTTTCCCGATTCAAGATCACTATTTTTGGAGTATTTAAGGCTAGTTAAATAAAAGGATAGACATGAATCCCCTATATTTGCCTATTCGATGAGCTCAAGAGCAATCTATGTTGAAAAACTGAAAGTGAAAGAAACTTGGCGATTAAGAAAAAATGTAAAAAAATATATAAACAACTTTTGAAAAGAGGGAACTTATTATTCACCCATAAATTGTTTTTCACTTTTTTTTTTCTGAAAGAAAACGACGAAACGGATAAGATGTGAATGAATGGAAAAGCGAAAAAATACAAATAAAATATAAAACATGAATACCATTCTTCCTCTTCGACTTTTTCAATTCATAAACAAACAGTGATTGATTGTTCTGTTTGCTTGCCGCAACTCTCTCATTCGACGATACTTGATAAATATACAGCATGTGAATTGTCAAATTTTGGCTGTAAAGTGTTAATTTAATGTAATAATTAAGATTTCAATATTTATTAAAGTAGTTGAATTCTGGACTTTTTTTTTTAAATGTATTTTGCACCGTGAAAGACAAACAAAGTTCTTCCTTAAAGTAAGAAAGAATTAATCTCACAACCAGTAAATTGAGAAATAATTCTTCTAATATATGAAAAATTTATAATATCTTTTATTATTTTTTTGTTAAAAAGAATTATTTAAAAGCCGGAACATCTCCTCAATACTAAATAGGGTCTTAGCCAAATAGGCCAACTACTTTTTACTAGCAAAGCCCTCCTTAATTATGGTATAGAGTGAATATGGAGAATTCTTGATGCTCTTCGCCATGTGTACGCTTGTACTACTCTTTTTTCATTCACTTCTTTCCATGTGTACGCTTCAATCAATCATGATAATACGTATAGCCATGTGGTAAATAGTTAATGAATAAGGAGCTAGCACCAAAGGTTTTCCTAGTGAATAGAGATGCACCTTTAATATCAAGGATGGCTATGCTGGTATTTAGAGTATTAATTCGAAATTTGGAGGGTAAAGTTATGTTTCAAGCTAAGGGTCTTGCGGAAATATTTTTATCAAATGCCTCAAATCTTAATGATCATTATCACATAAGTTCTTTAGTATCATCTGTTAATGGGCAATTCTAACAAAATCCCAGCTTAAACAACTCAATTTTAATGAATAGAGAAGAGATAATTAAATTTGGTTTCAGAACAATAGTAATCTATGTTTACAAGATAAACTCTTGCAATGGTAATGTTCATGGACTCATACGAGACGACAGGAAAGGAGATAAAAAGTTTGAAATTTAATTTGAAGGAGAAAACGAGAAAAGATAGAAGATGGAATAAATAGGATACAGGAACAGGGTTAGAGAACTAAAAAATCAATTTATAGGATTAATAACCTACAAATTTATAATAGAACAAAATGTACTTTTAATTATTTCTTTTCAATTCTTTCATCCTCAACCTTTCCTCCAATTTTGTAATAAAATATTGAAAATCCATCAAACCCTTTATACTATGCAACCTATGAAATAGTGACAAGCTCCTGGCCTCCAAATTTCAGGAGGCTCATGCCTCTTCTTTAATCATGACTACAACACAAGTGACAAGCTACTTCATTTTCAGTCCTTTTTTTTTCATTTTTGGGTTTCCTTTTTTAAAAATCATATTAATTTATTTTATAAACCTTTATTTTTTGGTTTAAAACTTATATCTACCTAAATATGTAACGAGTACAAAATCCTTTGCTTGTACCAATTAATGCAATTATTACTTTTTTTTTTTAAATTTTACCTTTGAACGATGGGATCCAGAAGCTTGATTTTAAAAACAGTTGAGTGAATAATAAATGGGAATAGACTAGAGGTTAATATATAACTTATTTTATTTTAATAAAAATTGTTGATAAAAGCAGCCGTTGTCAATCAAGCAGCCGACTTCCAACCATGTTCATCATCCGCCCGTGGATGGCTGAGATTGAGTGACATTAAATATATTATATATTTTAAAATAATAATAAGCAGTGGAAGAGAACTCTTTTAATACATCATATTTGATTAATATTCTTAGTTCCTCCTCCCCCCCCCCCCCCCCCCCAAAAAAAAAGAAATATTGCCTTCTTAAATATTTTTTTTCCACGGTCATAAAATTTTATATAATTTCCTAATGCCGTTTACAGTCATCAATCTATAATTTCTCGTCAGCTCAATTTGTCATTATCAAATTATTCAATGTAATTAAAGAATGACAAAATGGATCCATAAGTTTAACACTTGAGCTAAATACTTTCGCAGCCAGAGAGAAACCTGTACATTTTGTCGAATTTTATTCAACAGAGAGGGAGAGCGCTCTGTTGACCAGCTTTGGCTGGCCATATAAGACCTGCTCCCCCCACCATGGTTGAGTGGGTCTGGTCATCTATGTATATATATTTTTATTTTTATTTTTTTTACCATTTAATTTCATTTAATAATATATTAATTACAGTCAATAATAAATCTATAATCGTAGGCGGCCATTGTTAGTCATCGTCAACTACTCATTGCCACCGGAAACGATAGCAATTGACAGCCGACCACTGCACTTTGGTGTCAATTTATAATAAATTTGATACTGTTTGAATCCTCATCATCGTAGCTACACAAATGTACAAATATCATTTAGAGAGTGAGGTTTTGTTCATTTTAGATTTATCCGAGACCATGATTGTAGATCTATAGCGAACGAAAACTCCGTTTTCATTTATTAGATACCATCGTGAAGCTTCTGTGACGAAGATTTTAAGGGTACAAAATTGAGTTAATTAATTGGACAACAAAGTACAGTGATTAATTAGTGGTAGCCATTGGCGATATTGTTATTTTTACGTAATAAATATAGTATTAGTAGTAAAAATATTACTAATTTTTTTGTACACAAGTTATTATTCATTAGATGAACATTAACTCAATGGTCAAGATCAAAGCTTACATGAATTTTGTATTAGAAGTTAATGAGTAAGCAATGGATCTCATCAGTAACCATAAATTACTTTCTCATTTTATTTTATTTTTTTTCCCTCCACCCCTCGTATTACGATTTTATGCATAGTGTGTTCTCGGATTTCTCTCTCTTGCTTGTTGTGTTCTTCCTTTCGTGATAATCACACTTCAAGTTATGGTTTAGATAATCATTTTTTACACTTAATATTAACATGGAAACTAAAACAAAAATTTTAGAGTAGTGCTATATATCCTATATTTTTTATTCTAAAAATCTATTTCGAATGATATAACATTCATCAATTAATATGTAAGATAACACAGTTAATTTACTTGAATTTTGTAAAGATTTATCAATCAGTTAATGAATGACACATAATTTAGGATGCCTGTTATTACTCAAAATTTTATCTCGATTTTCTAACTTGCTATATATTATTAATCACCAAAATACATATTATTCTTACAAAACTCACACGACTAAAATCAAAGCCTGCCCATTTGATGCAAGCGACATTGAATATTTTCCGTTGCTGAATATTGACGAATTCATCAATAGTATTCCTAACCTATATCGAACAGCCGTCACCTCTTATATTTATCCACTTCATCTAAGACTTCTATCTATGAACCAAAAAGAAACCCGACGCTCTCTTCTATGGAAAGAAACTTAGTGATCATCAATATAAATTGAAACTTCAGCATCGTAACTATTCGCAAAAATCTTCGTTTTATATTTCTTGCTTTTAAACAAAAAATAAGAACAGTTTTTTTTCCAGTTTTTATTTCATATTAAGAAACTTCCAATTTCAGCTCAGGATAGTTTAGAATTAATAGAATTAATGGCAAATCATAGAGTTTTAAAACTAAGTTGAGTGGTATAATAATGAAAACTATTTAATTCCATACAAATAAGCTATAAATAACAAATTTGATTCAGTCAAATTAATTGAAGTTTGAATTCAACGAGTTAATTGGAAAAATATTTTACCTTGAGTGATTCTCGAGGAATGATGGATTTCTCTTCTTTGAACTGTTACTTACAGCTCAAGGTTCAACGGTTGGTCTGAGACTAGATCTGTCATTCCTAGAATTTAATCTAGTCCTGTAATTTCGAAATTATTATATATTTTATAAAATTAATGCTCTTCAATAATTTTTAATGAATCACGTGACTTTAGGTGTCTCATTTATATTTGGAGAATTTGCCATATGCTACTTGATCTTTTAAGTGATTCACACGACCTTATATGTTTTCTAGTGTTTCACACTCATTCTATTTGCTTGCCTCCATAGTCATCGACTTCAGAATGCTTTCCTTATTTTATTTATTGCCAATAGGTGGCACGATATAAGGGGTTAATTTTATGACACTTACCGTTACCGAGGGTATTTCAACAATTTTAGACATGTGACTCTCATTTATTGGCTGTCCTCCCTCATGTGAGGATATTTGAGTAATTTGTCTTATGGTCCCTTGATGGTAACACATATGAGCTTGAGAGGTAAGGAAACCTCTTGTCACTTTTTTGCCTCTACAGTTGGACACGTGGCAGCCTTCCAACCCTAGGGTCTTGTTGCTTTTAAGGTGGTATTGAAAGAACAGCTGACATGACCTTTTTTTATTGTTTGGCTAGAGAATCTCCATTCTTATTAGCTCCTCATCTTTAACCAAAAGAAAATATTTTTGTTCTTTCTCACGATAATGTGCATTATTCACGAGCTGGCCCTAACTAACAAAATCTAACTTCCAATAATACCTTTTGATGTTGAGTATTTTGCTAAAAATCTCTTTTTCTTTAAGGAAGCTTATCTCTTAGTTCACTATGAACTATATTGTCATTCAGTCAAATGAGCTGACCTCACTTATTTGACTTTCTTTGTCAAATGTCATTGAGTCATTGGTCTATATCAGCATCCAAATTTTCCCCCAAACATAAATTGGTCTTGACGCAACCGATATGATTAACCAAAGTAATCTAATCAAATCCAGTTAAAACAAAATCAATCACACACTACAAAAGGTTTGTAGTGGTTCGGCTATTAATGTGCCTACATACATAGTTAAAAGAGAGATAAAATTTCACTATTCAGAGTGTTCAAGATACAATATTGAAGAAGAGATGTCACTCTACACAATGATTCTCAGATCTGATCGTAAGGCCTTATACATACAAAAGAAATGATCCAAGAAACTCTCCTGGTAACAAGCCCATCGTTTCTAGGTTCGTTAACTGAACTCGGGTCGGGAACTCCCTGCTTAAACCAACAGAAATAACAGCTCGCAGGACCACTAGGGACACGTGCCAAATGTTCATTCAATCTGAGCTTTAAAACGACGTTAAGCACTGCCGTTTAGCATAAGTGACACACGTGACAAATCACATGAGTAACTTACTTCACCATCCGACAATACGTCATTGTCACACATCTCTCTGAAGCTGTAGCACCGACACGTTATAAAGGAATGAACGACAAGTCGTAAATCTCTGGAAATGATGATTGATTTGTCATGCTCAAACATAAACCCAGATTTGAGCTTCACCTTTCAACAACTGGCTTATAAATGGCACTATTCATGCACCCTAAAATGAGCTTTCACGGCTCAAAATCATGATTTTTGGCAATTCGAAATCTAGGTTAGTATCAAACGAATGGATAAACAAGAATATCTTAAACAAGAATATCATGATTTTTGAGCTTTCGCCCGACGTTGGATGTCTCATCCATATTTGGAGAATTCGCGACATGCCACATGATCTTTTAAGTGATTCATGTGACTTCATGTGTCCTCTAGTGTTTCACACTCATTCTATTTACTTGCCTCCACCGTCATCGACTCTAGATGGTTAATTTTATGATACTTACTGTCACTGATCTCATGTTACTGTAATAAGAATATGTTTATTGTGGGTAGCAATTGATTCAGTTGTTAAAGGGGCTCATAAATGACACTAATCATGCATCTCAAAACGAGCTTTTCACGGCTCAAAATCATGATATTTGGACAATTCGAAATCGAAGCTAAGTAACAAACAAAATCATAAACATGAATATCTTTGATCTATCTATTTGACTAGAAGAGTATTGTCCACGTCCATTTGACAATTTGAAAGGTTTCTGTTGTATTAATTAGCTTACTGGTGGGCTGATAAATTGCTCATTTTGTCGTTTGACCTTTTTTAATTCATGAACACATAATGATTGTTCTGTTTAATTGCTTGCTTCAACTCTCCCCATTGACAATAATTAAAAGAATATATTATCAAATTCCGGCTGTTATCTTATTGTGATAATTACGATTTCAAAATTACTTAAAAGTAGTTGCACTCCTTTTTTTTAATCTGGCTGCTAATTTGTCTGATAATTAAGTTTTCAACATTTGTTAAATTTATAGTTGAAATTCAGACCTTTTATAATGTACCATCATAATCGTCTTTTGATTCTTTGCTTAAATTTCGAGGCATTTTTATCAGACCTGCTGCATAATATACATTAAGATTTTTTTCCCCTTTCACGATAATTGATTAATTAGGTGAGACCATTTTAAACTATAAATGCACTCTTTATACCCATAAATTCATGAAAAATATTATTACTAAAATATCCTTGATCAAAATTACATTTGTGTACAAAAAGAGTACATTTTATGTCTTCTAAAATAAATTCACTTCCAAAACGATGTGATAAAAATATTGTATTTTTTGCACTCTTCTAAAATTCATATCATCCTATTCATGATTGTTTAATTCAATTAGCAAGTTAATTCTGCGTTCATTAAACCTTATCACTATTTGCTTTTCTAGCTTAATTACTTACTCCTTGTGAATTTTGATAGAGGCAAATCACTCTCAATTTTATGCCATGTTTACGCATAAGTATACTAAATTATTTTTCATTTTTTTAAAAGAAAACTCAAAAGTGATACGGCTATTATTTCTTTTTTATTTGAATTATCAAACTTCTAATCAGATCCTATTTGGAGGTTTGATTGCATATAATATCACCTTTTTGTCTCTTTTATCAGTTTAAATTCGAATTAAGTAATAAAAGTTAACAAAGAACTATTTAAAAAGTATGACAGATTGCGTCATTTTTTTATCATTTAATAAACTTGCAAGCAAAAAAATATATAATTTTTTTAAAAAAAATTCATATAATTATTTTTTAAAAATTCAAAGTGCATTCAATAAGCAAAAGCTTCAAGAAAAAGAAGCATTTGAAAACCGAATTACGATAATTTTGTAGCTATATTTGAAAATTTAATCCCAAAAATAGAGCATTTAAATCTGCTCTGAAGTGGGATCATGAAACCAAGTGAACTTTGTGCAGTGAATTATAAAAATTTAGAAACTTAATTGATGACATAAAACAAGTTCTCTCTTTCCTTTTCAATTATGTTATGATAAATGTATGTTACAATCATACGTCTAAACCCATATTATGATAGCATGGAAGTAGTGTTTTGAGAACAAAATCTACTCCCCTTATAAAAATTAAGAGAGAAAAACTACTCCCAATTTTCATTAGTGGGCTGAGAAATAATTATTGAGTTTTTCATACTGCTTAAGTAGAGGTCAAAGCACTTGAGATAAATCCTAGAATATTAGATTTTCGATAATAGTACAGCCACATGAACACTTTGTATAAATAAGTATATATAAATTGATGTGATTGAATAAAAACATCATGCGGCTCACATAATTACTATCATTAACTGCTAATAATTAAAGGCTTTTTTTTTTTTAAAGTAAAGGCTTAGTTTTCGATTAATAATTGTTTTCATCATTCGTATATGCAATATCACTTTGTATATACTAATTAGCACATAGTGTTTATGACTGTAATTTATTCTTAGATTTTGTACATATCTTAAACAACTGTTGGACATGGCCTTGATGCTTGAAATTAGGAAGATGGAAAGGCAAATGTAAAGCACAAAATCACCTGGGCATAATGAATTTATTAAAATGCAGACAAAATATACGAGTTTTCATATAATCACATTACACGAATGAATAAATTCTCTCAACAAAGCAAGTACACCATTATTTATGGCAACTCAAACACTTTGCAAATTGCATGCACTTCTTTAGCTCTCTGATCAATCTTCAAATTCTATAGTAGTTGGCCAGAAAAGCATTTATTTATGGAGACAATCAAACAAGTTGCTGCAATTCAATGAGAAGCAATAATTATTTGCGTTACAAATTGGAAGAAATTAAAAATAACAATGGAGGAAGATGAATTTTCACCTGAATACATTTCGTCGATCACAAGATGCAGCATGCATGGGTGTTTTCTCCAGTAAAGACGCTCCAAAATTATGAAGCAGCAGAATAATTATATTAAGGCATTTAATGAATTTCACCATTACATTTATTTATCACTACTACATCAGTCAATTCCATGTAGGCATGTAATTTTTTTTTCCCAATTTATGTGAGCGGGGTGCAAAACACAAATTTATAGTATTTACAATCTCAATGCACATATTTTAAAAATGAGAATTTGCTTATATATATAGTCATTTTTTAGTGCGGACACCCTTATTTTTTTTCATGCGAACACACTTTAAAATTACAAGGTTTAAGAGAGTTAGTTTTTAACTCCTCTTAAACCGCACAGTTTTATAATTCATTCAATAACTAACTCTTTTAAATTGCACGGTTTAAAAGTATGTCTGCATTAAAAAAAATACAGGTGTCCACACCTGAGAATGTATATATATATATATATATATATATATATATGTAATACATTAAATTTTCCACTTCTATGCATATTAATTCGTACCTTGGCCTTATTGTTGCTTCATATGTATAACTTGGCTGGGGTATAGACATACCTGTTTGAGGAGTCGTGATAATAAGTTTTGAACTGAAAACGTGCTTAGTGGCTTCATCATCCCCTCCAGTTGGTTCCACCGTTCTTCTTCTCCAATCAAAACTCCATTTCTCTTTCCACTCTCTAAGCTCAAGGGGAGTTTTCTTAAACTCGGGCAACCGTGCACATATATCCTTTCGAGGCAAGGAAACGCCAGGGCTTCGTGGCATACGCTCTTCAGATTTGGTAGCTTGAAAAAATATGCTTGTCTAAGATGAACATACTGAGATTTTCTTCTGAAGGCTCAGAGTACAGATCATTAGCTATTATTTATTCTAGCGAAGGACAATCTTTCGCAAATAAGAATCGAAGGCGAGGAATGTCGAGAATGCATGTCAGATCTTTCATTGAACAATTGATGATGGATAGATCTTGAAGGTTTTGGGAAAATTGGCCCTTCATCATTGTTGTCAGACTTGAAGATGATATATCAATTAGTGATGATAACTCTGGGAGCCCCATCACTAGTCTTCTAACGCAACTCTGTAACTTTGAAGATGATTTGAGTTTATTGAGAGAATCAAGTGTCAATATGATGACACTTATTTCTTGCAAGTGTTTCAAGCTCTCCAGCTCCTCTCGCAACAAGACTGTGACACCAGGCACCGATGACCCATAGTTAAACCCAGCATATCTAGTTGGTACCCAGCTGAAAACTCGTAGTGACAAAAGACTTGATAGCATTCCTACTGGAATAGCGTTCAGATTCTCTGTACCATCTAATAAAAGAGTCCGCAGTTGAGTGCAACTCTTAATCCCAATTGGCAACTCGCATATATTTGTATTTGAAAAATTAAGATATTGCAAGTCGATCAATTCACCCTCCCCCACATGCAGCTTGGACAATTTTGCGTTTTGTGACGAATCAAGAACTCTCAAGGCATGCATAGATTTAAAAAACTTGTTTTCAAATTCCTTTATCATAGTGTATCTTACAAGCAAAGTTAAGAGACGGGGACAACATGGCGGTGTTGGTGAGAGAGAGTCAATACTAGGACTCCGCCACAGTGAAACTCGTACAGCCTCCTTCCAGCTAGCAGTTTCTTGTTCTTTAATCGACTTATCAGTTTCCTGAAATACCAAAATCTTCTTGGCCACTTGTGATGAGGCAATCCACACTGCCATATCACGAAGCATGTTATGCATCTTGACAAAATCTTCAGAATTATTAACTTCAACCTCCTCCAATAGGCAAGCAAGTTTCAAACTTTCAAGAATAAATTTTCCTTCCCTTCTTGCAACAGCAATGTTGTGGGAATTGTTGGGGAAAAATCCGGTTTTTATATTTTTATAAAACCTTTTGAAGATCGCTCTCATATAATATATAAGAATTTGTATTCTAGAAATCGTACCTTGAAAATCCGATTGGACTTTTTCCGTTGAAGTGATTTAGGCTCCTAGATCACGATCCGCCACCACCACTCCTGTTAGATCACGATCCGTCACCACCACGTTTGTTAGATCACGAACTGTCACCAATGATCTTCCAGGTTATGACTCAGGTTCGATCTGCACTTGACGTGTGGGCGCATTTATCACTACCAAAGCAACTAGCACGAGAAAATTTTTCTCTCAACAATAGAGAGAAAAACCTTATTCTCCGATTTGTATAAAGTGGCTTCTTTTTTCTTTAGAGAAAATAAGCATTATATATCTCCCTTTAGTGAAAACCCTAGGCTCCAAATAATGCCCTAAATAAAACTCATGTTATTTACTTTTTCAATAGGGGACCCACCTTGTAAAATAACATAAGGCCCCTTATACAAAAGCTAATTAAATGGAGCCTCCCACTAAATGATATATTTAGGCTTTTGACCCAAATAGCTAGTTATCTTACTTATTAGTCCAGTAGTGGTGCAGTCAATTAAATGAGCTAACCCGGGGATCATTTGGGAACATATAATAGTGGCTACAATAATTAGGCCTGTAATTAAACTAGCCCAATTATTTAATTCCAAATCTACTCCACTAAAAGATTGGAACTGACTTCCATAATTGTATGCTCGAATAATAATTCGTCCCAAGCCACATTGATTTCTTTACTGCACAATCCTTTGTACCACATCGTTAATTAAATTGATATCTCAACTGTCCAATCAATTTAATAACATCTTATTCCTTGATCCTTACTGGTTTTCTCTAATGATCATTTTCAACATACTAAATATGTTGACACACTCTGGCCAGAGAATTCTATGATCAAGTGCCGAAAACTCATCAAGAGATGTGTTGTACAAATTCTATATTGTTAATCCATAACTCCAATACTCATAATTGCTCCCACCAAGATACCGGGTAATCTTGACCACAAGGATGTGTCGTGCCCATTGGTAACTCAAATGGAATAACAATTACAATCATGAAATCATAATTAACTCAAAATTAAGATTACAGTAAAATCAACGCCTATGTGATTTAATAAGTCTGACAGTTATTACAAAATTAATTAAATCTCATATGTGATCCTATTCAATGTAGTCGTACTACATCAATAAATTCATACATGATTAAGACAAATCATTCAATGAATTTATTACAGTCTATACCTAAATAAAGTGCCCAACTTTATTTATCAACTGCGAACTAAATTTATTTAATCATAAGATAACTTGTATTTATGTCTTCTGTGAATCCACATGGTGATCACATAAATACATATAATATGATTAAATGGACTTTAATACAAGTATTAATGCAATTAAGATATTTGAATAAAATACCTCATTTATTTTATTAATCAGAAAAATAGTTTATTACAATTAAATAAACACATATGCTTTTAAAGAGCATATTTTCCCAACAGGAATCACGTAAAAGTCCCTCCCCAATCCAAAGCTCAATAAGTTCATCTTTCATAATAATTTGGTTCCTTGGGAATAACGAACCATATAGGAAACAAGTTTTGTATGTTTCACTTGTCAATCTATCATAGTTGAACTTTAAAAGGGGGAAGACGCGAGTCCTCATACCTTCAAATCCGGATGGATACCTTTGCAACTCTTCAATTGCATATCGCCAATTATCAGGGTCTCTCCTGCTAGCCATGGCGCTTCCAATTGTAACAAGAGCAAGCGGCAAGTCTCCGCACATATCGGCCACAGTTTCAGCAAGTTCTCGTATATCGGGATGAGAGTTTAGAACATCGTCAGTCACCTTGAGTCGGAACAGATTCCACGCTTCTTCTTGTGGCAAATAATCAACTTTGAATCTCCAGTCAACGATCATGCTGCTGCACACTTCCTCGATATGGTTGTAAATACTATTTTTGACGCATTTTGTACTGGGACACCAGCTTCTGATAATTCTATTCGTTCCCGTAGATCATCAAGCAACAAGGCAAACTTTTTGTTGCTTAACCTCCTGAAAATTTCTGCGGCTCTGCCTTGGTCGTCTCTGTTCTTCCACTTGTCCCCATCCGGATCAATCCCTAATCTAGATCGAATAACTTCTTGAATTTTTCCTACGTTTAATTCTGTGGATGCCTTAACCATAATCACCGCACCGAATTTATGGCTCATATCGCTGAACATATCGTTAAGTTGCTTTAACAGGGTGCTCTTCCCCACACCTCGTACTCCATACAAGCTAATGATTTTGACACCATCATCTTCAATGTATCTCCAAACTTCACTCAATCTAGATTCTATGCCCACAATGTTATTCTCCTTGGGTAGAATCTCGACGACTGGTGGTGGCTGTGGATCAGCAACAACATCAAAGTGCCCTTTGCTAGTTTGATCCTTCATAGCCTCGGTCATTTCAACAACTTCTTTGCCCACATTATAGCCGGATCAACAATTCTGGGAACAAAAACCTCCCAAACATAGCTTTGCTTTCTCCTTTTCACCTCTCTGCAAAAGAGAGTCCACTTCCTTTACCTTCTGTTCTGATGTTGCCAACCAGTCTTTCACTTGTTCTCTAGGCACAAAATCAGCTTCTAGTGCTTGCTCAATTCTCCCACCGACATCTTTACAGCTGCTATCGAGCTCTCGCTTTGCCTGACTCAAAGCGTCTACGTTGGCTTCGAGATGACGGATGTAAGAGCTAGCATTGGCGGTGCAATTCCAGCTGTTGGTGGTAAAATTTGTGGGAAGTGGGAAATGGCAAATGTAGAGAAATACAACAATAATGGTGGAACTTTATTATGTAAAGTAATATGTTTACAACTAACTCTGTATGTAGGAAGAAACTGTAGGAATTTTATGTGCTTCAAAGCACGTTACAAATGTCGCTTTCCTTAAGACGTTATTTGCCCCCACCAATTGAGTGATGCACATGGGTTAAGCAAATACGCCTCCAGGATACAATGAAGCACTTGTTTGTTTGCTTGAGTTGTGCATCGACGAAAGCAAACCAAAATACTCTTTAATGTTGCAAGCCTGCCAAGAAACAATATATTGTTCCTGCAGAAAACAATATATTAGAATGTGAATGCACAAAAGAAATGAGTGTTTTGTGTTGAAATTCGTACTAGAAAGGAATGCTAAGAAAAGAGTGGTGTAGGATCATTCATTTCATGTCTAAATGGTTTAAACATGACTCTATTTATAGATATACTTGTGCCCCCTCATTTGGGTTGTGATCTTTCATGATACCCCTTCATTCATGGCCATTGGATCTAGATTTGATTTTAATCAATGGTCCAAATTGAATCATCACCATTTCAAATGAAATGTCACCATGAAATGATGCATCTCTAAGTGAAATGTTGCCATGAAAAGTTATATCATTTAGTAAAAAGATACCTTTTCTACAAGACACAATTAAATGGACATGTCCTTACAACAAGACATCATTTAATTAGACATGTCTTTAGTGAAAAATACATTTTCTATAAGGCACAATTAATAGGACATGTTTTTACCATAAGACACATTTATTTTGAAAATTTTCCAACAATCCCCCACCATTTTCAAAATAAATGAATTTTGAAAAATTATCTTGCACAGGCTTGGAAAACTTATGCATAGATGAATGTGTCTTTTGGACTTGAACCTTCACTTAGTGACAATACATCAAAGTTAATCAAGGTGGCATGGTAGGCAAGTTTTGAACCAACGACCTTAATCGACTAACCGGATATATCTCACACATAAGTTTTCAAATTCTCAAGTATTCCTTAGCCGACACGTGGATTGGCTCTATGTCTATATCCTGTTTTCATGAGCGCTTTAGTAACCAGCCAAGTTACATAGGAAGCGGCACCACCTCCTACACTCACAAAGGTAGACTTATCTAGAATGTCTTTGTAACTAAAACATTTATAAGTCCATTAAAAGCTAAGTAGCTTAACCTTTCCCATATGTTACAGGTATCAAGCATTAACCTTTGGGACGCATCTAAAAATATTATAGTGCTTGCTATCACAACATATGATGTACTTTTGCTCATTGAACCCAAGATCTTGATATTTCAAGTGTTGGGTTGAGTTTCCATCATTGGTGATAAGATGATGCTGGCTTCAGTCTCATCCCCTTAGAAGTTTTAAATACAATAGCCCTTACAAGCCCTTTAGTTAAGGGGTCTGCCAAATTTTGGCATGATTTCACAAAGTCAATTGTGATTACTCCATCTGTAAGTAATTGTCTTACATAACTATGTCTTAGACCAATGTGCCTAGACTTTCCATTATAGATTTGACTATATGCTCTTGATAAAGTTGCCTCACTATCACAGTGAATAGATATATGAGGCATTGGTTTAGGCCAAATAGGAATTTCTATAAGCAAACTCCTTAACCATTCAGCTTCCTTACAACATGAAGCCAAAGCTACAAATTCTGCAGCCATGGTGGAGTCTGCTATACAAGTTTGCTTCTTTGAGCCCCATGAAATAGCTCCTCCACCAAGATTAAAAATCCAACCACTTGTGGATGTATGATCATCTCGATCAGTAATCCAACTAGCATCCGAAAATCCTTCCAAAACTGAAGGATATCCAGTGTAGTATATACCATAATCCATTGTATGTTTTAAATATTTTAGAATTCTGTACACTGCTTGCCAGTGTGCTTGGCTTGGATTACTAGTATATCTACTGAGCTTTCCAACAGTGAAAGCAATATTAGGCCTAGTACAAGTCATCGCATACATAAGACATCCAATAATACGTGCATATTCTAATTGAGATACTGATCTGCTAGTGTTAGGATATAGTCTTATGTTTGAATCAAAAGGTGTTGACACAGACTTGCAATCATAATAATTAAATTTCTTTAAAATTTTCTCAATATAATGTGATTGGGTCAATACTAGGCCATTCTCATTTTTTATAATTTTAATCCCCAAAATCACATCAGCAAGTCCCATGTCTTTCATATCAAAATTAGATGACAATAATAATTTAGTGAGTTCAATGCTCTCACTATCAGTACCAAAAATTAACATGTCATCTACATATAAACAAATAATCACACATTTATTTCCATTGAATCTACTATAGACACACTTATCAGATTCATGAATATTAAATCCATTGAAGACAATCACTTTGTCAAACTTTTCGTGCCACTGCTTTGGAGCTTGTTTAAGACCATATAAAGACTTGACTAGTTTACAAACTTTATATTCTTGTCCTGGCATAACAAACCCTTTTGATTGTTTCATGTAAATTTCCTCATCTAATTCTCCATTTAAGAAAGCTGTTTTTACATCCATTTGATGGATTTCAAATTGATAAATTGAAGCCAAAGCAATTAAGACTCTAATAGTAGCAATTCTTGCAACAGGTGCATAAGTATCAAAATAATCAATGCCTTCTTTTTGTGTAAAGCCTTTTGCTACTAGTCTTACTTTAAATCTTTCAATTGTTCCATTAACTTTCTTCTTCTTTTTGAAAATCCATTTACAACCTATAGGATTAGAGCCATGTGGTAAATCAACTAATTTCCAAGTCTTATTACCCACAATAGAGTCCATTTCATCATTAATGGCCTCTTTCCAAAAAGCAGCATCTTGAGACTTCATTGCCTCTTCATAGGTGAGGGGATCAGACTCTATAATAGAAGTGACCATGGTCTGTTTTGATTGTGAGTCTCTTGTCAATTCAACTAAATAGACTATAAAATCTGGTCCAAAAGATTTTATAGTCCTTATTCTTTTACTTCTTCTCAAATGACTTTGCTCATTATTAGCATCACGCTTTTGACCAATTTCTATTTGTTTATCATTCTCTTGAGAATCAATACTTTTTGGTATAGTGGAAAATCTATTTTCATAGAATATTGCATCTCTAGATTCCACTATAGTATTGATCTCAACAAAGCTATTAGGTTCTATTACAAGAAACCTATAAGCTTTACTATGCTCAGCATATCCCAAGAATATGCATTCAATGCCCCTTTCTCCTAATTTCTTTATCTTAGGTTTTGGTAGTCTTACAATGGCTCGACAACCCCAAACTCTTAGATAAGAAAGATTAGACTTTCTCTTTTTCTATAATTCATATGGGGTCACCTTTGTTTTCTTATTAGACACTCTATTTAAGATATGACATGCAGTTAAAATAGCTTCACCCCAAAAACCTTTACCAAGCCCAGCATTAAAAAGCATAGCATTAACCATTTCTATTAATGTCCTATTTTTCCTTTCAGCTATGCCATTTTGTTGTGGAGTATATGCAGTGCTAGTTTCATGTACAATGCCAACAGATTCATAAAATTCAGAAAAAGCATATTCACCTCCTTTATCACTTCTAAGGCATTTAATTTTAGTGTCACAAAAATTCTCAACTTCATTTTTATAAGTTTTAAATTTTTCTAACACTTGATCTTTAGAATGTAATAAATACACATAGCAATATTTTGAAAAATCATCAATAAATGTTACAAAATATTTTTTACCACCTTTAGAAGGATTACTATGCATATCACACACATCGTTATGAATTAAATGAATAAAGAAGATGTTTTTTCAATTTTTGGAAAAGGAGATCTTGTTATTTTAGTCTGTGCACATACTTTATATTTTTCATGCATATCATTTTCATGCTTAGGAATTAACTCTAAATTAGTCATATCATGCAATCTTCTAATATTCACATGTCCTAAACGATTATGCCACAAAGATGATGAATCAACCATATAAGCAGAAGAAACATTCATATTATTGATATTGAGTTTAAACATTCCTTCATACATGTATCTTTTCCCAACAAAGGTACCACCCTTAGATAATATAAATTTGTTTGACTCAAAAACAAGTTTGAAGCCAAACTTATTAAGAAGGCTACTAGATACAAGGTTTTTCCTAACTTCAGGAACATGAGAAACATCAGTAAGAGTTAAAGTTTTTCCAGAAGTAAACTCTAGTTGCACATTGCCTTTTCCTTTAACTATTGCAGTGGAGGAATTTCCCATGTAAAGAACACTTCCATCATCCATTGCTTTATAAGATTTGAAAAGGCTACGATCCTTGCATACATGCTTAGTTGCACCAGAATCTATCCACCATGCATTATCATCTTCAAGAGCATTAATCTCAGATATCATGGCCATAAAATTTGTGTTCGAAACTTTCTTTTGTTTCTTTAGAAGTCGACAATCTCTTTTGAAGTGGCCAGGTTTTCTGCAGTGGTGGCATGTACCCTTTTTTTTCTTCTTATTGTTTTGATTCTCTTTGGAATCCAACTTTCTCTTTTGATTATTCTTAGGGTGATTAGAATGTTTAAACTTTAAACTTCTTCCCTTCCTCTACGACATTAATTTTAGAGGATGTAGTAGTCTGATCCTCAAAACTATTAAGCTTGAGTTCCTCTTCAATACGAAGACTTTGGCCTAAGCCATCCAGACTAATTTCCTCTTTGTTATGTTTAAGACTTTTCTTATAGTCTTTCCAAGAGGGAGGAAGTTTATCAATAATTGAAGAGACAATAATAGACTCATCCATTTTCATGTTATGTTGGTTGAATTGATCAAGAATATGCAAAATCTCATTATATTGTTCAACCACAAGTCTATTATCAACCATTCTATAATTAAAAAATTTAGAAGCCAAGAATTTCTTACTTGTGGCATCTTCCATCATGTACTTAGCCTCTAATGAGTCCCATATCTCTTTTGCTGTAGGCTTGTTGTGATATTGATCGAACAAAGTATCAGACATGGCATTGCAAATGTGTCCCTTACACACGTAGTCATCTTGCTCCCACTTATGTCGCACTCTGGTTTCCCCTAATGTCTCATCCTCACGTTCTTGAGGCTTTGGTGTTGTGAGAACATAGACCACATTGAGGCTTGTCAACAAGAAATGCAACTTTTTCTGCCAACGAATAAAGTTGCCACCATCGAACCGCTCCAATTTGACAAAATCTACTACAAATTGTCGAAGAGATGAACTTGGTGCCATTGTTGCAGAAATAACGTCTTAAGATTGTTGGTGGTAAAATTTGTGGGGAATGGAAAATGTAGAGAAATACAACAATAATGGTGGAACTTTATTGTGTAAAGTAATGTGTTTACAACTAACTCTGTATGTAGGAAGAAACTGCAGGAATTTTATGTGCTTCAAGGCACGTTACAAATGTCGCTTTCCTTAAGACGTTATTTGCCCTCACCAATTGAGTGATGCACATGGGTTAAGCAAATACGCCTCCAGGATACAATGAAGCACTTGTTTGTTTGCTTGAGTTGTGCATCGACGAAAGCAAACCAGAATACTCTTTAATGTTGCAAGCCTGCCAAGAAACAATATATTGTTCCTGCAGAAAACAATATATTGGAATGTGAATGCACAAAAGAAATGAGTGTTTTGTGTTGAAATTCGTACTAGAAAGGAATGCTAAGAAAAGAGTGGTGTAGGATCATTCATTTCATGTCTAAATAGCTTAAACATGACCCCTATTTATAGTTATACTTGTGTCCCCTCATTTGGGTTGTGATCTTGCATGATACCCCTTCATTCATGGCCATTGGATCTAGATTTGATTTTAATCAATGGTCCAAATTGAATCATCACCATTTCAAATGAAATGTCACCATGAAATGATGCATCTCTAAGTGAAATGTTGCCATGAAATGTTATATCATTTAGTAAAAAGATACATTTTCTACAAGACACAATTAAATGGACATGTCCTTACAACAAGACATCATTTAATTAGACATGTCTTTAGTGAAAGGTACCTTTTCTATAAGGCACAATTAATAGGACATGTCTTTACCATAAGACACATTTATTTTGAAAATTTTCCAACACCAGCATCCTTTGACAATGTCCCAGATTATGCCCAAAAATTCCATGGTTGCTTTTAGGAAGGTTACAGAAACTAATAAAGCTGATAAATCTTGTTTGCTATATTAGGAAATTCATAGGATGCGCAAGACACTTCAGCCAATGCTACCACATAAACACAGTCAAGTTGCTTTTGTCGTCTTATTATCTAACTAGATAATAAAAATGAGATAATAATTAATTGGCGCTTTATTATATTTCCATTCAATGTACATTCAAAATGAGAAACAACTACAGACCCATGGTTTCCAAGTTGCTTTGATCAATTTGAAGCTAATAATGAGAAACAGCCACGGTCCCATGGTTTCCAAGCTGCCTTTAATTTGTCAACATTTCATCAACTTGAAATTAAAAAATGAGAAACAACCATAACCATGGTCCATATCCAAGTGGCCTTTGTCAACTTGCTATCTACTTGAAATTTTTCATATCCCCTGTTTCCTCCCTATATTACAGCACCATTTGCAATCTTTCAATTTTCTTCTCTATACAAAAGACATATCTTTAATTGAAATAGTTCCTTATCAAATATATCAAAAGAGAGAGCGAAGAAAAGTTATTGAGATGGTGCAGGAAGAAGAAATGAAAAATGCAAGTGTCATAATAGTGTACATTAATTAGAACAACAAATGGAGCCTTCACTGGACTTTCTCAATTTATCCGCGGACAAGAGTGATTATTTCTTCTAATGATGAGAAATTCTCTATCAAAAGATTTTCAAGTATAGGAGCGTATACGAGCCATGACAAATCTTCTATCTGCGAACAATTCCACATTAGTACATAATTAAGCTTGTGGAAACCATTATTAGAAGTAAATCCTCCTATACTCTCCATTTCTTCGGAACAAAATTATCTCCTCTAACTAGTGACAATCACGTATTGTGAGTATCTCTAGATTCGCCAGTCATGCCATGATTAAACAAGATACATCAAATGAAAGCAATCCTGAGGATTTCATTGCTAATCCTTTAAAACAACTCTGCAACTTTCAGGATAGCTTTAATTTCAGGATAGCCTCCAGAGTAGATAAAGTGACACCAATTTCATTTATATCTTGCAAAGTCCCCAACTATTGTCATATCATCAAAACATTGATTATGTAACTCATTTGGTCACACATGATATCACTCCAGCTGGAATAGCTTCAAGGTTACTTGCTCAATGCTGAACACTTGTAATTCATATGTATCTTGCAAAGTCTCCGACTCTTGTATCACAAGTTCTGCATGACAGCAATTTGCAAATCAAAAGTTGAATTCATTCAAGGAATTTACTTCCCCCTTTATCTCCATGATTCTCTCTGTAATATTTTCTCCTTTTAAGAAAGTGTTTCCAGTAATTTTATTCTTAGCAATGCTGCAGTAATTAAACTGCATAAGTTTGCCTTTTGTTCTAATATGCATATAAACAAGGTACCTTGCTATATAGTAAAATACGAAGTAGAATGTGAAGCAAACAGGATATTTGGATATAAAATTATACAAGTCAATACAGAGGCACAATAGCAATTGGAGTTTATCAGGTTTTGTACAATCTTGAACCTGAACAATTTTCACAACCAACGCACTGAAAATAGAAATGCTAGAAAGATGACATGATGGGACCAAACACCATTTGCATTCTACAGTTACCCTTAAACAACAGATTTGACACTCCAAACTCTACTACGAGCTCTTGATTCAATCTTCAAGCAACACTATCTGGGAAAAAAAAATTCTGGAAACAATTAAACAGTATGGAAAGTTTACTGTTCATATCATCATCATAAATAGCATAATGCAAAGGCATCAAAGCATAAATCATTGCTGTTGACAATCAAGAAGAAGCATAATGCATTGTAAAATATTGATATCTAAGTAAATGGAGAAAATTTTCAGATTTTTTACCTCCCTGTTTCACCCAATTGTTTCTGTTTATTCTAAAATAGTCAAGTACTTATCTCCATCATAAGATGGAATGATGAGCCAATACAAAGCAATTATCAAAAGAAAAAAAATCTTAATGTTCTACTTAATTACATCAAAAAGTCACTAAAACAATAATGAAAATATATAACAGATCAAGAAAGGTTTGAACATACCTGTATTGCAAATGCTTCGTATCTATGTGTCTACGCTTTAACATGATGAATTCAGAGTTCATGGAATTTTGCAGCAAAGACATGCTTGGTGGCTTCATCCTCCCACTGTAACTGCTCCCACCATTCTGCACTTCCTCGTATTGAGACTAAACTGTTCTTTGCACTGTCGAAGTTAAAAGGGAGTTCTCTTAAATTTGGGCAGTTGGTTACTGATACATTTTGGAGAGAAGGGAACGGCATGGTTCCATGGCATATCCTTTTTAGGCTTGGAAGACTATCAAGATCAATCACCATTAGATATGCGAAATAGTTGTGGCTTTCTGCAACTTCTGAAGACCCAGCTGATTCTATTATTTCAGATAATGCTTGACAGTTTACTAAAGAAAGAAACTGAAGGTTTGGCGCTTCTCTGATCCATGTCAAATCTCTAATAACAGGACATGCACGGATAGACAGATGATGAAGGTTATGGAAATTGGTCCATCCATTAAAAGTAGGATCTACCCTCTCCAGAGAACATTCAACTATATTAAGTGTTTCAAGATGCCTCATATTCCTCAAGTCGATGGAGTGCGAGTCCAAATTGTGCATGATTGTTAGTCTTTTAATACGGCTACATAATTTCCAAGAGAAATTGATTTTAAATAGGGCACTGGCAGAACCTAAAGTGAAACTTATCTCATAAATTTGATTTCCCAGGCACTCTAGCTCATCTAGGATGGTTGCATCATTCGGAGGCGTACGATGCAATTCAATAAGTTCAGTTGAGAACAAGCTAAATACTTTTAATGACAAAAGACTTGAGAATACTCTTGCTGGAATTAGGTGAAGATGCCGCATACCATCTAAAAGTAAAATTTTCAGGTTTTTCAAATACATAATCTCACTTGGCAACTCTTCTATACTTGTATTTGAAAGATTAAGATAGCGTAAATTGATCAATGCACCAATTCCCGCAGGCAACTGAGTTAAGTCAAGATTGTATGACAAGTCCAAAACTTCCAACACGGTAAACCTTACAAGCAAAGTTTGTAGATGAGGACAAGAAGGTGTTTCAGGGAGAGATTCGATGCTTGAACAAAAAAGTGACAATCTAAAAGCCTCCCTCCAGCTATCAGCTGATTTATTTGTGCAATCACTAGACCTTTGTACCAAAATCTTGCTCTCATTAGAAGCTAACCACAATGCCATATCACGAACAACGTCGTGCATCTTAACAAAATTTTCAGAATATTCACCAGTTTCAAGTAGACATGCAAGTTTCAAACTTCCAATAATATATTCTCCTTGATTCCGTGCAGTAGTTATGCTATGGAAATCACTTAAAAATCCCTCCCCAATCCAAAGGTCTATAAGCTCACCTTTCCTAATGTTAATCTCCTCTGGAAATAAGGAACAATATAGGAAACAAGTTTTGAGAGTATCGTCTGTCAAGCTATCATAGCTAAACCTCAAAATAGGAAAGACAAGATTCCCCATACCTGCAAATCTAGACGGATTAGTCCGTAATTCGTCAATTGCATACTGCCATTCCCTAGGGCTTCTCCTACTAGACATAGCACGAGCTATGGCAATAAGAGCAAGTGGCAAGCCTTAGCATTCTCCAACAACAGCTTGAACAAGCGTTGGTATCTCAGGATGGGAGTTGAATACATCTTCTCCCACCTTGTAGCGAAACAAATCCAGGGCTGCTTCTGGTGACAAACACTCCACTTTAAATTTCCTTTAAGCTTCCATGTGATCACATACTTCCTCTGAGCGAGTTGTAAACACAATTTTGGACCCATTTTGACAGTCAGAAAGAGAAACTCCTATTTTTGAGAGATCTAATCGCTCCCATACATCGTCCAGTAGCAACACAAACTTTTTTCTTCTCAAACTTATCAAAATTTCAACAGCTCTATCATACTCCCCTTTCATGTTCCAAATGTAATCGGAAATGTCCAATTTTTTTGCGTATAACCTCTTGAATTTTCTCTAAATTTCCTTCTTTGGACACCGCAACAAAAATCACCAAATCGAAACAATGATTTACATCCAGAAACTTATTGTTAAGTTTCTTTAAGAGGGTGGTCTTGCCAACACCTCCCATTCCATATAACCCAATAGTTTGGTCACTCTGATCTTCAATGCATCCCCAAACTTCATCCAGTTTTGAGTCTGCACCCACTGTTTTCTCCGTCGCCATCCCATCCACCGGAGGTCGTGGTAGCTTGTAGGTAACATAAACACTTTCAAAATCTTGCCCTTCTAGTCTCAGTAATGTTACTTTAGATATCTCCTCAGTCACTGTCTTTCCGATCTTGTAACTAGCGTAACAGTTTCTAGTACAACAACCTCCCAAACATTTTTTTTCAATCTCCTGGCATCCCTTCTGTAGAATACCATCCACTTCTTTTATTTCCGATTCTACAGCATTCAGCCAGCCTTCCACTACTTTCTTACGCTTACGCTGTTGCTGCTGCTCTTCTGTCTCGACCCTTCTCTTGATATCTTCATTGAGATCTTCAATTTGACTCTTCTTTTCACTCAAAGACTTTAGGTTATCTTCAAGATGCCTGATGTAAGAGCTTTTAGCTGCAGAGCAGTCCCACAATCGAGTAAAAATGTCCAAGATTGGGCTCACACAATCCATGACTCTTTCAGAGATCCCCAGAACAAAGTTCCAGTTCAGAAAAATGGAAATTGTAACATGCCCTCACAATAAAACTAAAGGATTACTTAAAAGATGCAATTGTTATGATTATAAAAATATTTACTGAAAGCCGCCAGAAAAGACTTACTCCTCAAACGTGAAAGTCAACTTTTGAGCATCAAACTCATAATAATTTGAAGGGTTAATATCATTTGACCTCACCCCAGTCTGTTAAATGCTATTTCGTCCTTGAATAACTTAAAAATGAATGTCAAATTCAAGGGCAATTGCAGCAAACGCAGCGTACCTTCACCGGTGAATGCCGTCGAGTGAGTCCACTTACGCCGCCGCCGCCGGCAGTTACACCAATGGGTTGCTACTTGCTAGCACACAAGGATCCATTTTACATCTCTATACCTTCTGTTTTGGGATAAATTTGTCAGTTGATTTTGTGAAAAAGTTTTTTTTTTTTGTTTGCACTGACAGTCAACCGTTGGACCTAACAATGCTGTGAAGTCGGGTCCGGAATAACTAGTTCTGAAAGGTCTGAGCGTAAATTGAGGTTTTCTTAAACACCGAGGGGGTTAATTGAAATTAATCCTGATTTTAAATAGAAGACGTGATTTTGTAATGAATCAATTGAGAGAGTACTCAAATATAGTACAAAAATCAAGGGACCCCCTATAAGGCTATAACTCTCTCTGGACACTGGAATGATGATTGAAAAGGTTGATTGTTGATCGGCTGCTGCTCTGTTTTTATACTTGGTTTGCAAGTTTGTTACAGAGCTGTAACAACTTTAACCAACTTGAGCCGATAATTCTTAAAAAAAACACAAAAATGAAAAACACAAAAACATGTTTAGACTTGGTTAAGCCGATAATTCTTAAAAAAAATTAGCGAACACAATATTTTTATTTTTTTAACTTTTGTAAAGAAAAAGTCAAGACACTTGGAAAACAATATAAAAAAGGCAAGACAAAAAGCTGGCCCTTGCGAAGAATTTCAAAATACTAAAGATAAAAACTTGTAATTAAAACCCAGAGAGAATGTCGGAGAGCTCTGAAACCCCTAAACCCTACGAAAACCCTAGTTTACTGAAAACGATTCCACCGCCGTTAGCTGAAGATCGTTCCACCAAAAAGGCTAGGTTTCGTAGCCATGAAGCTGACACAGATAATCCAACCCCCCTCTCTTTCAAGGATGCGCTTGTGCACCCAGAACAATACAGAAACTCTGACGATACTGAGATGGAAGAAGAATGGGACCTTGAACCTGGAGATATAACCGTAGGAGATGATGGCACCATGCCCACTATCAAATTCTCAAAACGAATCCAAGATAAATTGATTAAACCTTGGCAGAACTCTATAGTGGTGAAGATGCTGGGGAGAAACATTGGGTATAAAGCCTTGTGTAATCGGTTGAAGGTTATGTGGCATCAGATTCATGATTTCTCGGTGATTGATCTTGAAAACAATTACTTTCTAATTCGCCTTAAATCATCGGAGGATGCTGTATATGCATTAACCGAGGGGCCATGGGTTATCTTTGGGCATTATTTAACAGTGCAGCCGTGGACGCCTCAGTTTGACAGCACCCTTACTGATCTTGACTCTGCCATTGTTTGGATTAGGTTACCCGGCATGGCTTTTCACTTATATGATAAGAGGATTTTGCGGAAGATTGGTCAGCTTGTGGGGACCGTTATCAAGATTGATTCACATACTGCACTGCGGGAGAGGGGAAAGTTTGCAAGAATTGCTGTCCGCATCTCTCTTTCTCAGCCTCTGTTGTCTCGTTTTAACATAGACGGGAAGATACAAAAGGTTGAGTACGAAAGGTTGCCAATCATATGTTATCAATGTGGAAAGTATGGACATAATAGTATCGTTTGTCAAAGCAAGCAAAGTATGAATGAGGCCAATAATGGTAATTCTGAGAGCATTCTACCAACTAATGCGGCAGGGGAAAAGGATGATGTTGTAGGCATGAATACCGAAAAAAGTGAGAAGTTTGGACCATGGATGATTATGGCACGGAAAGGAAGCCCAAGTTCGTAGTGGAAAAGGAGAACACTGCTGCTGCAGAGAGGAATCAGCGAAGTAATATTCCTGTTACATCTCGGTCTGATGCCTTATCCGAGGATTTGGATACAAATAATACGGTGGAGGTTGCTGTAACTATCCCCAACCTTGAACCCTTACAACGACAACCTAAATCCGTTACCGATCACTTCCACACTCGGAAGAACCTGCCTCTGAAAACTCCTAGCATTCTTAAACCTCATAACCAACTCTCCAAAGGAAAGCAAGTGACCAAATCACAACACCCAGTATTAGCAGACTATCACAGCTTCCACCTCCATGCATGCAAACCTACGACCCAATAATACAAGAATCCTACCCTTCATTTCAAATGTTCCCATCCCAAACCCTTTAAGCATTTTACCTAGCTTCCCCCGAGAACCTACCTCTACTCTTACTTTAACAACCTTAGATCCTCAAAATCATACTACTATAACTTTTTCTAGAAAAACCCATGAAACCGTAGGCAACCCACCAGGTTTCCCATGTAAACAAACTTCAGTTAACTCTGATCAGCAACCTCACTCAACACAAACAAAAGAGCCTTTTGAGGACAAGGATGAAGGAGATATAAAATCAATGGAGGATTATGCTGGTGATCCTCAGTTTGCATTCGGTAATAATGCGGATGCCACCATGTCTGATGATGATAACTCCTTTGTCAATGAAACCCCGGAAATGTGTGGCGAAGCAGAGCTGGAGCTTTGTGCGTAAATCTCTCACGCTCACCCTCCTGATTATATGCGCTTCATGACGATATCAGTATTATTCTGGAATGTACTAGGGGCGGGGTCCCCATCCTTTCTAAGAGTTTTTGCTACATTAGTTAAAAGCTATAACCCTACAATTGTCGTAATCCTCGAGCCAAGAATCAGCGGTAAGAAAGCAGATGACTTTATCAAAAAATTGGCTTTGACCGCTCTCATCGTGTAGAGGCTACTGGTTTTTCGGGGGGTATTTGGTTATTGTGGAGGAATTTTTTCGACGTCGAGATCGCTTTCAATCATTCTCAGTTTATTCACTTAAAAATCAGTGCCCATAATGTCATCCAATCTTGGGTCACTGCAGTCTATGCGAGCCCAAAATCAGCTGGACGTCGTGCTCTTTGGTATCATTTGAATAGCATTGCGGAGTCGATGCATGATCCTTGGATTATGGGGGGTGATTTCAATTCAATCTTATATGCTGCGGAAAAACGTGGGGTTTCGGCTTTGAACACGGGTATTTGTCCTAACTTTAATTCATGGTTTCATGCTAATAACATTGTTGACTTGCAGTTCAGTGGCCCTAGATACATATGGACTCGCGGGAATCTTTCGAAGAGACCGGACCGTGCTATGAGCAACCAGGAGTGTATTCTAAAATTTGATAACTATTCGGTTACTCATTTACCACAAGTTGAATCTGACCACAGGCTGATTTTGGTCCGTTTTGAGCGACAGTTTGGATGTATGGGGAGTGTTAAACCCTTTCGCTTTTTAGCTGCTTGGATGACTGATAACCGTTTTGGGGACTTTATGCGGGATAATTGGCATAAAAATCTTCCTTACTCGCAAGCAGCTTCTAATTTTAACAGTAAGGTGGTTAATTGGAATAGAGAAATTTTTGGCAACATATTTAAACGAAAAAAGCAGTTGCTAGCTTGTATTGGCGGGGTTCAAAAGGCCTTAGAGAATAAACCCATTCGCAGTTTGTATCACCTCGAGGCAAAGTTAAAATAGAATAAACCCATCTCAAGAGGAATTATTGTGGTATCAGAAATCCTGCAGAGATTGGATCAGATATGAGGATTGGAATACCTCTTTTTTTCATCAGAAAACTATTACAAGGAGGGCTAGAAATCAAATCAATGCGATTAAGGATGATAGAGATATTTGGCTTTATGACACCAATGACATTAAGTCCCATGCTGTGTCTGTCTTCTCCACTCTATACAAGTCCGATCAAGACCTTCATCGCCCGTATACTGTGCAAGGGTTTTTTCCTAGAATTGATCACAATAGGCTGTTAATTCTTGCTAGCTCGATTGACAACGAGGAAATTCGCCAGGCGCTCTTTCAGATGAGACCATTCAAGGCGCCTGGAATTGATGGCTTCCCTGCTGGATTTTATCAAACCCAGTGGCATATAGTTGGAGATTCTTTCTGTTCTTGCATAAAGCATATTTTCAAATCCCACAGTGTTCCTAGTGAAGTTAATAAAACCCTTCTTGTACTCATCCCAAAGTCCGAGCATCCCACTTCTTTTAAGATGTATCGCCCTATCAGCCTTTGCACCGTTTTCTACAAAACAGTGACTAAGATTATCGTCAACAGATTGCAAGCTATACTCCTTGATCTAATTGGCCCCCATCAGACAAGTTTTGTCCTTGGCCGACACATCACTGAAAACATTATCATTGCTCAGGAAGTGGTCCATTCCATGCGACGAAAAATGGGCAAAAAAGGTTTCATGGCCATCAAGGTTGACTTGGAAAAAACTTATGATAGATTGAGCTGGAATTTTATTTCTGAAACCTTAACGGAGCTAGCCCTGCCTTTGGATCTTATTCGTTTAATAATGGAGTGCATTACTTCTACTAGTATGAATATCTTATGGCATGGTGAATTAACAGATGACTTCTCTCCCAGTAGAGGTGTAAGACAAGGTGATCATTTGTCTCTCTATATTTTTGTTCTTTGTATTGAAAGATTGAGTCATGGGATTTATCACTCAATTCATCAAGATCATTGGAAGCATATTCGCTTATCTCGGTTGGGTAGTCCCTTAAGCCATCTTTTTTTCGCGGATGATCTTCTCATCTTTGCCGAAGCTACTAGTGGGCAAGCGCAGTGCATCAATTCAGTCTTAAGAGATTTTTGCTTGAGCTCGGGCACAAAGGTTAATCAATCTAAGACACATGTTTACTTTTCTAAAAATGTCCCAGATGTTGTTGCCATGAGAATAAGGCGAGATTTGGGGTATACAGTCACGAAGGACTTGGGTAAGTATTTGGGCATGCCTTTGCTGCACCGTCGTGTCTCGCAGCAAACATATTAAGGGATTTTAGACAAAATGGACCAAAAAATCTTTCGGGTTGGGCAGCCTCTCAGCTTTCTCTTGCAGGGCGTATCACTCTTACCCAATCTGTCCTTCAAGCAGTCCCTATTTATGCTATGCAGACTACAAATTTACCGGGTAGTATTAAGACTAAACTTGATCAAATTTGTAGACGTTTCTTGTGGAGTGGAAATGATGATCTACGAAAAATGAGCTTAATTAGTTGGCACAACATTTGCCAACCAAAAATGACAGGTGGTCTCGGGTTTAAAAGGTTGGATATCATGAATGAAGTGCTACTATTGAAGGTTGCTTGGCATTTTAATCACTGAGCCTAACAAACTGTGTGTCCAAGTGCTATCCACAAAATATGGAGTTCCTCCATCGGAAATTCCCCATGCTCTACCTACTCGGTACGGCTCTCATTTGTGGAAATCTGTGGGTCGAGTTTGGGATTATGCTAAGCGCGGACTACGCTGGAATGTTGGTAATAGGTTGAAAGTCAAATTTTGGTGGGACTGTTGGGCAACGACACCTCATACTCTTGCGGATTTAGCCTTACAACCGATACCTCCTGAACTTTGTGAACTGTTTGTTGTTGACTTTGTTTCTACAGATGGTTACTGGAATTGGCCAAAGTTTAGTCACATCTTACCCCATCATGCAATGATGACAATTGCTTCAATCCACCCCCCGTCAGCTTGCAATGGTGTTGATCAAGTTTACTGGGCAGCTTCACCACAAGGAAACTTTACGGTTAAATCAGCATATGAATTGTTGGATCACTCTCGTGTGCAGGAAAGGGACACTTACTGGAGGATAGCTTGGTTATGGAAGGGCCCGCAAAGTATCAAGATTTTTATTTGGCTGGTGCTGCACAATAGATTAAAGACTCAGGCAAAACTAGCATTACGACATTTGAATCCATCTTGTGAAAGGTGTGGTGCTGGTTTAGAGAATACAATTCATGTGCGCCGTGACTGCCCCTATTCGAGAGCGATTTGGCTACGACTTATTCAAGGTAACAGTCAGCAACATTTCTTCGAGTCCAGCCTTGCAGACTGGATGTCCGAGAACTTGCAATTCCAAAGCACCTCCCTAGGTAATAAACTTTGGCGAGTCATCTTTGGCGTTGCTATTTGGCGGCTTTGGTTTTGGCGAAACTGGTTTATTTTCACCAAAGATCATTGGGAGAGCAGTACTATAGCAATGGATATAAAAGTCAGGGCAGCTGAAATTCAAAGATGCAATTCTTTCCTCATTGCCATTGACAGGATCCGTATCGAAAAATGGATTCGCTGGGTTGCTCCTACTTGGCCTTGGGTTAAGTTAAATACTGACGGTGCCATGAAGCCTTCAGGCCATGCAGGAGCTGGCGGGCTCATTCGTGATTACAGAAGAGTTTGGCAGATCGGATATTGTGCTAACTTAGGCGTTTGCTCAGTAACATCTGCTGAGTTGTGGGGTTTATTTCATGGGTTGTCCATAGCTTGGCTATATGGCTATCGTAGGGTGATAGTGGAAGTGGACAGCAAGTGCATCTTGCAGTTAATCTCTAATTCAAGCCCCACCATCAATGAGCATCTTTCTCTAATCAAAGCCATCCAAGAGCTTACCAGACGAGATTGGTTGATTCAAATGAACCATATATATCAGGAAGCAAATACAGCAGCAGACTTTCTTGCTACCTATAGTTTATCTTTTCCTTTGGGTCTACATTATCTTTAGTCTCTTCCTTTAAATATGCTTAGCATATTAAACAATAATGTTTCTGGGGTTGCATACTCCCGTTTAGTGTTGCCTTAGCTCTTTTCCAAGCCCTTTATTAATCAAAAAAAAAAAAACTGGCGCTTGCCCACAGCTATTATTTATTTAATTATTATTTAATTAATTCTTTATTCAATTACTTTCACCTTATCCTCTCAATTTTACTTCCTCCATTCTATACCTTATCTTTTCCTTCTCTATTGTAACCACTCAACAGGCTCTTATCATATAATTAACACAAATAAACTACTTAAATGTCTATTATAAATATAGTTGTGGTATGAATTTTTATTTTTTTATATCCTAATTAATTCTACATTTTTTATTTTATTTTGTTATATACTAATCAAAATGAAATTAAATTTCATATAGCAATAATAATTTTAAGAAAACCCTCTCATAACAAAAAATAAAATGTATAAATAAATTAAAAAAATTATTTTATAAAAAATTCTATATTTTCAGACAAACAATCAAATACATTTTTATTATTTTTCACATTTTATATAAACAACCAAACTCATTTTAACACAACTGAAAAGTAAATAATAAAAAAGACGCATCACCCGCTATGAACACCAGTTGGGGTCACATAGCTTGTACGAACATTTCTTCCAACTTTCCGAACCCTTGATGATTCAGTCTTCATATGCAATCTTCAAGCACTCTTCAGATGCTATCTGAAAAATAATTTTGGAAATAAGTTGTTTAAACTCATAACATTGTATGGGAAACAAGTTGTTTCGAACAGTCATAAAGAGAAAAGTGAAAAAGAGAGAGAGAGAGAGAGAGAGAGAGAGAGAAAGAAAGCTACCCTTCCGTGTTATAGTAGATCTAAAATAATGGAGATATGCTTAACAAAGGATTAGTGATATACCATATTCTCAATTTATAGATTCTGTTAACAATCATATGAAGTATAACAGATTAAACGATTTTGAAGGTGATATATGAGATGACAAAAAACTAAAACGTTTCCAATCTAACATTAATTTCAAGGTAACAAAATGAAAATGAGAGGTCAAAGAAATTGAACATACCCATACGATGAATTTACAGTACAAGAAATTTTGATGCAAAAACATTCTTGGTGTTTTCATCCTCCCACTCTAGCTGATCCCACCATTCTCTACTGCCACGGATTGCATTCAGACTATTCTTTGCACTTCCAGAGTTTAGCGGGAGTTTTCTCAAACCTGGGCAGTCGTATACAGATATAGTTTTGAGGGAAGGAAGCGGCACTGCTCTGCAGCATATGCTTGTTAGGCTTGGTAGATGCTGAAGATCAATGACCATGAGGTTTGAGAGAAAGTGATGACTTTCTTCAATTTCAGAAGTCCCAGGTGATTCATAAGTGCCAATTATTTCAGATAATACGTGACAGTCGCTAACATATAGAAATTGAAGGTTTGGAGCGCATCTGATCCATTTCAAATCTGTCATAAAGTGACAGTCTTTGACAGATAGATGACGAAGGTTGCGGAAACAGTAGGTCCTTCCCTGATCTCCAAAATAAATATTTATACTCTCCAGAGAACAATCAACTATTTCAAGTGTTTCAAGATGATCCATCCTAAAGTCAAGTGAGGAGAACCAAGGGCTCGCGACCGTTAGTCTTTTGACACAGCTTTGTAACTTGGGGGAGGACTGGAATCTACAGAATGCATGGGTATCCACAAAACACAAGGTGATACTTATGTCATGAATGTTTTCCAGGCTTTCCAACCCAGCCAAAACACTTGTAGCACAGCAAAAATTATGATGCAACGCAACAAGTTCAGTTGAGAACCAGCTAAATACTTGTAATGACGAAAGACTTGATATCACTGCTTGAGGTATAGTTTGAAGATACAACATACCATCTAATCGAAGAATTTTCAGGTTTTTCAAATATTTAATCCCAGCCGGAAGTTCTCTTATTTTTGTGTTTGAAAGATTCAGATGGCATAAGTTAATCAATTTACCAATCGCCTCGGGCAACTCAACTAAGTCAAAATTATATGACAAGTCCAAAACTGCCAAGGCATGCATAGATCCAGCAAATCTACTTGGAAATTTTTCCAATACACTGAACCTGATAAGCAAGGTTCGCAGACGAGGACAAGACGTTGCTTCATGGAGAAAGTCAAAACCGGAGCCCCAAACTGACATTCTTAAAGCCTCTTTCAAATCATCAGACTTGTTCTGTTGGTTAGGCTTTTCCCGTACCACAATCTTGCACTCCTTAGAAGCTAACCAGAAGGCCATCTCACGAATAACGTCATGCATCACAACAAAATCTTCAGAGTATTCCCCCTTTTCCAGTAGACATGCAAGTTCTAAACTTCCAATAATATATTCCCCTTCATTTCGAGGATCAGCCCTATTTAAAAATCCCTCGGCAACCCAGAGTTCGATAAGTTCATCTTTCCTAATATTATGTTCTTTTGGAAATAAAGAACAATAAAGGAAACAAGTTTTGAGGACACCATCACTTAAGCTATCATAGCTAAACCTCAGAATAGGCAGGACAAGATTTCCCATACCTGCAAATCTGAACGGATTACTCTGTAGTTCATCAATTGCGTGCTGCCATTCCCTAGGGCCCCTCCTACTAGACATGGCACGTGCTACAGTTATAAGAGCAAGCGGCAAACCCTGACATTCTTCAACAACAATTTGAGCAAGCCTTGGAATCTCTGGATGGGAATTGAATACGTCTTCACCCACTGTGAGCCGAAACAAATCCATAGATGCTTCTAGTGATAAACACTCCACTTTAAATCTTCTATGAGCTCCCATTTGACCGCATACTTCTTGCGACCGAGTTGTAAATACAATCTTGGACCCTTTCTGATTGTCATAGAGAGACACTCCTATTTTTGAGAGATCTAGTCGCTCCCATACGTCGTCTAAGAGCAACACAAACCTTTTGCTTCTTAAGCTTATCAAAATCTCAGTAGCTTTGTCCTCCTCGCCTTTGTTTTTCCACATTTGATCCGAAATGTTTAATTTTTTCCGGATGGCTTCTTGAATTTTCTCTAAATTTGCTTCTTTGGACACCGCCACCCATATCACCAAATCAAAATAATGATTTATATCTATAAACTTATTGAAAAGTTTCTTTAAGAGTGTGGTCTTCCCCACACCTCCTATTCCATACAACCCGATGATTCTGTATCTATAGTCTTCAATGTGTCCCCAAACTTCATCGACCATGGAGTCAAAACCCACAGTCTCCTCCATCACCATCCCATCTACCGTAGGTCGTGGCAGCTTGTAGGTGACTTGAAGATTTTCGAAAATTTCTCCTTTTTTAATTAATTCTTTTACATCACGGATCTTATTAATCACTTTCTTTCCAATCTTGTAACCCGAGTAACAGTTGTAGATACAACAACTTCCCAAACATTTCTTTTGAACCTCTTGCTCTCCTTTCCGCGAAATAACATCCACTTCCTTTATTTGCGATTCTACAGCATCCAGCCAGCCTTGTACTACTTTTTTACGCTTACGCTGTTGCTGCTCTTCTTCCTCAACCCTTCTGTTGACATCTTCACTGAGATCCTCGAGTTCACGCCTTGCTTCACTCAAAGACTTGAGGTTCTTTTTGAGATGCCGGATGTAAGAGCTGTTAGTTGCGGTGCAGTCCCACAATCGAGTGAGAATGTCCAAGATTGGGCTAACACAATCCATGACTCCTTCAGAGATCACCAGAATAAAATTCCAGTCCAGAGAAATGGATAAGCTAACCTTGTCTTACGCAAGAATAACACTGGCACACAAGTTGTAAATTTTGAGGATGGGAGATGTTTTCAGATTTCTGTCGATGAAATTGCAAAATGGCCTCACAATAGAACTAAGGGTTAGTTAGTGTCGGATAAGGATCATAGGCTGTGAGAAGACACAAGTGCTATCATTGCTTTCCTCGTGTTATAAAAATTTATTTACTTTTTTCTTTTTTCAAAGAGTCTTTGTGGTTCATGTTTATTGGAAGCCATAAAGAAGACTTTCTCCGACAGCCAATTTTGGAATTAACCGGCAAACCTCTAGCTTACTTGTTAAGGAAGCTCATTTGATACAGAAGAAGGAGGAGAATTTTAAGCTAAAGAAAGGAAACATAATTGTGACGTCAGAAGCCAGTAAGCAGGATGACAGCTCAGCACAAGTCGTTAAAGTTTGTTACAAAGCAACTGTGTGCTGGTGTTGAAGTTCAGCTTGTAATTAGTTAATAATTAGTTATCAATTAGTAATGTGTGTGTGGCGTTTTAGAGATGTATAAATAGAGATTGTATTTCTTGTAATTGATTAAGCTGAATAATAGAAATAATACAGATTTCCAGAAGCATCTTCTCTGATCTATTTTCTCAGCAACCAAACAACATATCTGTTTTTCTTTCATTACTTGAGATCAATTTAGTACTGTGATTGGGCAGTCGTAACAATATAATGTTTATAAATTGATTTTATTTTAAATTTATATAATAAAAAATTTATAATATCTTTAATAAACACCTCAGAACCAAAACATTTTACACGACATCAAACTAATAATTTTAAAGGGTTAATATCAATTAACGCCACCCCAGTCTCTTAAACGCTAAATTCGTCCTTTGATAGCTTAGAATGATATCAAATTCAACGGCAATTATAGCAACCGCTGCGCACCTACGCCGGCGAATGCCGTCGAGCGCGTCCTCTTACGCCGCCGCGGATGGCCCGCTTCCTGGTTCTTCAATCAACATTGAACACGTCTGAGCTCCCAAAACTTCGACCGACACAAGCCACTCTGCTCCAGCGAGCGCGTACACTGTACAGCCGCTTCCAGCCGATGCATCGTAGGCGTATTTGAGCACATTAATTATCAAGCATCATCATATCATATCCACAAAATCAGTTGCTAGCACCGCACGGCTCCATTTACATCTCCATATCTTATATTTGTGGGGATAATTTTTGTCAATTGAAGAATAATATTTTGTCGGTCAACGACAGTCAACCATTGTAATTAGCGATTTTGTAAGCAGCTCACAATTTTCTCAAAGGTCTAGGTGTAAATTGATGTTTCCTGAAACATGAGGGAGTAAAGTGAAATTAAATTAAATTTGAAGGGTGATGATAATTCTACTCCAATTATTAAAAGTATTGTGGCATTTGCTTTTTATAATGTAAGTGTATAGGTAGGATTTAATATTTTTATTTTTTTATATTTTATTAATTACTAATCACTCATTAATATTTTAGACAATATGAGATTAGATTATAAGAGACACTTAATCTATTTCACTCTACCCCATTCTTTTTCGAATTTCAGTCTACAGCAAATTGGCATCTACAAATGGCGTAGATTTCATCCATAAAATCACTTGCATATGGCAATTAAAACCTGAAGAAAAGTAGAAGTTTATGGTAATTGATTTTTGCTAACATATATATATATATATATATATATATATATGTCGGTGACCCATAAAGAGAATTACCATGGGAGCCTACATGATCAAAGTTTCTCAACTTGATTGAAAAGTAATTTAAACGTCTAAAGAACCAATCTTGTTCCTCAAGTCAATTTCTCCCATTCCACCTTACTGCAAATCTGCTTTCTTTTTTTTTTTCTTTTTTTTTTGTTTCCCAACTTTCTTTGTAGCTCTTGCTAATCAAACTATTGGTATGATTTCTTGTGTTGTTAATAGTTTTATGACATTCGCTCCTTCATTGCAGAAGAGTTCGGGAGAACTTGGCAAGCTTCCTTGCATACTAAGCTTTTCTTTTTTGTGAACCTTTTTTTCGGAATATTCTTTTTCAAGAACTTAGAAAACAGGATGTGAGTAAATAAGAAAATTGAAAACGAGGAAAAAAAATCTTTATTATGGGGTAAATTTGGTATTAATCGAATGTAGTTCAATTTGAAATGTCATTATACAAATATTAGGGGAAAATTAGATGTGGCAAAGTGGGTCACGATACAATTATACGTTATGGACACGATTGTTTCGTAATTCATTTTGATAAATATTGACATGGTTATTAATAAATGGATTTGCATAATACAATACGATAAATAAACGCATCATGACACAAAAATTAACTTATATATATATATATATATATATATATATATATATATATATATATATATATATATACACTGAATACTAAATTAATTATATTCATGTCATATACATATATGTTATAAACTTATTCATGTCTTAATTAAGTTATATTAACTTATTTATAACGTGTTTTATTGATATATTTATTATTTTTTAAATTAATTTTTAATTATTTATTAAATGTGTTAAACATATTAGCACAATTAATAAATGAATACAACGCAATTACATCAATCGACTGCTCGGGGGAAAATCTACCCTAATTTTAAATAGAATCTATGTTTTGAATTCATCAAAAACAATAATAAAACATTTCATTTTTATCCAATCTAAGTAGGTCGATTATACTTGAATTTCCTTAAATTGTTAGTTTGAATTGAATTTCAATTTGAAGTAGAACGATTTCAGGATGATGATCGAAAAGATTGGTTGTTGATCAGTTGCTGGCTGTTGCCAGTGACCGTGCTACTACGGGATTTGTGAGGCAGCCACCACATGTCTTAAAATTTTTAGAAGATATATTTTGTCCTTTTCAATTGAAATTATAAACTTAGTGGCGTATGTTTATTTTTATTTTTTTCCTGATATTTGAATATATTTGAATTAGTTTGAATTCTAAATAGAACTGAATATCTGAATGCAAATGATATATTTTTTTATTGAATTGTGAAAAATAAATATTAAGTTGTTTATTTTTTTAACTTAAAAAATTTTTAAATTGGTATTTTTATATTTATGCCATTACAAACTATAAATGTTAAACAAATAATAGACATCTCAAAGAACTTACATAAATCATATTCAATTGAATACAATATTTTATATTCTAAATTAGTATATATTAATCAATTTGATTGTAGTTTATGATGCTTTTATATGAAAAATATCCATAAAAATTTATGAAGATAAATAATGCTAATTTGAAGAAATTAAAAAGATAAAAATAATAGTAGTCTTTCACTATATTATCGCAAGTTATAGGGGTAGGCAATAACGCTAATTAATAAATTCTATTTAGGCAATGGTGAAAATTAATTAATTAGATAAAGATATTTTGAAAAATATCTTTGTATAATATTATTCAGACTTTTTAGATTAAGTAAAAAGAAAAAAAATTGGCTTAATAACTCAATGATTTAATGATTGAAAATTTTCATTAAATTGAAAAAACAAACAGACTTAATGACTTAACCAATTGAAATTAAGTCATTAAGTAAAAAAAAAAAAAACCCTTACCCTTATTATATTCATTATTTCATTAATTTGAATTTAAATTATTTTTAAAGTATCTCATCTATATATTTTTAATTTTTAGCCCAATTGTAAAATTTAAATTAGGCACAAATACCAAATAAATGCTCAATCAAATGTAATCCATTGAACTCATTTTTAAGAAAATAAAACAAAATAAATATCTAAAATCATATTTTAACTTTTCATGATTCGGACATTTTGCTGCCTTTCTCTTGAAGACTAAAGCCTCGATTTCTAGCTAAAACTTTGATACGACGACGACGTACAAGCGTTTGTCATTTCTTTACATTTTATATTGGTTTTAAAAAAATAATAATAATAATTTCCCGTAGATTCGATTTTCTGATCTAGCCATTGGCTGCTGCTGTGCCTTTATACTGTTTGTTACCGAGCTACAACAACTTTAACTAACTTGAACAGTGGCCTTTGCCACATCAGCAGCCACGTCACCAACCGAATTAACAAACTTTTAACAGTTTTTTTTTTTTTTTTCTTTTGCAGCACTCCTTTTCTTCACAGTTAATCGTTTAACCCTTATCAGATTCATTAATATGTAAGTTAAGATGTAAAGCACCAAAAATGCAAGTTTAGTAAAGCAGGAGCAAAACAATCACAAGCCTCAACATCAATAGAAGTTTATCAGGTTCTGCACAATCCTCGCATCGTACGCGGTACATCCCAAAACACACTGTAAAAATAAACGCTAGAAAGATGGACCACACACGATAGAAACACGAACAGGGGTCACACGGTACTTTATTTTGGGTGATGGAGCCTACTTTTAAAGTGACTCTGATTGTGAAATTCCATTCTAAGTGACCTTAATATCAGTGCTTGGATCATTCCCGTTCTGTTTGGTTGTTTCTTTTTCTTAAAAGAGAATTTTTGCAGGGAGATTGAAGAAAAGCCGATTCAATCATAAATGAGAGTCCCTCACAAATACAATTCAAGCCACGCAGTTTCTATTGCTGTGCCACTTGTTGGCACTTGCGAATCTTTGAATTATCAAACGAATAGCGGGATAACACTTCAACATCTGTTGTCACATGGAGAGAAATCCTTTCTCTGATTGATGTAATGTTCGGATAATGTGCATTGACTTTTCATCAAAACAAGCACTGTCATGTTGTTGAGAAACTATTACGTTAAACTGTTCAATTTAATTTTGACAAGTGAGAGAGAGGGATGGGACCATCCAATTAAATTTAAGTTTCAAGTGGGCATTACCAGCATTGTAATCATTCTTTCATTTTCATGCTTGTCAAATCTAAATTTGAAACACCTCACCGTGTCAGAATGGCTATATTGGAATTGTCTCACCTGGGTTTCTATTCTCATGACCTCTTCTAATAGAAAACAGTCTTTGGTTATTCCTAATCAGTGGCAGAATCGAGATTTTACTTAGAACGGGCTATAATGATTAAACAATAACACCTTAAGTTGGCTGTGACATAAAGATCGGTGTTACAAAGTGTTTTACAACATGAAAAATGATCATTCTCTGTTGTCGCCTCTTTCATTGGATTTTTGCCACTTGCATGCCGTGAAATTTTTATCTTCTGAGTCAGGTTAAAAGCCCTCATTTAACAGGGTAAGAGCGGCCAATAATTTGAAAAAAAAAATTACTAAAATTCATTTAATTGATGAATGTGACATTATTTTGATAAATCAAGTGAGGGAGTGATGTACTAACTTACTTAAAATTATTGCTTGAGTTCTCTTTAAAAAAAGAAAAAGAAAATTACTCGAGTCTTTTTCAACTAATTAAAATATAGCTAATATTATTAATGCTTTGTTGTTTGCACCAGTCTTTTTCTCCTTTGTTTTTCTCCTGTGTTTTATCCTTAGGCTCCCATTTTATCACATACTTCTTGTGACCAAGTTGTAAATACAACTTTGGACTTTTTGGTTGTCATAGAGAGAAACTCTTATTTTTCAGATATCTGGTTACTCCAATACAAGAAATTTTAGAGTATACCCAATTAATATATATATATATATGACATATATAGTTCAATTAAATATAACTATTAATTAATCTTAACAATCATCACCCTCTCACAATATTAATCTTCTCACTTGTTTCCTTTCCTAACACGTAGTTCATGCAACAACAACAATTCCCCAAACATTTTTTCTCCATCTCTTGATCACCTTTTTGTAAACTGGAGTCCAATTCTTTTGGCATAACTTCTATGCTTTGTAGCCACGCTTTCATTTTTGTGTGTAGGCCTTGCACGTTGTTGCTGCTGCTGCTTCGTGACATCAACTATGTCTAGCAAATCTTCTCTCATGCTCTCGAGTTCATGCTTCGCTTCTCTCAAAGAATCTTGATTCTCTTCAAGATCAAGGATGCAACAGCGATGTTTGGTGATCAATTGCAACATCGCCCAAGACTATGCTTCTCAGCCAAACCGTTGCTCTTGGGATGTCACAGAAAGAAAATTTCAAAATACAAAATTAATGTACGCAGATGTTCTGTAAATAATCTTTGCGAGATGAAACAATGCACTTCCTAATGGTTTTAGAATTGTAAATAAATCAGTCCAAGTCGGCTTTGATATAATTGCCTTTTAAATAATCAGGTTGTTATTCATTTTCAACAGATTATGATATTATAGTAATCTTTCGATCAGCACATAGTTTCATTAAAGGTCAAATTTACCAATTGATGGTTTAATTTCAACTAAACTCTCTTCTTTTTTTACTCTTTAATTAATATATGTTGAAAATATCAAAAACAGGGGAACCGACGATTTGTTGCTGTAAATTGCAGTTAGAGGGACAAAATGAAAATGAAAATGAAAATGAAAAGAAAAAGAAAAGAAAATATTTAATCTTCTTTTCTGGAACAGCAAGCATTTGGTTGGAATAGTAAGGGTAGATATAAAAATATTTCTGTATATCTTTTCAATGCTGCTTTTAGGCTTAGCCCTATTCATTTCATTCTGTGGAAAGCACAGGAAGAAATTTTATATACACAAGAAAGAGTGAAACTGTTTATGAAAATAAACTCCTGAGCTACAGATACAAACCAGGATAGCTTTTTTATCAATCAACAAGCATTTCATTTCCTTAGGAATATCACAAGGCAATAAGGTTGCATCGAATCAATTGGTTGGAGTGACTCATCTTGACAATATTTGTATCACCCTTTCAATTTCCGAAAACAATTAAAGAATGAGTATGAAGGGGTAGGCCTTATTTGGGTTTCATGCATTTGTAGATAACCTGTGACAATTTCTTGTACATGTGCTTCTTCAAGTACATTCTTTCTACCTTTTTTCTTCCTTCCATCGCCATGCGCTCTCTCACTGATGGATTTTTAAGCAAATATCTGAGGTTTTGAGCAAGAACTTGAGCCCCTGGATGGCCTGGAGGGTGAAGAAGCCCTGTTACATTATGCTCAACAATTTCTTTTGTGCCTCCAGCATCTGTTCCAAGTACCTGTTCCAAATATGGGAAGAAAAACAAATTCCATGACCTGTTTTCGTACTTCTTAATATACACAGCTTCGAAAGAGGGAAAAAAAATCTTTAAAATGCGTAATACAAGCCTAAGAGAGATTAACCACCTGAAGTGGGGTCTTTCCTAGAAAGCTCTATTTGTGATATATTTTTCTGACAAGATAAAAGGGGTATGCAGGATGTTCAGAAAAATTATACAATTGTTTGATACTTCATTTTGTCAATGATTTCACTCTACCGACACAATACTAAATAGTTCTTTTGTTCATACATTCGAAAAAAAATTACTGTAACAAATAAAAAAGGGACTTGCTCCCGTGGCTTATCTTCCCTACATGTTTTAACATTCAAGATCACATCTCTCTGATTTTGTCTAAAATAGGCCACAATCCATAACTAGTAACTTTGTATTTTCAGGTTCCTGCACACCGCACCACAAGGGGATAGCACACTAGGCTTGCCTCTTGCAATGGAAGCAAGAGGTCTAGGGAGATCTTTATTTTTATTTATTTATCTCTTTTGTAAGGAGAGCGAAGACCTAGCGTTTCATTGGAATATTATCGCCAGGAGACTACATCAACAGAGTTAGATTACACGTTTGAAAAGGTAATATACAGTCTCAAACATATGGACAACACACACCAAAGTTATTAAATTATTCTGTTCTATATACACCCTTTGCATTTATCTTTCTTAATGTCCATTCAAAACCATTAATTTAGACAAACTTTTACATCACAATAACAGCATACAGAAAATGCAAAGCAAACATCAGGGATATGTTATTGTAGAAAAGCAAAAAGCTTCTAAGAAAATATTCCAGTAGGTAGAACAGAACGAAGTCTAGTATAAATGACAGATTAAGAAAGATAAATTTCTTTTAAAGCTACTTAGTATATCAAGAACTAGATATGTAATCCACGAATTAGGCTGACAGTCACATCTCAACAAACTGCAACTAGACCAAATTCAGAAAGTTGACCGAAATTATGATTGCAAGCACTCAAAACATATGCTTATCCAACGCATGAACATGCATACGCACAGAAGTATATGAGATGAATCTTGGAATTTCAAGCAAACCTCACTATATTGGGTATCTAGATACATATTATACATGACCAATGAGCGTATGCAAGCAAACATTAAATAAATACAACTGCATTTGTATGTTTCCCTTTGATGCAAGCAAGCAACATTTCAGAAAGCAAGACAGGTTGTGAGTTCAAACTGCAATGCCATATGTCATTGATTATGCAAAGCATGCAAAAGATAAACGAAATGTGATGTGTTGCAGCAATCACTTTTCATTTTTCTGTTCGTTTCAGGGCTAAGCTGCAGAAACTAATGGATCATGTAACAGCAATCACTCATATGCTTTTAATTTTCTGAAATCTATGAGTTAAGAAATAACTCCGGATAACAACTATCAACATCAGCCAAAAGATAGGGCTCAATAAACTTGGATGAAATCCAAGTTGGATGCTTACCGGAACACCAAATGCCATTGCTTCAATTGTCACTCTCCCAAATGTTTCTCCCAGTCCCTGCGTGTCAATGTTTAATCAATTAGTGCTCCTGATAAACAAGAAGGTCCTCAAGCTGACTAGCTGAGCAATAATCTTGCTACTATTGTGGATTATAAAAAACAGTAAAACAATAATAATAACTATTCTTCTACTGCCAAGAATTCTAAAAGTTTAGTTAATGCGATAGAAGCTTAAGTATGTTATATTTCTTCCCCTAAGCATATATTCAAGAAGTAGGCTCATTTACTTGTGCATTTGCATTTTATAGCCATGGTACAAATAACCAATCATGTCATTCACAGAATTTGCATGAAAACATGAAAAAAGTTAAGGAAATAAAGCACTGAACCTTATTAATCATTCAATTAATCAATAAATATACACATCAACTCTCACATTTACATGAATGCATGCATACATGTACACACATCCGCACACAAAGATCACACACACACCGCATAGATGTGCATGAAAGAAAGATAGCTGAAAAACACAAAAAGAGATTACCTGGGAGTTTATAACATAAACATCTGCTGCAGAGTAAAGTGATGCAACCCGTGTAGTTGCTGGAGTCCACAGCATAGCCTTTGACAAGTTCGAATGCTGGGATAAGAACTCTAGAATCTCCTTGACATAAGGCACTTTATTGCTCTTAGATCCAACAGACCCAATAAGAATTTTAAGAGCCTGTTGCTGTTTCCCGTCAGATTTAGACAACACTTTTCTTCTTAAATGACCACTACCGAAGCTCACAGCATCTGTATTGCCGATTGAGGTAAAGAGACTAGGCGACAGTAAATTTTTCCTTACAGGTTCATTCAATTGGGTAAAAGACTCACTGGAGACAGACAATTCATTCGAAGATAAACCAACATCATCTGACATTTGAAGCAGACCTCGACCTCTTAAATGATGTCTGGAAGTCAACGAAGATTTTTTCCGGCCTACATTCCTTGATTTTCTTATTTTAGAATCGTCCATTGAAGGTTCTTGTTCAATCATCAGCTGTGCCGACTCAACAAGCAAGAGCTGGCCCTTTCCAGGGTTTATACTACTAAGAGACAACACAAGCATATCCTGGTCAGTCAATCCCATTTCTTTCCTAACTGAATCTCGTAACAGATTTCTTTTTTCACGCATTTTCTCAGGGCTAGAAGTTGGAGTATTTAGTGAACAAGTAAAACCAGCTACAAAAGCCAACTCATCATTCACAGATAGTGGAACAACCGCAGGTTGAGATCTTAGCTTGAGTTTTTCTTCTTCACACCAGGTAAGCCATTGTTTGGTCTGTGATTCAGAAAGAAAAACCAGTAACTTCACTCGATCAAGAACGAGCTTTGCTCGATCAAAGTACTCACGTCGATTTTCCATGATCCACCAGACAACTTGACTTCCACCAGCAGGAAAACGAGTTATATATTGATCTGAAAACAAGAATATGATTCAAAGTTAATAACATATGACAGATGAAAGTGTGAAGCCTCAAACAAATCCAAGACCATACTTCACTCGACCACGTAGCAATTTAAAAATTGAAGTTAAATGATAAAAAGCGATAGCAAGGCAACGCATAGAATGATATTCAATGTTTTCAAGAAAACAAACACAAGAACGGACTTTTAGTTATAAGAAAATAATTTCAAGTGTTGCCTTGCTGAGAGACAAATAATATTCTAGAGATGCAAATGGCAATTGAATTGTGCAATTTCATAAAGAACTTCAGCATCTTCTCGACTATTGTAATTATATTCAAATGAAATTAAGGAAATCAATGAATTATTACCTAATGACACTCACCAATCCATGTTGCACAGACTGCAGATCCTGCAATGACAAGATCTGCCTTCATTGAAGTTTTGAAGCTCGGTTCTCCTCTGTCCTCAAGCACTTTGATCTTTCTCCTAGCAAGCTCTGGCATTAACCCACCCCTCTTACTTAGAACTACAGCTGAAACTGTGGCTCCACAGCTCAAAAGCTCTGTTGCCAACTCCATCATAGAAAGAGGAGCCCCAGTCATTGAAAGTTCATGGAATATCAAAATGAATTTCCTGGACCAAACAAATCGTGCGAAGTCCCCCTTCCGATCACAAGTCCCTGATCGCTTTTCTGGACTCCATTCTAGAATTCTATCCTCAGTCAACCCAAATGGACCAACAAGCAAACCATAAGAAGCATTTGTCATGGGAATTTCAGGCAGCTGAGCTTCCATATAATTGCTCTCAACATCCAATTTCGCCTTCTGTTTACCCCGCCCTTTACCACGCGAACTACGTTTACTCTTCTTCCTTTTAGCTACACTCCGGCGAGAAGCATCATTATTCCTTCTCTGGGTTAAAACCATATCCATTTTTTTAGAATCTGCCCCCAGAGTTTTAATGGTTCCATTATTTATGTCCAGGTCACTATGATTGGCAATCAAATCACGTCGTTTATTCTGGTTGGAGTCCACAATCTCATTTCTGCGTTTACCACCAAACCCCAAGAATTTGTCATTGTTCTCACCATGAGCCCACCTGGACTGGACATAAAACCCAAGATAAGTCCAGAGAGTAATCAGAAGCAACCAATACACTAAGCGATTGCTTCGAAACCACTGTAAAGAAGCGCTTCTAACTTCTCTTCGTGGAGTTCGGCTAGCATTCAATCTCCGAAATGAAGGAGAATTCTTTGGTGTCGATCTTCCTGACAATGAGGACTTAAGGCTGCCACCCTGCCTGAAGGATGACTGTCTAGCGACATTTACATGCAAATCTCCTCCATTTAAACTGTCCTCCATAAGTTTCTATTTGCTACCAGAACACCATAAGGCTTATTTCACATGTCCACAGGATATACACCATACTAAATCAGCCGAACTCCAAAAAAGGGTCCCATACACTGAATTTTAGCACATTCTTCTACAGCTCTTCAGGCTTCAATGCTACATGAATCAAGAAAACAGAAATTTAAATATCAATAATAATTTCTTTATATTTTTTAAATAAAAAATATGTATACTCAGTTTCTTATGGTTTAGAGCCTAAATAAGGTAAAAGCATATGTAATAACCAAAAACAAGTTACTGTTAATTCGCTATATTTTCTCAGCAACCATAAGAGAATTTCATAATATTCACAAAAAACTATCCAACAATTGTCCATTTACTAATCTTCCTGCCGTTTCTCAATAACCAAACAAAGATTAAAATCCACCCAAAAATGTCTCCTAGTCATCACATCTACAAATCTCAAACACATACCCAACATACAAGCTCACTTAAGCAGAATGC